>CM068377.1:16697114-18029461 GCA_034770075.1 Aralia elata
TTTACGTAAAGGAGATAGTATCGCGACATGGGGTGCCGGTTTCTATTGTGTCTGACAGAGATCCGCGCTTCACGTCAAATTTTTGGAGAAGCCTACAGGAGAGACTGGGAACACAGTTGAGAATGAGTACGGCGTATCATCCTCAGACCGATGGTCAGAGCGAGCGAACTATTCAGACCTTAGAGGACATGCTCCGGGCAGTTGTGATGGACTTAGGTGGCAGTTGGGACGATCATTTGCCCTTGGTAGAGTTCGCTTACAACAATAGTTACCACGCTAGCATTGGTATGCCACCGTACGAAGCATTATATGGAAGGAAGTGGTCGAACGCCGTTGTGTTGGGATGAAGTTGGTGAACGGAGATTGTTGGGACCAGAATTGGTACAACAAACCGTGGAAATCATTAAAGTAATAAGGCAGCGGTTAGTAGCGGCCCAGGATCGTCAGAAGAAGTATGCCGACTTACATCGTCAGAAGCGAGACTTTGAAGTAGGCAGCTATGTATTTTTGAAGGTATCTCCCTGGAAAGGGAAGATCCGTTTTGGGAAGAAAGGTAAGCTGAGCCCTAGGTTCATAGGACCTTTTGAAATATTAAGGAGAATAGGCGAAGTGGCGTACGAGGTAGCATTACCTCCTGAACTTGAGCACATTCACAACGTATTTCATGTATCAGTGTTGCGTCCGTATAAGCCAGATTACAAGCATGTCATTTCGTATGAGCCAATTCAAGTCGAAAAGGACTTATCGTACGAGGAGATTCCTGTCCAGATACTTGATAGGAAGGAGCAAACACTGAGGAACAAAACCATTCATTCTGTTAAAGTTCTTTGGAGGAATCACGCGGTAGAAGAAGCCACGTGGGAACTCGAAGAGAGGATGAGAGCAAATTTCCCTCAGTTATTTGAGTAACCTTAGATTTAAATTCCGAGGACGGAATTTTTATAAGGGGGAGAGGATGTAATGTCCAGGAATTTTTAAATATTGTATTAATTTATTTTAATATATAAAATTCGTTTTATTTAATTTTACGATTTTAATTGGATCCATGTGGGTATTATTATTTAATTATATAAATATGTGGTCCACTAATTCTCTTTGCATTAAAGAGGCTCATTAATAGTTTTAATAAATTAATAGGTTAACCCTAAAGAATTTATTTGCAAGAAAATTGGGGAATTAATAAATAATTCCATCATTATCGGATTAAATAATTCGAATAAGGAATTAGGACTAAAAGTAAATATTTTGAATAAACAATATATTTGCTTAGTTATTTAATTAGAAATACAATGTGATTAATTTAATTTGGGTCACTTTTCTTTTATTTAAATTGGCCCAATTTCCCTTGTCATTTTCCTTTTTGGGCTGTTTTCCCTTTCATTTAGCCGACCCAATTTCTTCACTTTCGGTTGGACCCAACCCAAGTGGACTAAACAAATACTAGCCATTAAACTAATTGGGTTGAGCCCAAAAACCTTGCCAGCCGGGTTGAACCATTTCTCCTGATTAACCGGCTTGGATCCGTTTAGTAATTAAGGGCAACTGGTTATCTGATTTGGGGGAAAATCGTGAGGAACCTCCAGCCAAATCAGTCGAGAAGAAGGGGCAGGCTTAGTCGAACCTAGCAAGCCCTAGGTTTCCAATCGGTTGGACGGGACGGGAGAGAGAAAGAAGGGGGAAGTCACACCAAGTCAGGACCGGCGACGTCATGAAGCCTAGCGACCGGCGGACTGCGCAACGTTCGGGGCGGAATCGAGGGCAAAGACCGACCGACCATGAACGGACCAGGGGTCCCAGAAACTCGGCGATGCGACTGGTGGCGCACACGGCTCAATGGACTGCCGGCGACGTCACAATGGCTTGACAGGTACGATCGGACGGCCACTCCTTCCTACCGTTGGGTTTTGGTGAATTAATTTAGATAATACCCAAACCAAATTGGGTAAAGGTTCTGCTATAAATTGTACCCAAAACCCTAGTTTGAGCCGCTAGTATTTCATTTCAAATTAGAGGAAAATAGTCACTTAGAGAAGAAAGAGCAGGGAATTATCAGTGAACGATCCGGCTGGGTTTTGTATTGTGGTAGAGGAGAAAAATTTCAACGCAAATCAAACCCAAGGTATACCAAGCTGCCGATTTTTCTTGTGGGTTTAGTTTTGGAAATTTTTTTTTTGTGTTGTTGTGAATACTGTGTTAGTTTTCTACTTGGGTTGTATAAGTTTCTTCCTCCTGTAATTGGATTGGGGTATTCTGTTCTCTGTGTTGGATTAAGCTGTGTATACATTGAATTTGGTTTGTGAAAATTCTTTGGTTTCTTGGTTTATACTATACAATATATTGGATTGTTGTGTTTATTCCTCTGTATTCAATTTAGTTGCCTTTGGTATTGTTTGGCTTATACTGCTTGGTTGAGACTTGTATACTGAAGAATCATAGGCTGTGGCAATTTGAATTGGTACAATAGTTAGAGCAGTATTGAACCCCTGTTTGCCCAACAAGTGTTTGTTAAAATGCTTGAACGAAAACCATTCTCCACTTTGGAATTTCTGTCGACAATTTGTTGTATGAAACTTGGTTTCTTTGGCTATAAATCTAATGGGAGTTCCCTATTGGGTTGGATAATGAACTGGATAATTGAAATGAATTATTGGCAGGAATTTCCAAATTGGTTTTGTAATTCATTGGGTTATTTAAAACAACAATAAATTAGGGTTAATAATTATTTATTATTTAACATTAAATAATTAAGAAAATAAATATTTAATTTATATTAATAATCGGGTATGAATAATGTTAAGGAAATAATTATTTATTTATTTACATTAAATAATAAATAAATATCTAATTATTAGCTAATTATAGTAAATACGAATAGAATTAATTAATAAGTAGAGATAATAAATATTTGGTTATTACTTAACTAATATTAAATAATGATCAAGTATGAGTGAAGTTAATAAAATAAAGATAATAAATATTTAATTATTATTTAATTGATATCAAATAATAATTAAGTATGAATATAGTTAATAAAATAATTATTTATTATTTAATAATAAATAATAAATAAAGGTAATAAATATTTAAAATAATTAAGTGTGAATAAAAGAATAGCCTTATATGCTATTATATTTTCCATGTATAGTAAATTGTTTATTTATTTATTGATGAATAAACCTAATTAGTTATTATTTACTATTAGATAATAACTAAAGGTACCTCTTACTCACTGATTAATTATTTAGGATTTAATTAACTTTAAATAATAAATAAATCTAATTAGTTATTATTTATTATTAAATAATAACTAAAGATGAGTAGTACTCACTAATTAATTATTTATTATTTGATTAACATTAAATAATAAATAAACCTAATTAGTTATTATTAAATAATAACTAAAGGTGATTCATACTTGTTAATTAACTATTATTTGAATAACCTTAAATAATAAATAAATCTAATTAGTTATTATTTATTATTAAATAATAACTAAAGATAATACATAGTTACTAATTAATTATTTATTTCTTTGATTAACTTTAAATAATAAACAAACCTAATTAATTATTATTTAATCTTAAATAATAATTAAAGACAATTAAAATTAATAATTCGATTATTATTTAATTGATAATTGAATAATAAGTGAATATAATTAGTTATTAATTACTATTATTAATAACTAAATTAATGAATTACTATTAAATGAAGATAGAGTTAATAAAATAGAGAGAGTTCAAATAGCTCATTAATTAAACAATTATAATTAATTGTTTAAGGGTTTAATAAATGAATATTAATTAAGAAAAAGTAATGTTAATTAATTAAATAATTATAATTAATTGTTTAAGGGATTAATAAATGTTTATTACTTAAGGGATACATGGTTGATTTATTTAAACCATCAACCTAAAAGCCAATTAAGTGCCTTGTAAAATTTGCTATAGTTTATTTACTGTATGCTATGTAAATTTCTTAAATTGTTAAATAGATAGCATAAGTAAGCGTATCGATATACAACTACGCAGTACTAATTGATAGATCAACATTATCAATGTTAGGTTCTTCAAGGACAATTAGTTAAAGCTAGAATTGTTGTAGCTGAGCAGACAGGCAAGTTCCTAACCCTAAACTTCGTACATTATTGCAAGTTCCCTAACTCAAACTCGAGTTATTATTTTCGAAGCATGTTAGTGAATAATTATTGTTGATTATTCACATCTATACTGATTATTGAGATTCGCACATTGTGCAATTGAATTCCTATCCTATTATGATTGAACTGTAAATTTAATTAAAGTTCTTTCAAGTATGAATTGTTTATGAGATCGATCTATGCTATTTGTATCAGCTAGATCCAGCATGTCTAAATTGGTTAAGACAATGGTATTTTAAAAGCTGTTCTTATTAAATTGTTGTGGTAAGAACTCTTGGCTGAGAAAAGGATAAACTTGTTTAAGGCATGATATCAATGCTGGTTATTAAGTGTTTATGCATAAATCACGGGGTATGAGAGGCTGATCCCCTCGATTACCAAAACTTTTTAAGAGGTCCAGCTTACATGCTGAGAACCTTGGAAAACGTCCTTGGTTATTTCAAACCACTCAGTAATTGTCATTCAATTATTCGAATATTCAACTGTTGTTTATTAATTCAATGCTCCTCCACACTTTTATACTGTTGTTGAACATTGAAAGCGAAATTTCCTTCTATCATGATATATCTCTTTGTGTATATACTTGCTAAGCAAATTAGTTGCTTACCCTTGCTATATCATGATCTTTATTTCAGCTAAGGCAGAAAAACGTCTAGGGGAGACAAAGGAAAAGGGAAGGTGCAAGAGTAGATGCCCGTTAGTGCCTATGTACTAGCTATTTCCGAATGTGGTTTGATTAAGTGAACCCTTATTTGTATTAAGAGTACGTTTTATGTTAAGGTTAAAGAACCTTGGGACCAGAATTGTAAGACTTTATTTCCATTCGATAAACAATGTATGTTTATTATTCCGCATTTAGTTAGATAGTATGTTTGTCGTCGAATTATCGTGAGCACCGAATTCGAGGTTTGGAAACCTGGATTTGGGGGTGTCACAGACATTCCTGAAAAATATCTTTGTAACGACCAAACTATATCTTCGGATTCAAATGAAGACTAGATAATGTATATAGTTTCAAAATGATTCCATTTTTGAATTTTTATAAAAGTGGATGTCGTTCTAAGCATTGCGTATTTAAGTTTGTGTGGTTTCTATTGCTTTGTATTGCCATGGTTCAGTTTGTGTTGTATTGATATATATCTTGTTATGGTTTCATTTATTCAGTTTGTATTGCAGCAGGTTTTGCCGGTTCAGTTTATATTTTGATATAGTTTCATGTGTTCAGTTTGTATTGCAATATTTTCATTGCTATACTTTCTAAGTTGTGTGGCACCATTGGTTTCATTTTGCAGCAGTTGGTTTCAGTTTGTCTATGGTTTATATTCTCCAATTTCATTTTGTGTGTTGCAGTCTAATGGGGATCTGAGATTCAAGTTTAAGAAACTTTGACCTGACTTGTTCAATTAGTTTTTGACATACAGATGAATGTCCCTGACATGTGGTATTAGAGAAATCACCATGTCCACAGTTCAAGTTTTGTATGTTGTGACATGTGGAAAGCGATATATTTGGTAAAGAAAGCCTCTGGAGTGAGAAGTCATAGTCACTGGAAACCTGAGCTTGTATGTTGTACCATCTTAGGTGTTTTTTTGAGTATAGTCAAGGGTAATAAGCAAAGATTGACATATAGAATGAGTGTTTGGAGTCGAAGTCATAAAGAAGCATGAAAACAAGAGGACAGAAGAGGTTGTCCCTTTCAATCTATTCGATAATGTCTTCTATTTGACTCGCGGATAATGTCTTCTATTTGAATGCAATAAAGTATAAATGAAGAAACAATCAAACAACTATTATAGATTCGTTAAATAACTGTTTTTTGTTTCACTCTGATCATGGTTTTCTAATTATTCATTTTATACTCGTACATACAAGATTACACATGCACACATTTACATATATATGTGATTTTCTGATAGGTACATGCAAGGCAACAGCAAAATTTAGCAGCAGGAAAATTAGGTGAATCCTATGAAAGCAAGCCTGATTTTGTCAAGGTAATACTGGAACTTCTGGAATTATTTACTCATCCTGATTCCTTAGCCCCTTCATTGCCTTGCAATATATTTGGATGAACTTTGTAGACTAGGCATGGGAGAAGTGGCGGGGACTAATAACTAAGCTGGACTGCAGTACCTTCGGGCTTCAATGTGGTCATCAGAAGACTAGGGAGTTACTGATAAAGCTAGGTTTAGCTTTCTGTTTGCTTGATAATTTTGAGTCGACTTGCATTGTGTTTATATTATTTGTGCAGAGTTTAGATCCAGAGCTACTTCTTTAAACCATTATACAGACAAGAATATTCAGAGATGAGATTAGCAGTAAAGAATGTCCGAATAAATCTTTATGTTCCCTAACCATACATTCAAAGTATTAGAAACATATAATTATTTGGTGTTGACTAATATCTGGAAACATATAAAAGCAAAATTAAAATATTATGTAACCAAAAATAAATAAACCATCGTCATAAATCAAATTATATGACCAAAATCAAATAGTTTAACAATTTAATAATCATACAACCTCATATAAAAATAACTTCAAACACTCGGTTTTTCTTGGCCCATAACTTTGTAGTGGTTCCGCTTATCATGATTGGTCATCATGTTGCATATTGCACACTTTCTAAGTTGCTTACGACTCGCAGCCTCTTCGATCCCACTCTTTATTCTTGTAGCTTTTTTGCGCCCCTTTGTTTGCGAACAAACAGGATCCATTAACGGCTCATCTTCAACGGGCTCATCATCTTCTACTCGAATTTCTGGAACCGATTTTACATTAATTTCATCAGGGTCAAATTTCTCAACGATGGGTTGATTGTCAATGCACAACTGTACGACATGCTTAAAACCATTAATTGATCATGATCCTGTAGAAGCTAATCGTAAGAGCATCGTCACCAAATAATTGTATCGCAACGTCTGAGATTCCTCGTAATTAGACATTTCAGTCAAAATTTTTGGCAATTCAGCATTCACTTTATTACCATCTCTACACCATCGACTTAAAATGTATTTATCAGGTATCTTTCTAGTACTTTTGGCAATCATATATTTTAGAATGTGTCTACAAAGCATACCAGAATGTTCAAATTTTTGACAATTACAATTTATATCTTCACTTAGAACATTACTGACAACCGTAAATTACCTATCTAAATTTTCGATGGTGTTTGCCTTGTACACCGCATACGACTTTGTTTCCGATGTTGTTAGATGTTGAAGCTTGTGCATTATGTACTTATGAGATTTTAAAATCTCTATCTGAAAGCGTCTGAACATCTCCTTTGTATAAACATCCGCTGCATGCGTTTCCAACGGTGATTCAAGAGTCATAGATCGCGTCCGATGACAAGTTGCGTAGTCAGCTTTTCTCTCTCTCATAACCTGCCTCTCAATGGCTTTTTCTGAGTTTACGATAAATTCTTTGATACTCGTTGTCGCATTCACATAGTCATCGAATAAACTGTTCATTCCCTCACTCCTAGATGTAGTCGTCATTCCCGCTGCAAAAAATTTCTTTGTGTACGCCTTGATCCATTTGTGCTTAACCTCATAAAGTGATTGGAGCCAATCATGGTCATGTAGTTCATAATCTATCATCAGTTTTTCCCATCGATCCTCAAAATCCGCAACAGTCAACGATTTATACACACACCAGTTAAAATCATGTTTAAATGTTGGGTACTCTTCATACAATGTATGTAATTTCTCTGGAAATTTGTTACTAATATGCCATGTGCAAAGTGCATGGTGTGTTTCAGGAAGAACCCTAGCAATCGCATTGCTCATAGCTTTGTCCTGATCAGTTATAATGGTAACCGGTGCCTTGTTGTTCATCGTTTTAAGCCAAGTCTCAAAAACCCATACAAAAGTATCCTCTATTTCATCCTTAATCAGTGCAAAACCAAACAAGACGGAATGATAATGATGATTTACCCCCGTGAACGGAACAAACGGCATTGAATACTTGTCCGTCCGATAAGTTGTA
Source organism: Aralia elata (assembly GCA_034770075.1). NCBI lineage: Eukaryota > Viridiplantae > Streptophyta > Magnoliopsida > Apiales > Araliaceae > Aralia > Aralia elata. The sequence continues at coordinate 16,705,264 of CM068377.1, forward strand.
TCAAATATGAGTACATCCCCAAAATTTTTGTAAGCTATCATTGATCGGTAATCTATCCACAAAATGCATGCGATACGATTATCTTCATCTCGTTTGATATCGAAAAAAAATAGAGGATTTTCTGCAGAAAGTTTTTTAAGATACTGCAATGCTGTTTGGGCATCATTTGAATCTATTGTGTCCCGTCTTATATCTCGCACAACATTCCGAATATCCTTATCACTGAAACCGACATTTTCCATCCCTCCTCCTATTTCACTAAAAACATTCATCATTTTACTTGGCCCAACTCCAGCGTTGTTTAAAGTTTCGATTAAAGTGCGAGCAACAGGAGTTATATTTTTCCGTGTTTGAATAAAAATTTTCTTGCTCGGAGTCACCAAATCATGATTGTGAGTCAACTCAATTTTTGAAACTTTCCACGTATCTTCTTTCTTTAGATGAACAACAAACATTCTAGCTTTGCACATCGTGCGACCTATTGAATCCCTTTTTCTTTTGACCTTACTACCCTCAACTTCATCAACGTCCTTATTCTTTCTTTCAATTGGTTTTCTAGCTTTGTTACATGTAAAAAGTCTGTTGGACAAATTGTTTGAGCGGGCATATTTATGACTTGCCCCAATTTTTATTTCAAATCCACTACTACGTGCATAGGTTCGATAAAATTCTTCCGCCTCTTGGATAGTAGAAAAAATCTGACCCTCATATGGAGTTTTTGAATCGTTAATATGCGATTGGTTCATGTTATGAACACCAATATTATCCATGTCAATATTATCATGAGAAGAATTTGTAGAACTAGAATTAAACATATCTTCAGCCATAATCCAAAACTTACCACGACGATTTTGAGGTGCGAAGACTTGCTTGATTAATTGTGTACTTTTCTTCTTTGATGTCAATTGAAGGCAGCTATAATATTTTGGTTAACTTGGTAGGGCAAAAGAATTATTAAGTATGATACAACAGCTATCTCCTATATGGTAGGTTTGTATAATATAATTTTGTTCTATAATTAAATTAAATAATAATAATTATTGATGTTGACCCGAATTTGGAATTATGATGCACAATTCTCTTATTTTGTCTCGGATTTGCAAGTGAATTATGATGATGAATTGACCATAAATTTTCTTATGTTTACTCGGAATAGGATGTTTTTGACTCTGAATAGGATTTCTATTTATGTGCAGGATGAATTTGATTTGGAATGTTTGGTTTGCTGATTTGGAATTTGAGATGTTGCTGTTGGGATTTGGAATTTGAGAAGCTTGCTTTTGGCATGTTGCTGATTTGGAATTTTGCTTTTAACATGATGATAATGCTTCAGTAATTATGTTGACATGTTGATTATTTGGAATTTTCCTTTTGGCATGTTGTTGTTGCTTCAGTAATTATGTTGCTTTTGTCATGTTACAAATTTGCTTTTGGCAAGTTTAACCATCTATTTGCTACGAATTGTTGTTGTATTGTTGGACGAATTATTTTTGACTAGGCATGTTGCTGTATTGAATTGATGTTGGCAAATTGTTTTTGACTAGGAATTGTTGTTGGCTTGGAAACAGATGTTTGCAAATTGTTTTTGACTAGGAATTGTTTATGTTTGCAAATTATTTTTGACTAGGAATTGTTGTTGGCTTGGACGGACTGTTGAATTGTTGTTTGGCAGGTAATTAAGTAGTCCGCTAGAAATTCTAGCGGACGTGGTGACTAATTTTGTTTTACAGCCTTGACTTGGTCTGATGGGGGGGGCATAATCGTCCAGCAAACTATTTTAATCAGTCCGCTAGAGAAGTTCTAGCGGACGCGCAGATCCATTTTATAATCCAGCCCATTGATTATTCTAATGAAGGGTTAAGATGCTATTTGCAATATTTTGATCCATAGCAAATAGATGCTATGGATCATTTGCCTATATATATATATATATATATATATATATATATATATATATATATACACACACACACACACACACACACCTCTAATACCAACATTGTTGATCAAAACATCAATACGTCCAAACGCGGCGGCCCAAGCTTTTTGCACAGCCGCCTCGACCGTTTGGCGATTGGCGGTGACATCCAGCTCAAGTGCAACCGCTCGAAGAGTACTAGTAGTGGAGAATTTGTTGATTTCATCGCAAAGAGACTTGAGCCGATCCGCGCGCCGAGTGACCGCAATAATCTTGCAAGTTGCAACCAGCCTTGGCAAGGTCGGTGCAGAACTCTCGTCCGAGCCGTGCGGATGCACCGGTCACCAGCACCACCTTTCCATCCAGCTCGCACCATGGCTCCAGTTGGCTAGACATTTTGCTCGCCATTTGATTGGTTGACTTTGGTTCAGCTAACCACTTTTTCTGAGGACAGAGAGAGAAACACAACCGAGGTTACGATATATATATATATATATATATATATATATATATATATATATATATATATATATATATATAGGGGCTATATATTTGTCATAGTACACCTTAAAAATAGACAATGGTATTTGATATTTTTATAAAATTAAAAAATTGATATTGTAATAAGCTATTCTTCGTATGTATATGAATGGACAATTGAATTAATATTTATATGACTGACATCTTGTGGAGTATCAACAATTTTTATGTGAAAATAGTATTTTTTATGATGAAATTTTTTTTTTGAGAGCAAAATTTAAGATATTTTTAAATTTGAAATAAACACTTTTTATTTAAATTTTAAAGATACTTCTTCAGGCTTTTAAAAAAAATTATTTTTTAAATATGCTCTTAGTATTGACTAGGAATTTAATAATTATGGAGTGATACTATAAATAATATCAATAAAAAATGACAAATTAAGCATATCATATAACTGGCGATAATAGTAATTAATTTTGACAACATGTGATATATTTTTTGAAGTATGCAACATATATATATATATATATATATATATATATATATATCAATCAGTATAATTAAAAGAATGAATACTAATATTAATATTATAGTTTAAATAATTTTAAACAATTACAATTGGTTTTTATATTATACGACGATGGGAGTCTTACTTTGGGGGCACGGTACACATGCACTCTCATCTAATTTTATTTTTGTAGAACTTTTGTTTTTGTCTTTTATTATCTACTAGTTTAATGCCCCATGCAAGTGTCACGACCTATAAATTATTTGCCTCCCTACTTAATAAACTACTACTCCATCCGTCTCGTATTAAACGTCTTAATTAGTTTTGACACGCTAAGTAATAATATATTTTTTTTACCTAAATCGCCCTTCTAAATTACCTTTTAATTGTAGTATCCATTCACTTTTCTATGACCCCAACATTAATTATTCATTGTTAGTTCCTACATGAATAGAATAGATGTTATATTGATAATACGAGAGAGAAAATGGTATAACAATACATCACTTCCCAATGTAAACCTTTTATCATTTTTTAAGTTTCCAATAAAAGTTGACTAAAAAGACTATGAGGGTATAAATGAAAAAATAAAATAAAAATAGTTACTAATATAGAAATAGGACATTTATTGTGAAACATCTTAAAAAAGAAATTAGGACGTTTAATACGGAACGAAGTGAGTATTATTTTTTCAAAATTAATTTATGTAAATAATTATATTTCCTGTTTAACATTTATGTTAGTTATATTTAAATTGATGTAAGTTTTTATATTTTAGTCTGATCTCTTAAAATAAAAGACCACTTTTTTACCTAATGTTATACTAAAATTTTGTTCGACATTAAATGTGAACTAGTTACTTACTTTCAGTTTTAGATTAATAATTAACATGATTGATGTAAAACTCGGGTTAAATTTTGAATTTGAATCAACTCATAACATAATATATAATGTTTAATATGATGTCTCAATAATATTTTTTTTAAGTCATCTTATGTGATGTTTGATAAAATTGAGTAATTAAGATCTGAATGGTTAATATATCTTAATAAATTAGATTATCTGAATGAAATAACATCTGAATCTAAAAAACTGTTTGATAACTAAAAAGTGTAAAACATCTGAATAACACTATTTTACCATTTTAACCTCTGAATTATTTAAAAAATTTATTTGAATGATCTTAAAATTTGAAATTGAAGGAGTACAATATTTATTGAGGCTATTTTTGTCCATTAATTTAAATAAACTATTAAGAGACAACTGTTAATAGTTAAGATTTGAGTTTCTGTCTTAACGATTAAGAGGTAAAAAAAATTTACCAAACAAGATTTGTTTCTGACCAAATCAGAAACAAGTGAATTAAGAGGCATTCAGACACTAACAAACACCACCTTAACTCATCACAGGCTCACTCAAAAAATTATGATTGACGATACTAATAATAGCAACTTAAGTATTTATATATAAATTCAAGTATCTCACATATTACGATGTGAGACTCGGATGTTATACGTTACTCCATCCGTCCTCAAAAGAATGACTAAATGTATAATTTTTTTTGTTTCTAAAAGAATGAGTTAAAATACATAAAATAAAGTGAAAATATGTTATTTAGTGAGATCCATTAGCATAAAAAAATATTCATTACTTTATATAATTTTGTGTGAGTCACTAAGGATAAAAAAATTTAAAAAAAAATTACTTTCTTTTCTTTACTTAACTTTTTTTAATATATCTAAAAAATATACTTTGTTTGTTATTTTGAGAATATAGGAAATATTATGTAGTACTCTTGTGACTTTTTCTGTCTTGTAGTATCTACTAGTTTAATGCCCCATGCAAGTGTCACGACCTATAAAATATTTCTCTCCCTACTTAATAAACTACTATTAGTTTTCAAATTTATTTTATGTAAATAATTATATTTCCTGCTTACAATTACGTTAGTTATATTTAAATTGATGTTTAAGTTTTTATATTTTAGTCTGATCTCTTAAATAAAACACCACTATTTTACTTAAAGTTATACTAAAATTTTGTACGACATTAAATGTGAACTAGTTACCTATTTTTGGTTTTAAATTAATAACTAACAGTATTGATGTAACAACTAGGGTTAAACTTTGAGTCCAATTCAAATTATAACATAATAAGATCTAATGCGATGTCTTAATAATTTTTTTTGAGTTATCTTCGCTTATCACAAACTCACCCAAAATGTCATGATTAAAAGTATTAATGACATCAACTTGAGTCTTTGTATAAACATTCAAGTATCTCACATGTTATGATGTGATACTCAGGTATTACAAATTATCCCACTTAAATACCTAACGTTCCCCTTCAAGCCGAACACATAGTCATAGAACGCCCAAATTTTTTGTTTCTCTAGCCATTATGAGATGTAATACCAGCGATCTATTAAACTCGCTTTCGTGTCTCACCTCTGGCAACCTGATAAGATAACTCAGCCTAAGTTTTCAAGAGTCAACTCTGGATACCACATGTAAGAATCTAGCTCGCTCAAGTTTCGAGTTCGAATCAAATCATAGTATAATAATACTAACACGCTTACTCAATAGTATTTTCGTGCGTCATCTTAATTCTTTGTCTATTACAGATTCACACAAAAAGTCATGACGAAAGTGATTAATGATAACTATTTAAATTTTTATATACATATTCAAGTATTATACATGTTACGATGTGAAATTAAGGTGTTACGATTGAACTAATTAATTCTAAGGGTGTATGTATGTCAAAAATTAGTGTTATATCCGGTATGTATACATTTTCAATAAAGTTCCTAATATTTCAATTTGGACTTTTTTATATTGATGCATGAAAGTATTAAAGTATTTTTAAATCTTCAATTCAAAATTATTAAATCCTTGGGTGTACATTTATAAAATATTTGAATAGCATCAAAATCACTTTCTTAAATTATTTAGCCAAATATAATTATAAATAATTGAATAAATAGTGTCTATTGATTAAAGATTATTGTTATTTGAACCATCCGAATTCTAAAATGCAAACCATACGTGTAAGGCCTAGGCTGGGCTGGGCTGGGCTCATTAATTTAAAGCTTTGAATCCTTTTACATATGAGGGACCTGGGCTGGGCTCATTGATTTCAATTTTTGAATAGGTAATGCCCAAATTTTACCATCCACGCCCAAGAGAAGACCATATGCCCTAAATTGCGCATTCTCAAGGAATACCATTACGCATACAATACAATGAATGTCATAATCAAGAATTTCATATATATTATTTGCGTTTCAAATTATAAGATAAATATTGGGTTGGGTTTAGTTTCATACCGGCTACCCAATACAAATGAGATTTGCTACTTCCTGTTATGGGCTGATCCTATGTACTAGTAATACTGGTCGTTGCTTTTGTATTGGTCTAGATCAAAGCATAATTTTAAAAGTGATTTCTAGGTCCAATCCATTTGAAGCTCGATACATAAGAACTAGGAAGAATTACATATTTTAGTACATTTTTAAAAATAATTACAATAATGGTGCAACCATAAAATAATTACAAAAATAATACACTTTCCTATATTTATTTACAATATTAGTGCAATTAGGATTCCTTAATTTAGGAGATTAGTATTGATGGGCTGACATGGCAAATCTCCCTTATATCTTCCCGTTAATTATTATTTTCTTATTCAAACACAGCAGACCCATTTTTGATCTCTGTTCCTGTTTCTCTCTCTTTTTTCTTCATCCTCTTTTCTCCTACTATAAACTAAAGTGGCGGCGGTTTGCCATCGTCTGAGCAACAGCGCTCATGGTGTTGTAATCCGGTGATGAAGTCGGAACCGGTGTCTATGGATGACGTGCTATTGGCTTTGAGAAAGACCAAAGAGGAGAGAAAGGCTAGGATTAGGAGCCTGCTTAATTTCTTTGATGGGGCAAATGTGGGGAATTTGAATTTCACGCAGATCGAGGCGGGGCTATTAGCTTTTAGCCTGAAAAGCTCTCTACCTTCCCTGTTGCACTTACGTAGCTTTTATTTCTCAGTTTGGGTTAATTTTCTTTGTAAAGCTTTTGTTCATCTATTATCTGCATCTAGGACATGGACAGACTTAAAAGTCAAAAGGCTTGTGTGTTTCTTTTAGGGCGGTGTTGCATTTAGTTCTCTATGTAATGGTCAATCTGGGTTTTAATATTGTAGAATTGTTGTTCTTCATGTCATGCCATTGTGTATTACCCTTAAATACTCTTTCTAGATTTACTAAATCACAAATTGCATTCCCTAGTTTATCAATCCACCTCCACACCTGCAGTTTTTTTATAGTGTAGTTGGTAACCAAACCTTCATACCAAGGTAGCCAAACTGTCCTACCAAGGTAACCAATCCACACCTCCATACCAAGGTAATCAAACCTTCATACCAAGGTAACCAAACCTCCACACCAAGTAACCAAACCTCCATACCAAGGTAACCAATCCACACCTGTAGTTTTTTCATAGTGTAGTTGGTAACCAAACCTTCATACCAAGGTAGTCAAACTGTCATACCAAGGTAACCAATCCACACCTCCATACCAAGGTAACCAAACCTTCATACCAAGGTAACCAAACCTCCATACCAAGGTAACCAAACCTCCATACCAAGGTAACCAATCCACACCTGCAGTTTTTTATAGTGCAGTTGGTAACCAAACTTTCATACTAAGGTAACCAATTTAGTGTTATTAGGTTACCAATTTATTTTGAATGTGATGCAGTTGGTAGCCAAACCTTTATGCAGTGGGTAGCCAAACCTTCATACCAAGGTAACCAAATCAGTTTTATTAAGTTACCAATTTATTTTGAATGTGATGCAATTGGTAGCTAAACCTTCATGCAATTGGTTGCCAAACTTTCAGACCAAGGTAACCAATTCATACTGCAGGTGTTGATGAAGATTGGTTACCTTAGTATAAATGTAAGACCCCGAAAATTTTAATAAATAGAATTTAATTTTCTTCTTACTATTATTTTAAACAGAAAGGTGTTAAATCGATAATGACAAAATTACTAGTGAAATGTGACAATTGAGATGTCTCGTAATAACATTAAATCACTATTCACGTGATCACTATTCACGGGATACTATTCACGCTAAAACGCTTTTACATTTTCTTTGATCTTCGAATTACGTCATAACGTTTATATAAGCTGGATACAAAAATTATACGATATAAATACAAAAGTACTATTCATACGAATATACTATTCATTTATACAAAAAGTCAAACTAGTATGTCGGGGAATATTCCTTCTGTCGGATATAGAAAGTGATAGAAATTGGCGACAAAACTTTAACCGATAACTGTTGAAATACCCGGTGATAAAAAGAACAGTAAAACGCGTTATTCCACAGTAGCACACGGTATTCCACAGTAGCACACGGTGTCGCACAGTGTTTTATATTATTGATTCAATAATTGATAAAGTAACAATTGCACACTATCTTGATTCAATAATTGTTACAGTAGCATCTGCATAATATTTTTATTATTTGTCACGACACTATAACTCATATTATTTGATAGGATATTTTAGCATTATTGATAATGTTTAGAAATTCTGTCAAGAAAAGGGGTTATTTAATTGCGCGCCATTTTTATGGAAGACCCCCTCTTTCCTAGGAATAATCTGGTTGTCAGTATTGCGAGTATATGCTATCTGTGATATTAATACATTTAACACAATAATACAGAAAAAGGGATTTATTATGATAATGGAGTTATTTTTATAATGGTTTTATCTTTTTGATAATGAAATTATCTTTTGATAATGGAAGAAAAAATGGATGGATGATATAAATGGAAGAAAAAATGGATGGATGATATTAAAAGAATATGCCAAGGGTATAAGAGTAATAAACCAAGAAAATTTAGGGAAAAGACTAAAATGCCCTCACCTTGATTTTCCTATAAATAGGGAGGGTTTGCTTAAGAAATTTTCACACCTCCATTGCTTATACTTTCTCTCTCTCTCTCTAAATTTCTCAATTTCTCTTAGTGTGCTAGGCTATTGTGAGTATTTGTGAGAATACTAATATTATCCGAAGTTAGTAAACTTCATAGAAAGTAACATCCAGTCTTTTGTTAACGAAGGTAGAAAATATCATTTCTTTCATACTCATATATAATATCATTTGCTTTCATGTTCGTAAATGATATTATACTCATAAAGATTGTTATTCATTCTGTATTAATTTGTGGGGATAACCTGTCCGTGCGGATTGACGCATGCCTGGTGAATATCTTTTTATATTCATTCCTTATTACTCTGTGGGAATAATCTGTATGTACGGAGTGTCGTACCTGGTGAATACCCTTCTGTATTCATTCCTTATTAATCTGTGGGTATAACCTGTTCATGCGGATTGACGCATACCTGGTGAATAACCCGTCGTATTCATTACTTATTAATCTTTTGTGGAAATAACCTGTCTACGTAAATTATCACATGACGGGTGAAAATCCATTTGCGGTTTCATATATTCTGTTATACTCGTATAACGTATCATTTCTTTTGTACTCTTTACGGGATATCTTTTTCTTTCACATTTCTCCATTTATGATAAGAAATCTTTGTTTGTTTCCAAAACCTTATTTTTAAATGGAGAAAATCCCTGAAAATTAGTAGAATATCCTTAATAGTTTGTACTTCATTTAATATCTTTTCACTTGAATCTCTCTATTTCGTTTTATACATTATAGTTGAAGCATGTAATAATTTCTTGAATATCATTCTTGAATTTGACTCCACAATTTGGTCATCGTGTTGACAATTTGGTCAATCTTCAATACTGATTAAATTATAAATCTTTTCTTATCCTTAATCTCACTGTATCATTGTCATGATCCTCATCCTCATACTTAAATTGTGGTATTAGTTCTCTTTGGCCCGTAGTGCAAAGATGAACTGGCGTGATATGATTTTGACTAAACTGTGTATTGGTATAATCATGACTTTTGGTGTTACAAACAAAGGCGTATGGTGAAAGTTCTCTTTGGCCCGTAGTGCAAAGATGAACTGGCGTTTGGCATGATCATGACCGATGGTGTTACAAATAAATATCTTTGGCAATTATTGATTGGTGTTACAGAGACATAATATTGGTGGTGATCTTTTAACTTGTAGAAGATAGTAGATATTATAATCTACTTGACTCTTCCAATGGATTGTTCGTTCCGCTGCAGTTATTGTTGTTGAACAAATATAATATCTTTAAATCTCTGATTTATTATTGTTGAAGACTAAAGATAATTTTATTCTTCATTATCTTAGTCATGATATTTCTTACTGGGCTATTTGTGCTCACCCTTTTCCTTTTTGTTCCATTGTTCTCCTCGGAAAAAGAGAGTGTAGCGGGGACTAGTCGGGGAATGGAGTGATGGTCCGAGATAATAGAAGTGTCTCAATACCTTACTATTAGTGTGACAATAAGTGTATTGAGAATTTAAGATGTATTTGTATTGTGTTGTCGTATTTTGCACGACACTTATTAGTTGTAAATGGGAAAATTCGTATTTATATTTGTATTTTGTGGAATGTTATTGGTGACTCAAAATGGGTTGTGTGGACCTATTTTGGGGGCGTCACAATAAAGGTTTGATTACCTTGGTATAAAAGTTTGGTTACCTTGGTATAAAAGTTTGGTTACCTTGGTACGAAGGTTTGGTTATCAACATTACATTACACATCGCTCTCTTATCTCTCTCTTTCCTATTCAGAAAACAAAATTTGTTTATAAAACTAGAACTGAAGATGTTCCAGTGCTATTATTAAGTAGCTAGCTAGCTTATTACATGATGACACCAATTATGCCTTTATCTCTGCCCATGTCATGAACTCTAATTGCTCTCTAGTGCCATGACATTACTAATGATCTTCTCCTCTGCAGTATCTCGATAAATTCCTTTTATTACCGGAAAATGGTTGCTCCCGCCACCACCGCCCGAGCCTCCACCTCCACTGTCTCTGTAACCACCACCTGAGCCACCACCGTCGCCACCGCCACCACCGCCATTGCTACCTCCCCCATAGCCTTTACCACCGCCTCCGAAGCCCCAACTACTACCTCCTCCGAAGCTGCCACCTCCTCTGAAGTACAAAATTTGTGCAGTCTTTCCTATGAAGATTTGAATTTGAATTATTATTTTAAATTTGATTTTGTTTTTGTGGTTAGATCCAAGATATTTGAATTTGAATTATTAACTATGGTAGTTATTTCTCCTTAATTTTAGGTTTCCTTATTAATGCGAATTGAGTTATTTTTGTAATTATTTTGTGTATGTATTATTTTTGTAAATACTTTCTAATTGTTGTATATTAGTGTTAAGGACCCTAAGAACTATTCTTTGACCAAGAAACAAATATAGCTGGGACTGAACGCTAAACCCATGTTATTGTGAAGCCCAATTTCAACTCTTCATTTGTAGAATTCTTCGTATCATTTGGTTGTTATAAAAATAAAGAAGAAAAATGATATATATATATATATATTATGAATGTTTACGTCAACTTTTTGATTGTCAATTACGTAAATAAATATTAATAGTAATTCTTTTTAAAAAATGTGTAAAAGTGGGTCTTTTTATAATTTTATCTAATCTCATATATTAATACGTTTCGCATGTAATTTGATACAAATTTATTGCGATACATAACAAGACTTAATAGAGAAATAACTGATTTCACAAAACTCTCGATAAATATTTTCAACCAAACTCTTAAACACCCCCCCCTACTTTCTTGCTTTAGTTAGTAATAGGCAAACATGACTCACAACCCTCCCCTTTTAAGGATAAAAATTACTCCTTCTGTCCCGTATTAAACGTCCTAATTTTTTTTTACGATGTTCCACAATAAATGTCCTATTTCTATATTAGTAACTATTTTTATCTTATTTTTTCACTTATACCCTCATAATCTTTTTAGTCAACTTTTGTTGGAAACTTAAAAAATGATAAAGGGTTTACATTGAGAAGTGATGTATTATTATGCCACTTTCTCTCTCATGTTATCAAATATAACATTTCTTCTATTTATGTGGGAACTAACAAGGAATAATTAATGTTTGGGTCATAGAAAAGTGAATGGATACTACAATTACAAATAATTTAAAAGGGCAATTTAGGTAAAAAAAAATTTATTAATTAGCGTGCCGAAACTAATTAGGACGTTTAATACGGGACGAAGAGAGTATGTCGATTAAAAAATTAATTCTAAGAAAACCTAGTTGGGAGGGGTTAACTATTTTGCTTATGTTTTACGTGTATATATGTTTTGTACATATATTTTATGTAACACCTTAATTCCATAGCGAAATACGTGAGATTAATGAAAGATCAGATGACTCTTGAATATACTGGATAATTGATTGTGTTTCTGTGTTTGATATATGATGTACAAACATTTTAAAGCGATTTTAAAAAGTAGCACTCACTTTTATAATTTACCAAGATATAATTGTATCATAGATTGATGTGTCTGTCTATCTTTTGTCATCATCGAAAAGATATACAATGTAAATTGTCATATTTGTGTTATTTAAAACTATGTTCATAATAGGTAAAATTGCACATGAATAAATTCAAATTTAAATTTATTTCTTTCAGTAATGGAACTCAAGCATATCCCACACAATAAAACTAGATAGAAAATACAAATTCACTTCTGTAGGAGGATACCAAATATTTGAATTCATAGGGAAGAATATATTGGAAGACCAGGGAGGGTACAACCAACCACCATCAACAATGAAGACGTTGCCTAGCCTGTCACATATTTTGAAGAGTTATGGATCAAGTACCGAACAAGATGTGTCAATGCCGGGTCCGATGAAACAAAAGGTTTGTAATGGAACAGTTCTCTTGGCCATGTTCTTAAGTAAGCCAATCTTTTTGGAAAAGATTGTCAGTTATTTCAGATAGAAAAAGGCCAGGGGCTATTGAATTAATTTACTCTAATATTGTCGTGCTTCCCTAGTTCCAGTGCCATTGTCTGTTAATTATGTAATCACATGTTAAAAATAGAATAATAATAATAATTAAAAATAGAACAAAATGAAAGTAGTAACTTAATTGGCATTGGCTTAGCTTGAGTTCATATTTAATAGAGAATACAAGGCCAATAATTCAACCACACAAAGCTGAGGCACATATTCAGAGTATTCCTTCCCATACAACAGAAATCAAACATCTGCCTCAGAGGGGTTTGGCACAAGTCGCACATCATAATATAGGAAAAAGGTTGAAATAATTGTACCATGTAGCTTAGGAAGGAGTGGTTATATGTAGGAACAGACGTTCCTTTCACGGATACACTTTAATTTGGTAATGAATAATATATTTCATGCATATCTGTATGTATGTATGCATATGGTTAACCAACATAAATATCTATTGAATTGCAATATGAAAATATTTGTGAAGCTATAGAATAAATGTCACTATGCAGATCATTCACAAAAAGACCGCGATTACTATGTTCTGCCGAAGCCAAAGCCAGAAGGCTCACAAGTTTGTTTAGTCTATAATCAAACATTCAACACGGACTTCCTGGTGTATATTTATCACTAAAAAATGATTGGGAGAATATTTGAATGTATTGCTGCCATTTTTTCCCTTCTGATTCACTTGAATATTCAACTATCAACAACATAAGGAAAGTACTCTCTGGTAATTGTCAATACAAAGCTAGAATAAATTGTTTATTGCCGGGACCATTACAGCCGATACAAATACACAATATTGTCTGCAAAGGTTTAAAGGGAAGAGTAAATAGGGATGCCTGTAAGGGTTGCACCACAATCAACAATGAAGATGTTACCAGACACATACTTTGAAGAGTCATGAATTAAGTATCGGACAACTGATGTTAATGCTGGGTCCGATGTGCCAGACGTTTGTAATGGTGTGATTTTCTTAGTCACTTCCTTCAGCCATTTTTTCTTGAACAGTTCCTCCGTGATTTCAGATGGAAAAATGGCAGGGGCTATTGCATTCACTCTGATTTTGTACCTTCCAAGTTCTAGGGCCATCACCTGTAATAGCCAAAATTGGAAAGAAACAATTCAGGGGATAATATACTTTTGTATTGTGATACTAATAACACCACCAATGGTGTCAAATAAACATAAAAATGAAAAAACTAGAAACAATAGAAACTGTTAACTTGCAAATAATTTATTGTCATCAAAGCAGTTATGTCCTATGGACAATTAATAATACTAACCAACCAAAATTGAGCTGTCTCCTGGGTTAGTATGTAATTTGTAGCTTTCATTTTTACATGGGAAAAGCTTATTGAAAAAATAAAGTACTTCCTCTGTTCCGAAATATAAAAGATCATAATGACATTTGAAAGCATAAATATACAAGTGAGTGCCTCATTTCTCAAGAGGATAAGCCATCTCCTTAATTTTTACATTATTAGTAAGTTGATCTTATATTTTGGAACGGAGTGGTAATATTTTTTTTATCAAGTGTAAAAGAATATAATAGAAAGCACAGTTATTCTAGAGCATTACAAAGCATATTCATCAATTACATAACAAACTCAACAAAAATTACAGATTTGACAGATCAAATCCAAGGAAAAACAAGAGTGAGACTTTCTTTATCTGTGCTTAGTTTGTTCAGCACTCTTGGCCAATGATATGCTGCTTCTCAATACACCTGAAATAATAATAGTTAATAGAATTTATGATTTTTCTTTGTTAAATAAGTTTTTTTTTTATAAAAAAAAAATCCAATTGGGTACAACTAAACATCTTGTGCCTGAGTTCAGAGGTAAGCTGCACGCTAGTGCCTTTTAGCTTTTTTGCACATTGGGCCTTGGATACATTTACGGTATTGGGCAATGGGGGAGGAATCAACATCTAGTTAGATTGTTTAAATTCTTTGAGGTATCATTTTTCTTTAGAATTGGAAATTATTTTTTGGTGTCACGGTTTTGTCCTGTATTTCTCCTATTCTTGCTGTAAATGAGTGCCGCATCCTTGTTGTTATTTTTAATAAAATATTTACTTATAAAAAACCAGTAATCTCTTTCAAAATAAAGGAAAAACTTTTTGTACTACACTTCAAACTCTATTCGTTTATAAGAAAGCAAAAGAGGCATTTTCCTCTAAAAATAGCCACACAAAAAATCCCCAAATGAAGAAAACTTTCCAAACATAACGACATTTTGACAAACAACATTCAAAATCAAACTATTTATGTTTGGAAAAATAGGATGCACATTACCCTCGTCATGTTGTTCATGGCTGCTTTCGAAGAACCATAAGCAACACTTCCATGTTGTTGCACCCTATCTAAACCGAAAACAGTGGAAATGTTTATGATTGACCCTCCCTGACCTGCTTCACGCATGCATCTGCCTATGTACTTTGACACTAGCCATGCTCCATCCAAGTTTGTTTTAAAGACATCATCCCATTCGTCTTCAGCTATATCTAGTGAAGAATCTGTGCCGCCTAATAAACACAATACAGGAGTGAACACATGGAGAGATTGTTGATGGAAGAGTGTGCTTCAATGAAAGCTCAACTTGACCTTTTGATATATTAAGTGGTATAGTGACAAGAATGTGTCACCTATGTCTTACATCTTACATGTCGATATGCTTGCGTTAGAAACTTGAGTAGAGTAGTTAGATAAATCTAAAAGGCTATTGTGAACATAAATGAATATATTAGATATGCATGTCCTAGTTTCATTTAATTTTCAACTCTCTGACTTGCAGAGTAAATGCGTTGTTACAAAATGGAATGGAAACATATATGATAAAAGCATATTTTGTTATCCTTAAATCGAGTTGGCCTCATGGCATTTTACAGCGTGGCTATAAATATTCTACTGTGTTCTTCCAAGAATAAATATTGTTCTGATCGTTTCCTCCTACTAGATTAAATGTTTTATGTTAATATAATCGCCCAGACAAAATTTCCAATTAAAATACTAAGATAAACAGATAAGATTACAGAAATGAAACAAGAACAAAGCGTTTTCAGATTCTGTATTTGATATCCCAAAAAAAGAGGGGTGCGAATAAGAAAATACCTCTAATACCAGCATTGTTGATCAAAACATCAATACATCCAAACGCCGCCCAGGCTTTTTGCGCAGCCGCCTCGATCGTTTTGCGATCGGCGGTGACATCGAGCTCAAGGGCGACAGCTCGAGGAGTGGGGGCGAATTGGTTGATTTCATCGCAAAGAGACTTGAGGCGATCCTCGCGCCGAGCGGCCGCAACAATCCTGCAACCAGCCTTGGCAAGGTCGGTGCAGAACTCACGGCCGAGCCCTGCGGATGCACCGGTCACTAGGACCACCTTGCCATCTAAATGGCGCCATGGCTCCAGTTGGCTGGACACTGTGCTCGCCATTAATAATTTGACAATGTTCAGCTAGACACTTCTTCTCAAGAGAGAGAATGGAAGGGGTCGTTTGTATACCGTATAGACCTTTGACAGTAGTATTTTTTCTTTTTTCTTTTTTTAAGAATAATATTCTTATCCATTTTTCCAATGTAGTTAGTGCACTGTATTTGGATTTTTGCAATTCCTTTTGTATTATTCCCCTATTCTCACAAAATTCAAATTTTAAAAATATCTTTTTATTTTATATTTATTCCAAAATTTGATGTGAGTATTAATTTCGACATTGTTAGCCTTAAAAGGGTAAAATTGAAATAAAAAGGCATAGGGCGGCCGAACAAAAACTAATTGTTTACATCCAATCCAATCCAATCCAATGACTTTACCAATCCAGAACTTATCCATAATTGTTTTTCAACATCTTGACCAGACTCTGTATATAGATGCAGAAAAGTCCAAAAAACACCTTCACTATCACTATTAGTATTTAGTGGTGTACCAAATATGCAACCACCTACTACTACTACTGCTGCAGATACACCGCTCGCGCCCGCCTATTTGGACCAACTCATCCAATTTTTTGTGAAATGGAAAGCAAGCCACGCATGGGGCCTACACGTTTAGACCAATCTAAAATTATTACTACTACTTTTTTCTTCAACAACATATTTTATTACATTTTAATTTTATGGGTCTAGGCCTAGGGGTCTCAATCTAGGGGTTAGGTTAGGAAAGAGTCGGGATAGAAATTAAGGGGTTCTATTGCGAGTTTATCTTAATATGAAATGTCTTGCTAATTTTGTTGCGAAAAAAAAATTTTCAATACACAATTATAAAAAAAATAAAAAATTGTTTTTCACTAGCCATTTAACCATCAGCTTTATCCAAGTGCTTAGTACTTATATAAATGCAATTTGTATCACTTGCATGTTAAACTTGGCAAAAAATGTTGTTTTAAATTAGGACACAACTACATAATAAAATGTGAATTGCGTTAATCGTCAAGTTACTCTTTTTATCAGCTGGATTATATATCTTGATGCAAAGTAATGACATAATATAGTAATTCTTCAAAAAGGTATGTATGCGTTGTTCATTTGAAGCTTAAGTCAAATATTACTTTTACTTTATGAATTTTTTTTATTTCCAGTAAAGAAAAAAAAAAAGAAAAAAGAAGAAGCTCACCTTATTTTGAAGTGGGAGAAAATGTATTCAAAGTCTAGTTCTTCAACCTTAGCATCGCCTACCAATGCAATTTTCAAGTGAACAACTTCCCTCCTTGTCGTAACTAGAGTTTTTACAATGCATTTTTAACACATTATGGTTTATTTGTTATTGTTTCAAAAAAAAGTTTATTGATTAAATTAATTTTCTAACAATAAAAAAATCAATTTCTCAAATTTTTGTAATAGAAAAAGTAATGCCTAAGTGCGTTTTTAGCAAATCTTGATTTGAGTTAATAAGTCAAGGTGGGAGTTTGTCAAAACACCCAAATAATTAGGTTGGAAATAAATGTGGTTTCCTTGTCTAAATAGTTGATTTCAGCAAATAGGAGCCTAAACCTATCAACTAACTCTGAGGTAGTGAACGAATGACCCAGTAGAACAGATCCGTATAAGCATAAGCTCTCCTCGAGAAATTTGCAGAATATCAAAAACGCCTATAAAAATGCTGATCCCCTCTACAATATTGAACTTAAAGACTATAGCATAATTAAGGCAGTTGATAACAAACGAGGAGAGGACTCAACATTAGCTAATGTACTTGTTTATTGCAGGCGGGTCTGCCCAATAATTCAACGTTACGGCGTTACAAGGTAACAAGAAAGAAAAACAGGTTTATCATATGTCCAACCACGTGTTGTGCTGCCTTTCTTTTCTGATTTCAAAACTTGCACTTAATATGTCATAAGCATCTTGGGAAATTCAAGATTTCAAGTGTCAACTTTGAAATCAGTAAAGAAAGGCAACCCACATGAAAACCGGTGGTATGACATGTAACGTTCACTTTCGCAGTTTGTAAATGAAATTTTGTATCAATTATATTCAGCCAGAGACCATCACATCCAATTCAAAAACATAACATCCATACATGATAATATTCCATTTAAAGGACAAAAAAAAAAAACCCTTTTAGAAATCTAAAGTGCAGAGAAGATGGGAACACCAGGAAGAGTAGTGCCAGCATCAACAATGAAAATGTTGCCCGTCACATACTTTGAAGAGTCATGGATTAAGTACCTAAGCACCGATGTCAACGCCGGGTCAACCGTGGCCGTGTATTGGAGTGGCAGAATTTTCTTGACCACATTCTTGAGCCACTCTTGTTGAAATAGCTCCTTTGTGATCTCTGACTGGAAAATTGATGGGGCAATTGCATTCACTCGAATGTTGTATGACCCAAAATCAAGGGCCATTACTGTCGTCATGGCGTGCATTCCTGCTTTGGAAGAACTGTAAGCAAGACTTCCATTGCTCTGCACTCTGCTCAGGCCAAAAATACTGGAAATGTTGATGATAGAACCGCCTTTACCCGCGTCACGCATCCGTATTCCCACGTACTTTGAACATAACCAGGCTCCGTCTAAGTTGGTTTTGAACACGTTGTCCCACTCCTCTTTTGTTAATTCGATTGTAGAACTCGTGCTCCCTAATCAGATTTCAAAGTTATATGTACTACGTCAAAACTTAGAAGTAATTAATGGAGAGTATATAAGCCTAGTTCTATTTCCTTTTATGAAACTAGTGAAATAATTAGGGAAGTGGTATTTGTGTTCCATTTTTATCATTTGCGATGTGTCATACTATTTGACATAATTCTATTAATGGAATGTAGCTAACCATACCATACAGCGTTCCTTCCTACATATATTTAAGAGTTAATTGTACAACTATTCTCTCACATTGTGACTGAATTCTAATATACTATAGACGTTAATGTTTCCATGTTTACAATGTTATAAATAATATTTTATTTATTTATTTATTTATTTTTGTAAAATTGTCCCTTGTAACCAATTTTGAACAAAATAACTCAATTACGTGCACAATTTAAGGAAGAAATAGTCAATTTGTAGAATAAAATACATTCCGTCCGAGCAGATTGCCTATATTTTAGTCGCTGACAATATTTTACTTGGAAACGGGAACCCTGTTTTAATCGGAAAATAATTAGGTAACTAGACAAAAATTATATAATTAGCTAGCAGTACTTGTTTTTCTTACTAATATTATACTTTCTACAAAGAAAATAAAAAATAAAATACAAATAACTAAAAAATTAGATCCAAATAATAAAAAATTAGAGCATTTTCCTAATAATTCCACTTTTCATATGTGAAAACAAACGAAAAGGGGGAAGATTTAGATGTTGAAATTGCATACCTCTGATGCCGGCGTTGTTAATTAAACAATCAATATGTCCAAAGGTAGCCCAAGCTTTTTCTACAGCTGCCTCGATGGCCTGAGCATCGGCGGTGACATCGAGCGCCAAAGCAACGGCTCGAGGAGTAGTAGAGGACTGATTGATCTGATCACAAAGAGACTTGAGCCGATCGACGCGCCGAGCGGCAGCAATCACCTTGCAACCAGCCTTGGCAAGGTTGATGCAGAAATCCCAGCCGAGACCCGATGATGCTCCGGTGATCAGAACCACCTTGTCCTCTAGATCGCACCATGGCTCTAGTTGGCTCGACACTTTGCTGGGGCTGGCCATTGATTGATTGATTTACTTTTGGCTCAAGAACAGTAAGCAAGTTGGAATATGTTGGAAAGGGCGAAAGAATGAGAGGGATATATATAGTGCTGGTAGTGGTGGAGCCTCGTTTGTGGGATATTATGTCCGATCTTGTAGACCGGTAATTTACCATCGTGGACATTTGGTGCGCTGGCTTAGGCAAGCAGAAAAAAATAATAATATATACATATATATATATATATGAAATTGATTTCTTTAATAAAAATATATTCCCTTCATCCTCAAAAATAATGATTTAAGGTATAATTATTTTTTGTTTTCAAAAGAATGATAATAAGTATATAAATTAAAGAGTAAATATGTCATTTAATAGAATCCACTAGTATAATAAAATAAAATATAAAAAAAAAGACACTCAACTAAGAATAAACTTGTAACTTTTATTGCTATTTTTTCTCTATTTTATTCTACTTAATTTGTGTGAAAAATATACTTTGACCATCTTTTAGAGAACGAAGGGAGTAATATTTTATAAATTGCTATGGATTCTCCCTTTAAATTATATTGGTTAAGATAAATTATATATGTGAGATAATAGGTAAAATAAATTGTAGTCCCTCTGTTTTATAAATCTGTTTTAATTTATAAGATCATTATTAATTTTTTAAAAGTTAAATTGAAATACTTTTAAACTTAAAATTGATATAGATGCATTTAAAATTACAAATCAATAAACCTTCTAATTAGCAGTATTTTCTAGATAATTTAAAAAAATTATCAGGAGAATTATTGATTTATAATTTTAAATAAATTTATATCAATTTTAAATTTACAACTATTTCAAAATTGATTTTTAAAAAGTTAATAATAATCTTATAAATTAAAACACAAAAAATAAATATGAGAAAGATTTATATGAAAATATTAATTCACAAAGTACAAGTTAATACACATGAGATAATGGTATAATTCGTCATTTATACTAAAAAGAATACCATTTTCAAGATATATTTATAATTCATGTGAATAAATAAATAATTGAGGTCATGCTGGTACGAGTAAATATTTGTTAGAAATGTCAATTCTTTTATTAAATAAGATCCCTTACAAGAAGCATTGTCACATAAATTAAATAGGAGATTAATTGTTATTATAGTTTTAAAGATCAATTGTCCTCATCGACGAAGCTACATAGATGATTGTGGGGTCAATTGACCTCACTGAAAAAAAATAATTATTTTATAATGTAAGGTAAATTTTAAAAATTTTAAGTATTATATATAAATTGACCCCACTAAAATTTTAAAAAATTTCTATTATACGGGGTCAAATTGAAAATTTATAATTTGCCAATCAAATTTTAACCTCATATGACTCATATTCTCTCAATATATGTATATCTCTCTATAATATTTTAAACTAAATAATAATCTAATTTATATTATTTTTAAAAATAATTAATGAATTAATTACTTATGAACAGTTGTGATTAAAAAAGTCTATGAGTTAATATAGTGTATATATACCATATATTATTACTTATTATATTGTCATTGTAATATAGTATATATATACACGTGTGTGTGACTCAAAAGTACAAAAGTATTACAAAAATTTGGCTCAGGAGCGCTGCCCACGAACCCCCCTCAAATTATTTATAACTTAATAATAATTTTGACCTCACTGAAAATTATTTCTAATTTCGTCCCTGATTGTCCTTTAATTATTTTTTGCGGACCGACTATAAAGATACCACTTTCTTTTATACATTGGGAAACACCCATAAACTGGGGTATAATTATTTTTACAAAGTAAAAATTATTTATTGTTTTTTAAAGTTTACTTAGTGTATGCAGTTTCCAAATAATGTTAAAGAACATCCCAAAACTACTTCATTTGTTTTTGTAAATGACTGGTACGAAGATTGTTCTCATACTCTCGCGTGTGTTTTTTACTAGTACGAAGATTGTATGCTTATTCATGTCTACACGCAGTCCAAGTAATTTGACTTTTCTCCGAGTTGTCAAAATTGACTTGTGAATGAAATGCCACGTGGGATGAAGAAAATTTTACTCTTGGTCCTTTTTAGTTAGTCAATGAACATTTGTTTAGAGGCTTGTATCTGAGCAAAAGTAGTATTGTTTAACTTGAAGAGCTAGAGGGGCGAAAATGATTTTCTTAATTTTATCAAATAAAGATTAATGGTTAAATATCCTCACTCACTCACTCACTTATTTTTCAGTCCATTATCTATCTTTTCTTGTACTTGGGTCGTGTTCTTTACCGCCCCTTTATTTTTTTCTTTTTCCAAAGTTTAATTAATTGCACAACAAAAACAATTCTCTCTCTCTCTCTCTCACTCTATCTCTCTCTCTCTCTCTCTATATATATATATATATATATATATACACACACTAGTAGTTCTCACTTTTCTTCAACCAAAAAAATAAAATCAATCCACAAACTACCACTGAACTCTCACGACTTCGACGGAAGCAAAAGACCATGTTCCAAGTTGCCGCTTGACTTAGTTGAAGTATTTTCATACTCCCTCCCCTGATCCTCACACACGCACACCGAGAAAAAATTAAACTCACACAATTAAACCTTTCCATTTAGCTTTAATTGCATCGTTACTGTTTGTGAAGAACGAATTTGGAGTACCATATCATTTTTACAGTCTATTTTAGACAATAATATATCTTTTTCATGGACATTAAAATAAGGAACTCTCTAATAGTTTTAGAATGAAAGGAACATAAAAATTTATATTGAAGAGGTATTTGTAACATTATGGTCCAAATTGAGTTTTAAATAAAATTAAGTTTAGATTCACTATATCAAGAATCTCAACTTTTATTATCTTGATTCATTGCATGCTCATTCAAAATGACATTATTATTAGCACAAATAGAACTGAGTTTTATATACATATTAATCATTTTTGATGTAGCCCCCACTGCCCCTCCCCTCAAAAAAAACACACACACAAAAAAAAAAATTGATGCCCAATTTAATTATTCATAACCCAAGAAATTTTTTCTCTAGCGATCATCAGATAATACTAAATGTTATTAGGGGTGCATTCGAATCACCATCTCCGATTTTTCTAATCTTTGTGGAATAATTTTGATTTATTTTGTGTTCTTACTTTTAGTGATCTGATTAAATGACTTGATCCGACTTATTAGAGTCATATGCGTTACCATTTATAACAATTTAATGCAAAACTAAGTGAAAAATAAAGTTAAAACTCAATTTTTATTTTTATTTTTTTGCCAACAGTTCAAAATAAGTCAAAATTATTATTTTTATTGTTTATTTTTTATAGTCATATGCGTTACTATATTCTCATGCTCATAACAACATTCAACCTTGGCGGGCTGGCGGCCGCACACACAACTTGAATATAATTGGTGGGAGCACGTGATCTGCACCAACCTTAGGAAGCTTGTTGGACTGTTTAACCACCACCTTAATTAGGAAATTATTTGGACATCATATTAGCATAAACATTTTAAGTTATTTTGTAAAATGTTAAAATTCAAATCTCTAAGAATTTATTTGATATTTATATATAATAAATTAATTAACAATTTTTGTACCCCTTCCATTTTAAAAGTAGTTGCTAAGTTTACCATTTTTAAAATTATTTGGACGTCATATTAGTAGTGAAATGATAATAATCAAACAACTTAGAATATAAGTAATACTAAATAAAGAAATTTTTGTTATTTTATAGTCTACACTGTATCACTAATTTTGAAATGAATAAAAATAAAATTTGTATCACTATTTTTTGAATGAAAAAAGTATATAAAAACTGAGTTTAACGAATCAATACGCAGTTCTATTCTCTCAAGAAGAGAATAAATTATTTAAGGATTGTTTGTAAAAACTAATATTTTACACTATCCAATAATAATTATATGTCATGCAGGGAATCTCGGAGGAGATCAGCGAATTTGAAATGAATTTTCCTATTCTTTAATTACTATTTACCATGGTAAAACAATTTAATCAATTATATTCCCTCCGTCCCAAATTTATTGCATTTCTAAGACTTTTTAAAGTCAAATTGACTATTTTTAAAACTAATCTTTTTACTATTTTTGCTAACATATAGGTGAAGATATTATAACCAAAAGAAAGCATATACAATTTATTACTAATTTCAATTTTTATAATTTTAGAAATATATTTATATATGCTTAATTATTAATTTTAAAAATAGTCAATTTGACTTAAAAAAGTCCTAGAAAAGCAATTAATTTGGGACGGAGGGAGTATTAGATTTTAAATTCCTTGATCTTTTCCTAAATTTTTTTTACCTCACATGTTATTATTAAATGGAATAAAACACTAATTTTACAGGCACAACGCTATGGTCATGGTCATGGCATTGTTGGGTGACTTTGAGAAACGGACCTCCTAATCAAAACCTCTGGTCCAGCAACATTAGTCTATGGTCATGGCATTGTTGGGTCACTTTGAGAGACGGACCGCGTAATCAAAAGTTCTGGTCCAGCATCATTGGTATTTGTTTCTGGGCTTATTCCGAACCCAATGGGCAAGAAACTTTGTAAAACTTGTTCTGCATCAAGAATGAACAAGGCTAAAAACCAGATTACTTATCAACGAAACTTCAATTTAAAATTGATTATAATACTGTTGATGCTGATTAAAAATATCAGACCACATTGCATATTAATTTGCATAAACCTTGCATCAATGACAAATACTGAACTATTACATTTTGTTAGTATTAAGAATTTCCAGTTTCTATGAGACAAGGAGGTTTGATTTATTGATGTTTGTTATGATCAAAACCTTACAATTCGGCCTACTTCTATTCCATTCTGTCTTCGAGGAAAAAGGCCCAAGCCCAGACACATTGAAGATCATATTCAACACTAATTTTCTTAACTTAAAAAATCAATTTTTCAAGGCTACGAGTTTTGTAAAAATGATGGATGTAATAAAATTATTTTTACTAATTTAATATCGTTATGAACTATTTTATTCAATGACTAGTCTTTTATTTAATCTCATAAGGTATGTTTTGTCATTTTTACGACCATTTGATGATATCGCAATGTAGAGCTTGAATTGTACTCTCAGGTGGTCATTGAATTGATTAAATCAGCTTCCAATGAGGACCCGAACTTTTCTCTTATTTGGAGAATTCCTGAGCTAGTAAGTAGGGGATTAGGAGTACAAGTTGATGCATTTTTAGACATGAAAATCAATACGCAGACTTCTTGGTAAAAAAGTCGGTTGATATTGAAGATATTCAGAATCTACACCAATCTCTTGAAGAGCTGGGTGGGTTTCTTAATAGAGCCGTAGAAGGGGTCTCGTCGTCTCGACTCTTAGACTTTGTGTATTGTTTTGGGCTTTTGTATCAAAAAAAAGAGACCATTTGATGATGAATTATATAATCGAAGGGTATTATATATATAATTTCATTTGCGGCCTAACAGATTGGGCTTCTAACTATGCTTATTCAAAAATATATTTCAGTAGGGAGAGTCACATGCTTGATAGCATATCGGTTAAAAGAGAGTCCACTTTAAGCCCAAATGTACTATACTCTTCATAAGCAGTTTATCAAACAATATGCCATATAACTAAAGTTGAAAAGATAATCCCAAACACCACAAAAAGCTTGGGATTCAAATATTTTATTTTATTTTAATTAGTTCATTTTATTAAGATAAACAAAAATTACTAGAAGTGATCAGAGGATGAGGAGCTTCATGGGAGTTGCGTAATAAAAATTTAGGTTAACATGATATGTACAATACAAGGGAGCCGATATTGGTTTTTGTTTTTCTATTGAACGTGAGAATAATTTATTTTATTGCGGGAGATACCCATTACATATACCTTAGTTTTATAAAATGAGTTTATTTCAAGTTTTTTTAGTAAAATTTAACCTTACGGATAAAAAGATAATGCAAAAGTAAGAGTGAACGTGAATTTTTATTTAATTTGAAGTTTGTAACACCATTATTATAACATTGTAAAATAATTATATTTTTAACGATTAAAATTAATTGAACTTTCATTATCACCAAATCATATGAAAATTCATATGTTCAAATATTTTTATATGTTCTTTAAATCTGTACACTTGGATTTATTTAAAAAAATTTAAAAATGAACGTATTAACCTTATGTGGTATACTAGTTACCTATCTCCTCTAGGGTTTATATTCTTTTTTCACTATTTTTTTTTTTGTTTTTTTTTTTAAAAAGAGAGTATTTTTTGGTAAATAATACTATGAAAGAGAGAACTAAAACTTAAAAAGACAGTAAACATCGTCAATTTTTGTATATGCTGCACCATAACATTCCCAAATCTTTAAAACTAGTAGCCCTGCCTGACAAAAGCGGCTTTGCACAAAGTTGAATCCATCTCACCCAAAAGCAGGAGAGAGAGAGCCGAGAAAGAAAATCTTTTTCCAACACACGAGAAATCATCTTCATTGAGTGAGAGTGAGAGTATTATACTGGAGTAATAACATGATATAATGATGTCTGTATTGAATATTATTTGGAATAAGAGCTTTGTTTAAATAAAATTTAACATTAGTAGCGTGATAACATAATTATCAAACTTATATTTAGAAAAATAAAGTAGTAAGTATATTTTATGAGTAAATCTGCACGTACATATAACTTACATACAACATCCTTAATATATTCATTTTTAATAAAAAATAGTGCATAAGTTTTTGTTTTTTTACCAACACAAAAACGCATGCACTCTTTTTTATCAAAAATGAATATATTAAGGATATTGTATGTAAGTTGTATGTATGTGTAAATTTATTCTTGGAACTTGGTTTGTTTTCTTTCCCCTTTTCCTTCGCTTCTTTTTCCTCTCCTCTCTTTTTACCTTCCATGGTGTTGTTTGGTCTTTTCCCTCTCTCTCTCGTACTGTCGTACACAACTGAGAGCTGATGCTACTTTTCTTTCCTATGTTACATGTTTCTCTCTCATCAACAAAACACACCACTGCTGCTACTACTGCTACTATTACTATTACTATTCTTATTGATATTAAATAAAAGACTTCCTCAGCTTTTACTATTTCTCGGTTTGCCATGCCATTCATTTGCAATAACTACTACTCATAACACATCACTTCTTTTCTTTTTCACTTCCCACTCTGCACTCTACTCTCTCCCACGCCGGATAATCAGGTCACAGCCATTATCTGCCACCGTCTTCTTTACAGTCCCATCTTCATTATTATCTTCTTCTCTCTCCATTTTTTATCACCCCTTCTGATCAACTATGAATATGGCCTGATCTAACCTCATTCTCTACTGGGTATTGTTCTGCACCTTAATTGCATCCGTATTTTTCAGTACCAATAACTGAAAAATCTATATATACTAATACAAGCAATTCTACAATGCATAATCATATTGTTTTATTTTTATAGTAAGACTCCCACTCTCTTTTGAGTTTCTTGAACTATTCTTTTTTTGCAAGAAACAAAGGATTAGTGAGTGAAAAAGCCAGAAATTTTACCTTTTTCTTCCATTTGTAGTGAACCCCATCTGGTATTTGATTTCCCCATTTTCTCATCCGGGTATTCCTTAAAACCCACCTCAAATAAAGAAAATGATCACACTTTCAGACCTTTACCATGTTCTCACTGCTGTTGTTCCACTCTATGTGGCCATGATCTTAGCTTATGGTTCAGTGAAATGGTGGAAAATCTTCACTCCTGACCAGTGTTCAGGCATTAACCGATTTGTAGCCCTCTTTGCAGTTCCTCTGCTTTCATTTCACTTCATCTCCACCAACAATCCCTATGCCATGAACTTCAGGTTCATAGCTGCTGACACCCTTCAAAAAATCATAGTCCTTGTTGTTCTAGCCATTTGGTCAAGAACCAGTTCTAGAGGCTGCTTAGAATGGTCCATCACTCTGTTTTCTCTCTCCACTCTCCCCAACACTCTAGTCATGGGGATTCCTCTTTTAAAGGGTATGTATGGTGAAGCCTCAGGAAGCCTAATGGTTCAGATTGTTGTGTTACAATGTATCATTTGGTACACTATGATGTTGTTCTTGTTCGAGTACAGAGGAGCTAGGCTTCTCATTGCAGAACAATTTCCTGATACTGCTGGCTCTATAATATCATTTAGAGTTGATTCTGACATCTTATCTTTAGATGGTAAAGAACCATTACAAACTGAGGCGGAGATTGGTGAAGATGGAAAATTACATGTAACAGTGAGAAAATCAACTAGTTCAAGGTCTGAAATTTTCTCAAGGCGGTCATATGGGCCTCATTCGGGTGTTTCATTAACACCAAGACCATCAAACTTGACAAATGCAGAGATTTATTCTCTGCAATCATCAAGAAACCCAACACCTCGGGGATCAAGCTTTAATCGTACTGATTTCTATTCCATGGTGAATGGGAAAAATGCTAGCAATTTGAGTCCAAGGCAGTCAAATTTTGGGAACTTGGGTTTTGATGAGGAGAATGGAACAGGAGGGTTTGGGAATCATACAAAGGGTAATGGGGTTTATGGGCAGGGGAATGCAGGGTGCCCTGCACCGCCTGGTGCTGGAATTTTTTCTCCGGTTGCTGGACCAGGGGCAAAGAAGAAAGCAAATGGGCCAGATGGTGGTAAAGATCTTCATATGTTTGTTTGGAGCTCGAGCGCTTCACCGGTTTCTGATGGAGGGCTTCATGTGTTCAGGGGAGGAGAGTATGGGAATGACCTTAGTGGGATTGCTCATCCTAAAGGTTTGAACTTTAATACTTTTAGTTGGCGGATTTTGATTGTTTTGATGGTCCACTTGATCACTTGCATGTTTTGTTTTGGTTATGAATTTTTATGTGATAATGTACATATGCTTGGACTAATGGACTTTTCTACTTTTGATGTAACTATTAACTCCGTTCCACGATTTGACTTTTGAGGTGAAATAACGGTATATTAAACTTCAAATTAACGTTAATTTATTTACTTTTAGTTGATATAATTATTATAATTGTATAGTTTATAACAAAAATTATTAATCACAAAATTTATTTCATTCTAGAGTCATACTAATTGTAAAGTTTAATATGCAGTCTTTTGACTTCAAAAGTCAAATTGTATTTTTAATTTTAGAAGTTAGAACGGAGAGAGGGGATATATGTTTGTCTTGATGAATCTATTTTAGGATTTAAGCTTCTTTATCTGTTTGCAAGTGATGTGGACTTAGTTTGTTTTTCGAATGTCTTTTTCCTGTTATATTATCCCTAGTCCTATGCTAGAAGACCTGAGATTATGGTCTTATTTATCTACTATGATGACAAACTTACATTGTTATAATATTTAATATTTGTTATCCATGCATGTTTTCTCATTGATGATATGAGTGTCTTGCTTAAATTGCACAGCTTTTGTTAACATCAGATTTTAAATTGTATTATCCATGATGTGATTTATCTTATCTTAATAGAGTATGATGAATTTGGTCGAAATGAGTTTAGCTTTGGGAACAGACAAGCCCATAATGGAGTTGAACAGGAAGGACCTGTACTATCCAAGCTTGGTTCAAGATCCACAGCTGAGCTGCAACCCAAGTCTGTGGCTAATGGTGAGAACAAGGGCACCGCCATGCCACCTGCTAGTGTCATGACCAGACTTATTTTAATTATGGTATGGCGAAAACTCATTAGGAATCCAAATACATACTCCAGCCTCTTCGGCCTCACCTGGTCTTTGGTCTCATACAAGTATGCAAAAGCACTTATTTCTAATTGGGCCTTGTTTCTATTTATGAAGTTGTGATCATCATTGTTCATAAAAAAAAATCTCAGGTGGGGTATTCAAATGCCTGCTATAATTGCAAAATCAATATCCATTCTATCTGATGCTGGTCTTGGAATGGCCATGTTTAGTCTTGGTATGTACCGTGCACCATTCTATTCACAAAGTAAGGCTAATGTATTCTAGTGTCTATTTGTTAGAGTAAGATATTCGGTTGTACTGTGGAATTGCAGGCTTATTCATGGCATTACAACCTAGAATCATTGCATGCGGGAACTCAACCGCCGCCTTTTCTATGGGCGTACGATTCCTCACGGGTCCTGCAGTCATGGCTGCTGCCTCAATTGCCGTTGGTTTGAGAGGAGTTTTGTTGCACATTGCAATTGTTCAGGTAAAAGGTTGTTCAAACATATGGATTAACATATATTTAATTACCTGTTTGCCCTTTTATTCATTGGTTAGTTTTACATATATTTGTCCACTGCATTTTCAGGCAGCTCTTCCACAAGGAATTGTCCCTTTTGTCTTTGCTAAGGAATATAATGTTCACCCCAAGATACTTAGCACCGGGTTAGATCTCAGAACTGATTTTATTTCTTACATCGAAGATGCGGAACAGCATTTCATCACACATCTATCAGATTGACCGAAGAAACTATGCGTCATATTTTCTATAATTACCTAGTTAATGCCAAGTTTTCTGTTGAAGCTGCTTAATGGATATTTGTCATAAGAGAGAGAAAAGCACTCGGTATTTACGTATTGGTTTGTCATTTTATTTGTTGCAGGGTTATATTTGGGATGCTGATAGCTCTACCTATTACTCTGGTTTACTACATCTTGCTGATGCTTTGAAGTTGAACCAGTAATGCAGCTGGAGCTAAATTAGTCGCACTAAAGATGACCCTTTTGGCTTCTAACAGATGAAAATGGATTACGACTTGGTAGCACTAGAGAAAATGGCAAGAGGAGAGAAAAGTGGAAGATATATACTCCAATTTTAGAACAAGGCAGGCCGATAAGCGGGTGAAGAACAAAGTTTAATTGAAAAATGATATGATTAATTATTATTATGATAGCTAGTAGATTTTTATTGCCTTCTCCCTTTTGTTGTGAACCTTGTGCTGACATCTTTTGCTTTTTCTTCTTTGGAGGAAGAAAGTGAAGCTTGTTTGTAAGTGAGAGTATGTACACCTTTGCTTTCTACTTTTGGGAACAAGTCAAAAATATTTTAAACCCAACTGGAATCTCTACGCATAAAACATGGACTTCTGATGAGAAAAGTGCTTTCGTTTGCATGGGTTTTTTTTTTCTTTAAAAAAAAAACAGTGGAAATGGAATGTAACCAAATTGTCCTAATGTCATAAATACAAGAGCTGTGTAACAATTCGGTATTTATTGGCTTATTAATTAACTCCATACAATTCAATTTAGAATTGTATAGTTGATATTGATAGTAGTATTTTTTTGAAAACTCTACTCTTTAGAGAATATAATATAATTTCATAATTAAGTACATCAATATTATTACAATATCAAGAATCAATTAAACTTCATTGAAAAAAAGAAAAAAAAATAAACTTACATATAAGTCTCGCATAAATAAAAAACAAATTTTACATAAATAAAAAAATAAACTCGCATTTTATGAGAATTTGAGAGCTACACTTTGTGTGTGTGGTAAATTAATTCATGATATTATGTTTCAATTTGAGATTAAAATATGCAATAATAGAATCTACTGATTTACTATTAGTAGGAGGAGGAAACTGCTTCCCTCCTTATCCAGATTGCCAAACAAACGATAATGTGAGCTCAGTTAATTTAATGAAGAAACACTGCATTCCCTACTTCACTAGCCTTGGCATCAAGGTTGTACTCTAGGCTGTTAATGATTCATAAATGAACTGACACACATATATGGTGAAACTCCACTAGCCAGAGCAAGTTGATTACAAGACTATCGTATATACGTATAGGGACTGATATTTCCGTATATAAAAAAAAACATATGATATTTTTGCATGTTAATATCTCTTACTCTCTCCTACCTCAAAAGACGACTAAAATACAATATGTATATATGTTAAAAAAAATTTAAAAAAAGATAGAGTAATTTTTTAAAAAATTTATCCTTAATGACTCCACAAAATTATATAAAATGATGAGTACTTTTATTTTTTATATGAATAGACTCTACTAAATGATATATTTACCCTTCACTTTATATATTTTATCTCATCTTTTTAAAAATAAAAAAATGTATACTTTTAGTTATCTTTTTGAGGACGGGAAGAGTATTATAAATTGGCTCTCTTGAGCCAATGATGTTGAATTTGAGTTACACAAATTTTTTTTCTTTTGTCCCTATAATTTTAATTATATTATTATTTTACCTTTTTTATATTATTTTATTTTTATGTTTCTATTTAATCTTCCAAATTTTATAAAATTCTTATTTCATCTCACATAATTTAAACACGCATCACGTGTGCCACCAAGTGCTAGTTCTGCATAATCTCTTTTACGTAACTACTGAATGGGTCTCACATCTATGTGCGAGACATATCATTTTTTCGCATTGAAATATATGAGTTTCCAATACATTCATTTTTGAGCCCAATTCTAAAACCCAAACGTTGTAATCAAATAATCTTGTGTCGATTCATGTATGTTACTCGCTCGAGCTTCCTTAATATTTTCTTTCGTTTTAAAATTAGAGACACATTTTTTTTTATACTTAAAAATAAGATAAAATTCCTAACATGTTATTTTTATTTTTAGTCTATCGACCACCATCACACCACCATTATAACGTTTCTAACAAATGTTAGGAATAAAGATAATTTTTAAAATAAAAAAATCCATTTTACAAATGTATAGTTATTTTTGAAACGGAAGGTGTTACGAAAAAGCATTCATTTTGCTTTGCATAATATTTTAACTGGGCAATTTTAAAAAAGATCCACTACAATTTGAAGGCCTGTGCAAAACCCAGAAGACCAATTAACCGTTGGGTCTACTTGACTGCTAGGACTACAACTTACAATGTCCTACCCTCTAACTTCTCATAAAATGAATTGGGCCTGCAATCAAATATGTGAACGAGGATCCAAAGCTTCGCTTAGGCCCAGTAAAAGTGACAATTCAGCATAAGTGATTATCAAAGGTTCAATGGATTTTGGGGCACGTAACTCGCTCAATGAACTAAAAGGAAATGGCACACCTCTGTTCTGTATCTATCACTTGTGGGCTCGGAAAGCTACATTGTTTAAGTAGTAAGGAAATTGATATTTGTACAAGTAAAAACTAATAATTTCACAGTATCCCTTTTACGTGAATAGTAAATGAGTCATACACTTATGTAAGAGACAACTTGTGAAAATATCAATTATTACTTGTGGAAATAATAATACCCAATAAGTAAAAGCTATTTTTAAAAAATTATAATAAAAAATAAAATGAATTTGTTTCTCCGGTTACGAGTTAGCCCATATAGTGAATTTTTTTTTTGAGTTATTAGTCAATTTTTTTAATTAAAATCGTGTTTCCTAAAAATTAGTAAGAGTTTTATTATCCGTAGGATATATTATACCTAGTCATATTTTATTTTATTTTATTTTTAATATCTAAAATCTACCCATTCGCCTCGCGTCTCTGTTACATGTCGCAAGATTGAAAATTACTTCCATCAAATAAGAAAAATAATTTGGGATACATGACATATTCCTTCCTTTTCTAAAGTAAAATTGTAAGTTAAAAAAGTCAACGAAGTAGCATTACAATTCTCCAAGTATTAGTTGAAAGAGGGCCACAGAAAAATTAATAAATGTTTGTTCTGAAGAAAATAGATGGTTTCAAATACGATGGCCGCAACAACTTGATATAAATATGGAGAACAATTAGTGATGGTGCAATTTAATGAGCCATCAATTGGGCATTTGGGACTTTTCCCCTTTTATCTCATTATATTATAGTAGTAATTTTTTTTTTATTAAAAATAAAAATAAAAATTAATTGTTGGAGTTCTTAGTGCGCAGGTCATGCACCCGGGCTAACTATATATAATTATAAATTATAATAATTGTTGGAAAAAGAGAATTAGAGGGTGACATCATATTATATGGAAAAGGGATAAGAAAGGCATGGTCAAAGTTTATAGGGGAACATATTCGTCAAAAATTAAAATTATAGTCCCATGCAATAATGATATGACATTTTATTATTGCTAATACATGCATAATATGTGTATAAAAGGTGTAATTAGCTGTGAAGTTTGAATCTTGACTAAAATATACTTATATCACATCACACCAATTATCATGTGAATTTTAGACACTATTTCTAATTCTAGGCATCGTTCATAATTCTTGTGTTCCTACCCATCGTTAATTATGAGAATATCAATATATATAACTAACCAAAAAACGACATGTGTACTGACTTAAAAGACATTATGTATAATCATCACTGATGGATGTTATGGACTTTTCCTACCAACCAAGGACATAATGGTAATTCACTCCACATTTGCATGTTGCACCTATTCTATTTACTTGTTTCATTTTACAAAAAAACTAGATAGAATTTTAAAGAGTGACTTATGTGGTCTTGGATAAAATTAAATAATTAAATTTTGAATAATTAATATATCTTAATAAATTATTAAATTATTTTAGTGAACTAGTATCCGAACTTAAAAAGTTGTTTAGTAACTAAAAAATATAAAACATCTGAATGACTTTTAAATTTAAAAATATCAATTTTAAATTTAAAAATATCTCAAATTGACTTTTCAAAAATTAATAATAATCTTAAAATTTGAAATGGAGGGAGTACAATATTTACAGAGGCTCCATATATTTAAATTTTTCATTAAGAAGCAACTCTTAATGATTTAGTTTTATATATTTCTCTTACCGATTAAAAGACAAATAAAATTTTATCAAACAATTTTATCCTCTCACTCAGGGAATAAAAATTGGGGTGGACTAAGAATATTATAATGTCAAAATTGTACATTTAGGTTGTGCAGACTAAGAATATTATAATGTCAAAATTATATATTTGGGTTAGGTTGACCAAGGCTATTCCAACTTATTTACTTTGAACTACATAATTATATAGTATATCTAGTAAAAAAAATAATTTGGGTCAGGCTACAGCCCCAAAAGCCGACTAGTGGCTCCGCCCCTATTCTTACCGAATCACATGTGAAACTGTTAAGAGATATTAAGAGGTAAACAATCACCACCTAACTCCCTACACCAGAAAGACCTCCCAAAGATTACAGGGTGGACCCAAAATGTCAAATGAGAACGGTAGTCCAACTCCAAATACAGGTCTTACAAGACAAGGACTACATCAAGAAGCTAATCTCAATTTACCTCTAACTAAAATTTAATCTTACAATTTATATACACGCACACTCCTATATTATGATTTTACAATAATACAAAGAAATTTTCCTGACCTTAGAGGGATTTGAAAGTGTGATTAATTATTTAATAGTAATAGTAAATTAAAGAAAGTAGTAAAACACCAAATTCATCAATATCATTGCACTTATGTAGAATTAATTTTATTCTAAATTAATTAAAGGAAATGCAAAAAGTGAAGCGGAGAAATTTATAGAAAGAAAAATATCAACAAATTTGTACAATTACAATTAATACGCACACAATTATATAAATTTAAAATATATATATATGGTTATATTATATTATATATATATATACATACGTACTAACTGTAAAATAAAATTATTAATATTTATTGAAAGAATTATAATTGAGCTTCCGTCCCACGTACCAAATAACTTTGCCATCCCTTTAAATTAAGCAATGTTAAGTTTTGGGTTAATTAGAGGGCGGTGGTTGTAACATAACATAAGATGATAAGATGCTCCCTTAAACCAAACATTTGATATTATAAATGGAGGTTGGTTAAAGACAATAATAATGGAGTAGTACTTAATTAACAAGTGGCCAGGGCTGAAAATTTTTGGGAGTTTCGCCAGAGAATCTGCAATCCCTATGAGACTCCATCAAAGTATAATCTTTTTGGAAGGAATAGTCAGAAGAATATATCATACATGTCGATATATACGCAGTTTTAGAAATTTAATTATTTTTCAATAAATAAAAAAGAGGAAAATAAATACTATAAAAGATAAACTGCCATTTCCTAAGTGGTAAGGACCCTACGACAGTTTTAATCATCAAAATCTCTTTCATCATGCCCCACCTTTCTTGTGGCCAGAAGAACATCAGCAAAGTGGAACCTGTGTCTATATTCACCGAACTACACAATGGTTACAAATAATAGAGCTACTTACTTAATTATTAGCACTATAATTTACTGTCATAATAATAACAACAATAATAATAACACTTTGTTTGTTTTTGACATTGCAATGCACTAAAAATATGTTGAAATGACATAAAAATGAGAGGAAAGAAGTTAGAATAAATCATCATGATTGGAAATGAACTAAAATAAGAATAATATAAGTTATTTATAATATTCATCTCGAACACGTAAAAAATACTGAACTGTTTAGTAACTGATTCTGATATTAAAAGTATTTTCATAAATTATGACATTTTAGGCTAGTTTGTGATGAGTTAAGATAATATAAGTTGATACTTTTAAAATTACAAATTAAGTCTTAATATAAACTTATGATGGATTCAAATCGTTACAAAGTTATTTAAAAAACTAAAATGTATTAAGTTAAAAATATTAATTGGACCGATGGCCATCGGTCATAATCCGGCGCTCTCCCAAATTAATAAATATGTATAAGTTATAATATTACATGACTACACTGTTGCATCAATTTTTTCCTTTTAAAATCATGGAGTAATAATTAATTTCAACTTGAAAAGGGAGATAATATGAATACCCAAGAAATGTTTAAATAACTATGGCAATTTATAATTGCTTAAAACCGATTTTTTTAATTAAAAAAATTACATGCCCAATAAACTTATACTACTGCCATGCCATAAACCTAATACCATACTAATCTATTAATCACGATAAGCATTTACCAAATAAATAAGCAGACAGAAATGCATGGCATCATCACCAAAAAAAAAAAAAAAGTGTGTGCTGTGTTACGTTCCGTGAATGGTTCAAGCGGGACTGGCTTCAAATTATTACAGCGACTTCAAATTTTATTTTATTTTTTCATGATATTTTATATATATTAACACTTAGTGGCACACGTATTACATGCGTGTGTAAATTATGTAGAGTAAAATAGAAATTTTATAAAATTTGAATGATTAAATAAAAAGATAAAAAATAATAATATAAAAATGACAAAATAAGAATTACTTTATAAGTTAAAAAGTATTTTTGAAAAAATTAAAAATTATTTACACTACAACTGGCCTCCAACTTTATATATTAGATGCATACGTTAATTTATGGATATATATATATATATGTATATATGCTCAAGCTCAATATATATTGTCATTGGATTCTTCTTTGTTATTAGCCAAGTTGTTACCAACTCTTGACCATAATGTTTAACATTGTCTTCTTCATGAAGAAATTTGTTGCAGTGGCTTGGCTTTGTTTAAACATCTGTACCCCATGTTCTTTCATGTTCATTTGTGCATATATTTTTTTATTTACCAATCACTACCAAGTACCAACAGATTCTCTCTCACACACTCGCACCATCACTCAATTAATCATACATATATATAACTCCCAACACCCATACACACATATTATATATCGATCGTATACTAAAAAAAGTCTGCCGGAGCACAACAATTTTTCAACGTAATTTACAAGTTGTATCATATATATATATATATATATATATAATATACACACAGTTATATTGTTTAATATTTTTTATAAGATTATTTATTTTATTAAAAATATTGATTTTTTTAATAAGGATGGGGAAGGGGGGTTGGTTAAGACATTTAGAATATTTTACACATAATGTATTCCTTCTTTATCATAGATCTTTTTAGGTAGTACTTTATGCCATTTAAAAGATAAGGTGGAAAGAAGGGTATCAAAGAATAAGAATTTTAATTTTTGTCTTGCACAAAGCTAGCGTCCACTATATATATGAATAATTAAAGGGCCAGGTATCAACGCAGTGCTTGTATCCCTTTCCTTGTACTCGATTTTCGAATGAGGGTTACACATATAAGATTTATATAGGACATATTTAAACATAATTTTTATTTTTATTTAAAATTAGTACTAAAACTTATATAGGCCAGAATTTATTATTAAAATTCTTTTAAAGTGTATCTTACACAAATAGTAATATATATATGTCCGAGGGAAGGTTAATAAGTTAAATGCGATTTTCAATTCCTGGACATTTGGATTGTAATTTAGGATAATAATTTTATTTATTTATATCTATATTGGGCTAATATATATCTTGTTTAATTAGAGGTTCTTTCCTCCAACAAATTAAACTTGTCAATACATAGTGAAACCTAGCTACAACTTTTTCCCTAATGTGCTAACTTATCTTTATGTAAATCAACTTATTTACTTTGAATTAAGACAATAAGAAAAAACAAGCACTATCATTGTAATTCTTATTCTTCACCGACTCAACAAAGCAACTGTATATATTCTGCAAAGATATGCTTTTTGGTTACAATCTAATCAATTTCTTTATGAAAGAATATTAATTTGATCCAAATATTATCAACATTATTTCTTTCAGGTTTTATTCCAAACATCTACTTTAGACCACTGGTTTATAATCTGATTTATTAGTTCCAAAATTTTGTAATTTATGGTATTCATCTTGAAAAAGGACCACCACTCGATCATGTATAAATTTTCTAATATTTATTTTGAGTAATATTAAACTTTTTATTTTTTATTTTTTTTCTTATTAAGGCCTAATCTATTACTAATGGGAAAAGGGGATGAGAATCGAACTCCCACTTACAAAATAAATTTATTTCACAAAAAATTATTTTTTATTTATGATAGTACAAAATGATATAATATTCTCGAGTTTAACGACATAATTTCATACACTCACTGTCATACCAGCATGTCACCGTACTATATTATACACTCACTATGTTCAAACATAAAAAATAAAAGAAAATATATTCTCTAATTTATAAATTTAACAAATGAACTTTTTTTTAATGGATGAAGAGAGTATTTGAAATTAAAAGAAGTAGCAAAAAAACTTTTACTTCGCTTTCAGGATGAAAGGGGTATTGTTTAAGTTACACATAAGTACATCTGTAGAGATGTAGCTGAAATTTAAAAGTTTTTTGTGATTTGTCTAAAAATTATGAACCCCAAAAAGTCATTTATTTAAAACCTAAAATAGGATTATATATATATATATATATATATATATATATATATATATATATATATAAAGTGGCTCATCCAAGCCGCTTTTGTGAATTTGTATCCTGCTTTTTTTTTCTCTTTTGTCCCTACAACTTTAATTATATTATTAATTTATTTTTTTATATTAAATTTTTTTATTTAATTTTTTAAATTATATAATTTTTTTTATTTTATCTTATATAATTTACACACGTATTGCGCATATTACCGATGCTTACTGTACGTAAAAGAAGATTGATCCTTCATTTCTATACTTACTAGTACAAGTTTGGACAAATTATAAATAAATAGAAAAAGGGCATAAGTCAAGACAAAGCAATTACTTTTGGCCTTAAGTTAAAGATATATAATGTGGATGATTTTCCATTTTATAATTAATTAAAAATAAATAAACTATGTACAGGAAAAACTTGAGGACCCACCTCACCTAGCCTAATCCATACACCGCCCCTACATATGCAGTGTCGTGACAAGGGACATGAACTCATTTTTTTCTGGTACATAAATTAAATGTGCATGTTTCGCCAGTGAAGTGATTTCTTCTTTTTTAAAATGATTGCAATAATTGGAAAATTTAAACCACGAATGTTGTACGGGTAATTGCCGGAATTCAGCATTCATCAAAAACATCAACAATTTTGATAATACCTTTTTTATTTTATTTTATTTTAAAATCATTTTGAGTCTACTACTTAGCAGCTAAAAACGTTACAAATTGAATACTCCCCCCTTCCCAAATTAATTGCTTAATTTTGACTTTTTAAAGTCAAATTGACCATTTTTAAAACTATTTTTTTTACTATTTTTGCTAAAATATAGGTGAAGAGATTATAACCAAAAGAAAGCATATACAATTTATTACTAACCCCAATTTTTATAATTTTAGAAATATATTTATATATGCTTAATTATTAATTCTAAAAATAGTTAATTTGACTTAAAAAAAGTCAAAACTGAGCAATTAATTTGGGACGGAGGGAGTATAAGTTTTTATTACGCCTTAAAATAAAATGCAGGTAGATTTTTTAAAAAAAAGAGAGAGAAAAAAAAGATTTATATAATACTGCAAAAAAGATAAAAATTCTCAAAGGTTATGTTGATGCATGCAGCTGATAAGGACTTTTTTGTTTAGTAAGAAAATACATAGATATTATGGTTATTTAATATTTGAAATTTCATCCACAATCATTTTGAGTAGATTACGACCCATTTGGATTTTATTAATAGAATTTAATTAATGAAATATAATTGATTTTCTCTCTAATATGACCTATCTACCATAAATAGGACAGATTATAGGAGGTATTTAGATGGCCCATAAACGATTTTATTTGATTTGGCAGTTATACCTTTGGTACAGAAACTAGATTTTTCTCAACCATTTGTCTTTTCTTTAGTGAACATGTAATGAACATGTTCATAGGACAGATAGGTAACATGAATGAATAAATTTTATGTTGAAAAATGAAGTACATTCGTGCTTCGGAAAAAAAATTAAAAATAATAGAAATAATAGAAATATAAGGGATGGGGGGAGAAGAAAAAGAATTTAATCTTAATTGAGTTGTTAATTATTGGTATGTCTTTAAAAGGATACGAGGAGTTCATCAATCCTGTTTAGCAAATTATATTTTGTGTGTATATATATATATATATATATATATAAATGAGTACTCACAAAAATATGAAATGTATAAGTGTCTACAATAAGTACAAGATGTTTGAACATTTTTTATAAACTCGTTTTTGATCGATATTGAATAAGATTTAAAGCTTTGATTTGATTTTATCTTTTTGTATAAGTTTATTGATTCAAATGTAGACCGTAAAATATTTGAGACTCTATTATAAGAGATTTGGTGAATGATAATAATCCAAGTGTTATTAATTAAAAAGGGTCAAATGCAAAACAATACTAGACCCACCCATTAACAACCAATTGTCACGTATTAATGATGCATTCCAAATAAACAAATACTACAAACTAGTCGCTTTAAAATTTTAAACTAAAATAAATACATTTTGTTCAAACTAATAATGATGCAAAATTATGGTAAATATAGGTCACCAACCTCACAGTGTGGTAGCCCTCACATTGGTAGCCCACTTCTATTGCTTAGAAAGATCATGAAGGTCAGAAAGTGAGACACGTTTTTTTATTTACGAAGTAGAAAAGTTTTTATAATTTATAATTGCATAATTTAAAAACTATTAATTTTTAACTCTTCTCGTATCGATATAGAGAA
The DNA here is from genome assembly GCA_034770075.1 of Aralia elata. Classification (NCBI taxonomy): domain Eukaryota; kingdom Viridiplantae; phylum Streptophyta; class Magnoliopsida; order Apiales; family Araliaceae; genus Aralia; species Aralia elata. The sequence continues at coordinate 16,746,689 of CM068377.1, forward strand.
AATTTAGTTTACTAATATGACTCATTTAATTCACTGATATGACTCACTTTTATGAGTTCGTGAGTTTAAAGTTCAAAATTGAAAGTCACATAACCCTATATTCTAGACACATCGAAGTTTCCTAAACTAAGATGAAATAGTTTGCAAATGTTGGCTAATGGAGTTGCACGTCACAGAGCTGATGAAAGTATCAATAAATTTTTTTTTTTATCAATATTTCTACAATAATATTATTATTTGTGTAACTTTTATATTAAAAAGATATTTGTAACTTATATTCAGAGAAAAAAAAAATCTAAATCAGATTGTCAAGACATGTATTGTTCAAGATCATCAATCTTATGTAAACAACCATCAAATGAAATATGCAGTGAAAATAATGAAGTATGTTTTCTATTTTTTCCCTAATATTTGACAAACCGGATAATTAACGTTAATAAACCGGATAAGTACTTCGCAGAGAATGTTTGTCTTATGTAGTAATTATATTTTTCTCCTGTTAGTTTAATGTCTGAAAACAAGTTTATTTTGGACCCTTGATTATATATATATAAGGGAATCATAAATATATTAGCCGGGCTGCCAGAGGAATGAAATACAATATTTATTTGTGAATTAAAATATGAAAAATTGGAGGTATCCAAATGTTGACATCCTTTGATCAGCAATTTTGTACCTGCTGAAAAACGAAGTATAAAATCAATAAAAATGTGTAATATGTTATTAGTTACAAAAATTACTCTTATGAATTATTTTTTTACGTAAATAATTGAATCACACACTTATAAAAAAAGTTTATATATAAAAAATTATTTTTAAGGAAAATGATATATATTACAAATATTTATGCCGATTTTTTAATTATCAGTTACGTAAATAAGTATTAGTGGTAACCTTTTCAGATAGATATGTAATAAGTAAAGTCTCTTAAAATTTTATCAATTTCATGTATTAACATATTTTATAATTATAATTAAATATAAATTTATCGCAATATATATATATATATATATATATATATATATATATAAAAGAAGCAGTTCACTAAAATAGGAAGGCCTTTAATTTGTGTTTGAACAAAGTTCATAGACTACAAAAGTTGGTCAAAGCGCAAAGTCTGAACAAATAGTAGCTCAATTGTTTGCAAAATGTTTTTTACATAAGAAAAAGTGAAAACAAACTCCTTGTGTTCCTCTCTCTCAATAAGGACAGGCTGGAAGGATCCAAACCCAACCCCACTCACATTATTTACAATTAATAATAGGGCCTTCTTTCTAGCAAAGTGATTAATTTTCACACAAACCACCAAGAGGAAAATATATTCAAAATTAAAAAAAAAATTAAAAATTAAAAATAAAGCAGGGAAAGAAAAGAGGAATGGTTTCTTTCCCTTTTCTTCTCCTCTTTGCTTTTTCTTGCAGACTCTGCTAAGCATCTTTGGCTCACTTTTGTTATCTTTTCCCCAGTCCTATTCTTTACCTTCTTGTTGAAATATTTCTGGGTTCTCTTGTAGTCTTGTTCTGCCGTTTCAAGTTCTTCTATATATTTCTATTCTGCAGGTGAAATCTTTTGCTAAATTTCAGTAAATTTTGATGGTTTTATCTATCTGGCAACGTTTCTTTGATCAGAAAGTTCAATAGCTTTCTGTTTGTATGTTTTTCAGTTCTTTTTTTCCATTCTCGGGCTTCTCTCTCTTTTTTTTTTTTTGGAAATTTTAATTTATTGGGGAATTCTTTCCTAATCCTTTCTGGGTTCTGTTGATCAAACTGGAAAAATATATTATATTTTTTAATCTTTCAATTCAAGATTTTGGAATCCCTTGTTTCCTAGTCTTCTGGGTTTATTCGTTTTAAGAAATTCTGTGTTTTGGGTCGAGTTTCAGTTCTTTGTTCAATTCAGTTTCTGATGCTCCAACTTCCCTGAATTTAGTTTTCACCTATTTTCCTTCTGTACCTATGGTTTAGATTTTACTATTGCTCTTGTTTTTACTTGAAATTCAACTTGAAACACAAGTTCTAAACTTTGTTTTTCTCTTTGTGGTTGGTTTTTGTTATTCTTTTACAGTTGGGTTTCTGATTCCATGGGACTTTGTCATGGAAAACCCATTGAAAACTCCCAAAACCAACCAGGAAACCCAATTATTCCCAGTGAGAACGAGCTAGTACTGAATTCTCAATCTGGGAAAGCATCAAAGTTTCCCTTTTACAGCCCAAGTCCTCTGCCCGGCGCATACAAGGACTCACCCGCCAATTCAAGTGTTAGTTCAACCCCTCTTCGCACCCCTCTTCGCTTGTTTAAACGTCCATTCCCTCCGCCTTCTCCAGCAAAGCACATTCGGGCATTGCTTGCGCGAAGACATGGGTCAATTAAACCTAATGAGGCCTCAATTCCTGAAGGAAATGAGCTTGAGATTGGTTTGGATAAGAGTTTTGGGTATTCAAAGCAATTGTTAACCCATTACGAGCTTGGTGAAGAGGTGGGCCGTGGGCATTTTGGGTATACCTGTTCAGCTAAGGGGAAGAAAGGGAGTTTGAAGGGACAGGATGTGGCTGTTAAAGTTATTCCGAAATCAAAGGTCCAGTGTACATTCCTTTGTTCCACTGTTAATTTGCTATATTCTATTGATTTGATAATCAGAGGATTCACATGAAAATCACAGTAGAAGTATCTGGATTAGTTTTCCAATAGGACTTGCAGGATGAACTTTATTGCTTCTTTTAGTTTTATGTATCAATATCTTTATTGGTTGAGTAGTTTTAGACCTTGATCTGAAATCTTTAGTCCTTCTATGCTAATATTATTAGCGTTATTATTGGTGCTTTGCAATTTCATACTTTATATGTTATTTTGAGAATTTTTTTCCTGCAAGAATTTGTATCCTTGTTGGTCTCTTGTGTAATTTTGGAGAATTGTTAGAAGGGATAGGGATGGAGTAGAGTATAATGGATGCCATTCTTCCTGTAGTGATTAGAATAGACATTGTTTACCTTTTGAATTTGTCAATAGAGTTGAGCTTAAAGCTGGAAGGATTTACGCTGTCTTTATATAAAATAAGATAAAAAGAAAATTTTGAAGTTATGCTGTCTTTATCTAAAATAAGAAAAAAAAAATCTCGAAGTTACGCTGTCTAAGTATAAAACTTAATACAATGTTATCATTTGATATACAAGAGATTGTATTCAATGCAATAGTAAGACAAACGCCATCCATCAGAACAGTTCCTAGCTATCAGCTAGTTAAAAAAGGTTTGTTAGGGTTTGCATTTTCTGTAACTTGAAGACCATTTGTATTTATTGATTTTCTTTACTTAGTCCACTTTTACTGATATAATGTATTAATATAGTCTTTTCTGACCATTTAATCTATTATACATGTATACCTTTTACAATCCATTTATAAATGTACATCAAAGTTTATCATGGTATTATATCTTTAGTTACTCCAAAAGAAGGAATTTGTAGTCATCTTTTATGCCATTTTAATACAAAAAGGGGTTTCTCTCAAATCATTGGAGACTTTGTCATTAGTGCAATAGTTGCAGTCAACTGAAGTGTGCTGTTATCCTTTAAGCATGGAACTGTGTCATATTAAATATCGCCCCTTTAGCTTTGAACGGTTTGGAAGTAGTTTAGCACTCTATTCTCTTCTAATAAGGAAATGATTTTCTTTTGCAGATGACTACAGCAATTGCCATTGAGGATGTAAGAAGAGAAGTTAAAATATTACGGGCTCTGACAGGACATAAAAACCTTGTACAATTTTACGATGCCTATGAGGATGAAGACAATGTTTACGTAGTGATGGAGTAAGCTTGAACTATGATTGTTATTAATTGTACTTGATTGTAAGCACTTAAAATTGCTGTTATGGCCGTATCTTTGTTGTTGTTGTTGCTTAAACTTTCTGTTATTGGTGTATCTTCGCTGCTGTTGTTTTTAGTACATAGTATATTTTGCAGAATCGTGAAAAAGGTAGTTGTATGCATTGACGACCATGCATGTCAATAAGAAATGCATTTTAACACGAGTATTTTAAGTCGGTCAATTAAATCTATAGAATCTCGCTGCTTGTTAAATTGTATATTACACATTCATTTTGAAATGACATGGCTGAGTCATCCTTATTCCCATGTATGTGTTCTGTGAGATTGCAATTTGCTAACTGGATAGTTGTCTATCTTTTGAATCGTCAAGAGATTTGGAATCTTGGACCAAATTTTTGGTTTTCTCTAGTTGTCATTCTCTTATTTACATCTATTCTTTTGTGGTCTCATATTTAGTAACTCTAAGTCTCTAAGAATAATGAGATATCTATCTACTTATCAAGAAAACAATGAGAGATGTATACTTAAATTGGTCTTTCACATATCAAGGAGTGATATCTTTACTTTTGGGGCTAACTCTCTGTGATGTATTATATTATTCAGGTTATGCAAAGGAGGGGAATTATTAGATAGGATACTTTCCAGGTACTATATTATTTCATAATTTCCTTTTATGAATCCTTGGCCTGTTATGGTTCTATCTTATAGTTGGATAATACTGTACTTGTGTTCTCTAGGGGTGGAAAATACTCAGAAGAGGATGCAAAAGCCGTCATGGTCCAAATTTTAAGTGTTGTTGCTTACTGTCATCTCCAAGGAGTGGTTCACCGGGATTTGAAGCCCGAGGTAATTAATATAAACTTCTCATTAATTATTTCAGTTTGTAATGGCATGACGTGTAAGCCTCTGGAAGAAATTCCTACTTTGAAATATTAATGTTCAATGAAGTCCTCTTTAAGAACTCCAGATCTTTATGATCGATTAACTCAGATTCCCTTTAATTGCTTTCTTTTGGCAACAACTCAAATATTAGACTCTTGTTGTTTTCGTTTGAAATTAAATGTTTCTTGATTCCGTGACTTACATTTGAGACAAATCATTGTTGGGTAAACTGGAAAGCCGTCAGAGATGATCACTTCATGTAATTTTTCCACCATTCCAAGAAATTAATCTCTGCTTTCATGGTTGAAATTGAAACACCTTAAAGTACGCTTGTTTCTGAAATTGCATTAAATAACTATTAACGCGAGAGAATGTAGTAGATCTGATAGTTATGATTTACCAATAATACATAGTCCTGTTATCGTTACCCTAGATATAAATGAACTTGAAATTAACTTTTGAACTTTCCAGATTCATTGCATGTCTGAGATGATTCAGAAAACCTTCTCTTTTTATTTTTTGGGATCAAGGTATATGAACTGATCATTAATCCCTTTCCCCTGAGTGAGATGGAGTCTATCTATATTTTTCTGGATTTCTTTTCCCAACTCTCACCTGTTTGGCTGTTTCCATTATTTTCATTTTGTGAGATTGACTTGTTAAATTTTGCTTCAGAATTTTCTTTTTGTTTCTAAAGATGAGCATTCCCCACTGAAAGCCATCGACTTCGGACTCTCCGATTATGTAAAGCCAGGTTAAATCTAACACATGAAACTTATGCTTTTCTGTTATTACATAATATTTATGAAGTCTGATAGATGTAGGTTTGTGCAGATGAAAGGCTGAATGATATTGTAGGGAGTGCATACTATGTAGCTCCGGAAGTTCTGCATAGATCATATGGAACCGAGGCCGACATGTGGAGTATTGGTGTAATTGCTTATATTCTTCTATGCGGTAGCCGCCCTTTTTGGGCTCGGACAGAATCTGGGATCTTCCGAGCTGTCCTCAAAGCAGATCCAAGCTTTGATGAAACCCCGTGGCCTTCGTTGTCTTCTGATGCAGTAGACTTCGTGAAAAGATTGTTGAACAAGGATTACCGTAAGAGATTAACTGCTGCACAGGCTCTTAGTAAGTTACTTAGAACATGGACCCACTTTTGTATTGGTGAACTCATGTTGGTGGAAACTATTTCAATTACGCTTGGTTGAGGGGGGAGGGGACCTTATATCCATGCACTGCTGCAAGTGATCTCTTCATTTATTTGATTTTTTCCATGGGAATAAGACACAACAAATTTGTCTTTTCATGCTTCCCTTCTCCCAGTCATGATTTTAGAAAAACGCTTGGTACTTTACTCACATAGATAGGGATGACATTATGCTTGTTCATATTATGTTAAAATGGTATTCTTGATCTAATGTTTGTGCTCGGTATTTCTTGCTAGGTCATCCATGGCTGGCCAATCACCATGATGTCAAGATACCTCTGGACATGATAATTTACAAGGTCGTAAAAGCTTATATCTGTTCATCTTCTCTGAGAAAAGCAGCTTTGGGGGTATGACATTCATTCTCTTAAAACTTCTTCGTGGTTGTAAACTTAGTAAAATATTTATAGGAAAACAATTTAAGAAAAACATCAGAAAGTACCATAGCTCAAGATGTTCGTTTTAGTTGTGTCATGATGTTTTATAAGGTTTTCATGTTTAGGTTTCTCACTAATATAAATCTATTATGTTTTCCATTTCCTCCGTTTGTCTAAATCTGGTTTGTTGTATCTTCCCCCCTACACAGCCAGTTTGGTGGAAATGAAGAATGGGAAAAAGGGAAGAAAAAAAAAACACTTTTTGCTTAGTTAAGCTTTTGGTATTGGTATTTGGTAGTTTGTTACCAAGTTTGCAAGATACTAAGATAACAACTTTCATATACTCATCTAAAACTCATGCATTTTCATCCAGGATATATATCTTAAAAGCAGTACTTATACTTAAAAAAAAGTTGTGGAACTGTGACAGGCTCTTGCTAAAACATTGACAATACCCCAGCTAGCATATCTGCGGGAACAATTTACATTGCTTGGCCCAAGCAAAAGTGGATTCATATCTTTACAGAACTTCAAATTGGTTGGGTCTTTTATCCTTTATCTTATCTCAGTTATTCCAGTTTTTCTTTATTATATGACTTTTTGGAGTCATTCTAAATAACAAAATTCTCAGGCTGTGACAAAGAACTGCACCGAGGCCATAAAGGATTCACGGGTTCTAGATTTTGCCAACATGGTCACGTTTTTAGATCCTTAACTTTCTTCAGAGTTCAATAACATTAACTGTGTAGCCAGTTAAAAGATGAGAACTGTGGCTGAATGTCTAGTCATGTGTCTTGCAGGTGAGTTCCCTTCAATATAGAAAATTGGACTTCGAAGAATTTTGTGCCGCAGCAATAAGTGTACATCAGCTGGAAGGAATGGACAGCTGGGAGCAACATGCACGCCGTGCCTACGAACTGTTTGAGAAAGATGGAAATAGACCTATTATGATAGAGGAACTTGCCTCCGTATGATTTCTCTCTTGCACTCACTCACACGCGCGCTTTCACTCGATGAGTGTGTATTTACATATTTATATATATATATATATTAATTACATGCATGCTTATATGTGCATGGCATGAAGTGGGGGTGCTGGCGGTAACCTGTAGTTTGCTGTGTGGGGTTCTTTTATGTGGAACCTAGTCTGTTGATCTTCTGATTGTTATACTATATATGAACGTATATGCATGGAGACCAATCCGGTGTTCTATCAACTGGCATTGGGTCTCCATCACGGTTCTTTTAAGCAAGCAACAGGGACTGCATCATAAATTAATACATAACACAGAAATTGATAATGAATTTCTGATTGTTGGACCATATAATATCCTACTATTTTCTTTGTTCCTCTAAGGAAGGTTATTTGGATCTAAATATTCTCTTCCAAGTCGCCTATTATAGATTAAAAGTTCCCTCCATTACTCCTTCGAATTATAAAGAAGTCTGTCAAAATAATCTTGCATATTGGCGTGATATACTTACAATTTTGGCTCTTTATTGATGTACTTCATCCTCGGCGGCTATTAAGTTTGTTAAAAGAGTAGGAAGACACGTTTTTTTTCCAATTTTTTGGTTTGTTCTTTGTAATTTTATTTAGCAAATTCCTGATCTTCCCACTATTCGATTTTTTCAGGAGCTTGGACTCAGCCCATCAGTGCCTGTTCATGTAGTTCTCCAGGACTGGATAAGACACTCGGATGGAAAACTCAGTTTCTTGGGGTTTGTCAGACTTCTACATGGGGTTTCTTCTCGTGCATTTCAGAAAGCTTGATACATTATGCAGCCACACATACTCATCCTTAGACCCTTTTTGTTGTGTCCTTGAACTGGATTATATATATAGCAGACAAATTACTTGCCAAATCAAGAACAAACCTCTAGAACAAAAGTTACTGTTAAGTTGAAAAACCATATCAGATGCGGCATGAGGAGCAGTCGAAGCAAATCTTATGTCATGTTTTATTAAAAAGTTCCCCTAAAGTTTCTTTGCCATTAAGATTTAGAGGATTGTACAGATGAGGTAGATCATAAAATGTTTTTAGGAGATTAGAAACCAGCTTGATGCTGAAGTGAATGTTGTGCTTTTGGGTGTATCACTTGTGTACCCTGTTCATTTTCTTAATAAATTCATACTGTGATCTGTTAGAAGTTCTCTTTGTTCATTTTTGTTGTGATATGGGCAAAGCCGCAAATCTCTTGCAGGAAATTGTTCAAATTTCTCAGGGAAGTTGTTCTTTGAACAACTAGTGGTCTTATATTTTCTTCCAAATTTGGATCCATAATGCATCATTATTGCACCAAGTGACTACATTACTGATGATTGACCCTGACCCCAAAATTTTGTAATCCTGGCATTACTCTTGTTTTTCCTGCATTCATGTGTATCCAGTGGTTGGATTTGTATATTGTTTATTAGGTAAGGTGGTCTGCTAACACACTAAATGGCATTAGATATTAAGGTACCTATAAAAAAAAAGGTGAAAGAAAAAAGAATGTTCTTTGGAGTAGTTTGAAAATAAATTTTTCATGGACTATTTTGTTGTTTCTCAATTTATCTATGAAAGATTATATTACGTTTTGAGCCTTTGAAATATCAAATGACCTTAAAAAGAAAAAGTAATCTATAAGATTATCATCATAAGATTAAATTCAAGAATATGAAAGTGTTTAAAGGTATTAAATTAATGTATACAAGTATATAAAAATTCAATTTCGTACAACATAATTAGAAACAAACATAAGCCGGGTGTAATGAATTGCATTCATATAGAGATGAGGGGGAAAAAGCAAAAAGAAATTGAGGGAACTTGTCAAAATCTGTGTTAGATAATGTAATTACCAACTGTGTTATTTAGCCCCCAAAATAATTTGTTTCAATTACTTTAGCACCACAGCAAGACATGCATTGTATTTTCTTTTCTTTTTTTTTTTGTTAAATAAACCATTGTATTTTCGATTCAATTGAATATGGGGAACATAGTCATTTGTTTGTGGATCGCATCAAATATTTAAGATGGCCATAGTTCATCGAGTTTCATTTCTTTAAGTGATACATTTGTAATTCATTCTTCCCAGTATTTATAAATATGACACAAAATTATCAAATAGACAGTTATTAAAGTTGGACGTTTTATATCGAAAGAAAATAGGATTTTTTTTCTTTTTCTAACGAGTACTTACTAATTAAATAATAATTTCAGTACACTCGTAATGTTAACTTAAATCAAGTTTCCATTCTCCTAATGTATACGGAGTCCAAAGTAAAAAATATTGTTTCATTTTTTGTTTATTTATTTAGTATACTTAGTAGTTAATAGGGATCACATTGAAAACATTCTTAAACTTTCCGGTACCAAGTTGTAATTAACTATCAATATTGTACTTGATGAAGCTTGAAGCCTGCCGAGGCCCAGGAGTTGCTTTACATTTCCACGCCTGTGACAACTGTATAAATTAACAAACTCACTATAATCTGTTAGTGAATCTTTTTCTACTCCATTTCTCTACAATATCAATGGCGATCCACAAAACCTTAAAGAACAAACCCAAAAAACCCAGATCTCCAATTCTCATACTCGCAGCCTCCATTGTTGCAGTTGCTCTCTTGTACCTTCTTTCTTCTCTCTGTTCAACAAATGGCTCCTCGTTTTCCACTACAAAAAGCCTAAAAGAATTGGCTTCACTTAATCATGACAGACCACATTTAGGTGGGCATGCAAAATACTTGTATTGGGGCAACAGAATTGACTGTCCTGGAAAGCACTGTGGGTCTTGCGAGGGTTTAGGGCACCAGGAATCCAGCCTTAGGTGTGCCCTTGAAGAGGCCATGTTTCTTCAGAGGTAAAACAGTAAATCTCCATTAATTTGGGTTATTTATTTTCTTAGTAAAAAGTATTAGCTAAATGGTATGAAAGGAACTTTCTTTACAAGTAGATCACAATGTACCATATTTGCAGCTCGATGTACAAGTGGTTTTTGGCCTTTTTTAACTCGAGTTTCTGGATAATTTCCTTGCCTTGGATTGGGGTGCTGTCAAATGAGTAGGGGTTATAGGACTTGTGGTGGTGAATCTTTTTAAGAAGTGAATTTGCTGGACCAATAAGCTGAAGATATTATTAAAGTTTGCAGTAGATATTAGGAAGAATTAATGTACTTCATGTATTGTTTGGGCATAGCAGATGACCTCCAGCTAGCTAATTGATGTGCATTCATGGGTTTTTAACTGCTTCAAGGCTGCTTCTTTTCATGGTTTTATGTATTTTTGAGGAATTCAACACTTTGGAACCATGTATATGGTTCTTCCTGGTCCCCTGGTCGCATGTTTCAGTGTTTGCCTCTGGCTGTCATAGTTGATTTGTTTCTACATTCTAATTGAAGTCTGAAGTTGTATCTTATATTTTAGTTATGGTGATTCCACAATATTACTTGATTAATATGCTTAGTCCATTTTCAGAAACATAGTAGACCAATAATGATCCTTCCACTCACTACACTTTTGTTTTGCAGAACTTTCGTGATGCCTTCAAGGATGTGCATCAATCCAATACATAATAAGAAAGGGATTCTTCATCAGTCCAACAATGAAAGTTTAGAGGACAGGTGAGTTTTCTCTTGTTTATCTTGCTACTAGCCCTTTACTCTTAGTTCATGCTTTTTTATAGAACCAAATAGAGGGAGAGTATCGCTCTGAACATATGGTATATATTAGAGATTATTACTTGGTCACGAAGTATGCTTGGTGCCCACACATACTTGGCCACTACTAAACTTGTAGCCTACATATAAGCTTAGTACTCTTTGTAATAACATCAACAATATTCCATATAACAAAAACAATATTCAATACATCTATTTTATCTCTAACAATATACAATTTTGCATGGCCATTAGCATGGGGGTTATGTCTGCCATGCATATTGGTTATATGTTTCTTACAAAGCAGCACTAGGACAAGGATGCTTTACTTGTGTTATTGCCTTTTAATCTATTTAATGTGATAATTGCAAAAGGATATATAGTACCTTGTTACATTGATAGTTTCTCTTTGCCATATTCATGGATGACTCGTAAGTGTAATTTTGCTAAAACAATAGCGTTTGATGCATTTGTGTGTTTAACTTATTGTTAGGTGGGAAGCTAGCTCTTGTGCGATGGATTCTTTGTATGATCTAGATCTCATATCCAAGACTGTACCTGTAATTCTGGATAATTCAAAATTGTGGTATCAAATACAATCAACGGGTCTGAAGTTGGGTACAAGAGGGGTTGCTCATGTTGCTGGAGTTACTCGGGCTAATCTCAAAGAGAAAAGTCTACACTCAAATTTTTTGCTCATAAATAGGACTGCAAGCCCTCTTTCCTGGTAAATCTACTATATCTGATAAGTCTCTCTCTCTCTCTCTCTCTCGCTCTCCTCTCTCCTCGCACACGCACACATTCTCCCTTCCTTTTCCATGTGTTGCAGTAGTTGGATGTTTAATTTTTTATTTTTGTGGACATATTTCAACTTGTTTGATAATCTGTTTTCATGTGTTGTTGAAGGGAATACCTATATACAAAGTCCATGTTCTAGTTTCCTGTACTTCCATAAATAATTTGGTTTAAGCCCATTCTGAACAATAATATGTGATTTGACTGATTGTTGTCTGACAAATCATGGGGAAGGGACAGGGTCTGATTTGACATGCATTTGAAAGTGAATTTCAATTGCTTCATTTTTAATATTGTGATTGTTGTAGTCCTATTGTTTTGGTTAAGGACTAATTTTAGTAATCTCTCTCTCTCTGACATCTTACCTTGTAAAGCAAATGATGATTTGACCGAGTTTTTTGAGTCTCGAAAGTTTTTGTGTAGGTATTAATCATGATAATCATTCAGGTTTATGGAATGCAAGGATAGAAACAATCACAGTGCTATCATGTTACCATATTCATTTCTTCCTTCCATGGCTTCAAAGAAGCTACGAGATGCAGCAGACAAGGTTAGTTTGTGAGACATTTTCTTGCTAAAGTTCTGGGTATCTCTCCAACTATTGGTATTGTGAGTTGTATGGAAGATTTTGCAGAGAAGAATTTGGTAAAATGAGGATCTCTTATAGTACTTAGATTATGGAAATGATAGATGGTTTCCCTGAGAACTGAACTTCTAATGTGCTATATATGAAGGTCTTTTCGCACTTCTTAATATGTGCAACAAGAAAATTTTAAGTACGAACTACATAGAGTTGTATGGAAGATTTTGCAGAGAAGAATTTGGTAAAATGAGGATCTCTTATAGTACTTAGATTATGGAAATGATAGATGGTTTCCCTGAGAACTGAACTTCTAATGTGCTATATATGAAGGTCTTTTAGCACTTCTTAATATGTGCAACAAGAAAATTTTAAGTACGAACTACATACTGTTTGATTTGACAAAACGGTTGGAGCTAGCTACATAATGGAGGATGCTATGGAATGTCAGATCCATAAGAAAATTTGGTTCAGAGGGGAAAGCTATCATTCCTTTTAATTGGCATGTCAACTTTAGATGTGTGATCTGAGTGATTGTGATACTGTAGCATTAGATGCATATGTATTTTATTTTCACTCTATTGAAGATCGTATATAAAAGCACCTGCATTAGAAGTTAGAACATAAAACTTTATGTTAACATTTGGATGCTTGTTTGACGCAGCATAGTAGATTAACCTGGAAAAGGCTTTACTCTACTTAAGGTCGTTGGTCACTTCTGCTCCAGAATCAACTTTATCATTTATTTTTCAATTGCCTGACATAATGTTTTTTTATTAAAAAACAAAAGAAAGACCAAGGATACTTATAGAAGAAAGTTTCATAATTTTTTGGTAAAATAGTAGGCTAGCTTTTCTGATTTTACTATGGGCTTTAGATTGTTTGGATATTTCTAGATTGGTGATAGGGGTAGAAACTGGTTTTTGATATTGTAACTGGATATTGGATGAGTGTATGGCATGACGTTAACTTATAGTTTTTTGAAAATGGAGAAGAAAGACATGCCAAAGCACATGGTAATGAAGGAAATTTGTCATACAAAAGAAAAGTATATGCAATAAACATTTCCTGCAAGTAAATCTAATATTAAAGTCACCTATTTTAAGCAGATAGACACAGTAAGGATATGTATACCCATTTGGCTTGTGCAAGTATTAACTTGTAAATGTATCTGTGCGTGTGTATATTTTTAAAATAGTGTGCGTGTGTATATTTTTAAAATATACAAGCATGATGACTTCTCTTCTACAATTCCAAATTTAATATCATCTTCCCCCTTCTTACTTTAGTATACGTTTCTTGGATAAGTTAACACATCATATCTTGATATATTAGGTTTGTCAATCACAATTTGCCATGTTGGCCAAAGTAAAAGTGTTAAGATATTTGTTATCTAGTACAAGAATGCATTAAGATCAGTCTATTATATGGGTGGTGGCATTCGTAAACTCTTAATATCTGATATGGTCCAAATCACTCCAAAATGGACACAAGGCATTCTTAGAAATATCCACAGATTAATTTTTGATTTGTTTATTTATGGATGTAATGCAGTACGAAAGTGTAGACGATATCCTTCAAGCTCGATGGATGTTGGACACTTTGACTTGATACTTTCAAGCTGGACTGGGGTTGGACTTGATATCGTTCAAGCTGTTGGTTGGCAGCTACAGAGAACAATTCTCAATTTCTTTATAAAATCGAAGTTATTTTCGTCCACGCATATAGGGGCCGTTATATAGGCACTACAAAACGGGAAAAACAATACAAAATCAGTTAAGAATCTTCCTAATTGGTATACCAATTTAATAGAACTTAGATTCCTTTATTGTAGCCTAAGATAAAGGTGAAATAAGGCTAGAAAATCCTACAAACTAAAAATCCGAAACTTACAAAATGAATTAATAAACCATAACAAAACATATATCTTCCTCCATCAGGAGGTCTCAATATGTTTCTAGATTTTCAAATATAGCATATGCTCCAAGTACTTCATTGATGGCTGCAAGAGTGAAATCAGCTTTAAGATAAATCATGCTACCTTTTCAAACTTGTGCTGTTAACTGGCTATCTCAGTTATATGGCATTCTTGTACAATTCATTTGCTTGCTGTTTTTTGTGTTAATGTGGCTTCAGCTCATTGGATAAATGTTTTCATTTTGTCCTGTGATTAACTTCTCATCCATGAATTAATGTTGACCCCGCAGATTAAGACACTCCTTGGTGATTATGATGCTATTCATGTTCGTCGAGGTGATAAATTGAAAACTAGGAAGGATAGGTTTGGGGTTGATAGGAGCTTACATCCACATCTTGACAGGGATACGCGTGCGGAATTTATTCTTTGCAGAATTTCAAGATGGGTTCCAGCAGGACGAACGCTTTTTATTGCTTCAAACGAGAGGACACCGGGTTTCTTTTCACCTCTCTCTGTAAGGTAAATTGTTCAGTTGCGATTCCCAAGTATGTGTCTTAAATTGCTGACTAAATGCTGCATGAACCCATCTGAAACCAACACAAACTATGTGGTTTTAATGCTGTTTGGATATTCTTTCCGGAACGCAGTGTGAAAGGGGTGGAAATATAGTCTTTTTCTTTGTCTACTTTAGAATCTGCCAAGATTGCTTCTGCATGTGAAACCTAATTCATACTATCACCTCTCTCGCTCTATATACATAGTTTGGGAGGGGGGGAGGGGAACAGTTCAAAAAGTGACAATATCCTTGGGTTGTGGCAATAATGGTGGCAGGTGGTGTTAAAATTTTTAGATAAGAGGTGCTGGTGCCCAATGTTCTAAAAATCCTTGCCTAGGTCCGACTAATCCTTGCCTAGGCGCTAGGCAGTCATCTACCGCCTTGATTTGGCTAGACGCCTAGGTCCCACCTAGGCAAAATTAGATCTCTACTTTTGAAGCTCTACAATACTTAAATGAATATGTCAAGCCTTAAAAGATTGTTTTTTAGTAATGTTTCATGTAAAATTTAAAAGAATTACATATATTATATGTTTTGTATAGTATAACAAGTATATATAATAGAAAAATAAATAAATGAGATCGCCTAAGAAAACGCCTAGCCACCGCCTAGCCAGCCTAGGTGCTAGGCACCCCCTCCGTCGCCTAGGTCTGTCTAATGATTTTTAGAACACTGCTAGTGCCAAGTGGCGGTGGAAGTGAGTTTGCAGAAGGGAGGAAAGGGGGTAATAAATCAGTCTGATCCAAGTTCATGGGATATGATAGAGGAAGTGGTGTTTAGCAAAATGTTTTGTGTTGGTTGTTTTGTTGTTAGGTTGTGCTGTTCTAGTGGTCGCAATAAGGCCACTCACAAATAGGCCATGGGGTTAAAGGTGGACTCTGAGGGGAAGGTATTGATTGTGGAAGGAATATTTTGTTTAGTTCTTGCAGTAACTTATTAACCACTTTATGTTCAGTTTTGCTGTTTTAAGTTTCTAGATAAGCCAAGCCAGCCATGCAGTACCTAATTGGCTAATGCTGCTCATCTGAAATGCTGTTCACATTTATTTTGAAATGTTAGCATTTTTGTCAGACTGAAAAGTGAGGAGGGATTATGTTCCTGACCCTTGCTGGTGTTAAATTGGCCTCCTAAGCATCTGAGGGATTGATTATTTAACTAAAAGCTTGAAATATATTGAACTTACAAAATGCTGCAATGACTTGAAAGCATAACTGTAATCTGTACTTTTGTGAGAAGCATTACATGCATCTAACAATTTAACCTTTTAGCTAATGGGCAATGTTGCAGGTACAGGTTAGCATATTCATCCAATTACAGCAGCATCTTGGATCCATTGGTTGAGAATAACTACCAACTGTTCATGTTAGAAAGGCTTATCATGATGGGTGCAAAAAAATTCATTCGAACATTCAAGGAAGATGATACAGATCTTAGCCTTACTGACGACCCAAAGAAGAATACAAAGGTATGGCAAATACCAGTTTATACAAGGGATGGAGAGGGGTGCTGACATGATCTCCTATGAAGGTTCCCAATTTTTTCCTCGGCATTGCCCATAATGTTTTCACATCGTGGTTGGTCAAATTTCTCTCTTGTTCTGTACTTCTCCAGCATTAGAATGAGAAAAGTCTACATTGCAGATCAAGAATCTTGTGGGGGTTTGCATGGATATTGTCCCAGTAGTCTGAGAGGAGTGGCGGCATTCACCTGTTGTATATTGTGCCGTGGCTTTTTGACACGGAATTATTTCTATAATATCTAATGTATACAGAAAAGAACAGCTACTCAATTATGTGATTATTTTGCTACGACTATATTGCCTTCTGCAATAGAATATACCCGAATCATTTTTTAGGCATTCCATCTACTCATCATTTCGTCAAATACTTTTATGTTTGGGACACTGGCGGGCCTCATTTTTTTGGTATTTTAATCATGCCAGTTGGCTTCTTAGCTGAATGGCCAAATGAAACATAATTACAAAACGGACCATACGTCGAGCCTTATATATATATTATTATTGGTAGCGGACATGGTTCAAAATTTTAATTCGTCTATTAAATCAGATCTTCTATTCGATTTATTATGTAGGGTTTAGTATTTATTAACTACGTTTTATGATTTATTAATTGAGGTTTAGGGTTTATTAAATCAAACTCTAAATAATAAATCGAGTGGAAGATCTGTTATCATACGTCGATTTTTATTTTTAATCATGGTTGTTTGTTCTTATTTTGTACGGTAATAATGGTGTATACTTATTTTTTGTCAATAACACGTATGTATTATGAATAACATATTTTTATTAAAATTACGTCGGCTAATGACTACGTTATATAAAATTATATTGAACCAGTTGATTATATATATATATATATATATATATAAATGATGGATCTAAAACATACCTTTTAAATAACATACATATCTTAAATAACATAAATTTATTAAAATTACGTCGTTTTGAAATTTTTTTAAAAAATAAGTGGGGTCGCGGGTGACATTTTTATAAATAAAAGGAAAACAAGTGGGACCACTCTCTTTTAATATTATTTTGTTTTTTAAAAGAATCTCCAAAACGATGTAGTTTTAATAAAAGTATGCTATTTAAGAGGTATGTTTTAGATTAATTCTTTATATATATATATATATATATATATATATATATATATGTATGTAACCAACTGGTTCAATATAATTTTATATGACGTTTTTACAGACGCCGTTTTCCAATCCAATTCTACCATGTATGTTAAAAAGGTGTTATTATCAAATATAGAAGCTTTACTTTTATTACAAACTCAGTTACATAGTCATTAGCCGATACCCAGCGGTACACCTTTTTTTGGAGAAATTAATAAGAACCGGTCCGTGTGGCACACGAGTTGTGTGTAATTAGTGTGACGATAAAATATAAAATAAAATAAAATGAGACGATAAAAAATTTAAATTATAGAAGATAAATAATAATTTTTTAAAAAACTTGTTGGGACAGAAAAAGTAAAATTTGTGACACAATTATACTAAAACTTGAGCGGTTCATGGAGCAGCTTTATTAATAGAGAGGATGATCGAATGAAGAACATGCATTTGTTGGAAAAAGACGGTGTATTCGTATATAAGTACATATTTTCGAATCAAAATAAAATGGAATTGTCCTCAACTGTGTGCCTGTATAGCATTTGTCCGGTTGTCCTCAATTGTTCCTCCCATATTGCCTGCTTTTTGAGTATTTTAAAGAGAAGGATAATGGAAAAGCAATTTTACGTGTACAAGTTATAAATAAAAAGTTGTATAAATAAATAATATAAGAAAGAGAGAAAACAAGAAGTGATGCTTAGTATTGAGATTTTTACCTATCTTTATTAGTATACATCACATAAATTAGTTTGTGCCATATAATTATTGATAATGAAAAGATCGAAAATAACCCAGACTTGGACCCAAATTCTTTTCTCCTAGAATAAAAGAGTAGTACTAGGTAATTAAACACAAACTCTCTTAATTTATTTAGATAAAATATTAGTTGATTTTATTGTACAACACATCAACAACATGATAAATAATATAATACAACATACCAATATTTGTACAGATAAATTAGACAATTTGTATCTAATTGCCTATTAGTTTTCGGTAAAAAAATTAAATTGGAAAAAATCTTGTCTAGTTCAAAGATTTTTAATATTCCAGTTCTACAATTAACATATCAAATGCTAAAATTATAAATCCTTTTTATTCTAATATTTTTCTCCTTACTTGACAAACACTAGGGAAGAAAATTACTATATGTATCATTCTCCTTTCATTTTTCTCATATAATGATTGTAACTATTTTCCTTTTCTCCCAAACTCACGCCCATCCAATTCGATTTTCCTTATAATAATAATTATAATAATAATAATAATAATAATAATAATAATTCCAATACTCTTTTTTTATAAAAAAATAATTGGGAGCTACTACTACTTCTCTAATAAACAGATGTAGGGTTAAATGTTTTTTTACATCATTGTACTTTAAATCAACTTACAAATGACTAACTATATTTTTTTTCTTCTTAAAATCAGCCAACTCAACTTTTATTTTTTTACAAAACGTTACAAAAACCGTTAAACTAGTTTGATTTTTAACAGAAAATTGAGTTGGTGTATGATTAGGAAATAGAAACTCCACCTTAATCATGATTTGACAATCTAAGTGATGATGTGTTTTATTAACTCATTTATCAAAAAAAAAAACTAATTAATCAATATGCTTTATTAACTCATTTATCAAAAAAAAATAAATATACTAATTAATCAAAACAAAAAACAAATTATTTTTTTTCTCTCTACGCTATCGACATCAATCCCACAAAATTTTCTTCTTCCATTTTTAGATTTTCAAAATAGAGAGAAAATTAAGCATAATCTATTTGAATATGAGCACTAATTAAGCAAAAGAAAGAAATCGATCATGTTTTTTACCTTTGTACTTCAACGCACAAAAACTTAGTCAGAGAAGATGAGCATGAAGCGGATGTACTAATGGAATAGCAGATGATGGTGAGGTTCTCGCTAGCAGCTATGGCTAAGTCGGATCATGAGTTCAAGAAGAGAAAGCACCGATTAAGGTTTCCGGAAATGACGTCGACCAAGATTTAAAGAAGATGATGTGGTAGGCTGCAATTAATTTGGGATTTAGTTTTTTTTTTTGGTACCACAAGTTAAACCCCGCCAAACATCTGAATTAATTTGGAGATGTTCATCGGTGGCGCTAGCCGCGCGGAACAATTTGGGGCTATTTCGATAACTTCTCAAAGCCTTTTGAAACTTATGTATGATGCCACCATGGTATGTTCTATTAGAGTATCTCCAACAGCCTCTTCAACCATTCTGGGATACTCAAATAGGTGAGTCGCATCAGAAAAATTATCTCCAACAGTCACTCCAACCTTAGTCATCAAATCTGCAACCTCTTTCTCTCTCTTCAGAACTAGTAAGTTGACATTATCTCTTCAAAACATTTATTTTATTTTGGAAGAATCAAAATAATATGAAAAAGGTTAAAAACATTTATTTTTCTTAATGGGTTTGATGTACAGCTCATTTTAAAATTTAATATCATTCATTTTTATTTATTTATTATCATATTGGATAAAATATTATTTTGATTATCCTTTGGATAATCACGTTAATTATGACCCTTTGATTTATCCAATATGACCCTCTGGATAATCACGTGAATTAAAAATTTATCCAATGACCTTGGATAATCACGTGAATTAAAAATTTATTCAATATTTAGTTTTAATTAAATATTAATTTTTAAATATAATTTATTTTCCAGAATGTTATCTTTTTAAAAAATAAATATTATTAATTATTTCAAATGTTATTAATTATTATTGTTTTAAGTCAAATACCATATCAATTGAATTGAAAAGACACAAAATATTAAAGTAGCAAATAATTTTCTTCAAATTGCCACGTAGGTCAACAAACTTCAAGTTGAAGAGTTTTTTTTGCTACTACTGTTGGAGATGCTCTTACTTTCGTCCATTCAAATTATTGGTGCTGTTGTTGAAGGAGTTGGTGCTGAAAGGTGAGAGAATTTGGGGATGAGGGAGAATGGGGTTTGGTTAGAAAGAATCTAGATAATGATGGAAGATTAAAGAGTATTCAATTGAGTTTTTGAATTACTGGGGTCATTCATTGTGGAGCTTGTGTATGATGTAATTGATAATGATGTTTGAGTGAAAAAAAAATTTTGGTGGTGGTGACGGTTGCGGTGGTGATGGTGGCATGGCGGCTACAACTACGTGGTAGTAGTAAATCAAGATGGAAGAGTCGAAGTGAATTTTCTTGTATTTTTTCTTAAGCGGGCATTGAACCAAAACAAGAATGAAAGTATGAGAGAGTTTTTTTTTATAAAAAAAATAAATATTATTTTCTCTCTTTCTTAAGCAATGTAAGTTTATGTATATGAATAAACATATAAAGAAAAAAATATTTTATTTCTTTCATATTTTTTTTGATTTGATTTGGCTTATTATTATTATTATTAATTCCCTTTTATTTTTTCCTTAGTTTCCTCTTAAACAGGTCGGATCGAATATTCATGGGTTTTGAGTAGGTAAGTTGGTTTTTATGGATGGACTATAGATGATGTGTAAAAAACTATTACAAGAATATTCTAACTAGGATTTGGTGCGTATGTGGCACTGTCATGTCAAACTTCCGTTAAAAAATTTAATGTTAATGATAAAAATTCAAATTTTTTTAAGAAAATAAAAGTTGAGTTAGTAGGCTGTAAGAAAAAAAATATAGTTAGTCATTTATAAGTTAACTTAAAGTACAGTGATTTGAAAAACATTAAACCCAACAAATGTGTAGCTAGTCCTAAATTTACCTTTTAACACGGTTAAATAGCATGAATATTACCTATAATAAAATATTTTACCGTCCCTATTGTTCACTCTTTTTATTTTCTACACTCGCAAACACAGCCGATAAAGCACTGGTACGTGAGGAGAGAGAGAGGGAGCTGCTGCTTGTGACGCCGAACACCGCTGTTAGTTGCCGGAGAATCTAATTCGTCAGGTATGGAATACTTATACATGTACATATATATATATATCATGTTTCAAGATTTAATATATATGTGGATGTCTGATTATTGTGTTTGTATATGAGTGTACTGAAATGAAGTTCAATTCATGATTGCAAACCCTTTATTCTTCGGAAATTTGGTTCACTGAGGCTTCGATTCATTTTCCGATACGTTGAGGGAGTGGAAAGGATAATGCAATGATTCTCATTTTTCCTTCTTTGACAAAAGAGGGGAAAGCCAAGAGAGGACTTTTGTTTCCTATTATTTCATGTTAGTTCCCCTTTTGTTTCTTGTGATACCTTACAGTTTCTATAGAAATTTGTATTTATGAATTATATTTAAGTAGGAGAGAAAAGAGAGGAAATCATGTTCCTTTAATTTTTCTCTTACCAATTCACCGAGCCAAGCAGAGTTGAAGGAATTTAGGTCTGGTACTAAATTCTATCACTTAGTGGAATCATTTGAGTTTGTAAATGAAGGAATAAACTTCATTCACATTCCTTCATTATATTTAAATTTGTTCTAGTATCAATTTTCACAACAATTAATAATTTGTGTATAAGTAGTTGTGCTGCAAAATTAAGTAAAATATATTAGAACAATTATAAAGGTTTATAGCTTCTTTTCTTTTGGCAGGCAACAGTTAATCTAGGTTTCTCTGTTAGAACTGTATTGGTTGTATGATATGCCGTATCTGGTACGTGAGAATTTATTTATCAGCAACATTAACGACGCAGCAACAGTTCTTCAGCAAGGTAGTGGCGAAATTACGCATATCCTATCAGTTCTAAGCTCCGCCTCAATATCATTCTTCTCTGAATGGCGTAGTGGTCTGTCAATCCCCACCAAAGAGATCCGCAAGGTATATGTTGGAAGTT
Source organism: Aralia elata (assembly GCA_034770075.1). Lineage (NCBI taxonomy): Eukaryota > Viridiplantae > Streptophyta > Magnoliopsida > Apiales > Araliaceae > Aralia > Aralia elata. The sequence continues at coordinate 16,768,941 of CM068377.1, forward strand.
CAGGATTGGATGCGGATCCGGGACACAGTTCGGGAACTTCACAGTCATCAGAAAAGCTTCTGTATTTGCTGGAGTATGCTGGCAAGGATTTGAAGTTGGTGAGGATGGCTGTGCCATTGAGAGATATGGAGAGGGAGAATTTGCTGGATTATTTGGATGTTTGTTTGGATTTCATTCACGAAAGTAGAAAACAAGGGTCTGTCTTAGTGCACTGCTTTGCTGGTGTGTCAAGGAGGTACATCTTACATCTGGTTGTATGTATTATACCATCTTTTTTCGGCATTTATTCGACTGCTGAAGCATTTTGTTAAAGATTAGAGCAATTTCCATCCTTTACAGAGATTATTTATTTTATATTTGGATTATCATGCCCTTTTAGTAACAATTATCTGTTAGGTTGTCTATATCAATGAAATAACTGTTTATTTTTCTTATGTTAAAATCCATTACTCTCAAAACTACTCTTCAAGCTTCTGTTCATCAAAATCCCTACACTTTTCTTGTCTACCGGAACGATTATAGGTCTAGTACATTAGTTGACGTACTACATTAACGGGCCTAATAGATTTAGTTGATGTCTTCAGGAAATTGTTCAGACTTACAGTATTTATAATTTATGAAAATAGATACATTAATTATATCCAAAGGCACAGATCCCATTGAGAAGCATATATAATTAGATTGAATAAGACTTGTAGTAATAGTTTCACCACAAATTCTGTTTTGCTGCTATGATGGGAAATTTGTTACGAGATCACAACAATGGTAAGGCGCTATACTACTCTGACATATGGTTGAGTCTGGTTCATGCTGATCTGATATAGATAAGATCAAACATGAATTGGTGATCTTTTTTCTTATCAAATTAATTATCATGTCTTATATGCAAGTTAGTTATCATGGGTGTTATTTTTGATATCGAGAACTCAGCCAATTCTATTATTCTAATTGGTCACTAGCCATTCATAGATGGTTGGGTCCTCTAGCTTAGATTAAAAATTCAGAGTCGGGACTCGTTTATCTGCTATTTGGAAATCTTCTTCAATGAATTTATTATTAATGCTCCCAAAATCTGTAGAATTTAGCATTGATGCCTTCGTATGTCAAACTAATGATTACTGTCCAAAATTGTTCAGAGAACACATACATCATAATATCTTTTACTTCTTTGCTTTGTCGATCCGTAAGGGTTTACACCCTTCTATCAATGTGTTCATTGCAGTGCGGCCATCATTACAGCATACCTGATGAGAACTGAGCAACTATCTCTTGAAGGTTTGAACAAATTCTTCATTTGTTTGGATATGAATATGCATAGTATTATATCCTTGTGGGTTTCAACTTTAATATGTTGGACATCTGGGTGATTTTTGTGCTGAGCTTGTATATTAAGGTGAGTGTAGTTCTCATATAGAATATTTAGTTAATTTCTTTTCATCTCCTCTTTTTCTTCCTTGCCTTGGTCCGCCTGCAGATGCACTTAATTCTTTGCGGCAGAGTTGCGAATCTGTGTGTCCTAATGATGGTTTTCTGGATCAGGTGATACAAGCATCCTGTTCCAACTAACAAGTCTACGTTGCCAAGTGATTCTAAATGTTAGTTTTCAGTGTTTTTTTTCCTTGTAATTGATTCTCAATACCTCCCCCCTCCATCTTTAATTGCAGTTGAAAATGTTTGAAGACATGGGTTTCAAGGTCGATCATGGTAGCCCCATATACAAACGATTCCATTTAACATTATTAGGTATAATATCTTACCAATCAGTATTCTTTGCATTGTTGAAATCTTCTCAATTTTTTCAAAGACATGAATGATTGGTGGGTGGTGTTTTCTACTTGTGCTTTCATTGCCTTTTGTCAGTCCCTATGAAAAATTCAGAAATGCAAATATGAATGCCAAATATTATGAACTTGCATCAAATTGATAATTAATTACGGATCCTGCCATTTTTTTCTTCTTATTTTTCTGAATAGTAGCAGTACAAACCCCAAGTTGAAACCTCTACCTTGCAAGTTTCTGACTTGTAATGTACCTGTTGTTTTTAAGATTCTTACTCTGCATGTTAAGAACTAGAAGCAAGGGTACATTGTTAGTGTAGATTTCCTTTGCTGAAAATATGTTATTCCCCATGACTAATAGGTGATTCTTATAATCGTGGAGAAAGAATTGACAGTTCCAAATTTGGAGCTGATCCTGGCCTGCCAACAGAAGAACCCTCTTCTGAGACTGGAACGTCTATTAATAAAGCACTTATTTCTACCCCGGCATACCGCTGCAAGAAATGCAGAAGAGTTGTTGCATTGCAGAGGAATGTTGTTTATCACACTCCTGGAGAGGGTGAGGCTTCCTTTGAGTGGTCTAAAAGGAGAAGTGGCAACCCTTTCAACAAAAATGATGAATTCGAGTGCTCGTCTCTCTTTGTTGAGCCTCTACGTTGGATGAAAACAGGTACAACATATCACAATGTTTTAGGACTTTCTGATATTTTTGTTATTCTTATGGATAGTCCTGCAAATATCCTTCCCTTGTATGTAGTCTCCAATTAGGTGTTGCATGTAACAGATAGTGGTGTAGGATTTAGTTAAAAATTCCACACGAGTCATCATCCCATTGTTGCTGCTAGTGTTTCGCACTTCTGTTGGGCTCTGCTTTTGTCTTGTAGCTGTCCAAGTTTAGATTTATATTAATTCAAATGTAACAAATCCATTAACAAGTGTGAATATATTAAGTTTCTGATGTGTGTTACCTTGTCACCCAGTTGAAGAAGGTGGATTGGAGGGGAAGCTGTCATGTGTGCACTGTGAAGCCCGCTTGGGTTATTTCAACTGGTCAGGCATCCAATGCAATTGTGGATCCTGGGTTACCCCAGCCTTTCAGCTCCACAAAAGCAGAGTTGACATCAGCACTGTCTAATATTTGTCGAGGCAGAAGAGGCCTACAAACCAAATCCAGGGTTTCATATTCCCAGTGGTTCATATTACAAATATTTTTCCCATTTCATGATTTTTTGTATCACTGAAACACCCTCTATGATCTGGAGCAACAATTATACCTAAAATGGATATTTGGGAATTCAGTTGTGTTGCTTTTTGCACAATACCTTTGATAAAGTTGCAGCTGCAAGATGTTGTGTGCCTTCATATTCTGATGATGGTATACAATCAGTCGAATGATTATATTTTATTTTGAGATCTATTTGCTTGATCTTGCCTATGTATTGTAATAATGTTCTCTATGTGAGCAACAAATTATATATTTATTTTTTCCAAGTGCAAAAACATATGTAAGAAATTGCCATTTGCCAGGCCACGTCACTGGAAACTGGAAAGTCTCATAACTATTCCAATTTTGCAGCGAGATTTGACATCTTCTCATGTTCCGATTCACCCTTTACCTATAATATTGATTTTATTGGGTTCTTGAGGTGCTCCTATTTATAGTTAATTGTATTTACGCATCTCTCTTTTTTTTCTTTTTTCTTTTTTTTTATGTGAAATTTTCCGTTAGTCTTCCAAAAATGGTTCTGTACTTTTCTAGGCTAAATTCTCAAATTGTGTAGTAATTGCACACATCTGGGGACTGACTGACTATGTTACAATTTTTATTTACCAGAAGATGATATAAGGATGTGCATACTGGTCATCTGATTTCATTAGATTATATGGCTCAATTTTCATCCACGATTCACAAAATTGGGTGAAAGAATATGTAACCGTATCATTGGACTACAGAATACACAACTCTGTGCACAAAACTCCCTCCATCAGGATGAACGGTAATCAGTAGAACATGCAATTAAGGCCAGAAATTTCATACCTAAAAGACGTTGCAAATTCACTTTGAGGCATAGTAACTGAAAGGGTAATGCTAAGAGTCTCAAATAGTGTCTGAAAAAATAATGTTAAGAGTCTCAAAAAGTGTCTCAAATGATATTGCATAACTACAATAGTTGAATACATCTTTTGTGATTACTTTTGCTACAATTAAAATATTCAATGACATATCACTTGAGAGCTATTTTTGACCAAAAGTTTAATACCTCTAGCATTACCCTAACTGAAAACTTGCAGCTTGAAGTTGCAACTATACACATCTTTATAATTAAACTGAGAACATGCACATCTGACATGCAGTTAACAATCCTAGTAACATCTAGTTTCAGGAGTAAACGGCATACACTCGGTTGACAAATAAAATAAATGGGTCTCAATAAATGGGTCTAAAAGGAGACGACAACCGTAAAGAAGAAATCATGACATGGAAGGGTTCTCCGCAGCATCAGATCAATCCATTTTTTTTTGTTTCATTTAGATGATAGTCTCCTTGTATTACGGAGCTTCCTGCTCTCATTCTAAATTTGTCTTCCCTTTTCTGGCAGAGCAAGGAAACCATTTCACTCAGTGTGACTGTGACTCGAGAAGGATGTTTGTCGCAGTGTTGATGTCATTTCTAGCATGAACAAGTGCTTGTCTGGCAGAACTCCTGTCAAAACCCATTGAGACGAGTGTAGCAATCGAGTCCTCTGGTGGCTCTGATGTGGATGACACAGGAGCAGGATGGTTTACCTGAAACCAGCCAAGCTGATTATAGTTGTTTCATAGGAACGAAAAGGTAGATAAAGTATCACAAGCATGAGAAGAAAAAAAAATTATATTCAAGTCCAAAACAGTGAAGTTAAGCGTCGTCTTTTAGGTCATATATACATGACTACATAGACTCAATAGATGAAAAGAAAATGTTCCCGTGGTTTAAACTAGGTGCTTTATGTCAAAATTCTTGAATTTGCTACCTAAGGACATTTGGGAGACAAACCACTGTCAACAAGCTTGCACCTGACCAGTATGTTTGGTTAAACTTACAATCATGATGGGAAAAGCTTACCAGGAAACTTGTCAAATATTTGCTAATATTTGCTTATCCAATTTCAATATATAAAATGTGGGTTGAATCATCCTGGGTTATGGGGGGATTTTTTTTTTTTGGGTGGGTTGGGGGTGTTGGGTGGGGGGAGGGGAATAAAGGAGACATCGACAACACTAGACATATAAAATATATATATATATATATATATATATATATATATATATATAACCTCTCATGGATGTCATTGTTATCAACCACAGTAGTGTTGATACATGCATGTTTGTGCTGTATATTGTTGCATTTAAATGCAAGTCCTCAAAGACAAACCCCCAGTTTAACTCTTTTCCCCTTCCTCTTTCTTCTCTCTTTAATTTATATTCTCAAAGGATTCAGAGGAAAGCAAATAGGTAGGCAAACATCTGTTGGGGCTACCAATGAAGTTAGATACATAAGTCGCTTCAAGCATATGCTAAAATGATGAAACAATTATACTTGCCTCCACTTGGTGACCTGCATAAGGTGGTACATTTCCCAGAGCATTTCTAGTTGGTGATGCAGGCGATGTACTCCTAACCGATGGCCAAGAAAGGCGTGAAAAGAATGATGCAATGAACTCTGGAAACTGAAAATTTGAAAAATGAAAATGCATCATGCAGAATTTGTAGAAATATCAGATTCCACCAATGGCATCCGTATATCAGTAACAATAGTCGATTCAATTGTTGAGAGAATCCAACAAAAAGAAAAAAAACAAACAAAAAGCTCAACTCTTAAGGTTTCACATTTTTTATCAAGTCATTATGACAAGAAAATTGTCTTTAGCAGAAACATAAGAATAATGTTAATATAGCATCCTAACACGAAATATATCCTGCATTTCTCGCCTATTCAACCAAATAGTTTGCAATCAGCTGTCTATCATAGCTGTCTAAGGGTTGATATTGAATAATCGACTTCTTTAATGATCAAAAACAAGAATTCAGTATGTAGCTCATATGTAATGTCTTCCATCTATACATATATCATGTAATATATACGTATAAGGACATCAGGATAGGATGAGACCAAATACCATCAGCTGAACACTTAAATTTCTCTAATTCTATTTTGCATTTTAAACTTTAACCGTATTAATATTTCAGATGAAGCTGACAGCTATAAGGAAACATGTACAGAATGTATACGGCCAACATAAGTATAAAGTTAGCATGTAAAGCTTGTCGACATAGAAGTGCAGAAGCAGCAAAAAGATGTACTACTATTATTTTTTACAAAGCACAATAGAGCAAAATAACCTTCATTCTTCTGATGTAAAAGACATTTAAACGATATAAGGAACCAGCAAGGATGCCACAAATCCCCGGTATAATAGATCTCTTCCAGGATGACAAAAGAAGCTGCAAGAAAGAAACTCAATTTAATATGGATGAAGAATGAGAATCAAGGAAGTTAGAAATGGGAGAGGAGTGGGAGGGGAGGGGAGGGTGGGGAGGTAATAAAGAAAAAATCAGCCCGTCATCTAGATGATACATAATAAGGAGTGAGTAACAAATCATGGCCGCACTAGCATTTTTAAATCACCTGAAGACCAGCCAAATATATGAAAGACTTGTCAGAGAAGCGGAGGCTAAATACACGGAATCGTGTTGAAACAGGTATGTCGAAAAAAAAGGGTACAAATGCAGAAAATATAAGGCCATAGGGGCCAGATGTGAGTAAGTTCAACGATGGATCTGCAAAATAAAATAACAAAAATAAGAAGACATGTCAAAAAACACTAAAAAGAAGACGCATTAATAAAGAGAAAAAAATTCAGTTGTTACTCTAAAAACAGTGAAAGCAACACTATATATGTATGTGTGTGTGAGTTGTGACTTTTGACATCTAAAATGCAAAACATTTAGGTATGCAGAACGGGAAGATGGACCATGTGATACGATAAACTCAGTTTTGTCTCAAATAAATTTGTATTCATTTTCTTTGAAGTTTCATCCTGTGATTAAATCATAAAGATATACCCCCTACATTCCAGTGTCATGTATTTTATCTTTTGGGATCTCAAAATGTTTCTCGTCTGTACCCTATTTAAATATTTGTAATCACAAGAAAATATGAAGAAATTAGTCAACCTTCATACTCTTAAACTGTGTGCATTGTTGACCATGACAGACAAAGTGAGATGAGACGAGGGAATGCCAAATAAGAAATTTTGAATCGTAAAGTAAATGTTTCCGAATGGAAGTGTACCACATTTTGAAACATGGGTAGCAAAATGTTGTTCACTATCATGATCACACTTTTCAAGATTCTGTTATAGACCAAGAGGAATTAGTGACGAACGGATACTCGGAAATGAAGTACAATCAAAGATTTCGATGTCCATGGATCTCTTAAATCCTTCAACCTTCACCTGTGTTGTGCGAACTAGCTCACAATCAAGTCTGATCATGGCAACCCACTATACCAAATAGCCCTTTGACTTAATTAAACATATGATAAGTCATTATTATTATGTTAGACAAGATATATTAGCTTACAAATATATGCCTATATATGTACAAATAGTAAAAGAATAAATTTAATTAGAATCGAGAGAGAAAATTAAACACAAGGTATCTTACCCATAGAATTTTTTTTTTAAAAAAAAAAACCACCAATGGAAAATACATCAACATTTACTCATACTAAATTCAGTATGACTTGTAAAAAAATACTAAATTTAATACTAAGATGCATACGACATACTGGAAGATATATCCAATAGACCATGTAGAAAATAACCACGTGAAATAATCACTAGCATAGCATACCTTTAAGAAGTGCTATCACAAGGACCTCAAGCAGCGAAGACACAACTAAAGAGAACAAAATAAACACCTGTATAAAGAGAGGCAGGGATTAAAAGTTTAATGATATGTAATATGCAGATGCCAAAAAAGTTGCCAAGGTTGATTTCACTTTTCATTTGACTAAAAAGTATAGTAGACAATAATGCAGAAGAGGAGTGTCAACTATTCAACCACCACAAATGGATAATGCTATCAGATTCATCCATTCAGGTATTAGTATTAATGGTACAAGCATAAATAAAGGGGATAAACACTACACCATTTCATCATTGAACAAAGCAAATGCAACAAGATAAAGTTACAAAAATAAAATCACGCAAAACAAATAGATCAAGTTACTCAATAAAGTAATCCCATACTCACTCTTGGCTGGCACATCTATATACCCAAGCTCTGATGAAACACATGTTTGAAAGAACATAAAAATTCCACTGTGGATAAGATATTCGGAACCAACTAGTAAAATAAGATCCATGCATCATCTATGAAATAAAGGGGGGGGGGGGGGACAAGCATTTATTTGCAAAAAAAAAGAAAAAGAAAAAAAGGTGAATGAGGCTTCGACGTTGCTGGTAATAACTATTAAGGGAAAAAAAGTGAAAAACAGCAGTTAGATATATTGCATAACATCTTGAAATGAAGGTTTATAATGTAGAAGAAAATTACAAGAAGTTAATTTAGTTTTATATGTTATACTATAAGATAATTCAAGTCTTGCTTCCAGAAAAATGAAATTGAGCATCAGTCATTGCACTCTGAGTATTTGGAGGTACTTATTCAGTTTTCTTGAAATGATAAAAATAATCCCACATGCTCTTTTTGCAGATACATCATAGCGATCTCTTCAGTCCAGCCAGTTCAACCCCTGCTTCCTCGTAGTTTTTTGTTTCTCTTTGCTTACCAGTTTCTTTTTAGATCCCCTTCTAGCATGTTATATTCCAATCAGGAAAAAAAATTTATTGTAAAAATGATAGGTTTAGGCCTTGTGGATTGTTTCCCCCATTCATGCATCCTTACTAATTGCATGAGGTTGTTGACAACACATGAACAACTTAGTAGTTAGTACATCATCTAATGTTTCTGACTAGAGAGAAGGATTATGATTTCTCTAAAAAATAAATAGCTGGAATAATTAATAAAGAAAAAAAAAGTAGTCAATAAAAACTTACAGAGTACTTGTTTGAACCTATCTGCCTCTCAAATACACGAAAGTAGTACAGTAGATATGCTCCAAACATCAACTCTGGTGTAGATGAAAGGGAAAAAACTGACAAAACTAGCTTCCACAATTGAAGCTTCTTGAAAATATCCTGTTATTATAGGGAAAAAAAATATCATCAAAATTTATGTTACAATAACTTTTAAGGAGCTTAAGATTAGTAAGAAGCATTAACAGTCCAGCAAGGTTCAAAGTTTCAGCGTATCAACCGATATTTCGGCGTATCGAAGCGGTTTCGGCCCTTGCCGAACGCATGTTTTGGGGAAATCTCGGCATATCAGTGTAGCGGAATGATTTCAGACCAAATAGCGGAGATATTTCGGCATAAAGGGGAGAAACGACACACATAAAAAGATTAAAAAAAAATTGTGCCTAATGCATTTTCACTAGCACCTAAATTGGTATTAAAAGACAAAATAAAATAAAATAAAACTAGTGTTCATGTTAACAACTTATAAAATTATACTTAAACTACTTAGCAAAAAAACAATTATATATATTATATTACTAGGTTAACTAGAGCTTAAAAAATTGTAGCCACTTTACTTGGAAATTATACTTATATATATATATATATGGGGAATGATCCACAAAAAACGTTAGCCTTGAGCACTGTTTCAGCTAACTGTGATCCAACCGTCCAATATAAGATCCAAGGGCTGGGTGAGGGTGCGGCCGCTAGAGGGAGTAGCTGTCAGATATTAAAATAATTAAATTTTATATTGGCCGCTAGAGGGAGTAGCGGCCAATCAAAACGACAGCGTTTTGATTGGCCGCTACTCCCTCTAGCGGCCAGTATAAAATTTAATTAGAGGAAAAGAGGGTATAATGGAGATTTATCCTGGCCGCTAGAGGGAGTAGCGGCCAGGCAACTTAATTGAGCTCAACTTCCATAGTGCACTTGTTCACTAGCCTCGAGAGTCTAATATATAAATGATACTGCTACTAGTACGTATAACACTCTCTCTCTCTCTCTTACATTGTGTACCTTGTGTTTTATAGTAACATTTTATAAATTTTTACATTGGATTTGAATAAAATGTCTTGAATCATTAAAACTGCAATAAAGTTCGCAGAACCATTATTAATACTTTTTTCGTATTTAAGGATAATTATTTTTATTTATATAAAAAAATAAGATAAAATATATAAAGTAAAGAATAGTTATATCATTTAATAGAGTTTATTACTATAAAAATATAAATTGGTAAATCTAGCAATAGAGTTATAAAAGTATTAAGCCTTATTAATAATTAGTTATTTGTAGACATATTAGGTGTGTGATTTAAAATAAAAATAAATAAGAGAGTGAGATATAAAATAAGAATGAAAATTACTAAAAAAAAATAACAAAATTATTTACAAGCATAAAATAATGCATCGGGAAACAATGCATTTGAATGTGGTGGGGGACATAGCATAAAATAATGCATTGGGAAACAATGCATTTGAATGTGGTGGGGGACATAGCAATAACAATGCATTGGGAAACCGCATTTGGCGTGTACATAAATTGGTAGAAATGTATTGAGCTCAATTAAGTTGCCTGACCGCTACTCCCTCTAGCGGTCAGGATAAATCCTCATTATACCCTCTCTTCCTCTAATTAAATTTTATACTGGCCGCTAGAGGGAGTAGCGGCCAATATAAAATTTAATTATTTTAATATCTGGCCGCTACTCCCTTTAGCAGCCGCGTCCTCACCCAGCCATTGAATCTTATATTGGACGGTTGGATCACAGTTAGGATCACAGTTAGCTGAAACAGTGCTCAAAGCTAACGTTTTCTGTGAATCATTCCCCTATATATATGTTATACATTAATTACTATCTAGTTAAGTATAACTTGAAAATATCTTAATAATTTACTGTTCAATTTTTATGCGATGTAGCATTAGACACATCTACGAGATGTTTGTTTTTATCATTTGGACGTTGTTATGTGTACTATAGTATTTTTGTTCTTATTATTTAGAATTTTTTTAAAAAAAAAATATTTGAAGCTCTTAACTAGCATAACGATGCGTATCATTTGATACCAAAACCGATACCGAGTCAAAAAATGACCTTCCGAACCATAGGCCGCTACCGCGACTTTGAACCATGCCAACAACTATTACAAAACTTCTTGGTAATCTTTCTAATTCGCATCCATTTGACTTCTAGTTTCTGATTTCCTTTAACTTTTTGCTCATTTTATGTGTTAAAGGCCAAGCTCCCACTAAAAGCTTAAGTTCCTTCATAATTCTATAACAATAATACTCCCTCCATTCCAAAATAAGTGACTGGATTTCTATCAGATGTCCTAAAATAAGTATATGTGTTTTACGTATCCATGTACCTTTGACTATTTTACCCTTACCATTTTAAACTTAGTGATCCACATTACTTTTAGATTTGAAATTTTGTTTGTTCCATTAGGGATAATGGGAAGTAAATCTTAGTATTGGTCAAATATTATGTTCCTTAAACTATGCGTCAATCAAACTACATCAAATAATCTTTATTTGGGACTAAGGGAGCAATAAAGATGAAGTTACTTTTTCCTTATACGTAAATAAATCCACTAGAAATGCCAAACTGGGGCAAACCCGAGTACACAAAGTATACAAAAGTATATGATGTTCAAAGTCCCAACCATATACAAAGAGCCTTACAAAAAATTCTACCAGTAATAAGCTGAGGCTCCTAAAGCAAACTCTCCCAAAAAGTCCATAAAATTCATGATAGAGCTCAAGAGACAATGAGAATAACATGACCCGAATACGAACAAAGGATCTCTCTTGCCAATAAAGAACTGGAAGTTCTTCTCCTTACAAATTCTCCACCAAATGGTACGAGGGACTAACTCACTCCTCCTCCTCCACTCCTTTATAACCTTTATCCCTCTCCACATGTATAACATCTCGGTCATCACTCTCGGCATCACCCAAGACAAACCACAGAGCAGAAAACCACCGTCCACCAAACTCCTCACTGCTACTCAATGAAGAAACAAATGGTCAATAGCCTCTTCCTCAAAGAAACACATCACACACCTCCTTACGAGCTAATGCCATTGTTAAGTTCCTTCTGGTTTTCTTTTGAAGCCAAGGCCCCACAAAGATTAAGCCTTTTTTGTTTGGTTTTCAGTTAACAATTGGCTAAACACTAGACTTAACTCCATATGTGTTAATCCTTATAAGCTCCATTATATGTAAGTCACTTACGTGAAAACTGAGTAACCTATCAAAAAAAGTGTAAATAGAGTAGCAAATCAAACGATCATTTGTACTTTTAAGCAAAAAGAAGTCTAATGATCACAGATCACATGTTTCTTCTTTGACTAGCAGCAATGAAACTTTAAAGCTTTAGGCTTATAACTTAAGCATAGGCCTGCCTTAAGAATTTGGAGAGTTTGCTTTAAATCAGATTTGAAGTGGAGGAAAGGAAGGTAGGTTTCCAAGTGAGAGTGATCTTCCATCTTAGGGTATAATGACAGAGAGGAGTGCCAAAGATTTCAGAAACTATTACCTTCTTTTGCAATTTTACGGGGTTGGGTGGCAATGATAATTTCTCTTTGAAACTCTGCCATGGGAGCTTTTAGACGGATATAAGTTTTTGGAATTTTATGAATTTCAATAATGATTGGCTGGCTATCCTCCATTTAAGGACAATAGGACATCGTATTTATTTTTCACTTTTGGTTTATCTTTAGAGGACTTCTTGTCCTCCCCTCCTGTACTCTTCCTCATTTCTCTTAAAATCTCTTCTTTTACGTAAAAGATGCTAAAGATCTAGAATGGCAAGACACATGATATGCTTATCTCAAGAAAATATCAAGAGTGGGGGACTGACTCACAACTCACAAGCCTCTGCCCTAAGTTATGAACTCATATGATCATAAATTGCCAGAAAGAAAAAATGTGTATCACATTCAAAAATGAAACAAAGAAAAAGAGGCAAAGTAAATTCTTGAACAAAAAATAAGAGCATAACGTATCCGTCCAAACACATGGTCCTCAAAGTTTTAGTCTTTACTGAGGAAAAACTCAAACACTGTTTACATTGAGCACAGAAACATAAAATCCTACAAATCCTATGTAAGAGAACACCAAAACAAGTAAGTTCACAGTAACGGGATGACAATAATTATAAAGTCCTACTTATTGATTCAAACATTCCAATATTTGAACTAGTTAGCATTGAATTTTCAATCCTCGGTGAACCAAAACCCAGAAAGCAATATCCCGAATGTGGCCGATACATACAAAAAGTCGGAAAAAAACATCAGTTTCTATATACCAGAAGAAAAGAGAGCAGTTTTAATTTTAAAATTCATATCCAATAATAAGTGAACATGAAAGTTTCAATGTCAATCAAAACCCAGAAAGCCATTTATAGACGCATAGTATGGAGATGATCGACCAATATGAGAAACCCCCAACCCAAAAGGAGATAATTACTCCTAACAGTTAAAAGAAGCGCCAAGCCTAAATCTAGCCAAAACCCATAAAGCAATTTATCCATCAAATTCTACACGACACAGGGAAAACCCATAACTAGTTAGAATAAAAGGAACCCAAAAAGAAAGTCAACCTGATAAGAGAATCCGAGCTTGTTAGAACGACCTTGGATCCCAAATACGATCGTGAAGATGACACAGCTAATAACAAATGCTCTTGTGATCGGAGCATTGTCTGTCAAACAAAGAGGATGGGAAATCAAAAATATGTCTATACAAACACCAATTGCACTACATAAATTCGGAAATTTGTGAGAAGTGTATGCGTACTGAAACCAGATGGGCCGCCGTTCATCTTCAAAGTGAAGCAACGACCTTCTTCCCCCGAGCCTTCCTTCTCTCTCCTCTCTCTATTTCCTCTTTACCTTCTCTTTCTCTCCAAGTCTCTCACTCAATTTATACCTCTTTTTCCTTTCGTAGTAGGAGACAGCAAAACAGGATTGGGCTTCGAGTGTTTCTTATGTTGGTTGATGACTGTATGGAGTTCTACAGTTCCACACAGAGGAGTCCTCTCTACCTAATTTACAAGTATTAATCTTGTATATTTTCTATTTTTAAAAATAATTATAATTATTTTTGGTTCTCTTATATAAAATTTACTACTTCTTATTTTGAAATTATATATTCCCGACTTGTTAATTCGTTACTAACTTACTATCAATTATACGATACTAGAACGCATGCCCTTGCAAGGCAAAGGCCTTTTTTTTTCAATTTGATTATTTATTTTAATAAAATAAATTAACAATTTATAACAACACAATATTATATTATTAAGCATTTTAAATTTTTTAAGAATTATTAAATACCTTTGTCACAAACATCTATCAATGTGTGTGTGTGTGTGTATATATATAGTATTCTCCATGTTTCAAAATGTATAAGATTATTATTAATTTTAAAAAAAATTAATTTGAGACATTACAAATTTAGTATTTTATCTTCATACTTACTGTTATTGTAACCGACACATTTTGTACCTAAAGAATTTTGATAACATGTAAATTAAAATATAGGACTAATTTCATTCTCTCTCTCTCACTCTCTCTCTCTCTCTCTCTCTCTCTCTCTCTCTCTCTCTCTCTATATATATATATATATATATATATATAATATATATATATATATATATATATATATATATATATATATATATATATATATTGACACAAGAATAGAACTTGAATTTATTTATGGGCTCCTCAAAGCAAGATCTTCTGCAATTTCACTTGTGTTCTTTCTCTATATGGTATTGGGCATGCACCATAAAATGGGTGAGAAAGATGGTTTTTGATGCTGAAAATTAAACTGTAAGGAATAGTGAAAAATGTAATTAAAGCCTAATAAAATATATAATAAAATAGAAGTATTATTATTATTATTATTATGTATTTGTGTGTAGGTTGTGGTGAAAAAACTGTAATGTAATGTAGCAATGAATACATACATACACACATACATACATACATACATACATACATACATACCAATTAGTTATTGATGAATAGATTTAATTAAAATTGCAATGACTAAATATGATGATCAAACCTAGCTGGACATGACATTATTCAAGTAGGTTAAACTCTTGAGCCGCATGACTTACAACCTGTAAAGAGCCACCCAAGACGACATGATATATCAAATGCAAGTGTTATTAGTTTGGCTTTGATTCTCACTTTTAGTTTATAAAAATTTGAACTCTTTAATTTTTATTTTTTGGATTCTTTCTCTTTATCTCTCTAAACATAATTATCTCATATAAAGATAGATGTAAACATAAATACATTCTCAACAAAGATAACTGCACATACATAAAAATATATATATGTTTTTCAACTAAAAAAATCTAATTAAATAAATCATCGTTCTCCTTATTATATATGTATAATAGTTATAGATATAAGATTATTCATTTTCTAAAAATTTACTCGAGACATTTCAAATATAAATTTGATATGTTGATATACATCTACACAAAAAAAAAAGGAAAAAGAAAGAAAAAAAAAGTATCTTGTTGGAGGAGATAATATGACTTTTTAATATGTTAAGTATGTAGTATTAGTTTTTGGTTAAGTTTTTAAAGTTTATTTTCATAAATAACTCAAAAGAAGATATTTATTTCCAACTCATGGATGACCAATCAAAAAAACCCAATTAACTGAGCTAACTTTTTTGGGTGTTCTCCTTATTATATATACTATAGATTTAATACTTTCTATATTGAAAACGAGAATCCTATTTAGTTTCTATGAACTTGTTTTCATAATACAAATCAGATTTTTTTATTATTTCTTTCTAAATATTTTTTTATGTGAAACAATATTTTTTGTAAAAATATATCCAACATGTTTTATCAACCTTAATATTTTTATTTTTAGTTGTAATTTTAAATTTAAATTTAAATTGTATCAGTTTTAATTTTTCAAATTTAAATTTTAGGTTTTCTTAATTATATACTAGTTATATATTTTACTTTTTACTTTATTGAATTTTAATATCTTATGCTTCATTTATAAAATTTACAATGAGCTAAAAACAATTTTCAAGTTTCAAAATATGATTCTTGTAAACTAGAAAGCTAAATCTGGTCAAATAAAGGAAAATGGAAGGTCAACTTTCATATAAGACTGTGGAATATGTCCAACCAAGGTTTACTACACTAGATACTTCATACCCTTTTTTTGTAAGATCCTCCGGTTGAAGGAAAATTGATAGTTCTGTTTCTTTCCAAAAGGACAAGATTACATCAAAATTTCCAAGCCTTGAAATAGATTTGAAAGCAAAATACAGGTAAACTTGAACTTGTATTTCTTCTACTGAAAAAAGTGCATTTTATTTTAGGTGCTGCATAGTGCATACATTCCAGGGGCTGTGCATCCACTGGGAAAAATTCGGGTGCCAGCTTATTATTCTATTCTACATGCTACTGGTTACTTGCCTAGACATTCTAATCTATATACTCCTGACAAATTACGGGGCTTCTTAATTTACAGAAGAGTATATTAGGTACTATTCGACGGATTGTGTTGGCCAGAGGCACTGCCACATCGATATCTCATCTTCATTGTAAACCTTTCTGATTCCGCCATAGAATCCATTTGCTTCATCACCTATTTCGCGATGATCCTTCCTATTTATAACGGTTTCTCTCCATCGGGAACCAAGGGTGTACTGCTTGAACTCCAGTAGCACCGTGTCTGTCATTCAACAGGTTATTATTCTTAAAGAGTCATAGGAGAATCAAAGAAGAGAGCAGAATACTCATATGTCTTGCACAACATGATCAGATTATGAAAAGTAAATTCTATATTACTTTTAGTAATTTAACCTACCGAGTTATGAGGTGTATTTTAAGAAGGAAAAAAAAATCTACATTTACTAGGAAAGTAAGTTCATATTCTACTATGGATTGAATAGGCTCATTCTGTATTCCGTCTAAGAAAAAGTCAATTTTCTTGAGACTTATGTCCCTTGATCATCTCAAAGCCCAAATAGTTGCCAATGAAAGGTACAAATTCAAGGTTTGACCGGGTAACCATACCTTGTTAGATAGTATTATGCCAAATTCCTGGCAGATGCCTTAAGGAGATTACTAAATACCAAAAAATGAGCATATAGAACTAGGCCAATGTTCACTTAATACATGAAACAAGAGATTATAAAACCAATAACTAATTATTTAAAGGAAACAAGATTCAACATACTATATAACTTTGTGCATCTCTAATCTTTTTCTGTCCATATTATAAAGTCAAAAGCAAAAAGGACAATGTAAGTAGTTCCTATATGTAGGATGATCTTCTCACCAGAGCTATGACATTGGCAGTGAAGTTTGCACCCATCGCATGGCTCCGAGTGGCCAACAACTCCATACCACCAACCTGCAATGCATTTAGGGATATAGTGTTACGCTGGGTAAATTACCAAATCACATGACCAGATTATATGTAACTAGCATGTACTGCCTGTTTCTAATTTTTATCTCATGAGCTACAAAACAAGCCAATATTATTCTTTCTTACAGGATTTGTTAAAGCCTAAAGATAACGCATTAGTAACTGTTTAGAATAACTACCATAAGGGAACTCTATGTTTCGCCTCCACTGAATCTCAATGTTATCCCCAGGTTTTAAGTCGTCTAAACAATCTGAGAGATGAAGACTGTGTGCAGGAGTATCAACAGCTGATGCTCTTAGCCTATTCCACTCTATATCATGCTCCACTGTTGCTCTACCTTCTGCTGAGAACCTGTAACACCAAATTTCAGTTGAACATCAACACAGAGCTCCAATCAATCAATTATCAGTCTTCCGAATTTGTCTTAATATCAATCAAAATACCTCAATCAGTTTCTTTCCATTCAAAATTTTTACCACAAACAATGAAAATACAAATTATGGAGTCATCTTTCAAGAATTTGAATCTTAACAGCATACAGCACACAAACACAAACACAAAGTAGCTTTGAAATACCACATCTTTCTGTACCTTGCCCTGAAGTTGTCTGCCCGAGAATCATAGCAAAGTTCAGCATCATAGCATGACAGCATAAACCCAACATGCCCATTCTGCACCTTAAAACATTAAGCAACTTTCAGTGGTTTGTTCAATATTAACGGAAACGAGACAAATACAATCAATCCCACAACTGCAATATGCAAAAACTAGAACAGAGAATTTAATAGTCAAGAATTATAGGATAATTACCTCTCGGTTAAAAACTTGACCTGGGAACCAGAACTTGCCGGTCTCAAGAGAGAGATACAAGGCCATGATTGAGTCAACAGGTAAAGTAGTTCTCAGCTTTCCGCTGCTATCCAACTTCAACCTATTCCATGAAAAATACCCAAAAATACCCTTTTGATTTGAGCAATCTAAGAGGGTTTGTCTCTTTTTTGCAGCAATACTCATTTGCCATTCTCTATAAGCAACATCACCAATAAGTCTACCCCATTTTTCTTGCATGTGTCTCTCCCATAAATGGTCACTTGCACACATATTCCTCAAAGAAATGCTTACTTTTGCCATACTGCTTAACTCTGCTGGTGAGAGCTTTTCAAGAATGCATTCTAAGGCCAAATCAGGCAAACCCAGTAGGGAATTCTCGTCTTGAACCACTACATTCTCTACTTTTGAACTAATAAGCTTGCAAATGGAGAGCATAAAGGTAGGAACTTTAAAGAAAGCAACATTAATCCTACTTCTTTTGAACCAAGAAATGAAAAAAAGGGACAACGCTTCTAAAATCCAGGGCAATAACAATGTTCTCATCTCACTCTTCCAAGCCATGAATGATTTGAGAAAGGAGAATTGGGACAGAAGGATGAAGGAGAAGCAAGATATCCCCAAGAAAAGAATTGACTAAGAGATTTTCCGGATGGGTTTAAGAGAAAAAAAAAAAGATTATGCAAAAACCCAAGTGCAAATAATTAAAGGCAAATGGTGATTGCAGCAACCTATAAAGGGGAAAAAGAAGAGGCAAAGAAACTTTTTTTCGATGAGGACAAAGTGAGATCTATTGACTAAAGGAAGAGAGTTTTAAGATTGGTGGTGAGAATGGCGGAGCTGACAAGCAGACCTTAAGCTGGTCACGTTTACTAAGAGGGACTGAACATTCGTAGGCACCGCAGCTGACAAAGCTTTCAATTTAGGTAGTCACAAGTCACAACAACAGACTTTGATAAAAGCAAAGTAAAATGTCTTTGAATCCAATAAAAGTGGTTTTTTGAGAATAAAACACAATTTGGGAACAGGGGTTCATCCAAGATTGGGAAATTTTAGAATGGAGAGAGGACTAATATCTTTAAAAAAGGTTTTTTTTTTCTTTTAAAAGATTAGAACTGATAAATACCCATCAAATAGGTGAATGTATATATACAAAGAACCACCTTTCTCTCTCTAATACAGCAGAAAAGGACTAATTATCATTTACTAGTAAATCCAAATCACCAAAGAAACATTAAAAAAGTACTAACAATAAATTAAAAGGAGCAAGAAAGCAAAATTTTGGGACAATGGCGAAAGATTGATGAAGAAGAAGATAAATCTTGAAATGGGCCCTCTCTATTTCATCTCAAAATTTAGCATATAAATTGTCCTAAAGAAAAAAAGAAAAAAAGAAAAGAAAAGAAGATGACATATATATATAATTGATGGCCTAAGGGGGTTTTTATGAGAAAAAAGAAGAGGGCACTTAAATTTAGTTGTGGGTGGGTGCAACAGCTAACAAAATAATGGTCACGAGACAATGCAGTAATATATGAATGACACCTCATAAAATTTGCCTAACTACCAACAAACTCTACCAACATACAATGAGAATTAAAAGCGGCGAGAAGCATTTATTTTAAGCCACAGGCCAAAGGAAGAGAATGTGGCAGCTTATATAAAAAGAAAAACAGTGGAGGATTAAATTAGTAGTAGTATTACTGTATTCCATCCGAACTCCATTTCATAATAACAGACTTTTTAGAAGAAAAAAAATTGTTTCAATTTATTTATCGTTTACAATTTTTTAAGAAAATAAATAATTTACTTTCTTATAAAAGAATAGTGATAAAATTTTATACAAATTTTAACTGTTAAATAATAGTATTAATCTATGCGCATGAAACTAAAACTACTGTTATTTTGAAATGGATGAATTATTATTTAATAATGGTTGTCAAAATAGAGAGAGAGGGAGTTTGGAAAGTCCAACCTTTTTACCTTGTTTAACTGATGGTTCCAATGTGCCCTTGTCTTTTTTTCCTACCGAGAAAAGCAATGATCCTCTTCTAATTTGCTTTCAGTAATGCCAAATGGGCAATAAGTAAGTGAATTACAAAAATCAATTCATGTTTGTTAAAAAATTAAGTATTATTAGACAAAATTAAATGAAAATGTTAGCGAGTATCTGAATAAGCTGAATATAGTAGAGACTGTCAGAATTTGAAGCTGAAGATTAAATAAGCTCACTGCTTTTTTCACAAAGTGTTGTTGTGATTAGTTACACTAGTTACTTTCGCAGTTTTGCATTGTTTGCAAAAACCAAAAACGCTTCCGTGAGTTGTAGTAATCTCGTTAGTACTCGAATCCTTGTAACAAAAGTTTAAAAAATGGAATTCATTGCATGATGTTCCAAATTAAATGTCATAATGAAACTTTGGTTTCATTTTACAGGTGGCCAAATTTAGAAGAAATCATTCGGGTATTATACGATAATTATGTGACATTCTCTTACATAATCCGTGATTTTAATGTTTTATTTAGTATCTAGACTAACACGAATAAATAGTTTTAATTGCTCGGGAGCTTTTTAACTTGTTACTTGTAAACGCATTTCACCCACAATTCTATTAATTCAATGCGGAGATTATTTTGTTTTGAGGAAATGCGTAGATTAATTAGGTGAGCTACGCAAACAAATATTTTCCGCATTTGAGAACAAACAAACAAACAAACTTTTGTTTAAAATATTTAATTAAGATTTCGTGTACATGTAGTTTTTTGTATCTATATGCATAGTAATTAGTTTAACTACCATGCATGGCGATTAGATTGAGCATTTACACTTGAAAATGACCCACCAACTTATAATCTTTCTTCTTTTTTTTTTCTCCATTAAATGCTACTCCTACTTTATTAAAACATATGGCAACAACCGCACTAGATTATCTCTCAAGAACTTTGCCATTTTAACTCACCCCTTAATTTATAAATGCAAAATAATTAATAAAGCAGTTAGATAAACTAGCTAGTAACACGTTAGACGCACACGTCCATCTAAAAAAATATATATTTGACGTTTTTTATGAAATTTAAAATTAATATAATTCATGTAAGTCTGTGAAATAACTAATTTTGTTATTAATAGAACTTAAATAGTTTATAATAATTATAATTAATTAACGAATCTAGAATAAAATCATATTAATTTTGAATCTTAAAATTTTTGCAAATTAATTTTTTTTTAATAAAAAATCAAAATGAAACTTTTTGTGCGACCGGGTAAGTTAATGGTTGACACTTGACATTTATGGTAGTTCCGAGTCTTCTGACCTGGGATTCCATTTTGATCAAATTATAGTAGTTGAGCAGACCCTAATTAATTCTTGGGGTGACGGTGCCACTGCCACTCAACAAATATTGAACGCTTTTGTGTTGATTAAGATTCTCATAATCATAATTAATTAATTACTAAGATACAGCTAAACCGACCCACCGTAATTTGAGACCTTTTAAATTTCAACAAGAACTGCTCAAATGCATGGCTTTCAATGTTTCGTTGTCAAGTGAATTAATTGTTACTATTTCCACAAGCCTTTTTTTTTTGTATAGTTCCACAAGTCTCTTTAATACATAAGTGCGAATTTTTTGTCAAATTATATAAAAAAATTTATTATGAAAGTAACAATTCCACGTTATATTATTCTTTTTCCTAAGCACAATACTTTGTTGAATATTTTTTTTAATTAGTACGATTTTCTTTTAGGTATCCCACGTATCCAAATTTTAACTTCTTCTAATAAATTGGGCCTTAAATAACAAATAGAGGAATAAAACTAATAAAATTTTGTATTCGATGATTTGAATTAATAAAATTTTCGGTCTATCTATTGTTCTCAAGGAAAAAAGAAAAAAAAAGAATAGCGGAATAAGAAAGGATATGCATTCCCCTGTTTGGCAAACATAATTTCATTTGTAAAATTTAAAAATGTTTTAAGATGTAATTTTGTTCTATGTCTAATTTTAAAAGTTATACGTTGAAATTATGATGATAATTTAAAGATAATATGTTATTTTATACTACTTTTGTACTACCATTAAACAGCTCTATACAAACAATTTGGGTCCTTGAGCAATTTCAACCTTTCTTGATCTAATGGTTCTGGTAGTAGAGGAAGGAGTGTTGATTTCAGTCATGTATGTACCTTAGTTCTTGTTATGTGGGATCAGTTTCAATAACTTTTATATATGTATATATTAAAGTCTATAATCCAAATGACTATACTCTTATGTTCAGTAATAAATTAATGTGGTTTGCTAAAATAAAAATAAAAATATGACCTTTTTGTGAAATTAAAAAATATATATATTTTATATATAACGGAGGGGCTATTTTATTTCTTGAATTTCTTCATGTCATTATTGTATCCTTATATATCGTGAAGGGTTTATTTTTTATTAATTTCATTTTATTTTTTCGAACCGGATAATGTTAAGAATCTCAAATTAATTAATTTGGTTGACTCAATTAATTTGATTCTCCTAATATTCCCACCCTTTTAAATTTGAAGGACAAAAGTGATATTGACGTTGTTGCTTGATATATGTCAATTAAAAGTAAATGAAAAACAAGCCAAAAGAGATCCATCAACAAAAAAAGCAATTATTGAGGAAGTTTATTTAGTAGAAGACGAGGTTTAACTAAAAATAAGAGACCAGTCGATAAGATTGAGGATTTCAGTATCAGTAGGGTACAAGGTAATTGTTGCCTCATTAAGATATTATAAAGTTTATAATTGTATGTCTCTTATGCTACGTTTGGATCGCAGGAATCATGAGAATGGAATGACTCATTCCTATAAAATGACTCATTCTCATAAAATGAAAAAAATTGTGTTTAGTTGTCCTATTAGAATGAAATGAACCATGCTCATTCATACCAAATTTATAAATTTTACTCCTTATGGGAAGATATAAGATGACTCATTCTAATCAGGAATGAAATAAAATAATGAATCATTTCACTCACCATTTCCTTCCTTCCCTATTTCATTCCGTTACTAATTTCATTTCTCTGATCCAAACGTAATATTATTGTCCATTACAGGAGCATGAATCTATTATTTACTATTTATGTAATGTGATTGTAATATACTGATAATATGTCATTATATTGTCTGTGTTTAGTTCATCTTTGATGAGTAATGTAAAGTTAATTTGTCATTACAATGCATTTATTTGGTTCATCTTAGAAATTTGTTCACTATTTGTATTTGGCATTATATTGTGCTCTAATTTTGTTGGCAATACATGATAGTCTAATGTTGGTTTGGTTGATGTACAACAAAATAACCATTTTATCCTACTTTATTAATAAATAAATAAAACAATTGAGTTCATAAAGTTTCGAAGGACAAATTAGGAATAAGTATTGCAAAATAGGTAACAGTAACTAATTTGAAATATTATGGGATTGTGTGCAAATCTATACTATTAAAGGAGAAGGAGAGCAAAAGAGCGGTTATTTTTTTGGACTATTGATCTCTCATATTTTGAACTTTTTTTTTCTACTTCTCATATTGCATGCACATTACGATGATTTGAAGTGATTTTGGCGTTTCCCATCACATCACAGTCCCCTATCATTTATATTTTGGTTGAACATGTTTTTGGTATCAAACTTTTATTCCTCTTAAATTTCACTATAATTTGACACCGAGGACAGACAATTTGACCTAGTGGTTTAAGGTCAATCTGGCCTAGATGTATTTGGAAGGAGAGAATCAACTCCATTGGGATTGGGAAGTAAGTCCACCCATCCATCCCTTTTATCACTCCGTCCCAAATTAATTGTTTATTTTTAACTTTTTTAAGTCAAATTGACTATTTTTAGAATTAATAATTAAGCATATATAAATATATTTCTAAAATTATAAAAATTGGGGTTAGTAATAAATTGTATATACTCTCTTTTGGTTATAATCTCTCCACTTATATTTTAACAAAAATAGTAAAAAGATTAATTTTAAAAATGGTCAATTTGACTTTAAAAGGTCAAAATTGAGCAATTAATTTGGGGAACTGCTATATTTTTCGAAAGAAACTACGTTAATCAGAAAGTTCCGTTCACATCGAATAATTCGTGGATCTTACTTACGATCATATGAGATGAGGGACGTTAGTTATGAAAATAACAAAATAATTTGTCAAAATAGTCCTGTGATATAAATGTTTTTATTTATACTTGCATTACCTGGTTTAGAATAAACTGATGAGTAATCTCAATTCTCCCTCTCCAACTAACTAATTATTAGAAGAGGGAGGGAGGGAGAGTGGGTCAACATAAATAGAAAATTTCATATGGGGACTTGGATGACACTCGAGTTATGTGGATGATGATTTGTTCCTGAATAAATGAAATGATTCGAGTTTCTAGGTTACGTGGATGATGGATCACCTCGAATTTATTTCACCAAGTAACGAGCATTTGTCATTTACTCCTTGGCCGCCCTTGCTCACTCATCCAACCACAACACTTAGCAGTCTCATGGTTTACGTTAGAACTAAAAATGACTCTAGTTGAATTTCTCAACCAAAAACAAACACCTGAAGCAAACGTCTTCATCATCTCAATGCCTAAGCGCCAAGCAACACATTTATCAGCATCATCTTAATATTATTGCAATAGTAAACCTCATCGTGGGTCAAGAGGAACGTGTTTCTTGCACAATTGTACACCAAAATGTAACAACTAAGATTTATCACACAACTACAGAATATTTCAAGGTAGACTCTCAAAGACCTAGTCCAACTGTACGCCCATCTCTTCGACGCAGTCCGGCAGTATATTGCTTCTCCAAATCCAACTGTAGTTGATTCTGCTTCTCGACTTGGACGACGCTGCTGCCGTCTTGATTGTCTGGTTTGTGTTCTACTCGTGCCTCGCCCTTCACACCCTACAATTGGCCATATGTACCAAGGCAACCTCAGACTCAAAAGTGTGTTAGTAGGTTGGAATAATAACAAACCAAGAAAAGGGGGAAAAAGGAGCAAATATGAAAAGAGATCTAGCATTTAAATTCCTGATTAAATAGCACGAGAACAAATAAAAGATGAGGTTATTACCATGAGTTTGTTGAATTTCTCTTGTCGTTCACGGTCGGAGAACAGGGACGTATCCCATCGATGGGTAGACTGTAGATTGGAAAGGCATTGAACAAAGCATACAACAACAGGAATAAAGAGGTGAATAATGCAAAGCATCTCATACATTACAAAAAAATCAGAAGATTACAACAATATCTTCATGGAAGATTGGGACGACAGAGATCATCATCATCGAGACTGACATAAGTCTGTCTGATTTGCAAAGCTTTTCTAGAACTTCTCCAAAATTGTTGCAACTTGCAACTATCTAATTTAGCAGCCCAAATTGTGATGATTCAAGATTTTAAATCATCACAACTTCTTTCATGTGAATTAGGTTGAAACTAAAATCAATTTAGACTCTCCACATAGTACTAAATAAGTAGAAGTCACTGAACAAAGATTAAAGTTTTTTGATAAATAGACACAAAGATATATAATGAAGTAGCAATACATCTAGCATATACCTCTTCAACAGCGGTGGTGTTCTTTTTATTCCCCCATAAGAGCTTCTTCTTCTGGTCAGCAGACATGTATCCCGTTCCAATTAGGTTCCTATTAACTGTGGAGTTTCCCCACCAATAAAAATTAAAAAAAATCCAAACCATCAGTCTATAGATTTACTTACCATATTAAAAATTTAAGATGATATTTTGTCCGGGAAAATAATAAGGATACATTTACGCTACAGAAAATAGAAACATCCTATTCAAATTGCAAAGCATTAGGGAGGACGGAGCAACATAATAGAAAAAATATAACTCTGGTTAATAAAATAAAGTTGGTTACCTAGTTCAGCAGCTTTCATTGCAGCAACTTTGGCAGCATCTATATCAGAGTCTGTCACAAAGTCCTGATCTGAAGTCACTTTATTAACAAACATCTGAGCTTGCTGTGAATTTGAAGGATCCCTTTCATCTGCTGTTGTTGTAAACTTTGAAACTAATTAACCCAAACGATGCACATATATATGCACAAGCTAGATTATTAAACTCAAAAACTAGAAGCTAGGAATTCACCCAATACTGGCAAAAAGCAATAGGATAATAAAATAGCCACATAAAATATGAAACAATTACCATTCTTCCCATGGTCCTTGCCTCTATCCAAGCCAAACAACTTAGGTTTCTTAGCAGGAGATTCTTGATCTTCACTTGTAAAAGTAGTTCTATCTTCAGATCTTTCTGTTAGTTCCCTAGCATATCGCTCCTTGTGTCTGCCAGACTCTTGATCATCATATTTCTTCTGTTCTTCTTTAGGGTACTTCTGACAATCCAGCTCTTTATTATCACTTCTAGATGTTTCTTTCAGCCTATGCCCCGAACTGGCCCTTCGTAAAGCTGAATCATCCCTATCCCCGCTTCTATGCCCAGAACCATCAGTCGTTCCCCGAGAAGTCTTATCAGCATTATGCAGATGATCTCTTGATCCATGCTGCTGACTTTCTCGGCTTGTATGAGCAGAATGAGTGCCAACCCTTGAATCTCTACCAGAACGAGCAGATAACTTTGAATATTTTCTCTCATCCTCATCCACAAGCTTTTCACTTTTGTAGTCATCATGCCTACGGTAATTATGAGAACTCCTATAGTAATGTCGGTCAGAATTCCTATACGAATCACCCCTCCGACCGTACTGACTTCTACCATATTCCCTATCCAAGTCCCTCCTATCATCCTTCTTCCGCCGATCATCAGATGATTTTGCAGGATATTCCCTGGAAGGGATAGGGCTGGAGCTACGCGCACGATTTGGAGTCCCTGCATAAATAAAGACATAATACTTTAGCGCAGACAGATCCATTTATTGACAGGACCAACCAATTCTTCACAAAGAAAATCCATTAAAAAATTCCTCAATAATATATTTTGACATCTTAAACAAAGAGTATAAAAAAGAATAAACAAAAAGTTCAAAGAGTAGTTATTGTTAAACCTTCAATTTCTGAAGAGATAATTTGGAATACAGTGATTTAACTTGAAAAACATCAATCCCAAACTATACAACATTCACTTATATGTCAATCAATTTCCTATTATCAAACATGAATAGTTTTGGACAGTAATACCCATAATACCATGCTTGCCTACTTACAGTAATAATCATCAGCGATAAACCAGTGAGCATAAGCAAGTCCTTATGAATACAGAAAATGATGGTGAGAATGTGATCTTGTACACCAAAGACATGTTAGCAGTTGGCACAAAGAATGATAGATACATCACAAACACTGAAAATCTGTTCCAGGAGTTTTGAGTATAAATCAGAATTCAGAGGTGATGGGAACTCAAACAACAGTAAGATTTACATCAAATACTATTTAATTTACCTAGTCAAAAGTATATACGCCCCTTCATTTTACTAATTAGGGCAACCTAGCGACATTATGCGCTGAAGAATATATGACAAATCACCAACCACCAATGTCTTAAAGCATGAATTCACAACAGCATGATAGACTTATATCAGATCTATAGTTCACTTTCAGCATGTAAACAACATGCTAATACTTGTAAGAAGGATGCATCATGGGATTCTATTAGTACCACTCGTACTTATTTTAGTGTCACACTGATGTATGCTAAAAGAGAGGCAATGATATGCTGTTTATTTGTCTACAACTTTATATACCTCATGGCTTCATTCTTGCATGACATTTGCCTGTTATACGAGTATATATGTTCATATGTCTAATTCTAAAATGCAATTAGAGAAATATTAAGGTATCTTGATACTTATCAACAATAAAATATTAAGGTATTCCTGATAATATGAGACACCATCAGATAAACGTATTACAACAAAACCATACATTTAATACCAGTTGACATATTGCTAAAAGATATCTATCAAATTATGCTCAAAAAAGAACTTCTACACGAAGTATCTCAAACTTCTAGACCCAATCTTCAGACAAGTAAATTGTCAAAGATTCAGAAGTCTGATGTGCATTTTAAACAGTATTGGACGTTAAGACGGTTAAATATTCAACCACAGAGAACACATTGACGCAATACAGAAAAGCAGCTGAGCACATGTTATCAGTAATTCTCTGAATTAGTAATTTCCAATTGCTATAGAGAAAAAAATAATTTAATTAAGCTCAGGAAGTCGAAATGGAATGGAAGTTATGGAACAACTAACCATCAGATGAGGAAGACCCATTTGATGGAGACCTGCGTCTGTACTTCCTGTTAACTGTTTCATTAGAAGGCTTGCGAAATGCTGCCTTTGCACCACCATTGTCAGAGGGAGAAGACGGCAAGTTTGATTCCATAGTATCTAACACCTGACATCACCAAAGTGTGTTATAAAAATTATAAAACAGCAAAATCAACTCAAAAATTTACAGGAATATCAAATATGAGAGGGAGCTTGAGTATACTCCCTCTGTTCCACAAAAAAAATCCCATTTGCAAAATTTACAAACTTTAAAATATATTTTTGTTCCATGTTTACACCTTTGAGTGTGCAAGTTATTGTGACGTCATGATAATGAAATCATGATGGTAAACTTGAGGGAATTGTGTAATTTATACTATCATAAAAGAGATGTGATGGGATTTTTTGTTGGGAAAACACAATATGGCAAATAACAAAGGGAGTGTAAACAATTCAGAAAGAAAAATTTCCCATTTTATCGTACACTTAAATAAAGTAGTATCACTCACCAGACGAACATGTTTTGTGAGAAATTATAGGTAAAATTTTCACATAAAATCATTTGAGACATTGAAATCATTCCATTTAGAACCAGCCCTACACAGGGTCTATGAAACCGCACATTAATAACAGAATAATGCAAAGATTAGATAAAAAGAAAGAAAGTCTGCTGTTATCAACCAGGAATTTGATGCAATTTCAATTACTAGTTACAATTATGCAGCAGCTGAAATACATGAATTACAGGCTTTTAGAGGTGATTGAAATTAAAAACTAAACAACAGCAGATATCTGTATGACGCTATCATTGAATTTTAACTCTTAGCTAAGAAAAACTTAAGAACAACAAAAAATGCTACAAAGTAGATAAAACAAGTAGAATAAATTATAAATCCGCCGTGTGAAGTCACGAACTTTCAAAAAATATAGAACCAAATTTGATGAAAAGCTAAAAATATGGATGGTAACGAGATCCAAACCTTGAGGATCAGAAATAATCCTCTGCTTTCTAGGGTTTGAGTAGCAGAAGAACACCGTTCTCGTCGTTAGAATGATTTTGGGTGGTCAGTTTTCTAGAGCTTCGAAATGAAGCTAAAAAATTGATAGCTTGGTTGTGATTTGATGGGCTCAGGCCCATTTCGACTGTGGGCTACTTATCGGCTTTGGAATACGACACTCGTCCAAAATAAATGTATACCCATTTAGTCTTATATTTAATATTTAATACTCAGGCTTTGATCATTTTACAAATTGGTTCACAGCTTTAAATGAATTCTAGTGTTTGCTGGGCAGGAAACAAATTAGAAGGAAAAGAAAATTTCAGTTTATAAAAATAGTAGTACTATTATTCTTGGACGTATTTGTATGCCCTTCTATAGTTGTATATGGTGTTTTAAGTACATTTATTAAGATTCTTGATTGTGTTCATTGTATAAGTTTGTGCAGATGATAATACTTTTGTTTATGCTGAATATTATGTATTATGCACTTTTTGTTAATTTTGATTGCATTGATTACACTTATTCAAAAAATGAAAGAGGTAATTATATATTATTATACTTTTAATTTAGTCAAGAGGTAGTTGAGGAATTTAATCGGGATGGGTTGGATATAAAAGTTGAACAATTACAGATAAAAATGGTATAAAAAAAAATCTTGAGACCATACCCACTCCATTACCCTATTGTTAAAACTAACAATTTTGCCTCTTATAATTTACTTCACCTGAATTATTTTTTTTTAAACGAACGTTTCTCTCTCATGTTTATATTGTTATTATTTTTATCATAACGAGGTGCTACAATTATGAGTAAACATAATGGAGTGCAAAGAATAAATTAGAAGAACAGGGTGACTAAAGTAATTGGAAAAGCATACAAAATTATTAGGTCGTTATGACATTATATAATAGTTTAGGGAGTCTTGAGAAATTATACCCACGTGATGGCATAAAGTACCAGCGGCACAACAGTAAGAGCCAAGAGGGTTTTTCTAGGGTTTACTACTCTGGTTGGCTTTCATTTTGCACCACTCTTTCTCTCTCCATCGTTTCTTCTCGCGGAGAGTAATAAGGGTTTTCAATCAAAACAAATCCTCAAATCACCATGTGGGCTCTTCGTCGTGCGTCTAATCCCCTCAAGTAATTTCCCCCTTTCTCTATATTGTATTATCTCTATATTGTATTATACATACAGTGAGGACTGCAAACACACCCATATTCCTTTTTCTGTTGTGTTGAAATGCCGTTTGATTTACATTTGTTGATAACAGGTTTGTAATAAGTTGATTATTTATACTCTGTTTTTTATGCGAATTTGGAAAGGAAGAGTGGTCAGTTTTGAGGGTTTTTTTTTTTTGTTTGTTTGTTTTTTCAAATGGAGGTGTATATGTAACTAATTTTTAAAGCTTTTAAATTTATGTTTATGCAACAACATATATTTTGCTTAATGGACTTTATTTCTTTTTGTTTTTCTTGCCATTGATTATAAATAACCACCCTGCTATTTATTGGTTGTACTCTTTCCTATGCCATTTAAAGATAATCATGTTTTGCAAAAAAATTCTGTCTTTATTTTTTTCAGTCAAAATATGATTGATTTAGTGAATCCAGAATGGTTTTGCCTATTGTTACGAACTTGTTTTCCCTCTAAGTAAGAACCCATAGACTGGGTTGTTTAGGATAACTTGTTGGACCAAGCTGAAACTCGAAATTTCTAACTTATCGAGTCCAAACCTTATTTTGCGTTTAAATTTCAGTTTGCCCAAACAGTTTTTGCGTAAGTTTAAATTTCAGCAATCACAAATAGGATATCAAACTCTTTGGGTTATATTTTCTTTTGTTCTGTTTTCTGTTCGGCGTTGTATTGATATATGTTTTTAACCAGGAACCAAGCATTTAGCTTGGGAAGCTTTCGAGCTGGCTGTGCTAGATTAGAAATAGCAAGCTGTTACTTAGAAGATGATGCTGAATCAGTTGAGCATACACGAGTAACATTTGATAATTTCCTATCATTGAAGAGATATCACCACAGACAATGTGATACATTGGAATCATTGATTGGGAGGCGTCATTTTTCGTCAGAGGCTGGCATGAAGAGCAATGGAGAGGAAGATGAGGATTTGGAGGATGGGTTTTCTGAGCTTGAAACTCCAGCTAGTGCTGATGCAACTCAAGCAAGCAATGTGGCTCTTGAAAATGATGATGAATTAAACTCCGACCATGACCTCTCTGAAGAGGATAATGATGATGATGTTACAGGACTTGAAAATGAGCTGGAGCTGTCGGATACTGAGACTGATGTAAGCAAGAAAAGATTCAGTCCAAAAAGGGATTATTTGCAATTGCTCAAGGCTATCATGGATTCTCCAGGTTTGTCTGTTCGTAGTGTGTTGGAAAAGTGGGTTGAAGAAGGAAATGATGTGAGCAAAATACAAATATTGATGGTCATCATGAATCTTCGGAAGCGTCGAATGTACGGAAGGGCTTTGCAGGTTAGTAACTGGCTCACATTGTGCATATAATTTTTGTTATTTGGCCTACAGTTTTTTGCATATAATATCTTTACTCCTATTTCCATTATATGTAGTGGAATCAGTATAAGAATGTAAAAGTAGCCTTCATCTAGTGTCCTTTTCGCTGTTATGTATGTACTGATTCAGTATAAGGACATCTTTACTTGAAATTAAGTCCTTTAATAAGTTTCCTATTGAAAGGCATCAACTTCAGTACTAGAAGTCTAGCAAAATGTAGTTTTGTGCATCCCTACTTAAGATTGGAGTCCTGGTTCTGGTGTTTTGTGTTGAACACTTTCTTAGATATAAAATGTTACTAAACTTCAATTTTGGCTATTTGAAGGTTGATTTTTTTGCCGGGGGGGGGGTTGACTTGTTTTTGCAGGAACCCTGCTCAGGATTGGTTGTACAGTTTTCTTTTGAGGGAATTCTTTTCTGGGGTAATGGGGCTGTTCTTGAAGCTATTTTTCTTCCTTTTTTAACACGGCCCCTCTGGAGTTTTTTTTAATAAAAGCTTGCTTATAATAAAATAAATTAAAAAATGATTAGTACAGCTTCTTATGTTTAATACTCAATGGCAAAACACTTGGGCTTGAAGTTTATGGTGATTTGAGATATTGTGTCTAGAATGGATGGCTATATAGTGTAACCCTAGTTAACTTTGAACACCTTACTGCTTTGTTTTCTAGGACATACCCTCTTTTGTTTAGTGTTATGAATGTGCTTGATTTGCAGTCCCTTTTATAGTACAACCTAAGGTGCATTATTTTTGTTTTGATTATCTCTTTTTGGTTTATCATCTGAAAGTTGATATTGTATCGGGTCTCCACGTCTCCCCAATCCCAATGTCCCAAAGCACAAGAAACCTAATCTTAGTATTGTGGATTAGATTTTTTTGTTCACAATTTGTAGTACTCATTTACTGTATTCCTTCTCGTTGATGTTGCTTTTTGGTTTGATTTATGCTTTATTAACATTTTTGTCTTAGTGGTCACTGGTCAAGTGACTCAAGTCATTAACTCATTATTACAGATCACTTAGTTTCTTTGTGGATTTATAATTTTTATATGCTTTATTTTTCTTTATGTATTGGGTACTGTTGTGAAATCATGCGCACAAACACACACCGAGATAACACACGCACACTACTATACGAGATACAAAAATTAATGACACAAGAATTTTACGTGGAAACCCCAACTAGGAAAAACCACGGTGAAAGATCTCAGAAATTCACTATGACAAATATTAAGAATACAAGTATTGCAATCTGAGAAAATAAACTCACTGATTATTTTCTCTCTCTACCTCACTACTTTCTCTATCTACGTTACTATCATTTTGGTATGGCAGCTGTTGGGGGTTTAAATAGTCCAAGGGCCTATTTTTATTTTATTTTTTCTGCCAACTTGTCCAATATATATATATATATATATATTTGTGTGAGTCACCAATTGCTTCCGAGGAAACCAAAGGGCAAAAGTCCTTTTTTTCCCATAAATCTACCGCCAACGAGCCAAAAAACAAGATATCAAAGTACATGGCAATCTTGAGAAACAAAGATGGTAAGTAAGCAACTTGCAAGACTTTGCAAAATATCCAAATTGTGATGATGAGTCATCACCAAATATAAGCCAACTTCAATAGGTACCACATTGATACACACTCTTGATGCAAAGGATGTCCAATCTAATAGCTTGTTCATGCTCACCTTACACACTTTATAACTTGGTTGGTTTGTACTTTTCTCCTCTTATTTTCCTCCGTCTCTCGACTGCTCACAAGTGGTCAGGGTTAACTGTTTTTTTGGTCACTGTATTTTAGGCCAATTTACAAATGGATAACTGAACTTTTTTTTTCTTACAGTCAATTCATTGTACTTTACTTTTCTAACAAACCGTTAGAAAAACCGTTAAGTACTTTGACTTTAAACGGAAATAGACAAAGTTGTTGAGTTGTAAAAAAGAAAGCTGATGTGGCAATGATAATCCGACGTGGCTGTGATTATGTGGATCTGGAGGAAAATTTTTATGAAGAAAATGAAAAAAATATTTTAAAGTATAATATAAATTTAAAAAGTTAGCCAAAAAAACAAGAAAATAAATGAAAAATGTATTTAATTATTTTTGTAATTAATATCAAAGGAATTTTTATTTATAATTAAGCCATTTATAAAACATAAAAACTAAAAATATGCTAATTAAAATTAAGGGGAATATGAAATAAATTTAGGGGAAAATGAAAGAAAATTATAATAAAATCAAAAAATTTAGCAAAAAATACATGGAAGAAATTAAAAAATAAAAAGAGTTATTTAGTTATTTTTGTAATTAATAGCAAATGGTTTTTTTTATGTAATTAATAACAAATATAATTAAGGAAATTATAGAAATTATAAAATTAAAAATATTTTAAAATTAAAAATCTTTTCAAAATAAATTTTTAATATATGTTAGGCAAAGAATTATTAATTATTGAAAGCAAATATTATGGTATATTAACAATTTATTAATATATTATACTTCAACAAATTAAACAAACCTATTTTCACCTTCAATCTTCTCTTCCACAAATTAAAATCTTCATATTATGGCTTAATTTTTTCAATATAAATTGATGACTTGACCTAAACATGCTTATGTGTAAATAAAAAAAAATTATTTCAAATATTTTTTTCACAATTATTAATCATTTGAGGGTAAATATGTTAAGAACACCCACTAACACACCAAGAACACATACAAATTCAAACATACACACTAACACACCAAGAACACACACATGCCTATAATAAATTACCAAACCACAGAGTAATTAACCAAATAAAACATAATTCACTTGAATTATAATCTAACTTAAACAATTGAAACTAATTAATCTGAAGAAAAAAAATTAATCTAACTTAAAAAATGCTTCAATCCCTGCTAGCCCAAATCCGAAAGAGCAGAGCAGAAATTTTAGAAATAAAACAGATCCAATCAATCAGATTATAAGGAATAACAACAAAATTATGATAAATTAGAAAGATAACAGATCTGATTAATGGGCTAAATAAGCAATAATCACACATAAACAAAACAACCCAGAAAAGTCAGACCCCAACAAACCCAATTTGCCTCTAAATAGACATGGGAAAAACACCAAATCAGCCAAATAGCGTAAATCGCGAATCGGCCAGAGCTGAAATGGAGCGGCAAATCCTTGCCCATACCCAACTCCACACAATGACCATAACAGGCGAACCAACGCAAACCCCATACGTCGAACTCCAAAACCAGATCCAAGCGGCTATGACCCTACGAACCATCCGCAGCCAAAAATATACTCCCTTACTCGCAGAAGAGTTAACGTAACACAACCTAGAAGCTACCAGACTTTGCTATAAAAAAGGTGAAAAGAATGTTTTGAGGTTAAGATCCGTTTGGAAGTTGCCAGAAAAATCCCAAGCAAAATCAAGTATATTGGCAGGGGAGTGGAGGGAAAGAGAAGAATGGATGGGCCGGTAGGAGAGGAAAACGCAGATGAGGGAGGGAGTTGGTTCATTAATTTTTTGTTTGATTAATTGACATATACTGTTTTATTTAGAATAAATATTTCATTTTCTTCATAAATTTTTTCCTCCATTTCCACAAAATGAAAGCCACATAGGATGATCCGTGCCACATAAGAATTTTTTTACACGTCTGCAGCTGATGTGGTCATTTCAGTTTAAAGTCAAAAGGCTTAACGGATTTTTTTAACGTTTTATAAAAAACTAAAGTTCAGTGAGTTAACTGTAAGAAAAAAAAGTTTACTTAGCCGTTTGTAAGTTGACATAAAGTACATTGACCAAAAAAGCATTTATCCCCCAAGTGGTCAAGTTGACTTATTAATAATGTGATTACTTTGATGTTTACAATCTATGTTACATGGACTCAGATGAACTTTGATGTTTACAATATAAGTTGCATAGACTCGGATGGAGTGTTTGGTTTGAGACGGGTACTTTGAAGAGTCCGACACATGTATTTCTCAATTTTCTCAGTTTTTTACACTAAGATGAAATTTACAACATCCATACCCTTAACTGAGTGTCGAGTGTTGTACATGGGTATTTCATGGCGAAGTGAAGAATCCATTTAATATAGTTCACAATAACAAGTTATTATCGTAAGTTGTACCCTTGGTTGGCAATGTTTCCTTATTTAGATTTGAAGTCCATATAAAGGCACGGTCAATCTGTTTGCTAGGTCATATTGTAAAGTTACGCTTTAAGGTTTATTTTCGTAGCTGCACACAATTACCCACATCTCATAGCTGCACACATTGACCCATGTCTCTCATAGCTGTACACATTCATCCATGTCTCTCATAGCAGCATGCTGTTTGTCCCAGCAGTCACCACATATAAAATCTGTATGCTTTTTTTTAGCTTTTTAAAGTCTTGGATGCCGAATCCAGTTAGTAAATAGGAAACAGAAGAAGGGAAAGAAAGAAGATATGATAGAAGACGAGAAGTAATGAAATATGTTTCTTTCATTTTCTTACTCAGTGGAAGAAGAAGGGCAGGTGGAATGGTGGATTACTCTTTTGTTCCTTGCCCTTTGAGGAAAAGTGGAGGGCAGGAGGCTAGGGGGAGACATCAATCTGATTTTTTCCCCTTCTTTTATTCTTACTATGTATAACTTTGGTATTCTTACTATCTATAAATTTAAAGTGATAGTGTGAAGCAACACCGATTCCATTCTTCTTACAGCACAACTCAAGCAAACACAATCTGGAAAACTAGCTGTATTTATTGTCGGATACATTTTGCTTCCATGTTATTCTTTTTTGGTTAAGTTCCATGACTCGTATTGATTCCAAGATTGGGAATATTAGTTATTCTCCTTTGAACATACCCAGAATCGGTCTTACAATTGTGGCTTAGAATTAGAATCCAAGTGCCCAATTCCAATTTATGGTGTTTGGAAGGACTGTCAGAATTGGAATTGCTACAACCAATTCCTTTTCTTTCTAAAGTTTTACTTTTTCTGTTTGGTATGGTTTCACAACTTTATTTTTTGCCACCACTTTATTTACTATCTGTTCAATGGTTTTGCAGGTCTCTGAGTGGATGGAGTCATCTAAGCGCCTCGACTTTTCTGAGAGAGAATATGTTTCTCGTCTTGATTTGATTGCCAAGGTACGGGGTCTTCAAAAGGCGGAAAGTTACATCAAAATGATTCCTATATCCTACAGAGGGGAGATAATCTACCGAACATATTTGGCTAATTGTGTTGCCTCTCTCAATGTGAGGAAAGCGGAAGAAGTGTTTAACAAAATGAAGGACTTGCAATTACCAGTTACAGCTTTTGCTTGTAATCAGTTGCTACTCTTATATAAAAGACTAGACAAAAAGAAAATAGCTGATGTATTGTTATTAATGGAGAAAGAAAATGTCAAGCCCACTATCTTCACTTACAATACATTAATAGACACCAAAGGCCTGTCCAACGATATGTCTGGGATGGATCAAATTGTTGAGACAATGAAAGCAGAGGGAATAGAACCGGATATCCGTACGCAAAACCTCTTGGCAAAGCATTATATCTCTGGTGGGCTCACGGAGAAAGCTGAGGTTGTTATGAAAGAGATGGAAGGAGGCGGTTTAAAAGAAAACCGTGCTGTTTGCAGGCCTTTGCTTTTACTGTATGCATCCCTTGGAAAGGCTGATGATGTGTCCAGAATCTGGAAAATTTGTCTGTCTGGTCCCAGTCCTGGTGAGTGTTTGGCTGCTATTGAAGCTTGGGGAAAGGTAAATAAAGTTGAAGAAGCAGAGGCAGTCTTCGAGAAGCTGTTAAAAAGCTGGAAAAGGCCCCCTTCGAAGACATATTCAATTCTATTGAAAGTTTATGCAAATCAAAAGATGTTGGCCAAGGGGAAGGATCTGGTGAAGCGGATGGCAGATAGTGGCTGTCGTATTGGACCACTGACTTGGGATGCACTTGTCAAGCTTTATGTGGAAGCAGGTGAGGTAGAAAAAGCTGACTCGATCTTGCAGAAGGCTGCTCAGCAAAACCAGATGAAGCCCTTGTTTAATTCCTATATAACAATTATGGACCAGTATTCTAAGAGAGGTGATGTACATAATGCTGAAAAAATGTTCCACAGGATGAGACAAGTTGGGTATGTGGCCAGGCTCAGGCAGTTCCAGTGTCTCGTCCAGACGTATATAAATGCCAACTCCCCCGGTTATGGGATGCGGGAGAGGATGAAGGCTGATAATATATTTCCGAATAAATCACTGGCTGGAATGCTGGTCCAGGTAGATCCGTTTAAGAAAACATCCGTATCTGAGTTGTTGGATTGAAGACCATAATCTTACAACTGGGCTTAACGGTTTCTCTGTTTGGGTACTTATTTTTAATACTAATCGGATAATTTTAGGTTGAACATCATTCACGAACTTTCAAAAAATATAGAACCTAATTTGATGAAAAGCTAAAAATATGGATGGTAACGAGATCCAAACCTTGAGGATCAGAAATAATCCTCTGCTTTCTAGGGTTTGAGAAGCAGAAGAACACCGTTCTCGTCGTTAGACTGATTTTGGGTGGTCAGTTTTCTAGAGCTTCGAAATGAAGCTAAAAAATTGATAGATTGATTGTGACTTGATGGGCTCAGGCCCATTTCTACTGTGGGCTGCTTATCGGCTTTGGGATACGACATTCGTCCAAAAGAAATGTATACCCATTTAGTCTTATATTTAATATTTAATACTCAGGCTTTGATCATTTTACAAATTGGTTCACAGCTTTAAATGAATTCTATTGTTTGCTGGGCAGGAAACAAATTAGAAGGAAAAGAAAATTTCAGTTTATAAAAATAGTACTATTATTCTTGGACGTATTTGTATGCCCTTCTATAGTTGTATATGGTGTTTTAAGTACATTTATTAAGATTCTTGATTGTTTTCATTGTATAAGTTTGTGCAGATGATAATAGTTAAATATTATGTATTATGCACTTTTTGTTAATTTTGATTGCTTTGATTACACTTATTCAAAAACAAGAAAGAGGTATAAAAAAAAAAATTGGACCACTCCATTACCGTATCGTTAAAATTAACGGTTTTGCCTCTTATAATTTGCTTCACCTGAATTATTATTTTTTTAAAACGAACGTTTCTCTCTCTGTTATTATTTTTATCGTAACGACGTGCTACAATTATGAGTAAACATAATGGAGTGCAAAGAATAAATTAGAAGAACACGGTGGCTAAAGTAATTGGAAAAGCATACAAAATTATTAGGTCGTTATGACATTATATAATAGTTTAGGGAGTCTTGAGAAATTATACCCACGTGATGGCATAATGTACCAGCGGCCCAACAGTAAGAGCCAAGAGGGTTTTTCTAGGGTTTACTACTCTGGTTGGCTTTCATTTTGCACCACTCTCTCTCTCTCTCTCCATCGTTTTCTCGCGGAGAGTAATAAGGGTTTTCAATCAAAACAAATCCTCAAATCACCATGTGGGCTCTTCGTCGTGCGTCTAATCCCCTCAAGTAATTTCCCCCTTTCTCTATATTGTATTATCTCTATATTGTATTATACATACAGTGAGGACTGCAAACACACCCATATTCCTTTTTCTGTTGTGTTGAAATGCCGTTTGATTTACATTTGTTGATAACAGGTTTGTAATAAGTTGATTATTTATACTCTGTTTTTTATGCGAATTTTGAAAGGAAGAGTGATCAGTTTTGAGGTTTTTTTTTGTTTTTGTTTGTTTTTTCAAATGGAGGTGTATATGTAACTAATTTTTAAAGCTTTTAAATTTATGTTTATGCAACAACATATATTTTGCTTAATGGACTTTATTTCTTTTTGTTTTTCTTGCCATTGATTATAAATAACCACCCTGCTATTTATTGGTTGTACTCTTTCCTATGCCATTTAAAGATAATCATGTTTTGCAAAAAATTTCTGTCTTTATTTTTTTCAGTCAAAATATTATTGATTTAGTGAATCCAGAATGGTTTTGCCTATTGTTACGAACTTGTTTTCCCTCTAAGTAAGAACCCATAGACTGGGTTGTTTAGGATAACTTGTTGGACCAAGCTGAAACTCGAAATTTCTAACTTATCGAGTCCAAACCTTATTTTGCGTTTAAATTTCAGTTTGCCCAAACAGTTTTTGCGTAAGTTTAAATTTCAGCAATCACAAATAGGATATCAAACTCTTTGGGTTATATTTTCTTTTGTTCTGTTTTCTGTTCGGCGTTGTATTGATATATGTTTTTAACCAGGAACCAAGCATTTAGCTTGGGAAGCTTTCGAGCTGGCTGTGCTAGATTAGAAATAGCAAGCTGTTACTTAGAAGATGATGCTGAATCAGTTGAGCATACACGAGTAACATTTGATAATTTCCTATCATTGAAGAGATATCACCACAGACAATGTGATACATTGGAATCATTGATTGGGAGGCGTCATTTTTCGTCAGAGGCTGGCATGAAGAGCAATGGAGAGGAAGATGAGGATTTGGAGGATGGGTTTTCTGAGCTTGAAACTCCAGCTAGTGCTGATGCAACTCAAGCAAGCAATGTGGCTCTTGAAAATGATGATGAATTAAACTCCGACCATGACCTCTCTGAAGAGGATAATGATGATGATGTTACAGGACTTGAAAATGAGCTGGAGCTGTCGGATACTGAGACTGATGTAAGCAAGAAAAGATTCAGTCCAAAAAGGGATTATTTGCAATTGCTCAAGGCTATCATGGATTCTCCAGGTTTGTCTGTTCGTAGTGTGTTGGAAAAGTGGGTGGAAGAAGGAAATGATGTGAGCAAAACACAAATATTGATGGTCATCACGAATCTTCGGAAGCGTCGAATGTACGGAAGGGCTTTGCAGGTTTGTAACTGGCTCACATTGTGCATATAATTTTTGTTATTTGGCCTACAGTTTTTTGCATATAATATCTTTACTCCTATTTCCATTATATGTAGTGGAATCAGTATAAGAATGTAAAAGTAGCCTTCATCTAGTGTCCTTTTCGCTGTTATGTATGTACTGATACAGTATAAGGACATCTTTACTTGAAATTAAGTCCTTTAATAAGTTTCCTATTGAAAGGCATACAACTTCAGTACTAGAAGTCTAGCAAAATGTAGTTTTGTGCATCCCTACTTAAGATTGGAGTCCTGGTTCTGGTTTTCTGGTGTTTTGTGTTGAACACTTTCTTAGATATAAAATGTTACTAAACTTCAATTTTGGCTATTTGAAGGTTGATTTTTTTGGCGTGGGGGGGGTGTTGACTTGTTTTTGCAGGAAGTCAGGAACCCTGCTCAGGATTGGTTGTACAGTTTTCTTTTGAGGGAGTTCTTATCTGGGGTAAAGGGGCTGTTCTTGAAGCTATTTTTCTTCCTTTTTTAACACGGCCCCTCTGGAGATTTTTTTAATAAAAGCTTGCTTATAATAAAATAAATTAAAAAATGATTAGTACAGCTTCTTATGTTTGATACTCAATGGCAAAACACCTGGGCTTGAAGTTTATGGTGATTGAGATATTGTGTCTAGAATGGATAGCTATATAGTGTAACCCTAGTTAACTTTGAACACCTTACTGCTTTGTTTTCTAGGACATAACCTCTTTTGTTTAGTGTTATGAATGTGCTTGATTTGCAGTCCCTTTTATAGTACAACCTAAGTTGCATTATTTTTGTTTTGATTATCTCTTTTTGGTTTATCATCTGAAAGTTGATATTGTATCGGGTCTCCACGTCTCCCCAATCCCAATGTCCCAAAGCACAAGAAACCTAATCTTAGTATTGTGGATTAGAAGTTTTTGTTCACAATTTGTAGTACCCATTTACTGTATTCGTTCTCGTTGATGTTGCTTTTTGGTTTGATTTATGCTTTATTAACATTTTTGTCTTAGTGGTCACTGGTCAAGTGACTCAAGTCATTAACTCATTATTACAGATCACTTAGTTTCTTTGTGGATTTATAATTTTTATATGCTTTATTTTTCTTTATGTAGTGGGTACTGTTGTGAAATCATGCGCACAAACACACACTGAGATAACACACGCACACTACTATACGAGATACAAAAATTAATGACACCAGAATTTTACGTGGAAACCCCAACTAGGAAAAACCACGATGAAAGATCTCAGAAATTCACTATGAAAAATATTAAGAATACAAGTATTGCAATCTGAGAAAATAAACTCACTGATTATTTTCTCTCTCTACCTCACTACTTTCTCTATCTACCTTACTATCATTTTGGTATGGCAGCTGTTGGGGGTTTAAATAGTCCAAGGGCCTATTTTTATTTTATTTTTTCTGCCAACTTGTCCAATATATATATATATATATATATATATATATTTGTGTGAGTCACCAATTGCTTCCAAGGAAACCAAAGGACAAAAGTCCTTTTTTTCCATAAATCTATCGCCAACGAGCCAAAAAACAAGATATCAAAGTACATGGCAATCTTGAGAAACAAAGATGGTAAGTAAGCAACTTGCAAGACTTTGCAAAATATCCAAATTGTGATGATGAGTCATCACCAAATATAAGCCAACTTCAATAGGTACCACATTAATACACACTCTTGATGCAAAGGATGTCCAATCTAATAGCTTGTTCATGCTCACCTTACACACTTTATAACCTGGTTGGTTTGTACTTTTCTCCTCTTATTTTCCTCCGTCTCTCGACTGCTCACAAGTGGTCAGGGTTAACTGCTTTTTTGGTCACTGTACTTTAGGTCAATTTACAAATGGATAACTGAACTTTTTTTTTCTTACAGTCAATTCATTGTACTTTACTTTTCTAACAAATCGTTAGAAAAACCGTTAAGTACTTTGACTTTAAACGGAAATAGACACATAAGCTGTTGAGTTGTAAAAAAAAAAAAGTTGATGTGGCAATGATAATCCGACGTGACTGTGATTATGTGGATCTGGAGGAAAATTTTTATGAAGAAAATGAAAAAAATATTTTAAAGTATAATATAAATTTAAAAAGTTTGCCAAAAAAACAAGAAAATAAATGAAAAATGTATTTAATTAGTTTTGTAATTAATATCAAAGGGTTTTTTATTTATACTTAAGCCATTTATAAAACATAAAAACTAAAAATATGCTGATTAAAATTAAGGGGAATATGAAATAAATTTAGGGGAAAATGAAAGAAAATTATAATAAAATTAGAAAATTTAGCAAAAAATACATGGAAGAAATTAAAAAATAAAAGAGTTATTTAGTTATTTTTGTAATTAATAGCAAATGGTTTTTTTATATAATTAATATCAAATATAATTAAGGAAATTATAGAAATTATAAAATTAAAAATATTTTTAAATTAAAAATTTTTCAAAATAAATTTTAATATATGTTAGGCAAAGAATTATTAATTATTGAAAGCAAATATTATGGTATATTAACAATTTATTAATATATTATACTTCAACAAATTAAACAAACCTATTTTCACCTTCAATCTTCTCTTCCACAAATTAAAATCTTCATATTATGGCTTAATTTTTTCAATATAAATTGATGACTAGACCTAAACATGCTTATGTGTAAATAAAAAAAATTTATTTCAAATATTTTTTTCACAATTATTAATCATTTGAGGGTAAATATTTTAAGAACACCCACTAACACACCAAGAACACATACAAATTCAAACATACACACTAACACACCAAGAACACACACATGCCTATAATAAATTACCAAACCACAGAGTAATTAACCAAATAAAACATAATTCACTTGAATTATAATCTAACTTAAACAATTGAAACTAATTAATCTGAAGAAAAAAAATTAATCTAACTTAAAAAATGCTTCAATCCCTGCAGAGCAGAAATTTTAGAAATAAAACAGATCCAATCAATCAGATTATAAGGAATAACAACATAATTATGATAAATTAGAAAGATAACAGATCTGATTAATGGGCTAGATAAGCAATAATCACACATAAACAAAACAACCCAGAAAAGCCAGACCCCAACAAACCCAATTTGCCTCTAAATAGACATGGGAAAAACACCAAATCAGCCAAATAGCATAAATCGCGAATCGGCCAGAGCTGAAATGGAGCCGCAAATCCTTGCCCATACCCAACTCCACACAATGACCATAACAGGCGAACCAACGCAAACCCCATACGTCGAACTCCAAAACAAATCCAAGCGGCTATGACCCTACGAACCATCCGCAGCCAAAAATATACTCCCTTACTCGCAGAAGAGTTAACGTAACACAACCTAGAAGCCATCGGACTTTGCTATAAAAAAGGTGAAAAGAATGTTTTGAGGTTAAGATCCGTTTGGAAGTTGCCAGAAAAATCCCAAGCAAAATCAAGTATATTGGCAGGGGAGTGGAGGGAAAGAGAAGAATGGATGGGCCGGTAGGAGAGGAAAACGCAGATGAGGGAGGGAGTTGGTTCATTAATTTTTTGTTTGATTAATTGACATATATTTTTTATTTAGAATAAATATTTCATTTTCTCCATAAATTTTTTCCTCCATTTCCACAAAATGAAAGCCACATAGGATGATCC
The DNA here is from genome assembly GCA_034770075.1 of Aralia elata. Classification (NCBI taxonomy): domain Eukaryota; kingdom Viridiplantae; phylum Streptophyta; class Magnoliopsida; order Apiales; family Araliaceae; genus Aralia; species Aralia elata. Next base: position 16,813,460 of record CM068377.1, read on the forward strand.
GTGCCACATAAGAATTTTTTTACACGTCTGCAGCTGATGTGGTCATTTCAGTTTAAAGTCAAAAGGCTTAACGGATTTTTTTAACGTTTTATAAAAAACTAAAGTTCAGTGAGTTAACTGTAAGAAAAAAAAGTTTAGTTAGCCGTTTGTAAGTTGACATAAAGTACATTGACCAAAAAAGCATTTATCCCCCAAGTGGTCAAGTTGACTTATTAATAATGTGATTACTTTGATGTTTACAATCTATGTTACATGGACTCGGATGAACTTTGATGTTTACAATATAAGTTGCATAGACTCGGATGGAGTGTTTGGTTTGAGACGGGTACTTTGAAGAGTCCGACACATGTATTTCTCAATTTTCTCAGTTTTTTACACTAAGATGAAATGTACAACATCCATACCCTTAACTGAGTGTCGAGTGTTGTACATGGGTATTTCATGGCAAAGTGAAGAATCCATTTAATATAGTTCACAATAACAAGTTATTATCGTAAGTTGTACCCTTGGTTGGCAATGTTTCCTTTCTTATTTAGATTTGAAGTCCATATAAAGGCACGGTCAATCTGTTTGCTAGGTCATATTGTAAAGTTACGCTTTAAGTTTTATATTCGTAGCTGCACACAATTACCCACATCTCGTAGCTGCACACATTGACCCATGTCTCTCATAGCTGTACACATTCATCCATGTCTCTCATAGCAGCATGCTGTTTGTCCCAGCAGTCACCACATATAAAATCTGTATGCTTTTTTTAGCTTTTTAAAGTCTTGGATGCCGAATCCAGTTAGTTAGCAGGAAACAGAAGAAGGGAAAGAAAGAAGATATGATAGAAGACGAGAAGTAATGAAATATGTTTCTTTCATTTTCTTACTCAGTGGAAGAAGAAGGGCAGGTGGATTACTCTTTTGTTCCTTGCCATTTGAGGAAAAGTGGAGGGCCGGAGGCTAGGGGGAGACATCAATCTGATTTTTTCCCTTTCTTCTTTTATTCTTACTATGTATAACTTTGGTATTCTTACTATCTATAAATTTAAAGTGATAGTGTGAAGCAACACCGATTCCATTCTTCTTACAGCACAACTCAAGCAAACACAATCTGGAAAACTAGCTGTATTTATTGTCGGATACATTTTCCTTCCATGTTATTCTTTTTTGGTTAAGTTCCATGACTCGTATTGATTCCAAGATTGGGAATATTAGTTATTCTCCTTTGAACATATCAACTGTATGCATCTTCAGTCTGTACAAATTACAAGTTTAAAACCAACGTTTTAGACTCTAATTGACACCCAGAATCGGTCTTACAATTATGGCTTAGAATTAGAATCCAAGTGCCCAATTCCAATTTATGGTGTTTGGAAGGACTGTCAGAATTGGAATTGCTACAACCAATTCCTTTTCTTTCTAAAATTTTACTTTTTCTGTTTGGTATGGTTTCACAACTTTATTTTTTGCCACCACTTTATTTACTATCTGTTCAATGGTTTTGCAGGTCTCAGAGTGGATGGAGTCATCTAAGCGCCTTGACTTTTCTCTGAGAGAATATGTTTCTCGTCTTGATTTGATTGCCAAGGCACGGGGTCTTCAAAAGGCGGAAAGTTACATCAAAATGATTCCTATATCCTACAGAGGGGAGATAATCTACCGAACATATTTGGCTAATTGTGTTGCCTCTCTCAATGTGAGGAAAGCGGAAGAAGTGTTTAACAAAATGAAGGACTTGCCATTCCCAGTTACAGCTTTTGCTTGTAATCAGTTGCTACTCTTATATAAAAGACTAGACAAAAAGAAAATAGCTGATGTATTGTTATTAATGGAGAAAGAAAATGTCAAGCCCACTATCTTCACTTACAATACATTAATAGACACCAAAGGCCTGTCCAACGATATGTCTGGGATGGATCAAATTGTTGAGACAATGAAAGCAGAGGGAATAGAACCGGATATCCGTACGAAAATCCTCTTGGCAAAGCATTATATCTCTGGTGGGCTCACAGAGAAAGCTGAGGTTGTTATGAAAGAGATGGAAGGAGGCAGTTTAAAAGAAAACCGTGCTGTTTGCAGGCCTTTGCTTTTACTGTATGCATCCCTTGGAAAGGCTGATGATGTGTCCAGAATCTGGAAAATTTGTCTGTCTGTTCCCAGTCTTGGTGAGTGTTTGGCTGCTATTGAAGCTTGGGGAAAGGTAAATAAAGTTGAAGAAGCAGAGGCAGTCTTCGAGAAGCTGTTAAAAAGCTGGAAAAGGCCCCCTTCGAAGACATATTCTATTCTATTGAAAGTTTATGCAAATCAAAAGATGTTGGCCAAGGGGAAGGATCTGGTGAAGCGGATGGCAGATAGTGGCTTTCGTATTGGACCACTGACTTGGGATGCACTTGTCAAGCTTTATGTGGAAGCAGGTGAGGTAGAAAAAGCTGACTCGATCTTGCAGAAGGCTGCTCAGCAAAACCAGATGAAGCCCTTGTTTAATTCCTATATAACAATTATGGACCAGTATTCTAAGAGAGGTGATGTACATAATGCTGAAAAAATGTTCCACAGGATGAGACAAGTTGGGTATGTGGCCAAGTTCAGGCAGTTCCAGTGTCTCGTCCAGACGTATATAAATGCCAACTCCCCCAGTTATGGGATGCGGGAGAGGATAAAGGCTGATAATATATTTCCGAATAAATCACTGGCTGGAATGCTGGTCCAGGTAGATCCGTTTAAGAAAACATCCGTATCTGAGTTGTTGGATTGAAGACCATAATCTTATAAGTGGGCTTAACGGTTTCTCTGTTTGGGTACTTATTTTTAATACTAATCGGATAATTTTAGGTTGAACATTTCGGGTTTGGTTGGTGCTGTTTCTACTTGATTAGAAGTTTTAATGTTCCTGCTGCTCAAAAAGTTTTAAATTGAACTGTGGCTAGTCTTTTCCTTCCCCATCGTATTCTGTTTAATTACACTCTGCATCCAAGGTTTTCTATTTTTGGTGGTTCAGTCTTTAAAAACTTTTAAGAAATGTTTATAAGACTTGTTGCAGTGGACAATGAAATGAGGGGAGGGGAGGAAATGGATGGAGTGTTTATAGTCTGATGCAACTAAATGGTAAAATCAGTTTCCCTTCCCATAGAAGAAGAGAGTAAAGAAAAACAGGGTGAACTTTTTACCAGGGGTCCAAGTATATTTTCTCTTACTTTTGAACCTCAAAAGTGGTTAGTGTGGTGTGTTTAAAATTATAAGAGCATACAGTCTATATATTGAGACCGTAATAAGACATCTTTAACGTAAGCATGTGGTGTCACAATCCTAGTAATCACTACTAATAAGTTTCACGGAAAGCATTCCCTGGCCCTTAATAATAAGGGAAGGAAAATGATACATATTTATATGTCGACTTTTATATCGTGAGGTACGTAAATAAATTTAATTGGTAATATTTTTACGATATATTTGATATATATATTGATATATGTCGCAATCGTAATTCGACAGAAATCTTACGCAATATATAGCAGGACTCGTAAGGTAAAAGTTATCCGATGAATTGTAACATTTTATAATTTATTTTGTCGGCAAAACATCACTATAATTTTTTATAGTATCAATCGACTTAAAAAAGGCATATATAATATAGCCACTCAATACTCACACACCTTAGTTATAAGTTTGACAGAAACCTTAGTCGACGAACCAAAAATCAAAGTAGTCAGGTCTATTCTATTATACAGCAACAATTTCAGTATTTCATGCCTCCCTTAATTGAAACCAGGCTCTCAAAGTAAGAGTGAAGGCCGTCAATCCACCTGCAAATAGTAGAATTTCCTCACTCTGTCTATTCATTCCACTGGGATCATACCAACCCAAAGATTGATCCCATTCACTATTTATAACCTTTTAACCTATTTCTATTTTCAATTCCAATTCCAATTAGTAAAAGGAAAAACACAATAACAAATTTAAAAAATTATTAAAATAATTCAATAGTACTTTGATGACAAAAGAATCTTACAAAAAGTTGTTTATAAAATTATGTGAATGGTTGTGGCTGGTTGCTATCACTAGGCTCACCCATGTATGGTGGATCATCCACTAATTACACTACGCCACATCATTTTATAAGCTAATTTTTGTCACCAACAACACAAAAAATAATTTAACCGATACGACCAATTTAAAGAAGGTTTTTGGTATCACACCCTCCCTAAACAAATAAGTCATGCTCCTCCGATCTAAACTTTGATTATATATTTTGATTTTTAAATTAATTAGAAATTCTAAATATATAAACGTGGGATGTTATTTAACCATTGTAAATTAATTAAAAAGTAGTAGTAATCGTCATATTCATTGATTTCAAGATTTACATGAATTTACAATAAATTTAATGTTTTAGTATTTCAAACATTGTCTCAAAATAATAATAATAATAATAATAAATATATATATATATATTGTAAAGTAGGAATGAAGTCCTACAGGTAAAACTAATTTCTGGCCTGCTACTGGAAAAACTAATGTTTATGATTGATGAGAAAAAAGCAAGCACACACTGAAGCCTACAATATCTACAATAAATAGCCGAGAGTCCTCATTCTTTACTGACTCGTCTCCTCTCCTTTTTAAGACGAATAATGCTTATGAATTTTCAGTCATAAAATTTATTTAATGTTTAAATCTTTTAAATAATCATATGAATGTAACTTATCCCATAATATATCTGCCTTCTTCTTTTTTTTCCTGTAGAAAAACTTTCAGCACAGACATGGGGTAGAAGCATTTATGAACAGAACAGCTATCGAGATACCGGGAAGATTCAAAATCAGGAGTACGTATTATATTGTACAAAGCAATTTGTCACATCCATCCAAAAACAAATGAATCTTTGGCAAAATGTTGCCTAGATGCTTAACAAAAAAAACCAACTCACTTGCCCAAACTATATCTGGTATCAAAATAATAAATACCCCACCCAAAACAAAAAAACGTAGACTTCTTAGTATTGCGTAATAAATTGCTTTTACAAATATTTTTTTTAACATTATATATAAATATAGTATTTAATCTACCTCGACTTAATTAATGTTATGTTAAAAATTCTGTGTTACTTGTGATTTAAAAAAAACAATAAACAGATTTTACTTCTAAAACAAATTAACAAAAATATATCTCTAATTCAGAAACAAATTTCCAAGACTTGGTCATTACTCTTTAGGCGGGCGGGGTACATACTTTTCCATTTTCTTCTTTGTTCTTTGTTCCACGTCTAGATGCATGATTTTGCTTGGAATAAGTAAAGGAGTGAATGGCGCTGCGATTCAGTCCAGGTACACAACCGTTTCTGTGGAATTATTGTGAGAATGCGACACAAATGCATAAGCATGTAAAATGAACAAACGATTCGAGCACGACTCGAAATATAAATGATTCAAATATGAACAAATTTTAAAGTTTGATAAATTACTCGAACCTCCTCAAATTGTAACTTTCTATTGATACTCGGATCATATTCGTTCGAAAATTTCAAACTGCTCGAGCTCGATTCGGGATCGTACTCGACTCGGTAACTAAACGACTCAATTCATTTACACCGTTACAAATGCAGTTTGAAGTCTGTAGGCTGCAGGCTCTGATCTATTAATAATTAATTCTTTATTTTATCTAGTTCTTCGATATCCCAGAGAAAATGAGAGTGAAAATTAGCTTAACTACAAATGTAAAATAATTTCCTTTATTTGAAACTCACACTTGGTGAGAAATTATAAGTACACATAAAATTTCATAATCAATATCACTCCGTCCCAAATTAATTGCACAATTTTGACCATTTTAAGTCAAATTGACTCTTTTTAGAATTAATAATTAAGCATATATAAATATATTTCTAAAATTATAAAAATTGTAATTAGTAATAAATTATATATACTTTCTTTTGGTTATAATCTTTTCATCTATATTTTTGCAAAAATAGTAAAAAAATTAGTTTTAAAAATAGTCAATTTGACTTGAAATGGTCAAAATTGTGCAATTAATTTGGGACGGAGGGAGTATCAATTTTTTTACAATTACGTCAAACTCACACTGTTGCTAAAAAATTTATAATAATTAATAACCTCACACAAAAAAAGAAAAAGAAATACAAGCTTTAAATAAAAGGAATAATAATAAGCTCACACGATAAACACGTGAGAAATCATCGACCGATAAGTATTAACATAAATACCAAGTTAGGCATTCGTATTTCATAAATAATTATATCAAAATGTCTCTTATATAAAACTTAATTTTCTGAAAAATAGTTAACATGGTTTCTAAGAGGAGGGTGTTTTATAAATCTAAGAGTATTTAGAGCCAGAGGTACTGAATGGGGAGGATGGATAGCTCTTAGATTTATTGCAGGTATTAACTATTAAAGCTACTACTATTTTGCTTTGTTAGGCCTTTCTTTTATGAACAATGCTATTATGCTCGAAAATTTTATGTTTAATTGTCCAAAAATACTTTAAAGGGTTAAATTATGAAACATTAAAGTATTTTAAGGCAAATTTGAAGAAACAAAAAAAATTGGGAATATATATTTTTCATTCTCTTATTATTTATTATTGTTCAAGTAATTGAGTAATTAGTCAACTTTTGCAATAACAGAAAATTCCGGAGTTGGTAATGAACGAGGATAGCCCACTAGCCCCTAAAGTTGGTGTCTTTTTTGGTTCTTCATCCGGAAAAGTTGATGAAGAGTTTTCCTTCCCGTATACTACTTTACTACAATCATATACCTCCAAAAGAGGAAAGCTGAAAGATCTTTCAAAAACCACTGCAAAATTTTAATTTACACCTAAACCTGTTTCTATATAGATGGATCATGAGTCATCCATCTCTAACTCAAATATGACAACCCTCAGAATCACCAAAAAACATCATAAACATCTTAATAATCCCTTCCCTTCCAATTCAACATCTCTTCCTTTCGTTCATGGAGCTCTGTTCTTTAACCAAACAATCCCTTCCCACAAAATCTTGCCTATCGGTCAGGATTTTCAGCTGACATGGGAATCAAAGTATGGTGGGGCAGTCTCCATAGCTCACAAGTCTCAGCCTACCAGACCCATTTGGTCTACCATCCCGGGACAAGCCTTCGTCTCTGCAGCATTGGCTGAAACAGAGGTGGAAGAAAGCAGGGGATCATTTGTCATCAAGGACAGAGATGTTCATTCGGTGTGTAATTATCAGACTGTTGATGATATAAGGGTGATCAATCAGTCTGATTTCAGTTTTGAAGCAAAAAATCAAGAATTTCCATCTGGGTTTTCTGGACTGGATCAGAAATTGGAGTTCAAGAGCATCAATTCCCCTGCCTTGTTAATAACAGGTAGGATTTTCAGTGTCAAGAAAAAGAAGAAGATTTCTATTACTGAAGTTCATGAACACTTTTTGGGAAGAGAAACCTCCACCTCTGCAAGGTATTGGCTTTTGTTTGATCAAAAAAACAGTAATCAAATTGGGTTTCGATTGAGACTTGGAAAGCCCAATCTCCAATCTCCGAATAGGGTTTCACCAAGAATTTACAGAGGTTTTGCCCGGAAACTGGGTCGAATTCGGAGACGCCGAGTTGAGCTGTTTGGATGGTTTACAAGGAGAAGAGGATTTATCACTGTTACATCAGCGGAGGAAGAAAATGTAGTGGTCAAGGCCGCAGTGTCTACAGAGTTCAATAGAGTCTGCCTTACATATTCAAGTGAAAGAAATGAGAGATTCTATGGTTTTGGAGAGCAATTCTCTCATATGGACTTCAAAGGGAAAAGGGTGCCCATTTTGGTTCAAGAACAAGGAATTGGTAGAGGAGACCAACCAATCACATTTGCAGCTAATTTGATTAGTTACAGGTACACAAAACACAAGTCCTTGAACTAATATATTTGCAAGTTATCAGTACCTACAAAATTTACTGTCTACTGCAGGTCTGGTGGTGATTGGAGTACAACTTATGCTCCTTCTCCATTCTATATGACATCGAAGATGAGGTCGCTTTACCTTGAGGGTTATAATTATTCAGTTTTTGATCTAACAAGACTCGATAGAGTTCAAATACAGGTAATTCTTAATGTTGCTTGTTAGACTTGTCAAGGCAAGTTTGAGATTCAAAAATTATATTTATAGTTCAATATTTATTTTGATAATTGCAATATAACTGAGGCCAGTGTTTACAGGAACTAATAGTATTGCAAATTTGAGGGGAAAATAATAACCATACAAAAGTATTCTATTATCATTATTTTGCGATTTTTTTTATATATTTTTTTTTTACAATTTCAACTTAACGAAAAGCTAAATAAGATTTGTTTTTCTCTCTCGTGAATAAGGGGACGTTCATCTCCGGAGAAAGTACAATAAAATGAAATAATAATCTCTTTAGTACTTGTAGAACAGATTTGGGATTTACTCGTATTACAAACTAACCTCGGACTCTGGAATTATGGCATGTTGGCAGATACATGGAGATTCAGTTGATGGTAGAATATTGCATGGGAATTCACCTTCTGAGCTCATTGAATGCTTTACAGAAACTATTGGGAGACCTCCAGAGCTTCCTGGTTGGATAATTTCAGGTGCTGTGGTGGGAATGCAAGGTGGTACAGATACTGTACGCCGTGTTTGGGATGAACTGAAAACATATGATGTCCCTGTTTCAGCATTTTGGTTGCAGGTAAATTTTGTTATAGAGAATCATACAAAAAGTACTTCCAGTGGAAATGTTTTCCCTTCGCAACAAACATTTGGAAATTCTAATATCCTGTCACTGTTAAAGCATACAGATTTTCTCAAACTTTACAAGTTTTAGGATTTGAGTTTTATATTTGATTAGTAGTAGTTTTTTTAATAATAATAATAATAAAAAAAACACATCCTTTTCATAATTAGGATTTGAACTTTCAACAAAGATGAGAACTTCTGCCTCTGTATCCTAATCTTCTCTTCTCCTTCTCTTTTTATTTCTATAAGAATTTAATTCAGGGACGAGTAGAATCCCTTCATCGCATGATTCAATAAAATATTTTAAATCTATATCAAATCGAGAGGTGCATGTATCAATCAAATGAATATCATTCTTCTGGGAACATTTTGGGAAAATAAAGCATAAAACTATGATTGTATTGTTGTGCAGGACTGGGTAGGCCAGAGGGAGACTGTGATCGGATCCCAACTTTGGTGGAATTGGGAAGTGGATACTACAAGGTATAGAGGATGGCAGAAACTAACTAAAGACCTCAGTGCTCAGCAGATTAAAGTGATGACATACTGCAACCCTTGTTTAGCTCCGGTAAATCTCTAGAACAATTTTAGGAGCAATTATTAAAACTATACAACATGATAAATGTGCTGTTATTTTTGAAAAAATGATAGAATTAGAATATGCCAGTATGTTTGAAGCTCTTACTTGTAACAACAGATGGATAAAAAGACAAACATAAGGAGAAACCTCTTTGAGGAGGCAAAAAAGTTAGACATCTTAGTGAGAGACAAAAATGGAAAACCATACATGGTTCCCAACACAGCCTTCAACGTGGGAATGTTGGATTTGACACACCCACATGCAAGTAGTTGGTTCAAGCAGGTTTTACAGGAAATGGTGGATGATGGAGTCAGGGGATGGATGGCTGATTTTGGTGAAGGCCTGCCCGTGGACGCCTTCCTCTATTCAGGTTTGATTATGCAAACTGCTTTCTTGAATGATTTTGAATCTTTGATAATGCTACCCCTATCAGATCTAAGATCATATTGTATCTTTTATGGTGCTAAGGGAATAAAAGTAGAACCAGTAATAATAGAATCCATCTTTTTTAGTGTAATAAGTTGTGCAAAAGTATTAACAACTTTCCACTATTTCCGTTCCTACTCTCTTATTCATCCATAAAGACTTGTGTAAGAGACTTCTAACAAGCGTAAGAGGGGAGGGGGTGGGGGGGGGGAGTGGAAATAGAATCCATCTTTTTTAGTGTAATAAGTTGTGCAAAAGTATTAACAACTTTCCACTATTTCCGTTCCTACTCTCTTATTGCAAAGATAGTACTGATATCAAAATTCATCCATAAAGACTTGTGTAAGAGACTTCTAACAAGCGTAAGAGGGGAGGGGGTGGAATTTCCACTCCAATTTTTCAACTTTAAGAAGCACATTATTTTTCAACTTATTTTTTTTTTCCTTCAGAATCATTTAACTGGATTTCCACAACAACAAAATTTCTACACGCTGCATATTTAGTTTCTCTTCAATCCAAAAACCAGAAGAATTTTAGTAATATTATGGTTAAAAATTTCAAGATACTTAAACTAAGGACATGTTTTACTATTCCTTCAGGTGAAGATCCTATCTCTGCCCATAATAGATACCCAGAGCTATGGGCCAAGATAAACCATGAGTTTGTGGAAGAATGGAAAAGTACACGTATAGGTAAGGAGAAGGAAGACCCAGAGGAGGCCTTAGTTTTCTTCATGAGAGCAGGTTTTAGGAACAGTCCTAAATATGCTATGTTATTTTGGGAAGGGGACCAAATGGTAAGTTGGCAGGCTAATGATGGGATAAAAAGTTCAGTTGTCGGGTTGCTGAGTGGTGGACTTTCTGGTTATGCTTTTAACCATAGTGATATTGGAGGATACTGTGCAGTAAACTTACCATTTTTGAAGTATCAAAGAAGCGAGGAGTTGCTATTGCGATGGATGGAGTTAAATGCCTTCACCACTGTATTTCGGACTCATGAAGTAAGTTATAAGTCTGCCACCTGAAATGCATAATTATGAAATATCGTCCACATCATCAAATACAGTTAAATAAATTAGGCTATTGTGAGCCTGTGACTCTTGTAGCAGCTCTGTGAATTGAAACGTCTAATATTGTGGTAATTTTAAATGTCCTGTTCTCAGATACATCAACTATGTGATTCATAAATAACAATCAATTTTCTTCCTGGTTTACTCCTTCAAAGATACAGACCAGATACATTAATAATTGTCGAAGAATTTAAAGCAGTAGAAATCATTGTGATTCTCCAAAGTCCTAATATATCAATGCAAAGCAATATATTGCATTCAAAGACAGGTTTATACCATGAGGTCCATTTTTACCTTGCAAGAAATACAATAATGCTATTTATTTCATGAAATTTACTTCAGCCAAGTTATATAACAAGTTTTGTGGTTCTGTAAACAGGGAAACAAGCCATCTTGCAACAGCCAGTTTTACTCGAACCACAAAACTTTATCGCATTTTGCACGTTTAGCAAATGTGTATAAAGCTTGGAAGTTTTACAGGATACAACTTGTTAAGGTGATGCTAGAACTCAATTGATATTCTATTTACTCTTGACATACAAAGTCTACAATGCACAATCAATCTAATTTTTCTTCATATGCTCTGAATATGCATGTTTCATCTATCAGGAAGCTTCTCAGAAAGGCCTCCCTGTTTGCCGCCACCTATTTCTTCACTACCCAGATGATGAACATGTGCATAGCTTGACATATGAGCAATTTCTTGTGGGTACAGAGATTCTAGTAGTGCCTGTTCTTGACAAAGGCAAAAAGAATGTTAAGGCCTATTTTCCAATAGGAGAAAGGTATCCATGGAAACATATTTGGACAGGAAATCTATACAAAGAACAAGGTTCAGAAGCATGGGTCGAAGCTCCAATTGGTTATCCTGCGGTTTTTATTAAGGATGGCTCGGTTATTGGAGAGACCTTTATAAAAAAACTAGTAGAATTCAATATTTTGTAAAGAATTAGCCACAAAGATGTATACATCAGAATATAGTTGTCAAATTTTCAAGATTGTAGGTACTCCCATCCTTGTATGCAGCAAGTTAGAAGTTCTTTTTGCATGTTAGATTACAATTGGTTGTACATTTCAAATAATCTGTTCAATGTAATTGTTTCAGTTTTTGCTATATTAATATCATTATGTACTTGCAAAGTAATTAGTTAATGATCAACAGCCAATAATCTCGGAGGTTCCTGCATAAAAATTCCAACTCAAAAAGCACCATTTAGACATTAAAACAAACATCTTCGTGTATCAATCAAGAATACTTCTTCAGGCATTAAAACAAAGTAACACAACATCTTCATGTATCAACCAAAAAGACTTCTTTTCCTCTGAAAGCTGCTTATAATTGACCAAAATTTGACACCCAACAATTCAATTTATAAACACATACTCCCATATAAGGAAATTGCGCAAGCTTTCTACTACATGAAAAACTGAAACTAGCGCAGCAATAACAACGACCATTCTAATTTCTCAAGAATCAGTTAATTGGTCAAACCCATAAAGTAAAATAGATAGTAAAGTTGCTAAAACACAAAAGGACATTATTTATGGCCAATCAGATTGAAAATAGAGAGCTACTATCGTATCGTTCTTCTTGTGATCTTGTTCTTTCTTCAAAATTTAAAAACTGAAAAGTAGAACGAGCAAATTTATTTGGGGCACTGAAGAAAAATTGTTATATAACTTGCCTGAAGGAAACTCACCTTTCGAAGGAAAATTGGAAAAGCTTTGTAGTAGTAGATGATCAAACAGAGAAAATGATGGTGCAAAAGAATGAAGTGAGATTAAGACCAAGATCTGAATACAGGGGCTTGTCATTTGTTTGAGCTTTTTCCAGAGTTGTTCCGTACGACAGTTGAATATAACTGATTCGGATACTATGCGGGATATTCGCTCTCATTACACGTGGGACTGTTTATTTATACTTGCGGGTTAAAACGTTTGGACTCTTCTAGACTCTAAATACTGTATTTTTGTGAGTTAAATAAACTGTCAGTAATAATTTTTTCTTGCCAAGTGTATTTTAAAAACTTTCCGCATACCTGAAGGCGAACAAGTGCTGAATGCAAACAATAGATATCAGTTGATCCCCACCTCCCATTTTAGTGATTTGTAATTTCTTTTTCTATAGGGTCTGCATGACGGTTCAAAATAGGATTCTCTTAACATGTGCTCTAATCTCTTGAACTGTGTACATATTCTCTTAATTTCTGCATTTGCATCAAGTTCAATGGAATATGCACACAGTTCAAGAGAATATACCCTTAAACTGTGTGCCATGTGCCCTAAGGGCACATGTTAAGAAATTCCTTCAAAATAAAATCAATCGAGTACTTCCTACATATTTGATTATAAGATGCCTCTACTTTCGAAAGAATTGACCACCCACTTATTCAGAATGTAACAATCATAGTATATAAGTCTTCTTCATAGGTATATGTACTTGCATAGTTGCATTAAACAAAATAGCAAGAAAGATACAACTAAGACATTTAACAACATTCGGTGTGCCTCTCTTAATTTTGACTCATCAATGATCTGCTGCTATTTTTCTGTAGAGGTTTCACCGACTTAAGCAGGTGAACAAAATATTACACATCCCAACAAAACAAGGACTGACAAAGGAAAATAAAGATCAACTTGCATGTAACAAGTTTGTGAGCTATGAAGATCATCACGAGCAATTTAAATAACCCCTTCTGCACAGAGCTCAGAATATAAATTGGATGATTCGGCAAGGCATCAACCACCAAATCAGAAGAAGATAGTAAACAAGATGCAACAAAAGCCTCCACCATCGGAAAACTTCTACTAGAGTGCATTTGTTGTAAGCTATCCTGTACAAAGAACATTTTCCTTCTACACTCATATATCCAGCTGCTCAAGGTTCATCATGCTTGCTGAGTTCTTTATAAGTTGCTTCCGGACATCCACCTGAAAAAAGGGGACATATTAGAACTTTGGCAAAGAGTATTAGAATCATTTAAGCCTGTTACTACTATGTAAAAGACTGACCAAACTGCATATCTCAAAAACAGTACCATGTGGTAACTTTCAAACCACGCTTATGTACAATCTTCTTACCCGGGCACCCATAAGCGAGGAGAAAACAACATTCGCTTCAGCTGCATCCTCTACCACTAATTGCTTTAGCAGTCTTCTTTCTGGATCCAGAGTTGTTTCCCATAGTTGTAAAGGCATCATCTCGCCCAACCCTGCATTTCATCCATATATATATATATATATATATATATATATATATAAAACATGAGTATACAGAGAAGCGAACGGAGGAAAAGGGGGCGGGGACACAGAAAGAATATATATATATATATATATATATATATATATCGATTCTCTGATCATACCTTTAAACCTCTGAATGTTGTATGATGCATTTGCAGGGAAGGAACTCTGAAGTTGTCCAAGTTCAGCTTCACTGTAGCAATAGAATGCTTGCTTTCCCCTCTCAACCTGAATTTTTCAGCAAAGAGAAAATTAAAGAACTGATAAAATAACAAGGACAGATGCTTTGAAATTAACATATCTGGAGGTGAACCTTATACAGAGGTGGCACACCAACATAAATGCAGCCTTCATCAAATAAAGCTCTCTGCAGACATTGACAGGTGTCGATTACAATTTTATATTTCTACCAAATTTCCAGATAATTTTTCTAACATTTATATAAAATGATATTACAGATGACAGGCGCCACTATGTACCTGGTATCTAAAGAAAAAGGTCAATAAAAGTGTTCGAATGTGAGCACCATCTACATCAGCATCAGTTAAAATTATGATTTTATGATAACGAAGAGCTTCCTTATTGAAATCCTCCCCCTGAAACAAAAAAGAATGAAACAAATATGCCAAGCAGTTTCAATTAAGTAAGCTAATGTGTGACGGAATAACCTTCACTCCAAGTCCCAGACCAAGGATAAGATTCTGGATCTCTTCGTTCTTGTACATAGCTGCCTCGTCTCTTCTTTCGACGTTCAAAATCTTACCTCTTAAAGGAAGAACAGCCTGCACAAAAAGGTGCCATATTGTTCTTAACATCATTGTGTTCTAACTTCTAAATCATAAACTTAAATGCAAACATCTTGTGATTTCAGGAAAACGAAAGTAAAAACACCAGGAGGTCCTGCACTGATCTATCAGCTCACATAACCACTAGATCTATGCCATCTTGTAAAAGATTAGCCTAGTGAAACAAATATACAAATAATGCACCACTATTTACTTGACATACTGCAATTAATGAAAGTAATATACGGGCTTCAAGTCAGAAAGTTGACATTGTAATTAATGAACATAACAAAAGCAAAATGCATCACTAAGATTTACCGGAATTCTAAACAAGTAAGCTTCCAATCCTTCTTTAAATAATTGTGACCTCTGATCCATGTTATTCTTTAGTATCAACTTTGCATTTCAAATATAAACTCGGTATGAAATCTTGGATTGCCTAGTCACCGAAATTCAACTTTAAGACGTGAAAACTTTGACCAAATATTGTAGTCTCAAAAAGTTGTCTCTGTGAGAATAAATCCCCTTTGTTATGACAAACTACAGAAACAACAGAAATCTTACAAAAATAAACATGACACAGATTTACAAGAAAATCCAATGCGAGAAAAACCATGGGCGAGAGGCAAAAGAAATTTACTTCACAATCTGAAGAGTCCAAAGATGTAGAGATTGCTCAAACCCTAATCCCCAAGGCATCCAATCTCACAATGACAGCCAGAAGAGTATAAAATCAACCCTACACTGTCATATATTTAGAGAGGCCCAAAAACAGAACAGAAACTATCCGCTTCCACCAGTAAACCTACCTCATCTTTTATTTTCCTTCAGCTCACCGCAAATTTTATATCAGATAGGAACATTAATCTAATCCAGGTCAAGAATCCAAGACACACTCAAGACCCTTTAATGAAGTGAATTCCACGTAATTAGTGTTGCAATCCAAACTTAAGTCGCACAAATAAGTCATTTATATGGAAGTGCATAACAATTTGCTGTGACCATGTACAAAAATGAAGTCTGGAATGTTTAACATGGAAAATCCATATTTTAGCTGACTATGAGTAATGCATGTAGGGGGATATTATCACCATTGACTAGCGACCCAATTTAAAATCAGCTTTTCACCTGAAAGCGCCTATCACGGCCTTGTTTTGTACTTCCACCGGCTGAATCTCCTTCAACTATAAAAATTTCTGCAAATTTTGGGGGAAAATCATGCTCAAACTTGTGTACTGTGAAGCATCTTAAGATAAAGGAAAATAACCTTCAAATAAATCATGCCTACCAGATCCTAACAAATAGTTTTGTGGCTTTTTTGATCTTTTGAACAATACAAAGCTAATATTTGGAAACAGAGAGATTATTAAAAGAATGATTATTTGACTTCAAAGTAGCACTTGAATTAAGCTATGCATAATGGCTACCATCTGTAAATAGTTTCACTGTTTCACCATTCTAGAAAATTGTTTGTTTGAACTGCTGCAGGAACATTATATAATATACAGCCAAAAATATTCATAATTCAAACTGGACAGTTTTCCTGCATCTAGCATTAGCCAATTTAGTTCTAACTAGTTGCTGACTATAAACGCTGTCCAAATGTATGCTAGAAACCAGTCAAACCACCCTATAATTAACATATTATAAATCTAACAATCTAAGGAGTAAAATTTTACTTATTAATATTTAATTGAAACAAAAGAAAAATGCTCAATTACATGGAGAAATGCCAATGACACATATATTGTAGCATTATTGTTTTAAGTCCGTATCTAACTTTCACGGGAGATGTGTTTGCTTGAAAGATCATCATGGCATATATGTTAGTATGATGAGTATTTTCAATGCACCTGGAAAACACGAAGAAAATTGAATGGCCAAGTTCTTAGGGATACAAGAATACCAAATATTGTTCCATAATTAGAACATAACATTGTGATACTTATTACCCTCTCAGTTCCATAGAAAGAAAACCATTTACCAATTTTTACTTCGTTTACAAAAAGAGTCCACTTATTAGTGATAGCGGTTTAAAATGACAAAATGTCCTCAAGTTTTCCATTATAGTTTCATTACCATATCATACCACACTACTAAACTAACTTATTATTTTTAGTGGTATACATGGAAGTAAGATATATCCTTAATTATCACAAATTTTGCAAATGGTACTCTTTGTGGAATGGAGGGAGTAATTAGAACATAATGAGTTTTTAAAACAATAACGAAGGTCTTGCTGCATGAGCGTGGAAGTAGGTATAGACGAGAGTTAACCAAACCTTGTCACAGGCCACTTTTAAAAGAAATGCAACAAGCACTTAAGAAGCATTTTAAAATTTATGTAGTCATGTTATTCAAAACAATTGTAAAAAGACAGTAAACTACAAGAAAAAAGTGTTTAAGCATATTGTTGTTCAACTTTCAAAATATGTCCAAGATACGTGCTTTAACATTTATAATGTTTCAAATGATGGAAACTTGGGATCCAATGCTAATACAAAACAATTATAAGTATCAATGCTACATATAACTTATCATCTTGCATGCTTCATAAAAGCAAATTAAACATACCAGATTCTTCAGGATTTGTGGCAGAACAATCAGCAAGCTTTCCAGGAAGAGATGAAGATCTCAAGACACTCTTTTGTCTAACTAATTCCCTTGCCCTTTTTGCAGCTAGAGCTGCCTAAATACGGCAAAAACAAAATGACTCGTAAAAAACTGCCTTATATATGAAACAACCATATGAGTAACAAAAATGTCATGATTAGTAATAACGGTACCTTAAGAGCATTAAGGGACTTGGAAAGGATTGAATCTAGTACATCTGGATGCAACTCCAAGTATTCAGTAAGATACTCCTGAATGGATTGATCAACCACCTTCCGCACTTCTGGATTTCCCAACCTTGTCTTTTGGGAAATATAAAATAGGAGTGGATAACTTTCCAATATGAACGACAAAAGAATGTGAACGCACAAATTCCATGTTGGAGAAAGGATTATTGATACCTCATCTCAATGAACATATATATATGAAAAGAGCCTACCTTTGTTTGTCCTTCAAACTCTGGATTTGGAACTTTGACCGACACTACACATGTTAATCCCTCTCTTACATGCTCACCACTTAAATTGATATCTTTATCCTGAACAGGAATATAACCTTGTTAATACCAGTCAAAAGCTCTCCAAGGACAATCTTAAAAAAAGCAGATGGAATCACAACCTAAAACCTCAAGTAATCACAATTGATGTATTTTCATCACAATTACAAAAATGAAGAAACAAAGAAGATTGTTGACAAATAAGCAAATACTTAAAAAAGACAATGTGAAGTTCACGTACCTTAATTATCTTTGACTTTTTCCCGAGGTTATTGAGAGTTCTTGTTAGTGAAGCCTTCACTCCATCTATGTGAGTACCACCATCAATTGTACGTATGCTGTTAGCATATCCTAGCAATGTGTCTGAATATGCATCTGAGCACCTGCAGTAACAATTGAAAACAAAGAACAAAACTCAACGAAAGTTTGGAATTATATGAATATGTCACATTAACTTTAAAATAAAAAAACAAGATTCAAAATTTAACACCATATATATTACTATCATCTTTCTAAATCTGGTGGTACTCTATGAAAGCATGCCGCACCCCTAGCAAGCATGTGGGGTACAATGTAAATTATGGAGATAAGAGTTCAATGTTTTACCACTGCAGAGCTACATCAATGGTGATTCCATCTTCTTCTTTTCTAAAACCCAAGACGTCATGAAGTGGATTCTGTATCAGAGAATTATCAGTTCACTGTTCAGTAAAGCATTAATCAAGTGGCATGTACAAAGTAGTAGAGTAATCAAAATATCCTCTTGAAACAGGTACTTCTGAACCACTGTCTGATTTCGGGCTTGGGTCGTTAGAAACGTATTGGAGCAAAACCACTAACCTGGTGTGGGAACCAAGTGTTATGTGAGGCCAAGTGTTACACCATATGAGAGGTGGGAGCCACCTCACAATTTGCTGGTCGTGCAGTAGGAGCGTAGTTTGAAGTCCCGGTGTTGATCTTGAGGACCAAGTGGACCCTTGCAAAATTTAAGTGGGTGATATCGAAATACCTTAAACCCAATATCAAAACGTGTGGGATGGACTAAATTGCATACAAGGTCTTTACTCAATTACCAAAAGTACATATAACTTCTCACGACTTTTGGGTGCGCTTATGGTAGACAAAGATGACCTAGTTGCTCTGGACAGTGGATTATGGCTTGGGTTGGGATCGGGCCGTTACACTGTACTTCCTGCTACTAATTTACACAGCAAAACTTTTGAAATGTGGTAATGTGGTACTCATTAATTGGGAGAGCTCTAAAGTATTTTTCCAAAATAATTCCACCGCATGTAGCTGCTAAAGCGCTACATAGTTTAGCAAGGATGGTTCAATTATTTACGATGCTTTTGCTATTGCTACAAAATGTACAACCATGTTCGCATTCTAGCATATAGTACAAATCTTAACAGCAGTACCTGCTTCGACTTTTTTGTTGTTTGTTTGTATTCTTTATTATCTGTATTTAAACAATAAGCTCACCTATGATAATTCAAAATTTCAAACCAACATTGGGTGAAAGTAGAAAACTAGAAAGAAGAATGGTAAGTTTTCATGTTTCTTAAATTTTTGGTTTTCATTGTTGCAGTTTTCCAACAGTTTTTGTTCTTTTTTCTTTTGATAAGTTCCAATTATTGTTGTTAATGATATAGGTATAAAGCATATACCCGGACCAACGATATTAAGCCCAAAGCAAAGTGTGTAAGATTACAGTATGGCAAAATCAGAATAAATGAACCGAAACAAAAAATTCTGAACCCTCACTCAAAAGTTAGATACATAAGGGGTCGGAGCAGTATCAGCAATTCCAACCTAAAAAGTCTCCAGATTTCAGTATGATAGAGAAAAACAACAAAACAATAACAATGCAAATAAGGGGCACTTCAAGTATGGCAAGCAAAGGATGAAATCAGACCCACCTTATCAGTATTTAGCCATCTCACATACTCTATCAAGCCCCCTGCATAACAGTATTCATTATATTGGTTCTTCTCAAGGTCTGGATCCTCTTTCAAGAGAGTAATAGTTAGCTGCAAAAGAAATAACTAATGAATTGCACACTGCAAGTAAAATGTAAACAAGAAAGCTTCATTACACTAAAAAATGAAGAAAATAATACGAGTTTTCAATATACACACTCAAATGAAAAAGGTCTAGCTTTGACCAGTAGGGTGGATTATAAGGACACATAAAGCTAATCAGAAAACATTTAATACTGCCTCCGACCTCAAAAGTATGTCTAAAAGTACAATGGGCACACAAATAAAGGGAGAGAGTATAAAATTTGTTTCAATTATACCCTTTGTTTGGACCCACAGAAATACCAAAATTAACTAGGGAGTAGAGTCTTTGTATGGGGATATGTGCACTTTGGGGTAAATTAGTATTTATGTCCCATTTTACATTTGGTTTGTGTACTTATGGACATTCTGTTGAGGACAAAATGTTAGGATACTTACAGACATGTTTTTGAGGATGGAGGGAGTAGTTTCTTAAGAAACTGAAAGAGTTCTCCACGGGAGGAACAAGCAATAATTATCACCAAACAATACATTTTCAGTAATTAGTCACTAATTTCTATTTCCTAAAAAATATATAACTATTAAAAGTGAAACCACTCCTAAGTCATCCTATTCTACAAAAAAAGTTCACTTGTCTTCACACATTTTAGACACCATGGACATAAAATTCAGCATTGCAGTAATTTATTATCAATTCAAGCAATATATTACTCCCTCCGTCCCATGAAAGATGATTGAAGTACAAAATAATTTTTTTTCTATAAAAGATATCTAAAGTACACAATTCAAATGTAAAATGTTATACAAAGTCTATTCTACACTCAAAAGTACTTAAGTAGGTTCACTACCTTTAGAAAAAAGAGAGAATCTTTAGTATTGGGGGGCCCATTGTGGGTAAAATGGAAACTTATTTATACTCTCTCCTCTACTATTGTTTTTTCTTAAATTGTGTGATGTACTTAAGACATCTTTTATGGGATGGAGGGAGTATAAGGTTAAAATGCCATAATCACTTGTATGATACGCAAGCATCATCAAATGCATGGGAGCTTCTCTTTAAAATGCATATCAGGATAAGAACATTTATTAAAAAGAAAAACATGACAGAAGCATAACTAATAATTTTAATAATCTTGTAGAATCACAAACTAGTAGAAATGATTTTACCTCAGGGTTTAGAAAAGCGAGCTCCCTAATTCTTCCAGCTATAGTATTGTAGTCAAACTGGATTTCAGCAAACACTGCATAGAAGGCGATCATAAGAGAGAGGATATCAAATTCAACTGAAGCAATTATCAATTTATCATTAACTAGGATACGTTCATGAACAGTACAAGATTACAATAAACAGGTGTGTAAGGTGTACAAGACTAACTCTCTTTATCAGGCCAAAAATGTATGCGAGTCCCTTTGTGATCTTTTTCTTTGGTTGTAAGCTCACGACACATTAGAGTTGTCATAGGCTTCCCACGGGAGTATTTCTGCTGGTATTCCTTTCCATCACGCATTACAGTAACTTCTAGTGCCTGTGACCCAACACACAGCAGAATTAGATGACAAGGAAAAGTAGAAAATGTAGTGTCAAACCTTAAACAAAGAAACAACAAAAGATCACATGCTCTGGAATGTTTTTAAGTGCCAAAAATTAATCCATCAGCCTTAGCATGCAAAATGCTGAAAACTAATAGCATGCTGGTTGAAAAGCAGAAACGCAATTACTGAGTTAGATGATAAGCCCAAA
The DNA here is from genome assembly GCA_034770075.1 of Aralia elata. NCBI lineage: Eukaryota > Viridiplantae > Streptophyta > Magnoliopsida > Apiales > Araliaceae > Aralia > Aralia elata. The sequence continues at coordinate 16,835,169 of CM068377.1, forward strand.
GAATCAAAAGCAGCCTAACTCAGAACACAGTGGCTAGTTCTTAAAAGACTTAGAATGCGCAAACATCTGTAAGGAATCTCAGGATAAAAGTGCCAGCCTATAGAGCGCATGTTTTACAGAAAAATACTTCCAGAAGCGTAACCCTTAAATGAGTGAAGGAGAAAGGGTCGCACGATAGAGATTTGTTTATCAAACTTCAAGATATTAAAAGCTGCTCAATGGAAAAGAGAAATTTAAAAGCCCTCAAAGAGGACGCAAAATTCTATTGGAAACCACAAACAGAAATTTTTTCCCCCAGATTTAATGCTATGTTATGTGATTGAATAAAGTTAACAGATATGACATAAGCACCTCAGACAATGCATTGACAACAGATAAGCCAACACCATGTAATCCACCTGAGACTCTGTAACCACTACTTGAGCCACCAAATTTTCCACCGGCATGCAAGACCTGCATCATTTGATATTCATACGTCAATTGCAACGTTTTCAAATAAAATTTAAAACAATTCTTGTTCTAGTATACATCACTAAATATTTAATTATGACTTATGAATATATAATCACTAATATCCATATATTAATGGAATTATACATAGGAGTATAAGTTCTATGAGCACGTTTGTTTTTAATGAGCATGTTTGTTTACAATGAGCACGTTTGTTTGCGGAACAATATGTAGCTTTCTTTCCGGAAGTAGAGGAGGAGCTAATTTTTATCTACTAACATGTCCTATTTTTGTTTCTTATGATTTTGATATATACACCGTACATACATGGGATTCAACCCCTTCTTTGGCTGATCAATAATACCTGATTCACTTACCAAAGAAAGCTACAATAGACAATAACAAATTAAAATTTTATGGTAGACATCCATACCGTCAAGACAGTCTCTAAAGAAGATTTTTTTGTTGCAGGATGCAAGTCGGTCGGAATCTGCAATGCACAATAAACATTGAAGCAAGTAAAATAGTTAGGAACATGCTGAAAGCTGCAGAAGTGACATTTAAGAAAATTCTAGCAATATAAGTATGCCGAAGCAAATGAAAATCAACCTGCAAAAACACTTTAACATAACAAATAATCTCTTGTTATTTTGTTTGTTAAGATTTAACAAGAAAAGCCCAATGTTTCCAAACTCTGCCATCCCAAATGGAACAAACATTTGCTCAAGAAAATATAGAATACTGCAGCTTACAATATCATGACATACCATATGTAAATAATTAAAGTTCACTGAATAACCATAGTCCATAGCATCTATATCTTATATCATGGTACGTACCTACCTTCACTTTATGTTGCATATACAACAAACAGTATGATATTTAACAATGTGCAAGGAGCCAAAGAGGAAACTGGGACATATAGGTAGGATGAATGCAATGGTCCCATGAGATTGAATAGCAAGTAATAACTATTAATTCGCAGTAGGGAATACTAATTTATGTGCTCACACCAAGGGAACTATATAACTCCTGTTAACAAATTAAGAAGTATCATTCTGTATGACAAATCTTTAAAGTAAAGAATTTCCATTTGACAACAAAAGCATAAGACATCTCATACCCCACGCCCATTGTCCATGATGCTCACTGAATTGTCTGCACATAAGACGACATCTACCCTTGAAGCAAATCCTGCTTGCGCTTCATCAACAGCATTATCCAATATTTCATAAACCTAAAATAAAATACAATCATTAAACCGGGAAACTTACTTTAATGCAAATACATTGAAGCCTATCTGATATAACTGAAAATCAAGTATCAGTTAACTAGTAATCAATGCTTCAAGAACCTGTAAGTAAATAAATACAAGTTAATAGTATTGAGTAACTAGTAATGAGTGTTTCAACTACAATCAATGAAAATATAATTTCTTTATTTAGCTATTTTAGTGATGAGTCATTTTGATAAAATAATTTTAGTGGTTATTCTATTTTCAAGTGATAATTTGTACTAGCTACCATACACACTTTTTTTTACAAGTATGATTTCAGTAAAGCACTAAAAATGGCACAAACCCACGTACAAGCAAAACCCCTCTTGATACAAAGAACCTTCAAAAAACAACCTACATTAGGTCCCTAGCTCAAAAATCTCCCAAATAATCCACAAAATTCACGATGGATATTCGATAAACTTCATGAAGGATAAAGAAGAGAAGTCTTAGGAAAAGAATCCGAATATGTGAAAGAGCCCTCACTCTATTCTACCCAATATTAGTTATTCGGCTCCTTTCAAATCGCCCACTAATTACTACGAGTCACCTTCTACATTCCTTTCTCACCTTCATCCTACGCCCAGATTGTGACATCCCACTAGCCAAACTTGCACCACCCAAGAAATGCCACACAGCGAGAACACCACGATCCAAAGACTACTCACAGTGGACAAGCAAACGATCAAATCTCTTCCTTACATCCTTCATTTGATCTAATTTTAAAGAAACAAACTTAATTTTTCCACTATAAAGGATTTTAAGAGGTTAACAAACAGCACATCAGTTAATAGGAAGAATCAATACGACAAAGACAGATCAAGATTATTTTTTTGATAAGTCATACAGAGAAAAATATAATACCAAATGGTGCAACCCACGAAGTCCAGTGCTCCCAATGTACATTGCTGGTCTTTTCCTAACAGCTTCCAAACCTTCCAGTACCTAATAAGACAAAACTGGTTAGTTTAGATACCTGGGAAAAAATGTACAGGAGGTCAATACAAAAAAGATTAAACAAATACATCGTAATATATTTTATACACTCATAAATCAAAAGTGGTAGCAGGTTAACAGAAGGTGTTCTACTAACCATAACTTTTTACTCTTTTTTTTTGTTTGATAAGTAAATTAACAATAGGTTTATATATGAAAGACGAGGCAATACGACTTCCAAGTTCCAATACCCAATGTCAACTAACCATAATGGATGGAAATTCTTCCTTTTTCTTCTTCCCTTTTTTTTTTAAAAAAAATTTTTAGGTCAAGTAAAACCATGACTTCTTAAAAAAATGAATATCACAACCACCAAAAAGCACTAAAACCTTGACAAAAATCTGGATATAGATTAATTCAATATTCTAAGGGTTTGAAAGGTCAATGCTATAACTCATTAATAGCAAGTAGAGGATGTGTTCATTACTTTCATTATTATTAACATTTGCTCAAAAGTGTCTTAATGTGGTCAACATGCAAACTCCATAATTTGGCTGTAAATTTTCCCTTTGCTTTTCAGTGGGTAGTCAAAATTAAGTCAAATTCAAGTTTGATTTATTTGAACTTCGTAGTGGTCATTTTTCTATGATCACACTAGCCTCCCATCACCCAATCATGTTCAATCAGAAGAAATTATTCACCCATTGTTTTATGAATGAAGAATTTGGACCGACAACCCCTCTTCCATGTATATGTAAACTACAACACTTAACAATAGTTTCAGTAAGAATAGAAGGCATTTACATGATGTGAAACACATTATCATATTCTTATCAATGCAAATATATATATATATATATATTTATATACTATATAGTTATTCATTTACCTGAATCTGTTCAGACCCATAAGCTTTTGAGCTCGCACTCTCTTGAAAAGCATCAGCTGCAATGCTTGATGACATGAAAGCCCTTGGAGACTCTGCATTTTGAATCAAATGCCGACTGGACACTATTCTCAAATTAAAACTTGTCCTGAAACAATAACATAAGTCATTAACAGTATTCTATCAACAATCAGAAATTCAGAACCTTCTAAAAGCCCCAAAAAGTCACCTAGAGATACATGAATAAAAGAACCACCCAAAGAGTCCTACAAAAATACTTTTAGGTCGCGTTTGGCTAGCTAACTGAACGCTGGTTCCTAATTTAAGTTATAAAGATACAGAAAACATAATTGAACACCATTTCGGTATTTTGTTTTTTGGTGGAAACATTTTGAAAGGAATTTATGTTCCCCTTTTTCCCACTTAGCTATAATTCAGAAATCAAATGCATGGCCAATTTCATAAAATTCCTATGATTTCTATAAATAAAAAAAAAAAAATCTGAAAACCAAGATGTGAAACAGACAGCAAAGGCTAAATTTATAGATTAACTTAGCACTTGAAACACTTTGAACTGCTTGACAGATAAGAAAATGCAAGAAAATACAGCATAAACACTACAACGCATAACCCTACTTTTTCAATTCCACTATTTATAGCTGATTATGAAATTTAGTGCTTAAATTTAGTGCTTATTCTCTATTTTATTTTCATGGGAATACCTGGCATTGAGGAGGAGCAGGGATGGAGGAGAGAGAAGAGAAGACGACGAAGAACGTAGAGAACAAGAATGAGAGTGAAGAGAAGAAGAGCAGCATGAGAATAAACGTGAGGACGCCATTAATCGAAGAGAACATAATCTGAGAGGACGGGGTTTGAGAAGAAGAGCCATTCAAGTGGGAAAAAGAGGGGAGGATTCGTGTTTTTTTTTGTTTTGCTCGAAGAAGATAATTATAAAAGATAGTTTTCTCTTCTAAAACCCTCTTGTTCCCAACTATTTTTACCTTCCCTCCACTTAAACCCTAGTCCATAGCCTTCTGTCTTTCGGGTCGAGATTGAGAATTTGAGATAGCCGGTGAAATTCAGGGTTATTGCTGCAATTTCTAATATTATTTCTTTTTGTGAAATAACAAATGTCTATATGATAAAAGGACATGACTTGGATAAATTTGGTTATAGATTTTTAAATATTTAGTAGTCTATCAACATTTAGGAAATTAAATAATTTAATTCTTTTATTTAAAATGAGGAAAATTAGTTGATTTGGGTCATTGAAATTGTATTGAAATTTTAATATCTATCTATATTATAAAACGGCTATCCGGAGATGCTGATGTCAGTCGTGTCATGCATTAGTATTTTTTTTCTCTTTTATCCTCACAAATTTAATTATATTACTATATTGTCATTTTTATATTAATTTTTTTATATTTTTATTTAGTTCTCTAAATTTTATAAAATTATTATTTTATCTCACATAATTTATATACGCAACGCGTGTCAACTGTTAACGGGTGGTAGTATAAATTAAGGGGTAAAACTTCACATAATTACATGAAAAATGATAGTCCCTCTAATTATTTTATGTTATTATAATTTATATGATTAGATATTGAAAAAGGTAATTAAAATCCTAAATTTATATATATATATGTGTGTGTGTGTGTGTGTGTGTGTGTGTGTGTGTAATTATTGCTTATTGTTTTTCTTAACTGTTGTCACAGTTAACGTAAGTGTCTAAATCCATGCATACATTCTACTCCTAGGGCTAAGATTGCAGGCGCAGCACATGAATTATAGGAGATGATAGGGATTTGATATCTCAAATGGGATCTCAAATATGGCGTCATGAGTTTTAATATATTATTGGTCATTGACATTTTATATAATTAATTTAATATAATAATAACACATTATTTGAGGTCAAATTATAACCCTAACATTACTCCATAATTACTGGGATGTTATATGATTGGAGGGAAAGTCAGTAGATAAAAAATAAAAATAAAAAGCGTGGCATAAAAAAAAATGATAGAGATAGCAGGGGAAACTTGATAAACAAAATAAAAGAAAGAAATTTTGAGCGAAAACTAGATGGAAAAGAGGAAAATAGATAAATAAAGTAGAAGGATAGTCCAAATGGTATCGCCTTGCCAATTCATAGCATAAATTGTGGGTCCAAATCTCCCCTCTATCAGTTAAAATGTAATCTTAATAGCATAAAAAAAACATAAAAATGATGTTAGAGATTTTAAATTTTTAATTTTAAATGGTGCGTTACTATAATATAATATTGGTTGAGTAAGTACCATGCAATTGGTTATACCATAAATTATCTTTAAAATATTCATCTATTTGAAACTAAAAATTTGAGATACTAACATTATTGAAAAAATAAATGAAAAGAAGGTTGTTTTTTAGACGAAGATCTCAATTTATATAGGTACTCCCTCCGAAGTCTCTTCTCTGATTTGACACACTTTAGCCTTGAAATTTGATGTTAAAAAAATAAATCAGTCAAATTTATATAAACATCCCCCATTCCAACATATAAAATCAATTTTGATATGAATTCAATTAATTTAAATAATACAATTATAAAAATTACAAACCATCTAAAATATATTTATTATTTTCAAAAATTAAATAATTTATATTAAATTTAATTAATATTTTAAAAATCAAAATTAAAATTGTATATTGAAGAGCAAAAGTAGTACTCCCTCCGTCTCAAATTAATTGCTTTTCTAGGACTTTTTTAAGTCAAATTGACTATTTTTAAAATTAATAATTAAGCATATATACATATATTTCTAAAATTATAAAAATTGAAATTAGTAATAAATTGTATATACTTTCTTTTGGTTATAATATCTTCACCTATATGTTAGCAAAAATAGTAAAAAGATTAGTTTTAAAAATAGTCAATTTGACTTTAAAAAGTCATAGAAATGCAATTAATTTGGAACGGAAGGAATATATACTTTCAAAAAATTGTCATAATGTTTGAATGGGGCTCTCATTTTTGTTAGTGGGAGTTAAACGTTGTATTTATATGTGGCCTCTCACGTTATATATATATATTCCCCTTCCTATACGTGTTGTCACAGGGTCTACAAGCTGACTTGAAATTTTCGCATCAAATGCCCTACCTGTGATGCACTGGCTTGCTCACTCAAACCAGTCAGCACTTCTTCTTGCACCTGCACTCAAAGCAATATGCAAAGCACAGAGAATACAGCAACACAAGCACACAAAGCCAATCTTTACAAGACAACGTCTCAACCTTTTATTGCACTCTCAATACAAAGGAATATATTGACTACAGGGGACTCACAGAACTCACACAAGTCGTGTGCCTCTCACTTGTCTGTTTGTCTCTCGCCCTAACTGTGTATGTGTATCTGCACAATCTATGATGATCTTTACACAAGCCTAGCAATGCATATTTATAGACATACAGCTGACACCCCCAGCTGCCAAGAAATTTCCCGCTCATGACAAGCATTTGAATTTCAAACCTTCATAGCCCACGAAGTCAAAGCACTCAGCAGACAACCAACAGCTCTCCACTAAAGGTTGCCAGCATTTGAATTCAAACTAGCCAACTGCTCCCAATAAGTCTGTCAAGCATTTGAATTCAAAACGCCTAGCCTACCTAGCCACTTCCTCCTACTGATAGGTCTGAACGACTCCCATGTTCTTTCCATTCGAATTTGAATCCACCCACGTGTTCCACGTTTTGCTGATGGTGTCATCTGCCTACAACAGCTGCCAGCTTAGTAGTCAGTCCATCCAGCCCAACATATGCCAACCCACGAAGTCAACCCACATCTTTGGTGTATCAGCCCACGAATCTATCCAACATGTAGCCCAAAGCTTTTGTCAACCAGCCCACACGAAATTCCAATCAAGCTATGCACTTGTCCAAGGTGCTGCTCACGAAGAACATGCCCACGCACAGTCACGTTCTTGTCCGATCATGCCCAACTCATGATAGGTCTTTTGATTCCATCCAAGCCCAATCCATATGCTAGCATTGTTGTTAGAGGAGCCCAACAATTCCCCAATGCTCCGCACGCATCGGCCATGGCAGCCTGCCCATGGCTCGGGTGGACTTCACGGACCACCCCTCCCCTATAGTAGCACTTATGAAAATTTCCAAAGTGCTAGCAACGGACATCCGGTCTGCTCGAGGAATCATAGTGTATACCCCCTGGATATACAAGTTTAGCCAAGCTCAGCCTTACTCCACAATTTTAAGTGTCAAGGACCAAATGTGTGGCACGCCTCCTGGCCATTCAGCATGCCAAACCATGTTAACCCATTAAGGGGCTAACACGTGTCAATTTGCATGCATGTGGTTTAACAAAAAATCTTACGTGATCGTGTGGATAAAAAGTAACCCACCCCACCCAAATATTCACCAAACAAACGAACACTGCAGGCTAATATCCCCAATTGATTTCCACACCAACTATCTCTCTCTCACCACTCCAGCAAACAATCACTAACTCTCTTTATATTAATTGTACTTAAAGAACTCACCAAACATACTTAAGAAATTATCTAACAAACAAATATAATTTTCACCACCTGTTTTTTTTTTCGTGAACTTATACTCACTTTTAAACATTTACAATCACTCCAACTATTTTTCTGTGTGACTTCTCTTTCCAGTATGATAATTTTTTTAAGACTTATCTTGTGAGTTTAAATTTAGGTTTTATTAGTTGATTAATTTTTTTATGGTCTTTCTGTTAGTTTTCCAAACCTTTGAATTTCCCTCCATTTAGCTAGCAATCCATTGCCCGCGACATTCCAACATTCTTCATGTATTTCTTCAATAAATATTTTTAAGAGAATATTATAACCAACTTCTTCTACCAATTTCACAACACACTTGAGGATGATTCCTTAATAATCATGTTAATACAAAATTTACAAGATCTAAAGGTCAGTTCTTTACAAATTAGCTTATTAGCGGAGGCAGTGAGGAAAAAAAATGGACAGGTGAAGCAAAATGGAAATGGTAAATTTATATGAACAAATCCACTGCAGATGTGATATAAAATATGCCTGTCTGGTCATTGTGTTGAACTAGCTTTTCTACTGCCTTTGAGGAGTTCCATTCCTGAAAAAGTAAGCAAATTAAAGTTAGTTGTGTTTATATATAAGTTAGCCAAAAACTAATTCTGATAAGTTAAGACATAAACTTACAGAAATGCCATGGAAATATAAAACCAAGGTAAAAGTGGAAACATATTCATCAAAATATAACCAGAAACCATTTTTTGTTAGAGAAACAACCTATTCAACTAATAAGTAATAACTACTAGAGCGACTGGTGTTGTTGCTACACATGCACCATGCTCAATAGCATGGTTAGTCTCATCAAAATGCAGCAATTACCCCTTCCCCCAAGGATTGGAGTGAGTATAACAGCAAGGTAAAAGTGACAACATCAAAAACATTTGCTTTACTACTCAAGAAACAACCTGTAAAACTAATAATTACTAGTTGAGCATGGTTGAGTCTCATCAAAAACATTTGCTTTACTACTCAAGAAACAACCTGTAAAACTAATAATTACTAGTTGAGCATGGTTGAGTCTCATCAAAATGCAGCAATTCCCCCTTCCGACCTTCCCCTAGGACTAGAGTAAAGTGTAAATGGTCGTACCAGAGGGGCACAAGGCTTTCTATAGACGAAAAAATTGAAGGGGGAAAAAAACTAATACCAACACTCATGGTATTACCAGTTTGCTTGTGCAAAGAATAGAATAGGATAACAGACATTAAATTTCAGTAAAAAACAATCTTTGAGGTCATAAGTACCAGTATGAATGCATTAACCGTTGATCTTAATTGTTATGTAATAGGTCACTGGTGAGACAGCTAAAAACAGGGCATCTGATTTCAAAAGAGAACGATATTCAAACAGGTGTTGTGATCTAGAGACTCTTGCTTTCTCTCCAAATAAGGACAAGCATATGCACATGCACATGCACATACACATACACGTTATAAAATGTTTCCTAGAAATTTGTATGCAGTCAATAAAAATAAAAGCAACTGAAACCCTATTAATGCATAAAGATTTTCACCTCATTGCAACTGATCTAGTGCCATTAACAGCTCCCCTGGGAGCTAAGACATGCTGTGCCCTTTGATCTCGCTCCTTCCCAGTACGGATTGCAGCAACTTCCTTTTCCATGGCAGACATATCTCTCCGCATCTTTTTTGACTCAACTTCCATTGCTTTGTTCAATGTTTCAACTTTCTTTGCCCACATCTGGAAAAATGCAAGTCAAACAACAATTGTGTGCGAGAGAGTGTGAGAAAGGGGAGAGAGGGGGGAGAGGAGAGAGAAAGGATTAATCAGATTGAATGCTAACCAACCTCTATTGCATCATCCTTGTCCTTAAGGCTCTGACCTTTCTCATGACAAGCTTTCCGCAGGGCAATGACCTCTTTCTGTAACATATCATACAACATTCCAGAAACATAATCCTCATGTTCCCTTTTTGGTTTTTCATTCGCAGCCCCATTACCATTCTCCTCAAATATGCAACTTAGTATGCCATTTTGAATATGCTCAACAGCACTGGTAGGTCCATTATCTTGGTCAGTTGCATTTGAAACTAGCTCATTTCTATCCACTGTGTTTCCACCGTCGAATGATCCCGAGGAGATCTTTGCTTGCTTTAGTAGAGCAGTAACACTATTGGATCGTACAGACACAGTTTGCGAACTTTTTCTCCTTGACAAATACCCATTTGAAGGCGATCTAGAGAAATTTTCAGCCCCGCCAAGAGACTGGCGTCGTGAAGGACCATTGCTCATACTTCTACCAACTGAGTTTGTGCGGGCAACGCCATTAGAGGGTACTTTACTAAGCCTTTCTTCCAAAACTTTAAAACGCAATTGGTACTTTTCCTGTACAAAGGTTCAATCCACACCTGATCAAGATAAGTTTCAAAACTAAAATTAGGAAAAACAGGAAACATAAATATCATCAACTTCCTCACTTTTAGATGTGCTTCTGCCTTTGCAGTGCGCTCTGCTACAGCCAGTTTGTCTCTAAGTTGTTGCATTTCTCCCTTCAAAAATATACAGAACTGTTAGACATTATCTTTGAAACGCCTAAATTATCTTGAATATGACTAAATAAATATATTTATACACTCATCAAGTTACCACAAGAGGAAGGGGGGGGGGGAGAGAAGCAATGAGAGAGGTGGAGAATAGATCACAGCAACTTGTAGCAAAAAGAATAATAGTAAGCTTTTCATGCCATTTGCTACAATTGCAACAAAATGTTGCTATTCAGTTAATAATCAAGGAAAATTCTGAGAGCATAGCTTACATGATTCAGGAGAACAGTTCCCCCCCCCCCCCTTGTATAACTCACTGCGAGGAAATCGATGATATAAAAGTAATACCGTTTATAACTAGTACTTCATTTAGTCATGTACTTGTTATCAGGACGATGCAAACACCACACACCCACAGACGGAGAGCCAGTGAAGCTATATTCATACATTAATATATAAGCTCATAATAATTCAAAAGAGACTGTACCAAATCTTGATAACAAATAAGTTATAAGACTAGTTACAAACATGAGATTATGCCTTTCATATATTTGTAATTCCATTTTCTGGTATAGTGTTTTTAGGGAATTGCTCTCATCTTTCAAACGAGTGTTGTATTTTAGGGTTTGACCATCCTAACTGTCGCCACTGCTGAGAGCAGTGGAATGCAACAATCTATAAGTTCCTTTACCAAAACATACTATATTAATTTGAGTTGCAGTTTGGTACAAATCTAATTTGGATCAATCAAGGAACACTGAATTCTCAAAGGACATGATAACATGTAGTCAAACAATAACATGCCTGAAAAAATCTTCTTTCCTCAAGCCATTGCTTTACTGGCATTACTTTGTCATTGGCATCTTTCCACTCATTTGCAACAACAGTGGCAACCCGGTTTGCAGTAACCTTTGCACGAGCCAGTTCCCGGTCCAAAATTTTTCTCTCCTCCTACGAAACCTTTGCTTTAGTATCAACAAGGAACATTTTCTAACGAAATTGTTAAAAGATGTTAACAACAATTATTCAAAAATGATAGAGGCTCTAACATTCATCTCTTGCACTTTCCGTTGGTAATCACGCACAGCATTTGCAGCAGCCCCACCAGCCAAAACTGTCTCCTCAAGCTCACGAACAGTTTGGGTAAGCTTTTCGACCTCTATAACCTTTTGTCGATGCATTTTATCCAAGATTCTATTCTCCTCCTGAAATTGGTCACAACATTTTATACTAGACCAAGTATGGACGACCAGACCTACCTTCATTAACTTAATTAGTAAGCTGCAATAGAAAATTACAAAATGTATTAAACCTGGCATATCTCAATCTGCTTTGTTAGCTCCTGGTTTTTGTTCTGCAAATCATCAACCAAGGACGCTTTCGCCATAGCCATTTGAACAGTTTTCTCAGCCTCCAGCAAAGCAGCCTCCTTAGATTTAGTAAGCCGGTCTAGAGCTTTATTGTCATCCTGCAACTTTGCTACCTAACAAGCCAAATAGCTCATGATTAAATGAAGAAAACAAAATTTTTGTATTCACTCTATAATTTTATATTCTACCTTTTGTTTCTTTTGACCTAAGTTAACTCATCCTTATTACTCTTCATGTGCATTAACTAGCATTTCATGAGGGTCACCTAACTTTTAAAGGAGGATTTAAGTTATTAGTGGCATTACCTCCAGCCTAGACAACTTTAGCTCTGCCTCCAATGGAGCAATGATGGCCTCAATAGGAGGCATCTCATCATCTTTCTGGGCAGCATGAACTCTTCGTAGGGTGGCTTCTGCAGCATATTGTGCAGCCAAAGCTGCTTTTTTCTCCTCATTTATCTTCTTAACCTCTAAGTTCTGTAAAAAAAACAACGAATGATTAGTTCATGAAAAATAATTCCGCTAAATGATATACAGAGGAACAAATGTTATTCAACAAAGTGAAACTTATCTATAAATGATACCTTGCTTTCCAAGAGGGCTTCAGTCAGTTTTAGCTTTTCATCCACTTTATGTAGCTCATCAGTTAGCTAGAATCGCATCAACAGATAATGTTTATGAGAAAAAAGACTTCTAGTAAAAGTATCTATACCATCATGTATAAAACAGATATTGCTGGTAATTTAGAGATTGAAAAGACTGGCAAAAGAAATAAGAACCTTAAATATTCAATCTCGCATCAACAGAGATGCACACTTTAGTAAGGCTAACTCTAACTAATATGTAGATCTCTTAACATAAACAACTTAAACAGAAAATGTCAATAAAAAGGACAGCTCTAAACATATTGTTTTATCTTCATAATTACTTACAAGTGGTTACCTGGACAATACAAGCATCAAATTGTACATTTAACATAAGGGGGATTCAAGTACTCTGCTATGTCAGGCATTATTTCCAGCTTCACTCCTTCCTCCCCTCCCCTCACTCCCTCCCAAGCTAAGTTCTTAATTGGTACTAAAATTAGTTTTACTTAAACTGTTGTATACGTGATAAAGACAGAATCTCAGTACATGAAATTATGGATGTTAAGCTAAAACTCAAGCTCAAAAACTGCTTCACAAAGCCAATATTTATTAATTAAATATATGAAAGATGTAATGATGCATAGCGATATATAAAGATGAACTTGTTTAATAGCCGACCGAATAACAGATGAATCTGTTTATCTTTACTGGCAACAAATGCTTTCAACCACATATTAAGAAGATGAGAAAATTTTATAGATGAGAAATTGGATGTCATTGCATTTGTTATGGACATGGAAGGAAACGAGACAATTTACTTGTTTCACATTTAGCAACTCTTGCATGAATACAATATGCAGACAAAAAAGGTTTGTGCTACAAGGAAAGTATAGCAGCACATGTTCAAAATAATAGAAAGTACCTCTTCAACTGCCTTCTCTTTGAGGCGCTCAGAGTACTTCAGTGCCTTGATTTCTGCATGTGCATCTCCCAAGTCCCTATCTTTATCTGCAAAAAAAAGGCAATTATTTGTAGTGGGATCCAGAATAAAAAAAACTGAAGATACCACTAGAACTAGAAAACCCCATAACTATCTTCATTATATAAATATGTACCGTTGAAAAGAATTGAGTCTGGCCAATAATGACCGTCACAAAATTTTTTCTAAACTCAAATCTTTTTCTCTAGTTAATATCCATCAGGCTTTAGGTGCGACTCCTTTCACCCAATCTCACTGTTCGAATACACAATAAAATAGATTTATATCCTTTTTCTACATAAAAGTATAAATACATATTCTTTAAAAGTTAAACTAAGGCCATACTGTGTACACAATTCCTTAACATTCTGGAGGGGGAGTCTAGAGGAAATACTTTCCATCAAAACAAACAGACATAAACTTATTATAATTATAACTTGAATTATAATTAAGAAGGAAAAGAACAAGTACAATATTTAAACCAAAAATCCAAATTAAAATTGTCTTTTGCAGAGGAAAAAATATTGTTTAAACATATAGCAACCAAAGAAAAACCCCAAGTGTCAGTTTTGCTTTCATTTGAGTTTTGACTCCAAAATTTCAAGGACATAAAACAAACTTTTGTCACCATTTGCAGCGAGTGTATGCGTGCATAAGCTTTGGAAGCAAGCTTGTGCCCAAGAGTCAATCATTATTGCATCATTCTAATTCAGCAATTTCAGAAGGCCACTAATTAACAGTCCTTTCTGGACATATTTCGAATGAGGTTCAACTATAATTAAGTCTAATAAAAACACCAGAACGAACTTTAACTTCGAAATTAGAGAAATCTATTTTACCATTTATGATGCCCAATAGTTATCAACGGAATGAAAACTAAAAAGGGAGACATGCTCACACTGAAAAATACATAGACGAAAATATTGCCGTCTAACAAAACACAAACACATATACATAGAGAGAGAAATGTGAACCTCGGAGTTCGTTTTCGAGGCGATTGAGCTCGACCCTGACTGGATCGGAACCGTGCATTAGGGTGACTATATCGTCGACTTCGGAGCCGGTTCGAGAAATGGTGGCTGCCGGCGGCGTCTTCCGATACTTGAACGACGCCGTTGAAGTAAGTACCGACGGCTTATGGGACTCCGAGCTCGGCCCAGCTTCGCCATTTCTAACTTGAACGCCTGCCATCAGAGATCTTGACGCTTCAGTTCAGTTATTAGCAATTCTTTGCTCGCATACAAATCTATACATATAGATTGAAGAGAGAGAAGAGTTGTTTGAGAATTTATTTACTTTTTTCAGGAGAGAGACAAATGGTTGTCTCTGTAGCGCTTAAATAGGGGAAAGATGGATTGATTACTAGGGGGTTTAGGCGGGGTTTAATGGAATGAAGTACGCATATTAATTTAATGCTATTATGAGGTTATTATATCGCGTTATATCGTATATGCATTCACACCACCCACAATACTCACGTCCACAGGAAAAACAAAAGTCCAATATTTAAATCACAAGATTTCCGAAAATTGGGTAGACTGTTGTAAAATAATAGATAAAACAAAATGTATATCAACAAAAATATATATTGATATACTCTTGTATTTAAGTGGTCATCCACAATTCATTTGATATCTATCAAACTACATAGATGAATTTCACACTTTCATTGAGAGAATTGTTCTTCACTAAAATTGATATCCATTTGATGCCTTATATATAGGCATGGAGAGAGAGAAAGTGGAAGATGAAGAGATAGACAATGAAAGGTTTTCTAACACTCCCCCTTGGATGACCATTTCTTAAGAATATGTTTCGTTAAAAATCTTACCAAATAAAAATCCTGTGGAAAAAAAAATTGGCTAAGGAAAAGAGTACAATATTCTTATATAACTTCTAGTGCCTTAGGATTGCCACATTAAAACCTTGCAAAGGAAAACCCAGTGGGAAAAAACCTTAGCGAAGGAAAAAGAGTACAATCAGCACATATCCTTCAGAAAATTTACTCCCCTCACGAGTACCACTGTTCATGATAAAATATCATTAAGTCGATGCATGCCAATGTTGTGCACCATCTTCTTAAAAGTCAGAGTTGGTAGTGGCTTAGTGAATATATCAGCCAAATTATCACATGATCGTATCTGCTTGACATCAATATCGTCACTCTTCTGGAGCTCATGTGTATAAAAGAATTTTGGTGCAATATGCTTGGTTCTATCACCCTTGATATAGCCTCCCCTAATTTGAGTGATACAAACAGCATTATCTTCATATAATATCGTTGGACTATTTATAATTGATGATAATCCACAGTTCTCGCGAATGTGTTGAATTACCGATCTCAACCAAACACATTCACGACTCGCTTTATGAATTGCAATAAACTCTGCATGGTTTGATGAAATAGCAGAAATTGTTTGCTTAACAGATCTCCATGAAATAGCAGTATTTCCATAAATAAATAAATATCCTGTTTGTGATCTGCATTTGTGTGGATCGGAAAGATAACCTGTATCAGCATATTCAACAAACTGTGGTTTTGATCTATTTGGATAAAATAATCCCAAATCAGTAGTCCCACGAAGATATCGCAAAATATGCTTAATTCCATTCTAATGTCTTCGAGTTGGTGCAGAAATGTACTTTGCTAGTAAGTTAACTGCAAATGCTATATAAGGTCGTGTGAAATTTGTAAAATATATCAAAGCACCAATTGTCCTAAGATATAGTACTTCAGGACCAAGAGTTTTTTCAACATTTTCTTGTAGTCGAAACGGATCTCTCTTGATATCAAGTGACCGACCTATCATTGGAGTGCTCAAAGGATGAGCTTTATCAATGTAAAAGTGTTTCAGGACTTTTTCTGTGTATGTTGATTGATGAACAAAAATTCCATTGGAAGATGTTCAATTTGTTGACCAAGACAAAATTTTGTCTTACTAAGATCTTTCATCTCAAATTCATTCTTTAAACAATTTGTTGTTTTTGTTAACTCTTCTGGAGTCCCTACAAGATTTAAATCATCAACATATACTGCAACAATAGCAAATCCGAATTCTGATTTTTTTTGATAAAAAAAAATACATGGACAAATTGGATTATTCTCAAATCCTTCTTTCAAAAGATATTCACTGAGGCAATTATACCACATACGTTCGGATTGCTTTAATCCATATAAGGATCTTTGTAGCTTGATAGAATACATACTTTGAGATGTAGAATTATATGCTTCAGGCATTTTATATCCTTCAGGAATTTTCATGTAGATATCATTATCTAATGATTCATACAGATATGCTGTAACAACATCCATTAATCGCATATCTAAATTTTCTTTTGCTACCAAGCTAATTAAAAATCTAAATGTAATTGCGTCCATTAGAGGAACATATGTCTTTTCATAATCAATATCAGGTCTCTGCGAGAAACCTTGTGCTACAAGTCGCGCTTTGTACCTTATAATTTTATTTTTTACGTACAAATACCCATTTGTATTCAACAGGCATTACACATTCAGGTGTTCGGACTACAGGTCTAAAAACTTCACGTTTATTTAGTAAATTTAATTCTGCTTGAATCGTCTCTTTTCACATTGGTCAATCATTTCTACGTTGACATTGTTCAACGATTTGTGGTTCATATTCATGATCATTACTTCTGGTAATATCAAGAGCAACTTTATATGAAAATATGTTGTCGACAACAATTTTATTTATATCTAATACTTCTCCTGTATGTACATAATGTATCGAGATCTCGTTATTTTCAGGTACCTGATCCTCTTCAGGGGATAACTCTTCAAGAGTTTTATTTTCAGGAGATTTTTTGCTCATAAGTTTTGAATAAATCAATTATTTTTGTGGCCTGTTTCATGGGTATAGCCTCTTTATAGGCTGCAACTTGTTTTTCTTGTATTTTCCTCTTTCAGGGAATTTTATCTTTAACACCGATCGGTCTTCCACGCTTCAGGTGTGGTTTTGATTCATTTGTTGCTGTATTCAGTGATTGTCCTATAGGGACTTCAATCCGTGTTGGAGTATTAATAGCTGGAATGTGAGGTTTCACTATTTCTTATTATCGGTGAATACATCCGGTAATTGATTTATAATTCCTTGCAAATGAATAATCCTGTGAACTTCTAGTTCACATTAATTTGTACGAGGATCAAGATGAGATAACGTCGAAGCATTTCATGTAATCTCTCGTCCTGCTTCAGGCAAAATTCGTGCTTCAGGCAAATTTCGTGCTTCAGGCAAACGTCGTGCTTTAGGCAACTACTTTTCTCCCCCTAATGGTGGGAATATTGTTTCATTAAAATGACAATCCTCAAAACGTGCTTTAAAAAACATCACCAGTTAAAGGTTCAAGATATCTAATGATAGATGAGGAAACAAAACCCGTATAAATTCTAAGTCTACGTTGAGGACCCATTTTAGTGCGTTGTGGGGGTGCAATAGGTACATATACAGCACAACCAAATGTGCGCAGGTGAAAAATATTTGGTTGTTGGCCAAGTACAAGTTACAATGGTGAAAATTTATGATAAACAGTTGGTCTAATGCGGACTAGTGATGCAACATGTAAAATAACATGACACCAAGCAGAAACTGGTAATTTTGATTTCATAAGCAAAGGTCGAGCAATCATTTGAAGTCTCTTGATAAGTGATTCATCTAAACCATTTTGAATATGTGTATGTGCAACAGGATGTTCAACATCAATTCCAATAGACATGTAATATTCATCAAAAGTTTGAGATGTGTATTCACCAGCATTATCTAAACGAATTTTTCCTAATTGGATAATCAGGAAATTATGCTCTCAACCTAATTATTTGAGCAAGGAGACTAGCAAATGCCACATTTCTAGTAGAAAGTAAACATACATGTGATCATCTGGTTGATGCATTAATTAAAACCATAAAATACTTAAATGAACTACAAAATGGGTGTATTGGTCCACATATATCACCCTGAATTCTTTCTAAGAAAGATGGACACTCAACAACAATATTTGAATGTGATGGTTTGGTAATTAATTTACCTTGAGAACAAGCACTACATGGATAATCAGTAGGTAAAAGAATCTTCTGGTTCTTTAAGGGATGTCCATGAGAGTTTTCAATAATTCGACGTATCATTATTGATCCTGGATGACCAAGACGATCATGCCAAAGCATAAAAACCTTTGAATCTGAACACTTCTGGTGTATTGCAACATTTATTTCAACTGTTCACATTGTAGTATAATATAACCTAGAAGAGAAAATAGGCAGTTTTTCTAGTATGAGCTTATGGCCCGATACTATTGAAGTAATATAAAGAAATTATTCACTGCCTTCGTTATTAGTTACAACATAATAACCATTATAACATATATCCTTAAAACTGAGTAAATTTCTACTTGACTCAGTAGAATGCAAAGTATCATTAATACCAAGTTTTGTGCCCTTTGACAACTTTATAATCATTCTTCTAGAGTCTTCAATTATAATCGCTTTTTTAAAGCCTTGATTAAGTTTGATGAATAATCGCTCTTCCAGAGGTTTCAATTAAGTTTAACGAACCTGATATGGTATTGTCATTGGCTTTGCATAATTTTAAAAATCATTCTATATGGTAATCGCTCTTCCGGAGCCTTTAATTACCAATAGGACCCATACATCTTCATATATGTAAAACATAAATTAAACTTTATTACTTGAAACATAAATAAAACATATCAAAATAAAAATGCTTATTATAATGCCATAATATAATGAAATAAAAATAATTACTTGATATAGCCATTTTCATTTGGAAAGTCAAGATAATTTATAAGATCTTCAAGATCATTATAATCATTCATGGGATTTTCAAGATCCTTATGATCAATAAATTTTCGTTTCAATTTTCTTTCCCTTTTATTTTATGGAAGCTTGGTACAAATCTATCAAATATTTAAGAGTACGACAGGTACGTGACCAATGACCTTCCATTCCACATCTACGACCACGACCATAATTTCCTCTATATTTATCAAAGGAGGTTCCATTCGCTTCAGGGAATGGAGTAGAACCGGTCGGGCGAGATTGGTGGTTTTTCAGCAAAAGCTCATTATTTTGTCCAGCCACTAGAAGACATTATATCACTTCAGGGAACATAATTTTCTCTATTGCTTCAGGGAATATTTTGTAAACTTATGTTCTCGATATTGCTACTGCAGGAGCATATTTGAGGCATTAAATGTAGTCAATATTTTCTCTAACGTGTCTTCATAAGTGAGATGATGACGAATAAAAATCATTAATTTTTGCATGATCCTGCAGGGATGCATGATTGCCAACCTTAATTGTATCTTCAAGATTCTATGCCTCTAGATGAATCTCAGCATCAAGAGTCCATGACAAATAATTCTTGCTCAAGATATTAAGGGTAGCAAATTCAAGTTTTGTAAGGTTCAATATTTATATAAATATATAGCTTGATTTCTAGCACAACATGAGTCTTTCCTTGTCACTGCTTTAACTTACTAAAACAATTAAATATACACAATCAAATTTAATTGTAATGAAATAATACTTACAATGAGTTGAAAGAACTTCCTTTTCAAAATTGGGTAGAGACTCGTGCTGATAACGTGTTGTAAAATAATAGATAAAATAAAATGTATATCAACAAAAATATATATTGATATACTCTTGTATTTAAGTGGTCATCCACAATTCATTTGATATCTATCAAACTACATAGATGAATTTCACACTTTCATTGATAGAATTGTTCTTCACTAAAATTGATATCCATTTGATGCCTTATATATAGGCATGGAGAGAGAGAAAGTGGAAGATGAAGAGATAGAAAATGAAAGGTTTTCTAACATAGACAAAATATTAGATACAAAAATATGACAAGTGTATAATGATGATTGGTTATAGTTATTGAATAATCAACTAATTATACTTCAACACATTATTTTTTATCAAAAATTTTAAATTTTTTTACACTGTAACATTACTTAGTTGTTTATTAACAAGTATTCAAGCCTTTATTATTTTAGTTATTTCAAAAATAATAATGTTTTGGTGACAAAAACTTATATACAAAAAAAAATATATAAAATGAGGTGGATAATAGTTATTGATTATAACCATTAGATCTGTTTATGAATGATGAAATATCCAATAATTATAATTCGATATATCATTTTATATCAACTTTTTTTATAATCATCTCTTGTCACGTAGTATCACTAAAAAAAATGTTATCAATCTTGACTTATTTATATGAGTTAATTTTACTTAAATAATTGATGTCAAATAGGTGATCATTAAGACCAATTTTATACTCCCTTCATTCTACAAAAGAATCCATTTATAAATAAAAAATTCACAAAAATTCTATTTTTTTACTGTTTCATAAATTAAATACTCATCCTATTTAAGAATGAATATGAAAAAAAAATGTTAATGTTTTTTAATGTGTCTAACTATATGGGGGGAATTTGCTCTAATTTGTATACTAGAATTTTGTTAGCATTTGGTTACTCATAATTCTTGTGTTATATTATTATAGTCTAGTTTCTATAGAACTCCATTATAAATTTTTGACCCATATAAATATATCAAAGAATAAAAGAAAACCGAGGAAATTCTTTAATACATGAAAATAAATACTTTATTCTAAAACCAAAATACAAGAAGAAAAAAAAAAGAGAAAGTAAACCTCATATTTCCCTTTGCCTCCCTCCTAGTCCTACGGTATCCAACGGCCAGATATGGTATGGACAGTATGGTCCCAACTCCCAACGGACAGAAACAAGTGATACGTTGGTAGTAAGTAGAAAGTAGAGAGCCAACTTTAATTGATTGATTTACCGTTGTCACTGCAGTGTCCACACAAACAAAAAGATATCAGTACTTTCATTTTTAAGAATAATTTTTTTATTTTAAAATATATTATTAATATTAGTTAATAATTTAATAAAAGGAATAATGTATATTTAATTTTGAAAATGATATAAAGTACTAAATAAAACTTTATCAGAAAAGTGGGTATGGAAAGTAAATAGTTTATTTTGGCCACTTGTGAGGCTGGCTGGCTGGCTGGCAGGCAAATAACACAGAATTTGATGATTTCATTCATAGACTTGTGTCAAATCTTGAGAATGATTAATGCTAACACAAACAAACACAGTAAAAGTGTCGTATAGTTAGTGCCTACTACTCGTCTAGTCTTCTTCCGCTTCCGGCTTTCTTTTATAAGTAGAAAGAAATACTCCTATATATATTTTATTTCGATTTAATACATAAAAAATAATATATTTTAATTTTAAAATTATAACGTGACATGTTATCTTTAATTTATTATTATTATTTTTAATATCACACAATAATTAATAAATTCTTAGTTAAGAGCACTAAGCATTAGTTAATAATATAAATTATTCTTAAAAATCATTCTTTTATAAATTACGTCTAGTTTTGGAATAAATAAATGGAAAGAAGAAAAAGAGAAGGCGGATAGAGAAAGCAAGAGAACAACAGCACGCACATGCAAGTGGGGGAGGAGGGAAAGCGTAAAAGTGAACCTAGAGAGAGAGAGCACATGCGGCGGTGCCTTGGCCAGACAAGGCGTGCTTGAATATCCATTTTCATTTTCAATCTCATTCTTTTATGTACACTATGCTCATACATACATATAATTAAAAATAGTTTTAGATATTTCATAATTCTATTGATTAAAATTATATAAATTAAAATCCAGCTATATTTTCAACCAAATTATAATTACGCTGCCATGTATGCACCGAACTATAATTATATTACAACATATGTGTATACATATAATATATATAGATATATGAATTAAAAATGACCATACCATAATCTATTCCATTTTATCATATAAATTTTCACGTTGGCCACAATTCAATTTCACGTCGTCTTATATTTGTCGACATATATATCATTTTTCTATAAATTCATATCAGTTTTAAATTTGAAAATGTAACTTTTCACAAAAGTTAAAATCTCTGTAGTTTCATTTGTGGGCTTTGACAGCTAAAGAAAATCAGATTCTCTAAAATCACCGTGTCTTTATCTTAAATTAAATGGTAAATGCATATCTACCTACCTAAAGCCCAATGACTCAAAAGTAGCATAATTACACTTTAAAACCCCAGGTCTGTAATAGATCCCACTCATTGAATTTCCAACCTTTACGACAAATACGACCATTAAGCCATAGATACAAGGCAGTTCTAATGTCCAAATCTAGAGGACTGGAGTTGATCCAATGTAACAACTTGTATAGGCTGCCATTGCAGGGTACTTTTGCCCAAACTCTTGAGTTGACTCTCCTTGGATCACATTATCCCTCCCTATATATATATTCTAATCATCCCCCATACAAACCAGTGCCCCTCGTGCACTGGCAGCAAGTGGATCCTTTTCCTGCCAAAAGGCCATAATTTGTCCCCAGCATGCACAAAAATACACATACACAACGTTTCCCTGATGCCCTCAAAATGTACATATGAAAAGGGGCCCTTCAATTTGGAGTAGAGATCGACCAAATTCTCTGCTTCAAAAAAACTCCACCATTAAACCATATACACCCTAAAAACTGTTCAGCGGGTATAAATAATGGCTTAGACATATGCTTCAAGTAACAACAAAGACAGTTGGCTACAGTAGTATAAAAGGAGCTTCATCAATCCACTCTTTTCTTTCAATTTTTTTTTTTCAATATCTTTGATTTTCTTTTTGCAAATTCTGGTGGACCAACAACCTGAACTGTAGTTGTCTATGATAGAAATGTCACTGGCAGAGCACACAAATGGGACAAGGAGAGGATGAGCAATCATTCAAACTATAGGAAAGCAACCAAAAAGGATAATACATAGAAGCTCAGACACCACTCCCTACACTAGCTAACAGCCAAGCCAACCTATTTTTAAACAATACAGGATGAATCCAGGACCACCACAGCTCACAAAAAACCTCCCATTATTCGGAACCATCAAATGAACCCAATGACCCATGTGACAAAGAAGCTCTTTGATGAAAGGACAAATAACCAATAACCAGAACTTGTATTTGCCCAAGAAATGACAATAAGAAATCCTCTTCACCAGTTATTCAGAACACACTCGGGGCTAAAATTCGATAGCTAATTGCACTGCCCCACCAGTGTGCATAGAGAAAGTGATATGGTTCCCAATATTTCCTATATAGAACTTGGTTGTCCTCACAAGCAATTTTCAATGTGGTGTTCAACAATTCCAATCTATGGCTGTCTCAACTATTGGGCACCACATAAAAATTGCAGGCAAATGGAAATTTTATAAATAAGAACTCATCTAATTGTAGGAGGAACTCATAGAGACTACAGTATAAGCTATCATATGACAGAGGTGAATATAGCAACACCATCAAAACTTTGTAATAAGAAATAGAACAATCAGATTCCTTAGTATGCGTAGCCTTCAAAAGAAAAATCACAAGGAGCATTATGAGCATTTTCTAAGGATACCATTACATATGTGAAACTATGTCCAATGAGGACCAGAATTTTCAATGAAATCAATGTTGGTAGGTTACATTGTTAGCTTTTCCAACCAAATTTTAACTAACAACACATTTTGAATAATTTTCCTTCTATTTGTCTTTTTTGCTTCTTGGTGATAGATGTTGGGTTATGTTAGAAAATGATGGATCGGATTAGTGCTGAAGGCAACTTCGACATTTTAAGTGCTTCACAACCTATAGTATACTTTAGAGCGTAGTTGAGTTGCGTTATATTTCTTTGCTTATATTTGAAAGAAATGTAGGTCAACTTTACACCCTCCTTATATTCTCTTTTCTCTTCTCTATCTCTTCCTATTAAACAAGAGCTAACAGGACTGGTCTACAATCTACATGTGCCCTCCCTCTTCTATCTCTCTCTCCTCTTCCTGTATCCTTTCTCCCCACTACTTCTAATTATATTACGTCTCTAATGATTTCATTCATTTTATTTCATTTCTTTTTATTTAGCCAAAAAAAATAAAATGAATGAGGAAAAATCTAAAATTTCCGAGGTGTTGCAAAAAGGAAAATTAAGTGTTGGGTAATGTCATAACTTTTCGTCAATCTGTTGTAAGGGTGTGAACATAAACAACCATAATATTCTCTATTTTCAAGAACGGAAAATAATATGTTAATTCCATTAAGTGATTATCTTTTCCCGGTTCAGGGATACAGAAATTCTTATCCAGACAAATAATCCAAACTTTTCAACTCCTACACATAGTAGCCTTCTAAATACCTATAACTAGTTACTCAGACATCCACATTACCTGAAAATCTAGTACAGTAGTTCCTCATGAGTCAGAGAAACTTGTTATACAACTACATCCATGTCTTCCCAATCTTCTTTTCTGGTGTTTCACATTTCATGATTCAATTGAGAACATCAATAAGAAAAGCTGCAAATTTTTTTCTTCACTTCCTATTTTTTCCTTTCTTCATTTTCCATATCTAGTTGAACTGATTTCTTTCTCTTTTTTTAACCAAGAGAACATATAGCCTCTTAAAACAGTGGATAATGAAAAGACATGAATAAAAAGCCTGTTACTACAAAGCCCTGACCTTGTGGTCAATTCATGTTGATATAGTAGAACTCCTTGCCAAATTAGCTTCACGTTCTTGACGTCGGCTTTCTCTCTGGAAAAAATATAATAAGAGCAAGTAAACATAAAGAAAACAAAGATAAAATAACAAACACAAAATGTCAAAAAAGAAATCATGTTCTGCAACATATACTTGTTTCCATTTAATTAGCTAATACCACACCGAAAAACACAAAATACATTCCTACATAGTACAAATGCTTTTATCAGAACTTTAACCGTTTTGGATATTGGTGATACTTCTGGATACTCTTGAATACATCACACAGTAATTTCCAATAAAAAAAGTTTAGCTGACAATAAGTTCTAAAATTTGGACATCTAAACTGCTTTTTTTAATTGTATATCCAGTTTTTCAAACATAATTACAGGCAATTTTTTGCTTAAGTGACCACTTCATCTGAAATGTGAAGTCTGGAAAACGCCTCAGTGATGTAGGTTTATCAGAAAAATGCATTTCAGTCAGAAAATTAACATAAACTCAATACAGAAGTCTGTCAGAGTGTCATACAAGCTGTTATAAGGCTACAAATGATTGGCTTAGGACAGGCTCATAAGAATTCCATTCAGTTCCTCCAAATAATAAGGAAACTGTTATCAATCCACAGTATTGAAGGTCGATGCATAAATAAGCCAAGCCTAAAGGGTTGCAAGGTTAAACTTGTGAGCACAACAAAGGTTTATATTCTTACTTATCTCAACTTAATAGAAGTGCAGATGGAAGAAATTAATGATATTGGATAAATTATAAGATGAAAACCATACACTTCTTTCCCAGTATGGATTGAAGCAGACAAAATCATAGATTGGAGTGATTGAGGAAACAAGAACAGCATTAAGGCCAGTAAACAACAAGAGTGCAGCCATCGGCCGAGTTCTGTGCGGCATTTCTATATTAATATATTATTAAGCTTCAATCTCTGTAGAAAACAAAACCCAGTCTTTAGCAGTATATCAATCACAGACTACACATAAATAACTGCAGACTATGTTCAATGAGAATCAATAAAAAGAAAAGGGAACTAAGATGCATATAAACAGAAACTAATAGCATCCGGTCTATGACTTATTCACCGAGGAATTTTCAGGAATGTTAACATTCATACAATTAAAAACCAATGAAATCTCTTAAAGCTTCCTACAACCGGCAATAGCTCAGTAAACCCATGAATCAAAACCCACTAATTTGTTTTGTTACAGTGAAAATATAAAGGGGTGACAAGAAATTTGGAGTTACAGGAAACCCTTTTTTTGGCAAGTCCCTGCCTATTTTCAACTGGGCAGAGGAAAAAAAATCCCAAACCAAGTCTTTGCGTATATCAGAAATTATATGCAAGGGAAATTGCAGAAAGGTAGGGTTCAATGTTACCAGGAAAAGGATATAAAGATCTTCGAGTTGCTTGCGTTTCTTCTTCTTCGTTTCACTGTGTGCTGTTGCTTGTTAATGCCACCACAACCTGAAAATGACGATTCACGAACTTTGACCGGAGTATTCTTGTAAGTATATCTTTAACTTACCACATTTTCATTTTTAAAAGTCAATTGGTAAAATCTCTTAAAAAGTACAAAATTGATTTGATGATTTGATTTTGTTCAAATCAATTTTGTAGTTTAAAAATAACAAATATATTAATTAAGAGTAATTTGTAGTTAATTTACGATTATTATACTTATTTGTGTTAAAATTAAATAATATTTTTTTAAAAAAAATCAAAATATGTCTTTAAGTTTAGGTTTGGAATGGAGAGAGATTTATTTTATTGTCTAAATAAAACATTTTTTTATTTTTTATTGGTGTCAATACAATGTTTTTGGATTACCATTTTTCTCAAGAAATCAAGCACTCCCAACTAACTCTTTTTATTTTTTGGATAAGCAAAGAAAAGGTAAATAAACAAAAATTATTTTGCTTAAAATTATAATTAATTTCGATTGAAAATTTAAAAAGAGAAAATATTACTTTTGCACATGTTCTAAAAATTGATAAGGTCGGCTCATTAAACAATTTCCTGGTCTCAGGTCTTTCAATATTTTTGGTTGGATAGAACCAGAAGAGATTCAACCGTTGCCAAAGTTTTTGCAATACTACGAAAGTTTTCGATTCTAAGAGTTCATCGGCGGCAATTCATCACAGCAATACATCATCTCATGATCTCATCTGGGTTGGGTTCAATTTATCCAAGCTGTACCCCAACAACATAACACTATTATTAACACCTATTGTTTAAACATTAAAAAAAGAAAAGAAAAAAGGTATACACCAATTACAGGACATGTATATTTGACATATATGAAAAAAGTGAAAAGGATTACTAATGTGGCTTTCACTGCACGTTCCAACAGCATTATCCCATTCAGCGCAAGCGCCAAGGAAGGAATAGTAGTATTGTTCACATCTCTCATGTATGTAGTTCTGTTTTGCTTCGCTTCTTGGAGCTAACCTTCAAGGTGGCATTTGGAGGTGAGGACCTTTAGATTGTTATTCTCGTGGTCGTGCAAGCCAGAGCGAACTGAGAGCTCGAAGCCTTGAAAAATAGTCATTTATTGCAAGAAGGGCACGAGCTGATTGTCTGGTTGTCAATACACGGTGCATTTGTTGGAGTGTCTGTTGTCTTAAATTATCAGCCTGGTAATTGCAAAAAAAAAAGTTAATAAAAATTTAATTATACATATGCGACGACAAAATCTGATACGATGCACACATTTTGCGTTGTCGTATCATTAGAATTTAGAGGAAAATATGAGGTTGACAGCTCAGTGTAACTTAAACTACACCAACAACAGGATAGTCAGAGATGTGTGAATGCCTATGACAGACTGGACCATTCCATCAGCCATAAACTAGAACACAAAAAATTGTTCATGATAAAATGATCATGAACGTGCATTTTAGATATGCTATGTCTCCCAGGAAGGTGCACAATGGCATGAACCGAAATAATCAATGATATAATACTAAATACTGCCTTCAGAGTCCCAAATTATAGTCCCTCGTTTTTCACTTTAGCAAACATAGTCCTCTTTGAAATTCAACGAATATATCTTCAAACATATTTAAGCTACGCTTTCAAGAAGATACTCTGGGAAGTTTACGAGTTTGTCGAACAATGTAATCCGGAGAAAATTGTTTTTAAAAAACAACTTTTTCGCCGAGCGCAAGTGCATGTTACCAAGGTTAAAAAATATAACCGTACTCTTAACACATCACATAGGGAGGGAATGCAAAACAAAGACAATGATTTTGATCAACTAAATAAACTGCAAGGATGTAGTGAACATGAAATACTTCCAAGGACCTCAAAGGCACAAACCTGACCTGGAGATCCTTGTTAAAAAGGAAGCAACGGGTTACATATCAAATGTTCGTATGCTCTTGATCCATAAAAATAAGAGCATGAGAATAGGAAACGAATAAGTACAATCATCTCAATTACGGAAAATACCTGGCGGAGGAAACTTTCGAGAGTCCCCAACTTTCCCATGGCCATTGCCATTTGGCCCATGTAATTTGCCACATTTCCAGATGAACCTGCAGGGCCAGGAGAGCCACTAACTAACGTCTCAGACAGTGACTGCTGCAATGCTTCCATCCCCTGTGAGAGGGCATCTTCTGCCTGCTGTGATGATTGTTGCAAGTTGTAAATGCCTGACAACTGTTGCTCGGTTAGAGGCTCCAACTGATTCACAAGAAGCTGCATCAATTTCAGTTTGAGTTAGACAACAGAACGAGTAAGGATTTGAAGCTAAAATTTAGCCCCACACACACCAAAAAAAAAAAGGAAAAAGAAAAAAAGAAAAAAAAAAGGGGGGGGGGGGGGTCAAAGAGCTACAAGAGTCTTTGCAAAATTTAGTTTCACCACACAGTTATATACCCAAGTTAATATATTAAATACATTTGCAAACTCAAATTAATTAAAAACATCCCATGCCAATAAACCTCGAGGAGAAAAAAACAAGGGTTTTTGAATAATATGCTAGAGTCATGAAAATAAAAGAAAATTAAATATTACAAATGTCATAGTAGAGTTATTGAGGCCTTTTATTTACGAAACAAGTATATAAAACGCAAGTGTATGGAATATTCATTTGTGACATACTGATGTGGACAA
Source organism: Aralia elata (assembly GCA_034770075.1). NCBI lineage: Eukaryota > Viridiplantae > Streptophyta > Magnoliopsida > Apiales > Araliaceae > Aralia > Aralia elata. The sequence continues at coordinate 16,864,509 of CM068377.1, forward strand.
GATGTTTACATCCTGCACAAGAAATTATTTAGTTCTATTTTTAATTAATTATTTATGCTACCCAACTCAACTCACCTCAACTCAACTCAACTTAAATATGCTTTTTATCCCAAACTAGTTGGGGGAGGAAATTATTTATTTATCCATTTTATTTTATTGTAGTTAGCTTACTTTTAGGGTTCTATAGTAGAATTAAAATTATAATAGGTTACCATAATATTAGAAAATGGTGCAACACCTTGAGAAAACACAATTAAGAAAATAGATGCAAGGCTCTCACCTTTAGAAGTTCGGATGAGCGGAAGCCACCAATCCACATAAAACACCGCTCTGCAGGTGTTTTCCACATTCCCGACAATATATGGAAGACGTCAGCCTTTGCTGCAGTGCCTTTCAGCCTGAAGACGTCATCAAAATGTGCGGTGACATTACCCACAACAGTGCGAAGTTCAGTGTCGCTTGCATGTGAATTGACCGCAGCCCTTAGCTCATTTATTTGCCTGTTTTGCTCTTCCATCCATCGTGCATATTCCACATCAAATGCCAAGGCCCCTGCAGAAGTATGCAATTAAAAACTGTACCCTATACAAATCATTTACTTGGAATGCAATTATTAGAATCAAAATGACAAAATAAATTAGCAGTAATAAAGGAAGAAATAAAGCAAAAACCCTCAGATTTCAGTTTAAGTAAATAGAAAATAACAAAGTCTGTATTGTGCATTTTTCACTAAGGCCATGTTTGTTTGCAAGAATTATAATTCCGGATCCCAAGACTATTAATCCTAAGATTATAATATCGGGATTATAATAACTGGTTGAACATGTTATTAAATAATCCCCCATATTAAGCCATTTTATAATCCCTGGACTAATAGTTCCAAGTCTAAATTTGAAAACAAACAAGACACTTGAGATTAATAGTCCTACTACAAGTATAATCCTTACAAACAAACATAGCCTGAACTAATATTCCTAAGTCTAAATTTGAAAACAAACAAGACACTTGGGATTAATAGTCCTATCCCAAGTATAATCCTTGCAAACAAACATAGTCTAAGAGTTATTCATAGAATCATAGACAATAAAAACAATACGAAATCCTTAATACTTTAATGCAAGGACCAACATATCCTAGAGCACAAATCAAATACAAAGGGATAAGTTGCGTAAAGAAGAATGCATACCATTTCCACCCATTGCACGAGAGTGATCTCCAATGCTCGAGGTTAATGTGCCCTAAAATAACATAATAAATTCATAATCAAAATACTGAACCATATGGCATTAACTTCCGGACCAAATTTTCAATATATACGCTCACAGACACAAGCACTGAAGATATGATACATTAATAAATCACATGGGTGACTGATCAAACCTGATGTCGGGATTGCTGGACCTCTTGCTCAAGTTGGGTCAACTTCAGCCGACTACTCTCCAGCTGTTGTACATAGGCCTGCAGAGTAAGCAAGGAAAGGACTTCGTAAGTTGAATTGGAAGTTTTAATGGACATGCTTTTGCTATTGCCTTCAAAAATGAATAGATTATTCGATAACCACCAAAGCAAAATGTGAGAGTACATGTCATCGAGCTCATGCAACATAAGAGAAACCATGATACAAGCAAGGACAACTAAATTCAAGAGCAAGAGACATACCTTTTTTCTTAATCGGCTTTTTCTGGCAGCTTCACGATTCTGAGCAAGCCTTCGTAGTGTCTAAAAGTTGTAGTTGAGAATAATAGATTAGCAAGAAGATATACGGTCATTTAGTTTGAAATGTAACTAGAGAAAAACCATGTAACCTTCTGGTCCAGAGATTTTTCTTTTGATCTATCGCTAGAATCGGAAGCCACAATTGCAATGGATTGATCCATTTCAAACTGCACATGGAAATACAAAAATCAGTTCACTGTTGCAATGTATGAACACCTCTCTTCCAAAATCCGAACCATAACAAACAAAATATTCTTAAAAGCGACGTGTAATAAATAAGAAATTATAATGCTGACACTAAAGCATTTATGCTGCAAGACAAAGAAACACAGATAGTCAAAATTAGCTCATAGATGAGATTTGTATAAGATATATCACCCTTTGATTTTTGTCATCCATCTCCACATCTGTGGAGGTGTCAGTCTGCGGACTTGTATTTGATTCTCCCCAGTTCTCATGATGAGAACCAGACATGGAAACAAGATTTGATTGCGGTTCCTTTTGCAATTGTAACACCTGAGAACTCCAAATGGCAGAATTAGTTGAATTACAGGAAGCAAGAGACTGAATAACCAATATAGACAGAAATACTGAAAGTAAAATATTAAGTTCAAATCAATTATTTACAATAACAAACACAACTATACCTTATCAAATGTCCCAAATTGGAAGTCAGGGCCCACTGTTGAGCTAGTTATATTTGTTGGATTAAACACTGGATCTACAACACAAAATAATAGATTAGGAAAAAGTAATGTACAAGGATGTGGGAGAAGACGGAGAGTATATAATTAAAAAAACATTAATCTCTCTTTTCTTTTCAACACAAGATAAAATAATACCACCTAGAAAACAAAACACAAAAGAAAGGCACATTGTAAATAAGAAAAACTGTGAATCAGAAAGATAACAAATTTAACTGCTAATGCATGATGTTTTATTTCACAAGTGAATGAATTTCAAATTAAATGTGAATAAATGATTATCAAAGAACAGATACGGATGTACATAAAATGACCTGTAACACATGAACCGTAGCAAGACCTAAACATAAACTTTTCCCATGAATTCCTTCTTAAACTTTACTCACTTTATTCCTTGTTGAGAACTCCAACCCTGTTCATATTGCTAGTCTTCTTGAAAAACTGTACAATTTCCTTGGGTTACATAGTTACTACATGATTGATATTTTCTTCATCCTCCATTTTTAAACCAACAGTAAAATGAAGGCTATGGACCTCCAAATTTGACTGACTGAGTCGGCTCCTAATTGGTTAACATGACCGAATTCTGTTAAGCTCAGTAAGTCGAAGTTAGTTTACAACACTTTTAAAAGTAGGACACCTACTTCCATGGAACACACATTGTTTTGCTTCCTTTACCTATTGAGGCTTGTCCTAGTGTTGAGGCTAATGCTTCTGCAAAGCACAGTTGTAAGCTTCATGATGTATTTCACAAAAGAATGTAATAGGCAACGAAAGATAGAAAGCACAAGCAAATTTGACAATGAAATTTTGTTTTATGCAAGGAACTTGGCATGGTTATGGACTTATGGTGAGCAGTATGCCCCAAGATATCCGAAAGGTGCATAGAATAAGCTTCATATGGTTCATTCCTTGTTACTTTTGCAAAAGGGAGACCAAATCATTTAAGGATTAATGACCATTGATATAAAGCCACAAGCGTTCTCTACCCAATAAAATTTACATTTCCCATAATTATATAAAATAGGGGATATATTCTCAGGGAAAATTCAATAGGCAAGACTGATAATGTATTCTACATAACTTTCTATTAGAGCTTAAACAATCAAATAAATGAACAGAATTTAACAAAGCATTTATGTGCAGAGCAGTAGATACAAATTATGCCAACAGGAAAGATTATACCAGGCAGAATAAACTTATGTATACATACTTCTACGAGCATTAGCGGCATCCGTTATGCGAAATCCATGAGATTGCTCAGGCACCTCAAAATTGGAATTTTGAGTGCTATGGGAAGTGTTACGCTGTGTGCCACTGAAAGGACAAATTGATCAGAACCCTAAATAACAAAAACCCCACAAACATAATTCAGAAAACCAAACTTTTATCAACTGTGTATTCTCTAAAAAACAAAATATGGTTAACTTAACAACTGTGTTGGGATACCCTATGAATTCCGACCAAAATAAATACTGGTTGTCATCACCGAAATGGGTAAATCCTGAACAACCAATAGATAGTTTTCCTTTCAACTATTTAGGATATCTGATGATGGCCATAAATATATATATATATATATATATATATTCTGTACTTCATTCATTAATGAAACGTGCTCAACACCAATTCTTTTCCCTAGCAAACAGGACATTTTAAATCAACTAATTTTGTTCTGTAAGCAAAGCAACAAATTATCAATCAAGTCTTAAGACTAAATTTCACAATAGAACATGCAAGCATTTCTTATAATTAAACTGCTGACCAATGACTGATCCATGATATTCAGAATAAATAACCTGGTGAGGATCATGGCAAAGCAATGAAACCCAACATTAGTATCAGTGTCCATCTACATTTTACAGAAAAGCTCAAGTAACAGGAAAGTTGAAACAAAAAATTGAGAGTAGGAAATTACTTGGAAGAGGAGATGGGTATTTGAGAATTGAAGCTCGGCATGACGGCAGTAAAATTTGTATAGTCTTCTGCACCAATCTTCACTTTTTTACTACCCATTAATCACCATCACAATCACTATATGGAAAAGATTCCTAAAACCTGTTAACAAAACCCAATACCCAGAAATAAAATTTAGAACCAAAAGTACTTTTCATTCCACAAACTCCACACCATTTTACAGCAAACCCAGCTCCAATACAAATCAAAAGCACAAAAGAAACTCTTTTTAAAAGCAAAACATCATTGTTGTCCGTACAATTTATAACCTGCTATCACAAAACTTTGTAATATCTCTGTATCTAGTTCTAGGACCCCAATAATTTTTCAGAAACTTGAAATTTTGAAGGAACCCAAATCTTAGCTCATCATATATACTCTGTAAAGTGGTTATAGACAACAATTGAGCAATACCCAAAAGCTAAAATTGTGGAAGCATCCAGGAAAGCTCTTACCTTTGAAGCTTTGGATTGACTTTTGACTGCTGGGTTTGACAATTTACAAGAGTAAAAGTAGTAGTACTATTAAGATCTACTCTTAATTTTCTTTGTATATAGCTCTGTACAAAATTCAACAAGTTCTGCCTCTATTTTTGAGCTTCTTTCTTTAATCTTTATATAGAATTATAGATAAAAAGATTTTTTTCCCTGGTAGAAATTTAGGGGAAATATAAATAAAATAGAGATTAGAAAGAAAGAGTGGGTGACGTTGGGTTTATTCCCATCCAAGTTAGGTTCATACGACATTTTGTTCTAAAAGATTTTGTCATTTTCCAACCCCACCGATTCTTTTCCTTTTCTCCACCGCCAAACATAGGATGTTTTCTTTTCTTTCATTATTTCAATTTTTAACATTTTTATAAAACACACAATTAAATTATAATCTTGGCTGCTGATAGATAGTATTGAAATTGATATTTTGTTATTACTAATATACTCTCTCCGTTTTAAAATTAAAAATATATTTATAAAACAATAATTTTCAAAGACAATTTTATGTTCTTAAATATAACCTTAATATAAGTTAGAAATTCAATTGTGATAAATTGATATTAAAAATAAAATAATAATAAATTAAAAATATCATGTTAATTTATAATCTTAAAATAAAAATTTATCTCTAATTTTAAAATAGACTAAAAAATATATTTTCTTAATTTTAGAATAGACGAAGTATTTCTTCAACGACAAGGACTTCAATAACGTCGTTATAATGTTGTAATATTTCTTTCTTTTCCTAAAATAAATTTTGTGTGACGCCGTATTTCCCTCAAGTGACGGTCAAGGTTTATTCAATTTTTATCATTCCGCATGGAACGATTCAGCATTTTTTATGAACTAGAGGAGAAATTCAAGTTTGAGTAATTTATCAAAAAGTATTTTGTTCTAATTACATAAGTTTATGTGATTAAAATAATCAGTGAATCCCTAGTGAGTCAAATAATAATTAAATGTAATTTAAGATCAATTAGTCAAAATATCTAAATAACAACTTTTTCTAACCTCCTCCTCAAGGTTTACCTCCTGTCCGAAAATGATAATTCTGTTTTTTGTTGAATTTTTCTCTAAAGTATTAACATTTACATAATGATTTCTTGAATAACTTTAAAGAGTAAAATTTAATAAACATAAAAAATTATTGGGAAAGAACTATGTATAAGTGTATTAAATATAAACCTAAATATTCAAAAAGAAAGAAAGCAAACAAAAGAGAGAGAATAAGGTGTTGTTTGAAAAAATTGATGAAATGTATTTCTGAATGATTCATCTAAAAAATTGTGGTCGAATCAATAAGAAGTAGTGTTGATGATATTTTTACCTACCTACCATCATAGATAATTATAAATTATATTTAATATTCACATTTTTTTTACTATTGTAAATAAAATTTGCTATGTACAAATTATTTTTTATTTTTTTTTTTAATAAATTGGTCAATAACTAATTTAATTAATGTTGTTGTCTTTTGTTTTGATTTTATAGACTATTAGAACGTTATTAAAAAAATTTAGTGTTTATTCTTAAAATTATATTACTAATAGTATACTCCATTAAAGATTATTCACAAGTTTATATTTAACTTTTCTTAGATAACATTGTTTATTTATAATTATATAATAAATTTGTTTATAATAATCCAAGAGGTTAAAATAGATAAATACACGTATTCATGTGTTTTAGACAGACAGTTATCAAACACGTTATTTCATTTTATATTCAAAACTTCTATTTCATTTGACTTAAGATTTATTCGGTCAATTCAAACTCATTCAGGCTCATTCAGATGTAAACAAACAACCCCTAAAAATAAGAAGAGGACTTTCATTTTCATTTTTTAGACGGAGATAGTATTAATAAATACTCCATTCGTTCCAAATTAGAATAATGAAACTTTTAAAAAATCAATTTTAAATATTTTCAAACTTAAAATTGACATAAATTCATTTAGTTTATATTAATATAATTATGAATATCATAAATTACTTAAAAAATATTATTAATAATAAAATTTATTGTTTTAAAATTTTAATAAATTATATTAATTTTAAATTTAAAAATATTAAAATTAACTTTTAAAAGTGAATATTAATCTTAAAATTTGGAAACGGGACTTGTGGACCAACACAATTACATAACTATTAGCTGCCCGTTGATCATTTTTTGTTTTTTTGCCAAAAAGTTTCTCTTATGGATAAGAAACTCTACCATTAATTGATTATCTCTAACTGAATGAGTTTATATTTTATTTCATTTTATTTTTATTGTGGGACTCTCTTTCTTTATTATTAAAAAGGGTAATTTTGTATGCATTTAATCACGAATTTAAGTCGATCAAGTTTGAGCCTAGTGATTAAAATGGAGGTACTAAGGTCTCGTGTTCAATTGTTCTAATTTTTCCTTTTATAAATCCCTTTATAGGGTTTATTTCTCTTAGTTTGAAATTTTTTCAATTTATAAAGCTTAATTTAGAATTTTTTTTATTCTATAGAACTTTTTTCAAATTTATGATCTCTTCATGGAGAAGATTTTATTTACATGAATTTATAGGCAAAATTATTCAAACCTGGGTGTGGAGTTATCACGACAGTCTTCTTTTTCATTATTGGTGTTAAATTTTTTTTCAAATCTGTATATATTTTTTAAAAATCTTTATGTAATAGAGTTTTAGTTTGAAACTGGAGGAAATATTATCTCGATTCTAGTATTTTCGTAGTTCAATTTATTATCAATTAAAATTATTCTATATACGTTTTTATTAAAAAAATAATATTGATAACAATATTGACAGTAACCAAAAGTCAAATTTAATCACGTTTCATTATTTTTAGTGTTTTTCCCATAATTTTGTTTCCAAAATTTTGCTTTTCTCATGTTCAAAATGGTTGAATTTGAGTCATTCATTATGTTACGTTTAAATTGAGGTAATGGAATAGAGGAATGAATGAAATAAAAATAATGTATTTAATGATCATTTTGAAGAATAAATCATTCTAATAGAATGAAAATTCATTTCATCCATCTAATTTTTTTATTTTATGCGGAGAAGATGGAATAAAATTCATTCCAATTAAATGTATATATGTAATAATTTTATCATTATATGACAACGCTCACTACCAACAACTAAATATACACTTAAAATTATTACATTTCATCATCTATTCTATTTCTTCGATTCAATCACTCCACTGGTCTTTTGGAAAAAGGTGAAGCAATTGGAAGTTGGGTGAAAGGACCTGAATGAGAGCAGCAGCAGATAAGGGCCCTCCCCTATTCCATCAACTGCCGAAGCAAGTAGGCAAGTAGGAGTAGCTAGTGGGCAGATGAAATATCTTTCGAGGAAGCCTACAATCTCTATGGAGTATGGCTTGCTAGCTTAGTTAAGCCACGTAGCTTTCAACTTTAAACTCTCTCCCCCAACCCCAAAACAAATAATTAATATATATATATATATATATATATATATATATATATCACATAGCGATTATAAAATTTTATGTACTTATCAAACCTTACCCAATTTATTTTAAGACTTGCAAATTACGATTGAAAAATACAATTTTTAAAAACTCTCAAGTGTTTTTAAATTATGACTATTAAATTTTATAATGAATAATATAAGATGTGACGATCATATAACCTCCTGTAACAATCATTTGTTATGAATCAGGTCTTTATTTAAGTGTATATTTATATATCGTTACCCTTATATCCAATTTGCCTAAATTTAATTTAATACTACATCGATTCTAAATATTACTCCCTCCGTCCCAAATTAATTGTTCAATTTTGACTTTTTAAGTCAAATTGACTATTTTTAGAATTAATAATTAAGCATATATAAATATATTTCTAAAATTATAAAAATTGGGGTTAGTAATAAATTGTATATACTTTCTTTTAGTTATAATCTCTTCACCTATATTTTAGCAAAAATAGTAAAAAGATTAGTTTTAAAAATGGTCAATTTAACTTTAAAAAGGTCAAAACTGAGCAATTAATTTGGGACGGAGGTAGTATATTATTATTGAGTTTTTAAAATCAATTTAAAATATTTTTAAATTCAAAATAAATATATCCTCTTTATCAAACTTTCTTCATATTTCACACATAATACAAAATTTGAAATAATTGTCCACCTATAAGATAAATATTTGGTTACAGTACTTATAATTCTCAACAATTTTCATGATCATAGCTGTGAATGAATAATATTAAATCCTTGGCTATCTCCCCTCCACGTGTGTTTATTTTTCAGTTTGGAAATAGTAATTAATATTGGATAGACTAGGCTCGTACATAAATTCCACGAAGGTATTTTCATCAACCTTTTCTCATTGACCTTACTTATTACCTTATCGTTTTGAGTATAAATCAGCATAAAAAAAGGGCAAGCACGTGCATTGATTTTTACGTATCAAAATGAGAGTGCATGCACGCAGTCGGTAAAATACAAAGTACAATAGTACTTCTGATTACTACCTTGAAATAAAATACTACTAGTATGATATTTTTTGAATCGTAGGAATATTTTTGTAAATTTTTTTTAAAAAAAATACATTAGTAATTTAATTTTCTATAGTATCCAGGAGTACTAAACTTGTTTCTCTTTCACTTTCAAATGAATTTTAAAAAAAAAATATTGAGATTATATTATCCAATTTAATCAATCAAACAAGTATTATAATTACTTTTCTTAATTTTTATGTAAAGTTTAAAATTTATTATTCTAACATTATCATCAAATCATCTTCATCCATCACATATCTACTCAAAATTATGTTATGACATCTTGATATGTCATAATATGTTTTGACCAGTCCCCCAATTAAATTCATGATTTCGGGTCAAGGTAGGCCAAATCACGATTAAGATTACATAAAATCACTAACTTAATTAAGAGAATGAGCTCCTCACCTATCACGTCATGATACAATCGCATTTATAATAACTCCGTCCATCTCAAGTTCAAATTACGTCTTAAATTTATTGTCTCAAAAATATTATTGAATCATCTTAATTCTCCATAGATCTCTTAATTTGTGTTACTCTTAATTATGTAAGTAATCTTAAATTTTATTCGGAACATATTTCATTGTGAGATTCAAACTCAATAAACCTCTTAATTATAAAATTAACTATTGAGATTGGCTCGACTCTTTTTCTTTTTCCTGAATTTATACATGCAATTATAATTTAATTATACTGATATATTTCAATCTTGAGGTTTAGAGGAGAACTTAAAGAAATTAGTTAATAAACAATTATTTGACCTAAATTATAAATATATCTTCAAAGATGGAGATAATAAATTTTGACTACTTAAATCATTTTAGGCCAAGTGTCGGTCTAATGGTCAAGATTTGATCAAACTTGCAAGCTAGCAGTAGCAGCCAGCAGGTGTAGAAATATTGAAGTAATGAAGGAATTTGTCTGGCCTTGTAAGGTCTACGCACTAGACTTTTACTCCAACCGTACCAATTAATTGATTCCGTACACGATACATGTATAGGGAAAAGTAGAGTTTTATTACAAAAGGGGTAGAACCGCGTCGATTATAGTGGCACTATCTGCAACAAGTGCAGATAGAACTTAATTTATTAGAAAAAGACAAAATAAGATAGAAGCTTATATTTTTTTTTATATTCTTAAAATCGTGGTTTTATTATGCTAATTTTGATGAAGTTCGTAAGCTACTGTACTTACCTTTAATTTTAATCGGGTTAATTGATATTTTAATCACTATAATAGGAGTCAATTTTTATTATAATTATTAATTTTTTTATTACAAACACATTATTATACTTAAAAAAAATTACAAAATGGTGTCAAAAAAGTGAAAGAAAGAACTGACTAAACTAACGGTTAACAGGTGTTAATTATATAACAAGTGACGTAAATCAGGTTAATTGATGTTTTGATCATTGTATTAGGGTCGATTTTTATTTTGTTTACTGAATTTTTTTTGTTACATTCTCGTTATCGAAATATCAAAAATATTATAAATTACTAATTTTATTACAAAATATTAGAACATGTATGAAGAGAAAGTACATCATACCTAATTTAAATCCCTAAAATTTTCAAAATCATATTTAATTTGGAATATTCTAAATACCAATCTTTTCCTCTAGGTGAACATTTTATTTTATTTTTACAAACTAACACACACATACTACCTCATTAGAATATTTCATATCTATATGTCAAATGTTTGTCAAGTAAGCTTTTCTGTTAATACTCCATCCGTCTAAAATTAATTGCTTTTTTAGGACTTTTTAAAGTCAAATTGACTATTTTTAAAATTAATAATTAAGCATATATAAATATATTTCTAAAATTATAAAAATTGAAATTAGTAATAAATTGTATATACTTTCTTTTGGTTATAATATCTTCACCTATATGTTAGCAAAAATAGTAAAAAGATTAGTTTTAAAAATAGTCAATTTGATTTTAAAAGGTCCTAAAAAAATAATTAATTTGGGACGGAGGGAGTATTTTGGATGAAAAATTATAAAATCACTAATTTGTAATATTTTTTGTACTTCGATAATAAGAATGTAATAAAAAAAGTTTTAATAACCGAAATGAAAATCGATTCCTAGTATAAAGACCAAAACATCAATTAATTTGATCCACGTTCACCTGCCACATAATTAACACGTGTTAACCGTTAGTCTACTCAACACTTCTGTTCACTTTTTTGGACAAAATATTAAGCAATGACTATTTTATAACATTTTTTAAGTATAGTAATGTGTTTGTAACAAAAAAAAGATTCGATAATCACAATGAAAATCGACCTCTAGTATACATCAATTAACCCTTTTTAATTAATTGAGTACTATCATAATATTATTATATATTTAGAAAAATTATTATTTTTTGTTACAATGGTTATTTTATAAATGTATATTGTATTTTAAACCAACGTATGGAGTATTACATTGTGATGCAATGCAATTAATTATATTAGTATGTGTGACACGTGTGTGTAATTAAGAAAAAAAAATTAAACTATCAAAATAAAATTTGAAAGTATAGATGAGAAAGGATAAAAAAGACAGTAGAGATAAAAATAGATTTTAAGATGTGACATCGTTTCAAGAAATAGTGTTTATTTTTCTCCCTCTCCTCTTATATATATATATATATATATATATATATATATATATGCAATTTTCAAAGAGAACTAATCGCGTAAATTTGAAACCACAATTTACAGTTTTTAGAAGTAAAGAAAACAGTGGGATATAGATTCATATTTGAATAAGCAATTGTACACAAATGCTTTAATGATACCCAAAAAAAGGAAAAAAGAAAAAAAAGAAAGAAAGAAGCAATTGTACAAAAAGAATTTGTGATTATTTATGGGTCCGTTTATGCTTTCTTGCTATCCCTTCGTTACATGCAAATGATGCAATGGCGGTGGATAAACGTTTGATGGTCCGAATCACTCGTGGAGCATTCCATTTCAGAAAAGCCGGGTTTCACCCAAGTCATAGCCGAGCCGGTGTAAGCCGACTCAACTGTAACGTCGATACGTATCATGACGTTACCTAATTACGCATGCATGACGTGGGAATAGCTTTTTAATTGTCTCGTGGCAATCTTCTGATTCGCACACCTCTAAGCTACGGCTCAGCTCACACATTATGTTGCGCGTGCAAACATACGACTTTTTAACCAACCATTTTTTTTTTGAAAACTTGCACGGCATTCGATATATTAAAATTTAAAATTAATATAAATATACAATATAGTAAATTTAAAAATACATTTCAATTTTAAGGGTTTAGGAGGAGCTTGAAAAATTAAAAAAGAGCAAATAGATTCAAATCTATGACTTTATACAGTAAAAAATATTTTTACCATTAAACTATCACCTTTAGTCTACTTTTTATCGAACTGAAGTTCTTTGAAGTTAATCTTTAACAAAGTTAAATAAGCAAAAAATAAAAGCATGTTAAATATTAGAGGATAATCCAATAATTTGATCAAAGTTTTGCTGATCACTTTAATTTATCACTCAAAAAAAGAAAAAGAGCTAGACTATAAAATTAAGTTCAATCATGTTACATGTGATAATAAATTTATACTGATATTAAATTTAGACGTAATGTGAATACATGAATAGGAAGGAATATACATATTATTATTCTATTTTGTCGCTTAAAATTACACATTAGTCGGAATTTAATTTAGTCATGATATTTGTTTACATATATATATATATATATTTATATTATTTTTCAATTAAGTTAAGTAATTAATAAGGTACATGTATTATTGTTTCTTCGGTTCTCAAAATTTATTCCAAGAAGATTTTTTGAAAAATGCAGTATAAATTTATCGTGTGATGTTTACATGTTTCAATTAGTAACGTTACGTAGTATTTACTTAAATTTGTGTTTCCACAATGAATTAAACTTTTATACCATAACACTCAAATTGAAATCAAGGATCACTTAGTCATGATAATTTATATTTCTTATTAGCTATACTTGTACTTTTGGCGTGTATCTAGAATGTCACTTATAATTATGTTATTCTATTTTAATCAGGTGCAATTATTTTTAAAATATTATTTACCACATTAAAACGTAAACTAAAAAGAGTTTTTTTTCTTTTTATAAATTTATAAAATAAATAGTTGTTAGATATTTTTAAATCTGGAAAGTATATAATAAATATATTATATGCTGCAATTAAAACCAATAGATGTGTTGGTTCAATTGGTTTGGTTTAAAAGATTATAACACTTTGAACAGAAAGATCTATTCGGACTAGGGATGTATTGATTCGGGTTAAGAAACAATTGAACCATACAATGGTTGTGGATGAAACAATTGAATCAATACAATGGTTTAAATTGGTAAGACCATTGGATGAATCATTACATTGGTTCAATATAACTTTTCAAAAGAATATATATCTAATATTTAAATACTTTTTCAAAGTGATGTATCTCTTCAAAAGAATATGCATCTCTTCAAAAGGGTACTTGAAAATCTATAAATAGGTTGTAAATACACTCAAGTTTTTTACTTTAAATCATTCTAAATCCTTCTCAAGTTCTTAGAGAAAATATAATTCTAATATTTTTTTCTTGCTATAATTTTCTTCTCTCTCATTTATAGTTTTGCACTATATTTATTTCTACACAACAAATTCTAATACAGAGTAAAACTTAGGTATGTTTTATCTTGAAAAACTAATTCACAGTAATCTGTGTAACAAAAGTAAAAGGGCGAATATAATTTTATGGGAAGAGTAGTCAACTATTCGATTTAGACGATAATATTATTGTTCTATATCAAAGTACGAAGTAGGTTACAATAGTGGTTTCATCACACATGCCTAATATGTAATATTCAAAAACTTAGTTTTTGCAACATATGCTTCTTTTCATTTCTTAATAGGTATATATATTCATAAGTTTTATTTCAACTTAAAATTATAACGTATATCAATACAAAAAATTGAATATTGGAATATGATTATAAAGTTGATATATTATATCATATATATATATTGTTAAAATAGTACTACCAATAATTATTCGTGTAATTGGTAATAAAAAAATTCGATACATAAACTCACAATATATATCATTTTTCATTTTTTTATCTGGATTTGGAACATTTTACTAGTTTTTTCTTTTTATTTTTGTAATTGATGCTGTTGGTAAAATTTGGAAGACACCAGTTAATGTGATGCGATCCACTATACGCGCTTCAGCTGGGTTTGAGACTTTGCATTCCTTGCTCCATCTTAACTCCTAGCATTAATTTCCTGTTCTCCTCCGTAGTCTATACTCGTCCAACATTTTCCATCTCTCTTATCTTTCCCTATTTCCAAATCTCGATCTCAGGGATTCCCATTTTCCCCTTTAAAATCAAAACCCTAAACCAATAAAATACTCCAGCTCTTTCCAATCCAAGCATTATAGTATTACATACCATGGATAAAGTACTCGCCGTACATCAAAAAAAGGCAACCAAACACCCCCTCAAACCCAAGAAAAAAGTACCAGTGAAAGTTGTGTACATCTCCAACCCTATGAAAGTCAAGACTAGTGCCTCACAATTCCGAGCCCTGGTCCAACAACTTACCGGCCGAGACGCCGATACGACGCTGGTCCGTACGTACTGCGCCACGGATCGTGTCGGCGGCCGAGGCCGTGACCATCAAGAGTTGATGGTTCCTCATGCAGTGGATCAGGTGAAAGAGGAGGAGCATGCACTAGTTAAAGCTGAAGTACCCACACCACTAGTTCAATCTAGTAGTGAATTGGGTAACGGGTCGGATCTTTCATTTGATGATGATGTTTTCATGCCTCAGATGCTGGACAACTTTCCCGACTTCTTGCCGTCAAACTTTTGGTATGAATCTACCCATATTGGGTCGGATGAAGTGTTAAGTTTGTAACTTAATTATTACAAATTGAATAAATTTACTGGCTTAATTTATCATTACGATGATAATATTTGTTATGACTTGTTATCATATGTATATGTAATTAATCGATCTTTAATGATTTTGCTTAATTTTGCTTTGATTATATACGTTTGAATGAGCTTGGGTTAATTGTTTCAATAAATAGTTGCGCAAACTTTTTTAAACATTCCGCAACAATTTTTTTCAGATACTTTCCAAAAAATTAAATCTCAACCATTGTCTATTATTTTAGATGGATCAAAATAGATTTTGGATAGTCTAAGATGAACTAACTCAAAATAGTTCCACAACCAGTACCAATTGTTGGTCATTTCTCACACACACACATAAAGGGCTTCCATCAATATCAATCGGTTGCTGGAAATACTATTCCAGCAACTACATCTAACACCATTCATCTTGATATTCAATAGTTGAAATTAAATAGGACTTGGATCCATCCACTAGAAAGAGTTGCGGCAGGACTATTCTTTTTGTCGGCTTGAAAAATTACTGCAGTATCCTCCAATTTAAATTCATAACGACATGGATACAACGTTGCCGTTTTGACATGTTACTAGAGGCTCTAGTAGCAGGTTAAAACAGATATGATCAATGAGTAGCAACCGGTTGCTTGCTGGAATAGTTTATTTCCTTTGGATGTTGAGAAGAAGAGGAAGACTAAGGATTTTTCAAGTTCTTAGCGGTACAATCACATAAAATTGTTGTAAGATTATATCTATCGATTTTTTTTAAAAAAATAAATATTGTGATCTATTTTGAATTTTTTTTTTGTAGACAAATATATTCATGTGAACTTTTAGAGAAAATTAACAATCATGTCTCTATATACATATATGCATGTGAATTTTAATGGAAATTAGTGAGTTATGTTTTTGAATAAATATATGTGTGTTATTTTTTGATGAAATAATGACCATATAAAATTTGTAAATTGTTTCTTGTTAAATTATTGTTAAATGGTTATGGATAATAATTGTGATATGTTTGTGTTTTATTATTGTTAAATTAGTGAGTTATATTTTGGGTAAATATATGCATCAGATCTGTTTTAACTTGACGTTAAAGCCTCTAGTGGCATGGCAAAACGACAACGTTTTGTCCATACCGCTATGAATTTTAAATTAGAGGGCGTTATAATAATTTCTAGAGTCACTAGAAAAAATAGTCATACCGCTACTTATTCTAGCTAGCGGCAGAGTTCAAGCCCTATTTAATTTCATTACTTGAATATCATGATGAACAATGTTAGATGTAGTTGTTGAAATAGTAGTTCTAGTATCCGCTTACTATAGATGGAATCTCATATGTATAATTTAATTTCTTTGTTGCTGCTAATATATACTATATTTTTGTCCAAGATCTAACTAATTAGGTGTGTGAAAATATATACGAATGGCTAGTGGTTTATTTACATCTAATGTGAGGACAGAGGCGGCTAAAGAGGTACAAAAGCTGTCACGGACCCAACACGACAGTTTTAAACACGAATTCATATATAATTCAGAAAAATACAGATAAAATAAAAGCAGAAAGTCCTAGCTAGCTAGAGGAGATAAAAGGCTATTTTAGCTGCTATGAATGTACTAACTTGAACCCGTACACTCCCTTGGATCGGTGAGTGGTAGCGTGTAGAAATTATGTTAGAACTAACGACTGACTGATGGGAAAATAAGATTACTTCTTATTTTTTTCATGTATACATATATAAAAAAAATTATTTTGAGATGCAATTGAAAACTGTCTCCATGAAAATTAATTATGCAGTTATTTGTAGCACCAATCATAGTCTTGAACTCTTAATTTGCCATAGGATAGAGGGCATATTGGTCATCTGGTTATATAATTAAGCGGGTTCATAGAAATTAATTATAACCAAGTACTTTTGGAAACTATTACTAAAGGAAGGAAATAACTCTTATGAAAGTTTGTGGACATTTAATTTACTACCTCCGTTCAAAAATTAGAGATACAATTTGACTTTTAAGATTAAATGACGACATATTAAACTTTAAATTTGATAAGACTAATAAAAGTTTAAAATAAAATAAATTTTGTGATTAATAGTTTTTATTATATACTACTACATTTGTTCCAAAATTAGAGATATATTTTGACTTTTTAAAGTCAATTTGCAAAATTCTAAAACTAAAAATTGATATAATTTCGTTCAAGTTTTAGAAGCAACAAAGATGATAATTAGTAATACTTTATAGGTAGTTTACAATTGTTATATTTGTTTGTATTAAAACTAAATAACCTCATATCAATTTTGAATTTTAGGATTTCATGAATTGACTCAAAAAAGTCAAAATATATTTTTAATTTTGAAACGGAGGGAGTATACAATTATAATAATTGTATCAACTAAAATTAAATACATTCACATTAATTTGAAGTTTAATATGTCGTCGTTTGATCTCAAAAATTAAATTATATTTTTAATTTTGGAACGGATGAAATATTAATTATACTTGTTAATCGTTGAGTCCTTCTTATATCGTAGTAGATATTGATCTTTTCAAATTAAAATTAATTCCGAAATTGAAAGAATCTAAGTAAAGGAATAAGTGAACTGAGCAAAAGTGCCTCTGAAGAAATATTCTACCACGGCATCAGCTGGTCCTGTAAAAGGAATGATTCTAGATGGTTTGCGTTATAATACAAGAACCATATGCTGAATTGAGTTGTTGATATTACGAAATACTCACTCCGTAGTCCGTACCCAAAATATATATATATAAGATTAATTTTAATTTTTTGAAATTATATTAAAATATTTTTAAATTTAAAATTGATATAAGTAATTCTTTTATACTTTTTGAAGATAACAAATTTTGTTATTAGTAGTGTTTTTCTTAAATAATTTATAATTCTCATAATTATATTATTTAAAATTAAATACATTTATATTAATTTTAAAATTTAAAAATATCTCGTGAATTTTAAAAATTCAAATTATTCTATATTTTATTCCAAACTAGACTAGGACAATACCTTAAATTCACTTTCTCTTGTGTACGTGTGTGTGTATATATATATATATATATGAAAAATGATTCATAACACGTATTTATTATGGATAAAAAATGAGATTTTTCTATCGTCCAATACAAAAATAAACAGTCGATATTAAAACTGAAATTACAGCACCCGCTACTATTAGTAATGGATGACGGGTTACGTCCGCTACTATTAGTAGTAGACGACGTACTATATATCATCATGTATCCGTTACTAATAATAGCGGACATAACACGTTGTCTGCTACTAATAATTGCGGGCATGAATTTTTCAATTATAATTTCGTTCGTTGATTTCTATGTTGAACAATATAAATAATGTTTGTCCATTTTTGATTCATAATAAATACTTCTTTTGAATCTCATATATATATATATATATAGAGAGAGAGAGAGAGAGGGGGGGTGGGAGAGAAGTATATATAAAAGCAAAAACACCGTATCGATCCTCTCAAATCATTTTTGCAGCAGGACTTTTCTCTCACCGGAATAGCTAAGCTAGCTAGCTCATCCACTTCAAATCATGCCCCATCAATGCTATGGCTTATGGTCCGCACGTATGTTTACTCAAAACACGGCATATAAATCATTTGTTGAAAAGAGAAATTAATGTAATTAATTTAATTTTTAATAGTCCAGAAGATATATATATATATATATGTATATATACACACACACATGAACTGTACAACGAAAACATGCAGCATTATTTGAGTTCACTAACCTAGTGCATGCACGCCGTTTGTAATAATATCCACAGAAAATATATATGGCTAACTTCGATGGAAACGAGATCATAATATCTAAAGGTCTGTTTGAAACTTTAAAAATATCGTGGAAAAGGAAGGTAAAGTGAGAAAATAAGATGAAATATAAAAACTTGTTGAAGCCTTTTTATATTCATCTACTAAATTATATTTTATCATTGATTTGTTTAATAGAGTTTTTGTAGAATTATACATATATAGTTAGATTTAATTTCATTAATTAAGATAGCCTCTTTTTTCCCCTTCATTTTTCTTTTTATTTTTAATTTTTCTCCTCGTTTTTTAAGTTCCAAACACACACTAACAAAATGAGATGTCACCCTTTTAAATATTTAGCAACTTCAAGTCTTCAACCATACCTCTAATATACTTCAAATATGAATATTTTTTCATATACTGATCATGAAACTATTTGTGTGCTTTTAAGATTATGTCAATGTTAATGTATCCATAAATATCTGTTCATCTTTTTCTCCATCTAGTGAAACCATTTATGGCATACTGTAGGTCTTGTTTGGAAAATCACGTGTTGATGACTTTTAAGTTGCGTGTTTAAATGAAAGAAAAACTAAATAAAAAAAAATAAGAAACAATCCAATTTAAAACTTGTAATATAGTACTGATCCATCCGTTCAAAAATATAGAATTAATATTAACTTTCTTAAAGTTAATTCAAAATATTTTTAAATTTAAAATTAATGAGATTCATTCAGCTTTAAAAAATAATAAATTTTATAATTAGTAATAATATTTATATATCATAATTGTATTGTCTTCAAAAGTCAAATTTAATTTATATTTTAAAATAAATAGAGTATTATATATATATATATATATATATATATATATGGGTTAATTAGAAAACTTTAATCGAAGGATAAGAGATAGTTGATGGCTTGGTGCAAGCTGATCAATAGCTGAGCATATTGAGCCTAAAGAATAAGGGATTAAGTGGAAAAGGTAAGGAGTAGTTTACATATGTTGGAACAAGCAAATTGCTTTAGTCAAAGAAATACGAATAAATTTCTAACCTAGTAACATAGCCACCTAGCTTATCCAATCCTATCCTATGTATGAGTAACATATGAGAATTTTCCGCTACTACACTTTTTACGCAATTTCTATCAATATATCTAGCGATAAAAATAATTCTTTTGGCGTACAATTATTAGCAATGTTTAGTATATTGTCCCTAAATTTGAATTTTTTGTCGTTAAATATGTATTAAAAAATTAAGTAAAAAATATAATGAAAAGGATTAGCTAAGCTAAAACCAAACCTTATCTTATTTTCAAGATATAGTAAACTTGAAGAAGATTTGCACGTCTTCAAGAGAAGATGGGGTGTGTGGGGAGTGTTTTGTATTTTACCAAAAATACAAAATTATTTGGTACTGCGACCGACTAAATATTTGGACTTGTATGGAGCTACCTAGTTGACAGGCAAGGCAAGATACTAACGGCTGGTTAGGCAAAGCAATGAAACACCTTAGTAGAGGTATTGGAGAAATTAAGTAACTTCGAAATTAACTTCATATAAAATTCGAAAAAAATAATAGTATTTAATATATAGCACTTCACAAATATTGGTAAGTTTTTAAGTCTATAGGTAAAGGAAAATGATATATATGTCGATAAATATTTAATAAAGTTGATTTACAACTAACATGAAAGTGTATGTAATAAGATATAATAAATTAAAGTGAGGTCTTTCTTAATTCTTATCTATGCCATGTATGTACATACGACGGAATCATAATTCGGCTAAAAACTTTCGTAATATATAACAAGACTTGTACGTAAATCCAGCTTTAAAAGTAATAACATTTACCTTCTTCAAAAAGTGTTTTACATTCAAAATTTTATTTTTAAAAATACTTTGTTATGTTACTAAAAATATTATAATTTAAATATTTTTAAATTAGAATATTTTTATCCCACCGCACTGCTACGCAAATGACTGTTAAAAATAGTACCGTAATACTTTTGTACTAGTACTACATTCCAATTTCCATGGTTGGTTTAATTTCTAAAAGAATTGAGAGAAAAGGTACTACTAGGCCGAGATTTATTTGATAATTATAAGGAAAATGATATATATTGTGAATGTTTATGTTTATTTTTTGATTGTCAGTTAAGTGAATAAATATTAATGATAAATTTTTTGAAAAGATATATAATAAGTAAGATTTTTGTATAATTCTTATTAATCCTCTGTATTAATAAGTTTTGTAAGTGTAATTCGGTGTAAATTCTAATTATAATGAATGTGGAGGAGGCAGATATTTGGAAAAGTTGGATGTATATATTAATTGAAATTCTAATTATAATGTATGCGGAGGAGGCAGATATTTGGAAAAGTTGGATGTATATATATATTAATTGATTTGGGTTGAGACAATTGAATTGAATTGAATTCAAGTCAATTCAAAGCTAAGCAGTCCCAAACTGACCTGATATAATCATGCAAATTAAAGAGTCCTCTTGTCACTTTTAAGGTCATGGACACTCATGGTCCCTCGAGGATGGAGACATGTATGGTCCCTCGAGGAGGGAGACATGTATGCAAATTATTTAGGTCTCGGATACTTACTATTTTGTTATTTTTTTTAAATGATAATTTTTTTACTCTGTATTGTGAGTTTTGTACTCTTACTTATCGAGTGGAATTGTATTTGGAGTCCTCTTATATATTATAAAAAATTTTAACCGAATTATAATTACGATGTATGTGCATACATAGAATGAGTAGAAATTAAGAAAGGTTCCACTTTAATTTATTTTATCTTATCGCATCACTTTTACGTTGGTTGTAATCTAATTTCGTCAAGTATTTATTTGACATGTATATCATTTTCCTTGTATTTGTATTGATGTTCCTTTATGGGTGTCCTTTAAAAATAAATACTCTATTTGTTTCACACACAAAAAAAAAGAATACTCTTTATTGTGAGTTTTGTACCCGTACTCATTGAGTGGAATTGTATTTGTATTGATGTTGCTTTATGGGGGTCGTTTAAAAGAAAATACTCTATTTGTTTCAAAAAAAAACAAATCACTTGTCAATTTTTTTATTATCTAAAAAGAATCTTTTTTTATGATAATAAAAAGTGATATAATACTTCAATTTTACTGCTACAGTTTATTATTACAACATTACTATCAAAGTAAGAGAAATTAAATATGTAATAAATATATCTCTAGAATTTATTAATTATGTAAATAAAATTGTTTTTATGAGAGGGAGAGAGTATCATTTTGTTTCATGTTATTGCCGTCCCCGCGCTTGATATAGCTAACACTAGCGGGTGACCGGGTGTGACACATAGCCCTGTTTGCCGCTGTTTATTTTAAAATAAATATACATTTTTTAGTAATAAAATATTATTATTTTAAATTCAATTACAATTTATTTTAACTATTGTATTTAATAAATAAGCTGAAAATATATATTTAAAATGTCTAATAAATTTAAGCTGAAAATAACAGTTAAATATCATTTTTTTTTGTGTGTGCTGAAAGTGTTGTCTTAGCTTAGCTTATATTCCACACTATTTGAGTTTGAGGTCAAATAACGTCATATTAAATTTTAAATTGAAGTGAATTTATTTAATTTTGGTTGATATAATTATTATAGTATATAATAAAAATTATTAATTACAAAATTTATTTCATTTTAAATTTTTATGAGTCATACCGATTTTAAAATTTAATATGTCGTCGTTTGACTTTAAAAATTAAATTGTATTTTTAATTTTGGAATGGAGAAAGTAACTTATTAATAACGTTTACATTTATGTTAAAGATTCTTAATTATAGTTTGAGTAGTACGAAGGTTGAAAATTTGAGCTCTCAAATGATGTGTATAATTTTTTTGAATTCTACTTGATCTAGCAATGTAAATAAAAGAGTGACACATATTTGAAAATCAAATTTGGACTACTAACATTACCCTTAATTATGTTTCACGCTATACTTTTTCTGGTAAGTGCAGAAAACATAAAATTGGTTTATTAATCATGTATTGTTAACCGTCGTCAATGAGATCTTAGCCTAATAATTAAGATTGAGATTATGTGACTTTTAAGTTTCATGTTCGAATTGTTTCTTATGATGTACTTGAATATAAAAAATTCAAAAATAAAATTATTAGTGTTACGTTTTAATTGAGTTTATTTCTTACTTTATATGAAGTTTTGTTTCCTATGATGTACTTGATTATAAAAAAAATCAAAAATAAAATAACTTCGTTCATTTTGTTTCCTATAATGTACTTGATTATAAAAAAATTTGTTTTGTTTCCTATGATGTATTTGATTAAAAAAAATTCAAAAATAAAATAATTTCGTTGGTTTCTCAGTGTTACCTTTTATTTTTATTAATTTTTTTTGCCGAGTGTTCAATAGCTAGAATTCATTTGAGTCTGCTTATGTGTTTCTTCTTTTACTTTTCTTTCACCGACAAACTATAAAATACGTACCATATTTGTTAGAGATGCGTTCGGAAATTTTATAGTCAATTTGGAAAATTATCTAAATTTTGAAGATAATAAATATGATAATTGTTAACGCCAGATTTCGACCATCCGATAAAATCACCAAAAGGCGGGGCCAAAATCGCGCCAACTGATTGATGGTGTAATATTATGGATCCTAACCCACAAAGCGTATATATAAATACAAACATACACCAACAATATAAAATATAATGAACACAAGATTTACGTGGAAACCCAATTGGGAGAAAACCACGGTGAGAGTAATGATCTACTATAATGGTTTATTGTTTACAGAGAGTGTTTGTGTTGTGTGTTCTCCTCCTGTTGTATATTGTCTCTCCTCCTCTAACCTCCTGCCCACTACCTATTTATAGAAAAATACCCTCAAGTGGACCATGGCCCATCATATTTATTGGACTTCCACCAGATTTATTTGAGCCCACTCCATATAACTTGGGCCTAATAAATCTCACCCTAACATTGCCCCCCAGTCTCTTATTTATAAGGAACTTAAAACAAGAGACTATACAAAAAGTACACTCCAACAGCCAAACCAGCAAAATTAATAAAACCATCACAACCGCACACGAGTGCCCTTCAAGAGAACAAAATTTTTCTGAATGATGTCTATTCGAAGGGATTTTTATCCGTTCGGGAGGAAACACTCCCCTTCGACCAAAGGCCTGAAGAAAAGAGGTCCCCGGGCAATCCTGGGCGACCCCTAATACTCCAGCTCGACCAATGGCCTGAGCTGAGTATACCCCCGTCTCCTGCCGAAGGATATGTATCCGCCTGAATATTCATCATTTTAGAAAAACTAAGCTCCTCCGAAGGACGCCTCGGATCCGACCTTATAACTCAAACCAACCTTATCACGCCGAAATGGGTGAAGGCTGAAGCGGAAGGCTGAAACCGAAGTGCTGAAGCCGAAGGCTGAAGCCAAATGCTGAAGCGAAAGGCTGAAGCCAAATGCTGAAGCGGAAGGCTGAAGCCGAAGTGCTGAAGCCGAAGGCTGAAGCGAAAGGCTGAACCCAAATGCTGAAGCGAAAGGCTGAAGCCAAATGCTGAAGCGGAAGGCTGAAATAAATCTCACCCTAACATTAATTAATAATACCTTTTACTTAGATTATACAAAAAAATTTATAATTGTTGGTACCAAAATTTTATAATGATTTTAAATTTTAAAATTTCATGAATTAACCAAAAAGAGAAAAAATATTTCTAACTTGGGACAGAGGGAGTACATAGATCGAATTTTAAGTTGAAGCCATATATTTGCTAAAACTGGATTTCATATTTTCCCACCAATTGAGAAACCTACGTTAGTTAGTTTATAAATTTGATCACAGCCTATCATAATTATCCAGCCTACCTAAATTCTGAAAGGAAAGGAAAAAGAATCAACAATTCTCATTGAACATCTAAAACAATACAACTATTCATATCATTTTCTTACCTCCTAACCCTAAAGAACTTGAAAGGAAAAAAAATGTCAAAAGAGAGAACAAAATCGGCTTCAAAAAGTGCCTTCCAGAAAATAAAGTGCTAATCAGTCATCGTCAGGAGAGGAAGTAGTGGGGAGAGTGAGAAGAAGAGGATTGGTATCTTTCATGGTGTTTATCATACCATCGGCAAGCCACTCTGAAAAACCCTCGCTGAGGGCCTTTTTCATCCATGAATGCCGACAACATTCTCCAGCTTCAGAAACTGTTAGCCAACTTCTTTGACGAAGATTCTGCTCTGGCCACGAATCAAGCTCCTCCTTCACAAACAAAGCATACATGGCAGCTTTACACAAACCTTCAGGACTAGATTCGTCTTGAAGAGTTTTACTTTTGAAGTAATAGTCGCCCAAGAAATGCTGGGAACAAAAGATAACATCAAACAAACTGAAAATATTCATATAAACTACACCTACATTTGTACTTAATTGTCTTGAAGAGTTTTACTTGAGGTAATCACGGCACTGCTGGAAACCACCAGTGAACATGGAACCTCAATTTGGACATGGTAAAGAGTGATAAAAAGAAACGAAAGGAAAAGAAAATGAATTATCGAAAAGACAAGAACATTGCTGACAAATCATTCCACTTGGTTTTTGCAATTACATTTGATATTAAATTTTCTAGAAGTATATATGCTAAACCTTTTTGAGTGCCGATATACAGCATTTGGTCAATTAACTTTTCAGAATTTTCCTCTATACACAAACTGAGTTCGTTCCATGCTTCCAAGTATTGAGAACTTAATACCATAATACGAAACATGTGATTTACACATCCAAAGGATTCTCAAGTAGACATAATCACAAGCTTTATGAGAACTACCGTCCATTACAGATCATTACCACATATTATAGTATGTAAGATTTCATATGCATCTCAAGATGTACAATATTTTCACCTCTTCTCCAACCTCCTTGTACATTTCCCTAGGGCTGAAAACGAGTTGAAAAGTTGTACGGATTCGAGAACCCAACTCAAATTGGACTCGAATTAAAATTGTATTTGAAAAACTCAAAGTCAAATTTGACTCGTCTCGAATACTCATTAGTCATTACTTGGATTCGATACGACTCGGATCCAAATATATTCAAACTATTCAACAGTTTCGAATTCGAGCCTGCCAATGTTACCCCCAGCTTAATAATATATATTTTTATCAAATCAAACTTATTATTTGACTTGAAAAATGAGAAAATATATTTAAATTTCACTTTATAATTATCTAACTATTACTAACTTAAAAACAAGACGAAAAATACTCCAATTAAGGTATTTTTCTTAACCAAAAAAATAAATAAATAATCAAATTACTATTTTCTTTGTTCATTAATCCCACAAAAAAACAAAATGAATTTAAGTTCACCCCTAATACTGAACAATGACCTTTAATCATAAGGTAACTAAGACTACCTGCTAATAACAGATAGATGTCCACTGTAATATTTGCTTTGAAGTTGTCGTAACAGAATTCAAATAATCATGCATGTATTCAGATTATAAGTAAGAGAAGGACATTAAAACACATAATATTCAGATATAATCACTCATCTTTAGCATGGACTTGTGGTATGCTCATCCAAATTAACAGTACAGACAGGCACAGAAACATGACTAACATGTGAATGACTTCAAAGTAAGATTATATACCAAGAACTTGGTACAGATCTCATCCAACTAATCAAACATGGCTTTTCACACTTACCATTAAATCTCCTCGAACTCCAGCCTCTTCCAAAGCTTCGCGTGCTGCTGCCTCCTCAACTGTTTCATCATTTTCCCACCCACCCTATAAAGAAGAAAGAAAAATAAGAAAGCGTAGCCAAAACAGAACTGTTATCTTACAATCAAATTTACAATTTTGTAACCAAATTGGCAAAAGAATCACAAGAAGTCAAGAATGCATGTCAAATAGTACCTCCGTCTTTAAAACGATGTCTAAGAGTTCAATAGGCACACAAATAAGGTTCACAAATCAGAGGAGAGAGAATAAAATTTGTTCCGATACACCCTTTGTTTGGACCTCTACAAATACCATAATTAACTTGGGAGTGCAGTGCTAGTACGGAGATATGTGCACTTTGGGGTAAATTAGTATTTATATGTCATATTTTACATTTGGTTTGTGTACTTTTAGACATCCTTTTGGGGACAGAATCTAGTGTGCTTTTGGACATGCTTATGAGGACGGAGGAAGTATCAACTATTATCACTTGTGCACGTCAACACTTGCATTCCCGTTTCTTAGGATGGAAGAATGGAAAGAATAGGGCCATAGGAGAAGGGAAAATGGAAGGGCAGATAGCATTTCATCTGCTTCATAGGAGGTAAAGCAGATGGAAAGTGATGAACTCTTTTCCGAAACAAGGGTAAAGTGGTAATGCTTGAATAAGTTAAAAACTAAGTTGACATGATTTTTGGACATCCAGAAACAGGAAGGCACACATCTGAATTGGGAGGGGGGCGGAGGGAGGGAGTTTATTAATAAAACACTTCCATGAGAAGACACAGTAAACACCATTGATAGTGATGGATCTGCTGCAGTATTATTCAAAACTTCAGAAAACATATTCATTCCAAAACTAAGAACCAGATCTTTACCTTTGGAAACAGAAGGCCAGGTCCACTAGTTGAGTTGATCATTAGTACCTCAACAATCTTCTCGGACGTTTCACCTATGTTCTCTTCAAAAGACTGATACTTAAAGGGTATACACCTGTGTCAATGACAAGTAGTCAAACATATGAAGGAAGCAAATACGCAAACTCTAAATTATCAGACTAGAATATCATTCAAAAGCAATAATTGATAATGATAGGAAATCTTGAATATGAATAGAAATCCATATCTGATCATTTTGATTAAATTCTGATGTTAATATGTAATATTTTAATGACAATAGTTCTAAGAATAGCACATTTTATGACAATACTTCCATGGATAGGCGGATAGCACATGCACATTAACTGTTCAGAAGAAATTCACATATAGCAAGAGGACAGACATTATAGAGGATAATTTGATCGAAGGTCTAAGGAGGAAGCTCCAGTCTACTTGTTTATACGAATGACATACTAATAGACCATTTTAGAAACTCAAATTAATTCTATTTGAAATATTAGCTGCTTCTTTGGCCATTCTAGAGACTTTAAAATATAAAAAGCTGTAGATTATTTAACATCAAATTATGCATAAGAACACCGATTATTTGAATCAATGCCATAAGTAAACTCTCTAATTGACCCCGCTCTAGAAGTTGCACAAAAAGCCCTTTGATCTTCTTACTCTTTCTTGAGTAACTTAACAACTCCATGCAAAATGATATTTAAATTTCTAATCTCTCCAGGTGAAGTTTGTCATTAGTTTCTTCAATCAATTCCTCAGGAGAACTTCTGCCAATATATTGGAATTATTCTTCTAATTTATTTTTTATTATTTCATAGTAGGTAGAGGGGGTATAGAACCTAACCTAAAATCCTACAAGGAAATAAAGACTATAACAGCCAAAGGATAATGTCTCTACTCTCGACTGAGACTATAACTGGGGCACTAACGGCTACAGAGAAGTGTCTCCATTGATGATATCAACTAATGCCTCTGCTGATATTCGAAACCATGACCACTCTCATATAGAGAGTGTATGATGCTACTTGAGCTAGAGCTCGTTGGTACAATTATAATGCAATTCAAAATCTACCTGTATCTAAAGAAGTGCTGTAACTCACAAATAGAACCTCTCACTGCCATCTGAAGTTTAACATTCCACAATTTACAGTTAGAAACTCCTACCAGAATAACAGGTTGGAAACCCAAACAATTTCAATGCACTCTCCTCAGACCCTAGTGCGACAAAGGAAGCAGTGGAGCTATTCCAAACAGGCCTAAAGTGTAGCAATCCTATAAAAATGCTAGAATCCTACAAAACTGCACCCCCAACATTTCCGGAAGAAGTTCAAAAGCTGCCCGAGAGCCCAGGCCTGCTTGGCTCCATTAAGCCCGACTTGAGCTCGTTAAACGAGTTGAGCTCGAACAAACTCCTTTACCCGTTTAGTTAAACAGGCCAAGCTCGAACAATGTGGTGTTTGGCTCGAATAAGCCCGGCTTGAGTAACCTTTAATTAATTACTTTTTCTTATTTTTATAATAAAAAGTTAAACAAGCGGGCTTAAGCTCAACTAGGCTCCGCTCACTTAAGCCCGCTAAACGGGCTGAGTTCATACACCAAATCTCATACTCATTTAAAGTCTGACTCAACTAGACTCGTTTAACTTTTAAACGAGCTCGAACTCGACAAATTAAAACCCGGCTTGGCTTGACTCGTTTATAGCTCTATTTATCAGCCTCTCAAATACCACACACAGTTGATTTTGGAGTCCAACTTGATTGACCCTCCACTGTCAAACTAATACTGACCCCCTCCCGAACTCTATCCACATGTACCTTATTATCCAACCATGGTTTTAAATTTGAATGGGCCTCAACCCAAAGAAGTACCATGACAATCAAATGGTATTATGTGTGTGTGTGTATAATTCAAATCCTGATGGGGAGACATGACTTCATCACATTCAGAAATAAGATCTCCCATGGGTATGAAATCAACAAGCAATCAATCTATGACATCAATGAGTAACCTTGGCCTTTAAGTCGAGCAAATTATTCACCTTGATAGGCAAATTCACAAGATCATGCTCAACAACAAACTCACAACCTCCAACATAGCCCTCATCAATAGCACACATCTCCCCCTTCCCGTAGATATGCGTATGAAACATTCTTTTTACATTTTAATTTACAAAAAGGTAAAATAAAAAAACATACTTTTAGCATGTAATGGCATGAAATACTTTCTCTATAAATGAAAGGATAAAATTCTTGATTATATTTCTAAATATATCCAGGCTAGATAAACATATCTTTGCTAATTGTTCCAAAATCTCCAAACAGGTAGCAACAGTTCTAATAATTCCAAACAAATAAAAGAAAATTAATCAATGCTAACATCAAAACCCAAGATTAAACCAATGTATGCCATAAATATACCACCGTGCAACAATATCAACAAGATAACCAAAAAAGACCCTTAATTTATAACCACCCCTTAGAACCACATTTCGAGAGGAACAAAAGAAAAGTGTGGACTGAGTGAGAGAGTTGTTACAAAAGATAAAATAATTCGATTTGTAACCCATGCACAAAATCCCTTCTAAATCTTTAGCAATGAAACCCTTGTTGAGCATTTGCCCACAATTTCCCCCAATTTTCCCCTCATCCAAAAAAATAAAAAATAAAAAAAAGAGGAAAAATTGATGTCTAGAGAAAGAAATAGGGAATACCCGGCGATGAGACGGTAGCCGTCCTCATAGCGCTGCTGATGACGACCAGTGCGGGCCACCAATTCAGACATTTCACAATCAAAATTGAAAAATCGCAACTTTCAACTTCAAAACCACCTTTTTATCATCTCTACTTTATTGGGGAGATGAATCAGAATCCAACCCATTATCCTCCTCCTGTCTTCTGTTTCCAAATTTGTCAAAAAAGAAAGAAAATCAAAATCAAAATCCTTTTACAATGTGTTATGTCACCGCCATCATTTTCGTTTCCTTGTTTTGTTGAGAGAGAAAAGAAATTGAGGAGAGAGAGAGAGAGAAAGAGGTAAAAAGGAAGCGCACAGAATAAAAAAGGGTTGTTTTTGGTTGAGAAGGAGTCAAGTTTTCGTTATCGTTATTGCTGCTTCCTTCCTTCCTTCCTTCCGTCCGTCCTTCTAATAAATAAAGAGGTCGGTTACTAATTTTAATTTCTCACACACAAAATCAAACCGCCTGGTGTTTATCGCCCCCACACAAAACCGACCAAGTACTGCCGCCTCTCTCTAGTCTCTACGAGAACAAATACTCACATGCTTGACTAAGGAGGATATACCCTTAAAATTGAAATCTGATGGGTTATTAAGATTTT
The DNA here is from genome assembly GCA_034770075.1 of Aralia elata. Taxonomy (NCBI): domain Eukaryota; kingdom Viridiplantae; phylum Streptophyta; class Magnoliopsida; order Apiales; family Araliaceae; genus Aralia; species Aralia elata. The sequence goes on from CM068377.1 coordinate 16,895,598, forward strand.
GTTTGACTTTTTATTTATTTATTTATTTATGATTAGTTAGGTTTATCATCGTTGGTCACACTTACAGTTTCAATCTTTGTTATAGTGTGAGTTTGTAATATATATTTTTTTTATAATTTGAAACTTTTTTTTTGATATTTTATTGTAAGACTTGTATTCTAATATGTAAATGTTTACTTGCATTGTAATTGAGGGGCTCTTGATATTGATTATGTAATCTCTGTCCAGGAAAGCATTCAGAAATTTATTATTATTATTTTATAAACTTTAGTCCACATAAAATTGAGAAATGAGAAGTGAACAAATTGGCCATTTTATTAATGGTAGGTTCATGGTTTGAGATTTGTATGGTACCTAAAAGATTAGTCAATCGAGCAACCTTGTTGGTTAATCAAGCTAGGAAGTCTAATTGTAATGTTATTATTTATTTTAATGCAATTCTTAGCTTTATGCGGGCATGAGGTTAATTTTCAGATATCAATAGCCCTTTTTTTTTGGAATTAAGATTGAAATAGAGACTCTCCATGATCCAAATTTAAATGTATTAAAATGTGATATCACGATGATAGGAGAGAGAAAAAGATGATAATGGAGAATGTACAAAGAATGGAGAGTCTCCATTTCATTTGAAATGGAACCATAAGGTTAATTTTCAGATACCAATAGCCTTTTCTTTTTAAAATAATTAATTTTTAACAACCGTTACTTTTGAATTGAAGGAATGAAATTAGTAAATGAATAATATAGGAAAGAGAATGAAACGAAGAGTTGAATGATTTATTTCATTCCAGTTGGAATGAGTGATTCCATACCAACCCCTAAGGAATAAAATTTACAAATTTGGCAGGAATTAAAATTATTCATTTCATTCCAATAGAATAACCACACAATTTTTTTTTCCATTCCCATTTTTATTCATACAATACAAACGAAGCAGATTTCAACTTCCTTGGAAAACAATGGTCCCCTGCTCATGAGGCACCCTCAAGTCCTGTTATCAAACATATGTCCTGATTTTGGAAAAGCAATTAATAATTCAAGCATCTACATGTTAAATGACCAGAACAAAACTGATTACTTATGATAATTTTCACTAGACTATAAGTCAAGTTACAATTCCCTCCAAAGATGAAGGAAATTTCAATAACCTAATAACTGAAGGTTCATATTATCAGCCAGAAAAAATAAAGTAAAAAAATCCATGCAGTTCAGATACATTATAATGGCACAATTCACCGAAAACGTCAATATGTAGAAAGCATTTCAGTGTCCTAATACTTCTTAATGATTTCCGACAGGGAAGAGTACGTTCCGAGGACTGCACTGGCGATACCCACGGCAACAATTGTAGTACTTAAAATTGTCTGAACAGGTGAAAACATGTGTAAAACAAAGAAATTCACATATATTATTAGACTTTAATAGTAGGTTCTTGCAAGAGGAAATATTTGACTTTGCTATACTGAAGTAGTACTGAAGATAATTGAGCTATTCTTACCTGCGTAGTTGTGGCTTTCTTCCCTATGATTTTCAGGAAACACAAAGCTGGCATTATGATAGCCTGAATCACATGTGTTAATAAAAACTAGATTAAAAGAAATTTTGATAGATTCAATGTCTGAGCAAAACTTTATGCGCTGAATCTAGCCATTTGTCAACATGTGTTTTAACTGGAGGAAGGTGAATTCTTACCACAAGAACACTAAGAAGAGAACCAATCAAAGCCATCACAAGACCTGCAATGCACAAAACATGAGGTAGATTGCATTATATATATCTACGACTACCAAGTTGGTGAAGTTGCATTCCAGTTGCAAAATAGTTATCGGCTCATGCTACTTGTGCTTCAAATGTAAAATGCATTGGTAAAATACGAGGTAGATTTCACATTTTTGTTTTCTGAAGGTTGTATTAGGCATGGGGTCCCCAATTTATACTCTCTCCGTTCCAAAATTAGATATACATTTATAAATGATGACTTTTAAGGAAAATTTTATTTTTCCAAACTTATCCCTAACTTTAGCTAGAAATGTAATAGTGGTGGCATTACGATACGAAAAGAAAAGTAATGGCATGTTAGGAAGTTCATGTCATTTTATAGCCTAAAAATAGAAATGTATCTCTAATTTAGAACGGAGAGAGTATTTCCAAGAATAATCACCATGAAGAATTATGTCCTAGAATGATTACCATGAAAATAGATAGGCAAAGTCCAGAATTATCTAAATCACACCAGCTCTTTTTATATGTCCACAAATGACTTCATAATCAGAAACTGATGCACCCATATTTAAACAATTGTTGAGTCATCCCAGGTAACATAAAAATCAGCATCACTTATGCCCAAATATTTCTAATTGTCGATGCCACTAAAGAAAGTTACTCTGTTTCTATATTAGGCTCCCAATCAATATGGTAAATCTTCTCTGCCACAGGGACTTATCATAAACTACTTAGTTTATATACATAGAAGCAATAGAAGAGAATGCTTAATTATGAAAAACAATAAGTAGGGCCTGAGTGCAGAAGATTATATGATTATACTGAAACTGAGTAAAAACAGTGTCTCAAGACATACCAAAGAATGGAAGAAGAAATGCAACGCAGACGGAAGAGATGACAAGTGTTGTCCTGAGAAGAATGTAGCACCATATACTACTGGAAATCCCAACAGGCAGCAACTCTTCTATACTCCGTGCCAACGGGTTCATCAACAGGGCATACTTGTGCAGTGTTAAGGAAGAAAAATGGAATAAATGATAAAGTGGGTGGGAAAATTAATATCAAGTTATGATAACAATTTTACTTTAGATTAACTGCAAAAAGGATATTTAGTGAATGGATTGATAACCTGTAGAAAAGTAAAATTAAATTATCAATATAAAATAAAAGCAAACTATAGTATTAAATTTACCTTCAAACTCAAACTGAAAAGAAGAAATTGAAGCTTACGGTTGTCCACACTGCAACTTTTGAAGCAAATGCCTTCCCTGGCATATTTAAAGTAATCTGAGACAAGGTGCCTTGACCGAACATGAGAAATCCCATGATTGCAACGCTCCCATATACTACAACGCACAAAAGAAAACTGCAAACAAGAAAGTGCAATGGATTTGAGGGAAAAAGCATGATAATTCATATGCTGCTATGAAATGAAGGTGATGTACCATGTTATAAGTGCCTTGCTAAATTTTGCTTTATCAGCCATTGATTGGTAAATATTGGGAAACACAGAATGTCCAGAATAGCAAAATCCGTATACACCGATTGCAAAAGGAATCCCGCTCCAGTTTACTACTTGACCAGTTTGATGAAATCCAATCCCATCAACTGTACCGAGAAAAATCACACAGAGAACAATCACAATCGTTGCAAGGACTCCACCAGCTGCAAAGATTAGAGAACATGGTTATCAATTTAATGATTTATATATATAAAAAAAAATTAGAACAAAGGAGGCACTTGAACAGATATTTAAAACCACCTGAAAGGTATGAAATTACTCGTAGATCTCTTAACCAAACAGTCGGTAAAACCACAACAGCAGTGAGAATTCCAAAGAAGTGCATCGAGTCCAGATTGAAACCAGCCCAATTCAAGGATGTTCCAGGGAATAGCCTGGTAAGATTATCCCCTTCCAAAATAATAAATTCCACACAGTAGGACTGCAAGCATGGAATAAATATGAGGAATCTTCTTTAGAACCAATTATGAAACAAGCCACCTATTAGAACGGATGGTTCACTTACATATAATTCTGCATACAAAATGATCTGCACCAAAACCCAAGAGTATGATATCATGAGAAAACTTTATACCAGACATTGATCAATAAATAGCACAGCAGGTCATTTAACAAACTTTAAAGAATATCAGTAGGTCTACAGCTGCATGTTATATGTGTATTTGCCAAATCAATGCAAAACAAAAGATAAAAAAAATTCATCTCGCAACTAATTATCGAGGTGCAAAAGAGGGAGAATATATAATACTTGAACAATGACACATAAAAGTTTCTTTGGCCAACTATTCATTAATTAGGTCTCACAAAGAAGATTTTTGATGCAAATTTTCGAATCTATCAACTTACAGATATGAAAAGGCGTCCATATTTTCCAAATGCAGCTTCTCCTATGTCAGGGTAGGTTAATATGCCTTCTTTGCTCTCAAAGCAATGTCTCATGAGCGAAGCAGTATAGCAACATATAACTGCAAACAGAACTAGCACTACCAAGCTTGCCCAGCCAGCTTCTTTCACAGTATTAGGTGTAGAAAGAAGCCCAACTCCAGCCAGCACATTTAGTCCTGTCCAACTACAGCATAAGTACTTGAATTTATATCCGACCAATCTGAAAATAAATATATTCTAGTTACCATATATATGCCTTCTGAGAAATTTTCTTCTTAACTATCTGAACTTTAATATTTGAGAAAAAAGGGAAAGATAAATTTGTACTATTTATTTCCTAATCTTCAACTCAGTAACGTTTTGCTGTATTTCCTCTAGATAATATATACTTATTAAATTTTGAGTTTCAACATTTTGAACAAATTTAACTTATCAAATGATATATCCATAAAATATCGATAATGATTGCAGTGCAAAATTGTGAAGAATCAATTACCGTTGAATATGGTCTGAGTAAAGCTACATCCACGGCCAATAGGAAGTTCTCCAGTAAAATCCTCATGCAGTGAAGCCTTCTGTGACCACGAAGATCTTGTTATCCCATCCAAATCTTCGTTCTTGTAAATTTTTTCATATTCAGACAACAACGAGGTCTTTGAATCATTATCCAAGCTATTTCTACCACTAATATCACAAGGTGAATATCTAGAAGTGGATGAACGTCGAAGGAGTCCAAAATTTGGTGATGCAGCAATTGTGTACGAATCGATTGCCTCCCTGTCACGAAGAAAATGGTATAAGCACTGAATTCCATAAATACTACTGAACTACTTCTACAACTTACTCGCTCCATTACACAAAAAAAGTTCCATTTGTAAATATATATATAAAAAAAAATGTTTCACAAATGGAATCCAATTTCAATATCCTTATGTTCAACATCACAATTTCAGTACCATGGCACCACTACTAAACCAAGCACCCACTATATTTAAGAATAAACATATAAGAAAAATATATCTTTAAAATTTGCAAATTTTACAAATGGGACTATTTTGTCAAACGGAGGGAGTACCTTGCACCTTATTTTCTCTATGACTAAAATAACTGAAAATTTTCTTTGTAGACAGAGTTCTCATAAGCATGTAGGGAGAACCATGTTCAGGAAAAATATGAATAAATTTGCAATTGTTCCCCATTAAAGCTCATAAAGAGATGCAAAAGCCAATTTAGGCTTAATTTCCCAATTCCCAATAGTTACCAAACTCACTATCAACCACCACCCATTTCCCTATAAATACATACATATATACATATATATATATATATATGTATGTATGTATGTTGAAATTGTAAGGCTCTATTTTAAAATAGTGCCTATGTGCAACGACAGAAAAAAACATTGCAGAAAATTAAATTACCTGTAACTGCGAGGCCATTGATGAGAAGAGAAAGGAGAAGAGGATTTTCTAGAAGCTTCATAATCATGACCAGCTTCATCATCGTCATCACTACTAGTACCATTATTACCATTAACACCGTCAATATTATTGTTGTTATTGTCTTCTAAATCATTGAATTCATTTTCATTATTCTCTAAGAAAAAATAGTCTGATGATCCGTTTTCTTTCTCCTCCCTCATTCTTATGTAGTCTGAACCACAAAATCCTCCGACCTTATACTGTAGTCTGTAGACAGAGTAGTAACAAAGAATAGGGTCCAGCAGTTTCTGGGTATTTTGGAAAAGGAAGCTGCACAATTATCACTCTACTCCAAGTTAGTGATATATATATATATTATTATATATATACACACACACACACTAACTTGTCAGTCACAAGTTTGTTTGATTGTGGTTTGGACCATCGTCAGAACTCAGAATTGAGAAATTGTAATTCAAACTATCATTATTATTATATTGTCTTTATGACATTTATTTATTTATTTATTTTATGATAGACATAATAAATTAATACGTAATGAAAAATATTCAAATTGTTATGATGTTTGTAATGAGTAATAAATAAACAAAACACAAAATATGTCAAATTATTATAATAGCCTAAATTAATATTATAAATTATTATATTAATTTAACGTGAACCAACCATGAGGTTTAGGCAATCACAATTGCCGCGCGTAATGCTAAAACATACATGCTTTTGTACAGCTGGGTGGTAACGTGTAAAAGTGGATCCCAAACCATTTAAAATTAACCAAATGTTAAGAATATGTGAATACTGAATCCAAACATATACGCCACTTATTTATTTGTACAGAGATTGGGTGTCTTATAATAACAACAACAACAATAATAATAATAATATTCAATAACCGATTGATAAGGTTGGCACATGACATGAGTGGTTACACTGGTTGAGGATCTGTGGTTCTCTCTCCAAGGGACATTCCACATAAATAAAACGGAGACAATTCACGAGGATCAAGCTCAAAACTTTTACCTATCTACTTCAGGAGAAGGTTCCGGAATAAGATTCGGACAAATAATATATATATTATGAATATTTATATTACGTATTTTTTAATTGTCAGTTATATAAATAAGTATTAATAATAATTTTGTTAAAAATGTGTTCTTTCATAATTTCTATTGTAATTCGACATAAATTTATCACAATACATCACAAGACTCTAAAATTTGTATTTCGTCATTCATACAAAAAGTAAATATTTTCACAAGAAGTACTATTAATTGGATACAGTTTGATTTTTTTTTTCTCCCTAAGAGGGTTGCCAAACCAAATATGGAGTATATTGTTAAAAAGTACTTGTGCAAACCTACGTACTCTTTCATCTTTATTAATACACAACAAATTTACACCTGCTAGTACAAAAAGAGTTATTTATTGTTAAAATTTCGCAAAACAATAATTTATTTTTTTTGCTTTGAGCTTGCTTAGAAAACATATTTAGATTTGAATAAAGAAGCCCACAAAGTATTGGTATGGGACCAAAACTTCCGATCTGTATTCATGAAGAAAGTCATGCTGCACAATTGGGCTTGACAAATACCCATTTGGGCTTGCACGCTGTGGCCCAATTTATTACATGCTGTGTCTTTGTCTCACCAGAATGGACCCAGATAAATTGTCTATTGGTTAGATTCATATTCTTTAGGGGTGGTACGGGTTGTATCCTGATGGTTTTGCATTTAAAATTGCAATTGAACAGGTCCAAGGCGATATTGCTGATGAGATTACTTATGCTCAATTGGTGGAGCGGTCTGACTCTGATCTGATCCAATAAACTAAGATACTTCTGGGTTTATGTTTTTTTTGGACCTTTAAGTTAACATAATGCTTGCTTATATAAAAAGTATAAATTTTCTGTTTAAGCCAAACTTGCATTACAGTCAAGTTTTTACTATTAAATACTTTTTTTAAAATAATCAATATTAATTTAAAATATTTTCAGTCCATCCACAATGATTTGCCTAAGCGGCTCTAAGTTGGTCAATTTTTGTTATTACTAAACTATATATATATATATATATATATATAAAGACAAGTTGTAATGAACTGGATTAAAAAAGAAAAGATTCCTACATACATCTTGGGTATAGAATTAAGCTGCTTCTTAATTAATTACTATTTGAGATCGAGATCGTTCGTGATCGTCCCAGGCTCTGGAGGGCTGAGCACAGGGGTAGTGTGTGGTTCCACGTGCATGTTAGTAACAAACCTCAACCTTGGCTTGTGCATGACATGCATTCCGCACACGTGTGCAACATGTTTCAACACCTACCATTTAACCACCTCTTTCTCTGTTTTTTTGAGTGTCATTAATTTAAGAGTCGTACTTATACATTGTTTCGAAAGTTTTTAGTCAGATTATAATTGTGACTCACGTATACACGAGATTAGTAGTAATTAAAAATAATCTCATTTTAATTTACTCTATCTTATCGCATATATTTTTACGTTGGTCGCAATTCAATTTTATCAAATATTTGTCGACATATATATCATTTTTCTTAATTTAAGAGAACAAACTAAGAAATATGGCGCGGTCAAAGTTTATATTTTGTAATGGATAAGGCACTAATAAATCTTCATTTCTTATTCCCTTCTGGACGTTTTTCGAATAATCAACCTCTTTTTTTCCTTACTTATTAGAAAAACATTTGATTGTGATCATTGGTTGGTAAAGGGTAACTTAAATTGCGCCCATATAAAAGAAAAGAAAATTAAGTTATTCAAAACTTTCATGATGTATTATTCTATTTCTTGGGAAATAAGTTTATGTAAATTAAACACCAAAATAATAAAGATAAATAAATAACACAAGATTTAACTATTTCAATGCCATAATTTACTTCAATATATAACTTTTAACACACACACACACACACACAAACGAAAAAAAGCTGAAAAAATTCAATCCAATAATATAACTTTTCATAAAATACTCATTACTCTTCAAAACAAACACTACTCATAATATTTATATCGATATATAGACATAAATTTTCTTAGAACTCGATTATAATGCAATTGCAATTTGCACCCATGCAACTTGGGTACAAATATGATGCAACTATAAAATAAAAATGATAAATAAACATGTAACTAACTATATTCTAAGGAAATTTCTTTTTCTTTTTCTCTTTTTGGGGAAAAAATAATTCGAGGCCCACCCGAATCTCCATATTATGTTAGCTAACGTCAAGTGGTGAAGATGTATTTTTATATTAGTTTTCATTTCAACATGCTGAGGTTCCATATAAAGGCTTGTCATGATCGATCATCTCACTCTCTTATCAAACAGAATTCCAATCCAATCCAATTTATAACAAAATGCTAGCACTTTCTCCTCCTTTATTTTCAACCTTTGAATGGGCCTTAGAGGACCCCATAAACCACGACCAAAACATCACCAATATATGCAGAGAAACAGAACTTCTAGACTCACTTCTTCATTACCCTCTGCCTCTGCCTCAACCACATGTTGAGCATGAAAAATCATCTGTTTTTGATCGAAATACCGGTGATGTGATGGTGGCGAAAAAGATCAACCATAATGCAAGTGAACGAGATCGTCGTAGGAAAATTAACAGCTTGTTTTCTTCTCTTCGTTCACTACTTCCGGCTTCTGATCAAACGGTATGAACCACTTGCACTATTCCATTAATCTATCGATTTACATTTTTCCCAATATCGGAAACATAAACATTAATCTACTTACAGAAGAAACTAAGCATTCCAAACACGGTATCCCGTGTGCTGAAATACATCCCGGAGCTACAAAAAGAAGTCGAGAGACTTGTTCAAAAGAAGGAAGAGCTATCATCAAAGATCTCTAAACGAGGAGAACTAATTCATCTTGAACAGCAAAGAGAACACAGGATTCCCAACTCTTTATATACTGTTTCAGCAAGTCTGATGGGTGGTGGTGATGATGATAGGGAAGTAATGATTCAGATATCCGCGGCGGTTAAGGCCAAGAAGAGTTTGTTATTTGAGGCTATACAAATTCTAGAGAAGGAAGGGATTTGCTTAATAAATGCATCATCTTTCGAATCTTTTGGAGGGAGAGTTTTCTATAACTTGCATCTTCAGGTACGTACTACTCTCTAGGATTTCATCAATCCTTAAGATTTTAGCCAGGAGCGGTCCATAGCTTGCTTTTGTTGCATTCACCAAACTAAATAAAAACTTTCAATTATTATAATTATGCTCCATCAAAAGTTTTCTTTTCTTTATATTGATTCCAAATATGGTAATTTCTAAAATAATTGTGGGTTTGATATTTTATAGGTGCAAGGACCTCACAAAATGGAGATTGAGATGCTAAGGAAGAAACTCTCGTCCCTATGTGAATTAGAGGGAGGACCAAATTACTTGAACTTTTAGTGCCTACTGGATAATTTTACAAAATTTTGAGATGTAACCTTGAAACTAATCAAGGAGTTGAGAATCTTGAGATGATCATGCACATATAGAAGTCCAATAGTAAAAACAGAAAAAAAGAAAAGAAGAAGATGTAACTCAACGTTGTAATACTGAGAAAAACTACCTTCTCTTCACTAATTTAATTTGGGATGTATCACAATCAATTCATAGTTGGATCAACAAGAATATTTATTGTAGAGAAAAACTACAATGCAAAAATGGATGAACTGCAATTACCTATATTTGTGATGATATTTGTGTTCAAAGCCACCAAACTTGGGATGAAGCTTTGTGATTTCATATTCGAAAGGGCCTTTACTAATGAAGAAAATAATTAGATAGATGGAAATGCAACACAGATTTTGATACGTCCCAAGAGCACCAAAAAGAATGCTGACATCAATTGCATATCAGTACTGATCCGCAAGACCTGATAGCGAAGAGTATGTTCCCAGGACTGCACTGACGAATCCCAATGCAACAATTGCATTACTGAGAACAATCTGAAAAGGTTAAAAGCATATAAATAGACAGGTTGACAAATACAGTTACAAGAAAAATGGTGCTCGTATAAAAAATTTAAGGAGAGCATGTCGTAAATTACGGGAATTTGTGTAGCACACAACTGGCACATCACAATATAATTCATGGATGCTGTCAAACCTAAGCAATCTTAAGAAAATGGATGGCTATCTAACAAGATCTATCCTTTACAAGTACTATCATAGTATCATCTCTGCTTTATCTAGTCTGGCAATCAATTATAAAGTTAAACTACTAGCATTGCAATCTGCACATTGGCAGCTTTTTATATTTATTTATTCTTCGCTATTTAAAGTAGAGGATAACACAAACTTTCTTTCTTTCTCTCTTGCACACAAACTCTGCAAAAACAGCTGCAGAAATCACCAAGGAATCAATAGGAGGAGGAAATTTACAGAACGTGAGGAATGAAAGATGCTAAGTTTGCCATTTTTGAAATTTATTCAATATCTCTGGAGTCCGATTGTATTGAAATCTGCTGTTCACTTTTGATGAATAGTAGGGGATTGAGGAATATCTGAAAAAGCATTTGGGTGTCGGTCTGATGGGGTTTAACAAAATGTCATTCTTTGAGTGTGCCGTATGCACTGCAACTGTGTATGGATTTGAATCCATTGATTGTTTTGATGACCTTTTGTGTTTATATGTGCCACAGAAAAGAGAAAAGAAAGAAAGTTTGTGGCATCCACTATTTCTAATAGCGGAGCGTGCTATTAATTTTTAAAGTCTGGAAAAAAAATGTTGTAGCCAACGGTGAGTTTTTATTTTATTTTTTATTTTTTTGCTAATTACCAACGGTGAATTTGGATAACTCTTATATTATATTTTGTATTATATACATATACACATATATTATGTGTGTTTTGCACTTGAACGTAAATCCGTTCTATCTATTGGAATTTCCACAGTTTTCTTGAACTATTTAAAGATATCAAATAAAAGTTCTACCACCCACAATAATTGAAGTATTATGGAATTCAGCTATTCTTACCTGTGCTGTTGTAGCTTTCTTCCCCACAATTTTAAGGAAACACAAAGCTGGCACTATTACTGCCTGTATCAAAGCATAAACCAGATGAAAGTATATCTAAGACCTTATAGAAATCACAATGAACTTGATAAAGAAAGCAAAGAGAATAAATGAAATGAAATATTGAAGGATAACTTGATTGCTTTCTTTTCGTATATTCCATGTTGTTAGTGTACAGACTTCAAGCATTAACTATGAGAACAACGTAATGCTGGTAATTGCTTGGAAAAAGATGGTTATAATTATAAAGTTAGGATAGAAGTATGTAAACTGACAACATAAATAACCAGACCAAGGTAGAATTATTTCAAGTTTTCTTATTCAATCAGATGAAACTTCCAAGAAAACCATTGTAGCAGATTATAAAAGCAAATTAATATTCATTTACAGTTTTCCTAATAAGGCACAAGCATAAACTAAAAATATGGGAGGAGTGGTGTACCATAACTACACTCAAAAGAGAACCAATTAAAGCCATCAAAAGACCTGCAATAGAAACAAAATGCAGATGTTCTCTCAGTTTCAATACCACTAAAGCTATGAATCTAAACAACAATTGAAATAACATAACAGAAAATAATGATAATTATATAGCCTTTGTATGACTATTTTACTAAAAGCTAAAATTTTGATCAAGTATATTACCTCAGAACCTCCATCAAAGCTCAACATGTTCAAGTAAATCTAGTTCACTTAAAGCAAGAATATAGGATGAACCAAAACTTAATCCATTATCACATCAATAGACTATGCTCAAAGAAGCATTAATACTTGATACATGAAAATCTTAACATATCCAAGCAATCGAACCAAAATGTGAAGCTGTTCCTACTCCTTACATCTATTTCGCTGCTAAAGTCTATTTCTCGATACTGAGGACAGCTATTGTATCTTGATCTGGTGTTGATTCTAATATTTCCCTATGGGTACAATAGTCACCAAGTTGTTTTAAAGGCATTCTACCCCTATAGGCAATTTCAACTTCAACCATGAAGTAGAGTTTCACTTAGGTATCTACACTTGAGAAGTAAGTGATGCTGAATTTCAGTGAGAATTAGTTACATGCACAAATTGTAAGAACTAAAATTTCCCTTGTCTTTTAAGTATACAACATCACTTTATGTCAGACCTTTAATCAATTGCATAGGAAGAGGATGGAAGGAAAGAGAGAGAAACCATCTACTGTTTAATTTATAGGTTTGAGAGTACCAGAGGTCCAGGAGACTCAAGAAACTTCATTATGCTTATAGTGCTCAAGTAGTGTGCAAAGTAAAAAAGCATCTATAAGAAGAAAGGACTATTGAGCAGTAATGATGACTACCTCGCATGGTCTCATAACAAATTTCTCACATAATTATAAATCCTTAAAGCCTGAAACCACTTCTCTTAAACACTCCTTGGTACAAATGAAACTAGGCAAAAGTTCGCTTAAAGTTTTAAGGTCCGTGCTGACAACATGTGTAGCAGTATCAGAAAATATTTGTAACAGAAGGTACTTATGATGATGATTTTATACTAAATGAAATTTCAAGGAAACCATGTGACTAGATGCTAGGACTTACCAAAGAAAGGAAGAAGAAATGCAACAGCAAGTGACGATATGACGAGTGCTGTCCGTAGAAGAATAAAACTCCAGAAACTATTAGATAAGCCAATAGGTAGCAGTTCCTCTATACTTCTGGCCAATGGGTTCATCAACAAAGCATATTTAGTGAGTGGGTTGATAACCTGCCGCAAGTAAAAACAGTTACTAAAATAAGTAAGGGGAAATAAGGCACAATTAGTCGGTAAAACCACTAAATTTTTTACCACCAACACCCCCACCCACCCCACCCCCCACCCCAAGAAGAATAAATGATAATTATCCAGAAAGTTTTAAAACAGATGAGCACAAACTGGCTAACACATAATAAACTTGAGTATAACAAATACGAACTTAAGAATCTGATACTCACTGTTGTCCACAATGCAACTTTGGAAGCAGCATAATCCGGTGGCATATTCAAAGTTATCTGAGACAATGTACCTTGACCGAACATGAGAAAACCCATGATCGCAGTACCCCCGTATATCAAGACACATAAAATAAAACTGCAAGAAAAGACATCACAAGGAATTTTAGATAAAAAGACATAAAAATGATTTTCTACATCCTAATGCTTTGAGAAACCAAATGCACTGAGTATGCTACATGACAGCAAATGTCTGTACCATATTATCAACGCCTTAGTAAATTTGGTTTTATCGGCCATTGAGTGGTAAATATTTGGGAAAACGGAATGCCCTGAATAGCAATACCCATACACACCAATGGCAAAAGGAACACCACTCCAGTTCACCACTGGAGCACTATGGTGAAATCCAATCCCATTTACTGTCCCAAGCAGAAGCACACAAAGAACTATTGTAATTGTTGCAATTACTCCACCAGCTGCAAATAATTAAAAGATATTCAGATGAAATGCATATGTAGTCCTTGATCCTTCTATATCAAAGTATATTAACAGAAGGGGGGGAACTAGACAGAAGCAAAAACACCTGAAAGATAAGATATCAACCGAAGATCTCTCAACCAAACAGTTGGTAGAATGATAAGGACAACAATAATTCCAAAGAAATGCATGGAGTCCAGCTGAAGACCAGACCAATCAAAGTGTGTTCCAGGGTATAGCCTGGAAAGATTATCTGCTTCCAGAATAATGAATTCCACACAAGATGACTGCAATAATGGAAATCTTTAGTAGGACTCTACTTGAGCATCACAATCGTCCAAAGAAATTTTAGCCAAGCCAGATTTAATGGTCACTTACATAAAGCTCTGCATACAAAAGGATCTGCACCAAAACCAGGAATATGATAAAATCAGAGAAGGCCAAAATCCGATACATAAAGAACAAGAAATTAGCCAGACAACGCATATGCTGCATAATTGCATTCACTTCTTTTCTTATTTACTTTTTCAATGTCAACGAATTGGTAGGTTGGTAATATCCTACTAATATGATAGAATATGATATTCTTGTTGTTCCAACATCACTTTGTTTACAAAACATTACATTTATTGGTGAACAATCTCAAGGTAGGTTTAGTTACAAATTATTAGGCCCAGCAGATGCTTGATTGGCCCAGAAGCATAAGGTTATGATGATATCTTCTCCTTCACACCATAACCAAAATGGATAGTATGCATCAGAAAAATATTCACTACTTAACTTAGGATGGAATCACAGAGATTTTTTATCCTTTAAAAGTGATTTTCTGGAAATGACCATATTGAAAATTTTCTTACACTTGTTAGACTTCCACCGAAGTACTCAAAAACAAGATAATTGCTTCAGCATGAAATTATATTAACTTACAGATACAAAGATGCGCCCATATTTCCCGTATGCTGCTTCTCCCATATCTGGAAAGGTTAAAACACCTTCTCTGCTCTCAAAGCAATATCTCATCAGAGAGGCTGTATAACAACATACAACAGCAAAAAGAAGAAGTGCTGCCAAGCTAGCCCAGCCAGCTTCTTTCACTGCATAAGGCGCGGAAAGAAGCCCAACTCCAGCCAAGACATTTAATCCTGTCATATTACAGCATGAGTTTTTCAAAAAATAGGACAATCAACAATTATAATGAAAGAACATTCCTTTCTGAGCAAATATAACAACACACACACACCCCAAAAAAAAGGGAAAAAAAAAGAAGGAAAAAAAAGAAATACCCTCTCTGTTACTTTTGCCTTTTCTCATAGACCCGCCAAGATATTCCAGTTCAGATAAGAATCGAAAGAAGAAGAGAAAGAAAAAAATAAAATAAAATTCATATATAAGAATTGTTTTCTTCTTAGAATTTAACATCATTACTTCATTTCACAGATTCACAATTTCCAAATTACATACTACTGCAAAGATAGTTGAGAAATGTCAATAAGTTGATTGTATCAAAAACTTCAATTAAAATCCTACCATTGAATACGGTCTGAATAAAACTACATTCTTGGCTAATGGGAAGCTCTCCGGCACTTTTCTCATGCAATGAGGCCTTTCCTAGCCATGATAACTGTGGTTGTAAGCTCCCATGCTGGTCTCCCTTACGATATTTGTTTTCAGAATCAGACAGCAATGGAACCTTCCCATTCGCGTCCAAGTAACCATGACTATCCATATCACAGCTTGAATAACTAATACTAAAGGCACCTCGAAGGGCTCCAAAATTTGGCGACGCGGCAATTGTGTAAGCATCAATGGTTTCCCTGGAACAGAAAAAGATTAATAATTAGCAATTAAACATATTGTAAGAAAACAAAAAAAACATTATCAAATGCTTTAAGCCCGGCAACCCTTTTTAGGCTAGAGCTTTTGACAAGAGTCTAAACTCTAAACAGAGAAACTTCAATTTAAACTCGGATATAGTGTTGTAACTAGTAAATAGCTAGATATGGATCGTGATTTAACTAATTTGGCACCCCTAATTCCAAATAACCATAGTCGAAGACCAGCAACCTGTTTCTACAATGTCATAGGTAATCAAACAGATTGAACATCATTTATCTTCTTTTTTCATATATATTTCACAAAATGAAACAAAATATCTCGTGATCATATTTCACGATTTTCCTCCCAAAAAACTAATTAAAAAATAGGAAAAAAAGGCCACATTATATATATATATATATAACTATAACGGATATAAGGAAGTAAGGGGAATACTTGTAACTTTGAGGCCATTGATTAGAAGCAAAAGAGGAAGAATGCAAAAGTTGGTTAGTGCTATGATGATTACTATAATGCTGCTTATCATCAGCTGCTGCGTTACCACCTTCTTCTTCTTCTTCAATATCCACAAAATTATCATCATCATCATTCTCCAAGAAATACTCCGCCTCGTTTTCTTTATCTCTCGCCGCCATATTTTTCCCAATTCGTAAATTCAAACCCTAACCCAGTAATCAACTAGTGTGTTTGTGTGTAGACAGAAATGAACGAGAGCGTGTTATGAGCTTACAGATATATATATATATATATATATATATATATATATATATATATATGTATGTATGTATGTATATATGGTGTCTGAAAAATAAAATGAAAGGGCTTAAATATTTTTTTTTCCTTTGAAACTTTGAAGGAAAAAAAAGGATGATGGTGATGATTTGACGCACGTGCTGTTTACAGTTTTTTATTTTTATTGTAGAAAACCTAATGTTTACCATTCAAATTAGGAGAAACTTACTTTCTTCCTTATACAATTATGACTTTTTCGATATATTCGAATTTTTAACTTTGTACAATAAAAAAAAAAAAAAAAAAACTTCTACCACAATATTATTAAAATTGGTAAAGATGGGTGGCTAATATTAACGGATTGTTGTTATGTTAATTATTTTACTAATTTTACCAAATTTTGTCATAGGAAAGATAAATAATCCCACATTCATCAGTCATCTCATAAGTGAGAGCATATAATTTGAAATTAGTAAATAGTTTATAAAAATAGTTGAAAAATAATTTTCAAGAAAAGTAAACTAAGAAAGCAAAAGGGGTAAAAAATTATTTTCTTGCAACTATTTGATTGTCATTATAATTTGTAGGGAAAGATTACCCAAACTTTTTTCATAACTCAATTTTTTGTTAAAAAATGTAGAACTGAGATCTGAGGAAAAGTATTTTTACAAAAAAATATAGTTTGTTGTTGGATTTAATAGTTCTCATGACACCTAAACACATATAAAGAGGAAAAATAATTATTTTTCTTATTTTTATTTTTTAAGTTTTAAAATGAACGAAAACTTAACAACTAAGGAGCTATAAAAAAAAGACACTAATCAAAATCCAAACAAAGCTAAATCTTCATTCCAATAATGATATGAAACTGATATTTTTATATATAAAAATTAATATTTTTACATGAGTCTTTTTCACGTAAATATATAACTCATTTATTATTCATATAAAAGAGATCGTATAAAAATATCATGTAGACTTTTAACTTCACTTTCTTAGGAGTTTGGACGGATGTATTGATGTTTAATGATTGAAAAAATAAAAACTAAAATAGTACAATAAAATATATATTAAAAAATTAAAAAATAAATAAAACTAAGCTTAATAGGTAGCAAACTTTTAAACAACATGTGCCTGACAAGACAAATAAGATATTGTTATAAAGTTATACATAATATGTATTTTTTAGATGCATTCCTAGACATTTGTATTATTATGTTTATTTATCATTTTCAAGTTCATTTGGATGAATCTATTAATGTTTAATAATTAAAAAAACAAAAACTAAAATAGTACCACAAAAAAATCAAAAAAAACTAAGCTTAACAGGTAGCAAACTTTTAAACAATATGCCACTAAAAACATGTGTCTGATAATACAAACAAGACATTCTTATAAAATTATACATAGTATGTAGATTTCTAGATGTATTGTTACATCTCTTTATTGTTATGTTCATTCACCATTCTCAAGTTTATTTGGACAAATGTATTGATGTTTAATGATTGAAAAAATAAAAAACTAAAATAGTACAATAAAATAAATATTTTTAATAAAAAAAAAACTAAGCTTACAAGTAGCGAACTTTTAAACAATATTCAACTAAAAACAAGTGCCGACAAACACGACATTGTTATAAAATCATACATAGTATGTGGATGTTTAGATGTATTCTTGCACCTCTTCATTATTATGTCCATTCATCCTTTTTGAGTTCATTTGGACGAATGTATTGATGTTTAATGATTGAAAAAACAAAAACTAAAATATGTCGGTAAAAACATGTGGCTGATAAGACAAATAAGACATTGTTATAAAATCATACATAGTATATAGATATCTAGATGCTTTCTCACACCTTTTCATTATTATGTTCATTCATCATTCTCAAGTTCATTTGAATCTATCCAAGTTCATTTGAATTTAGACCTTCCTATAAAAAATAAAAAAAAATAGAGATTTATTGAATATCAAAAGTGTATTTAGTCTTACCAGTTGTTTAAACCAAGGATCAACACATGATTTTTGTCAAGATGGGACACCTTTTATAATTAAAATCTAAATAGTAAAAAATAATAAAAGTATTCCCTTTGTTGCAAAAAAAAAAAAAGTCTCATGTGTAAGATATTATAGACATTATTATATATTGTATTTTTATTTCATGTTTACCATTGACATAATGAGTTGTTCGTTTATTTATGGTGAGATTTAATAAAATTATGATGATATATTTGAGCATGTTGTGTCATTTTATGTGTTAATAAAAATAAGAATCTTTTTATGAAACAAATAAATTGACAAATGAAACTATTTTCTTGTCATACATAAGGAATAATAAAATTCAGCAAATGTAAATTTTAAAAAAAATAAAAATTAAAAATACTTCTTCCTTTTAAGTTTATGGGAAATGATATGTAGAAAAATATACAAGTTGAATTGCAACCAAGGTATGAGTTTATACGATAAGATAAAATAAATTAAAATGAGACCATTCTTAATTTTTATTTATCACATGTGTGCACACATATCACAATTATAATTCAATTAAAAATTTTCGCAATACATAACATGTCTCTCAATGTATAATATCATTTTTTTATTTCTGAGAGTTAATTTTAGATATTTTAAACTCAACATTGACGAGATTCACTAAATATTATAACTAATAAATCTTATAATTGGTATTACGTTTTAGATTTTCATTCCAATAATTATATGAAATTGATATTTTTATATAAAAAATAATATTTTTATATGAGTCTTTTTCACATAAATATATAACTCGTTTATTATTCATATAAAAGAGATCGTGTAAAAATATCTTGTAAACTTTTAAATCCACTTCCTTAGGAGTTTGGACGAATGTATTGATATTTAATGATTGAAAAAATAAAAACTAAAATAGTACAATAAAATATATATTAAAAATTTAAAAACAAATAAAACTAAGCTTAATTAATAGCAAACTTTTAAACAATATGTCACTAAAAACATGTGCCTGACAAGACAAATAAGACATTGTTATAAAATTATGCATAATATGTAGATGTCTAGATGCATTCCTATACTTTTTCATTATTACGTTGGTTCATCATTCTCAGGTTCATTTGGATGAATTTATTAATGTTTAATGATTAAAAAAATAAAAACTAAAATAGTACAATAAAAAAAACAAAAAAAAAAAAACTAAACTTTACAAGTAGCAAACTTTTAAACAATATGCCGCTAAAAATATGTGTCTGAAAAGACAAACAAGACATTCTTATAAAATCATACATAGTATGTAGATGTCTAGATGCATTCTTACATCTCTTTATTATTATGTTCATTCATTATTCTCAAGTTCATTTGGACGAATGTATTGATGTTTAATGATTGAAAAAACAAAAACTAAAATATGCCAGTAAAAACATGTGGTTGATAAGACAAATAAGACATTGTTATAAAATCATACATAGTATATAGATATCTAGATGCATTCTCACACCTTTTCATTATTATGTTCATTCATCATTCTCAAGTTCATTTGAATCTATCCAAGTTCATTTGAATTTAGACCTTCCTATAACCTTTGAGCTTACAAGTATTTATGTACATATGCCTATGTATAAACAAGAGTATTGTTGAGAGAATGATGTACACATATATAACTACAATTATAAAATTATATGAAATAAAAGTGCTCTCTCTTTTCCCCTAACCATTATTATTCTATTTATTCTCTATTAAATATACTGTACGATTCTAAATATATAATTTTATTAGTGTATACTTATAAAGTTTCATAAAAGACATGATACAAAAGACAATTTACATATACAATTATACAAACACTTGCAAAGCCCAACTTCAACTTGTTAAGATAAAATGTAACACCGACCCATGTGTATCCAACTCACAAATATATTGACGTACTAGCCCACGGCCACCAGGCCCACGACTATAAGTTATGGATCCAAAAAGAAGCACGTTCAGTCCAAAGAAGAAACCTCGAGAGAGGACCTCTTCCTTCCACCAGTTACAAGACAAAAACTGCAGCCTACATTTTTTTTAATGAAAATCTTGGAACTTCAAAACAAAGCATTAAAACCTTTATGATCCTCCAAGGAGGCAAAGTGGAACTTTGTAATGATATAAATAAAGTGAATACTATGTATAAAAAGAAACTGACTATTTTTTATTAGACTAAACTTATAGCTATATAATTTAAAACTTCTCTATATAATAATTAAAAAAATAAATACTAATGTCCTTAAATACACTTGTAGTAGTAATTAATATTGATATCTAGAGGAGGCCAAATGATTTTACAAATGCATGTAACCAAATAAAAAAAAACAAAGAAACAAATGCCTTAGAGATTTAGAATTAAGCAGAGTTTCAAATGAAAGTTCAGTTACATAATCATTCTTTACTTTAGCATCAAATTAATTAAAAATTTCACCCACACATTCTCTGCATATGTTTGCCTCGTGCTCAAGAGAAGTAATATACCTTTTCCACCTGCTAATGCTATCCTAACATATCCAATGAAGAAAGAAGAAGAAGAAAAAACTCCTTGAATATATCCTATATATAAATGCTTGTTTTGGTTAAATTAAATCCCTGCAAATATATAAATTCAAGATCATGGGTCAATCCCTGAAGAAACTTGCAGGTCTCATCCCCTCATCATATCTTTCTCCATTAAAAGCGCATAATAGTACTGTTTAGGATGCATATTATTATTATTATTAATTTTGCTGAATTTATAGGCTCCTTAATTATCTTTGCAGGAAATGATGTGGAAATGAAGGAGAAAGAGATAAGATTAGTAATAGAGAAATGTTACGATACACATTTTGCTGACCCCGATAGAGACTGGAACTCGGCTGAGTTCCTCTATGCAGTGTCCCAAACTGTTGAGTATGTTTGTTTTAATCTTTCTCATGTTTCATTAATTTTTCTACCAAGAATATCATATGATTCTTATTATATGTGCTTATTAAATATTTATCCGGCCGATCGATTTCACTTTCTTTCTTTCTTTTTTTTTGATGTACAGAGAAATCAACAAAATGCTTGGTAGCACACAGCTTCGTGTGCCAACTGCTACCACACTAGAGCAAGCATACAATGTAAGCATTTTGATATATGCCTGCGGCTGCAAATTATTTACATAGATTAAGGTCAAAATTAAATTTACAATGATACTACTGGAATATTATTAAACATGGCTGTGCCTGGTTGGTTGTGGCAACTTTTTTTAAAATACAGTAATTTTGATTAATAATAAAAATGTTAAAATTACAAAAAATGGTGATATAATGACGACTCGTGTCATTTTGAAATTCAAAATTAAGTTTTGGGCAGTTGTGACAGCCAAGGAGATATCCTTTGGCTACTACATAGAGATGTTGCAAAGACTGATGAGGTTTATGGGCGGAACGGATTTTGAATTGCAGAATCACCACACGGGAAAAGGAAAATCTTTGACAAAGGAAGAGTTTCAGAAGATTCTGCAGGCTGTTATTCTTGATACGGGAGTTTCCGGCATGGGAGCCAAAGACATGCTCCTTTACATCTTTGGAATTCCAATAAGTGCTCTGTTTATCAAGCAACGCTTAATACCCGGAGCAATTCCAAATGATATTTTCATTCCCGGTGTTACTTCTGCCACTGTTTTCCTTCTTGCTAAACTTAACAAGATATAATACATACATACATATATATATATATATATATAGCCACAACTTGTATGTTGTCAATGACTTATTCTGTATTGATAACTTGATGATTGAGGGATATGTTTATTAAACAATGCTTAATATATCCATGCCTTAAAAAAAATAAAAAAAATCTTGACTTGGTTATTTATTATTTGGGCTTTTCAAATTAAGAGAGCAAACGATATACAAAAATGTAGAGATGGGTTGGCCATTAATAAGTTCATAGTCGACATCTTTAATAGCAAAATTACAAAATCTTAACAAAATTTGAATAGGTTTATAGGGATTCAGATTCTATGAACTTGTCACACTCTTTGACTATTGTAAGTTTATAATTTTTTGTTGCATTTGTTATAACATATATTGCATCTGTGTTAGTCTACAAAAAGGGCAGTAGATGACAAATACAATAAAAAAAACTATAATATACATATGATCTAGGGTAGAACAATTTTGTGGAATCCAAGTCCGATTTATAAGGGGCCAAAATGACTCGATTGATATTTTTGGAATAGTAAACTGAGCCTTGATCAGGCCTCAAGTTGGACCCGCTGCAAGTGGATTGATAGGAGCTTTTGCTCAGGGAGCTATATTAATCCACCTGATTTCTCTCTAAACAACTCAGCCATTTAATTTGGACTTGCATGCCCCTTTTTCCTACTTTATAACTTCTATTCTTCCTGCCGGCCGTGGACCTGTCCTGATTATCTTAGTCACGGTTCAGAATAATGTTGCAGTCTATTTTTTGAGGGTAATGCGGCAGGGGAACAAACAGTTGGATATCTTAACTCACCGCAAGCTCATTTAAAAAATAATGACAAATTATTGATATTCTAAGAAGTAAGTTTAGAATTTTATATACAGTCCAAGTCCATTTCATGTATTCCGATATGGAACTAGAGCATGGAGTGTTATAAGTTGTAAGAAAAATGAGTATAAAGGCTGGTCAGTTCTTTTCGAACACAGTAGTTGCTATCTTAGTAAAACTTAACTGTCATATAGACCTCTACAATATGTCTCTCTCAACCAAACACTCAATAGGCCATTAGACATTTGTACATATATTAACATGGAGTATTATACTAGTCAAATTTGGTGTCCATACAAAATTGAATCATTCACATGCAGGATTTACAATATAGACGTACCTAATTAATTAACTACTCCTATATTAATTTTTTAAAAAGAAAATTAAAATAAGCCACTTGATTTGATAAGAGCCATGCCCTTGTGAGAGAACAGTTTATCTAAAAATGGCAAGTTGTCACTTTAAATCCGCTAATCCCCTTCCTTCACCGTTCTTGTCGGTCGTTGAGCTTGTCACAAATGGAGGGGAGTCAAGACAATACCCACACAAAATAATTGATTAATTAGAACTATTTTTACTTCTTTTAACAACTAAGCCCCTCAGAAACTCGCGCTTTGCTATTAAATTTCTTAATTCCAATTTAATTACCCTACCCAGCAAATATTTTTAATACAATCTTAAATCGTATGGCACTTACCATGTCACAACAGCCTATCCCATTATCTAAACAAAAAATTTTATGGCCCATAATTTTAATAAGAAAAAACAACATTTGTTTGCCTTTGTTGTCCTTCCATTTCCTTAACACAAACATAGGAGAAACAACATTTTTGATTCCTTTTTCCTCGTATGATTTCTCCATGAAACAAAACAAAACAGAAAAACAAAGAGTGTTTATTGATTTGTCATAGAATTGAATGGAAGAAAATAAAACAGTGGAAATTTGACATTCATAAAGAAAAATAACAAGGAGGAGAAGATTTTGTGGAGTGGAATGATCAGGGTTGCGTCATGAAGGCGTGGGAGGCAACAGTACGCAAGACACAAGCGGCTGCAAAGAAAAGAGCAAACACCATCTTTGGTACAACATACGTAGCCCATGCTAGCGACGACGAAAATGAGCATCATCCTGAAAATAGCAATGAAGCAGCCCATGAGGCCGGAGAAGTTTACCATGCAGAGAGATTCCTCTCTAATGGGGATTACTACACGGGTCATTGGGCCGATAATTTCCCACATGGCAATGGAAAATACTGGTGGACTGACGGATGTATGTATGTAGGCGATTGGTGTAAGGGCAAAACTATGGGAAAAGGCCTTTTTAGCTGGCCTTCAGGGGCTGTTTATGAAGGAGAGTTTAAAAATGGATATATGGATGGGGAGGGAACTTATTCGGGGCCTAATGGGGACACGTATAAGGGCTCTTGGATCATGAACTTGAAGCATGGTCGTGGTGTTAAAGAATATTCCAATGGAGATTTGTATGATGGGGAATGGTGTCGTGGGCTGCAAGAAGGGCAGGGGAAGTATCAGTGGAAGAATGGGAATTGTTATGTTGGGGAATGGAAAAATGGGATGATTTGTGGCAAGGGAAAATTGAGTTGGACTAATGGAAATTGTTATGATGGGTATTGGGAAGATGGATTGCCTAAAGGAAATGGGACATTTAAATGGTCTGATGGGAGTTTTTATGTTGGGAATTGGAGTAAGGATGCTAAGGAGCAAAATGGGAGTTATTATCCATCCGGTGCAACATTAATGGATGGGAATCTCGAATGGGATCCTCAAGAGGTCTTTAATGTGGATTTGCTGGATTGTAAGATTTGTCCCGGTGAGAAAGTCCCAATATTGCCATCTCAAAAGAAGCTGGCAGTTTGGAGGTCTTCGAAGGGGGTGGATCCCAATGTTAGGCCAAGGAGATTGTCGGTTGATGGGAGAATTGAGGCCGGTGTGGATAAGGAATTTGGTAGAATGCGGATGCTTGAGGGGAGTGGTGATAGTCCTTTTGATAGGAGCATTAGAGGGGGAAGAGAAGATGATGCCTTGGCTCTTGAAGATTTTAGTACAAGAGGGAGCCCAATTAGGATACCAAAAGTTGTGAAGAAACAAGGAGAGACAATCTCTAAAGGGCATAAGAATTATGAGCTAATGCTTAATTTGCAGTTGGGAATCAGGTACGTATGAGGACATTTTCAATATCTTTTTCTATCTTGTTTAGATTCTGGTTCAACCAAGAACATTGTTTGTACATATCTTGAACCCCATATTTGTTTTTTTCGGTTTCATTGTGCTCCCAACTTTTTCTTGAATCTTCACTTAGATTCTGATGTAATTAAAATGTTCTAAAATTGTTTATAACCATGAGATGTTAGCATGAAAAATATGTTTGTTCATTGTTGTAATCTCACTTTATCATCTTTTTGTTAGTAGAATCAGATTCTGTAGTTTTTCCAAATTTATGTTTTGAGGCTTGAACTTATCTTTATGTTGAATTAATCTGACCAAAGTCAGAGTTATGTGGAGTGTTTGACAGGCATTCAGTAGGAAGACCTGGTCCACCCCCATCGCTTGATTTGAAGGCTTCAGCTTTCGATCCAAAGGAAAAAGTTTGGACAAGGTTTCCCTCAGAGGGATCCAAATACACCCCGCCACACCAGTCCTGTGAATTCAGATGGAAAGATTATTGTCCATTAGTTTTCAGGTGAGCCAACTCTCCTTTTAAACCAGGATATTATGTATGCTCTCAATTACAACATTGTTGTCTTCTGTTCTGTTCGTATACTATGATCAGGACTTTAAGGAAGTTATTCAAGGTAGATGCAGCAGATTACATGTTATCCATTTGTGGGAGCGAGGCCCTTCGAGAACTCTCCTCTCCAGGGAAAAGTGGCAGTTTCTTTTACTTAACCAACGACGATCGTTACATGATCAAAACAATGAAAAAATCAGAAGTAAAAGTGAGTACTT
Organism: Aralia elata; assembly: GCA_034770075.1. Lineage (NCBI taxonomy): Eukaryota > Viridiplantae > Streptophyta > Magnoliopsida > Apiales > Araliaceae > Aralia > Aralia elata. The sequence goes on from CM068377.1 coordinate 16,921,695, forward strand.
CATCTTATATCCATCCATATATGCATGAAATGGGAATTTTTTTCTCACGAGTTCATTTTTCATGACATGATTAGGTGCTCCTAAGGATGCTATCAGCCTATTATAATCACGTTCGTGCATTTGATAACACTCTAGTCACCAAATATTTCGGACTGCATTGTGTGAAACTAAATGGACCTGCACAGAAGAAGGTAAGAATGATTTATTTGACTAGTTTTATTTTTGCATCACTTGGAACAGTTTCATCATATTTATAATGTGGTTAACAACTTAGGTACGCTTCATCATCATGGGAAATCTCTTTTGTTCCGAATATACAATTCACAAACGATTCGACTTGAAGGGATCATCCCTTGGACGTATCACGGATAAGCCAGAGTCAGAGATTGATGCAAACACAATTCTTAAAGATCTTGATTTGAACTTCTTGTTCCGGCTTCAGAAAACATGGTTTCAAGAGTTTAGAAGGTTTATTCTTCTTCTTTTTTAATTTGAGCCTTTGGTCTATGTCAAGGCCTAGGTACTGATTTTTTTTCAGTTAACAACTGTTCGAGTCAGACATTTTGCCTGTGAAATTCTATGTTTAATTTTTTTTCTTTCACTATGTAAATGGAAATTTAATGTTATTACAGGCAAATCGATAGAGATTGTGACTTTCTCGAACAAGAGAGGATAATGGACTACAGCCTTTTAGTCGGCCTTCACTTCAGAGAACCAGCAAGTGCTAGTGATCTTATTCCCTCTGGAGCGCGAACGCCTACAGGTTATTACTTCTCTCTCTTAGAATCTCTTCACATTTTTCCCATGTATTTTTCCTCTCTAAATTTAAGCTTGAATCTTCTTTCCATGGATAAGAAACTATTGGTCTCCTTTTTAGTGCAGATAATGGTGATTCGGACACTGATTCAGTTCCCCGTCTTTCAAGAGCAGACATGGATCAGCTTCTTTTAGACCCTGCAGGGTAAATGATTTCTTAACCTACCTATTTATTTCTATGTAGCTATTAATTCATAAAACCTTCACTCAAAACGGAAGAATCCAGTATTTTGTTTGACTAAATGAAGGATGCATATGTATTTGCATCGACATAATGCATACAAATTTACAGCAGACCTTCATAATTTACTGATGTATATCTATTCTAACTGCCAGTGTTTGTTCATCGAGTATATTGCAGGTGGGCTAGTATTAGATTAGGAGTGAACATGCCAGCCAGAGTGGAAAGGACTGAACGAAAGAACGATCCCGAGTTGCAGCTAGTAGGAGAGCCTACTGGGGAGTACTATGATGTTGTGATATTCTTTGGTATCATAGACATACTTCAAGACTACGACATTACCAAGAAACTTGAGCATGCATACAAGTCCATCCAATATGATCCAACGTCGATTTCAGCCGTTGATCCTAGACAATACGCAAAACGTTTTCGCGATTTTATCTTGAAGGTTTTTGCAGAAGATAATTGAAGTTGAAAATGATATCATTCAGAAGTTTACTACTACTTGACAACACAGGTGTACCATTTTCTATACATATTGGGAGGATTTCTGAGCCATTAGGGCTGAGCCTCGCTCGGGGGATAAATTGACCTTTTATCCTCCTTAACATATATCATCTTTTAATTCTTTACGAATAACATTTACTATAGATGCATACTGTATTTGATGAGGCTTGTTAAAGGTAGAGAAAAAATTGTACCCAATTTCACCAAAAGGGTGTTTTAATTTGTAAACAATGTTGCCACAAACTGTACTAATTGTTACATATGTATTCACTTTGTGATCATTTCTTTTGTCTAGAGATTTAAGTCTCTGGAATTGCTTAGCAGTTTTGAAGTCAATTGAATTGAATTGTGTATAAGCTAGGAATTTCATTTAGGAAATAATGGACTTCAATAACAAGCGAACGGAAAGCAAAAGAGAAAATTAAGGTATAATAGATAGTGTATAGAATCGTTCAAGCTTTTACCTCTTTAGCTTCCAGAGAAAAAAAAATGTGTCTGCCTCAATCTAGCAAATATGCAGTATGTACTTGGGTAATACGTCCTAGAGATGAAAAGGATCAAAGGGCCAAGAGTTTCGTATAAGTAGACTAGAAGAAGATTTTTAAGATAAAAATAAGAAATTACATTAGCTGAAGAAATATGCTGTTAATCGCTTTATCAAATCACAGAAGGGTTAGTTTTATACGTGTGCGTCACTGGAATCAGTACATAAAGCACATTAACATCAATATATAGAGCAGATATACAGGTGGTCTGCACTACTGCAGTCTGCATCTATGGTTAGCGAGAGGAAGACGGATTTAAATTGTTGGTTTGGTGGTATGGAAGAGTGGCGCAGATGGGCGCTGGTTTTAGGCACTATCCGCATGGGATAATAATTAATTGGGCCAATTGGGCATATACCACTGAAACATTGCGCCCAAGAAAGTTGTTCACCAAGGTTTTTATAGATGGGAATTGTTATTTTTGTAAAAATATTACTTCTCCTTTCCCTTTACAAAAAGCTTAACCACTGTAAAGAAGCATGGTTGTCTAAAAAAAAGGGATAGCAAGCTTAGGGTTTCCATAAGAAGACAATTAATCAAACATCCATCAAAAGAGACCATTAAAGTTTAGATGGAATGTGGAATTTAATTGCATCTAACATTCATCCACATTGAAATGTCTGATTATTTCCATCTAAAATCAACATTCCAATTCCAAATACCAAATAAACCAACAAACATATTTCCACAATATTTTCAAATCCCATATCTCAAAAGGCAGCTCATACGAACCACCAAGATGTCTAGCTTATTATATTTGACCGCCATAAACTGCTCATCATGGCTAGCAATTTCTAGCATCACCCTTCTGACAGATAACTTACCGGTACAGCATGACTTTTAAGTACTACTGTTGACTCAAAATGCCTTTAGATAAGCCTACCACAATCCGGTATCCCCGTACACATTTGTATAGTCGAAACATTCAACCATAAGACTTGACCTCAAAAGTTTCTCATTTCCTGCAACTATTGACTTCATGATCTCCATTCATCCGATCTGGAAAGCTTGGCACAAGCTGCATAAAAAACATAAATACACATGTATGTACATATTTATAAAAACGAGATAAGCTAAACTTGAATGAAATAAACAACATGATGTGATCAACCAATGTAATGCCTAGCATTATTCTTCAACACGTTTCTTGGAGTTCTAATATAAGCAGTACAGATCTTAGTGAAAGTCCGATGGTCCAACTGTAACGAACACTATACCCATGAATGCCCCTTTCTTGTCTTGGAAACATATTTTAATTATTACCACAACTGAATAATTAGAGTAGATAACTACATATTGCAATATATACTAAGACAAAGGTTCTGGTCTTGGGTGGCATGACTGCCACATCCCAATAACGTCGTAAATTTAACGTACTGAGTCACTGATCATGTCAAAGTTGGAAATAGAAGTGTAGTACTTGAATGAATTGCTCCCCTCATTTGGGAACATTCGAGAATAAGTGGATGGCCCTATTACACATATTGATGCAGTAATGGTGCTCATGTCGAAGTTGGAAATAGAGGCGCAGTACTCGGACTGAATTGCTCCCTCAGTTGGGAACATCTCAGAATAAATGGCCCTTCTACACATCAATGTAGTAATTGTTCAATGAGATATATAAACCAAAGTTTGAAAAGTTCAAAAAGAGAGATAAAGGTCACTTAAGCTGGGATGCGGAAAGGCCAAAGATGATAGCCTAGTGGTAAAGGCATCTCCCTTTATTGTGCAAGTTCACAGGTTCGACTCTACCCATCAGCAGAAAGTCAGAAGTTCATCAAGTGCGCTTCAGAAGATTAAAAGGTATATTTCCCTTAGGTTCCCTCTAGTTCCCCTCTTGGCCCCTTTCCCAGGCTCCCCCCTAGGCCCCCTAGGATTGAAATGTATCCCTAGATTTACTACATTGTAATGAGAGCCAACTCAAGACAACTAATGACCACCTTATAATCAATTCCCATTCTCTTACAAGAGGTACAAAAAGATCAGTTATGATATCTAAATTGTGTTTTTTCCAGGTAAATCTACTCAGGAAAGGGAGATGCTATCAGTAACCAATTCTTACTCAACAAGTTAACAATTAACATACAATGAAATAAAGAAGGTCCTGATAATGCAGATGAATAATCTATAATTCGATATGTTCATAATATCTACAAATGTCCAAAATAAAATGGCATTGGCTTTAACTCATTAATATATAATCAATTTTAGCATGCCATAAAAAGAGAAAAAAAGAGAGTGTGTGAGAGAGAGAGAGAAAGAAACCTCTTCAACAGCATGTGCCTGCAACCCTCCAAGACCATCCATGCTCCAACAAAAATTTAATAACATTGGCCACACTGCAAAAGCGATGGCTGAACTGGTAGCACCAAGGCCACTGGATGTCAGCCACAGTAGATTTTTCACATCCTAAATAGAGATTGACTAGAACTCATTAGGAAAGACTTGGTGGGAATACATGTGACAAAACTGACTCCTTCCAAGGACGTTACAGTTCATAATAAAATCAGAAAAGACTGAAAAAAACATACCGTCTATGCACCCATAATCATCTCACACAAAGAAATGACCTTCCCAGAGAGATTGCCCTTGATACTGCTGTGCTAGTGCAACAGACTGTTGGTTTTTTTTCTGAAGATGTTGCTGCTGTTGCTTCTGATACAGTTTCAAATTTTCAGAAAGCTGATAGTCCTGCCAGCCATTCTGGTTGTCCATTTGAGCTTGCGATGTGGATACTTGTTTCCCAGGGAAAGGAAAGCTTACAACCCCCATTGAGTTATCACTCTTGCTAAAAGGGTGGGATGCCTGTGCCGAATAATTAAAAGAATTGTTAAAGCCAACCGCTTTTGCAGATGATGGCAGCTGATATCCATCTAGCCATCTGTAATCATCCATTGCTGGAGTTTCTGTCAATGTTATACCAGACAATGACTCGTCAACAAATTTGGGATGAACAGAGTTAAATCCAGGTGGAGGACCCAAGTGCCTGATAGGTCGGCTCACTGGATTTTTCTTAAAGCCAACTGATATGGCTGATGATTGCCTCATAGACAATGCATCAGTACTGGCTCCTGGAGACATAATAGAATCAAGTTTAGATGGTATTACAGTTTCTGAAACTTGAACAGGATATTTGTTGACAGCACCAAGACTGATAGACTGCGGGAATGGAACTGTAAAGGCAGCAGGCTGCAAAACCCCCGAATAATCTTGCAACTCAGTTTTTGTAGAAAAGCCATTCTCCAACAAATTCAAATTCGCAAATCCATTTGCAACAGAACCTCGTTCTTCATTCGGCCAATTTAAACTACTTGGTTGGATTGGTTGCAAATACTGGGCTGTAACGTTAGCAAGAGAAATAGGTGGCCTAGAACTTGCATTAAAAGAATTCTGCAGATTGAAACCATCATTCGAGGCGGCAACAGATGCAACAACATTACCCAAATCAATATTGGAATCAACACTTGGCCGAAGAACCTCAGAATTCAGGTTAGAACTAATCACGTCAGCATGTTTTTCAGTTATAAATGGCTTGAAGACAATCACCTCGTCTTCGTCGTCTCCATCTACATACAGCTGTGCCTTTGGCTGCAGGACTGTTGGAGTTGTTTCACTTCCTACAGAATTCTCTTGCCCTATACAATTTAATCTGGGGTTTTCCACAGAACTGGAGTGTGAATAATCATCAGAATCCTGGGGTTCAATACCAATTGCAAATCTCTTCAAATTAGTATCAAAATAGATTCCCTGCTGTCCAACCTTAACCACATTAGCAAGAGCCTTTCCAGCTGCAATAATCCTTTCAATACGGGCTTTCTTCTCCTTATTACCACCATCGCTTTCAAAAGAATGCTTCCTTGAAAAATCAAGAATGAGTTGTGCAGGGTGCAGAGGGAGGAATCCTCTCAACTCAAAGTCCTCAGGCAATGCAAGCCGATTGGCAGTTTCACCTTCATCATACCTGCTCATATTGTAAAAGCAAGTATCATCTTCGTCCTGATTAACAAACACGAACCCACTCAACAGGAGCTTGTTCAAAAAGGATATACAATGCTTCCAGAAAAAGTATCTAGCACTAGCTTGCCTCTCCTCAAGTTCAGTACCAACAGCAATATCTTGACGACAGGCTAACCACTCCAAAAAAATCATGATGCCAGGCAACAAATAGCTTGCCGAAACATCATTCAACTGGATGCATCTCTCAAGAATGTGCCCCATAAATTCAAAAACAGCAGTAAATGCATTCTGAAGCACCACCGAACGTTGCAAGATTTCAGCATATGATTGATTTTCAATTTCCCTATTCACATTTTGTACAGTGAATATCAGAATGGCTATCAACCGAATAATCAGAAGTCTACACTCAGAAGCATCTGAACCAAAATTCGAACCCTCATCTGGCCCATAAGAAAGAAGCTCAAGAAAATCACTTCTGGTCAAAGAAAACACTTCCTCAAAAGTCTCCAAGCTGTAAAAAGAGAATGTGAATCAGTTTAGATGTTATGATTATATCATAACTGGACATTAAGGACAAGATCTACCTTGTGCGTGTGAAAAGAATGCCATTTAGCCGGACGAATCGAATGCTGAACGCTTTCAGAGTTTCGGGTGTACTGCATGATTTTTCCTTAACAATAGTTGCTTCCACCTTACTATCTTTTATTGAAAGCTTGCTTTCACCTTTACCTCTTCCCCTTCCAGTTGTCCGCACCTGCTTGGTCTTGACAGAAGATGCTTTCACATCCCCAAGCAGCTGGGAGTAACTCTGACGATTCTGCAAAATTAAAAATTACAAATGTAACTAATATTCCTTGAAAACTATATAAAGCCAAATAACAAAACCCACTAGCTACTTTCACTCAGTGTCATGGGAAGCCATTAGATGATATATCTAAGTTCCTGAAATGACATGCACATAGTATTTATCATTACTACTAAGTTCTAACCATCTAATTGGTTTCTGAATGACTAGGAAAGAAACAAATGAAAACACTTATCTGATCTCCTTAGCTTACATATTAATTATTTACCTTCTCAAATGCAATTATCAAATTTTCCCTTGCAGTGCTAAAAGGGATTTCCACTGCCAGACTTCGAAAATATCGGTAAACTGCCACTAGATCATCCCCCAAGTACGAAGCTAGTATTGCAAGCTGAGATATGCAAAAAGGTCATACTCGTCAATATAAGTTGCATATAAACTTAAGTCATAAACAGAAAGAGCTATATGAGATTTTCGTATATAAAGGCAGAACATAATAGAGAGTAACAAAATGAAACACCTGGTGATGAGGGTTGCCACTTGAAGGCCAAAGTGAAGAAGCTTGCATATAGTAACTTGATGCAGCCGCAAAATCTCGAGCTTTAGAATCACCTTCACCATATAACCCTTTATACCGAGCAAGGTCCCCAAGATAAATCAAACAACGGTTGCAGGATACCAAGCCTTTCTTCAACTCCACAAATCTATTTCCATCTTTAGAGAAAGCAAACTCATTTTCTGGATCATCTGAGAAATAACCCAGGGGTAGACCATACTTTGCCCTAATCTTTACCATCAAATCATGATAAAATCCAGTTGCCTCGGAAAGAAAAGTTTTAAACTGGGAACGAATTTTGGTGACCCGGTCGGGCCCAGGTCGTGTGGTAATTTTCCCATTGTGAGATGTGGATGCTAGAGCAGCATTATAATGTGCCCTTAGTTCCTCAATTCGCCTATAATGCAACTGCCACAGAGCATATTCTATTTCATGCTGTTCAGAGAAAGCATGGTCTTCAAGAATAATAGCTTCATAGTTCTCACGCATTTGCTGCCATGTGTTCGGATCCGAGGGAATTCTGGCTTGTGCTGCTTTCCTACGTCTGTTCTCCAATTCAGCATTCTGGAAAAGAGAGACAACATCAGAATGTGGGGCACACGAGAAATTCATTATACTTCTAGGTTTTCTTCAAATGAGCAAAGCAGCAATTTAGATGTTCTAAGCCATTACTTCAATTCTTGTCATTGTTTTGACAACGGGCACATGCACGTGAATTTGTATGGGTTTTTTTACTGTGAATGTTGGCTACACTTATTTTTCCCATTTGAAAATAGATGTACTAAGTTCATACATCACAAAGTAACATACAAAGAACTTTTTCCCTTTTCTTTTCTTTTTGAAGTAAATATACAAACATTCTTTACAAATTACGAGATATACTCAGTTGGGAAAACAAATCAAAAGGCAAAGCCTAAGAGGCATACCTTATTGTAAAGACGCTGAACACGCTCCCTCGACGAATTATCAGAAATATTATCCATCGGAATAGTCATTATCCATCAAAAAAGTGTGACAAAATTCAAATTCCAATGATGCAACTCCAGTAGCAACATCCAACATTTAATCTGCAAAGAAATTGAACATTAAATGTCAAAAAATAAATAAATAAAATACTAAAGAAACTGGCACTCCATTTAAATAAGCTTCAAATGTTGCTGGAAATATAATAAATCTCATACTTTAAAGACATATCTATATATTACAACTTTGCATATGAAACATTCCACAGGTCATTTGAATTTCTGAACTTGAAGACAGCAATCCAAAAAAATCTATTACTTTCCCCCTCCAAAAGCAAGCACCTTTAGAAGAATAAAATAACTACTGCAGCAAAAGGGTCAACCCAGCTGCTATTACACCTAAAATCCATAGAATAGGAGGACCATGGCTAGCCAGAGAATTTGCAGATCATGTTCTAGATAAAGATAGATTATCATGCATACAAGTGTAGAAAACTGACTGCTTTTAAAATAAAAATATTTCATTCAAACCTAAGGCGTAGCCAAAAAAATAGCAATATATGACCAAAGCAACAAACAACTGACCCTGCTAATCAGGCTTAATGGATATTTGTTTTGCAGACCATCATACTTCAAAGAGTATCTTCCGATCATGCTTGATGAATATAGAATGTTATGCACATAAATCTAGGAACTAAAAGTACTGTGAAGGATAATTAATGGCACCCCAGGTGGCTGATAACACCTTCATAACAGTTATACTGATGAGACAGATGTTGTATAAAAAAGAGGCTTCTCTAGTGCAAACCATAAAATATAGAGAGACTGCAGATATCTAGCAGGAATTCAAAGTTAATACATTTATACAACTTCCCTCGCATAGTTTTCCATCATAATAAGCACTACTCAGTTGATTTTATCAATCATAAAGAAAAAAATGTCTTCCAGAAGGGACTTCAGTTTTAATTTTAATTAACCATCAATTTTTGTGAGAAATATCGCCAAACAATGACTCACAAAAAAAGAATATATCAAAAAAAACCTTTCTCTTTTTCTTTTCTTTTATGGCTTTTTGGTGCAAAAGAACTACCTTTCTCAAGATTACTAACAAACCATTGTTGCTTTAAACCTCTAATTGTTCGGATTGGGTAGCAAATTATTGTCAGAGTAATTAAACATATAGAAAAAGGATGCATCCATCAAATTGATATATAACCAAACTGTATATAACCGTAATTTTTTTGCGATAGGAAAATAATGGAATCCAAGTCAGCTACTCCTATAAAAATCAAAAATCAATATAATGATTGACAGTTTGAAACTTCAAACTAAATGGGAAATTTTGAAAAAAAGATATAAACATCATATTCAAACAATTCTCCATAACTAGAAAACATAATTCAAATACAGACATCTCTCTTTACGTGATTTCCCAACTTAAATTAAATGACAAAAAGAACAAGGTAACTAAACCAATCGATCAAGCAATTAAATGACAAAAAGAATAAGATAACTAAACCAATCGATCAAGCAATTAGAAACCATATATAATACAATATACGACGACTAGATCGCACCCAACTAATCCACCAATCTTCTAAGTTAGCCAACAAAAAGTTATATAAAAATTTACCAATTTGTCAGGAAAAAATCAGATAGATACCTTCACGAATCAGATCTGCATATCTCGTAGCGTGAATCCAAAGAATCGCTATGGAGATTCGACGAATTGCTTCGTCGTATTGCGATTCGAATATAGATGAGGACCTGCAAGAACGCGTTTTAAATTTATGAGGGAGAGAGTCCTATTAGGGTTCGGTTTTGAATTCTAAGGCATCGTGACGAAGAACATGAATAGACTTATTTTTAGTTTGGTGTTTTCTTGGTTTGGTCTAGACGGCTATGACCCCAAAATTCCCGAAGGCTTGTCTAGTTGTCTATATTTATCATATTTTATTTTAGTTAACTTTTAGGCTTGTTACCAAAAACATATATTCATGGTAACATATTTTATATATATATATATATATATATATATATATTATGTGCCAAAACCAAAATACTATAATAACAAATTAATTATATAAAACCATCACACATATAAAAATAATTAACTATTGTATAAACAATTATAATGGCTATAAACTAACTACAATGTATTATTGATTGTTATATTTGTTATTTTTATAACTTAAAAGATTCATGCAGATTTTAATTTTTTTACAAAATAATTAGAAAAATCAAAATATATCTCAAAATTTAGAATAGATGTAATATTTAATTCTTTATATACAATTTGACATGATTATTGTATTAGTTATGTTTCCCTATATTTTAATAGGATCCCTATTAATTTCATGATTGCTATATGTTGGTAGCATAAAATTTTTCATCTTTAAATAAATATGATTAACTTGTTAAATGAGGAAAATAAATTTTGTTTTCATGTTAAGTTTCACATACAATATTTTTTTTTATATTGATAATTTTTTTCCATCAACATTCAAATGCATATTTTGCATAGATAGTAATTACAATGTACTAATGGCCTAATGGGTTCACTTGATACAAAGGTCTAGACCGCACGGGAAAAGCATCAAGTGCTCCTCTAGTACCATCTATCTTTCAAGAAGGCTTTTATTGACACTTTCGATACTAATTGATATAGGTGTTATTCAACAAACTACTTCTTCTGATTATGATTACACGGGTTGGCGGCATAGTCTTCCACAAGCTAGGCAGGTTCACGGTCCTTGCTTGTCTCTTAATTGATTGTAACTTTAACTCTGATTCCTTGCTTATAAGCCAAGCCTTCACGTCTAATTGTAAGCGCTCTTCCATTGTTGTCATTCCCGCTTTTCATAAATGAACATTAAATCCTTACTTTAGTTAGTCTTCGTACATTAATATAATTAAATCCTTACTTTAGTTAGTCTTTGTACATTAATATAAGCTTTTGACATGTCAATTACATTCATCGTGAAACGTGAAACTTGATCAATGATACTTTGTATTTTGGACTTTTACTCGGGTTTTTTTTTGTTTGCCATGTCATAAAATATTATTAAAATATTCAATATTACATAATTTAAGAGTTTTTTGATACCCATAATATTATCCAATAAAAATAAAATCTTGTACGGACAAACAACTACAAATACAACAAGGATGCGACTTTGATAAAAACATTTTAAGAAAATAAAACATAAACCCATGCTCAATCGTATTCAAGGTTAAGCATTAAATTAGACATAATTTACACTATAAAAGTAGAATGGGATCCTATAACTTTAATTATCAAAAGTATTAGTTCTAATCACGTACTATTATTCAAATTAAAAAATATATTGGTTTTTTTTATAAAAAAAACATTGAGTGATAAATTGATAAAATAAGTAAAATTTTCTGATAAAAATTATTGAAGCCATAATTATTGATCAGAAAAGGGGTAAAGTTTGAGTTACCAAAGTATATTTGATCTTATTGAATATTGGGAGAAAAATATACTGATTTGGAAAAGAAAAACATTGGAGCACTAGTTGTATGAGAAATATTTAATAACTTATGTCCTCTTCTATTATTACATTTTAATTTTACTATGACATATCTTGATATTTTTGCTGTCGAATAAATTCAAATACATGATCACGTATAATAAATTAAGAAGTTTTAACACCTAGACTATAACTTTTGGTCTTTGGTAATAATTTAACAAGATTAATAAAGTAGAAGGTTAAATTTTGTCCATAACGAAATTTCAAATATTTTGTGAGCTGTGTATTGTGCTCTACGTAAAATTTAATGTTACTATTAAGAATATTAATTTTGATAATTTTATAATACTCATATACATAAATCTAAAGCTTGACTCCGGATCGAGTTAAGCTAAGTCAGACAACAAATATGATAATATGAAGACATAAACATAGCAATCACTTGTACAACCTTATAGCAAGAATTGCTTCCCCCAACCCAACTGTTCCCCTGATTTAATATCGAGATGTTGGGGTCGGATTATGGGATAGTTTGAGGATATATATTAAAAATTAGAATTGAGCGAAAACATGAGTTTTAGATGAAGATAAGTCACCAGTGGGTGGGTTAATCACCACTATTTCTCAATAGAATTTAATTCGTTTTAACATACCATGATTAACTTTTGTTAATTTAAATAAATGAATAAATAAAGAAGCTCGCAAATAAAACGATTTTATGAATCTTTATCTATTATCTTGCCATTTAGATTATAACAGGTATAGTAAGTTAGTATCTATTGCTTATTTATTTTTGTGATTTTTATAACTAGAGGAAGTCTATAAATAATTTTTCATAATTTGTTTTACTTTTTGTCAAATTGAAAAGTTATTTTAAAGTATTACTGCAAAAAACGTTGAAGGATGATTTTTAAAATTTGTAACAATGTTAAAAAATCATCGTACAACAACTTAAATATAATTAATACCAACCCAACCCCATCCCATGAGCCATTAGTCAACTCACCTCTTTGATGCGGCAAAGAGGTGGTCGTCATATACCAACTTAATATAATACTAAAATCAAGTATTATTATTTTTTATTGACAACAATGTTTTTAGATTTGGACTGAACATCAAATCGAAAAAAATTATCGGGCACTGATTGAACCAATGATGTCATAAATATATATAAAAATATATATTATTAATAGTTAATAAATTTTTAAAAAATCTCGTTTTTTATGAACTAAAACATAATAAAGTTGAATTATAATAATACTAAAAGTGGTTAATTTTAATATTAAAAAAAATGGTACAAAAAAATAATAAAAAATTTGTTCACCGGGTCTACTTAACCGGTTGAACCACCGGTTCGACCAGTGATCAACCGATTCAATCCAGATTTTGACCAAAATCGGTTCAATCGAGTCAACCCGGACCAGACATAGAACTGGTTCCCGGTTGAACCGGTCGGTCTGGGACTAGGACTGAGCAAAAATCGGTTATAACCGAATAACCGAACATAACCGAATTTTGTTAACCGAATTATTTTGGTTATTCGGTTATTTTCGTTAATTCGGTTATAACCGTTTTAATATTTCGGTATTCGGGTTTGGATACGGTTATTGAAATATTGGTATTCGGTTAACCGAATAACCGAATAGATTTAAAAAAAAAAAAAAAACTTAAGCAACTAAAGTGGTTTACTCAAATGTAAATGCATTTCAAATGATAGGTATGAAAATCAGCAACTAAAAAAGGGTATGGAATCTAGCATCTACTTCCATTCACCAATGGACAGTAATGATTTTTGACAACTTACAACATTTGTTTCTTGCAACTATTGGAAAAAATAATTCATAACAATGGAAACTGCAAGTCTGCAAGTGCACAAGCGACAAGGCTTATGATATTCTCTCACATTACACACTTAAACACACATAACACACTTAAGCTGCATGTTGATCTAGTATTGTGGATTTGAAATTAATTTTGTTATGTTTGATAAAATGGAGCATAAGTTCGGTTATTAACCGAAATACCCGAATTTACAATTCGGATATTCGGTATTCGGTAATTCGGTTATTGCCAAATTCGGTTATTTGTTCGGATAGTAGAATTAAGAATATTTCGGTATTCGGTTATATCCGAATAAGCTATTCGGTTCGGATATAACCGAATTGCTCACCCCTATCTGGGACGGGTCTAAAAACAGTGGTTGACAGTATGTTATGAAGACAAGTCAGAATGCTCCTTTGCACCAAAAAAAAAAAGAAGACAAGTCAGAATGCAACAGTTTGCATTGAAAATTAAAGACAACAAGTTATTTACTAGACCCCTACCATAAATTAGAATAAATTATTGTAATAGATTAAGATATTAAAAAAAAAACCAGTACTATTTTTTTATTTTTTTACGTGCATCATTTTCTTTTTATACTCGTGTATTTGTGCTCGGAGTTAACTCTATAACTTTTCAAATGGGAGATCAACATTCCTTTGTAAAAATAAAAAGTCAATGGTATGTATTTCGTACATATATAATTTTATAAAACATAAAAGTTGTATAACCATATACATGTAAGTTTTTCATTCAAAACATAATTGTTGAACGTATTTTTGTCAATAATTATCGAGAGTTCAATTAATTTTGATTTTATTATATATTCGTATTAAAATGTTATTACCTGGTACTTCATCTTAACAATCTCGCCATTGGAATGGAATCCAGAATTGCACATATAAAAGGCTACATTAAGTAAACCCTCGAATAATTTAACCTGACAATAAAAGAGAGCAAACACTTAATTTTCGTTCTTCAAAGCCCATGGCCTGTTTGAAGGCTACTGCCTACTAAGCAGTAAGCAGTAAGCAGTAAGCAGCAAGCAACCAACTCCAGCAAATTCTACTTGGCTTAGTGTGAATATGTTGGCAACACGAGTCCATTATATTATGGTCCCGAATTGATAGGGACTTTGTGGTTATAGTTTGCCATAGCTATTTTAGACACGCGGCCGAATCATATATGAATTTCTACAATTCTATCTAACAAAATGTGTGGCTAAAAAGTAGTAAAAACAGTAATGAAGATTGATCTGGTGAGAAAGGGTATAAAGCCCTCTTCTCGCACACTAAATCAACACACATCTTACCCCTGTTTTTGGGAATTGATCAAACAGAGGTCCTCCCCTCACACACTAAATCAACACACATTTAATCCCTATTTTTGTGAATTGAATTAGAAAACTATTTGTGAAGGTTTTGGGTCTAAAAATTGTCTATGTTATTTGTAACACCCCTCTCCGAAATAGGAAAGAGATGTCATGTGCAAACCATAACAGAACTTATAAAATAAATCAAAATCTCTAAACCACAAAATGAATAACTCTAATAACTAATAATTGTCATAAGTCAATCCATAATAAATGTCAAACAGCTCAACCCATATTTAAAATATTTAATACAACTCCAAATCAACCTAAACATAATATCTAATTCATTAGATACAAGAGATCTCTCGTCACACTTGTCCTTCATCCCATGATTATTTGTCGGAAGAAAAACATAGCATGAGCCAAATGCCCAATACGAATATAAATATACAAAAATGTACAACTGAAATACGAAATTAACTGAGACAAATAGATAGAGTACAAAAATAATAAGCTGAATCAAATGGTTGGGTGTTATAATTTCATACTGAGCTCAAATACAAATAGTCAAATGCTAACAAAATACATCGGCACCATGATGTATGCAAATCAAATCGGATAGTACGCACGACACATACGTTACTAATCCGCTAAACAAATCAAATCAAATCAAATACTGGGTCAACCCATACGTATCCTGAACAAACAAATTAAATGGCCAAAACTCACACACCAAAGCATACAAAAGGATACACCGTGGACTAATCACACTGTCACGGAATGTGTCATGCCCCGGTGTCAAGAGGGCATGCTTGTGGTACTCCCACATGTGGTTAGCTCAAGTATACCCTAAGAATCAAACTCCAAAATGTAAGCCAAAATGGGTTCAAATCACAAGACTTACATGAACATCTCCAAATGATATCAAATTATTTCAAATACGAACATACCTCACTATCACAAGATACCAACGATCAAAATAATTTAAAGAGTACAAATATGAATTCTAAACGCCAAAAGACAACCATCATATGAATTTCACAAGAAACAATTATATGAAATAATAACGAAATTCGAAACGAGGGACAAAATGAATTAATTAACTTTCACAATAATATCGCTGAAGGAGTATATAATCCGTACCTGATACGCAAAACCACTTATAGCACACTCCATAAAATTTTACCCTCAAATGTCACGATATCAATACGAAATGTTATTCATCACCTAAACATGTTCAACTCGAATTAAATATAATTCAAACTAATAATTCCAAAATAATCCACATATACCTCATAATCATCAAAGTTAACTTATCAATTATAATGAATTAACTCGAGTGGTCTTGAGTTAGTTCGAATGGTCAATATTACATTTAATAAGATAATTAATAATTGCAATTAATTTTCTTTAAATTATGGAGAAATAATATGAAAAGTTTCTTCTTACCTCATGACCACTCGAGTTAACTCATCAATTATAATAAGTTAGTTCGAGTGGTCATGAGTTAAACTCAAATGATCAATATTACATTTAATACAGTAATTAATAATTATAATTATTAATTTTCTCTTGAATTATGAAGGAAGAATATAGAAATTTTTTCTTGAAATACTAAAAGTTATATGTCGATTAAAATTATCTTCAACTTTATATACGTATTATGTCAATAAAAAATAATAAATATATGTTAATGAAAAATTATTAAATATTTGTAAAAAATGATATATTACCAAAAGCAAAACTTACCGTACGATTCAATTGTCATTGTGTTGGATTTTTACGATTAACAAATATAAATGATCAAATATTTTTACTTATATTTTTCATACCCATCGTATGTGTGGACTGTGGAGTAGTACTACTAGTGATGTGTAATGCATAATATATCCATGCACCGAACAACAGTGGAACAACGACCCTTGGCATGTACAAATAGTCGCACAGCACAGCACATAGGCCAAATAATTATTAATTAAATATATACAGTATAATATAAAATAAAATACACTGATAAAAACATCGAGACGTAGCCAAATTGAAGTCGACCGTAGCTGGAGGCGGGTGGTTCCGAGCCTCTCTTCCATTTTATCTTCACTTGGTCCATTCAATTCCCTCCCTTCTCCACGCGATTCATTCCCTCTCTTTCTCTCTCTAAAATCAGTAATAAAAACATCTCCATCTCTTTCTTTCTCTAAATATTTATGCGTTTACACTTATATACTATTATATTATGTTCTCCATATAAGAGTACTAGTATCGAGTTTGTTGTATTGGCCAAACATGTCTGTGCAGGTAGTACCTCCCATTTCTCAGCTACTCTACTCCAATGGCCGCTATTCTTCTTCTAAATCGGCTACCTCAGTTTTTGGGACGACCAGAGACTTCTTATTCGTCGATTTTATAGGTCTCTGTAGTAAATCCAAACGAAGAATCAGAGCTTCTTCTGGCGGTCCAAGTATTAGCAGATTTCACAGCAAGAATTTATCGGCAATTAAAGCTGTTATTGATCTCGAACGCACTGGAAATGCGTCTACACAGTCCTCTGATTCGAAACGGAAGGTTTGACTTTTTATTTTTTATTTTGAGTTTGAACTTTGAAGGCTTCTTTTTAAGTATTAAAAATTGGACTTTTTTAATTCTTTTTTTGTTTGGTAGAAATTTGTGAATTGAATGTCTAGAATGTTATGCTGTGTTTGTGTGTAATAAGGATGGATGAGATATTACTATTTGTAATAGTTTAGGCACTATTTATCCTTTTATTTAGTCCTTTGTAAGTTTTTTCGTTTTTAAGGTTATTTGATGATCGACTAATGATCCCATCAGGAGGAGCAGATAGTATATAGTACTCCTTTTGGCTATCTTAATTATAATAAATGGCCATTGAGGTCTTAGCTTAGTAGTTAAGACTGAGCCTGAGTCCTCTAGGTCTTAGGTTCGATTTTCACTTAGCTGAGTTTATTTTAAGACTGAGGCCCTGTGTTCTTTAGGTCCCAGGTTCGATTCTCACTTAGCTGAGTTTATTTCTTCCATTATGGCAAGCTTGTGTCCTCTTTATGTGAGGTTTGTTTGATTGTGAGTTTATTTCTTTTTTCTTTAGTGAGTTTTGATTGGTTGAATGGAAAATTTGTGTCCTTTTTATGTGAGTTTTGTTTAGTTATGGGTTTATTTCTTCTTCCTTTAGTGAGGTTTGATTAGTTCATAAATCAATAACAGGACTAATCATATGATAAAATAGAGTAGAGGTATTGAACTAATACAAATAATCCTATCCCCATCATTATTGCAAACAACATTAGCCCTTAGGATAATCAACTGCAGGCTTATATAGTGACACTACCTATTTATTTAAACATTTGGCATCTTTAAACTGTGCTTTTATGTTTTTAAGGTTGCAAACTTGGAGGATATACTATCAGAAAGAGGGGCATGTGGAGTTGGATTTATTGCCAATTTGGAAAATAAAGCATCACATGGGATTATTACAGATGCTCTTACAGCCCTTGGCTGCATGGAACATCGTGGGGGCTGTGGAGCTGATAATGACTCTGGTGATGGTTCAGGAGTGATGACTTCAATTCCTTGGGGTCTTTTCAATAATTGGGCTGAAACGCAAGGTATTGCTTCCTTCGATAAGTTGCACACAGGTGTTGGAATGGTTTTTCTACCCAAGGATAATGACCAAAGTCAAGCAGCCAAGACAGGTTAGCTTTTTAGATCTCTAAATCACAAATAATATAATGCCTTCTGGTCTTTGGGTGTTTTATTTATGGGATAATTCGAAGGGCAATATTTTGTTATTGTCATTGCATAGCAAAAGTTTATTACCATGTATCACGACACTGTGATGCAACACTTGCTTTGACATCATATTAACAGTGCTTATGCATTTTATTGTTGTGTTAGTGATGCTAAATGCAAAACTTGGAAGATATAGATGCAATGAATACATTAGAGGGCTAAATAACTAATGAAAAAAGATAGTAGAGTTTTAGAAAAGGGCTATTTTGTGGATTTAAGGAAGGAACAAGAGGAGATGATCCTAACTCTGTATATATCAGAATGAAAAAAGTAATCCTAAATATGCACTTTCACTTGATATTTTCTTGTGCATTTTGAAAGGTGGGTTTCTATGGTTAATTTGCTGAACTCTATACAAATTTCCACCGTCTTAATAAGTGAATGGAAAATTACAAAATTCTTAGATACCTCCGGTCCATCAGTAAATTAGAACACGAAATCCACTAAAAGCACCTGTCGCTGAAGATTTTATTAGACTATTTTGTTGCATTTTTGTTTTATTCTTTTTCTAGTCCTTGGAGTTAAGGTTATGTTGGAAAGTTGGATCGATGTGGGCTACAAGGGTTGTACATGGGTTATATAGATCCTTTACAGTCTTCATGGGTTTTAAACAAAAGGTTTTCACCATTGTGGTAGTTAAGAAAGTACAAAAAACATGATGATCAGAAGTCACAGTGGAGGAAAGTTGAGAGTGATTTTTTTATCCCAACAATTGACAGGATGTCACTAGTCCACAAAACCTTTCTAGTCTTTGTTTCAAATTTTGATAAAGATTGAATGTTATGATGTGGGAAGAGCAGCTTATTATTATCCTTTTGATGGAAATTCAAGTAATTTTTTTTATCTATAAAAATAATATTCATGTCAAACTAAAATAGAATGTTTCCAAACTCCTATAAATGCAGCCTAAGCTTATGGTTATCATAATATCGCAGTTGGAAACCCAAAATATAGATTACTTGAGTGTCCAAGTTCAAATATTGTTTTCAATTTCATTTTAGAAATTATATTATAAGATGCTATTTTCACTATTTAGTACATTTTACTTATCTAAAGACATGGACCTCAAATGTAGTTAGCTGTTCTGTTTTTCTTTTTCACGTCACTCGTATTTCTCATATAATTCCTATGATATATATAAATAAATTTTTTCTTCTTTATATCTGTGTGTTTACCTACCCTTCTGCATTTCTAGAACTAGAAAAAAAAACAAAAAAACAGAGAACAATTATCAATGTTTTTCCTTACATTCTTGATTTCTTCCCGATTCTGTATTCTGACCTTAACAACAGTATATGTTGAATTTGCATTTGGGGTGGGGTGGGGTGGGGGTGGGAAACAAATGACTATTACATGATTTTAATAAAGTCACATGTCATTGCTCTACTTTCTTTCTGCGCAACAATTTAATCTATTTTCTGAATGTTGATCTGGTTGCTTGTGTAGTTATAAATAATATTTTTAAACAAGAGGGTCTTGAGGTGCTCGGTTGGAGACCTGTTCCTGTAGATGCGGCTGTAGTTGGTTACTACGCAAGAGAAACCATGCCCAACATACAACAGGTTTTTATCAGAGTTGTTAGAGAAGAAAATGTTGATGATATTGAAAGAGAACTGTATATCTGCCGAAAATTAATTGAAAGAGCAGCAAACTCAGAAACATGGGGAAATGAGCTATATTTTTGTTCGTTGTCCAACCAGACCATCGTTTACAAGGGAATGTTGCGTTCTGAGGTTCTTGGAAGATTTTACACTGATCTCCAGAGTGATCTTTATGAGTCCCCTTTTGCTATTTATCATCGTAGATACAGCACAAATACCAGTCCCAGGTGGCCACTTGCTCAACCGATGAGGTTACTTGGTCATAATGGAGAGATCAATACCATACAGGTTACAATATATGTAACCATGTGAGTTGTCTTGTGTATATGAGTTGCTTGTTATTTGTTTATTTTATTGATTCTGAAGTCTCATGCAGGGAAACTTGAACTGGATGCAATCTCGGGAGGTCTCATTGAAATCTTCTGTTTGGCGTGGTCGCGAAAATGAAATTCGTCCTTTTGGCAATCCAAAAGCATCCGACTCTGCAAATCTTGATAGTGCAGCAGAAGTATGCACTATGCCTTGATCTGTACATAATTTACATAGCTTCAGCCTCACTATAGCTGCTGTCATTCTCAATAGTGTGAGCTAATATCACAGTCTTTTGTTTTCCCCAGTAGGTTGTGAGCTAGCATCATCATAAAATGTAAATTTGAAATACGGACTAAATACTAGTAGAGCTAGCGTTATCATAAAATGTACATTTGAAATACGGACCAAATACTAGTAACATATATATATATATATATATATATATATATATCCCTATTACTTTTATGGGGATTGGGCATGAATTGGTGGAACTTGTCTGTAAGACTCTTATCTATTCTCTTGATCTCTGAGGCTAGATGGTGATACTCAATTTATAGAAGACTAGATAACTTATATTCTATATCCATAACCCGGCCGACTGTGAAATGAAATGTAGTTTTTTTTTGGGGGTTAATTTGGGAATGAAAATTTCTCTGAGAATGTTATTGAATGCATAACGAGTATATCAAGGATGGGATTACATGGAGTGATGTAGTTTTTCCGTCTTATTCTTAGTTTTTCCTTCTTATTGTTAATTTTTATTGCTATAGAACAATTATGAATGTTTTGGCTGAGAAATGGAAGAAATTGGTAAAGATACATATACATACATGTTAAACAAGTGCAATATGAAATTGTCTGAATAATTTGGGACCAGAAAGCTGAAAACTGGTCTTAATTATTGCTTCAAATATATTACGAATTGAATAATTGTTATATTTGATTTTATTATTGATGTTCTTTAAAGCCAACAGTCAAACTAAAAGAGATTTATGAATTATTTGAGTGTTTTCTAAGAAGAGCAATTACCAAGGAAAATATGTATGCTTCTCTCTACTGGTCTATGTTCTCCAAAAAGTGATATTTAACCTTGCTACTGATGGTGAGAATAGGAGCTTGTCCTGATATTAAATACTATGGAAGCTACACTGTATTTTATTACTATTATTATTATTATTATTATTATTATTATTGTTGTTGTTGTTGTTATTATTATTATTATTTTTGATTGGGTCAAATAAGGTAAATAAATTGCAAAAAGCATTTTGAAGGTCATACGCAGTGGGGCATTTTCTTTGGGATGCATAAAAGTTTATATATAGATCATATTGAAGCACTGAAGTATATGTATATATTCCATCTGGATGTGATCCATTCTCTGGCGCTTGTAATAAGCGTGAATATACATATTTTTAGAAGATTGGACATTCTTGTTCAAACATGAGTCTATTTTGAAGTGAAGTGATTCATGGACCAGATGCAGGGATTATATATTTGAGGTCTAGTATTTCTATACACATAGTAGTAGATACTAGGTATAGCGTTGAAGACATTTTTGGGAAAAACTGTCACCGTGGTCCTGACATGTGGATTATATCGGAACATTCTATAGATTGATTATTGTTTATTACTAGTTAGCTTTTAGTAATAAATTTGCTCTCACTTAAGGTTGTGCTACATCTCAAGGATGTCTACTTCTCCTTCTCCGCTACAAGCATATGTATTTACTAGGTAGTCAGATTATATGTTCTAAAAAAGGCTTTATTATGAAGTATTTATTTCGAGACATGCCTTTGATAGAGCAAATATATATTTCCTGAGAAATTGTTCACCCAGTTGAGCATAGTTATGTGGCAGATTCATGAGTTGCTGTGAACCTTTTAGCCTCCATCTTTCAGCCATGAGGCATGGCGTGAAAATGACCTGTAATAAATAACTCACCCCGTCCTCAAAAGCATGTCCAAAAGTACACTTGGATTTTTCTCTCAGAAGGATGTGTAAAAGTACACAAACCAAATGTAAAATATTACATAAATACTAATTACCCCGTAGTGCACATATCCCCATACAAACGATCCACTCCCAAGTCAATTATGGTATTTGTGTGGGTCCAAATAAAGGGGAGAATTGGAACAAATTTTATATTCTCTCCTCTAATTTGCCAACCTTAATTTGTGTTACCATTGTACTTTTAACTTTAGACATCCTTGTGAGGACGGAGATAATTGGTATTTTAATGTATTTGCCGCTACCTTTCTTTCTTACTCAATTAAAGCTTTGTTCTATAACTGTTTTATGAATTTTTCAAAACTTGTTGTCTATCTCTTTCTCTTTCCATTTGGTGTGGGTTATCTTATATTTTCTAATTTTTGTTTTTGGGTTCATTTATTGTCAAATCTGTCTAATTCTTTGTTGGCTAATGAGTTTATGTTCTTGTCCTGTTAAGTTGTTACTAAGAAGTGGTCGCTCTTCTGAGGAAGCTCTAATGATTCTGGTTCCAGAGGCATACAAGAATCATCCAACATTGATGATCAAATATCCTGAGGTATTCTATGCGGAAACCTTTCAGTTTGAACAAGTAGCACCAATTATTATGTGTTTGGCAGGTGTTGGTGCATATTAGATTTTTGTTCTTATTGCGAGAATGTGAATTGTTTTTGTTCTTACAATTTCACTGTTCTGCACCTTAATTTAAATCCAGAAACTTATCCAGCTTCCAATACCTACCATGTTCACATATAAATAACTCTGAATATCAACCGTCAGATTTTTTGCATTTGAGTTTAATTATCCTTAGCGAACGTGAATCTGTAATCTTTCTCTCTAGGTTGTTGATTTTTATGATTATTACAAAGGTCAAATGGAGGCTTGGGATGGACCTGCCTTACTCTTATTCAGGTAAAACTTCCAAAACCAACGTATGTGTTTTGACTTGCTAACAGTTTTTATAGCAAGGAATTCCATGTCCATAATCCAACAAAATCATATGTATGAAGTATAAACCATAGTTTTTAACTCTTAAGATATGAAAAGCTTTTGTGGACTTTCTTACTGTTCATGTATTATGATATGAATGTGCCACACCAGTTTGTTATGTATGGATGATGAGATCTGTTTGATTATGAATTTATTTTGAGAGACAAAATATTATTTGCAAACAATCCAATGAGCATTTCCTTTTTCCCTAACTTATAAATTAAACTCTCTGAATCATTATTCTTCTTTCCTTTTTTTCACTATTTGCGTTATTTGTAACAGTGATGGAAAAACAGTTGGAGCTTGTCTGGATCGGAATGGACTTCGCCCTGCTAGATATTGGCGGACTGTAGACAATGTCGTTTATGTTGCATCTGAGGTGTGTCTGCTGACTTTATCACTTAGAATTTCTGTATTATCAATCTCTTTACAGGCATGGAACCTCCGAGTATAACTCAGGTAATATGTCCTATTTGTGAGGTGCCAAATAAGCTGTGCTACAATGCAGCTGCCTGGCATCTATGATCTCAAGTGTGAACACTATGGATTTAATTCAGTTTAATGATAAAGTGTTCACTTTGTCTTGCCTAAGATGTTTACGCTAATTTCTTTTTTTACTTTTAGCCAAGTATGCTTCCAAGTTATGGTTATATTTTAGATATAAATTATGCTTACCGTAGTAAATTTCTTGAATTATACCGCAAGTTAGCTTGCTGCAGTTAATTAATAGGAACATTGTGTTCAGGCATGCTGCTGGAGCTCGATCAAGCTGCAATGTGTTTTCATATTTAGGTTAGGACAAAATATTTTTTTTGATAAAAAATTAGAGATTATATTAAGAAAAAACTATATTACATAAGGGAGGACAAGATATCCTCCGGACACCAAAAAAGTGGAAACTACAAAGCTACTCAATGAAGGAATTTCCTCAATTCCTCTAAATATCCAATAAAGTTAAATAGCCAATTTTTGAAAGGCATTGATCTCCAAAGTCCATAGTAATGCAAGAAAGAAAGTTCTATCTGACAAAAGATGGAAAGATATACCACGCTCACTAAAGATCCAAGTATTGCGCTCCGCTTGCAATTCTAAAGAATCACAACATATCCACATCTCCAGATAGCCTTAGCAACTCCACTCCATTCCACTCAAACCCATGAAACCTGATTCACAACAAGTCCTCCACTAATCTAGAACAAATCCAATCCTCTTTTAGAACTACAACTAATCGTCACGTTCCAACGGGAGAATGCTCGGAAAGGAATAAGTGAGACTCATTACTTGCCAAGCACATCACACGTTTCTCTAGATTTAAGACTGTGAATGACCTGTGTCTCTGAAACATGTAATTGTTTTTGAGCTTGTAAAGAACCAAAAACCATTGATTGGGATAAAAAAGCCTGAGCGTTTCTTTTATTTCTCTTAATTTATTATGGCTGCTAAGATCTATATTATTATTATTACTTGGTCACCAAGTATGCTTGGTGCCAACACATACTTGGCTACTACTCAACTAGTAGCCTATATATAAGGCTTTAGTACTCTTTGTAATACAACAACAATTATATTCAATATACCTATTTTATTTTTAACATGGTATCAAAGCTAGTTTAATCTTGGGAGGCCGACTAGAACTTTTGCTTCCGGCTGCGGCGGGTATCTTTTCTTCTTGCCAGTTTTTTTTAAGAGAAAACAAATAAAAATCCATAGTCGTTTGTCTTTGTGATGAAATAAAAATGGTTCGACTTTAGTAGTTATTTCTCTGATTGAATATGCATGTAAATGGATGGTTGATTGGAAAGTAAGGATTACATGGGACCGAGATTTCAGGAAGGAACGTGTCCTTCGATTTTGTTGGAGGATAGAGAGTCCTCCATTATTAAGGAGTCCTTCGTAGTTGTTTTTGAAGGATAGAGAGTCCTTCACATTTGTTACAGGAGACAAGTATTCTCTGTTATTGCCAGCACATGATATCCTTGGAAAGTGGATGTGTGAAGTTATATACCGAGGGTGAGAAATCTAACTTTGGATGTAAAAAAGTCGAACTTTTTTCTATGCAAATTGAAGAGGGTCTCAATCTTAGTAATTCGTTTGAGTCTTTTATTTTTAAGATTATGTAATGTAACAAGTTGTAAGTCGTCGTATAAGACTTCCAACTTGAATGGGAGTATTAGAGTATATTATTATTAGGTATGGAGTCCTTCGTAGTTGATTTTAAGTCTTTTATTTTATCATGTAACAAGTTGTAAGTCGTGATATAAGACTTCTAACTTGAGGGGGAGTATTAGAGTATATTATTATTATTACTTGGTCACCAAGCATGCTTGGTGCACACACCTACTTGACCACTACTCAACTAGTAGCCTATATATAAGGGTTTAGTACTCTTTGTAATACAACAACAACAACAATATTCAGTATATCTATTTTATCTCTAGCTAGCAAGGCTTTCACTTTTTATAAGGTCACTGGTAAAAATGTTGAGAGTTTGATATCAAACAAGTTCAGAACTAATAGTGTATAAAGCAAGAGGAAACATGGAGCCTTCCCATCCTATAACCAGTGGATATTAAAAGAAAACACTCAAGACAGTGTAACTCTCTAATCTCTTAAAAAATGAGACAGAAATGCCTCTGATGTCACCTATGGCAGAAACCTATAGTATATATCAAGTTATCGTGAGATTAGGTGCAGCTCAGTGGAGATGTAATCCCACCCCCACACACTAGTTTCAAATCCTCTCTCCCTACTCCTGAAATACATCCCAATGTTGAATGATATAAAAAAGTATCAAGTTATCACTAATTCACAGATCATTATCTATGTAATTATAAACCTCAATAATCTTAATGGTCAATTGTTGAGTATTCACTTCTGGATTCTGCTGATTATAGCTGTTGTCCTTGATGACATTTGCATTCTATGCACTGTATATCTCATGAAAAATGTTGGTGCTACCTTCCACTAAAGTGAAATGCTTTCGATTTTGACATTTGCAAACTTGTTTGAAATATGTTTCACATTTTTAAAAACTTCTAGGTAATCAAGTTTGAAAATTTTCCAGGTATATCATATAAGAACATATAGCTAAAAATGAAGTGCTTGAATAAGATCTGTTCTGTATGCTTTGTGGTCCTTGATAAAGTGTTTGAAATGTATACCTGGTAGATGAATCAAGACTTTGACCAGAGCATGATTAGAAGTTCTTTTATATTGGATCACTAATACAGTTGAGGGTCGTTCTCGGTCCAGTCATGGATGTCAACAAACTATCAACCACTAATTACTTACAAAAGAAGTAGAACATATCAATGTAAAGTTGTGTGCTTCAAGTGCTTCTCACGTATTGCGTGAATTAATTGCCAAACTTCCAAAAATTTGAACTTAAAAGAAGAGCAATCGTGAATTGCATTATTAGATGTGGAAAATGGCAAAAAACTTGAAGGAGTGAGACACAACATTTAATTTGACATCAATCTGAGGCTGTTGATATGAGATATTTTTATCTAAGTGTGATGATTTGATATTCTTTTCCAGCAATTTCATTATCATGTTTACTCATTCATCTGGCTGCTACCATATGGAACTGATCATAAGTTTTCCTACGTTTATCTAGGTTGGTGTTCTACCTATGGATGAGTCAAAAGTTATAATGAAAGGTCGCCTAGGTCCAGGAATGATGATAACTGCTGATCTAACAAGTGGCCAGGTTTGTACAGAACCATTTTTTATTTTCCCTTAGTGCTTCAATAAAACGATGGTGATTACATATATGGTTCAAATTGATAGTCGTCTTTTGGTAACTTCACTGTCAAATCGTTGTAATATGCTTACAGTTTTATTTTGTGCATCTGTTTATAAACTTCTGTACTGCTTTTGTCTTTGGAGTAATAACTGAAAACCAATATGCATGTTTATAAAGATTCAATGCAAATGACTAAGATGTGCGACCCTCTATACTTTTGAATTTTTTGACGCCTTTCAGTCTCACATTTGTTAAAAATTTAAAACCCATGCATCTTGAAGTTATTTGATTCTTTTCTACATTATTTACTTGCTTCACATTAGCAAGCATCGAGTGTTTCTGCATGCATGAAGGCCTGCCTTTTCTTGCGTTGTATTCTAATAAAGAAGTTAAAGGTTTTGTGGAATGTAGTAAATTATAGCTCAATTACTACTATTATAGTATTATTTGCTTGTTGGATTTCCTTCTATAAGATAGTAGAAGAAAGCTGGCATGAAGTGTGGCGCCCTCCCTTAATATCAGGCTTGGATTTAAATTTTAGGTCTATATCATGACGGAACAAACCATTAATTGAATGATAGAGCTTTTAGTTTATATCCCTTAATTTTAATTTTCTTAAAATGTCAATATTTGTGGTATCACGTAGGCTGCCATCAGGTTTTAGTTATATGGAGCTCATGTCATTTTTAACTTTGTAATTTCGGGTTTCTTAGATGGGTGTTATGATATAATTGTTCTATGCTTTAGTTTTCAATTGTTAACTTTTTTCTCTCTAGGCTGTACATACTTTTAAGGAAATGCTCTTTGAAAATTTTAATTCCAAAAAAAAAACAAACAGGTTTATGAGAATACGGAAGTTAAGAAGCGGGTTGCCTTGGCGAATCCTTATGGAAAGTGGGTGAATGAAAACATGCGATCCTTGGAGCCGGTGAACTTTCTCTCAACAAGTATTTTGGAAAATGAAGCAATACTAAGACGACAACAGTAAGAGTTTTAGTTTATCTCTTGATTAATCTATGCCCCATATTGTAGTGATCTTGCAAAGAGGTGGTGTGCAATTCTTTTCAATTATCTTTAGATTGGAACTTTATTCAGAGGAATTGTTCTGTAATTTCTCTGGCAATATTGTTTTTTGTCAAGTGACTACGTGGAATTGTTGTCCATGATAAGATGTATATGTAAAGTGATGAATTTTCTAATCTTAATCTAGCAGAAATATATGTCCAATAACAAGAAGTCTAAAGTGTAAATATCTCTTATAGTATGGAGTTTATTTTGGACTAAAATCATACATAACACCAAGGTCAATAGTTTATTTGAAACTGGATTTGTTTATTTTTTTAATGTATTTATATTCCAAGGTCAATAGTTTTATTAAAACTGAATGTGCACTTGTAATTTTATTTATTTATTTTTTATTGTTGTCGTTGTTTTAGATTGATTCCTAAATTGTGGAATGTGTGTGAGAATGGAGTTATATAGATGCCTATATCTTTCGTAGGGCAACTATTCATTATGCTTTTTACTGCTTTTGGTGTTGATAAAAAGTTTAGATGCTTAGATGGTGTAAGGTCCTATAAAGAAGGTAAACTTTACTTTTAAGACAGTAATGAATCTTCCTGTTAGAGTGTCCAATAATTTTTACATTTCCTTTCCTTAAATACCCTCATACTTAATTTGCAAAGTTTGAAATTTTGGATGAATATCATAGGTGTGTGCGGGGTTTGGTAAGAGAAAGACAGTCTACCCTTATAATTTTCTGGGTAGAAAGCAGAAAAGAGGGAAGGGAATGAATTGCATCACCTTCTAGTTTGTCAAGATATTGATGTGTATATTTAATTATTTCTCTTGCAATGTTTTCCCCAGAAAAATTCTTATAGAAAGCAAAAGAACTTCAGTTTGTACTGTATTCTGAATTAACATTATCTTTCTTATAAAATATCGTATTGTTTCTGTATTTTTAATGTCAATTACTGTTGAGTTCAATTTTAGATTGACTAATCTGATGAAAGTTCTTAAGCTTTGATGAGAAAATTTATTGCATTTTTAGCCCCCCCCCCTCCCAACCCACACACCCACAAATGCATATGCCTAATTTGACTTGGATTATTGCAATACTTGCCATCTTGTATATTCTGACTCTTATTCTTTGATGGATTCAGGGCACATGGGTACTCCAGTGAAGATGTCCAAATGGTTATTGAAACTATGGCTGCACAAGGGAAGGAGCCTACATTTTGCATGGGAGATGATATTCCATTGGCAATACTGTCACAGAAGTCACACATGCTTTATGATTATTTCAAACAACGATTTGCTCAGGTTTGAAGCTTTCATTTTCCTTTCCTTCTCCTGCCAATCTCAGATAATCTCATAACCTGTTTCCAATGTTTATAATTTCATAATATCTGTTAGCTACAGTTTTGTAGTTTTTATATACCATTCCATTTTGTGACAAACATATATGTGTATATATTGAGTTGGGATGCTGTGATGTTAGATTTTTGATCATTACCATGACTACAATAGAGCTTCAGTTTACTTCTTCATTTCCTCTTTTTGTTGGTTAATAAATATTATAGAGCACTGAGAATCATGATCCATGCTCAAAGAGTATATATGCATTAATGAAGAAGTAGTTATACATGAAATTGACAGCTCAGAAAACAGCTATTTATCAACTCTACAGGACTTGCATATGAACAACAGAGGAATCCATTGGCAAGAAAGTCTACCCCATTTTGCCCCGTCGACAAAAAGAAATGAACCTGAAAAATGTCCACAAGTGTACAATGCCTCAACACCCGAAACTATTTTTGGGTAGCACAAGGATGATGATATTTTTTCTGTGTTTATTCTAAATGCTTGCTTACTTTGCGCAAGTTGGATTCACAACTTGATTCCAATTATGGATTGTGAATGGGGCATAGTGGTTATAAGTCATTTGTGCGGGCCTTCAAAATATGAATTTCCAAACACTCTGTTAGGGTATTGTCTTATAACGGGTGTGAAATTCTATGTTCATTGTATTGTGTGCCAGTAGTAGTGTATTGAATCAGTATATTTGGTGAAAGTGCTATTAGTATGTTACATTCTGAGAAAACTGCCCATTTCATGTATTCTTTTTTGCTCAAATATTTCTTTTCCTGTTTATTCTCTATCAAAAGTTTTTAGTTAGTTTAGATTTATTTAGTTACTGATTTCCTTTCTATCTTGGTCTATCTTTGTCTACTAGGTTACTAATCCAGCTATCGATCCTCTTAGAGAAGGATTAGTTATGTCTCTGGAAGTCAATCTTGGGAAGCGTAGAAACATATTAGAGGTTGGACCTGATAATGCCTCTCAGGTACATAAGCATATTTCCTTTTTAATACTTTTATGATACTGTCATTAATTTTCTAATGCTTCTTCTGGTACTTGTTCCGTATAATATTACTATACTCCATACACAAAATTACAGTCCATATTTTCTTTTTTATTTGTCTATGAAAAGTTGTACAATATCTAAATTCATAGTTAATCTATTACTCTTATTGTATCTTTCGTTAATTAAAAGATTTACATTCGAAGGGCAAACTTGATACATGTAAAAGAGAAAACTTGGACTGTTTTAACAAGCTTAATCTCCCTGGGCATTTAACAGTCTCTTAAAATATTGTGCCTAATCAAATAGGTTTATTTCTGGATAGAGGGAGGAATATTTTCTCATTTTTTTGAATATTTTTCTTTGGAACTTAATTAATCTAACATTGGACCAGGTGAGTTTGTCGAGCCCTGTACTCAACGAAGGGGAGCTTGAGTCCCTATTGAAAGATCCCATCTTGAAACCCCAAATTCTGCCAACCTTTTTTAACATTAGGAAGGGCATCGATGGTTCCTTGGAAAAGACTCTGTATAAGTTATGTGAAGCAGCAGATGAAGCTGTTAGAAATGGTTCCCAATTGCTTATTCTGTCTGACAGGTCTGATGAACTGGTGAGCACCTTTTGGAATATTGTAATTTCTATTCCAATCTGGAATTTGTTACGTGCTTCTTTGTTCCTCGACTTACATGTTCAGTATATATATATTTTAAATTGTAGTTTGTGTTTCATTTCAGAGTCTTGTTAATGGCTTATATGTTATGCTCTTTATAGCTTTTTTGGATGCATCCTGTTTGAGTAATTTGCTCTCATTTAGTGAATACAAATTCATCTATCTTTTCTTCAACCTGGAAAATCCCTTTTTGATGCCTGGTTGTTTATCCTTATTTAATAATCTATATGTTGTTAATCAGGAACCAACTAGGCCTGCAATTCCAATACTTCTGGCGGTTGGTGCTGTTCATCAGCATCTAATTCAGAATGGCCTGCGAGTGTCAGCTTCCATTGTTGCGGACACAGCTCAGTGCTTCAGTACGCACCAGTTCGCTTGTTTGATAGGATATGGTGCAAGGTTATTTTCCTTCTTTATCACTATCACTCATTTCTGTTCCCCTGGTACTAAAAGAGCTAGTTCTTGGGCAAGTGCTATGTAATGTTAAAATATATAATAAGAGAAAACAGTATATCCAGGGAACCGGATATACCTTATTTCTGCAGCACTAATGAAACGGCGCCGTTCGTGAGCTTAAAATTTTAATTAGTTATGCATACGGCTCTGCATCTCTCAAACACAATTCCCATTTCTTGATCATCTCTTCCGAGATCCTTCGATCATCCAATTGCAAGCCAACAAATCCTACCTCAAAATCAGGTCGTGGAATGATTGTGTTTGTGGATCTTGTTGGTGTTTGTATGAGCGACAGTTATGGTGGATCATGGTGGTGGTATTGTGATTTGGTTGGTGGTGGTATTGTGATGTGGTTGGTGGTAGTGATAGATTACAGTACTAGTTTTTAGTGGTGGTGATGGTGGATGGTAGTGAGCGACGATGATAGTGATGGTGGTGAGCGACAATGGTGGATGGTGGTGAGTGAAGGTGGATGGTGGTGAGTGAAGGTGGATGGTGGTGAGTGACGGTTGTGGATGATGTGGTGATAGTGGTGGGTGTCGATGTTGGAGGAAGAGAGAGTTTAAAAATTCTTATGAGAGAGAACAGAAAATGGAAGAAGGAAGTTATGCTATAGAAATTTGTGCTGCATAAATTGGATATATCCAGGGAACCGGATATCCAGTTTACTCATAGTAATTATAGCATTCCAAAACATTATTTTTGAAGTTCTATTTAATATCTGTGGCATACTGATATCTTGATCCATCTTTATTGTTATTTATCCCTATTTTTTGTTTTTTTTTCCTCTTGTTTGTCTTAATGTGGTTCAACATAAATGGATTGGTTCATCATCTCTCATAAGAAAACTGAAAAATAATGGACAGAGGAACAAAGAAACTCCTTAATCCCCTCCCACTAGGAGAAATGTCTTTGAAGAATCTCTCACATCGACCAATCATCTATCTTTATAAACCCAAAATTATACGATAATACATAATTCTCCTATGATTTTAGAAGGTGAATAGAAAATGAAAGTGCTAAGCTGCCAGGCCACATGACAGTTAATGGTAAAACCCTGTTCCCACTAGTTATATGATCAATAATCCTTGTATATATAGTTTATCCAAACTCCTCCAAAAGAGTTCTCCAGATTAATCTATTTTTAATGCCTCAAGTTTTTATATTCCAGTACTTTCATTCCTTTGGCTTCAGTACATTAATTAATTTCATTACTTTATTTGGATTCTCATTTGGGTCCACTTAATCTTTTAATCCATGTTTGAAGTGCTGTCTGTCCATACTTGGCATTGGAGACATGCCGACAGTGGCGATTGAGCAACAAAACTGTAAATCTGATGCGGAATGGGAAGATGCCGACCGTTACAATTGAACAGGCTCAAAAGAACTATTGCAAGGTCATTTAGTAATTTCTATTGCAGATTTTGGTTGATTTATTTATTTTTGTGGTAATTGAACTGCTTCATTTTCGTTCTGTCATGTTTATGTAGCACTTATAACTGGTTTACGTAATTGCTCCTCCAGCATGAGTTCTCTAGAAGGTGGTTAGCTCTAAATGGTATTTGTATGGTGTGATATGACTGCTGGTTTAGTTAAGGTGTATATGCTAGGGTATTATATTCATGGGATATGATGATGTTTTTCCTTGAGCTAGAACTGAATGAGTTATCCTGTTTTTCCAATTATAATCCTGTGCTTTAAAGTTAAATATCGTTAATCATATCCTTTCCTGTGATTGATACCATGTTGATTTTGATTTTGTATTTCCATACCTAAAGCATGGTGAGCACATATGAATTGTAATCTACAATAACGGAATAAGTATTTAACAGAGATTTTGAGATGAAGTATTGTTCTTTAGGAATTAAGTTTTCAGGAAAGAGTTAGTTGTTACCTAGAAGGAACATTAATTGGGTCGAATGGAGGAAGGGGAGGGTGATTTTGTGATTGAAGTAATAAAACTTTTAAATTCATCATAAGGCGACACATCTTAGAAATTTCTCAAAAACATCAGCCAAGCTATCAGTATGCTGTTAGTTCCAGTGAAGATTGTATAATCTGTGCTCAAAAGTTATCTTTGCCATGATATTGCTCCCTTGGTCTTTGGTATCCTTTAAGAGTTTCTAATTCTGCTCTATCTGTTTTTCTGATAAGTTCTAATCTTGATTTATTTGTGTGGTGAAAAAATTAATGGTATCGAATATGCTGGGCATAACATAATAATTGTATAATCTATTTCCAGGCAGTTAAATCTGGTCTATTAAAAATTCTCTCCAAAATGGGCATTTCGTTGCTTTCGAGGTATGTCTTTTTTCCCTAGTTCTTTTGGATACCCACTTCATAAATTCACATTTTCTCTAAATTTCTGAGCTATGGTCTTTCTATATCCTTTACTTTTTTTTAAAACTTGTTTTGAAGAATCTCACAAGTTTTTTGGATTTAGTTATTGTGGGGCACAGATATTTGAAATTTACGGACTAGGAAAAGAGATCGTAGATCTTGCATTTTGCGGGAGTGTATCAAGTGTTGGTGGATTAACTCTTGATGAGGTTAGAAACACAATAAGAATGAAACATCTTGTTTATCCAGCTATTCTGCTTTTTCGGCTGTACTTTTGTTGCCAGTAAAGTTTAGAGGTTTCTAATTTCTAATTTCATAGAAACCTATCTTTTTTTAAATCATTGACCTTTAACTGTTGTATGATCATACTTGATATTAGTTGCTGGTAATTTCCAATTAGCATAAGCACATGAACATGTTTCACTTGGACAATAATTTACTCTTTAAAAGATCCATTATTCTATGCCTGTATCATATACATGAGTGTTTGTTAGCTAATTACTTCAGCACATGGATGCTAATTTTAAGCTGTCATAGATAACTAGTAGTTATACATTTATAATCAGGAAGTGAATGAGTTTGCGGTCTTAAATAAATCAAGCAATTTGAACTGTTGATTTTCTAACTGAACGAGTATCGCTGACTGACGCTTTACTTTGTCACATTTTGAATACCAGGATAACTACTTGCAAATCTTATCTATAATTGCTGAGTAGAAAGCTACTATGTACCTTTTATAACTTGTCCATCCATTTTATTGTCAAAAAGTAGAAACTTCATGCGACTCTTATCAATTTGTATATCCATTGGTCTGCATGTCTGCATTTGTGTATCTTCAATGTTTGCATTTGTCTATCTGGTTGCCAATGGATGCTCTCAGAATTTTTAACCTAAGTAATTTTAGGTCTGGGATCCCTTAAATGTAAGAAGATGGACCATTAGCGTGCTATTTAGTATATACTTTCTTAAAAACAACGTACTAATTTAACAAGTTGTTTTTAGGTGATCTAGAAACCATCTTCAACTGTTTATGGCATGCCGGGGGTGGTGTTAGAGGGGTTTTATGGGCACATATTACAAGCACTGTTGCACAGGTTGCTTACAAATTTCAAATTGGTTATTGATGCTTGGAGCCTGGCTTTTAACCATTAAACCATGATGACCTTTTCTTGTATTATTGCACTCTTTTGAACTCTAGGAAATTTTTTCCTGTTAAAATGAAAAAAGAGAACAGAAAGTGTTGCATAGATTTGCGTGAAACTTGTATAATCATGTGCCTTTTTGGAATGGGGGCAGCTTATGAAGTAGGTGGTAAACATGCAATATCTGCTTCTTTTGATTTACTAGTATTCAGTAGTTAAGTGCTTTGCAACATTTATTTTTTACAGCTAGCAAGGGAGACTTTGTCATTTTGGGTGAAGGCATTTTCTGAAGATACAGCTAAAAGACTCGAAAATTTTGGGTTTATACAATTTAGACCAGGAGGTATCTTCTTGTCAACATGATATTATATATGATGTAACATATTTATGTATATATATATATACACACACACTCTTATATCTATACGTGTATGCTTCAAATCCTCTTGTTGAAAAGCAACTGTATCCCACATATTGTATTGTATGACTGAAGTACTGTTGCTTAATTTTCTCAAAATCCCACACTTTTGCGGGGTGGAATTTTCAGATTGGGGTTTGTTTTAGTTACCCGAAGAATTCCTCCATATGTAGGCAAATCTGGTCAAAATCACCTTTCTCAGGGTAGGTGTCGGGGTTAGTAGGCATCTTAGAAGGAGGAGATTCTGTGATTTATTGGCCTCATAGATGGGCTTCTCTTATAGGTAATAAGCTTCTTCCTATTTGATAGACTTTACGGCACATTTGCGTGAGGTGGTTGTCGCCCGGATCATTTAAAAGAGTTGTATTGGTGGATCACCAACCCTTCGCTTATAAGTGCAATGAATTTGGTGATGAATGGAACCTCAACCTGTTATCTATATCGAGACAAGAACATTGGTATAGGTAGAAGACGCCACACACAACTATGAATTGTTGTATGATAAGTCAAGTTGAACCTTACAACAAACTATGAACAATTCAGAAATTCTGGAAGAACCAAAAAAGAGAACAATCTCACAAATAATCTTATTATTGAATCGTTGTATCTATTACACGAGCTTGGGTTCCTTATTTATATTACTCAAGGTAACCCTAATCCTAAATATAAAAGGAACAAATTACATAACAAGCCAACTTAACTTTGGAATTGAAAACTTATCTAATCAGATTCCTAATTACATTAGAATTGAACTAACTTCCTAATTTGTTTCTATATTTCCTTTCCAGAAACGGAGCCAAGCGCTGGGGCACTGGTGAGGAGCGTTGGGGTGCTTAGTGGGCAGAATGCCAGGCTCCGA
Source organism: Aralia elata (assembly GCA_034770075.1). NCBI lineage: Eukaryota > Viridiplantae > Streptophyta > Magnoliopsida > Apiales > Araliaceae > Aralia > Aralia elata. The sequence goes on from CM068377.1 coordinate 16,958,335, forward strand.
GCGCTGGGGCGTTGGTATTCAAGCGTTGAGACACTCAACATGTAGAAATTAGATTCCTTCTATGCGCTGGTTGGGGCGCTGCTTCTAGATTAAGTTAAGTTACTTAAAATTATTCTGAATGCCCTTGAACTCCTTTCAGTCCAAACCTCTTAGATTAATCAAGCCCATCCTTGAATCTTTTAGCTCTTGCCCTCGTAAGTGGACCAATAGGAACTTGAATTGGATCAGCCCAAGCTTTATTCCCATCCACGTTCAAGCTAAGCATGTCCTCATCATTCCATAGTTGTCATGGCGTCTAAGCGATGGAGAACATGTCACGACGAGGGTCGACCTGAGGCGCACGACTTAGCAGCTCCACCCCAACCTATGACCCATCTTTTGACCCATTGACCCATGGGCATTAACCCATGACCCATCGATTAAAAAAGGAGAAACTGAGAAAGGCCATAAAACCCTTATCTGCAATCGCAATTTGCAGCATTGACTTCCTTCTTTGGTCTTCGGACTCGACGCGACTTCTTCGGACTCGATCGCAACTGCAGTTGACTTGCTGTCACCTACTCCTCTTCGATCAAGTATACTTGTGATAGACTCCACGGCACGCTTGCGTGAGGTGGTAGTCGCCCAGATCGTTTCTAACAAGTTGATAGGATGGATAGCTTGCAACACCTTAACCCCTCGCCTATATGTAGACGGTAATCTTGGTACAATTGCTTGCTTAGGAAATTTGCGGAGGATGAACACCAACGACACTTCGACCCCTCGCTTATATTGAAGCGGTAATCTCGGTACTATCGACGATTGATGCGGTAGAAGACGCCACACACAACTATGAATGGTTGTATGATAAGTCAATTATGAATCTAAAAAGAAGAACTAAGGAACACTTAGGAATTCTTCAAAGAACCACAAGTAGAGGAACAAACTCACAATAGTATTGATAATCTGAAAATTGATATGAATGAATGATTTTACATCCTAGCATCACTTGGTATTTTATAGGAACTCATGGTGTGCTAAACCATCATCATAAGTCAAGATCTAACAACTAATCACATACATGTATCAGCCACCCAAAGAATTTAACAATCCAAAAACATGTGATGTGTGTTAAAAAGTCCAAATCAGACAACTATAAACTGATCAGCACATTGCAAGCTATTTTCACACCTTGATAAATTTCGAATTTGGACTTGGGCCAAGAATGAAAATTGTAGCCCTGGAGTTTCTAATGAATTTGGCTTTTGAATCACCTCATTTGGAGTTTGGAAACTCAAGTTATGGCCAAAATACGAACTGATGTCAAACTATGTCCAAAAGTGCGGAAATGCTGATTCTTTTGTGTCGGTTCGGGTATGCTTGCTTCCAATGTGTTTATGAACTTCGCGTGCTTGTAACCCGTCTCTATAACCTCTTATGCTCGATCCAACCTCGGTCCATAATTTATGAATCATCCCGGTTAAGTCCTTCTTTGAAGCGTTTAGCTCGTGTCCTCGTAATGGGTCCAAGTGGCATATGCAATGGATCCACTTGTGTTTGTCAAGGGCTTGTGAACTAAGGATGTCCTCATCATACCTCTCTCTTTGAAAAGGATTTGTCCTCAAATCTTCACCTACGTCAAACGGGCTTAGATCAGAAACATTGAAAGTTGCACTAACATTATACTCACCGGGTAAGTCCAATTTGTAAGCATTGTTGTTAATGCGTTCAAGCACTTGAAATGGTCCATCTCCTCTTGGAAGTAATTTCGAACGCCTTTGAGCAGGAAATCTTTCCTTACGCATGTGTAGCCATACCCAATCCCCGGGTTCGGAAGATTACTTGACGCCGACCCTTGTTGGCCTGTTTGGCATATTGATCCGTCCTCTTCTCAATGTTGAGTCTTGTCTTCTCATGTATCTGCTTAACAAAATCAGCTTTGTTTTTGCCATCCATGTTAGTATACTCGGAAACAGGTAATGGTGACAAATCCAAGGGTGTTAAAGGATTAAAGCCATACACAATTTCAAAAGGTGAGAATTTAGTAGCAGAATGAACAGACCTATTATAAGCAAACTCAACATGTGGTAGACACTCTTCCCAAAGCTTAATATTCTTTTTAATGATAGCCCTCAATAAAGCAGATAGAGTTCTATTAACTACTTCCGTTTGGCAGTCAGTTTGTGGATGACAAGTAGTTGTAAAACAGCAGTTTAGTTCCTAGTTTACACCACAAAGTTTTCCAAAAATAGCTTAAGAACTTAGCATCTCTATCTGAAACAATTGTTCGGGCATGCCATGCAAACGTACAATGTCTCTAAAGAATAAATCAGCAACATGGGATGCATCATCAGCTTTGTGGCATGGGATATAAAATGTGCCATTTTTGAAAAATCTATCCACGACCACAAATATAGAATCATGACCATGCTTAGATCTAGGTAAACCCAATACAAAGTCCATAGACAAATCAATCCAAGTTCACTCGAAATAGGCAATGGTGTGTATAACCCATGGGGTTGAACACGAGATTTAGCTTGACGACATGTAATGCATCTATCACAAATTCTTTCTACATCTCGTTTCATATGGGGCCAATAGAAATGTTCTTTTATCACAGATAAGGTCTTATTCAACGCCAAAATGTCCCATCAAACCACCCCCATGTGACTCTCGAACCAATAACTCACGCAAAGAACATGCAGGTATACATAATCGATTCTCACGAAACAAGAATCCATCCATCTTGAAGTATTTACCTACAACATTCTTTTCACAATTTTTAAACTCTTCACAAAAATCATGGTCATTATCATATAATTCTTTGATTTGTTCAAAACCAAGTAATTTTGTGTCAAGAGTATTTAACAACACATACCTTCGCGAAAGAGCATCGGCCACGACATTTTCCTTACCTTGCTTATAGCGAATGACGTATGGAAATGTCTCGATGAACTCCATCCATCGTGCATGTCTCTTGTTCAACTTGTGTTGGCCTTTCAAATATTTCAATGATTCATGATCCGTGTGAATCACGAATTCCTTAGGCCACAGGTAATGTTGCCAAGTTTCCAATGATCGAACCAAAGCATATAACTCCTTGTCATAGGTAGGATAGTTCAAAGCTGATCCACTCAATTTTTCACTGAAATATGCCACTGGCTTTCCTTCTTGCATTAACACAGCTCCAATGCCTAATCCTGAAGCATCACATTCAATTTCAAAGGTCTTAGTGAAATTAGGCAATACAAGTAAAGGAGCGTTAGTTAATTTTTCTTTAATCAAATTAAACGCTTTTTCCTGTGCATCACCCCACTTGAATCCTACACTCTTTTTGATTACTTCGGTGAGTGGTGCTGTGACTTCGCTGAAGTTCTTTACAAACCGTCTATAGAAACTTGCGAGCCCATGGAAGCTACGAACTTGACTGACATTCGTAGGAGTTGGCCATTCTTGGATTGCACGTACCTTTTCTTCGTCAACCTGTACTCCCTGTGCACTAACAACAAAGCCAAGGAACACAACTCGATCCGTACAAAATGTGCATTTGTCCATATTAGCATACAATTTTTCTCTCCGAAGCACTTTTAGGACAGATTTTATATGCAATGCATGCTCTCCTAAATCTTTACTGTAGATCAAGATATCATCAAAGTAGACAACTACAAATTTTCCAATGAAGGATCGCAAAACATGGTTCATTAATCTCATGAATGTGCTAGGAGCATTAGTTAAACCAAAGGGTAAGACTAACCACTCGTATAATCCATATTTTGTTTTAAAAGCAGTTTTCCATTCGTTACCCTCATGCATTCTAATTTGATGATAACCACTCTTTAAATCTATTTTAGAAAACACACAAGATCCATGCAATTCATCTAACATATCATCTAACCTAGGAATGGGATGCCGATACTTTACCGTGATGTTATTTACCGCTCGACAATCAATGCACATGCGCCACTTCCACATCTTTCTTAGGTTACTAAAATAACTGGAACCGCACATGGACTCATGCTTTCTCTCACGAACCCCTTGTCCATTAGCTCGTCAACTTGCCTTTGCAATTCCTTCGGTTTCCCTCGGGATTTGCTTCGGTATGCCGGGCGATTTGGAATGGTCGCGCCGGGGACAAAGTCAATTTGATGTTCAATTCCCCGAATTGGTGGTAATCCTTGGGGAAGCTCCTCGGGAAATACATCTTGATAATCCTGCAAAAGAGTAGAAATAACACTAGGCAATGAAGTTTATTAGCGTTAGTATTCAAAAGTGCCTCCCTATACCGAAGTACAATCATTGGCCTTTTTTGAATCCAAAGCTCGCCTTACATCACTCCTTTTTGCAAAAATATTTGTTTTTCTCTCTTCTCCTTTCTTTTTTTCTCTCTCTTTTGTTTTCTTTTCATGATCTCTCTGTAAGTGTATTTGATCCTCATGCACCTGTTTTGGTGACATAGGACACAAGGTAACTTTTCTTTGATTGTGAACAAAAGAGTACTCATTAGTAAAACCGTCGTGTTTTACTCGCCGATCGAACTGCCAAGGTCTCCCAAGTAGTAAATGACCTGCCTGCATAGGAACTACATCACAAAGGATCTCATCAACATACTTCCCAATTGTAAACGGTACTGATACTTGCTTGGTAACTTTGATGTCGCCGCTGTCATTGAGCCACTGCAATCGGTATGGGTGAGGATGTTTGGATGTTGTAAGTCCCAATTTCTCCACCATTGTGATGCTTGCCACATTTGTACAGCTCCCACCATCAATTACAACACAACAGATCTTACCATTTACCATGCATCTAGTATGAAATAGATTCTCCCTTTGCTCGCTGCTTTCTTCCTTTACCTGTGTACTAAGCATTCTCCGTGTAACTAACACTTCGCCATGCATAGCAACCTCTCTATCTTCCTCCAACGGTGGCATAGAGTCATTGTCACTATCTTCTTCCTCGGTCTCCAAATCCCCATTATCAAGCAATAACATAGTTCTTTGATTTGGGCATTGATTTGCAATATGTCCCCTGCCTTGACATTTAAAGCATACAATATCTCGATTACGACTAGTAGAAGGTGTATTAGTTTTACCTTGCACCACTTGATTAGCCGCTCCCTGCTTGATTTTCTGGCTTTGGTTTGAAAACAGTTGGCTTTTCCTCACGCTTCACATTATTGGATTTCCATGATGAACCTGTGGTAGTGTTTATTCGTTGGCCACCTCTCCTCTTAAGTTGCTTCTCTATTTTGATAGCCATGTGCACCATGTCTTCCAATACCACATAATGTTGACGCTCCACCAAATCTGCAATATCCCAATTTAAACCTGCTGAAAATCGGGCCATGGTTGCCTCATTATCCTCGTCGATGTCAGCTCTAGACATTAGCATTTCCATTTCTTTGAAGTAGTCCTCCACACTCTTGTTTCCCTGTCTCAAAATTTGTAAGTTTCGAAACAGATCTCGATAGTAGTGGCTTGGGACAAAAACCTCTTTTTTCATTACAGCTTTCATTTCTGCCCAAGTCTCTATTGGACGTTCTCTGCACCTCCTTCGGCTGGTCATCAATTGATCCCACCAAGTAACTGCATACTCTGAAAAATTCGGTAGCTGCAATCCTAACTTTCTTGAGTTCCGAGTAGTTGTGACAGTCAAAGATCCACTCCATTTTCTTCTCCCACTCTAAATATGCCTCGGGGTCACTCCTGCCTTGGAATGTGGGAATTTTCTATTTGATGCTATCGAGATTGTTGTCCTCTCGATTTTGGCCGCCTCTATCCTTTGCAAAATGTCTCCTAGGGATAAGGTCAATTTCCCGATCCTCTTCCCCGCTAAACCTTTCATCATAGTAATTTGTCTCCGCTAGCCTTGCTTCCTTTTGTTGGGTCTTTCCTTTTGGGCGCCCACCCAGAGGGATTTGAGTTTGTTCCCCTCGAGTGACACTCAATTGATCGATGCGATCATGCACTTGTTCAATAGCCATCCCCAATTGTCTAGAAAATTCTTTCATCATAGCCTCCATCATGAGTTTTGGGTCAAAATTTGATGTAGAAGGTTCATTTTCAATTGTCTTATCTCTTGTGTTAGACATATTTCCTGCAAAATAAAGATTAGTAGAAAACAAGTTCCTCACCACTCCCTTGCGTGTTTCACTCAAACAATATACCACATAAGTAGGAAAACGCTCGTGTATCACAACAATTAGGCTTTTACCCTCAATTAAACGTTACTACTCTTGCCTTTTTCCGCTCGTAGTTCTCTCTAATAGGTTCTTTTTGAAATTCTCACAAATATTACCTCAATTCTCTAATTACAATCCAATAATAACTTATCAAGAAAACAATATAGAAGGTACGACTCTCCACAAGACTTTCAAAACGCCAAAATATGATTCTTGCAAATGAAAATCCCGATGATAGCAATTCAACAATACAAATTTTCTGCTATATATTTTATGCAGTTTTTTTTTTTTTTTTTTTTTTGACAATATTTCAACAATAAAAGTAAAGATAAGTAAAATTATAAGAAACTTAGCTTTGATACCAAATGATAGACTCCACGGCACGCTTGCGTGAGGTGGTAGTCGCCCAGATCGTTTCTAACAAGTTGATAGGATGGATAGCTTGCAACACCTTAACCCCTCGCCTATATGTAGACGGTAATCTTGGTACAATTGCTTGCTTAGGAAATTTGCGGAGGATGAACACCAACGACACTTCGACCCCTCGCTTATATTGAAGCGGTAATCTCGGTACTATCGACGATTGATGCGGTAGAAGACGCCACACACAACTATGAATGGTTGTATGATAAGTCAATTATGAATCTAAAAAGAAGAACTAAGGAACACTTAGGAATTCTTCAAAGAACCACAAGTAGAGAAACAAACTCACAATAGTATTGATAATCTGAAAATTGATATGAATGAATGATTTTACATCCTAGCATCACTTGGTATTTATAGGAACTCATGGTGTGCTAAACCATCATCATAAGTCAAGATCTAACAACTAATAAACTCACAAGAATCAGCAACCCACAGAATTTAACAATCCAAAACATGTGATGTGTTAAAAGTCCAAATTCAGACAAACTATAAACTGATCAGCACATTGCAAGCTATTTTCACACCTGATAAATTTCGAATTTGGACTTGGGCCAAGAATGAAAAATTGTAGCCCTGGAGTTTCTAATGAATTTAGGCTTTTGAATCACCTCATTTGGAGTTTGGAAACTCAAGTTATGGCCAAAATACGAACTGATGTCAAACTAGTCCAAAAGTGCGGAAATGCTGATTCTTTTGTGTCGGTTCGGGTATGCTTGCTTCCAATGTGTTTATGAACTTCGCGCGCTTGTAACCCGTCTCTATAACCTCTATGCTCGATCCAACCTCGGTCCATAATTTATGAATCATCCCGTTAAGTCCTTCTTTGAAGCGTTTAGCTCGTGTCCTCGTAATGGGTCCAAGTGGCATATGCAATGGATCCACTTGTGTTTTGTCAAGGGCTTGTGAACTAAGGATGTCCTCATCAACTTGGACCTTGGACTTTGGACTTCGCCTCCTCCAGTCAACTCGCCGTTGCCGACTCCTCTTCGACTTCCCTCAAGTTTGTTTTCTCTCCTTCCTTCTCTCTCTCACTTCGACTTCCTTTTCTCTCCATTGCTGCTATGCTGATTTCTAGTGACTTGTAATAAAAATTGTGATATGCTGATACGTTGGGTTGGGTTATTGAGTTAGAATAATGGGTATATTGTCTTAGTGAGTTTGGGTTACTTTTTACTTACTTAAGTCAGTTGGGTTGTACACTTGTAGAACATATGTTAGACTTTGTGTACACTTGTACAACATATGTTATACTTGTACAATATATTTTGGTTATTATGTAATATGTTCTAGGTATTGTTTTTAATTATTAAGAATTTAAAATTTGCAAATTTTACACAATATAAACTTTACATAATATGTTGTTTTAGACAGTGGGTAGTGTTTAATTGCTAAAATATATTGTTTTGGATAGTGGGTACTAAATAATTTTGATGAATGGTTTGTTATTTGGATCAATTGGTTGTAACTTTATTTTTTATGTGGTGTTTATTGAATTCTTCATTTCTTCTACTAGTTTTTAATATCAAATGTTTTATTTTTGGATTGTTATTGCTAAGTATTTACATAATTGTGTTTTTAATGTTATTCCATGGTGTTATGTTTTGGGTTTTAATATATATGAAATTTTATTGCTAATATACTTGTTAAGTAAAATAAACAATATATAAATTGCACATTGTAAATGACTTGTCACCATACAGATGCCATGACAGTCGCCTTGTCGCCTAGGCGTCTTGGCACCATGATTCGCCGTGGCGCCGTGACAACTATGCCTACACCAAACGGACTTAAATTAGAAACATTAAATGTAGCCCTAACATTATACTCACATGGTATGTCTTGGAAAGGACCATCTCCCCTACAAAGTAATTTAGAACGCCTTTAAGTTGGAAATCTTTTTTTTTCTCATATGTAACCAAACCCAATCTCCTGACTTAATCATCAATTGACGACGTCCTTTATTAGCTTGCTTGACATACTGTTCAGTCCTTTTCTCGATGTTGAGTCTAGCTTTCTCATGTATCTGCTTCACAAAATCAACATTTTTCTTCAATATAAGCGAAGGGTTGCGGTGTCGTTGGTGATCCACCAATACAAGCTGGAAACGATCCGGACGACGGTCACCTCACGCAAGCGTGCCGTGGAGTCTATCACTATTTTTCTGTCAAACCTTGGTTAAAAATTAAGGTAAATGCAGCATTATGCTTTCATGAAGTGAAGATGCGTATAGGCCAGGGTTTGCCTTCACATGAATGCAAATGAACTAGACTGAGTTCCTGCCATCATATTGAGGTTTAAAAATGTTAGCAGTGGCTTCTTTGAGGATGAATGCACTTGACTTTTTGAGTTGTGAATCGCTTCCTTGGATGTCTCTCGATAAATGCTTTAGGAAACATATTAATGTTTTTACCATATACAAATTCCGGGTCTTTCCTTCTATAAAGAGTGCTGAAATTTGTTCCGTGTTATTTAAAGGGGAATATCATGGCAACAACCCTGAGATGTCAAAGCTGCTCCATAAAGCGGTTCGCCAGAAGCTTGAGAGTGCATATTCAGTTTACCAGCAGCATTTGGCTAACCGACCTGTTAATGTAAGCCGACGAAGTGATTTTTTGCCTTTTCTTCTGAGACATATCTAATTTAATTACATAAAGTGGGTCTGTTTCATATGTCCTCCAGAACCCAAGTTGAAATGCTTCAAAATGGGTATATACATATACGTACCCATGCTTATAAATAGTAGGAAAGTAGATGAATAAGAACTTGACCACACATCTGTGCACCTATAACCAATGCAAGTCTAAATCTATATTATTTTAACTGCAGGTTATTCGTGATCTTCTGGAGTTTAAAAGTGATCGTTCCCCAATTCCAGTTGGAAGGGTTGAATCTGCTGTGTCTATTGTTCAGAGGTTTTGCACTGGTGGAATGTCTCTTGGAGCTATTTCCAGGGAAACTCACGAGGCAATTGCCATTGCAATGAATAGAATAGGTGGAAAATCTAATTCTGGAGAAGGTGGCGAGGTAATCTATACAGTACATATTTTCAGTGCGATGCACAGAATCTTACTATAAATATATACACAACTTTTATTATGTATGATCCAATCTCAGTTTTGATTTATAAACCAAGAAAACCTTTGGATGCTATGAAATACAGAGCTTTTTCTTTAATCAGGACCCAATTCGCTGGAGCCCTCTCACTGATGTTGTTGATGGGTACTCACCCACACTGCCACATCTAAAAGGTCTTCAGAATGGGGATACTGCTACAAGTGCTATCAAGCAGGTCATAATACCTTACAATTTTTCTTTTCAAAACTTTGTATGCCTTAGATAAATGTATAGGCAATTTATTACACTACATATGACAGTAAATATATTGCTACCTGATTACCAAAAGTATGAGATAGGAAAGGTACACATTAGATGGCTGATGGGCAGTGGTCAGAACTAATTGATCATCCCATCAAAGTACATTAGCGTGGGCTTCCTCATTTATATTTCTTGTATATTATGATGCCAGGAATGCTTTATAGAATTTGTTGCATCTTTCAGGTTGCTTCAGGACGTTTTGGTGTTACTCCAACATTCTTGGTTAATGCCGATCAGTTAGAAATCAAAATTGCGCAAGGTGCAAAGCCTGGTGAAGGAGGGCAATTGCCTGGGAAGAAAGTTAGTGCATATATTGCACGACTAAGAAATTCCAAACCCGGGGTTCCGCTGATTTCTCCTCCTCCACACCATGACATTTATTCTATTGAGGATCTTGCTCAATTGATTTTTGACCTTCATCAGGTGGTTTGCAGCATCTTGGATATGCTTACAAACTTAACTGTAAATGTATTTAAAACATTGAAAGTTGAGATCTCTGAATTTCTATGCAATGCACAGGTCAATCCTAAGGCTAAGGTCTCTGTAAAGCTCGTGGCTGAAGCTGGGATTGGCACGGTGGCTTCTGGGGTTGCAAAGGGTAATGCTGATGTTATACAGGTATCTCAAAGTGATTTTGCCAAGTGCGCATCATGCACCTAATTGTGAAATATATACACATGCGCACACACATCCACACCCACACACTTACACACACACACACATATATCTTTTATGCTTCCATGATCAATTGTTAACTTCAGGTACCTATTGTTTTCGAAAACTAAGTTGAAATGACTTATAAAAAAAGGTAATTAAATTGAAACAATTTTAACAGTTTATTCAAATTATGACCTTACGCCATGAGAATCGTGGAATGAGGCAAAACTGGGTAAGCAGGCACGGACTAAATATGATTTAGAAGTGTTTAAATTTTTTGAAAGGAGATTCATTTGAGGATATGCTACTCTGAACTTTTTTGGCTTAAATCAGAAGCTTTTCAAGTCCTTGGCCTCATTTGTGTATCTTTGATACACTGTTAGTAGCTTTATTGTACTTAATTCTATCTTTCAAAACATTATGGGGCTGGGTTAGTTTTTGTCTAGTAATTGATACCTTCTAGCAGAGGTTTCCTTTCCGCCACCACTCTACTTGCATTTTCCTTTTGATGCATGTTTGTGTTTCTGTAGTAAATTGGATTACAATTTACCAAAATATGAATATACTATTGTTGAATGAAAATACTGACAAAGATGCGGCAAGTTGTTTGCTATCTCAGATTAATCTAGTTCTTTACATCATTTAGTTAGACTTTATTTTCTTGATGCTGACTGCATAATTATAAAAAAAATAAAAAAAGAAAGAAAGATCAAAGGATAACTATGAAGCTCTTTTTAGACTGAAGTTTTTTGGACTCTTGCACCCCCCCCTGGCGCTTGCCTGTTATTTCTGGATTGGTAGAGGATACTTTCTGGTGTTCTTATTCTTACGAGTGATCTTCATGAATGCTCGCTTTGAGGGAGAGTTGACTGCGTTGTTAAGTATCGTTACCCTACTCCGGAGTATGTTAAACTTATAAATCTTATTGTCTATACTTTATTTGTATTCTGCAAGTTTTCTTGTCTTCTCATCCAATTTCCTTTATCTGGTGAGTCTGTTCCTAGCTACCCTGCTGGGAGTATGTAACCCAAAGTGATTGGGGAAATTATAAGAAATGTTTCGATGGGTGAGGCTAGATCTTTTGTGTATTGGAAGATCTTTTCAATGTGCTTGTTTTATGAAATTGATTTGTAGATTTTCATATCTAGATTATTTGTACAATGTACAATAAATCTAAGAACTACACACTTTGGAACTGTATATATGATGATTAATTAAATCTAGTTCTTCCTACAATTTCAGTGGAGTCCCAACATTATGTATATTAATGAGGTGATGAAAGTTATGCTTTATGAAATGGTGGTGAATGGAGATAGAGATATCGTCTTGAATGTGGCGATGCTATGGTAGTTATAGCTACAGTTTTTGGTGTGGCTCTGACTATGAACAATTGATAATTACTTTGTAGTTTCGGGGTGTAACCGGTAGCTTTATGACGATAATGCTTATTAAGTTACGGGAATTAGTTGCAATTGGCAGAGGTGGAGAGGGACAGAGCAACGGTAGTAAAGCTAATAATTAAATAGTGTTGATATTGATGATCATGGTGTGGTGATTTTTTTTCTTTTGTGCATGTAGAGTATGGCAAATGTTGTTGGGTTGGGTTTGACGACAGTTGTGGTCGTTTGCAGCAAATGTGCTTGTGGTCTCATATTCTTAATACTGTTTTTCCTCCATGTTTCTGCTTTGCTTCAATTTTTATCAGTTGAATTCAAAATGTGAGTAATATAGTTCAAAACACTTGGATCATAAAATGGAGCTAATTCAACTTGCACTACTCCTTGAGATGTTTTAAGTTGGTGGGTGTCTGTTGATCTCATACTTCTCTCCTGGCAGAATGGTTGACAGGTGTATATTGATTCAGTTTGCATTTTAGTGGAGTAAGTTAATAGTTTTGCTGCTACTAAACAAATAACAAGTTGTACATACTAATGGTTTCTGTGCAAGAATTGATCTTAATATTAATGAAGACATGGAAAGAAGGGATTTCAACTCTTATGTGATCTATACCCATTATAGTTTTACCATTACTCTGTGATGTGAGTTTCAAATTATATTCTTGTATACTTCAGTTTCATTTGTCAGTGCTACCAAATCTGTCTGTGGTTGCTTAACAACTGATTAAATTTTTAGATTTATGAGATACTCCGTTACATTATTGCGTTTTTGAAGACTATAAAGCATCTTTGGGAGACATAAGAACACATGTTCCACTAAACGATTTTTTTAAAGGAACCTTGCATGAACTACAAAAAATTCAAGATTCACCACATTTTCAGTCGTCACAACCAACTGTTATCACTCTCCTAATCTAATTTGCAGATATCAGGGCATGATGGAGGAACTGGTGCGAGTCCTATAAGTTCCATTAAGCATGCTGGTGGCCCTTGGGAACTTGGACTTACCGAAACACACCAGGTAGTTTAATACTTTTGAAAAAATCTTTCAATTTTTGTTTGTGATATTTTCTCGAATCACTTGAGAATCTAATATCTATGATACTCTTTTGCAGACACTCATTGAAAATGGACTACGAGAAAGGGTCATTCTCAGAGTTGATGGTGGCTTCAAAAGTGGAGTTGATGTTCTGATGGCTGCAGCAATGGGTGCTGATGAATACGGATTTGGATCTGTGGCAATGATTGCTACTGGATGCGTCATGGCTCGCATTTGCCACACAAATAATTGTCCAGTTGGTGTGGCCAGTCAGGTTAGAGTTGACTATGATTTATTGTGTTATCTTGGGCTGTTATTAAGATGATGGTACATCATCCTGGTGATTCTTTTTTACTTTCTAATTTTTAAAATATAAATTTACTCGCTTCATTTTCACTTCAGAGAGAAGAATTACGAGCTCGTTTTCCTGGTGTTCCTGGCGACCTTGTCAACTACTTTTTATATGTAGCTGAGGAGGTAATTTATTCCTGCCTTTGTAACTTTTATTATTTAGTGAACCGTTGTATATGAACTGATTTATTATCCAAATTAATGGTTCATTAAGGCTGGGGGTTTGAAACTTGGATTTCCATTTCTAAAAAGAATTGGATATGAGCTAGAATTTTATAATTCTATTGTTGTGGTGCCACAAAAGGAAATCACTATTTTAAAGTGAATATTGGAAATTCTCTTGGAATTTTAATGCTGGATTAATGATTGATTATTTAGTGTAATGAGAAGATTTTTCTACAAGATCTATAATTCAATATAAGTTAGTATATGATTCTGGTTCCTGATTATTGGTGTAATCCATTCGATTCTACAAACAGCCCTCTAATTTTAAGTTATTGTTTTTCTCTGTATATGTTAATCTTTTGTTTTTAACATTTGACCAGGTAAGAAGCATGATGGCACAACTGGGCTATGAGAAGCTGGATGATATAATTGGACGCACTGATTTATTAAGACCTCGGGATATATCCTTGATGAAAACTCAGCATCTTGATCTCAGTTATATTCTTTCTGTATGTGTTTCGATGATAACATTTATCCGCTGTCATGTGCTATCTATATAATTGCAAACTCCATTATTGTTGTTTATAATGCGTTGTTTTCTTGTGTTTTTGTTTCAAGAATGTTGGACTACCAAAGTTGAGCAGCACTGCAATCAGGAAGCAGGATCCTCATAGTAACGGTCCTGTTCTGGATGATATTTTGCTTTCAGATCCAGAGGTAATATATTTTGCTCCATATTTCATATTTCTTTCATAACTTCGCCCAACCTATACAAGGGCTTTGAAGGGGTAGGGGAAGGGAAGAAAAAAAGATAGTGCTATCTGAATTGCACTTGCAGTTTACCCATATGTCAATAATTTAAAGTTAAGATAAAAACATAGACTAAACTATAAACAATCTTGTACTAATGATTGAATGAAATGCATTGACGGTAATTAAGACCCTATTTTGTTTGTTTTTTTGTCCTGAATGCATATCATTATTTATGGGATTTGCGCATTAAAAAGTAAAATAAATAAATCATGACCTTCTCCACTATCTAGTCCGCAACAGTTTCTTAAAACCTTGAACCACTACTAACATATGAGTTGAGAAATGGAAAAGGACACTACTAGTTTGTAATGGTAGACTAGATTTTAGATAACAACTCAACAAAACCTTGCGACAAGGCTTAATTTGGATCTTCAATATATATGCTTGATAATGATTTCTCTGACAGTCTTAAATTGCTGACTTTTAGTGTTTTTTTTTAGTGAAACCAAAGACTTTCCAGTGTAAAGGGTTGTTGATGCCTATGTTTTTCTTCGTTGTCTATGGTCATAATTTATTTATTATTTTTATTATTTTTTGGAATCCATGCAGGTTTCAGATGCAATTGAGAATGAAAAAGTTGTCAATAAGACGATACATATATACAATGTGGACCGTGCGGTTTGTGGGCGTATAGCTGGTGTAGTTGCAAAGAAATATGGTGATACTGGCTTTGCTGGGCAGCTGAATATAACGTAAGATATGTATTTGTAATTGGAAATATTGATAGTCTAAGAAAGGTTAATGAAATCTTGTTTGCTGATTAAGCAATATCATATCTTTCTGTGTATATCCAGATTTTTGGGGAGTGCTGGGCAGTCATTTTCTTGTTTTCTGATACCTGGAATGAACATCCGGCTGGTAGGAGAAGCTAATGACTATGTGGGAAAGGTTTGTTGACCAATCTGGTGCATTTGAGAATGTTCCTAAACTTCAAAGTTTTAACTTATAAGGCCACTTTTCAATTAATGAGTTCAAAGAACCCTGATCATTCTGTCAATTTACGATAAAGGTGGATTTGTAACAAATTAAATTGTGGTTGAGCGTACTGAGTATCCTTCATATTCAAAGTCACATGGACTCAGGTGTGGGTGTCGAGTGTAGGTGTGTATCTCTGTCTGATATTCCTGAATAACAAACTTAGGGTTTGTAGAATTGGCTTCTAAAGTGTCCAAATAAAGGATACAATATGTGGGCAGGCATAGCATAATCGTTTACCATTAATGTTCAAAGATATACATTAGTAAGTTTTAATTGAATGGGATAATGAAGAGAAGATTCCACCTTTTTCTTCACTGAAGTTACAAGAATCCTTCTTCGTTATTGACTTCAAGGTTTTTCTTTCTCTTCCGAGTATACACAAAGGATTGGAGCGTTCCATTTTGGACATTGCTGTCAGACACAAATCCCCATACCCTTCTTTGAGTATCAAGTGTCCGAAACTGTAAGTTCAACCTATTTAGAAGAGTCCATGTAACAATTCGAAATTCATGGTTAATGAATAGTGTTGAGAGTTACATGGACTTTCTTTGTTGAGCCATAGTAATGTTATGTGTTACTTACTCCCTACTTTCTACAAAAAAAGTCCCGTTCGACAAGTTCTTAGTTTCAAAAAGTCTCATTTATTTCGACAGTAGTATATAATGACATAATGTCCTCATATTTACTATCACAATTTCATTATTATGCCATCACTACCAAACTAAACACTCAATAATTTTATGGGATAAACATGGTATAAAAGTGTATCCTTAAAGTTTGTAAATTTTGCAAATTGGACTCTTTTTGTGGAACAGAGGGAGTATCAATTTTCTTTTGTCATTAAATCTTATCAAGTTTAATTTGGCAACCAATAAGTAAAATTTAATTTTCTTTTTGAAAAGTTATTTTGTTCCAATGTCCTTGGACGTTCTGTGTCTCTAAAACCAGCAATTTTTGTTAAGGGTATGGCTGGCGGTGAATTAGTTGTGACTCCTGTTGAAAATACTGGTTTTTGTCCTGAGGATGCTGCTATAGTGGGGAATACCTGCTTGTATGGGGCAACAGGTGGTCAAATTTTTGTTAGAGGCAAAGCTGGTGAGCGTTTCGCTGTGAGAAACTCTCTTGCTCAAGCAGTGGTTGAAGGCACTGGAGATCATTGTTGTGAGTACATGACTGGGGGTTGTGTGGTTGTGCTTGGAAAGTAAGCATCTTCTCTTTACTGACTTATTAACTCGATCAATTATTATGATTAAATGGAGCAGAGACTTGAGTTGCTTTTCCTTTTGACAGGGTGGGAAGAAATGTAGCTGCTGGTATGACTGGAGGTTTGGCATACCTTCTTGATGAGGATGATACTCTTATCCCCAAGGTATTTTAATTAAAGCCATTGCGTAGCTGAACTCAGGGTTGGTCAAGGATGCTATGTTAACCTTCAAGTTCAATTTCTTGTGTGCTTGGAGGCCCTATATTTTGTGCCTGGCTATATTATTTTTTAGTTTCTAGAATGTGCTGTGATACCTTACAAAATTGCAACAGGTAAATAAGGAGATAGTAAAGATCCAGAGAGTGGTTGCCCCTGTGGGGCAGATGCAGCTAAAGAGCCTTATTGAAGCTCATGTTGTAAGTGCCAAATTACTGCTTGAGCACGCACCTGCACATGTACAAACAGGCACTGTACATACAACAAAGTTATTTAAATCCTTGATTTACCAGATGTTATGTCAAAGTAATTATATTAGGATGATAGTTCCTATAAAAATTTCCATCCATTTTTAATGAATACCAAAATTTGAAAATAGATGCAAGACCTTGTTATATATATATATATATATATATTTCAGGTGTTTTCTGTGCAAAACAAATTAAAAAAATTGATCAATTGCTATTTTGCTTTCCATCTAGGAAAAAACTGGGAGCAGCAAAGGCTCTGCTATCTTGAAAGAGTGGGAAAGATATCTACCACTCTTTTGGCAGCTGGTTCCGCCTAGTGAGGAAGACACCCCTGAGGCTTGTGCTGACTATGAGCAAACAACCCCCGGACGCGTGACTTTTCAGTCTGCTTAGGATAAAGATACCGGAATACTCTTGGCCAAGCCCAGTCATATACACCGGTCGGTTGGTTTGCAGCAAAGCAAAGATCTAAGCTAAGCGAAAAAGGATTGTATTTTGGGGAATCAGATCTCGGTAACAGTAAATTGGTGGAATTCAAAGGTCATTGACTGACTTGGAGACCCCTGATATTCGTTGAAAACCGAGCACCCTTCTCGGGTGCTTCTGCAGATGTATAGCATTGGCACACAATTGTAACTTATAAAAAAAAGGAAAAAGTGAGTGTTTAATATGGGACAGGGGGATTATTAAATTATAAATTTCATTTGATGAAAATGGAAATCACAACTTTTATGGAACGGATTGTTGTGCTTAATTATTATGAATCCAAGCTTTCTCGCTCTCTTGGAATGTTTCAATCCGTTTGTCCATGTGAAGGTGTTGGAGTGATTTGCTTTGTTTTATTGTTATTTTGGATGAAATCAAATTAATTGCTTAAAATATTATGAGCTTCTGTGCTATTTTGAGAGTCGCATGTTTTTTTGTTGTTGATATTTTTATATAATTTTCTTTCATAATTATATAAAATTATTAAAAATATTAATTCCCAAAAATTATGGGTGTTGTCTTGTACTTAAGTCTGTAAAATGAGTAAACAGTTCGGGCTCGATTCGTATTTGTTCGACTAAAAGTTCGATTAGAGTTCGACTCGAAATATAAATAATTCAAAGGGAGAATTACATTTACTAGTACATTTTTAAAAAATATTACAAAAAAGTGCACTAAAAAAATATTTACAGATTTAGTATGGATGTCATTTTTTATTACATAATTAGTGCAGCAAGTAGGCCCAGTACGGCTGGATTCCAAACACACTATAATTGGGTGAGAGAAAAGTAAAGGCAGGAAGGAGTAAATGGAGAATGGATCGTTTATGTCGAAGCCATCGCCGGCCACCGGTTCCGGTTGTGGGAGTCGCGGTGTTCCTGTTGAAGGGGAAGATGATGCTCTTAGGGGTCGGCCTTTCCTTTGTTGGTCACAACACCATTTCTCTCCTTCTTTTTTCAATGATAACAGAGGCTACCATACCAGTCACTAAGAAAACAAGTCCTATTCCTTTCCCTATCCGCCGTAACCAAACACTAGTATAAAGGTAACTAAACACTAGTATGGAGGTAACTAATTTCTGAAAGTGTAGTAACTAATTTTGGTTACCTTTGTATTAAGGTTGGTTACCTTTGTATTAAGGTATGGTTACCTTTGTATTAAAGTTTGGTTACCTTTATATTAAATGTTGGTTACCTCTGTTTTAAGGTTGAATACTTTTTGTATTAAGTTTTGGTTACCATTGTATTAAGGGTTGATTATCTTTTGTATTAAAAGTTGGTTACCTCTGTATTAATGTTTGTTTTGGTTTCCTTTATATTAAGGTTGATTACCTTAGTATTAAGGTTTGATTACCTTTGTATTAAAGGTTGGTTACCTTGGTATTAAGGTTGAATACTTTTTGTATTAATTTTTGGAAAGAAAGTACTACAGGATGAAAAAATAAAAACTTAAACGAACCTCTGTATTTAAAGAAGAGAGTAGAGAAGGAGCTGACCTCAAGCAAACCGCCTTCATTCCAAGAAGGATCGAACTTTTCAATTTTCCAATGGTCGATGTTCGGGTCATCGTCCCATGGCCTCGGCTTGTCGTGCTTACCCTTGTGCTTCGTCCTCGGCTTCTGCTCTTCATCGCCGTTTACGATTTCTTCTTCCGATTTATATTTCTTTTTTTTCAGGGCTTAAAAGATACATGTTTGTAATTAATTTGTCCCTTTTGCACTCTTGTTGTAATTATTTTTTTTGTGCACTAATATTGTAATTATTTACTAATTGTTGTATATGATCAAATTTTAAAATTTGATAAATTACTCGAACTTCCTCAAATTGTAATTTTTTATTGATACTCAGATCATATTCGTTCGAAAAGTTCAAACTATTCGGATTCGCTTCTAGATTGTGCTCGATTCGGTAGCTAAAAGAGTTTCAATTAAATTTTATTTTATACTAAATAAATTTCGTGAACCAAATCTAAATAACCCAATACTTGGTTCGACTCGATTCATTTGCACTTGTGTACTGCATAATACAAAAAATTGCACTTATGTACTGCATAATACAAAAAATTACAACAAATTTTATTTTCAAGATACATCCCGGGAAGAGATGTTGCCGATTTTTGTCATTATTATTTTGTCCTTATTGTCAGACTGTCGAAAGTATCAGTTGGGTATTTATATTAAGGCTTATTTTTTTGAATACTAAATATGTCCAGAATTGAACCAAACACTTGGAACCTTAAATGTGTTGACTGTTTGAGTAGTAGAGCATCATCTCTGTTAATAAAGTGGCTTTTATGAACAGCTAGCGTTACTGGTGTAATTGGATTAAAAAAAAAATGTTTTCTCTACCCATTATATTCTTATTTTCTCTCCACTATTTTCCATCATTCCCATTTTCTCTCTCTCTCTCTCTCTCTCTCTCTTTTTATTATTAATTTTAATCATTTAAATTTCAAAAATTTTAAAAATTTATCATGCGCATCCACTTGTGCGTATGAATAATGAACTAGTGATAATTAAAAAACCGGAATCAGTTTGAACGAGTTTTATACTGCTATTGCTATATATGTAATCTATGGACCGATCTACAAATACAAGGGGCCGACCCGGGTTTAAATTACCCTCAATTCATTTCATGGGTGGATCTAAGATTTGAGTTCAGTGCAGTGCAGGTAAAATTATTTTTTATTTATAAAATTAATTAAAAAAATTAGAGTGAAATAAATAAAATAAAATACAGTATGCTTCCTTCATTTCAAAATTAGAAATATATTTTTAAAATGATAACTTTTATAAATAATTTTATATTCACAAATATAACACTAGTATTAACTAAGAATTTCGTGAGACTATTCCTAGTATCAGTTTATTAAGAAAGTAAGTGTTCAGTTATCGTCTTCATGGAAATAGTAGTATATGCCGCAAATGGTCTGCTAAAGCTAATGTCCGAAAATCCTCTGCTCATCGAAATCGAAGAGGGACATTCAAATAGTTAATCTTTCCCACTAGCTCAAGTCCCACTGCTCTTATTCCGCTAATGCCAGGAGAGCGTCTAAAAGGATATCCCTCTGGAATTGCAATTGGAGAAAAGGGGATACCATAGAAAATTAGAAATGATACTAATTATACTTTGTTTATATTGTTTTTAAGCTTTAAAAAAACAGGAAAAGAAAATAAATGAATGAAAAATTAAGTTTAATATTCATTTCTATTGTTTGTTAGTATTTTAAGGTATGGAAGATAAAAGAAAAAAATCAAAAATTTGGCCACTTTTTTTGCAAACTTTTCCATTATTTAGTAAAGGGCCGGATTTATAGTAAAATGAAAAAATCTTTAGTAAATCTTTTATACTCTCTACGTTACTCATTGTCTACAAATACTTATTAGTTTTCTATTACATTTTTTTTCATCCTAATTTAAGTTTTTTATTTTTTTTCTTTTTTTGTATCCAAAACTCACAAACATAATGTAAAATTCATCATTATTCTTGTTAAATCACATATAAAACTTTTATCTATGTATTATTGAACTATAAATATTAATATTATATATATATAATCTATAAAAAAATAATTATTTTTTAAAAAGTCAGTGTAATCAATTGCCTACGCTGGCCATGAACTAGATTTGCCCGAGCTCCTCATGAAAACAACTTTTCTCTACTACCTGCCTGATGGAATGGGAGTGACCAATTTAATCAAGTTGTCCAAATACAGATGAATGCATCCATTCGTAATATTTTTTTTTGTTTTAAATTATAAAATTAATGTTAATTTTTTAAAAATTAATTTAAGATATTTTTAAATTTAAAATTAACATAATACATTTAAATTTTGAAAATAATGAATCTTATAATTATTAATATTATTTTTTAAATAATTTATGATATTTATAATTGTATTGAATTCATGTTAAGTTTAAGTTTAAAAATATTTAAAATTAATTTTTAAAAAAATTAATATTACTCTTATAATTTAAAATTTAATATTAATATTATAGTCGACAGAGAAAAGAGGCAACCAAACCGGTTTTTCTTTTTTTTTTCTACTACTATTCTTTGTCAGATAGATAGATAGATAGATAGATAGATCGACTGACAGGCATAACAACAACTAAAGTGCACACCTACTAGTCTGGTTCACTGAATTTGTACATTCTCAATTCTTTATCTAAAAGAGTAAAAATTAAGTTATAATTGTACATACAATAAGACACTGCTATTTTCTGTTGGCACTTGGCAGTGTTTGATGTTAAAAGTTGTCGACCGACAAGAAATATTATATAAATACTAATATAAATACAAACAATCCTGTGTAATAAATTGATCAAGGAATTCAAATCCCTCCCCTTCCGCCCTCTAGCCTCTGGCCTCTGGCCTCTAGCCTGTAATATTCGCAAGACAAACCCACACGTGGCTACATTTTGAGGATGTTGAGAAGCAAAAGACAAATCAAACCACCCAATTCCCATGACCCATCTCCCTTATTTACTATCCTCGTATACGCCGTTCGTGATTCAAGAAATTATATATATATATATACATACATACAGATAATTATTCATCCACAACGTTTTAATTTAAAATTATTTTTTACAGTAGATCGTGAACGTCTATTCGTTAATCAAACGATTAATAGAATTTTTGTCCGTAATTTAATTTTTAATATTTTACAATTTAATAATATAGGACCAAAATAACCCTCTTTTACAATTCTCCCGTTTACAATATTAAATGGTAAAACTTAAAAAACTTAAAAATAAAAATAAAAATTAGCATTTGCAGTATTAAATTATGGTGCCTGAAATTTGTTTTTTAAAAAAATATTTGATATTTACGCAACCTGAAAAATTAAAAAATAAAATAAAATTAACATCCGCAGGGGAACCTGTAAAAGTCTTCTCTCTCCTGTTTTTGTCTTCTGTTCTTTGACATAATTAGCACCCAATTATTGATGAGGCTCAAAATGGGTTGATTAATCTGCCTTTTGGGCCCCGATTCTCATCTGGGTTTTTCTATTCTTGGTCATATTCATGTTCTGTTTGATCAGTTTCTACTGTTGTTTTCACTGATGAAGTGTTTTATTTTTGCTGATTTTACTAATTTTGCTTGTCTAAATTCTGGACTGAAGTGATTTGCTTTTCTGGGTCATTTTTGTTTTGCTGAGAATTGATAGATTGATGCCGAAAATAGGGAGAATCTGAATGGTTTGCTGTAAAATTCTGTTCTTTGAATGTTTAGCGATTTTGTGGGGTTGCCAGTTTTATTATGTCTTCTAATCTTGGTGGGAAAGAAAAGAAGTGAAGCATTCAAGCTGAAATCTTCTTCCTTGATTTATGTTTGTATATATATGTATATGTGTATATATCAGTTTGAGGTTGAATCCGTTTTGGGAAGCAGATCTATAATGTAAGAGAGAATAATTTTTATGGTCTTGCTGGGTTAGTATGATGATGATAAGGAAGGACTTGTGATTCTAAATGATATTCCCTCCGTCCCAAATTAATTGTATTTCTAAAATTTTTTAAAGTCAAATTGACTATTTTTAAAACTAATCTTTTTATTATTTTTGCTAACATATAGGTGAAGATATTATAACCAAAAGAAAGTATATACAATTTATTACTAATTTCAATTTTTATAATTTTAGAAATATATTTATATATGCTTAATTATTAATTTTAAAAATAGTCAATTTGACTTAAAAAAGTCTTAAAAAGGCAATTAATTTGGGACGGAGGGAGTACTCTGTTTTTCAGGATTGGCAGTTTAATAACATGGATGTTAATTTTTTTTTAAAAAAAAATTTTAAGTTTCGCAGTTTAATACTGCAGATGAAGGATTTTTACAAAGAGGAGTATTTTGGATATCTTTTTCGTCCGTAGTATTAAACTGCGGAATACTATAAACTAAACTGTGGATAAGAGTTTTATTAAATCATTCGATCATCTGGTGGACACTCACGATCCTATTATAAAGATAATATTAAATTGACAACGTTGTCAATAGATTAGTCTCTATATATATATACTTTCAATTGAAATTACTTGTCTTTGTGAAATAGAACGGAAAAAAAGGAGAATATAATCTTATACATTTTGAAACAGAAATAGTTTATATTTTAGTTTCTATATTAATTAACCAAGTATTTGTTCAATTGAACTTGATCTCGCTCTTAAATAATGATGTGTGTATTAGATTTTGTTTTTGTTCTATTTATTGTTTAAAAATGTTGTTTGGAGGGCAACATCGCGTCTTTGAACCCACGCCACCCCTCCTTGATTCACCTCTTAGTAGGGGTGAGCAATTCGGTTATATCCGAACCAAATAGCTTATTCAGATATAACCGAATATCGAAATATTCTTAATTCTACTATCCGAACAAATAACCGAATTTTGCAATAACCGAATTACCGAATATCCGAATTGTAAATTCGGGTATTTCGGTTAATAACCGAACTTATGCTCCATTTTATTAAACATAAAAAAATTAATTTCAAATCCACAATACTAGATCAACATGCAACTTAAGTGTGTTATGTGTGTTTAAGTGTGTAATGTGAAAGAATATCATAAGCCTTGTTGCTTGTGCACTTGCAGTTTCCATTGTTATGAATTATTTTTTCCAATAGTTGCAAGAAACAAGTGTTGTAAGCTGTCAAAAATCATTACTGTCCATTGGTGAATGGAAGTAGATGCTAGATTCCATACCCTTTTTTAGTTGCTGATTTTCATACCTATCATTTGAAATGCATTTACATTTGAGTAAACCACTTTAGTTGCTTAAGTTTTTTTTTTTTTTTAAATCTATTCGGTTATTCGATTAACCGAATACCAATATTTCAATAACCGTATTCAAACCCGAATACCGAAATATTAAAACGGTTATAACCGAATTAACGAAAATAACCGAATAACCGAAATAATTTGGTTAAAAAAATTCGATTATGTTCGGTTATTCGATTATAACCGATTTTTACTCAGTCCTACCTCTCAGTGTCTCCCATATTCTCCCCAACAACACAATACAACACTACACTTGCAGCTGCAAACACACTCGCGCAATCTTATATTATAAAGCTGCCATTGGCCACTTGACAGTGGGGCACCAGGATTTTAAGTTAAGTGGGGCCATAATATTTATTAAAAAAACTTAAATAAGAAATATATATAAAATTATAGTATGCATTAGATATTTAAATACCAAATTTATATATATTTAACGCTTTTCGAAATCACAAAATTTATCTTTAAATTAAATTCGTAATGAAATTATGAGTAATTTATTTTTAAGGTACAACATCAAATTTTTTCTTAAACTGCATAAAAGCCACAATAAAATATTTTTTATATTTTATATTATACCTTAAAAGAGGGTAAGAAGTGTCAAACTTATACCTCTACAAGAAAATTTATTTAACCATTGACTCACCTTAGAAATTGTACTACGACAAAATAAATAATTGTAAACACCTAACTTAATATTCCAAAATATATATTGTAGAATCCTAATTAATTTCATACACTTTCGCAAGCGATATGATAACAAAATTATCGACACAAAAAATTCATAAGCTCAAACAATAATATATTTATCACATTTCTTAACTTTAAAGATAAATTATGTAAAATTAGCATTGAGTTAGAGTGATGGAAAGGGAATCCGTATTAGAAATAATGTATAGTACATAAAAATTTGGAAAAATATAAAAATAAGACCAAATGCTTTTTTTTAAAAGAAAAACAAATTTGAGATTAAAGGAGTGTTTGGAAATAAAAAATAAATGTTTGACTATATAGTAACTGAAAAAAAATTAAAAGTCAGGGTGGAGCCATGGCTCGGCCCTGCCTCTTTGTAGTGTAGCCATTGTTCCTTGATGTAACTCTGTTACACTATTTTTTTTCTTCCTCTTTTGCCATTTTAAATTTAGTTATATTATTATATTGTCATTTTTATATTAATTTTTTTTTATCTTTTTATTTAGTTCTTCAAATTTTATAAAATTTTTATTTTACCTTTGTAATTTATATACGCAATACATGTGCCACTGGGTGCTAGTACCATTAATACCCTTCAGATCTGTAAAATGAACTAAATAGTTTAGACTCGATTCGTACTCGCTCGACTCGAAATTTAAATGATTCTAATACGAGCAAATTTTAAAGTTCAATAAACTACTCGAACCTCTTCGAATTGTAATTTTCTATTGATACTCGGATCATATTCGCTCGAATAGTTCAAACTGTTTGGGCTCGATTTGAGATCGTGCTCGACTCGGTAGCTAAACAAGCCTCAATCAAATCTTATTTCATACTCAATAAATTTCGTGAACCAAATCTGAACAACTTAATACTCGACGACTTGACTCAATTCATATACACCCTCCCTATTCGTTACAATGCATAATATTGTGGGCCATTACCTTGTGATCGATGACTTGGAACCTACATTGCATTAGTTATCTTATCTCCTCCATTCAGTCGGAGGGAGGTGCTGGTCTTGGTGACAACCAAATTAGTTCTTCGGTGGAGCTAAAACGGGCAGCAGTAATGCTATGTGGACTATGGTATGGGAATTGTTTGAAATTTGATGAAATGTTAAGAGAGAGAATGAAACTTCTAACTAGTAATTATCCAAAAAAAGTGTTCATGATTACCAAGTAATTCAAAAAGGTTATACACTAAAATTGTTCAAACGTTCTCCAATTGCGTTTTATAAGAATGTAAAATTTTGTTTTACAAAAATTATGAGGGATAAAATAGAAAATACATCTACTCAAACAAGATTAATCATCAAATGGGGTTTTCAATATAATTAATTTTATAATTAATAGTACTTTTTAGGTAATTTATAATATTCAGACATAAACTAAATGAATTCATGTCAATTTTGAGTTTAAAAATATTTACAATTAACTTTTCAAAAGTCAATATTGATTTTATAATTTAGAACCGAGGGATTATACTAATAAGTTCTAAAAATTGCAGATATATTTCGAATTTTATGGTATAAATTGACTTGAAAATTGTAACATACCATAATTTATATTTACGTCAGTACTATATTATTGTGTTTTTAACAAATGTTATATAAATATATTTGAAAAAAGAAGAAGAAGAGAGTTTCTTATTAGAAATGGCTCTTCGGAGGGAGAAAACTAGCTACCTACCATATATAGTCATAGAATAGGAGGAACAACTAATTACGGGATGCGTGGTCTTTAACTAACTATCTAACTGAATCAAGGCAAAATTTTCTTAGAATTATTATGAAACTAATTAATTAATCAGATAGACAAAGCGAAGTAAATAATTAATAATTAATTAGGAAGCATTAAGCAATTAATTAATAATATCACCGCATTACCTACAAGAAGCTATACATATATATATATATATATATATATATATAGAGATAGAAAGATCAGGGTCATGAAGAATTAATTAGCTAGGAGGAGCAACATTTGGAAGTTGAGAAGGAGAAATGGCCAAGAGGATGAGTACGGCCAGCATCATAAGTGGAACGAAGAGTA
Source organism: Aralia elata (assembly GCA_034770075.1). Taxonomy (NCBI): domain Eukaryota; kingdom Viridiplantae; phylum Streptophyta; class Magnoliopsida; order Apiales; family Araliaceae; genus Aralia; species Aralia elata. The sequence goes on from CM068377.1 coordinate 16,985,379, forward strand.
GAGTTGACGGCGGCGGAGGAAGCGGCGGCAACAGCAGCGGCAACAGCAAGAGCGACGCCGTAAAGACCACCGTGATGATTAAAGCTCTCGAACTAAAATACTTGTACATCAAAGCACTACTCGTCTTCAACTGCCTCTTATCATCCAATGACACTACACGTCGACTATGATCCAAACTATACACCATCATCTTAATCCAATCGATCTCTTCTTCTTTGTCAGCTAGATATATATATATATATATATATATATATATGCGAATTATTTTCATAATTTGTTGATACAACATATATAGAGAGAGAGTGTGTGAGAGAGAGAGGTGATTATGACAAGTGAGTTGAACAAACCATACAAACCTATTTTCGAATTCTAGGTTGGATTCATAGCACCAAGGCCCCTAATTTCGTCATTCTCCCTCATCATATCGACTTAGACACGTATCTCTCTTTCCCTTTCACTTCTCTCCACAATACGAACGTGTCCATTCAACTATTTTTTTCATGTATTATGAAATTTTTTAGTTAAATTATAATTTTGAATTATATAAATACATGAAGTAAAAATTAAAAATAATTTTATTTTAATTTATTTTATGTTATCGTATAGATTTTTACATTTATCACAATTCAACTTCGTCATATATTACATATTTATTAATGTATATTATTTTTCATTATATATGTACATGGTTAATAATGTGTGTTAAAAAAAAAGAGAATTTTTTAGTGTTGAAATTTTTATTTCAGTAAAAATGTACAATACTTACCGCACTTGTTAAATTGTAAAGGAAATTCAAGTGTCCCTAATTAAAAAATACTTTTAAAAAATTATAAAAAATACTTTTAAAAAATTATTACAAAATGTCCAAGTAATTAGACAAAAAATATTTAGATTTGTCTAAATGAGCGTCTAGCTGGGAGTAGTTTTGCAAAGTTCCCAAATTTGGGTCTACCTCACTCAATTTGAATTGCCAAATACAGACAACGTATATAAATTTCTTTAACAATGTCGTGTATATAGTACGGTAGCACACACTTAAGTCTTCACTATAGTTATTGTCAAACTGTTTTATAACATAGTGAGGATTACTATTGACACTAACTCGGACCATTATTCCATTCTCATGTTCTTCTCGTTAGCCCTAGCTATACTCTCATTTTTAAAAATGAATTATAAAATAAAAATGTAAGTTCAAATAGCTCAGTAAAGAATATCATGACTAAGATAACAAAAAATAAGTTATCCTTAGTCTTCAATAATGATAAATTAGAGATTTAAAAAATGATAGATAACATAAGTGTTTAACAAACAACTGCAGCGGAATGAACAATTCATTAAAAGAGTCAAATAGACCATAATGTCTACTATCTTCTTCAATTTAAAAATTCACCATTAAGATTTTATCAATTGTAACACTAATAGTAATGATCATGTCAATCAACAGTTCCTCTTTGCACTCAGGTAAAAAAGAACTTTTATCGCGTGTGCTTGCCACACAAGATACAAACACTTAACAATCATATTATTTTTGTACCCGGGCCAAAGACATTTACAACAACTTAAATCCTAATAATTATAACACTGATATAAAGGATGAACAGAAATAATAAGAATAAACATTAGAGATTTATAATTTAATTTGTCTAGAGTCCAATAATGTCCAAATTATCAACATGATATCTAGAATATCGATTCGAGTTTAAAAATAATATATAAAGTTCACAGTTTAAATATAAAGGTTAGAATTCAATAGAAAGGTTCAGGTCAAAAGATATTAGACGAAACACCAACTATTAAGAAAATTTTAATTATTTCAGAAATTTTCATCGTTTAATGATAAGATTGTAGAAACGAACATTACTTTCTTACCATAGTAAGTTTAAATTTAGGAGTATGAAAAAAAATGATATCTATTACCTTAGCATGTGAGTAAATATTACTTTCTATGTAGTTGATCAACACACATACACACACACACACACACATATATATATATATATATATATATATATATAATTTAATTAGTAACTACCACATACCACATATAAGTTTTATGGCATACATTAACTTGTATATTATGAAATTTTCAAAACTGACTTGATAGTATAATCTTATGTAGTGTACAAAAAATAGTAGAATAAACTTCAAAATAATTTTTGAAGGAATAAAGTAATATTTTAAAACAATCTTTAATAGAAAACTTTTCAAAATGAATCTTCTAAAAGAAGAGTTGTAAACAATGTACGTGTGAGTGCTTGTGAAACTTTTATAAAAAAATTCACCTGAACAATTCTTGCACTCTTACTGATATTCATCAAATATTTAAGTTAGCTTTAACACGTACAATCAAAGAGATACTTACACTAAACAATTTTTAGAAATTGGAAAGAAGGATAAGCAAGAAAGTTATGAAACTCCTTATACTAAGCCCCCTATTTATAGTCAAAACTTAACCAACATATATATACCACACATCAATTAACCACAGTTTTCATATTTCAAGATTATCTTTAATCCACCACATATTAATTATCCACATTTTTTCTATTCAAGATTACCTTTAATCTACCATATATTAATTATCCACATTTTTCACATTTCAAAATTATATTTTTCTTTAGGGATAAAATACACTTATATTACACCAAGTTTCACCCTCCTTATAATTTAGCTCACAAACTAATTGGGCTAATAATTTAGCCCCTAAACTACCTAATTTCACACAATATCCCTCTAAATATATTTTTCAGTGAAAATTGGTAGAAAAACCCAACTCGACCGACAACCCAATTTGACCTAATTGGTTTATACACTTTGATCGTATTCGGGTATGATTTGACTGTATTAAAAAAATTAAAATACATCGATCTAAATACAAATTAAAATACTTGTAAATATAATTAAGTCCAAACAATATTGACTTTAAAAATATAAAATAAAAAATTATGCCAAATAATGTTTAACAAAAAATAACTAATTAAAAAATAAAAATACTAATCAATATCGTATACATACCATAATACGGTTTATATATGTACCAAGCTTCATTTTCCTAAGGAAAAAATAAATTATCACATTTAAATTTTAAAATTTTATAAATTAAAAGAATATATAACAAAGGAAGTATTTGTTTAAATTATAATTTAAAAAACAATGAAAAAAAGAAGACCCATGATAATTTTGAAATTTCATAAAAAATAATTAAAGTTTAAAAAATAATTATTACTTTTAGAAAATAATGTTTTAAATTTGAAAATTAAGTGAAGTTTCATAAAATATAAATTTAACAAAAATTAAGTAAAATAATTAAAATATAAATACGAAAGATAATTCTTGGGATGTGTGTGTTCTTGGTGTGTGTTTGAATTTGTTTATATTTAAATTTGTGTATTTAGCTTATTTATATTTTAATAGTTATAATACTTAATTGTTTAATAAAGTCAAGTCATATTTTAATACGGTCAAACCGTATAAAACTACTTGTCTTGCCGAAAATTATATATTTCGGCTAATTTTCGCTGGAAAATGAATTCCGGGAGGGGGGGGGGACATCGTGTAAAATTAGGTAGTTTAGGAGCTAAATTATGAGCCCAATTAGTTTAGTGACTAAATTATAAGAGGGGGAGGAGAGGGGACATTGTGAAAAATTAGGTAGTTCAGGGGCTAAATTATGAGTTCAATTAGTTTAGTGACTAAATTATAAGGGGGTGGAACTTAGTGTAACATAAGTGTATTTAACCCATTTCTTTACTATTCATAATTATTATTATATTATCCATCTTCTGCATTATTGAGTTAATGTATTAATATCACAGATATTAGTGTTCTTCAAATAATGAGTGTGTTTAACTATTTAATATCTGTGACTTTTAATTACGAAACTTTTCATTACTATCCTTACTACGGTGACAATTATTGGTTAAATAATGTGAAATACTGTGCATTTGCTACTCTGACAATTATTGGTTCAATAATGTGAAATACTGTGCATTTGCTACTCTGACAATTATTGGTTCAATAATGTGAAATATTGTACATTTGCTGCTGTGACAATTATTGGTTCAATAATATGAAATACTGTGCATTTACTATTATGACAATTATTAGTTCAATAATAGGAAATATTGTACAATAACGTGTGTTACAGTGGAATACTGTGTGCTACTGTGGAATATCGCGTGCTACTGTTCCTTTATCATCGGGTATTTTAACAGTTAAAGGTAATAGTTTCGCCGACAATTTTTATTAAAAAGGTTATTTCTGTCATTTTGTGTATCCGACATTTATTTTATTGTGGGTCCACAAATGATTGGTTATTTCGGCACCGTTGTACTTTACCGAATATTTCTCGACATACCGAATATTTCCTAACATTTTTCTTATTTGTATAGTTTGCACATATCATCCTTAACTTTAATTTTTTTTTAATCAATTTAACGTTTTACTGTTTATAGTAATATTTATAAAAAAAATTAAATTTTATTTATTAAAAGTTAGGGCCTTACAAGTTTATCCGTGGTTACCCAAAAATTTGTGCGAGTAGAATTTGTGACTTAATTAATTAATGAAATTTCTGATAATTAATTTTTATGTGAAAGTCAATGCTCAATAAATTATCTGGGGAACTTGTTAATTGCCTTAAATTTATAATTAAGTAGGTTATAATTTTAATTTACTGAACAATACACTTAGGTCTTAGCTTGTAAGAATTAATGCAGGGTGGTTAAATAAAGGGATATTATTTCTAAGGAATATTGTCTTAGATTTATAAAATGAACCCAAATAATATATCTTTTATTATAAAGTGTTCCAAATAGTATATGTTTTTATTATAAAGCGTCTCTTATTATAAAACGTATAATTTTTATAATCATTTTTTGGAATAATTGAGTCACACCTTATCTCAAAATTTTTATTTATGTTGTGTTTCTATTTTTCTTACCCTACCCAAGCATACAAAAAATATTGGAGGTTATCCAAAGTCACACCTTATCATTAAAATTTTATTTACGTACGTGTTATCCAAAGTCACATTTTATCCTTAAAATTTTATTTACGTTGTGTTTTTATTTTTTCTGCCCTACCCAAACATACAAAAAGTATTGAAAGTTATGTAATAATCATTGCATTACGTGTACTTCGGCCGTTACTATATATAAAGACATCAAATTTTTTAACTCAAAATTAATTGACTATCCCCTTCACTAACTTAGTCGTACGTGGACGACGTGAACCTGATGAATATGAGACTGCTCACACGTAACTCGATGTATTAAGGATCACATTGCCCTTACGTGGCTATACAATCAAACTCTCTAACACAAAATTAATTGAGTATAAAAAAAATTGACCCGATACATTATATATCAGATATACTTTATTAAGATATGGGCTAATGACAAAAGAGTCCCCCCAAGTTTGGATGAAAATCAATTTGATACTCAAAGTTTGGGAATCTGCAATCAACACCTCTAAGTATTTTAAAACAACAAAAGTGTTCCTTTTTGCCAGAAAACCCAATTATTCACCGGGAAATGCCACGTGTCAGGGAGAGAGGAGAGAGAAAATAATTATAAAAAAGATTTTTTTCTTATTTTTTTTCTTTATCAAATTTCTCTCTTCCTTCTCTTTCTCTTTCTCTCTCTCCTCCCTCTTCTCTCCTCTCCCATCTCTTTCTCTCTTCCTCCTTTTCTTTCTCTCTCCTCTTTCTCTCTCTCTTCCCCTATTCTTTTATTTACTTAATTAATTGGTATTTTAATATTTTATTTTAAATTGTAATAATTTTTTGGAGTGTATATATATACTTGTATAAAATCATAATACATGTATGCATATATTTAAAATGTATAATACATAAAAAAATCAATGATAAGAAGACAAAATTAAAAACAAGATCATAACTTACTTATAAAAAAAACAATTACAAAATAATAATAAAATCAAAATATTAAATAGATTCTATTTGATAAAGAAAAAGAAAAAAAATAAGAAAAAAGAAAAAGAATCTAATTTTCTTAAAAAAGATAAGAAAAAGAATAAGAAAAAAATAGGTTCTTTTTCTTTTTTCTTATTTTTTTTCTTTTTCTTTATCTAATATAATCTATTTAATTTTTTGATTTTATTATTATTTTGTAATTGCTTTTTTTTATAAGTAAGTTATGATCTTGTTTTTAATTTTGTCTTCTTATCATTGATTTTTTTTATGTATTATACATTTTAAATGTATGCATATATGTATTATAATTTTATACAAGTATATACACACAAAAAAGTTATTACAATTTAAAATAAAATAAAAATACTAATTAATTAAGTAAATAGAGAAAGAAGGGGAGAGAGAGAGAAAGAGGAGAGAGGAGAGAGAAAGAAAAGGAGGAGGAGAGAAAGAGAGAAGGCAAGGAGAAGAGAGGAGAGAGGTGAGAGAAAGAAAAGGAGGAGAGAAAGAGAGAAGGCGGGGAGAAGAGAGGAGAGAGAAAGAAGAGGAAGAGAGAAATTTAATAAAGAAAAAAAATCTTTTTTTTTAATTTCTCTCTCCTTTATCCTTGACACGTGACATTTTTCGTCGAATAATTGGGTTTTCCGATCAAAAGGGATAATTTTATTAGTTTAAAATACTTAGAGGTATTGATTGCATATTTCCAAACTTTGAGTATCAAATTGATTTTCGTACAAACTTGAAGGGACAATTTTATCATTAACTATTAATATATTTAATGTGAGATAAGATATTGCATATATTATAATAAATAATATTGTATATTACATATATTATAATAAATATATATAAATTCCCAAAAGTGCTAATAGTTAGAAATATTTTAATGCTAATAGGATAAGACAAATTCAGCATGTTTACATTAACCAACAGCAGGGGAATCTAATTCACTGTTATCAAGTACAACTGATATCACCAAGAAAATGAAATCCAACAATATTTTGTGGTACAAGACCCCAAAACAGGGAGCCATATATATTTGGTGGTGAAAGATATAAATTTTGGATTCTTTTCACGTTACCATCTGAGTTTTGTTGTAGCATTAATTAGGTTCAAGTAATGTGGTCCTAGTTTAGCTTAATTTATGAACATCATCAATATTTAATTTTCTTTGTCATGTATTGAGAAAAAAAAATTGCAAATCGATTTTACCTACTCTTATTTTGTGTGTAAAAGTTGAAACACTAGAAATGATGGGATAATTTGGATTCGAAGGTTGGATTCCAATTGGAAAAGGAGGTTGCAATGTTCCATTTTACCCTTCATGTAATGAAGTAGTATAAGCATCCTCCAACCCTAAAAATTGAAATTACGAAACGGCAAGATATGATGATGGGGCTATTATTAAGTCTTTCAGTGGTCAAGTCTTAAAAGAGGTTACATATATACATCTTGACTTGACTTTGTACGACAAAAGCATGTACTACTGGTTAATTGATTACTTTAATTTTCCAAGTTTTGTGTAAAAGTAAAACCCACTCAACACTCAAAAACCATGTATCCATTCAATTATCGGATTCCGACCTAGCTAAACATTTGGCAATTTCTGGACCACAAGCTTTATATGTATATATATGTGCCATAAAATTAATTTCCTACAAAAAAGTCAAATGTTGCTAAATCATTACACGGGATTATGCATTGAACACGATGATGAAAAGTGACCGCTCTATATAGATATAATTTAAGGATATATTAAATTTTAAATTTGGTACAATTTATAAAAAATTAAAATAAAATAAATTTTATAATTAATATTTTTTATTATATACTATACAATTATAATAATTCTATCGATTAAAAATAAAAAAATTATATTAATTTAAAATTTAATATATCATTATTTAACTTTAAAAATTAAATTATATTAAAGAGAATATATATGAAAGCACCAACAACAAAAATACTTGAGGATTGTAAAGAAATTTTTAGTTCCGTTACATTGTCATTTCACCCGTAATATGCAAATGCAATTAAACATGCATTCATGTCCACTCTTCATTTTGTAAGTAACGATCATACTTTAAAATTCAAAAAATTATTAATGCTTTACCCCTTTTTATAGATGGGAATTAAAGGATTGCAAACTAACTACCCCATATATATACTTTTCCGGGAGACAATAACAGTTCTTTATTTATTTTTGCAGAACAAAGTAAATATAATAGCACTGTTATTTCGAATACTACACCCATAAACACAATCCATGGCGGCTATTATCTTCTGCCACTTGCTTTGATTCTTCCAAATCCCTTTTGTGGGTTACTATATAATATCTTATCCATCTCTCCCTTTGAACAATGATTTCATCGTGTCATTACACTGTTTTTGTTTTATTTGTGCTAAGTCAAGGGTTGTAGCGGTCCAATTAAAGCATATCACTGGCATCGGTTCTTGAAAATTTGTAAATATGTATTAAAGATGAGTGCTTCTACGCGGACCGAAAAACTGGACCCAAAAATTGGACCGTGGGTCCCATAACATATAAACGCAGGTGCTTGGGTCGTTTTGGATTTTTATTTTTTTATTTTTTTGCCCCCTTCTCCTACCTCCTTACCCTACCACTGTTGGTGCCTATGTCCAATTTGGCCGCCCCAACCTCGCCGTCGTGATTTTCAAGAAAATGAAGCGCCTAAGGCTCCGTCCCAATTTACTCACCTTAAATACTCTCCGTTCTTCATTCGTAACATACCCATCTCCCAATTCCATTGTATCTTATAAAGAAATTCATTGTGAGAATTAAATACCCAAATAACAAATTTCAAAATACACTGTAAAATTTAGGAAGCAAATTCCAAAGAAAGCAGATTTAAAACTTTAATAAAGAAAAAATTATCATGTTCAAGCCCAGTTCGCCATTTCTGAAACAAGCACACCGGAAATTAAAAAAAAATATGAAAAGGGTATAAAAAAGTTAGTCCAGCCGCCTCACCTAAGTCTTCAAACCCATGACCTTTACCATCTCCGATCTACTTCATAACCATTAATCGAGACTAAAGCACAACCATGAAAGAGAAAAAAGAACAAAAAAATGAGTAGAAAATGAAGGCCCAAATCATTTATGCCATCATCGATGTCGACCAAGATAGCAAGAAACATAAAAGAAAAAAAAACAAGAGTAGAAGATGAAGGCCTTGAGATGGAGAAGGTGTAGAGAGAGGACATAAAGTTTGGAGAAGAAAATTGGGGATGGATAAAGTTTGGGAAAGAAAGTTGGGGATGGAGAGGGAGGACCGACGGTGGGAAGAAAAGTGGAAATGGACAAAATTTGGAGAAGAAAATTGGGGATGGAGTGAAAAGTGTGTATGGGACCCACTGTCCAATTTTTGGGTCTCATTTCTCGGTCCGCATAGACTTATTGATTAAAGATGTATTCTTTCTTTCTTTCTTTTTTCTTTTTACTTTTTATGTTTAGTTTATATTAGACTTTTAGTACTGATTATAGGATTATAAAATTAGGATATATATATAGTAAACCCAAAAATATTGTATTATTCTTTATATAGTAGTATTAATAAAAAGTGAAACTTTTGTGTAATGATTTTTTTTGATAAATAAGAATATTGTGAAAGAAAAGGAGTTGTAATATTAAGAATATGCCTGTTCAACCAGGTGACTCGTTAATTTTTTACTAGTAATTTATATCCAATCAAACTGTGTTTGTGTTGTCTTACTCTTTAAGAAGAGTACGTGCCCTAACCACGACAGATAAGATTTTTTTGAATAAGATCCATGCATGCATGCAAATGAGCCTAATTTAAAATATAATAATTAATATGCACCATATATACATATTGGTGAGTGAGACTTAACTGGCTGGAGATACACAGTATTTGACATATAGGTACATATTTGTTTTGATGTGGTGATTTTACCTCTCTGTATATTCAATGGTTGAAAAATGATAAGAAAAATAAATAAACTTCAAAGTTTCACTGATGATAAATAAATGAATCAGAAATATTATAATTAAAATAAATTCTGTTATTTGGGGCCTACATGCATGATTTTTTTACAAGCCCAAGCATATACCTATACGTCAATTGAATCAGACACCATGATTGATTTCTTTAGGCCCTTATTGGAAAGCAACAACGCAACTTCATCTATATATATAAAATAGACTACAACTTTTTTCTATATATGCTAGATTCATTGCACATCTCTCTCTCTCATACACACACCTAACACCACCATATATCTGTATCTATCTTTATTATAAAATTTTGATAGAGGCTTCCTTTAATATAATTGAATTATATTTTTTTTTACTTTTTTATTCTTACAACTTTAAATATATTATTATTTTATATTTTTTAATGTTAATTTTTTATATTTTTTTATTTACTCCGATAAATTTTATAAAAAATTTATTTAACCTCACATAATTTACGCATATAAAGCAGCCCAGCTGACTATTAAAACGGTCAATTGTTGTCCCAAATTAGTTGGTTATTAAAACAGAGAAGATACTAGTAGTCTTTATCTTATTAATAAACTTGTTTCCTTTTAAGGTATGCGGGTGCGCGCCCTGGCTGGCTAGCTGGCTGCCTGCCTGCCGTATAAAATTGAAGGGTGTTGTTTACTCTATGGAACCAAATGCATGCTGGCTTTAATTTGGAATTTCGGATACCACTTTGTACTTTATAATTATTAGTCAACGTGACCCATACGTAACATGTGTAATTATAATTATTTTAAAAATATAAAAATAATATTAAAAGTTTTAAATTTTTTGTCTCAAAAAATATTATCACAAATGATGTGTTACCATAATATTGATTAAATAAATCTTATATTATTGGCTATGAAATAAATTATTATTGTTATAATAGTATTTAATGCAATATCATTTGAGACCAAAAGTTTAAGACCCCTAATATTACTCAAGATATAATAGTAATTTTTTCAAATTTAGAAAATAAAACAAAAAGGAAAAAAAATAAAAAATAAAAACAAAATTGTAAACAACTAAATTTGCAGGAGCAAAAGGAAAATAAAATTTATAGCAAAGTGAAATCACCATCCCCTCTCCCATTATATAATAAATAGTAAAATCAATCAGTATTTAGTTAAACTGAATAAATTGTTATATCGAGATTTAAAAATAACACCACCACCACCCACAACTTACCCGATCGAACAATAGGGGACGGAGTTAGCTCAGGGCCGAGCTACACCGAAAATTTTGAAATTTTCTCTAAGTCTATAAAATTTTAATATTTTCATTTCAGCCTCCCCAAAATTTATATAAAAAATAGAGTATATAAAATACTTCCTTTATTCCAAGTACAAGACTTGTTTTAATTTTTCTTTAAGTCAATATGAAATTCAGACAAATTCATAAATATCACTCGTCCTATTTTTTGATATAATTATACGAATATTAAAATTTATGGTTTCTCTTTGCTTCACTTTGTGTGTCATATACCTACAAAAAAACAAAATCTTATTTCAATTAGAAAATATAAAATTATCCACAAATTTTAGATCAGGCTAGACGATGTCTTGAAATCCTACTAAATTATCCATAACCTAAATACTACTAAATTATCCATAACCCTGTAGTATTATATTTTGACCCTCCAAAAAAATATTTTCGATTTCATCCCTGATCGAACATAATAAATTATTATGTTGAGATTTAAAAATAACACCACCACTCCACAACTTACGTGATCAAACAGAATAAATTATCATGTTCACACTTAAAAATAACACCACCCACTACCACAACCCAGGCAAAAGCGTGGTGGGTGGGTTTGTATTGTATCCTAATGCTAATTTGAAGCTCCACGTACATTTAATTTCAAGCATACAAATTGCAAATTGGTTACATGGAATGGGCAAGGCAATAGCTCAAGCTCATTATAAGCAAAAAATTGACAACATTTATATTATTATTTTGCCATAGGCTTGCAGATGAATTGACACAATGGGTAGAATCTAAGCCAAAGTTAAGTTTGCCCTTCTTGTCAATACGTATTTATCTCTCTGACTTATATATATATATATATATATATATATATATATATGTATATATATATATAGTCCGGATCCATAACTTTGTTAAAATACGGACTTTTTTTTTTTTTTTTTTAAAACAACTAAAAAATAATAATAATTATGGAACTGAAATTTTTACATAATACAATGTTTTGGACGTGATTTGGATACATCCCGGACCGGATCCCCTCTCTCTATATATATATATATATATAGCTCACCTTATTGTCATACCTCGACGACTAACGTAGCCAAGAGGATACTTAATTACTCAACGCGGACAACTCTAACGAAGTGCATGCATCATGCATGCGTGTTGTTTAAAGAACTAGTCACGCAAATTAACAAGACTAAATATATACTTAGTCCAATATCAATGGAAAATTACGCGGTTTTTTCTGAGGCTGAATTCTTCTTGGGTCGCTTTAATTTGAACCTGGCCCCAACTTGCAGTCATTAATCAGACCCCACATAATACACGTAAACTTTTATACGCACCCCATAAATTAATACTAACATAAGAGTACTCCTTTTTTGAAGTCAAACTTTAAATAGTTCGAATTCAAAATTGTTTAATCAATATGTGTAGAATTTTAATCATTTAAAAGGTATTGTTGAGTACAAAATTTAACATCAAAACTTAAATAATTCCTATTAACTCTAAAATCTTATTTTTCAAATGATTTATTTTTAAGGGACAATACAGATGTAAACGATAGGCAAAAAAGTTTTTGAGAACTGATATTTTTACATGTCTTTCTAATATTTTAAAATGATTGATCCTCTTTCACATGAGAATAAAGTGGATCACATTTTCATGTGAGAGAAAACCATATAAAAATATTAAAAACTTAAATGAAAATAGTGTTCCCCAAAATAAATCCTAAACTCTAGTTAATAAACATTAAACCTTGATTAATAAACCCTAAATCCTGGTTAATAAACACTAAATCCTAGTTTATAAGCCCTAAATATTTATTGGTCAAGTCAAATCCTTATTTTGATTAGCGTCCGCTATTAATAATAACAGATAGTATGTGTTTTTTTACCAACCGCTACTAATAGTAACAGACGTCGATTTTCAGTTTCTAATCCTGGGCGTTCCTTCTTGTTTTCAATGGTATAGATAGTGTATACCCTATAAGGATCCATATATAGCAAATACATGCCATGGATCATTATCCTATATATATAAACTAAAAATTGACATCCGTTACTATTAGTAGTAGATGGTAAAAAAAACACTTAGCGTCCGCTACTAATAGTAGCGAACGTCGATTTTCAGAATAAGGATTTGACTTGATCAATAAATTTTTAGGGTTTATTAACAGATTAATAAGGTTAATACCCTAAAGTCAGGTTAAGAAACCCTAAACCTAATTAATAAACTCTAAACATTTATTGGTTAAGTCAAACTCTTTTTCTGATTAGCTAAACCCTAAATATTTATTAATAAAGCTAAAGCCTAAAGCCAAACTCGTATTTTGAAAATCGAAGTTCGCTATTATTAGTAGCGGACGCTAAGTATTTTTTTTACCGTTCGCTACTAATAATAGCGGACGTCGATTTTTAGTTTATAATTCTGGTCGTTCTTTTTTGTTTTTAATGATATAGATGGTGTATGTCCTATAAGTATCCATAGCAAATACATGTTATGGATCATTCTCCTATATATATATATATATATATATATATATATATATATATATATATATATATATGAGACAAGAGAGCGTGTGTCATCTTAGACACATACAACCTTACGTGTGTACTATTATTTTAAAAGATTTATTAATAGTGTTTTCAATATTTTATTATTTTTATTAATAATTGTTTTGACATTTTATTAATTAAAATTACTTCGTATTAAGTACAAGAAATACAAACTTGTATATCTAATATACATACTCCCTTTCAATATATGGTATATTGAAATAACTTATTTCAATATGAGAAAATAAATGAAAGACATATCTTAATCAAGACTTAATCCAGGATATATAAAAACTAAATTATATACTTTGGGCTGGACTTGTGTAACACCATATATGGGCCTTTTGCACATAGCAGTGAGAAATCCGATTAAATGGTTCGAATTTTTTTGTTTATTGCCTAAAGTTCAGTTTGTACTCTAAATTTTACATCTTAGTGGACTGTCACATTATAAATTTCAAAACATGTCTACTTGCAGCTTTTAATTATAGTTAATGTGTTAAATTGCATATTTCGACTTTTTATCTGGTCACTTTTGACTATTGCACCAGTTTCGTAATTTTTTAAAGCGTAAAAAATTAAACAAGCTAAATCAACCAAACGCAACCTTAACCAACATAAAAAAGAAGGCGGCGGCGGCTTTACAGGAGCAGGACACCAACATCCATGTCATTACACACCATTATCATCTTCATCATTTACGAAGTGGAAACCCACAAAATTTTCCCCCTAATCACTTGCAAGTTGCAAGACTAATCCACCATTGAAATTGTCGACTAAGAATTCACCATTCTATGACACAAACAATAAAAACAACTCCTGTCGGTACCATCTTGACAATTCCTCCTCCATTAACTCATCACCATGCCTATCTCACAATCCATTTCTCTCTCCTTCATCCAACCAATTTCTCCCTACGGACTTTCCCCCCAACCCTGCCATTTTCCTCCCAAACACAAAATTTCTCTCCATCACTCCCTCCGACTGCATTTTCAACAAATTTTTCAAAGCAATCGCAACTCAATATCGTCTCAATCAGGCAAGCTTCATATCCTAGAAAACCAATAACTCTACTATAACTACTCATCGACACACTCCAGGAATCAATCAAATAACTTGACACTCTCCGCGAATAGAACCACAATCTCTGCAGAGCATACCTCCATAGAAATTGATATGGTTAGGGACGAAGAGGAATTAGGAAAAAATAAAAGATGGGTTAAGATTAAAGATTAACCGCTAGGTTTTTGATTTATTTTATTTTGATTTAATATTAATTAACTATTATATGAATTAACGTTTTTGTCCTTCTAAAATTGAGAATTTAGTACTTCCGGTCACATTTGACTAAATAAAATTTCAGGGTGTGTATTTTAACATGTAAACTTAAAAAAAAAATACAATTAGACACGTTTTAAAATTTGGAATATGACAATATTTTGACATATAAATATTGAAATGTAAACTGCATTTTAGTCTTGTTTATGTTTAACTTTTAGCTTTTTTAAGAAGACGAAGAAGAATAAAATTAAAGTTATAATGCTTGCAAACTTTATGAGACAATATGCAACATTCATGTCATAAAGAATTTATTACTACTCCTAATGTCCAGAAAACAAATTCTTTTATTTTTGTTATTCCTTTTGTAGTAAAAGAATAAAAATAAAAATCAACTTTTTATGGTTATAATAAATTTGAGTACATCCTTAGCAAAGTTTTATGGTTACAGATTTGAGTACATCCTTGACAAGTCATCCCTAACCCTTCCTGTATTCTCCTTCGACCCACCCTGATTAATAGAATAGTTTGTTACCATTTAGAGAAAAACAATCATTTTTAGACAATAATATTCCAAAAAATACGAAAACCAACAAGAGTTATATCGTCCGTACATTGCCGCCATCTGCGCTTGTCCTTCTCTTTTCCATGCAATTACATGTGTATATAATCATGTTCAGGTTGAAATCATATTCAATTCGATCCCCCAAACTTAATCAGCTCAATCATCATAT
This sequence comes from Aralia elata, assembly GCA_034770075.1. NCBI lineage: Eukaryota > Viridiplantae > Streptophyta > Magnoliopsida > Apiales > Araliaceae > Aralia > Aralia elata. Next base: position 17,001,105 of record CM068377.1, read on the forward strand.
ATTCATATATAATCCCACTTTATTTAACTATACAAAAATGGCACGCCAAATTGTTGTTCTTGCCTTAGTCCTGGTGGCTCTTGTTGGATTTGCCTCCGCCGCTGATACGCCTACAGGTTCTCCGGCCACCGCCCCAGCAGCTGGCCCTACGGCATCATCCTCCCCGACAGCAACTCCTTCCACCTCTCCCACCTCCGCCCCTACCCCGTCCATATCTCTTGCTCCGGATGCCGAGACGCCCGGCGAGGCTCCCTCTCCTTTTGCTGCAGGACCCGGAAAAAATGCAGCAGATGCTGATTACGACGACCGCTAATCGACGTGAAACAAAATTGAATAAGAGAAATGCTATTATATAAATAGATTAATGCACGAGATATTTAAATTTTTGTATCTCGCTTGAAATTAAGCGATATTACCCGACAGCATAATATAGGACAATAAAAGTTCTATGATAAATTTAATACAGAGACAGCTAGTAATTTTGTAATGTTATAATAAAATAATTTTTGTTTGGCAAAAATTATTGTAAGCTCCTCATGTATCGTATGATATAATTTGAAAAGTTATTTCTCATTCAATCTTCCAGTTTTCTTTGGACGTTACCCTCCTCTACACCCATAAAAATGGCAAAAATAATTATAATAGGAGTATTTTATAATCCCCCAACCCCCAATTTTGTACTCCGTCCATAAATACCAATAACTAGTCTTATATTAAAATTGTCAGTAGCTAGCTAGGGTGAGTTAACAAGGTTAGACATGATTATAATGGACGTATACACGAACATATTTTCAGCTTATTTTGAAATCAAATCTACTATCAATTTTATATATATATATCAACTTGATGTGTTGTATCCAACAGTTGATTGAATTTTGAAAACATAATATAATAATTCTGGAAAAATATATAATACTCAATTATTTTCATAATTTTTTTTTGATATTATGACATTTATTAACGAAGGAGGTACTTAATAATTTCGATTACCGAAAAATATTGTGAGCGATTCAGTTGAGACAGAATTAACTAATCCAATTGATGATTGTACATATATATTATTCTTCCCTCGCCCTTGCTTATTCATATAAGAAACTCCAGGAGCTTTATAACACAATCAACTCAATTGATACTAGCTCAGAAAGTTAGTCAAGAAAATGTAAACCACGTCCACGGTCCAGAGGCGGAAGCGGGGGGGGGGGGGGGGGGGGGGGGGGGGGGGGGGTACTTAATAATTTCGATTACCGAAAAAATATTGTGAGCGATTCAGTTGAGACAGAATTAACTAATCCAATTGATGATTGTACATATATATTATTCTTCCCTCGCCCTTGCTTATTCATATAAGAAACTCCAGGAGCTTTATAACACAATCAACTCAATTGATACTAGCTCAGAAAGTTAGTCAAGAAAATGTAAACCACGTCCACGGTCCAGAGGCGGAAGCGGGGGGGGGGGGGGGGGGGGGGGGGGCAATTGCCCCTGTAAGTTTTTGGGGATGTCATAGTCAGCAGGTCTTCTTCTTCTTTTTGGGTCAGTTTTTGTGTTTTTTTTAAAAAACTTGCATGCCGTTTCTAAGTTAAAAAAAAAAAAACCAATTGAGAAGGCAGCCTGCAGCCCTAAACGGTAAACCCCTCTTTTCTCCTTGATTGGTTCCGCCTCTGAGAGTTCGGCCCTTCCTCATCAAGCGCACAGCCCACACGGACGCAGCACCCACTGACCCACAGGCGCACAACCCACAGCAGACACTGCAGTCCGCACAGGCACAGGCCACACCGCCACACGCCCACAGCGGCACAGCCCACAATGCCACTGTTGTCGCCTGTCTGCTCGTCGGCCGCCGCTCGCCAATCTCAAACCTCCACGGGACCACGGCTCCACTCCAGCCTCCAGGGGTTACGGATCTGACTTCTGAGGGTATGAACTTCAACTTCCTGCTCTGTTTGGCTGCTTTTGTGATTTGTCTTGTCCTGACTTCTTTTGTTTCATTGTTTGGCTTAGTCCTTTCTCTCTCCATTTATAATTTATTCAATATATAATATTTGTTAATTGTTACTTTGTCTTTGTTAGTGGGTAATGGGTTGCAGGAATTGTTAATTGTTATTCTCTCCGTCCCAAATTAATTGTTTTTTTAGGATTTTTTAAAATCAAATTGACTATTTTAAAAATTAATAATTAAGCATATATAAATATATTTCTAAAATTATAAAAATTAAAATTAGTAATAAATTGTGTATACTTTCTTTTGGTTATAATATCTTCACTTATATGTTAGCAAAAATAGTAAAAAGATTAATTTTAAAAATAGTCAATTTGACTTTAAAAAAACCTAGAAATGCAATTAATTTGGGACGGAGGGAATAATTTTTTACTTGTTACTTTGTTATTTTGTTAATTGTTAAATGTTTTTATTTATTCTAGATTATGGATAAACATTTGATTAAGCGATCAAGAACTGTTGATTCTTCTAATAGTCAATTATCAAGTTCTGAAGCAAGTGATGGTATAAATAATTCACGTGTGGAGTTCAATCCGAACGATATTGTTAGTGATCCGGGGTTACATAAATCAATTGAAGACTTTGATATTGTGATTAGAAATCAAGTTCGAAAAGAGTATTTGATTAGAGGTCTATATCAACTAATTGCCTCTTCTCAATTGTATAGCCGAAAGAAATACTTCAAGCGTCAATAAATAATTTTTTTTAGTGAGAGATTTTGTCCCCCTGTAATATGATCCTAATTCCGCCACTATCCACGGACTGGCAGAAGACTTCGTAAATAATCAGGCCAGAGAAAGCTGAATCGGGGCTGGAACTGGGAAACTCCGGATATGGGCAAGAAATGATTAAAATGGTTTGAACATTATTTTTTAACATAAAGGGAAGAGATAAATATTTCTAGCAATCTTTTTAAGACAATTAATTTGCTCCAATCATCTCCTAAAGAAGAGATTTATACCACGCTCTTATTAAAAAATAGAATGTTTGTTTCATTAAAAGAGTTTTATTTAATTTTTAAAATATAATTTAAATTTAGAATTGATATATGTGTTCTTTTTCATAATTTTAGTCAATAAAATAGTGAGCATTGATTATAGTTAATTTTTTAATTATTTTTAAAAATTAAATGAATAACTTATATGACTTCGCAAATTGATTTCAAAAATCAAAACATACTTTTCTTGAGATGGAGGGATATAATATCATAAATTTATTTACTTATTATTTTACAAAATTTTATAGTTTGTATGGAACACACAAATTTTAAAGATTATTAACGTAAGAGAACTTTTATAAATAGAAATTATGTTTAAGTCTATCTTATATAAATCTTATTCGTCATATAAAGGTATATTCCTTCACCCGTAAAGGAAGTAGTATACAATAGGATAGAACACCCAATATAAACTTTAAAATTTTATCTATGAGGAATTAAATGGAGGGTGATTATGTAGTCATAAAGATATCTATTACCTTGTAAAATTTTAGGTTCAAATTTATCGCTCATAATTAAGAAATTAAAATTTAATACGTAATTCAGATTGAAGATAAGATTCTTTTAAATAACATTTAGTATTCTTTCATAGACATTTTTTTTTCGCTAATTTAAGGTTGAATTTAAACTCATACATATTATTTTGTCATTACAAAGATTTGAACTCCCACCCTCGGGGTAACGTGTAAATTTAAGTTTGTTAGACGTCACCGCTCACAAGGAGAGTTTAAGTCAAAGAACTAAAAAGATGAATTATGAGTGTAAAATAATTTAGATGATTGAATAAAAAGTACCCTCAGTCCCTTTTTATATATTATTTTTAAAAAATATTTTTATCTCTTAATATTTGTCGTTTAAATTTTTTAATTAAGTATTAATTACTTAATTTTTAATATTATTTCAAATATTAAATATAATTTTAATTCTCTCACTATTTTCTATCCAATAAGTAATACTCTCTTACTTTAATACAAGAATAATATTGACATTTAAAATTATTTTTAACTAAAAAATATAATATTAATTTTTTTTTTAATATATGACTATTTTAAAAAAATAATAATAAAGAACAGAGAGAATAATAGTTATTATATTCAATGAAGATTCGAATCAAGTCCATTAGAACACTGCCATCTACATATAGTAGATACACGTTAGTATATATTTGGGAATTTTTATTTAAATTGTTAGGTCGGATCTCAAGGCACCCTTATCCTTGCCTTGATTTCAAATTGTCCATTGAATTCACCAATTTTATAGTATTTTGTTTGTTTATTTTATGTATTAAGTACTTCAAGTCTTCAAGTAGAAGTAGAAGCCATAAGTATTAAATTACGCCATTTGTAATAGTCTGGCTCTCAAAAAGTTATAAACAAAAAAATGGAGGGAAATCCATCGCATCTAGCTAGAAAACTAAAGATTGCGTGAAAGTAACAAGTTTCCCCATGGTAAAAGTGAATGTTTTGCTTGTGCACTCGTCCATTTTCCTGTGTTTTATGAAACTCCTTAATTCTAAGTGAAAAAAAAAATTAAAAATAAAATTTTATTTCCAAGGAGTAGCAATTTTTGGTAATATTGTGCTTGTGCTCTCGTCCATTTTTCTTGTTTGTTAATTTTTTTAAGGGTTAGAAAAGAAATGATTAAAAAAATTGTCACCTTTACGACTAAAGTTTTATATCCAAAAATAAATAAATTTGGAGGAAAACGCAAATGATTAAGTAAAGTAAATCTTTTCTTTAAAAAAAAACCACAAATATAGGTGAAATAGAATTAACTAAAGTCCATTACAATAGACGGTAGTCACATTTTGAAACACGGTGACAACTCTTAATTTAAGACAATAGTACCCCAAAAAATACGAAGACTAAGGAGGTGAAGTTGTTTATATTTATATATATATATATATATATATATATATATATATATATATATATATATATATCCTCCGTACATTGCCGCCATCTACGCTTATCCTTCTATTTTCCACGCCATGCATGCCTCTACACCTCTATCTCTATATCCATTCTCCGGCCTTAACTTTCCATTAATATTGCTCTCCTCTAAATCTCCATAAAAATAATATTGTACTAATAATCTCAAACAACCAATTCATTTCTCTTAGCATTTGAAATCATCTAAAATTCCCCTACCTAGCTCAATCGCCACCTACATATAGCTATATAATCATATATAACCCTACTTAATTTATTTATCAAATATAATTAATGGCACGCGAAATTTTTGTCCTTGCCCTAGTCTTGGTGGCGCTTGTGGGGTTTGCCTCCGCCGCTAGTGCACCCACCGGTTCTCCGACCACCACACCGGCAGCTCCATCACCCTCACATAATAGTAATGCCACTTCCCCTAAGGCATCATCCAGCAGCCCACCTTCCTCCACCCCTAAAGCCGCCACCCCGGCAGCCACTCCTAAGTCCTCCCCCGCCCCAACCACCGCCCCCACCAAATCTGCCACCTCTCCCAGCTCAGAATCCTCCGCCCCTACCCCGTCGTCCATCTCTCTTTCTCCGGAATCCGAACCCTCATCGCCACCCTCCCCAGTCGGCGAGGCTCCGTCTCCTTTGGCGGAAGGCCCCTTGGCAGATGCACCAGCACCAGAGGCTGACACGAAGAGTGGTGCCGCTGCTTTGAAGGTCTCTTCAGCCGTTGGTGTTGCCGTCATTGGAGCTGGTTTCTTCTTCTTCTTCTAAGTCTTGATAAACGTACGTTTTGTCACTCAAATAATTAGTGTGATCATTAATTCGTTTTAGTTTGTGTCATCCATTATATAACCTGCATGCACGCAGCAGATATATAGAATTAATGATGATGATCCTAGCTCATTCAGGAAGTTAAACCATTAATGTTTGTGACATAGAATTAATGATGATGATCCTAGCTCATTCAGGAAGTTAAACCAATAATGTTGGTGACATGAATGAGGACTATATTTATGACTAATTGTATTAATTGCGCGTTCTGTAATTTTCGTCGTTCATGAATATAATTAATTGTTGTTCTTTGAACTCACCAATCACCAATCCATGCATGTATACATACATATATTATATAAATCCTCATTAATTCTTCGAATAATGTAGTAGTATGTTTATAATTCTATATATGCCTATGATGAACCCATTCTTTTTCCTTTTTTCTTTTTTTTAAAACCGGTTCTTCATAATTAAATTAGGTTTTATATGAAACCATAGTTTAATTTCTAAGTCATCCTAACCGTCAAAGGGCAGATTGTTAGCCTTATTCATCAAGTCAACACAATATATATATATATATATATAAAAGCATACCCTCTTAGATGATATACCAAACATACTCTCTTTAGCGATGGACCGGGCGGCGGTTTGGTCCGTCACTATAGGTCCGGTCCGTCGCTAAGTTTTTAGCGACAGACCCCATATAGCGATGGACTAAACCATCGCCCGCTCCATCGCTAAAAGATAGGTATGTCATTTAAGGAGGTATGGTTTTGAAATGCACTCATATATATATATGTATATAATCGGAACCCACATAACTAAATGATATCAAATTGTCCTCTAGTCGACAACTCGACACCATCGTCCAGCGTACTAGGGCTATGCCATACAGGAAGCTCTTTTAAAAAAAATTCTCGTCCACACAATCCGGCCTTGGATGGCTACAAATGGGTTTAAAGTTATGATTTCATCCCTCTCGATATGTATCATAAAGCTTAGGTATTTACATTTATCACTCGTATTAATTTGCCACTGACAACGGAAGTTCACTAAAATGTACTCAAAAAGTACATTTAGATATTTATTAAGTAATTCTTAATTTCTACAAACATATTTACATGTTACTGCCTGATGTTAGATGAATCGAAGCCGAAAGCTCAAAAAAGCATTTCTTCACTCTTCTCGTAGTGACAAGGCCTTCCTCCTTATAATCTCAAGATCCACTTTATAGTTGCCTTGTGCCTGTTGATTTAATATAGTCACATCAATATATAATGGATAAATATATATGACACACATATTTATATATTGCATTTAAATTAATAATAAAGCAACATACTACATATAGGGCAAATTAATTACAATTTTGAACGAATTTAAGTTTGCACCACAAAGTATTGATTATATATAAGCATATATAACTCCATCACTATACAATGGATAGTGAAATGCATCACACGTTTTCTGCTACCTAATCTTTTTCATCAGGTTTTGGCCATTGGCAAAGCTTTTTGTTTTTAACACAAATGACATGATCATGATAAGCCATTTACATGTATATAAGACCAATAAATTAGCTCAAAGTACATCATATTATTATATATCATTTTCATACTATTAACCCATTATTTTTTAGTGTAGACGGTGCCTACCGATTATCTTTTTCGTATTATTAGGATTGTCTAGTTGTTGCAACAGAAGAAAGTCATTGTCCACATTAGTTGCGCTATATATAGTAGTGAAGATAATCTAAATTATATATATGCTATCTATCCACCTTAAATTTGTGATATATATATTCATGATAAGGAGATAGCGACCTATATATGTAAGTAGATAACAGTATATGATAATGATAAAGAAATAGGAACTTATGAAACAATTATATATATATAGACACACACACACTCAGTCTCAGGAACAGACTGGTTCGTCAACGAACCGATCTATGGCCTTGGTAATATGGCTATGGCGACGGTATAAATCGTCGCCATAGCCTTGTTAAGTGTCGCCATATGCTATGGCAATGGTATGTACTGTCGCTATAGTCCGGTTCGTTGACGTGATTGAAAATATATATATATTACGTACCTGAAAATGCAAATTGTGGAAGACCTTTTCTCCAATAGATTCGAAAGAAGAAGCATTTAATAAAACAAGGCCGTCCTCCTCCAAATTATGTAAGGTCTCCCATAGCAAACTCTTGTTGGCCTTGAGTGAAGATATGTGTATTATAACTTCCTTAGAACCAACTGGACTAACCGTAATAGCTGATACAGATCTTCCTATTGTGATTTTTCTTCGCTTTTCAAGATGAAGTACTACATCTTCTTGCTGCCTAGAAATTCTTGATGAAATCTCTTCCTTCTTTTGAACCAATCTCTCCACTTCCTTTTGCAGCTCCGGTATGTATTTAACCACACATGACACTGTGGCCGGAATGCTTAGTTTCTTCTGTATATCAAACACAAAAGAATAGTTGTCAAAACCTAGCTTGGAATAATTGAGAAATTAATGCTAAACGTACCTAATTAAACCGTGCACCTAAATTATACATGTTTGACCTGTTAAGAGCATTAATTAATAATCATAACCCGTGCACAAAACTCCCACAAATAGCTTTATAAAATGGTATTTTTAAAATTAATTGCAAAGTTCAGCCATACTAGTACCTTCATATATATCCCATAAAAATTGGTCTAGTTGGATTTTTAAGATCAAATTGATCAATTTTAGAATCAAAACTTATACTATTTCTTACAAGTCCGAAGATATGGAGTTTCTTATGCATGGTGCAAAAATCAGTAAGTATGCAGCTTTATCCCAAAGTATATTACGATATATAGAGTTTGAAACCAAATACAAGAGCAAAATTTAAAGACTACACTCTGTATCTATATATATGTGGATATATGTATGTATATCTATCAAAAGTTAATTAATCTTGAAAGAAACAATGTATATAAATATAAGAAAGAAAGTCGTAAGTACCATTCGATCGGCAGCCGGAAGGAGTGAAAAAAGAGAAGAATACAAGTTGTTAATTTTCTTACGACGATCGCGTTCACTAGCATTATGATTAAGCTTTTTCACCGTTCCATTAATATCACCACCAGCTTGGGGCCTGGATTGAGGAGAAGGAAGAAGTGAGTCTGAAGTTTCTAAAGAGATGTCTCTATAGAAACTGTTGTGTTCCTGGCTTATGGGGTCCTCTAAGGGCCAACCAAAGCTTGGAAAGAAAGGAGGGGATAATGTTAGCATTTTAGACAGGCTAGCTAGCTAGCTTGGTTAATTTGGGATTAATGGGAATTGGAAGTAACTAATTTGATGCTTAAAAATTGTGATGTGATAAGATGTATATAGATATAAGGAACTGCCGTCATCAAAGACCTCAACATATACATAAAAAACTAAACCAGCTTGCTTATTAAAATTAGTAGTTTTGTAAAACAATTGCTTAATTGTTGGAGTAGTTGCATTCGTCGCTTGATGTTTGTGTGTGTGTGTGTGAGAGAGAGATAGAGAGAGAAGAGAAAGAGACACCTAAGAAAATTAGGTCTTAACAAGGACATTAAGTGATCTAATTTCTGATTTTCCTAATATTACAACTTCAAAATTAGAAATTGGAGAATACGTGTATACAAACCATTTATGAAAATCCAACAAAACTATTATATACGTCCCACCAACATAATACATATTTTTTTCCAATAATTCTTTTTTTACTTCTTTAAGTTGCACTATTGACTGAAAATAGTCAATTATAAGAAGAAAAAAAATTAAGCATTTTATTTAGTGATGCATTTTTCTGTTGAAATATTTCTGTGAGAATTGACTATGCACTAATAATTATGTAAAAACATAACAATGATAATATTATTTTAAATTAAATTTAGGATTAAATATACATATGTTACATATTATTTTCTTTCTGTTTTGTGCATAAATATCAACACACTAATTGTGTACACAAGCTAAAATACGTGGTCTTTAGTGATCATTCTCACTTGAATCATTCTTATTCAAAAGTTGGCACATAACATTCTAATATTTCGTTTGTGATCATATCAATTGTAATATTTCACATTTTCGAAATTAGAGATCACGAATAAATATATATATATATATATATATATATATATATGTGTGTGTGGATAAATATATAGTAGTAAAGGACAAAAGTAGTATATTTATCTTTTTATTAATTAATTAATTAGTAATTCTCTTTTGAAGATTTTGTCGAAATGTTAGTGTCCTATTTCTTGGAAAACTTTGATGTAATTTTTATCAAGTCGATCGTTGTTATTCTGTTCACACTTCACACAGAAAGAGAGAGGAGTGTACACATGTTAACGTAAAAATAAGAAGAATACGAGGAGCGTGTGGCATGCATAAGCATGCACGAGCCCCACGTAAGCATCCTACTGTATGCTCGAGCAAAAGCTGATAAGTCACGTGGATGCACACTTTATCTATATGCTTCCTCGTCAGAGTTCAAGCATTTCTCTCTTTCAATTTTTTTTTAGATTATTCATAATATTATAAGAGTAAAAATAATGTTATTAAAATAATAAATGTTATTTGAAGTATTAAGTGTTAACATTTGTTGTGTCCCGGTAATTTTGTAATAATGTTGGAGTGGTCTTAAAATCTACACAAGAAAATAAAAACATTTGGGCTAACGGTGTTGTGTGGCCGAGTGATAGTTCTGATGTAAGAGTAAGCGAAAGTTTGAACAAATGTTAACAACAGTGGAAAATAGAGTTTTGAGTGTTTAGAAATGCATTACCATTTACCTCTTTGCATGAAAAGCTATTTATAGTGTCTTAAAATCAATGGTAAAAGGACAAGTGTCACACGTACTAAGTTAGCCCAACACCCAATTCCTTGCTCCCAATCATAGTGTGTTATGTATGTGAGAGCATAGGTTAGTTTGGTTGCTTACTAGCTATTTAATCCATGTGACAAGTGTCACCTGAAATGACTACTTGTCCAGTTTTACATTGACAGGTGTCCAGGAGCTATCAAATTGGACGTTAATACAGAAGCCCAATTTTGGCTGAGGCTAAGTTGCTATTGAAGATCAGTACTTCGAACGTTATCATCGAAGGATAATTCAACTTTATGGGACTCTAATCTATAGTCCTTCAGGTTATATTTCAGATGATTACTTTGGCTGTCGAAGGATTTATAAAAGTTATTAAAATAATTATAAAAATATTGTTAAGTATATATTTATTTTGACAGTATGAGATTAGGATCCCCTCTATTATATATTTTATTTAATTTCTTTTAATATAAATTTAATGATATAAATATTATTTTTAACAAAATTATCAACTATATGTGTGATCGTTAAGGTAATATTTTTGGGGAAATGATATTTCCACACGCTTTTTTTATATTTCTACACTGTGGTCCCCATATATTTGCTAAACTTATATTTTTTGTCTAATTTACCCCCGCTTGAAACCCTAGTTGCCCTGCCTCTTTCCCTCCCTTCTCCTCTGCAACTTATTTGGTTTCTCCTCTACCATCATTTATGAGTATGCTCTCCCAGTACTAAAATCACCCAAAGATTGCATAAGGTTTCAGCAAGTAACCTCATTTTCGCAATCATAGTCATCAAAATCATTATCAATTGCTCCCATCGGAGCGGAACCTACATTCGTCGGGAAATAAGGGCCGGAAGACGAGTCGGCGGCGGAGATCGGGGTCGGATGCGGCAGCTGATATCGCTGTCGTCTCTGGTGCACTGAATGATGCAGTTGCCAAGAAGTATGATCTGGAAGCATGATTTCCTACGTCTCTTTCATACAATCTCTTTCATACTTGGACACATGTAGCTTGGTTTCAAGTATCCCAATTTTTAGATCCACCAATTCCACCGAACACTGTAAAACAGAGGATTCCTTCCTCTTCTCTGAAACCCCCACAATCTCAGAAGTAGATAGACTCGAGGCCTTGTGAAGGTCTGACCCGCCAGCTGTGGAATCAAAGGACGAGTTCCATGACCGTCCGTTGGCATCAGAGGAACGTGAGTTGCTGTCTCTAGCGGCGGCGCCGTCGGTGGAGTGGTGACGAACAATACTATTGTCCTGTTCTGGATCAACATGGAAGTTGTTGTTTAAAGTTGCCATTAGAGAGAAAAATCTTGTTTGGTAAATACAGTTTGGGAAAAATGATTAATGCCCACCAAAAATTAGAGCTCAATGAAGATTAGAGCACTGACTATCAGTTTAGAAGATTGGAGATTCGATATGGTCAGAAGAACTTTAGATGCTCACTTCCTTCCCTTCTTAATTTTTAATGCAGAATAATTAACAACCTATTTACATTCATTGCCTATAATCGGTTTAAAGAGTCTTGTTCGCTCAATTATTTTTAAGATTGGAATTTTTGTTGTTATTAATGGTGTACAATTTACATTTGGCAGGAGAACCAGAAAACAAAACAGTATGCATCATGTGCAGGATTTAAATATGGTTTTGGTTTGTTTGATTTGGATTTGGATTGATTTTTTTGATTGAAGAAATTAGAATTGATTGAACAACTGGATATAGCTACTGAGTTGTGCAGGGGAAGGGAGAGAAAGAGGGAAGAGGGATGATTGTTTGCAGGGGTAAATTAGACATAACAAATAAGTTTAACAAATATGTAGGGACCACAGTGTAGAAATATAAAAAAACAGTGTGAAAATATCGGCTCCCTATTTTTGTTGCTGAATGTACAATGAAAAAAGTAGATAAAACGTGTAAAAAATGAGATCTTTGTCCATCATTTTTACTTTTAGAATATCAATAACCTTTTTCTATTAAGACTAAATATAAATATTTGTATTTTTTTCTAGAATGCAAATTAAAAAAGAAAAATCGGAGTTAGACATCTACCGACAATGTTGAGACTTAAAAAGTAGAGTTATGAGTCTCATCTGCTAACAAAAAAAAGGAAGTAAACTTACAATTTATTGTTTAAAATTCCCTACGAAATTTAACTACGGCATTTAAATCTTTAATATACGTTTAACTAGTCAATAAATATATTGGATTCATTTGATTTATAATGATATATATATATATAGGAGAATGTTCCATAGCAAACGTTAGCTATGGGCACTATTTCAACTAGCTCATCTCCTGTCGTTCAATGGAAGATCTAAGGGGTTATATTGACCCCACCGCTACTCTCTCTTTCGACTAGCCAAATTCTTTTATGTTGGCCACTACTTTCTTTAGCGGTCAGTCAAAACGCGGTCGTTTTGACTGGCCGCTAGAGTGAGTAACGACCAACATAAAAGAATTTGGCTGGTTGTAAATTAATCATGGGACTTAAAGTAATTATAATTTAAATTAAAAAAATATAATTGGTTCACAAATATAAAGAATTATAAAATAAGTAGTAAACCAATATAAGGAATATTACTTGACTAGTTAATTTAGAAGTAGTAGTTGACTACGTAATTTGTTTGTGAGTAGGAATATAATATAAACTCAATCATCATTTCTTATATTGATTATCAATAATACTAAGTAATAAAATAATGTACGTATAAGGATAATTATTGTAAGTAATATTCCTAGTCAAAGTATTATTTCTTATATTAGTCTATTACTTATTTTATAATTCTTTTATATTTGTGAGCCAATTATATTTTTTTAATTTAAATTATAATTACTTTAAGTCTTATAATTAATTTACGGCTAGCCAAATTCTTTTGTGTTGGTCGCTACTCTCTCTAGTAGCCAGTCTTTTATATTGGTCGCTACTGTCTCTAGCGGCCAGTCAAAACGACTGCGTTTTGAATGACCGCTAGAGAGAGTAGCGGCCAACACAAAAGATTTGGCTGGCCGTAAGAGAGAGTAGCGGCCGGGTCAACATAAGCCCTTAGATCTTTCATTAGACGGCAGGAGATGTGCCAGCTGAAATAGTGCTCATAGCTAACACTTGCTATGGAGCATTCCCCATATATATATATATATATTGTAAAACAGTTTTTCTCAACTTGAAACAAACATTTTCACCTAACTTTCTTTAAATATGTTTAGTCAAAAATGTAAACATCAAAATTAAATAATTCAATATTATATTTAAGGTTTGCATTTAAAATAAATAACTAAAAAATATACCTAAATATACAATCCCCTAAACTATAACATGCAAAACAATTCAATTAATCCTTTGAAAGCAAGATATTTAATTAAGTTTTAATTTTAAAATTCGGTGAGTTGACTATGTTGGTACATAGGTTCATTCATTAATTTGTTTTTCTAAGAGATGTAAAATTCATCATTTTCTCGGATATTAGGTGATAATAATTTAAGAAGGAAATGATTAATTAATTAGTTAGAATTGAGGGGACAAAAGTATCCTATAAACACAATTAAACTCTCCCTATCTCTATATGCACTCATCAAATAATGTACATTATTATTCTATTTAACAAAATTATAATGTATTAAATAATACAAATTATCACTCTATTTGACAAAATTTTACAGTCTACTATAAAACAAAAACAAACAAGAACAACAGGTAAATAATTGTATATTTTCATTTATATTACTTATATTTAAAATTTTAAAATCATAATTTTTATCTAAATGTATATACTAATATTAAAACAGCAGGCACACTTGCACGAATTCACTTGCTAGTATTTAACTAAAGTTGGTTAGAATTTATTAACAATACAATACCCGGTCAAATTGACCTACTTCTTTAATTGTTCAAAACTAGTTTGGTAGCCCGTGCAAAATACACTGATTATTACCAAAATATTATGGGCAACATGTTAAAAATAAAAATATAAAATATTCTCAGTCTCATTTCATCAAACACTTGAGATGCACTATGCCACTAATTAAGTTAAAAATACTTGAAAACTAAACTTCTCAAAATCATTTCATAAAGTGGTAATTCTCAAAGTTGTAAACAGAAAATTTGTGTTAACTTGGATCATACAAAACCCAAAAAGATACAATAACAAACCATCACAAAAACATCTAAAATAGCATGACTAAGAATATAACCAAAAACTCCTCTAAAGTTGATTATGAGAAATAAGCTTAATTCTGTTGTACACCTTTTGTGCATTGAATCCCAAAAAAATACCTGCAACATAATATGAATATCATTAAAAACGACGTCCTAAAGAGGATAACCTAGAAGAAAAAACCATTACAGACAATTCCCCAAAAGTATAACATCATAAATGAACTAATTGAAACCAAATTAAGAAAAGAAAAACATCAAATATGATCAATACAATCAAAACCATGAAGAAAAACATCACATATAACTGTTAAATATGCACATGTTTAAGCTTCAATTACTATATCATTCCACAATTATATAGACACCTTCACATCGAAATTATAAAGGACTTCTCTGTGGCTGCTCTTACGTTTATAATAACTGAAGATTGAGATTTATGGGGAATTGGAGAAAGAGATGATAACTTGAAAGACAAGATAATTAAAAGAACAATGACAATCATTACTGCAACATTGAATTGCTAAACAACCATAAAGAAGCTAAACAACCCTCATAGAGCAATGTTCAACTGGAGGAGAAGATTCTCAGAATCTTCAAAGAGAATCGTCACTTCGTTCACAAAATTTGGGTTGCTCTCATCCCACAGCTTTTAAAGCTACAAAAATTGATCATCCAAAACCCTTATTTTCACACCTAAACCAAAAAAAAATCCATCATAAAAAAAAATTAAATATAAACACATCTCACAATTTTAAAAAGCAACTTTAAGCAAAATCACAAATACCCACATAAAAAATCTCCCAAATCAGAACTATTTTTAGTGATAAAACTGACCTCATGCTACAAAGATGTCAAGGAATTGATATATTGTCTCTGCAACTGATTCCAAGTACTATTATTAATAACTCCAATATTGGGTTAATTTTACTCTAACTAAAAACATGCAAAAGGTTAACTATCTATGATATATTCATCCTTAAGTTCTATATACCTTTATTTCTATCGAGAAAGAAACAATCTCCAAGGTAGTCTTTCTGTCCTTCGAAAAATTGTGGAAAATAGCAAAAGTTAAATAGCATCACCATGATTTTCAAAAATAACAACATGAGATGACCATTCTTGGTGTTTGTAGAAGATAGCAAAAGTTAATGGCATCATCACGATTTTCAAAAGCAACAACATGAGATGAGCCATTTTTGGTGTGAGAAGTGTTTTTTATGGTGAATGATCTATGTGCACCTCTAGTTGTTATTTTCAGAAGGGCTTTTCAT
This sequence comes from Aralia elata, assembly GCA_034770075.1. Classification (NCBI taxonomy): domain Eukaryota; kingdom Viridiplantae; phylum Streptophyta; class Magnoliopsida; order Apiales; family Araliaceae; genus Aralia; species Aralia elata. The sequence goes on from CM068377.1 coordinate 17,017,080, forward strand.
ATAGAATTGTTACATCCATTAAATTAGTCCATGCTCTTGGGTATTTTCCATTACTTCCATACCAGAGTTCAATTACCCACATCCTCTGGTCAGTTACATCTGACTTCGAAGTTCACCTCAAGTATGTCTCCTATATCATCAAAAGTATTATAGAATGACAAATTAATTGCTTAACAATTAGTCATTAATGTTATTCAAAATAATGTCCTAAAATTCACCTGAAAACAATAAATAATTAGAATTGTTTCTCTCTGTAAGGAGATTGTAAATAAAGTATAAGTTATTTTCCTATGCAAAATGTAGTTCTTATTATACATAAAACAAACAACTAAAAAGAATTATAATAGTTAGAACTCTAAACTTAAAGAAATTTGTATTATGCTCTCTCATTGCATGACAAATTCAGTAAACACTATTCAAATGTTCAAAAGATGAGTCTAACATCATTCAAATTTAATATACAAGAAAGTAAACCCTTATGTTTCTCTAATAAAAGTACATGTTATATTTCAGTAAATAATTATACACACATATACTGAACTTTTAATCATATGCAATAGCCACCTTGTTCAAAGATTCGTAGTGTACTAAGAAAAATAAAGGCTATGTTATGATGTTTTTCTCATCATGTATCTAAAGAATAAACTATTGCGTTCTTAAAAATTTCAAGCCTGCACGATTATATATTAACTTTATATCCCAAAAACTGCATTCCAAAAATTGGATTCTACATTAAATTCATATCCCAAACTCCACAAATAACACAAATAAAGTTATTAGTAACTATCCATTCAGACCACATTAAAAAAATGGGGTAGTTCGTTGAGAACAAAACACAATACATCAACCATTAAATATAATTTTGTATATGATTGTCAGAAAAAACAATGCCTAACATTGAGGCTCTTAATTGACCTTCAAATATAAAATGCAAAGATAGCAAATTAGAGAGCTTGAAATGCTTTGCTATGTAGTTTTTGGTTATCTAACTAAAAGTTAAAGGTAAACTTATCTTTTCATTGTGGTATTTCAGCAAATATATGATACGCACAACTCCTAAATAATATGAAACCAAACTTGGTAACCTACAATTAACAAATAAAATTTTTAATTAGATAACTTTGCATCATAAATAGACACACTATGCCAAAAAAAAAGAAGCTTTTAAAGCCAGTATATTGTTGATCAATCCTTGGTCACTCTTCCTAGAGTTAATTTGTCTAATTGAAGGCTAAAATGACTATGTATGACCTCTTTATATCATTCCATCAAACAGGTAATGTGCAAGTTTAGTTTAGTGAGAAAAATTGAATCCAACCTTAAAATCCAGCCATTCCTTCCAACCAAAATTTTTACACAGTTGTTCAAAAATCCAATAAAAGATTGAGAAACAAACCTATATGGGAAAAAGCTAAATACAAAAGAGTATCACTAATTTAACATAGATTGAAGAGATTTGCTGACATATGTTTTGATGTGGCGCACAAAACTTGTGAAATTGTTGTGCTTGAGTGGAGAATTTGTGATAATCCCAAACAACGAAGCTTAGATGAGAATCACTCCATGAGATGATGGAATCAATATTTGGGTCATCAATCATTGCAAATGTTCACCGTTGTTTTCTCTCTTTTCACTCCTATGGAATTTCGCTCTCTTCTTCGACTGATAATCCCATTCGAAGAATTAGGGGGTGGCCTTGCTGAGTGTCACAGATTTAGGCTCTAAACTATTGAAGATGATGATGAAGGTGACTGAAGAGTGAGAAGAGAAGAAGAGTCGATTGAATTTAAGTGAGAAGAAAACTGAAGAGGAAGCGGCAGATTGGAGAAGGAAATCGATGAGGACGCGACAGATTGGACCAAATCGAGGGAAAGGATTGGAAAAACCAGTAGAAGAGGAGAAGGAATTGATTTAATTTTTAACCGAGATGACTCGCCTGTTTTTAAAATTAAAGGAATTGACTCACCGATTTTTCAAATTAAAAAGATCGGCTTACGTCCCTTTATATAAACGAAAGAAAGAAAGATTTCCATTAGTGGTGTAAACGGATACGGATACCAGTGTATCCGTATTCGTATCCAGAAAATTAATTCGCATCCGTATTCGTATTCGGTATTCGACGAATTTTAAAAATATTATCCGTATCTGGTATTCGGAATAATATCCGAATACGGATAATATCCGTTTCCGTATCCAACAGATTTAAAAACTAAAAATTTGTTATTATTATTATTTATTAAATTTTTTTTTTGCTAAATTACTAAGATTTTATTTAATTACTAGATATTAGTGAATGTAAAGCTATACTAATGAATGTAAGATATTAATAAATGTAAAGCTATACTAATGAATGTAAGTTATTAGTATATATATATATATATATATATATATATATATATATATATATATATATATGTAAGTTTTTAATTAATGAATGTAAGTTATTAATATATATGTAACAAGCTAATAGTTATAATTTTGTAACTGAATATATATATATATATATATATATATATGTAAGTTATTAATTAATGAATGTAAGTTATTAACATATATGTAACAAGCTAATAGCTATAATTTTGTAACTTAATATATATATATATATATATATATATATATGTAATTTATTAATATATACATATATATATATATGTATATATAATTATATATATATATATGTGTGTGTGTAAGTTATTAATATATATATATACATATATATGTAATTATATATATATATATATATGTAAGTTATTAATTAATGAATGTAAGTTATTTATATATAATTAATGCATATAAGTTATTAATATATATATATATATATATAGAATGGATACGGATACGAATTCGAATATCGAATTCCGGATATCCGCTATCCGTCGAATATATTTACAGTCGGATGTTAAACGAATACGAATACGCCTATATCCATATCCGTATCCGTTTATTTGCGGATACCTTTAAACCGAATACGGATATATCCATTTTTTCCCGAATGCGAATAATATCAATTTTTTTCGAATACGAATGCGGACGAATAGGAATTTTCCGGTTACCATTTACGGCCCTAATTCCCATCACCCGACTCATGAGGGGAAGACTGTCTGTGAACAATCACCCGACCCGAAATCAACCATAACTCTAACTGATCATCCGACCCGAATAAAGAGCGATAAAATCAGCGTTACCCTAAAATCGTTCCTCCTTCCCTGTCTTACACCCACACTCTTCTGGTTTCTCCGCTCAGTGGCTTCCTTGTAAGTTGTAATTAGGTACCGCCTCCCATTCTCTCTCTCTCTCTCTCTCTCTCTCTCTATATATATATATATATATATATATATACAAAAGCACAAGTTTTAATTTTAATCTGCCTTTTTATTTTAATCTGCAAAACGAACAGAGCAAGAAATGGTGCGGCCTTATGCTGTCAAAGGGCGAAAGAGAAAGAAAAGACATGAAAAGTATGATAGAGAAGAACCACATGAGGAAGAAGAAGAACAACAATTTGTAGAAGAGGATGAAGAAAAATCACCCAAAAAAGCCAATGCAGAAGAAAATGAAGATGAAGATGAGGAGAAAGTAGAACATGTTGCGAATGAACTAGCTGGCATCCCAATTACCCCCTTTGACCAGAACACTAAAAAGCCTGGTGTTATTTTCATTCTTGAAAAGGCTTCTTTAGAAGTTGCTAAAGTTGGCAAGGTTAGTATCTATAAACTGTTAAAGATTTTTTTTTTCTATTAAAAATTTGGAAAGGACTTTCATCAATGAAACTTGTAATGTGTCCATGTATTTGTGTAATTATTTTTATAATTTTTACAGACTTATCAGCTATTGAACTCAGATGACCATGCCAATTTTCTGAAAAGGAATAATCGTAACCCTGCCAATTATAGGCCTGACATTTCTCATCAGGTTAGTAACTCTATTTGCTTGCTTAACTTTGTGGTAAAGTTAGCTTAATATTAATATCTGGTATTCCCTAAAGGTTTAATTTAGTTAGGTTTGCATTTGCTTGTTTTCAGTTAAAATTAGGATAAGTGTAGTTAGCGAAATTTATGGTATAGTAAATATTTTGTTGCTAGTTAGCCAATTTTTTATATGCTTGAATGTAGTTGGGTTATGGTTCCTTGTGTTTAGTTAATGTGTAGAAACTTGTTATCTGATCCATAAACACTCTAATATTTTTGTATGGCAGGCTATGCTGATGATTTTAGATAGCCCACTAAATAAAGCTGGGAGGTTACTGGCATTATATGTGAGAACAGAGAAAGGTGTTCTTTTTGAAGTTAAACCACATGTTCGTATACCAAGGACGTATAAGCGATTCTCCGGTATCATTTGTAAGTTCAACTGATTATGCCTGACAATTACTTCAGGATACTTATTTTACTTTTTTCTTGCATTCTAACTTGTTTATATTCAATGCAGTACAATTGCTACAAAAACTTAGCATATCTGCTGTTGGTAAGCGTGAAAAACTTTTGCGCGTTATCAAGAACCCTGTATCCCAGTATTTGCCTATAAACTCTCGCAGAATAGGTGAGCAACTCTTTTTGAATTCTTCCCATCTTAATAATGTTTTATCAGAACTGGTCAATTGTTTCTTTCATATCAGGCTTCTCGCATAGTTCGGAAAAGTTGGTTGACACTGGGGACTATGTTAATGCTGTTAGCGATGATGTGAATCTTGTATTTGTGGTATGCTGAAATGTAATGTGCATATATATATATATATTATTTTTGATGGAAACACATATCTTACTTATCCTATGCATGTACAGGTTGGTGCAATGGCCCATGGGAAAATTGAAAAGGAGTTTGTAGATGATTTCATATCAAGTAAGCTGATTCTGATTTGCCTCGTAATATGTACTTAAAAGAAATTAGAACTCATGTATCAGTAGGAATGTATATTTATCAGGTCTATTTGTTTGTCAGTAACATTAACTTGTCTAAGTGGTGCTGGTTTTGTTTGTGTTAGCTCCATATGCTCTTAGTTAAGAAAAATAAGTGCATTGTTTGCTTGCTTAAAGAGTTGAAGCGTTCCTCAGTAATAGCTCTATTGCAGATTTTGAAAGAGATTTTTTATTGAATATATGTTATTTCAAAATGAATTTGTAACTGGTAATAAATGGAGACTAGTTCAAAATTCATATAATATTTATATTAATTGTCGACAATGGAAAACTCTGTCAGCCTTGTCCAAAGCCAAAGCCAAACCGTGAAATAGAAGCCAAATTAAACCATCTTTTGTTCAAAACCCATTTTATACCCATTCAGGTTCAGAAATAGGCTACACAAGTTCTAAAGTATCAATTACTATATTTTGTTTTATTATTTTATCTTATTTTAACAAGTATGCGAGTTCTATATTTTAACTGCAAATGGTTCCTAGATTCTTGTCTCCAATTTGGAAGAATGCAAAGGATGTGGGATACATCTATAAATTTTAGTCTGAATTAAAAGTCTTACATCCTTTTGAAAAGCAATCATATTTATATTTTGGAGTGCTCTTCTAGTTGATTTTGAAACCGAAAGATAAAGTGTTTGGAATATTAGTAAGAAAAATGAATGTAATGCAAGAATTTGGAAAGAGTTGGAAGCATAAATCAAAAGTTCTACTAATGAGCAATGATGCAAAAAACTGTTTAGTTGGACATTTTTAAAACCTACTCATCATTCAATTAATATGACATTAGGGTGGAAAGTAGGAGTAAAAGAAAGGTTGAGTGAACATTCTCAATAGTGTCTAAGTTTAACAAACTATAAATAATTCCGAACTCAAAATATTATTCCAGCACTTCTCTTTCTTTACATATGTGGTGGGGTTTAATGTTGTTTTTGGTCTGTAAAAGTTGACCCCTTCTGCCGAGAGGGGTTACTTTTTATACATGGGCATCAGGACATGGCTTTTTATGCTTCAATATAATGTGAATTTTTAGAACCCAAATGAATTCTTCAACCGCAACTGATTGCCTTTACTCAACGTCCATCTATCACAATTTTTTCCCGTAAGACAACCTATTGTAGATTAATTACTTGGTAAATTGCTCTATCTCATTGGGATACAGAACATGAATGCATTGTGGTTTTCAGTTAAAAACTTAAAATTGCAACCATAGATGGTGCCAACCACAAGAACAAATTTTTTAAAATTGAAGTTTACCCTTCAGGGTAGTATGTTAGCACATAACTCCCATCAAGACTAAAAAGTTACCACGTAATATGTACTGTTCTAGCTGCTGTTAAGACGCTAGGTGGCATAGCAATGCAATTTTGAAGTCTTCTGGTCTCTCATGTAAGTCATTTAAATGCAATTGATGCACTTTGATTGAAACCACAAGGTGGTAATTTGGTGAATAGAAACGACATCGGGTTTTGTGCAAGCACTAGTAAAGTCTTAAGGGTAATGTGCAAATAATCATTGTTTTTTTTTATGGATGTTAATCTTTGCATTTATGGATATTTTTTGTCTGTTTGCATTCTCTTACGAGCTTGACTTTAATCCTGACACTAATACTTTCTTTCACTCATGTTTCTTTAGCTAATTAGTTCTACCCCGCTTCTGCAGTTTCTGGTTATCCATTGAGTGCAGCATACTGTATTTCAAGGATCACCAATGCTTTGGAGAAAAAGTGGAAAATTTTGTAAACGTCAAGGCTGCCTTTTAGTAAATGGAGGACTCGAAGTAGTGGCATACACAATACCTTTTAGTAAATGGAGGACTCGAAGTAGTGGCATACACAATACGCATGCAATTTTTATTAAGTTTTAAATTTATTGTAATGTTTATGACAGTTGTAATATGAATTATTGAAGGCGGTTCAGAAAAAGGATAAATTAGTTTTTGACTTTTGACCCCTACTGAATTTAGTGATAAATTTGTTTTTTCTGTTACTCTTATAACTCAGTAATGAAAGGCGTTGATTATTTCAAGTTCAAAGTTTGAACAGGGTGTGTATTGAACTGTGTCAAGTCTTCTGAAGTGGGAAACCAACTCGAGCCTTCTGTTTCAGCGAACCTCATCTCATTTGAGGCTGCAGGAATATTGTATGTCTCACAGATTGTTAAGTGTAGTCCAGTGACTAGCTATTAGGAGTAAGGAGGAAGGTAGACATTCCAATGACGGTGGCATTCTGTTTGCAGACTGTTCAAGTGTGTTGGTAGATTATTAACTATTTTTTGTTTGTAAAGCTAGTAAAGACTGTTGAGAAGACTCATGAACTAGCCCCAAAAAGTTCTAACACTGGGCTGTAATATATCCTTTTGTTCGTACTTATTTCTGATTTCTACCAGAAACATAATCTACAGCAAGCTTTTTTCATTTGGGAGCAATCTTGTAAACTTTTTCACTTTCTTAATTATGAAGGAAGAATTTGTATTGATTTAAGTTACAAGAGCATGGCCCATCTTCCTCGAGCACTAAGCCTGTAGCATGGAGTCTTTGAAAATAATATTAAACTTCTTTTGAACTTGGGGAGTAGGCAGAAAAACGAAATAAAAGTTGAAATTATATTTTAATTGCTTCTATTCATTTTCTTGGTCGTTTTTATTTTTCATTTCGTTTTCCCTGCTCTTACCGAGTTCCAATAACCACAATTGTTTTTCATATTATCAGAATTGATTTACTTATTTAAACATGGCTACAAAAATCGTTTTTGCCAGTGGATTTTAGTTCACAGATAGAAATATGTTTTTCACATTTGTGAACATAAAAATAGTGTGCGATTGTTCTCGATCATAGTCCCTTTTCAGTAGCAAGCTGTTTCTTGAGGTTAAGGACCTCAATGCCATATGAAGCCAACCGCTCTTTCAACTTTCCTGAAGCCGCTTCATATTGCCTATTCATGAAATCCAACTCGTCCACAGCCTCTTTGTGTCTAAAACGAAACGAATCCAACTTTCCTCGAGTCCCTCGAAGCCTCATTCTAAGTTTTGCCTTTTCCTTGCTGTTGCTGACTTCATTCTGTTTAAGCATGCAACAAAGTGAAAAACGTATTTGGATGGGGTCATAAGGATGCACATATGTAAGATCTCAAAAAACAAAAGTGAAAAGCCTGCCAAACAGCATACTTAACACCAAATTGAACTCGATGAAGAAATATATAGATCTGGCATTGCCCTTGAAACAAACATGTAGGAGTAAGATATGCAGATTTATAAAACAAAGCTGAAATGCATGCGGCATGCCCAATCCATTATTCCAAACCGGTACAACAAGTTTCAGAAGAAATATATAGATCACTCGTGCCCTTGGAACAAACATGTAAGAGTAAGATATGTACTCCAGGATAATTGTTCATCCCGAACAAAATTTCAACCAATCAAAGAGGGTTTTGAAAGAAAACATGCAGCTTTATGTATTGCAGCAGCCAGGACACTGGATTCAAGCAATGACTCGGGTCAACACAGCAGATCCTATGAAATGGCTGGATATGATTTCTATATTGCTTTTAAAGTTTCAAAGTTAGTAAACTTGACGTAATTAAGGCTATAGATATCTCCTAATGTCACTACGTAACCCTTTGATACAAGCTTCATACAGATAAACGAACTAAATTGATGATAGCTGCAAATATTACCACTGGTAAACTGCCTATGCAACAAATTCCGTATATCGTTTCTCTCACAGGTAAATTAATGAACTTTAGGGTTCAGAAAGCAGCTCCAATGAAAAATTTTCCATGACTTGCCAACCAATGTGATGACTGAATACTTTGCGGAGACAAATTATACTCCAAGATCTACAAATTCTAAACATACCAGAAACAACTTTGCTAGATTCAAGAACTTACCACCAATTCCATAGCTGAGATGACAAATTAAAAATATACTCGAAAACTTAAAGAACATAGGCACTTACGTTGTGCCTCTCGGCTTCCAGGAAAGAAATCCTCTTAGTCAACTCCTCCACCTCTGCTTTCGACTTCAATAACTGAGTAAAGAATAACTAAATTACCATGCTACCCTCAAGAAAGTTGCAGATGTGGAAAAAAAAAATCCAGTCAACCTACCCTGTCATCATTATTTTCCTTGCTATATTCCACTTCAACCTCACAGCTTCGATGCCCTTCAATTTGAGTCCTTAATCTATCCCTTTCTGATTTTACGATAAGAAGCTGGTTTTTGAGATTCTGCCATTGGAGAGTATGTAATCAACCAAACAAAATCAATAGCTCCATATATCCTCAATATGTAGTGCATAGCCATTTGAAGGCAAGTAGCAATGACATAAATTCCTTTATTATGTAGATCAAATTATCTCATTATGTTCTTAATACAGGAGCAAGATAAAACCTGGAAGTCATCTAAAAGAACTGATCCTGCATCCAATGCCCTTAAACGGGTTGACAAATCCTCTCTTTCTCTAATGAGAATGCTTAACTCCATCCGAAGCTTCTCTGCCTCCTCACATGCATGACGATGCTCTGAAGAAACCATCTCCAGTTTTGAGGTGAGAATCTGAAGGAAGAACCATTAGCTATATTGCGTCAAAAGTCAAAAATAACAAGTTGAAGATAAAGTGTAAAGAACTTGCCTCTTGAGATCTTCTACTATGATCATCAGCTACTTTTAGGTCATCTCTTAATCTCTCGTTCTCTTGAGACTTCTTCATACTGTAGCCCAGATCAAATCAAAAAACAAATCTTATATTCCAAAAGAAAGAGGCTTCTTCTCTTCTTTTTCTTTTTCTTTATTTTCATTTTGAATTCTTTTAAGTATCGCTTTCAGGTTTTATAGAATGTTTCCTTTCTCCCCAGTATATAAAACAATAGAAAGACCACTGGGGAAATGATACAACCCCTGTCCCATTTAGATGTCCTCACTGGGATTTCACTAATGCAATACCCTTCATCCACCAACCTTCATACTGAAATAAGTTAAATGAACATGATTATTGGTGAGTCAACAGGATCCTTCATGGACCCCGTAAATTTAAGGTTAATGCATAAAATGGCGATGTTACTTGTACTATAATTGAAAATTAAAGAGTGACATTGTTTGGGGCCATCCAAAAAATTAAAGGACATAAATATAATGGAGGGAGTGCCTGTGTGTGTATAACAGTCGATGGAGAGGTTTATAACTTTGTACAGCATAACAGTCATGATTCCTGAACATGATAGAATTTGATAGAGAATACAAAATCCAAGTCACGTGTGCAAAATTTCATAACATCACTCCTCCAGTAGCTTAAATGCCAATTTCTGGAAAGTTACTCGGTTCATGTAATCATTCCTCCAATTATTGGAGTAGTTGTATACTTTCGGTTCATACAATCCAAAAGTCTAACCAAGTTATCAACTAATCAACATCCAGTCTAACCACATACTCAAATATTTGGATGTAGTTGATGACTTAAGTCCAAATGCAATGTGATTTTTGTTACAAATTATGTACCTTGCAGATGGTAATTCACTATAATTGTTGGTCAGTTAGACTTGATCGACAGGCTACTTCACATGTTGATCAATGTAACCACTATGAATAAGTCATTGGTCTGGGAAGAGGCGAAGATGATGCTTAGAAACCAAGGACAATGATTAATTGGCATCAAAAGATGACAATTGATCTCAATCAAGATTTGTTTTATGGCGTTCTATAACTAAATCAGATAAAAATTTGCACCATTTGAAAAGGATTTCCTGTGTAAAATCCCTTGGAATTTACACCTCATGAAACCATATTGATGCACTTATTAAAAATTCACAAAAACTAAATATGTGAGAATCAAGACATCAAATATAAAATACTTTGCAGGAAAAGGAATATGGTAAGATGAACCTCTGACACTTCTCCAATTCTGCATTTTTCTCAGAGAATAATAGCCTTTCCGTGAGGACCTTGCATTCTTCTCTAGAGGACTCCAATTCATTTCTCACCTTGCAGATTAACATAAACATTGTCAAAATATGCAGAAAACAATTTTTAAAATAGTGTATTTTCTTACATAGGCTAATAGTAGAAGGATATTTTTAAGACAGCAAATAATTAAAGCAGAGAACATTTTCTTTTCCTGGCTTACTTTCCTCAACTTCCAGACATCTATAGTAGTGCCATGGAGCCTAAAAGTCTGAGTGTTACTTTATATATCGAGGATGTCATTTTTTCTTTATAATATGACCTGCTTCTACAATAATACCATCTAAAAAAGAAAAACTAGGAGCTCTTTGGATGTCCACAAACTGAGAAATAAAATGTAGACATTCTTCAACAATTACTGCAGGCAATAATTTAAAAAATAATACCTGCGACATTTCACTTGATAAGAAGGAAATCTTGGCACTGTATGAATTTGATTTCTCCTCAATAGCTTGAATCGAAGTTTTCTCTATAGCGGACCATATTGCCTTTTCCTCCTCCATTGCCAAGAGAGCGTCCGTAAGTTGCTGAAACAAAATATACTCCAACAATCAGACCATAGATGAGAAAAACAAATATTTTCTTTTAAGATATATGCCAACACTCAGCTACCATTGCCAACTCTTCCTTTTCTTCAACCAACATATTGATAGAGCTTTCCAGTTTCTCATTGTGCAACTTAGATTCATCCAAACTTGACCTCTGGAAATAAAATAACCATGTCAATTATCAATTTCAATGTAAAGAAAAAAGTTGGAAGCGAGGACATGTCAAGAGAACATCATCTTACAAGGCTTGAAACTGCTTCCTCAAATGTACTCAGTTCTGAGTTTGACATGTTTAACTTGTCTGACAAAGCCTGCATTTCTAAAGCCAAACTTTCAATTGTGGATGTGGCCTGTTCCTTTTCCTCACGTGCAGTTGCCAATTCTTCTTCAAGAGAAGCAATAGTTGTCTCCATCTCAAAAGCCAACACTTCTAACCTTTTGTAGTCTTCCTTAACAACAGAACAAACAAAAATAGATTAAGCACTGAGGCCTACTTTAGTCATGACTCATGAGGCAGTCAAGAAAATAAACACTAACAAGACAGTAAGGCTGCAATCTGAAGGAAAACTTATGAGGTGGAGATTTCAAAACATTGGTTGGAAACCTAACTATTGTGAATGTGGACACGTGCCCATGTTCAGAAGCAGCCCATAGCATAGCAGAAGCCGTGTGACAAAGCTAGAAAAGCGGACAAATAGAAAGTATATTGTGAGCATGCAACTAGATGTATGCCTAAAGATAGAGTACACTACCTATATGGTTAATGTCAACATAATATACAAGTTCACTATTAACTACGTGCCTTTCTGTGCCGCACATATATAGCCATGGTTTGAGATTCTTTCAGGAACATCCACTTTGACTTTATAGTTCATAGATAAGGTTATCTGAAATAGAATTTGGAATATTTTTTTAATTTTATTTTTAATAGATAAAAGAATAAATCTGGAACTATAAGTCTTTTATTCAAAACCATCAATGGTCAAGGTCATGCCAAAGAAAATATAATGGTAGAATCCTTGTGAAATCCTGATCCACATAGCTGTAACTGTGGGATCTTGAATTAACTCGCAGTTCTACAACTTCTAGTCCAGCCTTGTATAGTTCAACCTTGCAGACCTTATCAACAACTTAAACCCTCTGGCCCCAAAAATATCATTAAGTGAAAGCCACCCATACATTGTCCTCAAAAAGTAAAATAATCACAACAATAGTTTCTTCTTATTTTGACTCTACAATTCTTATTTTACTGTCCTTGATTCATCCCTCTAATACACTCTGACATAACACTCCAACTCTAACTTACAATTTAAGTTGACAGATTCAATGCTTAACTAAGTATACTCAAGCATGTAGGCTATGGGCATGCTTGTCTTTGCCACTGAACAAGGACCTAAATGCATTTTCCAGAGATGCCTCCTTTCCTCGATGCCACTCTAATTTGAAAGATAGTGAATCCAGGAAGATATTTGGTAAATTCAGAAGACTTAATATACACCCAGTTACCGTCACCTGCATCGTCTGTTCAAAGGACATAGCAAGACCCTTTGATCTTTTAGCATCAAACACATTTGAGCTCCTGTCGACAACTGAATCACGCCTTCTTCCTGATACTGAATCGTGTTTACTAATATCACGTTCAAGAATAACCTTCTGGGCATGCAACTGTTTTATTTCCCTCTCAGCACATGCTTTCTCACCCTACAAATGAAAAACTATGTTATAATTGGGCTATAATTTATGTTAAACGAGACAAATAAATTAAAAAGTCCTGGTAAAACCTCAAGTTTTGTTTTCTCCTGAATTGTGTTTTTAAGCTTGAACTCTGTCTCTCTCAACTTTGTTTTTGTTTTATCAAGATCTTTCCTCATATTTTCTTTTTCCTTGACCAGTGAAGAAGATGATAAACACAATATATCCTTCTGGAGACTTTGAATTTCAGAAAACAATTCAGATTTTTCCATTTCTTGTTGCTCAGAAAGCTCCTGCAAGAAAACTAAGCAAGTAAAAGAGCATACACCAAGAAATAAGTGAAATACAATATAGATTATTAACAGATAACAAGTAGAGAAATAAAAGGTGATAGTAAGAAAACTCACACTTAAGGCTTTTGCTGAATTTTGAACTTCTAGACTTAATTCTTGTAACTTATTCTGATGATCCATGGATTGATTGTACAGATGAAGCTTCATTTCAACCAGTAGTACTCAGAAAACTTCTGTAAATGATTAAAATCATAAAAGCCTGATGTATTCAGATGTAGAAAGAACCCACCTTTTCATTCTCAAATTCATTGATTTTGCACCTCATGCAAGAATGCAACTTCATATGGTCATCAATGATTGCTTTTACTAGAGTATTATTCTGGGAAGCCTGAGACTTTAGATCCTGCAGTACAACAAGTAATTACTACTCAAAAACATTAACCTGATGATGTAATGGACAAGACATCAAACATATAGTTTTGAATGATAACTAGAAGATGATGTCCACGCATGCTTTATACATCTATCTTTATATATATATCTACACACACATTAACGCTTGATAAACATTCTTGGTCCATTCTCTAACAGTGATTATACTTTTAGAACAAACTTTTTGTTTCCCAATTAGGTTCAAGTAATCCACTTGTAATGAGTCCCTTTATTACGTTAGTACAGTGTCTTTCAGTATAGTTGTACACGGTGATGTACCTCAATTTCCCCTTCATGTGCGAGCAGGGGTTGCAATTGAGGGAGACTAGTGACTCATTTTATATTATAGGAGTATATTATTGGGTGGTAACTTAAGCTTTTAGGGCATCTAGTAATTTTACACATTATTATTCAAGGAACAACTGTTAAATAATTGTTTGAAGGTGATTGAAGAATACTCACGATAAAAAGGTTCAACATGATAGAGAAACTTTGAAAAAGTTCATCCACAACTGAAGATATGGTCTCAGTGACATTTCTCGAGTTTTGAACTTCTGATACAATTTCTTGGACTTCCTTTAATAGCTTGGTCAAAGATTCAAAATCTCCCTTCTAGAATAAGCAAACAAATAAATGAGGCTTCGCCGGCTTAAATTAAAGATGAAAACTTGAAAATAAATTTCTCACAAGAATGAGTCAAAAACCATCACAAACATTAAGAAAAATATATAACACACATACATGAATTAGCCCGATAGATTCCACAGAAGTGACTTGTTCTTGAGCCACCTTGGCCTCCTCCTGTGCATTCAAAAGGTCTTCATATATCTAGCCAAACAAAATACACCGATAATATACACCACAAATACTGTAGAAGCCCTAGTATGCCTTCCAGCTTGCTACTTATAACAGTATTTAAGTCTTCTTTTTTTTCTTGTTTTCTTTTAGGTCATTTTTCCTGCTGCAATCTTAAAGTTTTGTATCTTGTCAATTAGCACCTGTTAGAAGCTAAGTGTATGTGTGTGCTGTGTATGTTACTTGAGTGCTGTTAGCACTAAGGAAAACATGATCCATGTTTTCCTCCTCCACTAGCTCAACTTCTGTATATAAATGTAGCTACCATCAATGAATGAGAATGAATGAGAGTAGAGTTAGATAATGGAATTATTCTTATTCCTGATACTTATTTGTTCTATTACATGAACACTCTTAGACTCTCACTTCCTCCTTTTTTGTCAAATGCACTTTATTTTGTCCTTTTTATATAAAGCTGCATTTGAGGGGGAGATATATGATATGGTCTAGGTTGCATGAGAGGTTGTTCATGCTACGTCATGCTCATTTGTAGCCCTTATGGTTTTTCGCTTCGGTTTGTTCTTTGTTGGCTTGTGCAACTTGGGTCTCACATGGGTGCAAACATTGGTTCTCGGCGTTGGCTGCTTCTTGGTGATTCCAGCTCACTTTCCATGGCGCTTTCCTCATGTTCTTCAGCTGCTTGCTAGTCATGATGGCTCCTTTATGTTGTAATTTTTTCTTCATATTTTTGTCAAATGCACTTTAGTTTGTCCCTTCTATGTAAAGTTGCATTTGAGGGGGAGTGTTAGAAGCTAAGTGTATGTGTGTGTTGTGTATGTTACTTGAGTGCTGTTAGCACTAAGGAAAACATGATCCATGTTTTCCTCCTCCACTAGCTCAACTTCTGTATATAAATGTAGCTACCATCAATGAATGAGAATGAATGAGAGTAGAGTTAGATAATGGAATTATTCTTATTCCTTATACTTATTTGTTCTATTACATGAACACTCTTAGACTCTCACTTTCTACAGCACCTCATATTGTTTTTTTGTCCTTTTCACCTTAAATGGTTCTCTTTCTGAGCCTCTATATCTTTTTTTCTCAAACTTAATATCTTGTTTCTTTATAGAAAAAGTTTGAGAAGGTGAAGTCTGGAGTAAGGATTCTAAAATAAACAATGAAGCAAATTCCTCGTGGACATGTGATACTTCAATCCATTATCTCACCACTTACTAAACCGGTAAACCTGAACTGACCTCACCCTTTTAAACAAGCTTAAAGGGAAAAGGAGAGAGTGAGAATTACAAGTAACAACTTCAGAAAAATAATGAAAACTTACTGACCCAATGAAATGAAATTTGTCAGCTTCGAATTAGAGCCTACATTTATACAAATATACAATGTTACTCATTCTAAAGATGTTTTTTATATAACCTATTGGGCGATATCTAAGTAAGCCTCAACAGAAGAAGACAATTTCCTATAATCTGACATATTTTTAAAAGGATTCTCCTCTTTTTTCAAAAGATATTACTTGTTTGATGGAATGAACCCAGTTTTGAAAGCCTAATAATCATTTTCACGTTTCAGATATCAATCAAACTAACCCAAAACAGATGTAATAACTACAATGACTAGGATCATGAAAAAACGGGAACAACATCCCATGGGAAAGAGGGGAAAAAAGGAAGAAAGTGTAATCACTGAAGTTTGAAGATCCTGTTGTTTGAAATAGTCCACCAAATCCAATACAGAAGCTAAAACATATATGGGGGAAAGACAAATTATAAAGAAAACTGAAGAAATTATAAAAAAAGGTCCTGCTTAATGTTCAGAAAACCATGTCTGCCCAATACTGCAGTTCAACTTTAACCCGAACCAAAAACAAACTTCACTTGCTTTTCTTGTTCCTTTATAATACATAACAAGATAATTAATTATCATTCAGTAGAATGCATCTCTCTTCATTGTCAGTACAAGACATGATTCCATAAATTGAAATAATTCAAATGCAAGGAAGTTACCATCCTACCAGTGAAAGCAACATAATTAGGAAAAGAAAATCAGTGGTCAACCAAAGACTTTGAATCAACAACCTTTCTCCATGCGAAAATCAAAAATGGGACAAATTGGATAAATATATTTTACAAGAAAAATGAGAGAGAACAATAGTGCTCAAGTTTCCCCTACAACTAGCCAAGATCATCTCGATTTCATAACTCATGAAGCACCCAAAAACCAGAAATCATTCATACGCTTCCATAGTAAAAGTAAACTCAGAGAAAGAATGAATCAAACAATCATTACCTCTTCAAACTTCTCCTTTGCACATATCTGCTGTTTTGTAATTAACTCAACAACACCATCCAAATTTTGCTGACTCGAGGACTTCTCTATCTCTAACATCGTGATCTGTGAGAAAGGGAACAGACAAAATGAGAAAACAGCAACATCAAATGTAGCATATTCCCAATGTGTGTGCCTGTGTGACCAGAAACCCCCTGAGAAAGCAATAAACAAGAGAAAAACCTTTTCTTGAAGTTGTTTGATCACAAGGATAGCTTCCAACTCATTTAAACTTTCATCTGTATTACCATCAAACATAGAATCGTCTCTAGAGTTAGCCATATAAAGTCCACTCTCCGCCAGCTTTCTTGTCAGATAGTTAATTTGTATCTCAGTCATAGTTCTCTGCAACAAATAAATATAACTATAAGCAACCACATTATACTAATATGAAGCAAGAACAAAGGAAAGAGGAAAAAGAGAAAAGCAACAGGAGGAAGAACGTAACCTGGGTTTCAAATTTTAATAGTAAATCCTCATATTCTACTTGCATTTGTGCCAAGTCATTGTTTTCCTGCCAAAACAAAAATTACTTGGGTGCTAAAACTTTGGTAATGAAGTGAGAGAAAACAAGTACAAACCACAGGCAAGATTTTCTTTTTGGGTGGTGCTTTCCTTCTACTAGTAACATGTAGCAAGGCACGTGGATGAGGAAGAGTACAGTCTTCCGGTGCATCATTACTACAAACTTTTTCTTTCTTGCAAGAAACAACCATGCTAGCTTCATTTACTAGTTCTTCGAAAGGTAGAAGTGATCCCATGTCACGTTCAGATCTCAAAGGTTTAAATGCAGAAGCCCTTTCTTGGACTGTGGAATTCAACTAAAACAAGGAAGAAACATCAATATATAGTTGTGGCAGCTAAAGAACGGCTTATATTCCTGAAGTTCAAAAATATTAATGTAGTGGCAATGAAGCAAATCTGGAGACAAAGAACCAGGCAATATAGTTGTAAAAATAAAGGCTTTAATATATCTGAACAGAGTGCAAGTATAGAACATTCTAGCATCTATCTCTACAAATTTCCTGAAGTAAATACTCAATCTTAACAATATGTTCATACTTCAAATCACCTATTTATATTTCAGTGACATATAGTTCACTGAACTCCACATATCCTTAAAGACAAAAACAGGAGGCCAGGTACACAATTTAATCCCCACTTTAAGCTCTTTAATTTAGATGTTTTACATGTAAAAATTCAAAGGCTGAGGAGTGCTTGTACGAAACCAGCCATTACACGTTTTCTTCAAACAACTGAAACCATAAAAATACTCGTTGCGAATCTTCTGAACCACAAAAGTCAAATGATAGTAGTTAGAACATGACAGGATTTTCTAGAGCTCCTTTTTTTCTCAACTTTTATCATTAACAGAACAACTGATTAATACTTCTTTTAAAGGGGGGAAAAGGAAATAATTAATAGTTCCATCTTGAAAAATATTCCCTCTCACTGCAATTAATCTGTCTGTGTATTTTGTTTAGCTTGTAAAAAGAAACTCTTCCCCTTGAAGCCACCTTCTGTTGTCTTTGCTCTCTAGATGCTTAAACCATTATGTTTTTCATATGTACTCTATAAACTTATCCTAGCTTATCCAAATAATGTTTTTATCTATTAAATATCAGTTCATTACAGCCTCAATGCTTGCATCATGGAGTTGACAATCTGTTAACAATTTTTTGTAGGTTCCCAGTAAACTTTTTGGATAAAAAATGTAAGTTCAATAATGCTGAAGAAATTGTAGACATTAATGGTAAGCTATCTACATGTCTGCAAAATGCATAGTTAATAGAATTAGGTTATTACCTCCCTCAAAGTCTCCCTTGAAAGTTTGCCAGCGCACCAGGTATCACGCCTCTTCTCCTGCAGTATTAAGTAATTAAATAAATTATGCACCAGAGAGATAGTTGAGAACAGTTAATATCAGAGCAAAAGATGAAATAAAAGTTTTAATTTCTTTTTGTTTTTTTGTAGGAAGGGGTCACAGGAATATATAAATGACCAATTCAGGAAATTATGGGAAAGAGCTAAAGGGGTAGACCACTACCGGAGACCAGGAAATATGCCTACTGCAGTTTATTAGTTTTGCAATCTTATATAGATGATTATGTTGCCTGTATTTGGAAAGTAATGCAACCAAGTCATCAAAGAATGCAAAAGTGAGATCTGTTAGCTTCTTCTCTCATTTTTTTGACATGTTCTACTATCAACCTCTGTCTTCTACAATAGACCCTAAAATTTGATAACTTTGCAATAGGCTCGTGATTCTGTTCATTGAAAAAACTTAAAACATGAAACTGATTTGAAAGTAAACTAAGCTTATGTTCAACCTTTCCTGAAGTTGAAACACCCTCCAGCTTGTACGAAGACTAAGTAGTTTAGGAGCAAGTACAAGAGAACTAAATGGAAATAGAGATCCAAGCGTGCAACAGATGACTTGCACTTCTAGAAACGAACTTCAGCAAACAATGAAAGCTATGTGATGAAAAGAGTGGTTATCATAGTAAAGACCTTCTTGTAAGGATCGCGGTTGTCTTCCCTATTAGAACACAAAACCATAGAACTCAAGTTCTCAATCTTCTTGGCTTGCTCTTGCAACCTCTTCTCCCTTTCAGCTTGTGCTTTCTTTTCCTCCTCCAGCTCCAAAGCTATTCGCTCCCTCTCCAGTTCAGTCTAAATTGTAACATGTATAATTAATTTGAACATATTGATCTTTATATGAAAAAATAGAAAATGAAGATTAAGTAAACCTGTAATAATGTGTTCCGCAGATTAAGAATCTCCTCTTCAAAGTGTTCTGAGTGAGATCCCTTAACCACAAAGAAGATAATTTTAAAAGCTAGTCCACAACAAAAGTCACAAACTTGATTAAATCATGATAACATACACTCAACCTGCAATTTAGCCCGAAGCTCCTCAATCTCTCTTTTTTGACGCTTTAACAAAGCTGCATCTGTCAAAATCTGGACATGAAAGTGCAAACTAAGTTACAATTCAAGTGATAAAGTAACTGGGACATAAGAAATACTTTCAGGTGTGACTGGCTAAGAAATAAGTCCGAAGGGGATTTCAGAAATTACAGCGAAAAGGAAGCAAAGTACTCCCTGCATTACAAAATATAAGAGCAACTTGCTAAAAATGTAAGAAATAAGGAAACAGCTTATCCTCTTGAAAAATGAGGCACTCACTTGCATATTTTTACTTTCAAAAGTCATTTTGCTCATATATTTTGGAATGAAACTAAAAGTCATTTTGCTTTTACATTTAGAACAAAGGGAGCATTATTATGTGTTAAATGGAAACTGAACTAGAGCACAACCTCATTTACTATAACACAATTTGTGACACGCAATGCTCGGCTTGCAAATTGAAGACTGCTTTTAGTCTCATCAGCATGTATCTGCCATCAAAGAAGGAAAGGGTAATGAAGTCAAAGAGAAAGTACATAAGTAAACCCTCACGTGTCAGTGAAATTAAGTGGAAAAGCATCATAAGGAAACTCTGCAGCACCATAGGAAGCAAAAGCTTGAGCTAGTACGGTCCTGATATAAATCTGAGTTTCTGCCACAAAATCAATTCCTTCTTATAACTAGGAATCTTAAAGATTAAAATTAAAGAAAGATTTTCAACATTATAAAAAGTACCACACCTACTTATAGGCTGATACGTCTCAATATGCAAGACAAAATAATAGTGTCAACTGTTCTAAAATATTATGGAAATTTAAGAAAGGAATGCAAGTTAGCGTAAGCACTACCAACGCATAAACTAAAAATATAAACCACCACTTCAACTTCAAGAACAACGTAGTAACATTTTCTGCTATTATATATAGATGACATAATTGTAGCCTCGAAATCCAGTTCTTATTCTGAAAAAATCATTTCCCTCTAGCAACCATTCCACACTAACAAAATAAAGCCTTAGGGGAAAGAAACAAACTGTTTTGTGTGTCTCGAATTCTTGTTCGGGATCCAAATTTTGAACCAACCCGAGTTAAAAGTGCAGCAACCCGAAGGAAAGGTTTAGTGGTGATAGCGGAGGATTGAGGCCGATAGGCCAAAGTCCATAGCCCACCACTAATCCTTTAAGGGGGCGCGGGGGCGAAGCTCTACATGGACCTATTATGTTATTTGTGCCCATTATTTTTTAGCCAGCCATATATATGCTATTGTAACTTTCTCAATTTTAACCGCTTTCAGAGAGAGATTCACTGCTTGTATTCTTCACACTTTGATATAGTAATATCTTCTGCCTCTTGCCCATGGTTTTTCCCGATTTGGGTTTTCCACATAAATTGAGTATTCTTATCTTCAATTTTCATCATTGATTTCTGTGTTTGCAACAGTTTGTTCTAACACAAACAACTACAATTTAATTTATAAACTAAG
The DNA here is from genome assembly GCA_034770075.1 of Aralia elata. Taxonomy (NCBI): domain Eukaryota; kingdom Viridiplantae; phylum Streptophyta; class Magnoliopsida; order Apiales; family Araliaceae; genus Aralia; species Aralia elata. The sequence continues at coordinate 17,038,443 of CM068377.1, forward strand.
AATAAGAATAGTCAAGCCAGTGCCACTATACTGCGAGTCTTGTTAGAAAAGATTTTGAATAAAGTGTAACCTGTGCAAGTGTGATATTGCATATAATAGCAGTATTTGCATTTCCACCCAATGCAGGCTGTAAAATACGTGTGAGTTTGCTGTCTCGATATGGAACATGACTCCTGCATCAGATAAGAAGAGATGTATAATATAATAAGTTAAGGAAGTAAAATGCACAGGTGTGTTCTCCAGAATACCTAAACCTACCCTTGGCTCTCAGCACCTTCACTTAATTTCTTTATTACAGTACCAAGTGTCATCAGGCTTTTATTAATGTGGGAACCCTCTTTCAGACGTACACCTTCGGCACCAGTCTTTGCAGCACGTTCTGAACCAGCTAGGTCCACCAGGTTCTTGAAACAGATGGACAACAAAAATGCAGGAAATCAAAAAAAGAAAACAGAAAACACATGAAGAAGTGTACTATTATGCTACAAGAATGGGACAAAGTCCATTATAGCATAATCAAAGTAAATGGAAGAGATAAGGAAAAATATTGAATGATTGCACACCAAAACAGATACACGAACAGCGTCACATGAACTCCCTGTATCATCATCTCTACTATCATCCTTACTCTCGATTATCTACATCAATAGAAGAATAAGATTAATGAACTTAAAAGTTCTCAAATTTTATAATATTAGAACTTAGAAGGAATAGCAATTGTACCATTCGGAAAATTGTATGAGACCTACTGCTATAAACGTTCATATTTGTCTCTCCAATATGTCGATGAGCTATAAAATAAATTTCAAAAGAATGAGCATCAAACCAATATACTATGCAAAATATTGCTAACAATTAGACATCCAAATAAGGATGCTAATAACGAGAATTGTTATAGTTGCTATCCAAAATGTGTTTGCACATATCAAATTTTTGTTTTGGGGTGTGTTGTTCTTTTGGAAAACAATAGGTTTATCCACGTTCCATGGTATCTTTTATTGATTTTTAAGGAGATTTAGTTTGGGAACTCTATAAGAGTTTAGTTTGGGGAATCTATGAGAGTTTAGTTTGGAGACTCTATGAGAGTTTAGTTTCGGGACTCTACAAGAGTTGTTGGATACTCTTTTAAGTATTAGGAGTTCTTTTGTGCAGGTTGCATTTTCTTGTTTTTGTATACTCTGCGCGTACTGGGACGGCACCCTCCTAAGTGTCTAACATAATCATTACATAAAAGTCTTGAAAGCTCCACATTTTTGCATGAATTCTTACTATAAGGTATATGCCTAACAATATTTGATAACTTAGGGCTGCAAGTGAATCGAACCTAGTCAAGCCCACCCTTTTTCAAGATCAGCTCAGTCAGTAGACGAACATAAAAAAAATAAATAAATAAATAATGTGTTAAAAGCTCAGCTCCTTCACAAATGAGCCTAAAAGAGCTCAAGTCGAGTTTGAGATGTTCTAAAACCCTACATAGTAAAAGATTTCAAAAATTATAAATGGCGTATAAGTTTAAGAAACTTACAGTTTTGCGTAAAATTCTAATAAAATTACTGTGATAATATAAACTTTAGACAAATTTACATTAAATGTAATCAATTCAAACTACATTACCAAATTTTGAAAAGTACATACAACTGGCCTCCATTTAACATTAATACAATTTTTATTTATTTTATTTTTGATAACTGCAATTTAAAGTTAACAAAAACCTTCAGACCCTTTGGGGACATTTTCTTCTTCATAAGGTAATAACAACCTCCAGCATGAGGTGGTCATAGGCATTCCAGTTTTACCACTATGCATGTTGTGTATTCATTGTGTGTACATGGGAGATTCTCCCATATAGTGTCCTTCTATATATAATATTACATATCAACATAAATTAGTAATAACAACATCAATTTTTAAGGTATGTTTTTCTAAAAAATTGTATAATATTAAAACAATATCTATTAACCATATATACTTATACAACAAAAGTCTTGGGTTTTAAGGTCTATGACGAAGTTCAAAAGCAAGACTAGATATCGTTCTAGTAAACGTTCCCCAGAATCCACTAGGAGAAGAAAAAAAAACAGGAAGCAAATCATTGCCGAAACTTTTATTTGAAATCATAAACTGCCTTACAACTGTAGCAAACAACCCTTAATATAGGGTGAGCAAGGATGAAGGAAATAACAATAAAAATGGAAAGTTCTAACCAATTACTACAATCAAGGGACTGCCTAAAATTAAGGAAAAGGGAAATAGATAAAAATCAGCAATCAAATCTTTTTCCCATATCAAAGCCTGTCATCAAATATAGTCCAAAAATGAATCTGGATCATATTTCAGAAAGTGTTCGTTTTGACTTTTGACAGTCAAAACGATCCAAAAATTCTGCAGAGAATTCATCTATTTCATCCCCAACTCCTGCCTTATAGCCCTCTTCATCAGTCAACCTATTTAATGATAAACAAGCTGAAGCTCAAGCTGAATCCTAACTAAGCCAAAAACCGAGTCATTGATGAACAATTGGTTCCTTTCAGCCCTAATTGATATGTCATTGAAAAATACAAGGGTGATAGAGAATTGTCCCACTTAAGTGCGATGGGAATTACAAGAAATGCACCTAAAATAATGTTTCAAAGAACAATAAGGGGTATTTTTTGGATTTAAATGGTACAAGATCTTAGCGCACTTAGACATATGATCATTCAGACCGTTTGATTAGGCTTAAAAATAAGTCTTATTGGTCAAAAAAGCTTAACTGAGTAAGTCACATTGGACTAACTTATTTGGTTATACCGATTTTTACCTCTTTTGGACAAAATCAACCTTAAATATCATTCAAAATCCTGCTTGTACACTTCTTTCCGTCTTTCATCTAATCCTGTAACTAAAACCCGACTACTGCTGCCTACCTGCCATTTAGGTGGCACTAGCGAGATCCAGCTAACATAAGGAAGTTCGTGTCGCGGCTGTTCCGCTCCACAGTGGTCTCATAAACTGAATTTCATTGCCTTTTCGTGAGCAAAGCGAATGGGCGCTGTGTTATTTGGTAAGTTTTGGAGCAACACTGAATAAAGACCAAAAGAATGATTTGGATTGACGAGCTTTTTCAGCCAAAAAACTGAAAATCAATGGAACATCTATCTATCCATGAACATATATTCTATTTATATATCTAGGTAAGCAAGGCCTTTCGAATTGAATCTTAAGTAGTCTAATGGTGGTTGAAAGCAGTTCTCCCCTTTTCAGCAGGGGAGCAAAAGGTTAGACCTTCGAAAGTCGAGAAAAACAGGTTTTTCGCTAAAATGGCAAGTTTCAAACAACACCACCATAATTTTCAAACAAAACCCAAAATTTGACAACTTTAATACTCTGGTACTATCACGATGGGAGACCTCGAGGATCTCTTTGGAGAGGAAAGAAGTTGGTAGACCGTAGACTATGTTATATAGACTCGATCTCGAGTGGGAAGCCTATTTTTAAAACATTTTTCACTATTTTATTTTGGAGCGTCCATCTACCATACCCACACCCGTGTCGATTCGTGGCGAGTACTTCACCCTCAAGTCCATGCAACACTATTGAAGGTAATGAAGAAATCGTTATAATATCAGGTTGAAAAGAATTAACGACACTGAGGAGAATCTTGACAAGTTCATCAAAACCCATGTCTCGAGTCTGCTGAAAATGGACATGGTTGTTGTCCTCGACAAACTCGAACGCCAAGAGGAGGTTTCATTATATGGAGTAAGAATTTGATATAAGTTTAGTTTAGTCTAAAAGAGTTTTACACAAACAACAAATTAACCATCGAGACAGCTCATTATTCTTATTCAGACACTTTTATTGGGCTTAGCCTATACGGATATGTTATCCAGATTCAATGCAAATCACTTAACGAAACAAACAGCATCTGACTGAGAGAGAGAGAGATGTTCAAGGACTTACCTTCTCCAAACTTCAGAAGTTCGAGGACCTGCTCTGCAGAGGCAACAATTTCTTCTCTTAAACCAGCAACATATATTCCTCGCTTCATGTAGAAAAAACCAGAGTCATCTGGCAGTAATTCCTTTTATCAATTAATACTCATTTAATTACAGAGGTGGCAAATACAATACCTCAATGCTTTCATGGATCTGCAGTTTCCGGTGCTCAGGAGCTAACAAATCATTTATCTCTTCATTATAGATCTCCATATATGACATCCGCAAAAGGAACTCCCGATCCATTACCTAAATGAAAAGGAAGGAAGAGAACGTGAAATGAAAACTAGTTTAATAAATAACATACACATCCTACAAAATTTTAAACTGAATGGTGTTCATATTCAGTATTGAGAACTCATCAACAAACTTAACGAAGATGGTCATAGACACAGTAGAAGAATTGGCTTTGGTCAAGGCTCACTGGTTTCTCAGTCCAGTTCTAACAGCTGACAATAAACAGGAGAGTCCTGTATGGTACAAATATCATTGGTCAAGACATCACCCTGCCAGTTGGGTCTAAAAAATAAGTGGTTTCAAGGGCAATTAATATTAAACATCTTGAAGGACTCCTAAGTGTTACGACAAGAACTTGGCTGAAGGCCCCAACATACTGGACTTCACACGAACTAGCCAGGTTAACAAAAATCTCAGGACTGAAAAAGAGTTACCGCAACTTGATGCTTTGAAGGGTAAAACTATTTATCGTCTCCCCCTATAATTATTTGAAAACTTCTATGCATAATTAATTTATTACATAGCTGAGACAATGAAATCATAACAAATAAAACATAAAAAGGGAACCAAAATGTTATTAAAAGTAAAAAAGTGCCAGTGGTAAACACTACCTCTTGTATAATGTCAAAAAGATCTTGAACAGCAAGAGGAATTACTCCAGGTTCAGTAGTGGATCCCCGCATTGTATGTGTTTTCCCACTATTAGTTTGTCCATAAGCAAAAACAGTGCCTAGAGTATTGGAATATAGATATAAACACTAAGAAAAATACACACCCACAAAACGAAAAAGAGAAATAACAAATTGAATGAAATCAACATACCATTAAAGCCACGAACCGCAGCAGCAACAATATCTTTAGTGCGAGACTCATAAACTTGTAAAGTCTTAGTTTCCTCCCCGAAAATCCGATCTAAAGGTCAGAAATTGCAAATGCGAAAAAACTAAGCGAGTTAAACCCTACAAAAATTACTCATCAAAGTGGGAATTTAAGAGTACGAAAAAGGATATTTTGTACCGAATTCGAATTTGGAGGGCTGATTAGAGATAAAGATGGAGTTGCCGGAGATGCACCAAGGGCTGGTCTTTGCGTCCTCCGGTGAAAGTGGCCTTGCTCTTACTGAAACGTTTATTCTCTCCATCCCTAGTCTCTCTGTATCTTCTTCTTCCTCTAGTTAGAGAGAGAAATTTGAGAGATAAAAAGGAAGAGAGAATTTCTTAGAGGCTTGATTCATTCAAGAATTATTTTGGAACAACGTTGTGGGAGAGGGATTGCAAATTTTCCCGCCTTTGGAGCATTCTTGTGTTAACAACTTTACTGAACTACCCGTGTAAAAATGAATTTACCCCATGAAATAAATTTGTTGAGCATAAAATAAAATTTAATTGAAACTCGTTTAATTATAGTCGAGTACGATCTCTTATTGGGTCTAAGCAGTTTAAATTTTTCGAACGAATATAATTTGAGTATTAATAAAAAATTATAATTTGAAGAGATTCGAATAATTTATTAAACTTTAAAATTTATTTATATTTAAATTATCTATATTTCAAGTTAAACTCAAATAGAACATTTAGTAATTGAGTTTTTCAACCTTATTCATTTCTATACACGATTACAAGCATCACAATTTATTTTTCTTTTTTCCTTTTCTAGTTTAAAGTCAATTCACAAATTATAATCTGCATACTTGTGATTCTTGACCTATTATATTTGTTTAGGTGGTGTTTGATAAAATTGGTTATTAAGATCTGAATAGTCTAGACATCTGAATAATATAGAGCATCTGAATAAAAAAATATTGTTTGATAATTATTTTTTTAAAATGTCTGAATAAAATGATTTTACATTTTTAACCCTGTAAATAAAAAAAAAGAACAAACATGAGACATTTCATCTTCTTCTTCCTGCATTTCATCTTCTTCTTCTTCCCTCCCCCTCCCTCCCGCCGCACCTCCCGCCTCCTCCCACCCACACCCCCGCCTGCCCCCTCCCTCCCCTCCCCTCCCCTCCCCTGCCCAGCCGCCCCCCGCCCCCCTCCCCGCTCCGGCCTCCCCCCTCCCCTCCCCCATCCCGTCGCCCCCTCCTCTTCCCCCTCCCGCCTCCCCCCTCCCCTCCCCAGATCTCCCCAGATCTGGTGTTTGGTGATGGTGGCGTGATGATGGTGTGGTGTTTGGTGATGGTGGCGTGGTGATGATGGCAGATCTGCTTGTAGGATATGAAAGGAAAATGAAAATATTAACGAGGGTATTTTGGTCCAAAAAATAGTAATGTCATTCAGATCTGCCTCTAGATGGTTCATCTTTGTTTTGAAGTCTAACCGATTAAGAGCCATTAAGAGGGATAAAATTTTTTACCAAACAACTTTTGCCTCTGACCGAATCAGAGACAGTCCAATTAAGACCCATTAAGAGCTAATCAAACACACCCTTAGCGGGTTTATTTTAAGATAATAAAATTTCCATGATCAATATTCTAGTGTATACCGTCACAATTTTATCACATACAATCACTAAATAAAATAACTTAAAAATTTATAATAAATATAAAACAAATACGATAAAATAAAAAAGACTGATTAGTTGAGGAAAGTTCTCCCTCCCTCATGTTATGTACAAAAAAATATTCTATAATTTTTCAAAATATTTATATCATAAAGGACACTTCACGCAATTGGTGAAGTGTCCCTCACCTCTCGTGCCTTCAACAAATATATATAAAATAATATTTTGCAAATACAATTATTTTTATGGGACAAAGGTAGTATTAATTTGATTAGATAAATATTCCCATCTCTATTTTGATAAAGGGTATACACAATTAATTTAAAATACATACAGTATTATTATTGAATTAAAATATACTAAATTAACTAAAATTATATTTTATGCAATAATAAGACTAGAGTCATAAAAGTCATGAAATAACTACATAAGCTTAGTTTTGTGATGTATTGCATACATTATCTGGGTAGCTGGGGGTTTTTACTAACACCAAAGTATAAAAAATAAATAAAAAAATAAAAAAATCAGTATTTCTTGTAAACAAACAGAAGCTGGAAAATAAGTTCTGAACACATTTTATGAATACACTGCAATCTCACAAAGTCTTAACCATAGACACACCAAACAATCTCATAATACCGCATAGTACTAGCTGTCAGGGCAAGAGAAGTAAGTGCCCTGTCAGCTGGCATTTTACTAGCTGTCCATACAAGCAGTTAATAACAAAGACTGTATTGACATAAAAAAGAATTGTATCTGCAACCAAAGGCCGCAGTCACTGAGAACCTTTACCATTGGATGATAAAGATTCACAAAATCAAATCCTGCTATATATATCTACTGGAGGTGGATCATAATCGATTACTCGTGAGATTTCTTTCGAAGGCAAATGGTATCGTAGTAACTTTGTTCGAGACAAAGAAGTGCCATGAGATTACCAACCAACTTTATATTATGCTTTTACTAGCCACTAGGCATTTTGGAGTAAAATCTTGGATAATATGTACAAAATAACCCAAATGTCACACTAAAAGAGTCCTGTTTATTGCAGTTTATTCTCTCCCACAACAGTTGTATCCCCTCACATCTCTGATCTCTCTACAGATTGATTACAAAAAGAACAGAATATGTACAACTGCTTAAACAACTAGAAGCATCCTTCAAGTTGCTGGAAATGGATTTACCATTATTCAGACCTGGACTCCGATTCTTTGAGAAATCTGCATCACAAAATGTAATGATTCCATTACTTGGTATTATCACGCTTTAACTTTGTGAAAAGGCATTTGTATATACACGAAACCAAAGAAAATAAATTTAAATATAAACCGAGCTAGATAAAGTCAGCCAGAATTCAAGCTAAGCAAGTATACTCGACTGTCCTGTGTCATATATATAGTTGAAAAGGGCAACTATTTAGACTTGCTAATAAGACTGCTACAGTGTGCATAAACATCACCACCCACACAACAGAAACAGAAAACCAAAAAATGACGAAGAAGATAGAAATTTAACTTTATTCAAAAGTGATCTAATGTAACTAGTGCGGATAGGAAGGAGGAAATTCCCTCAAACAAACTTGTAAGAAGAGTGTAACGGTGATATTATCAGAAATATGCTTCAGTCGAAAAGTAAGTTCATCGTGCTTATAAATGAATTTAATAACTAGTTTAAGCTAATTTCTAAGTTTACTTCCCCCTCATGGTGATAAGGATTCACCAGCCCACACATAGGCCTGCTGGCATCGGAACAAATTGGAAGCCATCTCATGTTAGGGTTGAACGGATGGTAGATGCAGAGATAGTTTTTGGTTTCTTGAGTGATTGAACTAATGTGGGGACTCTGGAGTTTTTCTAATTCTCCCTGACCCGAGAATTGGTTTACTGATATAACTGGTTACCTTATCGAAAAAAGAGTTGCAAAAGAAAGGTGCTTCTATTTGATTATATTCTTTATTTCTCTTGAATCTTGATAATGAAACGTTAAAAGACATATATTAATTATCCTGCATGTTATTCCTAATTTATAGAATTTGCAAAACACTGTATACATGTCCTGATTTCACAAACAGTAGTCTAACAATGCAGCAAAACAAATATGCAAAATTCTGAAACTGCCACAAGCAGTAACAGAACTTTGTAATAGTCAACTGAAATCAATGATAGCAGCAACATGAAAAGACATGCAGATTATGAAGCTACATGGCAAGTGGGAAAAAATGTGAAATTTACAAAATACCTCCTTAAATGAATGGACATCACTTCCCCAGAGCCAAGCATCACAACCTGCATCTCTTGCACCCCATATATCATTTCTACGATCATCACCTACGTGAACAGCATCCTCTGGTTTCACATCCAACAATTCGCAAGCTCTTAGGAAAATTGTGGGGTTTGGCTTCTCTGCTGCAACCTGAGAGAGAGAGAGAGAGGGACCATGAATACTCCAGAAAATGGGTAAAGTACAAGAAGAAATAAATTATCACTTACTTCAGCTGACACTGCCACAGCATCAAACCATTGATCACAATTCAGAGCCCGCAGCAGGGGTCTTAACCTTGTGTCAAAGTTTGACACAACAGCAATTTTTACACCTGCTTTTCTCAGAGCCTTGAATACTTTCTCAGCATTAGGATCACAGAGATGCCATGCCTTTAGATAGAAACAGATGAAAACAAGTTAAAGACTTCCACGGAATTTTTTTTTGCCATACACACCAATTACTTTAAATAGCAATTTCTTAAACTGCTAATTAATTAATGAAATAGACTTAAAACATACCAACCTTTTCAGTGGTATAATAGTTATAAAGCTCTTCAAAGTACTGGGAATCCGAACACCCAGTTGACGAACTGACTATATATTGCCAAAACGGTCTCCCGTCATTAACATATCTGCAAGGTATTATGTTATCTCATGTTTAGAGAAACGCATTATATTGCCGATCAGGGGAAAAGAAACTCTCAAAGAAAAATTTAACAATTTCACCACTCAGAAGCAAGAGAAACTAATAAATTCACACATTAAGATATTAATAATGACAACACTGACTAGCACACACTATAGGTCGATGACTCAATGTTTATTGGAGTGTACCAAACCAATCAGAACTTCAATTAAAACATTGAAAGATGAAATCCACCATCCTATACTAGGGAAAAAAGAAGGGGGAAAAAAAGAGAAGCAATTAATACACTTGCAGTTTGTGTTTTCAGAACCAACACCGTCAAATATTTCTTTTTCTTGTAGCATTTAATATTTATATATGCAAGCTTGTCAATTGTGTATTTATTTTTTGATAAGTAAGTTGCTAATGTTAGATAGTAGTACATTATACCTACGAAAATGATAAATAGAAGTTTAAATTAGTAATAAGCTTTTTCTATCAAGCACTGCAGTTAGATCCCCAAAGATTATGCAGATCAGACAATCACACATACAACAATCAACTGCTTATCTTTTTGGCATCATGAACTAGAAGATGTTAATGTAATTGTGCTTGATAGTGACATAGAGCAAAGGAAACATACATGTTTTTTGACGATGTTATAAGAACCTAGATATCACTACTCTTCCATGAGGAACTTAAACAGGTCACCTAACTTCCTGCCACGTGTGATGATAAAGAGACAAAGCACAGTTTCTCCATCTTGTTAAACAATACATGATGGGCTATGTGAACAAATGAGCAAGTAATTCACTTTTCAACCGTTCTTGTCCCACAGAAAAGTCACTTCTATTATGAAGTTAAGAACAAACTCATAAGCAGACAAATACTAAAAATCATTTGACTGAATCTCAATTATTTTCAGCAGAACTGGAAGTTCAAAATACCCTTGCTCCCCTCCTTTTTCTCCCAGGTGCGCAAAATAGAGAAGAATCAAGTACATCTTGGACATATCACTGGTCAAACACTTAGATTAGTTAAGATTATATTTCCCGAATACAAAAACATCTCCCGGAGTTATGACTATGCTTTTAAAGAAATTTGTGAGATGACTCTGCCACGATTGAGGGATCCATAAAATTTGACATGTGGGTCAAAGGTTTGCTAAGAAAAATATTGAAGAAATGTCATATGCCAATTATCCAGTAAAAATGAAGGTTTCTATAGCAGAAATAACCCGTCAATGACAGATTAGTCTGATTTCTCTGTGTTGGATGCAGTAATAGAAAATTGGCACAGTATGAAAATGATTGAAGACAACAAAATACGTGCCAAGAAGAACCCAAACACATTACATTTAACAGTAACAAAGAAAAAAGTTATCTACTTTTGTCTAGGAATTTATAGATGCTTCAATTAGTCAAAAAAAAAAAAGGAATATAAATACACTAATTAGTAGTCATTAATAGCATTAAATGAAAAGAGAAAATTGGTCATAAAAATATAAATAAATTTGGTAATTTAAATACTAAAGTAGGAAATAGCAATACTGTGTAGAACAAAAATCACCTCAGCCGAGATCTACCCCAAGGCTGCTCATACGCTCTCCTGTATCTGTTTAGTATCTCATCTTCAGAGTAGTCCACCCCATACTTCTCACCTATCTGTCTATAGATCTAAAACACAACAATACAACATTTATAATTTAACCAATATATATATAACACACACACAGAGAGAGAGAGAGAGGATAGTAGAGAAACAACACAATCACAGTAAAGGGAGACAAATGAAATGGTTGTGACTTGTGAATATCGACTTATATGAAATGGGTAGTTCAGGATTGCACATTTGCACCCAAAATACCATGAATTTGAGTATAAATAAATGAGAGAGTGGTTAAAGTCCACAAAATAAAGAATTGCAGAGAGAGAAAGAAGAAGTCTAAGAAGCAAATCAAGAAAGAAGCTTACCTGGGCCATGGGCTGAGAAGGAATGACAAGAGTCCCAACAGCATCAACTAACAGAGCCTTGTGAGTGATATTCCCACCATACAGAGCTCTCCTATACTCCTCATAACCTTTCCACCCCACAAGTCTAGAAGAACCCGAAGCCTCAGAATTATCCAAGGAAACAGCGGAAGATGAGAATGACCCGAAACCTCCAATTGGGTCGCCCCAATTCCTGTGCCTGATGACTCCATTGTTGGAGAAATTCCCAAAAGCAGTTTTGTGGGTTACAGAGCACAGAAGCCTAGCAATCTTGGTTCTCATTGTAATAAGAGCCATCGCTGAGCTTCATTTGCTGGTATTTGATCCAAGTTTTATTTCTAAAAATTTGCTAAAGTTCTCTCTCTTTTTTTTTCTCTCTCTCTCTCTACTTATTTTGGTTCTTTCGAGTCAGCTAAATGTAAGCGTTTGGAACTAGAGAATGGCAGCCAAGAAGGCGAGAAACTTCAGGGTGGAAGTTTGGCAGATAGCTTTATCAAGCCCAGAGATGCTTTCGTTATTACTATTGTACCATTTAAAGGTTTAAAGGGCATATGTAACAAGGGTCCAGTGTAAGAAAATTAGTCGGCATTTATAAAATTTGTGAATCTCATATAACACTCCTGTTTCGTAACACAGTCTTATTTTTTGACTTTGTTTTAAATTTATATTATAATATAAGCTTACTTAAAATTTTATACTTAAGCAATATTTTTTAAGTATTACAAAATATCGATTATGATATTAATTAAAATTAAATAAATTTATAATATTGACCATGATATTAACCACTCTTCAATGTTGTTATTCATATTCTTGGGAATCTAAAAGTTGTGTTGTCTTATATAATAAAGTTAAATGAGTAGGTAAAATGTTGCTAACTTGTATGAAAATATCAATATATATTTTTAGACCGGTTATGTTGCCTATAATAATAATAATAAACATAACGAATTGATTACACAAAATAATTCCAAACACACGCACAATGTGTAGGGACATAAATGAATCGAGTTGAGTCGAGTATTGAGTTGTTTATATTTTATAAAATTTATCGAGTTTGAAATAAAGTTTGATTAAGACTCGTTTAGCTATTGAGTCGAGTACGATCTCGAACCGAACAGTTTGAACTTTTCGAGTGAATATGATCCAAATATCAATAGAAAATACAATTTAAAAAGGTTCAAGTAATTTATTGAATTTTAAAATTTGTTCGTATTTAAATCGTTTATATTTCGAGTCGAATTTGAATCGAACTTTTAATCATGCAGGTACGAATTAAGCCTTAATTATTTGGTTATTTTGTGTTAACAACTAAGTATATACTATTCATATGCATGACAAGTCCTCAGAACATATTTCACAAATAGTATCTCGAGGAGAAATAATCCAACAGTTGTTGTATTGAGATTTCTTCTATTTACAATATGCATAAAATAATTACTCTCCATTCCTGGTAATAATCAAAGGTATAGTTCCATATTGATCTTCATATGGAGTTGGATTGATTGGCACTAGTTTGTATATATAGGAAATTTATATTTTTACAGGTATTATTAATTCGAAAAACTCCAACCATGCATTGGTTTCAAGAACATCAAACTAATTGTCTATCACATAACCATCTTATTACTTGGTGATGTAATATTTATATTATTAAGAGGCATTTCTAAAGTTTATAGGATACAAGGGAAAAAAAGTGAAATAACTATTTAGAGGTGAGATGAGTTAGGTGGTATTTGATAAAACTGAATAATTAAGATATAAATAGTTAGTATATCTTAATAAATTAGATAATCTGAGTGAAATAGCATCTGAACTTAAAAAGTTATTTGGTAACTAAAAAGTATAAAACATCTGAATGACTTTTAAATTTAAAAATATTAATTTTAAATTTAAAGATATTAATTTTAAATTTAAAAATATCTCAAATTAATTTTTAAAAAATCAGTAATGATCTTAAAATTTGAAATGGAGGGAGTACAATATTTATAGAAGGTCCATAAATATAAATTTTTCATTAAGAGACAGTTATTACTGATTTAGATTTATATCTTTCTCTTATCAATTAAGAGACGATAAGAGGCAAACAATTTTTTTAAAAATAATTTTACCTTCTTATCAAATCAAATATGAAACTGTTAAAAGATATTAAGAGATAAACAGACACCACCTTAAAGTATGACATGCAAATAATATAGTACAAATATTTTGTGCATATGTAGATGATATTTTAAAACTGTTATAAAATCCAAGACGAGGAGCCGTTCTATGAAACAAACGAAAGTGGTGAGGTGGCTGACTATGAGGGTCGTTAGAATCATCTCAGCCCCATTCCGGTTTTGTTTTTGTTTTTATTTTTATAAATAATAAAATGATTACAATAAAAGAACTAAAATAATATTTTTTTTTAAATAAAATAACAGATAATAAAAAAATGATTAATCATAACAAAAATGTTAGTGAATTCCATATAAGGTATGTTCGATTTTAGAGAAACGATAACATTTGATACTTTTAGAGATTCAAACGTAATATTTATGAGTTAAGTAAATTATACTTAAAATAAATTACTTATAAATAAACAAAATTTTCAACCGTCTTTCAAACGCTTCAAACCCTACGAACAAGCAAACAAAGTCCTGAAAATACAGCCCCATTTTGTGTTTCAATAGTCATCGTCACCGCCAATCTATCTCACACTTGGCGCCTTGGGCCTGCTGTTTAAGTTCAAAGACAATTATGCCCTCATACACTCATGCACTCAATTTTCAAAGTTAAAACTTTATTTCAAATAAAATACTCCCTGCAATATGCCAATATCCATCTGATTGGGCTATAGCCTATTTATCAGTGAAGTAAGCTATAATATTCTCCCAAGAAGAATAAAGCATACTTCCTCTTCTAAAATAAAAGATTAAATTAAACTTTTACAGCATACATACACATCATAATTTGTGTTAGTATCAATAATGGAGCAAAAGTGCAGAATCAGTCACATACTAAGTGCAATATTAAATAAATATCTAAACCTGATATCCACTTATTGCATAAAGTCACATTCCAATTAGAACAATGAGTATTGAGCTAAGCTAACAAGCAAAGTTGTAACTGACAAAAATATGACAAGGAAAAAGCTAGGATATGATGTGGGAAATATTAAGTAATTCAAAAGAAAACTTCAAATTAGGTTACTTAAAAATGACCACATATATAATACTAAAGTGACACTATGTTACTTTTTGGTTGAGTTATATTTGATAACTCAATATTATTAAACGTTAGCATTATAAAATTTAAAAATATATTTCGAATTTCGTATATAATTAAAATTTAAACTAAATTTTAGTTCTTAATTTTGGAGTTGGGTTGTCAAATATAATGCGGTATTTTCAAAAATTAATTTGCATACTGGTTACCATTGTGTGGTTTTTGTGGTGTTACATTATAGAATGAAATAGACCGAGTTGACTGAGTAAAGAAATGAAATTGTAGCCACAGCCACAAGATTAAATTGAGGACAGAAATGAAACCAGAAGTCGTGAGGTTTGAGTCGAGAGATTCTTTTTCAAGTAGCTCAAAAATAATACATGGTTCACAATTTCATGGGAAAGAAGTACGGTGGGACCCAGGCATGGACTTGGATTGGATCAGATTGGATTAGGGTCCAGTCTCTTGAAAATTGATACTACCAATTCAGATGATATGGTTGCGCCTTGTCGATAAGGGAGGACCACAAATCGACCGTATGACAAACACTTCATCAGCTACTCTCGTACACCATTGTTGTGCCCGTCCCCAGGTTACAAAGCATTCACACTTGTTTATTTGTTTATATTATGTATTGACACATGACGCTCTACTTGAAACATCTCGTTTTATAAGTTATTTTTTTTTGTAAAAATCTTTTTATACTTGATATTATTCTATTTTAAATATTTTCAAAAAGTGATTGCTTTTTTACTTAACAGTATAAAATAAGATGTTATTTGTTTTTACTTTAAATTCTATGCATTAATGATAAAGATATTTGGAGAGATCGCTAAAAAAAGATTGAACATATGGGAAGATCCGAACGAATTCTGTTTTTATTTCCTCCGTCAAGAGTATTGAGTTACTACTGTAGTTACAGTCTTTCGCAAGCAGACTGCACTCTAGGCTGCTAGGAAGACTTGTTAGAGCAGCGGCAAGATCAACAATAAATGTGTAATGATGGTATGTAAACATTATCGATTATTCCCTCACTTCTAGAATAAGTGTAAAATGTATTATTCTTTATTGTTTTATAAAAGAAGTCAACTTTTAGTAATGGTAGTACAAATGATACAATATTTTTATTTAACATCCTAATTCATTATCACAACACATTATTAAAATAAGAATTTATTAATTTTAAAGGTATATATGAAATAAAATATTCACAAATTTTGTAAATGAGATTTATTTATTTATTTATTGAGG
Source organism: Aralia elata (assembly GCA_034770075.1). Lineage (NCBI taxonomy): Eukaryota > Viridiplantae > Streptophyta > Magnoliopsida > Apiales > Araliaceae > Aralia > Aralia elata. The sequence continues at coordinate 17,054,496 of CM068377.1, forward strand.
GATGTTGAGAACATATACATGTAGGAGCATTCGGTATTCTGACGATTGATTCTCATATTGGGACAGTATGAAACCGTGTTATATTAACCCCTGTAGGTACTATAGAGTAATTTTATGTTTGATTACAAAAGCAATTTTACAGACCCAATCCATAAATATCAATTTCTCTCCTCCACTTCACTAAGCAAACTTCCACTTCTTTCCAAATTGGTCCTTAACATTTCTAGAATTTCACCATACTGGCTTAACCTGACTGCCAACCCATAACCCCCTCAACTTTGATAAAATCATAAACATGAAAACAATTTTGTTATGTTAAAAGGAAGCCTAACCAAAGCATTTCCAATCCAAGAATATGAGAGAACCCATTTCAAAATATTTGTCCTTCTCGAATAAATTGCCACCCAAAACTCTCCTTTTTAATGTTAAAATCCTGGTCGTTGAGCGGATACTTCAACTTTTCCAGACTTTTTTGATGGTCCAAGCCATAACTTCAAGATTATGCAATTAGTGGTCTCAGCAACAAGAATGAAATCACCATTTTTGCTCAATTTATGAAATGAGAGATTACTTAGAACAACTGTTGTTTCCTTGCTATTGGGATCATATTTTAGTAACCTTCCTGTTTTATCTACACTAATTACCTCAGAGATGTGATTCCTGTAAAATCACATTTTAATTCACATTATTACTGTAAAATAATAGGTTTGTGGGAGTTTAGCAATGCATGACAAAAAAAAAAAAAACTGTATATACACAAGGTAGAATCCATTTTGTGTGGGACACCTAGGTCTCTGTTCTCTTTAAAATAATACTTCCTTCATCCCCCGCCCCCTAAGAACATCCACGCCCCGATCAACTATTCATACCAAAAGGATTATATCCATTGATAAGTTGTGAAAAGTTTAGTTCCCCCAAAAAAAGTCTAGTTCAATTTAATGATATATTTTTGTTCGATATATATATACTTAAATTTTGAAAGTTTAAAATTGTGACAGTAAATTTGAGAACGTTTAGTTAATTTTATATTAATGTCATAAGAAATAGGAGTTTTTTATTTTAAAAAATAATTAGCAAATGGGACTTTTTGGTAAAACTAAATCAATTTGGTTAATTAGGTTATTAAATTTGAATGGATGGAGAGGTGGGGTACCTGCTTTGGTAAAGTAAGCTGCTGTCAGTAAAATATACAACTCCAGTATGCTCATCGATGTCCAAAGCATTGGTGAATCCAAAAGGAATGGTGTGGGCTTGCGTAGAACCTTAGTAGCTAGGCCACCAGTTGGGCCAACAACAAGGAGTCCCATATAGGCATCGGCAATATAAAGATCTCTAGTCCTTTTATTGATACGCAGGCCCAATGGACGTCCACATATGTGCTCTTTCTTATCATGATCATGTGGCCCTTCGCAGTCATCTCTGTTGGCAAAGTCAATGCAAGCTTCTACATCTATCTATTTATCTATATTATAAAACAGAAAAAAAATTAACATTTTTAATGTAAATTAATTTTTCTATTTTACCCTTTAAACTTTCTTTATTCAACGTTTGCTTCTTCTTTTTTTTGTCTCCCATCATTTATCATCTCTTATTTTTTAGTATTCCATTTTCTATCTTTTAACACACGTAGTGTCTCCCTATAAACTAGTGAGTCATAATGTTGGGATACAACTTATTGAAGTTCATAATCATATTATCATATATTCTTAGTTTTGTTTCGAGTTTAGTTGTTTTACGGATTAGACTAATGGTCACTACAATAGGGTAGTTGGAAGTCTCGCTCCCCGGTAAGCGAGCGGTAACCCAATTCACTGATGAGCTGGCGTGGGTTGCAAAGGGGCAATGAAGCCAAGCGCAAGGTGCAATTGGACTTGCAGATTTATTAACAGCTCGGTCTTAGGTTTTATTAATATATTAGGCTTGAACTCATAGTATAGCAGTTAGAATTTTTTAATTATTATAAAATATTATATAATTTGTGAATTATTGTAGAGCGTGTGATGCAGCTGATTAACAAAGAATGGTGGTGAATAGTCTATTCCCTTTCCTTGTCACACGTAACTACGCAAGTATTATTTACATGGGAAATTGGTACTGAGGCCAGTATGCATGCATGTAGCTGCTCGATCTATTCTTTAATTTTAATTTTTTATTTGCTGTATTAAATATTAATGCATTGTAATTCTAAAGGGAAGAAGACAAGCATCCAGTTTGGCAAGTAGTATTTTGTATTCTTAAAACTGAAAATGTTTAGTTGACAACTAGAAATATTTGATCAATGCAATAGTTAATGCGAGTTTATTTAACTTTGACCAATGCAATAGTTAATATAAAAGCAATACAGAATTTGAACTTCGAAGGCTACTCACTCCATAACAAGATCTGACAAATAAGTTGAGTTGAATATCCATTGTTAATTTGAGTAATAATCTGTTGAGTAATTTTACCTGTAAGTAAAAATATACATTTCCTAATTAATGGGTATATATATCTTGGGTACATAGTCAGGGCGGATGCACACTAGGGCAGGGGCAAGTGTCTCCTCTTGATTTTTGTAATTTTTTTTTGTTAGTATAGGGGGTATTAGGTAAAGTGTTCCTATTAAAAATTGAAAAAAATATTTAGTAAGTTAAAAAAATAATTTTATAATAATTTTTATGTCACCTCCGTTCTAAAATATATGATCATAATTGACTTTTTTGAAATTAATTTGAGATATTTTTAAAATCAAAATTAGCATAGATTGATTTAATTTTAGTCAATACGATGATAAATATTATAAATGACCTAAAAAGTAATACTAATTACAAGATTTATTATTTTATAATTCTCAATGAATCTCATCAATTTTAAGTTTGAGAATGTTTGAAATTGACTTTCAAAAGTCAAAATTGATCTTATAAATTATAATGAAGTATTACTTTTAAAATCTATATTTGATGAATTTTATATTTTCCTCTATTTCACAATAAAAGAGTCTCATTTGTGATTTTTTCCCCCTCAAAAAAAATCTTTTTTTAATTGATAGTAGTATAAAATAACATAATATCTTCAAATTTATTATCATAATTTCATAACATGCCACTACTATTAAATTAACAACTAAATTTATTTAATGGTAAATATGAAATTAAAATACGTCATTAATATTTGCATATATTACAAATGAGACTCTTTTTGTATAATGAAAAGAGTAGTTTTATTATTTTTATTTAATTTTAAATGAGTGTATCCCTCTTAGATAAAATTCCCGCGTCTGCCCCTGTACATAGTTAACCCAACCCATTAATTTTTGATAATCTTCTCTTTACAGCAAAGAATATTATATTACCATTTATTTAATAAGTTTGACACTAAGGCTATATCATCAATATTTGAATTTAGAACATTAGTTTAAATATTACTTGAAGGATTCAAGTAGAAGTGTGTAAAAGAGAAGAAGTGTACTGGGTATAATAAAACCAGTTCAAAAATAAATGTCGTAATTTGTATATTTCAATTATGAATGGGTGAGAACGAGTAGCCGCGACATCGGAAAATTAGGCATCAACAAGCGGGTTGGAAAAAAATTAGGTCGAGTAATCTTAATTACCTGTGAAAGACATTACTTCTTCTTTAATGGATGGTGAGGTTTTGCACCCAAAATCCAAAATTTTGTGGCCACGGGTAAAAAAATGAATATGGATCAATTTTTGCGAGGTTCCCATATGTAGAGGGCCAACCAATAAAGGCACCATGCCTTCTTTCTGAAGCCTCCATAACTTAATGAAAGCTAAATCATACCTCCCTATTATTCTCTTTTCCAAAAATTTGACCAAGTTTTCTCTATATTTCTACCACATTCCTATTATTGAGAGCTGGGGACAACAAAAAGTGGCTTCGTATGGGCTTTGAATTAAGCTATAGAAAAAGGCGCTTTTGCAGTATTAGCCTATCCATTAGGATGAGAAAAAAGCTAGATTTTTTGTGCTAACAGTCTTTCTTCTTTCCTAACACTCTAGAAATCTTTAAGATACATAACAAAACTACATAATGGAGACCTGTACAACACATAAACAAAAGTACCCAGCATATATATGATTTTACATTCAGGCAAATTTTATACTCGAGCAGAAGATATTCAGTATGCATACATAAAACTTACGAATTCTACGTAGAAGTTCCAACAAAGTCGGGCAACTGATAGCAAATTATAAACTACAAATTATAAATGGCAATGAAAGGCATCATTACTGATCCAATCCACAACTTTCCATTTCTCTCCTCCACTTCACTAATAAACTTCACATTCTTCCCTTCACAATCTTCTAAGACCTTCAACACTTCTCCTTTCTCGCTTAGCTTTATTGCCGTAGCATGAGGTTGCCCTCCTACTAACAGGTGGTGTAGTTTCTTGAAGCTAAGCGGGAGATTTAACAATGTTTTTCCAGCCCATGAACTGGAAATGAGCCACTTTGTGAGAGTTCCTCTTTTAGAATGCAAAGCCACCCAAAACTCCCCTTTGGAGTTCCTTCTAATATTGTCTGGAAATCCCGGTAATTCAGCAAAAGTGCCATAATTTCCAGCATTAGGGCCTTGAAGCCAAAGCCTGATAATCCTACAAGTAGTGGTTTCAGCTACAAGCACGAAGGAGCGGTCTTTGCTCAGTGCCACTCCGTTTGCAAAAGCAAGGCCTCGTAGTAAAACGGTTACTTCTTTACTTGATCTATCATATTTTATCAGCCTGCCTGTCTTGTCCTCGCTCAGAACTGATGAGATGAATTGTCTACATAAAACATGAACGTTGAAAACATTTTAGATTGATGATAAGTAGTATTTAACCACTATCAATCATTAGGTTACGTTAGATAACTTCATGGAGGATTTATAATGGCATGTTTGGATAAGAATGCATCATCCATCTTCCATTTCACCCATTAAAATATTAGCCAAAAAAATAAAAATGAAAATAGTAGCAATAAAGGAAGCATGATTTGAAGGAAGATTTTTGCCGAAGATGCTGTATAGCTAGAATAAAGGCATGTTGACTGTTGCAAGGGTCCTTCTGAGCGGAGCTCCATCTTAAATTAAAATGAAAGATATTAGAGCTTGGTTTTGTCGAGAAAAGGAAAAGAAAAATAAGTTGGAGCTGGATCACAACAAGTTGAAAATAAACAAGATCACGCGAGTCTGATTGTGAAAACAACCCGCACGAACACAAATCAAGATGGACCCTTATTTGGTGTAGTAAAGTGTAGTGATTTGGCTCTATAAGTAATAACCACCAACATATAATTGACGGTTTAGGATAGGGAACTTGCTAATTAATAATAAGCAACATATAATTGACGATTTAGGATAGGGAACTCGCTCATCATAATAATTTCTCACCCTCATAAACTTCTCCATGTTACAATGCCATTCATGTAAGCAACAAACTCAAACTAGAATTTCCCTTTAAAAACAATCTCAATGCCACTCTATTAAAGAGAGAGTTTCAGAAACCTATTTTTTTTTTACAAAAAAAATTACCTTCTGCGAAAGGTCGTGCTTGTATCTGTGAAGTAAATTACATCGTCTTGCTCATCAATGTCCATATCGTTGGCAAAGAGTAAGGGTTGGCCTTCAACTTCCGTAACTAGTTGAGTAGCCAAACCTCCAGATGGACCTACTACTTGAAGACCAAAGTATGCATCACTGATATAGAGATCTCCAGTTTTCTGGTCAAATCGTAGTCCTAATGGCCTTCCACATACATGCTCCATTTCTGGTGCAAATGGTCGGGCACACTCCTTCCTTGTTCACAAACAAGATTTCATTCAATCATAGCAAGTCTACCATAAGCATCAACCACAAAAAGAATAATTCCAATATTATACTTGAATAAGCTTAGAAATGACCGCGATCAATCTGCACACTCATGTATAGCCTAAAATGTGGCTTTCGTGGTACTTCTCATCATGAGCTATGAGATATATAGAATATATAATAACATCTATAGAAGCAGATATTATAAAATAGAAATGTTAATGAAATGATTTGACTTCATTAGTGTGGGCTGTGAAGATAGATTAAGATAAGAGCAAGTATGAACATTCAATTGATAAACATTTATCCTGCAGGAATAACTCAGTGACAAGCATTTAGCCTGCTGGAATAGCTCAGCGACAAGCATTACTCCTCATGAAGCATGATGTACTGAGTTAGAGTCCCAGAATGCTTAACTGCTACCATCGTGTTGCAGGTAGGTCCAAATACTTGAACTAATAAAAAAGTAGACAATCTAAATCAATGTCACTATCAGATTGCATTTCTAGATTTGTTTTAGAACAATATCTCCTTATTTAGCTTATTTGAACTTAATGGAGAATTCCACCCCTATTCTTTGTCAATTCAACTCACCGGAAATGAGCTTTTGAAAAGTTTGGTATTTCATTTACAGGGGTCGATGAAGGATATGAACAAATATTAAAACATAGTACCACAGTTTCAGAGACATTCATATTCTATTGGACAAGCACGAGTTAGGACACATTTCTTCCCGCCAAGAATGTTCATATTATTTGCGAATATGAGGTGTGGCAATCTGATAGAAATTTGATATATGTTATTCCATCTTATAGTGGAAGGAAATTTAGATATATTGGTTCCCTTGTTGAGCAACTGCTTAATGATATTTTGTTATCCTAATTACAGGATTGGGCTATAACTTCAATCCTTTGGATCAGGTAGTGCAAGAGTACCAAAACTAGAGGTGGGTAAAGAGTTTCAATCCCATTGTCATTAAATTTTAAATTGGACTAAATTTTAGGTGCGCAATAAGCATTTACTATTAAATTTTAAAATTGAAACATTAATCTCTAATGTATCCAAGGCAAATGGTACTCTCATAACAGGGATATAGAGGAGCAGATCATCAACACAAGTGCACAGCCCCTAAAAAAGTTAGTTCAACGGTAAGGAATTGCATACAGATAAATTATATTTTTAAAAAAAATAAAAAATAAAAATCAAACAGAGGAAGAAATGTAGCAAAACAAAAAAGAAAGGTTTTTAGTTAATTGGTACCTATGGGAAGAAGTGACGGCAAAATCAACCCAACCATTGATTTGTCCTTCCCACTTAAGAATCCGACCATCGGCGACTCCGGTGTAGGGCCCTTCGCCTTTGGGATCGAAAGCTAGACTCTCCGGTCCGACAGCTCCGGTTACATGGATGATTTGAGAAGCGTGGAGCTGGTTATCGGATCCAGGTACCGGCGGCGGTGTGAGCAAATGGGTCGAATTGAAAGCTAAGATGATTGAAAAAATTGCAAGTAGTATTGCAGTCAAGATGAGCTTGGACTTCATCTCTCTCCTCTCTAATCTCTAATAAGAGACTACCGCTCTTGATGAAGTAGCTTCTATATCAGCCAATCATGTAATTAGATATTACTATTCTTAGCAAAAACCAAAAAGTACGTATCGTATGGTCCAATAACAACAACATATATACTACAAGTTTGCAACTCTTCATTGGAAAATTGATCATTTTCTTTGGAATACTAATGGCTTATTATAGGAGGAATTTTAAAATTTTGATGAATATGTGCGTACCAAAATATTATAGTTAAATCTCAACTTTGTAAGTTAGTAATTTGGTAAATCTCAAATTTTGTATGAATTTGAGCTTTAAAAATATATATGATAATTTATACTTCGGTTACGTACAGTTTTATTTATTAATTTATTATGTTTCACAAAAAAAAATATTTTTGTTGTTGTTGATTTATGTATAAATATACAACATTCAAGTTTGTTATTCTAATTTTATTATCATATCATCGTTACTTAATTAATAATTTATTATATTTAAAAATAAATATAAAATTAGATAAAGTTACATCCTTAATTTCTAAAGCAGGCCGAATGTGGTATTTTCCTAAAACCCCGGATCCGCCCCATATATATAACACACACCTCTCTCTCTCTACATATATATATATATATATATAGGGCATTGATCCATAGCAAACGTTAGTCACAGGCACTGTTTGAGCTAACCCAGATCTAGCCGTTGAAAATAAGATCCAAAGGTCGGATTTAGGCACGCCCGCTACTCCCAGTAGAGGGCAGGGGAAAAAAAAAACGTCCGCTAGTGGGAGTAGCGGGCGCCTAAACGGCGTCGTTTAGGCCGACCGCTACTCCCACTAGCGGGCACTTTTATTTTTTTTTAATTTATACGGTCGAAACGGCGTCGTTTACCTTGAGTGATTTAAAAAAAAATACAGCGCCCGCTAGTGGGAGTAGCGGGCGCCTAAACGACGTCGTTTATGCGGCCCGCTACTCCCACTAGCGGGCGATGTAATTTTTTTTAAAATCTCTCAACCAAAACGACGGCGTTTTCAGCAAAAAAAAAATAATAATAATAATAATAATACTAGTAATAATATTACTAGTAGTAATAATAATAATATTAATAGTAATAATAATAATAATAATAATAATAATAATAATAATAATAATAGTAATAGTAATAATAAGAATATTTATTTTAAAATGTACTTACATTACATCTTCGTAGACAATATAAATAAAAACATTTATTACAAGCAAACGACGCCAATTGCCTCCAACATGGATGGTGAAAATTACATATCAGTAGGTTCAGGAAGTCCTAACACTCTGTAATGATTGCGCTTGTCATGGTTGGTTTCGAATCCACATATGGCACATTTTCGGTGAGGCTTACTACCCACTATTTTTTCAAGGGCACTTTTGAATCTGGATTGTTTTTTTCGACCCTTTGTTTGAGAAACAACTGGTGGCAAATATTCGTGTTGTTCCTCCGCAACCTCATCGTCTTCATCAATATCCTCCAATCCCATTTCATGGTCTGCATTTTCGTCCACGCAATCATTCTTATTCGGGTCAAATTGATCAACAAGGGCTTTCCCTCGTGCATTATGTTGTAGTATTGCCTTGTAACCCCTGTCTGAGCAAGCAGCTTTAATAGCTAACTCTTGAAAATCACTCACCAAATGATTGTACCGCATTGATTGATTTTTTTCAAAGTCAGCACTCATTGGAGAAACCATGTCAGCTTCACCATTACTCCTGTTAGCATCTCTTGTCCACCGAGGAACGATCATTTCATCGGGTATTTGAGAAATACTCTTGAAGCTTAAAAATCTCAGAATGTGCCTGCAAATCTGACCAGAATGTGAGAACATTTGACAAGTACATGTTATCGATCCATCTTGACGATTGTTGACAACTTGTTGATATTTCTGACTATTTTCAGAAGTTGCTGATCGATACACTGCATAAACCTTTGTATCAATTTGTGCAAAACTCACTGACTTTGTTGATGTTGTACATAAGAGAATCCACGAGCTCTTTTTGAAAACGTCTAAACATCTCTTTTGTATAACATTCAGAAGCATGCACTTCCAAAGACGATGCCAATACCAAACTACGTTCCGATGTTTTGTTACGTAGTCGGCCTTTCTCTCTTTGATGAATTGTTTTTCAATAGCCTTTTGAGTATTAGTACAAACTCTTTCATGCCTGTTGCAGCATTAACATATAAATCAAAGAAATTATTCATCGACTCGCTTCTTCCGGTTGTTGTCATTCCTGCAGCAAAATACCTCTTTGTATATGCCCCAATCCATTTGTCCTTAACATCATATAAACTTGTTAGCCATTCATTTTGATACAGATCATAATCTCGCATAAGGATTTCCCAACGCTCTTCAAACTCGCCAATGGAGCTTGAATTATACACACAATTGTTAAAAGCATCTTTGAACGATGGGTGTTGCGCATAAACATGATGCAATTTTTCGGGGAATTTATTGCTAATATGCCAAGAACACAATAAGTGATGAGTGGATGGGAGTACCTTACCAATAGCATTGCTCATGGCTTTATCTTGGTCAGTGATGATGGTTACAGGAGACTTGTAGTCCATTGCTTCAAGCCACGTATCTAAGACCCAAACGAAAGTGTCTTCTGTCTCATCCCTTAAAAGTGCAAATCCGAATAAAATAGAATGGTAATGGTTGTTGACCCCGGTAAATGGAACAAATGGCATATTATACCTATTTGTCCTATACGTAGTGTCAAATGTAACCACATCCCCAAAACGTTGATACATAAATCTTGATCGGGCGTCTACCCACAAAATACAAGCTATACGATTGTCTTCGCCGGATTTGACACGAAAAAAGAATTTACTCGCACTGCTAGAACCAAATTTTTTCAAATAAGTGACTGCAGCCTGTGCATCATTCTCATCCTCCGAGTCACGCCTTAAGTCCCTAACTACATTACGAACATCCTTGTCACTAAAACCTACATGTTGCATACCTCCACCCATTGTGCTCAAAACATTCATCATACTACTTGGGCTAATACCCGCCTTATTTAATGTGTCAATTAATTTTCTTGCTGCTGGCGTAATTTTTCTATGTGTCTCAATCAAATCTACTTTCGTAGGTGTCACTAAATGATGATTGTGATCCAACTCAATAATCGAAACACGCCAGTTATCTTCTTTCTTACCGTGGACAACATACATTCTAGCCTTGCATAATGTTCGTCCTATTGAGTCTCGTTGTCTTATTTTCTTAGCATTATCACATTCATCATCCAATGATACTTGTACACCTGTTGGTCTACCGGCTTTTTTACATACATATAACCTCGACGTCAATTCATTACTGTGAGCATGTTTCCGACTCGTAGCAATCTTTATCTCAAATCCATTTTGTTGGGCATATGATCTATAAAATTTTCAGCTTCTTCCAATTTACCAAATAATTGCCCAACATAAGGAATCATTACTTCTTTACTACTTTCAGCATCATGAACAAACTCTGATTCATTTCTACAATCTAAACTACTCAGAGATTCAGAAGAACTAGATATAAATATTTTTGTAGCAGACATGGAATCCATGGTTGAAGACTTACCAAAAATCCTTTCAGGGATGAGCCAATTCTTCTGAGTAAGAAGCTCTTTTGTTCTGCAGCTAAATTTTTGAGAAGAAGCAAAATGGTACTGAGATCAGTCGGCTGCGGGCTATTAGGGCTCTTACGGACCATCAATAATTCTCCAAAATGCCCTTACAAAATTTAAGCTGGAAAAAAAATTTAAAGTGCCCGCTAGTGGGAGTAGCGGGCTCCTAAACGGCGTCGTTTAGGCCGCCCGCTACTCCCATTAGCGGGCACTTTAATTTTTTTTTTTTTTTTTTTTTGCTGAAAATGCCGTCGTTTACCTTGAGGGATTTAAAAAAAAATACAGCGCCCGCTAGTGGGAGTAACGGGCAGCATAAACGACGTCGTTTAGGCGCCCGCTACTCCAACTAGCGGGCGCTGTATTTTTTTTTAAATCCCTCAAGGTAAACGACGTTGTTTCGACCGTATAAATTAAAAAAAAAATAAAAGTGCCCGCTAGTGGGAGTAGCGGGCGGCCTAAACGACGCCGTTTAGGCGCCCGCTACTCCCACTAGCGGACGTTTTTTTTTCCCCTGCCCGCTACTGGGAGTAGCGGGCGTGCCTAAATCCGACCTTTGGATCTTATTTTCAACGGCTAGATCTGGGTTAGCTCAAACAGTGCCTGTGGCTAACGTTTGCTATGGATCAATGCCCATATATATATATATATATATATATATTCACTTCAATACCCTTACAAAATAAGTATTTGCATACTATGTATTTTGAGATTTAAAGAGAAGTTGAACTAATATTAATGGCAAAAGTCTGTCTTTCTAACTTCAGTTGTATTTTATTAAGATTTTTAATACTTTTATTAGATTATTTTTGCTATTTTTTTATTTTTAATTTTCTTATATGTTTGTGGACAATATTTAGAGGTAAGCAGGATATAAAATTTTAGGGGAGAGAAAATGGAGTACAAATTTAAGGTAAAGGACGAATTCGAAGAAACAATACCCACAACATATAACCTCCTCTAAAACCCCTGGTCTCAATTGCAATTTAAATTGATAGCCCAAAGGCCCAACCCAACTTGGCTACCCGTTGATTCAGTGTAGGTTAATTTTGTCTTAGAGAGTTTCCAATGTTAGCGACGCACAAATTTAAGAACCAAAGCCCCATCCAACTTTTGACAGGCCTGACAAATGAACCTCCATTTCTGATGTCTATACCTAATTCTTAACGGGTTGTGCAGATAAATGTTTATATGTACATTTTTTTGAAGACCCATATTTTAGAAGAATATGAGTACAATTACGACAAATTATATAATAATGTCAATAATTTTTGGGAAAAAAATGATGATTTTATTACTTAATTGATGTTTTTAGTTCGACAAAATACGTTAAAATCACAATTTTTTGTAAGATGCTATGTTAATAGAGATCCCATATACTGTAATTCATTTCGTACTCAAAATTTGTACGTCACTAAAACTTTAGTAAAAACGTTAATGTATTGTAAATTGATAAATTAGTTGGGAAGTGGGAACCGTTAAATCCTCATCAACTTTTTATTCTTTTAATATATTGATCACAACGTTAATGTATGGTACGATATGCATGAAAGCTCCTATTTTGTATTGGCATTATTGCATTAACTAAAAGTTGTTGTGGCATAGAATTATGGGGACAGAGACGGTGCCAATTAAGTGTCCCGTGGAGCTTCTTAAGGACACCCACACATGCAATAGTAATAGTCCTTGATGATGATCTTCCTGAGAACACATCCACACACACATATATATATATATGTATATATATTGAGTTAATTGATGTATTAGTCACTGTACTAGGGATCAATTTTTATTATAATTACTATTTTTTTTTGTTACAAACACATTACTATACTAAAAAAAAGTTACAAAATGGGCATTTCTTAATATTTCGTTCAAAAAATAAACAAAAGTGAGGACTAGACTAACGGTTAGCATGTGTTAATTATGTGGCAGGTGATGTGGATATGGTTAATTGATATTTTGGTCATTGTATTAGGGGTCGATTTTTATTTTGGTTATTAAATTTTTTTTTATTACATTCTCATTATCAAAGTATTAAAAATATTACAAAACGTCATGTCTTTAGAGCCCTTGGCATATTCATATGTTAAAAATTTGTAGTATATACTAGAAATGGGAATTAAAGCACTTAATAATGCTCAAAATACTCAACTAATCGGATAGAATGGACAGATGACTACTGTTATTGTTTCTCTATATTTAATCTAATAGTTTGATATTTAAATAGATACGAAGTTAGGATGATATATATGGTGCATGCACCGAACAATACACAAGTGACCTGGAAACCCTAGAATAATGCATTAAGAAATGGACAAAACAAAATACAAGCTGGCAAAAAGATTTTGTATATCTATGAGCCAAAAGAGTAAGTTTATGAGTTGGCCGTGTACCATACTTGCTACACGTTTGAAAATTAGTTTGAGCAAGTAATTATATAGTACCGATCTCCATCCTAGAGTTTTCCGATGGTAAACTAAAATTTACCCGAAAAGAAAAAAGGTAAAGCAAATTCACAATGTAAATAAAAAAGTGCACCTAATAAAGAGTTTCATTTGAATTTGTCTTCTATTTATATAAATAGAAATAGACTTCTTCTGAGATATAATTTAAAAGTTATATATATGTAATCCTTTTTGTGCGATTATTTATTTATAATAAGTTTTATAATTTAGATTCATTATTGATTCAAAGTATTGGAAATATTATGTTTATGTGTTTAAAGCTTAATATACATAAAATAATTTAAAAATTTATCTATCCTCTCATTCCAAAACGAAAGTAATTAAGTATCCGTTTGTCGGAGCGGTGAGATAAATTAAATTTAAATTTAGATATTTGAGTAAAAGTGCTACAATAAGAAAGTTAAAATAGTATTTAACTACACAATTGTCAATGCTATATATGCCAACACTGCTATATATGCCAAGCGAAGCTCTAAATATATATGCGGATCAAAACTCAATGGTCTGAAACTAAAATTTTGCCACTCCAAGTTAGTATCAACCTGCTGAAATTGTAGCCTAGAAGTTTGTTAAGAGTGATTAATCCAGAATTGGATAAGATTAATTGGGTAGGTAGCTAGGGTGCATAGCCTTAACAAATACTACTACAATGACAAGTATTATAGCCTTTTTAGGTAGTTAGCGTACAAATAAATATGCATATATATAAGAGTAAGTAGGAGTGTTTATATGCTACTAGGCTTACTACAAGACATGGACAACTTAACCCTACATGACCTTTTTTCTCCACGTTCTCTTTTACACTAAAAAGCACAATACCCGGCAAGAATCGTGATTTTGAATAATACTCCCCAAATCCCAACCAAAGAAGAATCCTTTGTTTTGATTTTTTTAAAATCAAATCCTCCCTTGGAATGAATGAGAGAGAGAGAGAGAGAGAGAGATCAATGGGGGGACCTACCTCTCCTTTCAGACGCCCACAGTTTTTTAATTAATGCTGCAAAACTTCATTTCTTTAGGGCCCTTGGCATATTAATTAATTAATCTATGAGGACAATTTTTTCTCAAAATTGAAGTCGCACCAATTAGTTGACTTAGAATATGATCAATTGACTATATATGGACCCTATTAAGTATTAACAGATATAATTGTGTTAAACGTGTCTAACTATTTGTAATGTAATGTGTGCCCAACTCATTCAATTTGTGTTTTAATTAAATTTGTTGATCCGTTTATGATACCAAAAATATTTATACTTAGTAATTTTGCTATTATGTGTCGGTCATATTCAAGTAGTGAGCTACTAGAGATCCTCTCTAGGTAATAGGACTTTCCTATAATCTTAATTAAGAGAAAATTTCCAATTGCCACAAAAATCTATATATCTATATAAATATATAATATGACAAAATTTAGTGTTTTAGTCTTCGTCCTTGATTTTTAGTACAAATTTAGAATTTAACTTCTACTAAAACACTTTTTTTTATATAAAAAAAAATAAACTTTGTTAAACTACAATTAAAATATTTTTAATGTGCAAGGGAAAAAGGAAAAAAAGAAAGGAGAAAAACTCTGTTGTAAACACTAACAAAAGGAATTGTGAGAAAAATCGGAGATTGTCTCTAAGCAAGTTTCGGATTCATTCTTGGGGATATTGTATTTTAATTTTAAAGATATTAAGTCATTTTATGTAACTTTTTTGTGAAACAAATATTTTATAATTATTATTTTACAGACAACTCGTCTTGCGAAACATATATTGTACAAATTATAAATAATAAAAAACGACATACAATATATATATATATACATACTAACTGATTTTTTTAAAAAATATTAAAAATCACAATATCAATATTCAATTGTGAGTTTTTGGTAATTATATATGGTATGTATTTATTCAATTTTGAAACAAAATTTGTAAAAAAAATCATATATAGAATACATAAATAATATTTAAAAATAAACGAAACATTTTATCGAAAATATTAAACGCTCAATCCATTTTATATCTTTTTTATAAAAAAAATCCTTTACAAGCCAAAGAACGACGACGTCTAGCTACGAATGTTAGGAGAAAGAAACTGTAATTTATACAAATACATAACAAAAATGAATAACTTTGGCAATGAAACTAAGTAATTATTTTAATTTCTATGTGCATTAGAGCCAAAAGGGTTGAGATGTCCCAAAATATTTGACATTTTAACAATATCAAAACCCTTGCAATTTGGATGAAAGTAGACCGTCCTTCATTTTATTTGATATGTAAACTTAAAAATTGAAGAGGTGCTCTTGGAATAAGATGCTTGATTTTTATTTTTAATTTAAATTTTGTATAATAAATTAAAGAATCACATTAGAAACAATCAACTGTAAGTATTCGACAATTGTATGTGATCTATATTTATTTGTTTTTTTTTAAAAAAATTACAGTAATTTTAATAATAGTATTAAGTCAATTTGATGATATTCAAAAAATATAATTTATAATAATTATATATAAAATAAATTAAAAATTAAAAATAATTTTATTTAAAAAATTACCCGTGATTCGCACGGGGAACATATAGCTAGTATAATAAGAAAATAAAAACAAAGGATATTTGTTACTCAATAACAACAAAAATAAGTGATATTTTCGTCAAAAGACCTCATAATAATAACACTTTTCAAATAAAGAGTACTTAAAATGCAACTGCACAAAAATAGTGAAAGAGTATCTTATATCATTGACTTATCGTGTATCACAATAAATTAATAATATCCATAGGCTTGATTAAGATAACGTAAATTTGACTTACATAATAATTTATTTAACTATACTTTCTCTCAATTATTTATGTCAAAACCTTCTCTCTCTCTCTCCCCCCTCTTTCTACGTTAATACTCCCACCAAATCAAATTTGCATGGTGTCAAGTGGCAACTCATATTATTGATGTCACGTCTCTCATTGTTGGCGGAAATAAACTCTTTCTCTCTCATCGTGAATCATATTCCATACAATAAAACGTCCATAGTTACTATGTAATGACTTAATGTAAATGGTGGTTGAAAGTATATATAGACCTACAGTGATGTTAATTATACGATTTTTCTTTTACATTTTGCACCTGATTAAATTCATATAGGGCCTTTTTTCTATGGATTAATTAATATGGAAAAAGAAAGAAGGTGATTTAAGTTTTAAGACGTTTACAACTACATAATTAATTATATCTAAATAATATTTGGTATTTTTTTTGAAACAATCTAAAAAAGACTGAAATATATTAAATTTGTAAATTTGTTTCAATTAATTTGATAATTTTAATTAAGTTTATAAATAAATTATCTAATGTGATACATTTTATATTATTTTCTGATAAAAATTTGGTACGTAAAAAGTGCTTTAAGAGATGCCCTTTTGATAAAATATAAAATATGAAGTCCGAGCTGATTACCTTTATAGCTTTTCTACAAGTAACAAATACTATGTTCATTTTTTGGTCCCTTTTTTTTCTGTTGCAGTACATATATACTCCATATGTTCGTTATATTGGAAACTTTCCAGCACGGGCAAAGAGGTCTATGGATTCTTTAATTATTTGACTAAGCTTATAACAATACTATATAATTGCGTGCATATATATATATATATATACACACACATGAGTGCACACGTACGCGCACACACCTTATATATATATATATAGAGAGAGATTTTTTTTGGGCTGAATGATTTGTTCATCATCTATGACCTAATAACTGGATTTAGCTAGCTTAATACTTTGCATATACTACTAAAAATAGCTTTTAGCTTTTAATCAATTCGTGCAATCTCGAAAAATGATCTTTATACCTATTAATGAAGCATTTCTTATTAGGTTATTCCTCGGAAGATTATGCTTTGTTCAATGTATATTGCTTAGTACTAGTTGATACCCAAAATAAGGGCGCTCACTAAAACTTAAAATATATTGCTTATCAGAAAGAGTCCTTCTAGCGAGCCCGGCGTCTGTGATCGGCCAAAAATTTTTTTTATTTTTATTTTTTTTTTGATTTTTACTCTCAAATAATTTATGTGATTTATTGGAACTGAATTTTTTTTAAAAAAAGTGATTTAGGTGTGATTTAGATACATATCAAAAACAGTGTTACACAGACTGTGTAACACTGTTTTTGAGTATATGTAACACTGTTTTTGATATGTCTCCAAATCATACCTAAATCACTTTTTTTAAAAAAAATTCAATTCCAATAAATCACATAAATTATTTGAGAGTGAAAATCAAAAAAAAAAAAAAATTTATTTTTGACCGGTCACCAACACCGGGCTCCCTAGAATTATTGTACCAGAAAATGCCTCGACTGTATTAATTGATAATCTTGATTGCAGTGACAATATAACTTCTCCAAACAGATTCTCCCTCCAAATTGCGAAGCGGGAGACAACAACTAGCTAGGCTATCAAAAAGAGACCAACGCTATGTCTAATAATTTGATAATAAATTTTGAAATTAAAGTAGCTTGTGGTCTTACAGAACTTGTCCTCTATGGGATTTCAAGTTTGGATGGATGAGATTCATTTTAACATTTGATAATTTGATTTAATAAAATTATCGTTCTTTCGACTGTTCCTTCCAAAAAAAAAACTTTGAAGTTAGAATTAAAAGTACATTTAAATTCTCTATAAAATTAAAGTTTAATTACAATTTGGCGTCGGATTTTATTTCTCCTATGTGGAAATGGGTTGCCAAACATAACTTAAGAACCTTTTAACTTCAAAATTTTAATACTCCCGAATTATAAGATCAATTTAAACTTTTTAAAAGTCAATTTAAAATATTTTAAAATTTAAAATTGACATGATTCATTTAAATTTTAAAAAACAATAAATCTTATAACTTGTAATATTTTTAGGTAGTTTATAATATTCATAATTGTATTGACATATATAAAGTACACGAATTCATGATAATTTTGAGTTTGAAATTATTTAAAATCGACTTTTGAAAATTTAATATTAATTTTATAATTTGAGACGTTTAAAAAATTAATGGTGGCGACTTCTAATTTTGAAAATTTCTTTTTGAACAACTAATTTTGGTTGTTGGTTATGGCAAAGTCAACCTTTTCTTAGATAAACTGACTTTGGAAAATGGATATATTAATCTTGAAACCAAGAGAATAAATAATTTTTTTTAGCATAACCTCTCCATGATATCCACCTAATTTTAGGACTTATTTTATTAGTAAAACCATTAAAAATATTAAAAACTGCCCACATTATTTGTTTGTATATTCTCACCGGATCTAAAAGTACGATTGTATCTCTTAAACTAATAGCCCTTGGTGAAGGGTTCAATGTATCAATATAATTTAAACACAGTTAACAGACATTATTAGGTCCATTTTTTAAAATTGTACGATTGTTGGTTTTTGACTCTATTGCATGTGACGAATATATTTTCTGCATGATATCTATATGAAATATATATTTAGAATGAATTTAAAATTTTGTTGTACTACTCTTCGATAATGAATACAAATGTTGCATATAAATAGTGTTTTAATGAGTAAATTGGTACTCCCTCCACATAATTAGAGATATTTTGATTTTTTTAAAGTTAACTCACAATATTTCAAAATTCAAATCTACAAATTTATTTAATAAAAAATGATATATATTGTGATTTCTTACAATATATCGATTTTTTGATTATAGATAAATATTAGTGGTAATCCTTTTAGAGAGATGTGTAATAAATAGAGTTATTTTATAATTCTATCCAATACGATGTGCTAATATGTTTTGCAATTGTAATTCAACACAAATTTGTCATCATACATAATATGGTTTGTATTTAATTTTAGAACAAAAAAATATATATTTAATCGTAAAACTAATAGAAAAAATTAAGTACCATATTTATTACTTTCAATACATAAATAAATTCATATCAAATTTTTTGAAATTTAAAATTTCTTAAATTGATTCAAAAGTTAATATATATTTATAATTTTGTAGAGAAGGAAGTATTAATTAACTTGCACGTCCATTTATTATGATTCCAAAATCCGTCCTCCAAATCTTATTAATTAACAAATATTCAAAATCGTGAAGAAATTTCAAATCATCGGTTTATTGAGAGTGACCCAATTACATTTCATTACAAGTCAAATATCAAAATATTGATTTTATAAACTATTACCACTTTGTTGTAGAGAAGCATAAGATAATTTAAAGCATTAGGTGTCAAAAACAATGTTGAATGGGATAAGATAAATGGTATTTTATAACATATATAGTCAATCTATTATCTACGTATTAATATCAGATCATTTAAAATCTTATTTGAAACAAACATATTTAAAACCTTTAACATTATTTATAATTAAACTAATGATCGACTTTCAGGTACTATAGAGCAAATTTTGTCGAACTTTTGTCCCCTTTATTTTCTAACTTCTCTCATTTTAATTTGTTTCAATAAACTCCTACTTTTGCAATTCAATTCTCTAAATTAAATTTTCATTCTGACGATTATTTTTTTTAATTTTTAATTTTGTGTGTGTGTTACTTGAATGTATATTCTAGATGATCAACATAATGTTGTGTATGTGTATTGTTTAATAAGTAAATTGTGACTAATTAAGTTGCACGTCTATTTCTTATGATTCCAAAATCTGTCCCAACACATTTAAGCAATAGAAAAGTCAAAATATTTTGGAACACACCGATAGTGTCTGTTTGTTGAGATTGACCCTATAACATCTCATTACAAGTCAATAATTAAAATATTGATTTCACACAAAATTAATAAACTCCTTCTATTTCACAAAAGATGCGTTGAAGCCTGATTTCGTTAGGTAGGGTTTGTATTTTGTAATCAATTATCCAAACTGACTTTTATACTTTAAGTTGGTGAAATTAGTAACAAATTGACTTATTTTTGTTTCTTGTTGGAGTTTATTTGGGATAAGCTTTTCTCTTAAACCATACTCCATACTTACAGTTTTGATGGAATTACAAAACGATCTAACCAAACACATAGGTGAATTTTAAGAACAAAAGAAAAAGAAGAAGAAAAAACTTGAGAATTATTGTTTTAGAAGATTTGTCGATTTTGGGGGGGGCGAGAAATTCAGTAATTATGAGAAAGGTGTCTCCCAAAGAGGGCTCCCCCCTCCACAGCTGATTTTGGGATTGAGAGAGGGAGGAGATCTTTGATAAAGGGGACCATGGACCAACAGATCCTCAGGCAGTGAAGAGGGGACGAGGGGACCAAACAAAACCCCAACATATTAATTTTTACGAGCCATGTGATGATCAATCATATATTGGGGCATTGGCACAAGTGTTATGTCTGTAATTTGTAGTTTACACAGTTTCTAACCTTTCTGATTTATTGAATTTTTATCTTTAAAATCTTAATTTCCAAATCGTCAAATCAGTAGTAATTCAAACTTTTTGAGTCATCTTATTTTTTTTATTATGTGCAGTTGAATTTTTTTAATTTAATCATAAACACAATAATTGTTATTCCCTCCGTCCCAAATTAATTGCATTTCTAGGACTTTTTAAAGTCAAATTGACTATTTTTAAAACTAATCTTTTTACTATTTTGGCTAACATATAGGTGAAGATATTATAACCAAAAGAAAGTATATACAATTTATTACTAATTTCAATTTTTATAATTTTAGAAATATATTTATATATGCTTAATTATTAATTTTAAAAATAGTTAATTTGACTTAAAAAAGTCCTAGAAAAGCAATTAATTTGGGACGGAGGGAGCACTTTTGAATTTATAAGTTACGTATTAAATCATGCATATCCGGTTTTCACTATATAAGTATACACACACACACACAAAATTCTATTACTTTCACAAACATGACCCTCATTTTGAAAAAGCAAAAAAGAAAAAGAAAAAAAAGAGAGAGAGACTCTCAAATTTAAGACAAAGGGCCTTATCTTCACTTAAATCATTCTTAATTTTCTAAAAACAAAACATTATACACGGCGGTAACAATATCATGGGGTACATGTTTATTGAATATATAGCATCTTGTTAGTATAGAAAAGATAGTTAAAAAAAAAGTTAAAAGTATTATATATTGTTTTGATTTAAAAAAATATCACTACCTATAATTTTATTTTATTTTTAGCAAGTTCTAAGTGATGGGTTACATTCAAAATAGATTGATCGTACAAAAGTGACCTAGGTCCTAGCTTACATAAGTAAAAATAGTTTGCGACAAGATCTTGGGGGAAGATTTATGAATTGCCGGCCAATGCCAATGCCAATGGAATGTTCTTGAACTGGTAGGGACAAATTAAGGGGAGATAAAGTCTAGGAGGGGAAACTTGCCTGGGAGATGGGCAAAACCTGATTCAGTCTTTAAAACAAGCAATTGGCAATTGCTTGCTTTCATACAGAATGTATATGGTTGGTTCATGGTTGATTAATGCTCGTCTAAAATATGAAAGAGGCATAACGCCTTAGAGACATAGAGGTCCACTGGAATTTATACCGACTATTCTCCCTTTAACTCCAAGGGGCTGGCGTGATAATTACGAAGGTTTGCTCCCTTTCTTGATTGTTGACGTGGGATGCACCATTAACATCGTCACACATAAATCGACTTCCTTTGTTCCTAAAAATTAATTTTATATTTGAAATTTATAAATATTAGTGACGTATTTTTATTTTATGTTTATTTTAAAATAATAAATTATTAGTTTGATAGTGGTGGATTTTTTTTTTTAAAATTATGATAAAAAACAAAATAGGTATGACACTCTTTTTGTTAAAAAGTAGTATTCATGTATAAGTACATCAACATGGGAATTGTGACCTAAACTGTCTCATAATTAAGAAATCTGTTTTTCACTGGGGATTTTAATTTTTTAGACGCAAGGATTTGTTTGTTTGGACTTGGGGAAAAGATAAACCTAGCTACCAACTCTGTTACGTTGTTTGGCTTTTTCTCGAGTAATAAAACTAAAGTTTAACATATAAGTAACAAGTTTTTTTTTATTCCCCATCTTTTCCATTCCTCCTCAAAAAGGAATTCGTAATGCAAGTTTTAGTTTAATTTTATGGAATTTAGATTCTTTGATCAGGGTACAGTATGAGAAGTTGGCAATTGAATTTAGAGCAGGGTCATTACACTTCATCAAATCTTTACGTTCTTTCATTCCTTTATTTCCATAAATTTTTATCGATGTACCGTGTCATTCATCAAGCTATTGGCCTCTTATGAATTCTAGAAGGCGACAAACTTGTTAAAAAACAAAATTTCTTTTGAATATTAAAATTTTTGAATGCATCAACATGGTCAGATATAAAAAAATATCCAATATGTTTCAATATTAAGCTATACTAACGGCCAGTCCATTGGTGGCCGTTGGTCCATTAGAATGACTCACTCCTATTAATATAGAGATCAATGATTCGAATATTGTTGACAACGAGTTATGAATAAAGCATATCTCGAAAACAATAGCACGATGAAAACGATAAGTTATTCCTTTCTTTCTGAATTTTCCCTATAGTTGAGATAATAGTATAATTTATTATTAAAAAATATATTGAAATGTATCCTACGTAAAAATGCAGTGTGCCGTACTTTCTTATATGGATGGCGATGGGTCTTTCTTTTTCTTTTTTTTTTTACCAAAAAAAAAAAGGAGAAGAAAATGTTAAAAAGGAAAATAGGATGGACCTGAATATAGTAGGTAATGTTGAATAGATTGGGGCAGCAGGGAGAGGGTGGATTATGTGTGACAGGTTGTACCAAATATATATCATGGTGTGTCGGGGAATCTTTGCAAGCAACAAAAACAATAGCTCCGCATTATCTGCAATATTGTACCCAATCTTGTTTGTGGTGCACTTATGAAGAACCAGAACCTTTTTTCTTTTTTTTTTTTCCTCCCTCTCTCTTTTATTCCTACTCCCTTCCCGCTTTCTTTCAATGGACCTTTAAGTAAATTTGATTGAAATTCAACTTACTTTTCCCAATGGAGCTTTCAAAAAAAAAAAAATTATATCATGAATTCAAAAAATAAGTGTATTTCATCCTTTGATTAATTATTTTATTTTTTTTGATAAATAATATTAGAGATGTCAAATGAGATTATAAATTATGTCGCAAAATATACTTGTCTTAATTAGATAGCTATAGTTAGATATCTATACTTTTTATATATATGATGAACCAATAACCATGATGTGTTGAGTTATTAACGTTACACAGCATGTGTAATATTTGAGATAAAAGAAGAATTAAAATTTTGATTTAAAACCCTAAATTACTCCTTTTTTATATACCGAACTTCTCCTCCGAGGCTTTATATTAGCAAAAATCTATAAAGTTTTGTCTTAAAAGCTCATAGAACAATCAGGATACTCCTTCTGTTCCGTTCCATTGAAAGACTTTTTAGTGAAACGAGTAAGGATTAATGGTCGTGTTATGCAAAGTCTATTTCTTTGGACCCCATTAGAAATTAGAATTAGAATAAAAATACATGGCGACTTTGTTAACCTAATGTTACGATTACATTGAGGAAATGGAATAGATAAAAGAATAAAATAAAAATAGTGTATTTGATGATTATTTTGGAGAATAAACCATTCTAATGAAATGAAAATTCATTCAATTCTTTTGTTTTTTTATTCCATGTGAAGAATGTGGAATAAAATTCATTCTAATGGAATAGATATTGTGATAATTTTGTCATTATATGACAGCACCCACCACCAACAACCAAACATACACTTAAAATACCTTAAAATCATTTCATTCCGTCCTCCATTTCATTATTTTAATCCAAACGCAACGTAAAAATTCTCTCTTTGAGTGCAGACATGAATGTTCAAACTTATCAAAATTAAGGTAAAGAGCAAACTTTCTTAACCACCGAATCAACCCCTTGAAGTTTACAAAAGGATTTTTCAACTTAAGTGTTTTCCCCCTTAAATCTTTTTTTTGACATAAGAGAAAAAACCACTTAATATGTTTCTCGAAAAATATATGAAAATATTCTTTATGTTTGCCGATTGTTTTTGTTAGACAAAAAGTTCTTTTTTTCTACATAGTAATTATAAAATGGCACAATATACTTAAATTTATCATATCAATTTCATTATCATGCTACTAATACAAAAATTTAGGAATAAATAAAAAATATTTATAAATTTAGCACCAAAAAAAAACATCCTTAACCGTTACTAAAAAAATAAAATTCATCCTTAATATTTATAAATTTTGTAAACAAGACTCATTTTGTATAACAAAAAAATATATTCCCTCCGTCCCAAATTAATTGCATTTCTAGGACTTTTTAAAGTCAAATTGACTATTTTTAAAACTAATCTTTTTACTATTTTTGCTAACATATAGGTGAAGATATTATAACCAAAAGAAAGTATATACAATTTATTACTAATTTCAATTTTTATAATTTTAGAAATATATTTATATGTGCTTAATTATTAATTTTAAAAATAGTCAATTTGACTTAAAAAAGTCTTAGAAAAGCAATTAATTTGGGACGGAGGGAGTAGTATTTAAACGCTAAGCCATTACTCCCTATCCTCCTTATTTATTAGAGGGGAGTTACAAAAATGAAAAGGGCCGCTCAGATTGAGAAATAAATGTGTCATTAGTCCCATTTCTCCTTCTTAATGTTTACTGTTATACTACTACTACTAATAAATTTTATGCTACGATTAATTATTTGGTGGTTTAATGCTTTAAGTTTGGTAATGAGAGACTTCAACTTAAAGGCAGGATGATGCCACCTCTTGGTCCTTCTTGACTATATTCATATGTTTTAAAATTTAAGCCATCTTCTGGAATATTGTAAGGTGTAATTATGCACAACCTTGACTCCTATGATTTCTGAAAGAAAAATGAATGTTACTTTTGACCTCATTAAATTGTTAAAATTTGCTTTCACAAATGTAATGTGACTTGATATTTACATAATAGAAACTCAATAGTGTTAAGAAGGAAACTCAATATAGAATTGTGTTGAACTTTCACTTTCCAATAATTAATAGATTTATTTAGACAGATGTCTTCATATTTGTCTCATCTAATGAATGGTTGTCGAATAATTTTCATTGATTAACAAAATTAACTAAAATTAGATTAAAAAATTACACGTAACACCGATTTGAGAGTGAAGTCAAAGGATGAAACTGGAAATTCAGGCACAGACTAGGTTATGTCACAAATTACTGCAAGATCTACTATCTCCTATACAAACAAACAAAATATGGTCAAGAGATGGGTAGCTAACTTTTTGGTGATCCATTATATGGTTTTATACAAATTTAATATTTCTGCCACAATTTGTGGAGGTTACCTTCTAGAATAAAGAACATTTACAGAGGGTTTGAATGAGATTTGAATCCTCTCGTGACCTATATTCTCTCTAATTTTATTCAATTACTATATATTTATAATTATGAATAGCATAATAAAAATTGATATCATTTAATTAATTTATTATATTGAATAATATAATTATTTTAAAAATAAAAGTATTCTGATAATTTTTTACTGTTTAATAAACATGTGAATTTTTTATCAAAATTTTAATGGATAAATTGTTTTTTAGATTTTTGATACTGAAAATATTTTTTATGATTTTAATTTTTTGTAGAATTGATTTTAATATCATTAAGTATCTATTAATATATTTTGATCATTATTAATAAAATTATTAACATCAAATAATTAATATATTTGATAAAATTAAAAGAAATGTATAACAAATAGGAACCAAATCCGATTGAACGAAAGTAACAGACTAATGGTTTTGGGTAAAATTAAAAATAAAATTTAGGGAGGTTTAATTAGCGATGATATGGATGAATGAATGGGTAATTGATTATGATGGGATGAGAACATAATGGGATGGGCATGGGAAGCAAATCTTAAAAGGGAATCAGAAGAAATTGCCCTCTCTTTGCACCACTCCCCACCTGCTCAAGATATGGTAAGCGCACATGATTTCACTCCAGGAAAAGGCAACTCTGCTTACCTCACCTGTATCTCTTGGAGGATTTTGTTGGGTCCCACCCCCACACTCCACCCCTCCCCTCCCCAACCCAACCCCCATCTTTTGCTTTCAATCCCAAAGCTCAAAGGCCAAACCTTTTTCTCTCCCTCATATCTATCATATATATACACACCCTATGAAAAAACAAACTTCAAGAATCACCCCCCAAAAAAAATATTTTAGACTTTGTATTCTTTTATTTTATTCATTCTTTATTTTTATTTACTTAGTATTGCTTGCTTGTAATTCAAAACCAACTTGGAACTAGTTTGGGAGATCTTTGGATGAAATCTGGTCAGATCTTGCTTCTTAGATTGTGGATTTTGGTGGGGGTCTTATTTCATTGCAAACTCCATCCATTTTCCTTCTCATCTCTACCCAGTCAAACCCGCCAAGAAAAGAACAAACAAGCACACCAATTCTTCTTTTTTCCTTAGTTTCTTCTAATTCTTATTGTTTGATAAGTCTTGAATCTTGAACTAGAGCAATGGGCATGGCCACAGAGTCAGGGTTTCATGTGTTAGCTGTTGATGATAGCATCATAGACAGAAAGCTCATTGAGAGGCTCCTCAAGACCTCTTCATATCAAGGTAAACAAACAAAGTGAAAATAGAAGAAAATTCATTTCCCTTATGGGTCTTTTCCTAATCACGATTCTATTGTTTTTACATTCTTGGGTTTTGACGGATTATTGGTATTTTTCATTCCAGTCACTACAGTTGATTCTGGTAGTAAAGCTTTAGAATTTCTGGGTTTTCATGAAGATGAGCAAAGCAACTCAAATGAGCCTCCTGTATCTCCAAACAATCAACAGGTACCCATTTTCTCCCTTGTTTGTCTTTTAATTCTCATATTCCCAAGCTTTCTTTTGATTTTCCAATAATTTTCCTAAACATATTTCTTTCAATTCATTTTTTTTACAGTATGTGGAAGTGAATCTTATCATTACAGACTACTGTATGCCTGGAATGACAGGCTATGATTTGCTCAAGAAAATTAAGGTATGCTTTGGTTTATATTCCTTTTGTCTTCTTCCTCTGATCTTTCTTTTCATTCAGATTTTTCTATTTGCAACTTTTTCCTTTCCTGGTAAATATGCCTCTGACAATTATCATGTACAATTTCAAATTGATATTATTTGAAAAGTTGCCTCTGTGTCCTCTTTAACGTTCATCTAAAATCAGTGGAGTAGGAGAATAATCTTTAAAAAAAAACCCCACCTGTTTTCCACCAAAACAGAACAAAAAAATCACAACTTTTAAGGACTTTTCTCTAATAGTTCATGGATCACCTGCAAATGAATGTCATCACTTTAGCACAATGATGCTTGACTTTGTATGCTTTTATTATATTGTTTCCATTTATTCAGAAAACTCTAGAACAGATATATGAAATAATTTCCTTTTCTTGTTAGGAATAGGAATTAACAGCTGGAAATGATTTTTTTTTTTGTTTTTTTACAGGAATCTTCATCTTTTAAAGACATACCAGTTGTGATCATGTCATCTGAGAATGTTCCTTCAAGAATCAATAGGTAAAGAATAGCTTAACTATACATCTATGTATTTGGACTGAAATAAATTTTACTGAAAATTGGTTAATGGGTATTTTGTTAATCACATTTCACAGATGTTTGGAAGAAGGAGCAGAAGAATTTTTTCTTAAGCCAGTGAGATTATCAGATGTGAATAAGCTTAAACCCCATATGATGAAAACCAAAAATAAAGATCTCCAAAAGCCAGAAAAGGAAGTAGAACAAGAAGCATTATCATCAGAAACACCAGAGGTTAAGTCATCGGAACAACAAGAGCAACAACCACAACAAGAAGCTAATAATAAGAGGAAGGCCATGGAATTGGAAGAGGGGCTTCCACAAGATAGAACAAGACGGAGATATAATGGCCTCACCGCCGTCTAATAAGAACCTTATTTTTTTTTTTTTTTTTAATAATTTGAACACTGAACTGAAAACCCTTTTTCTTTGTTTCTAATCCTGGTTTATACAAGAGGATTTTAGAGAGAATTACGACATTATGATGAGAGATCAATACAATGTTACTTGAAGGAAGTAGCCCAATTTTGGTTTGTTGTAGTTCAACTAGTTTTTGTTTTTCTTTAAAGTGAAAAGAAAATGACTGTAATTTCAAATGATATATATAACTGCCTTTTGTAAGTATCATTGAGGTGTTAAATTCTGTAAAAAAAAAAATCTCAAGCCCGGTTATATTTCTTGGGTGATCGTCTGTTAATTTGAACAATTATATAGGCAGATTGCTTGGCAGATCTCTTCCTTTTTCTGTTTTTGGCATTTGAATTTCTTTGGTTTATCATGATCCCTTCATAGAAACAAGGGAACAATCTAAAAAGGAAGGGAAAGTAGAAACCTTCATTTTTCACTATGAAGTTTTACCTGTCCAGAATATGGTAAAGATGCATCATGCCTACCCTTTACATCCAAGAGAGGAAAAATGGAGATGGGGGTGGACCTCGTGTGTTATGATTAATGAAATGATGAAATGACACGACAGACAATCGAATAATTATTTATTAATTTGTTATTTATTGACCGAGAATTATTAGGTTGCTAGAAATTTTTTGTCAATTTTATCTCGGTCCCTTAATCCCTTCATCTTAATATTTTGTTTCAAGATATGATCTTCTTTTTGAAGGCAAGTATTGTAGACCTTTGAGGTCTTTCTTATTGCTCAACTGTATTGTGCTATGCAAATTAATGACAGTTCCTTCAATTTCCTTTGCCATGTTAGGAAAAGGTGGTCTTAGCATTGACCTAACTTATTCATTAGTATTACATTCAAAAAAGGGATGAGTGGGGGAGGGAACATGGTACTGGAGTACAACTGGGTGATAGCAACACTTTTCATGTCCTTTTTATTTTTCCTCTGTTTTGAATGTTTATTACGTAAGCTTGCGTGATCCTTCTTCATTTTCTTGTTTTATGTTCTTTTAGTTAACTTTTAGAGTTATTGCTTACAAATTACTAGCTTTAGGCTCTGTTGGAAAAAAATCATATATATTGCTAATATATTATCGACTTTTTATTGTCAATTACGTGAATAATTATTATTAATAATTTTTTTAAAAAATGTACAATATAATAGACTACCCTTGTTGCTATGACGAATCTCATGTATCCATATATATTGAGCATCTGTAATGTAACAGAAAAATTTTGCATATACTCTTTTAACATTATACACACTTTGCATTTAGGCTCAATTTCTCTTAGACCTTTGTTGAAATAATATATGTCAATTTATTGTTGTCGAAGGATCCTTACACACATATATATATATATAATGCTAAAAATCCAGTGGTATTTAATTTTTCAACAGTATATGTATTTGGAGTTAGTGTTTTCATTTTCCTTTCCTTTCTTTTCTTCCATTCCCTCCAACTCTCTTAAAACCTTAAACTGTTAATTCGGAATAATGTCATCGATTATCGGTATATAAATAATAGAATTTTTTTCATGAAGTATAATGGATGGTAATTTAATACCTAATCGTACGAGTTTTGTCAAAATAAAGAAACTTATCATAACTTCAACATATGATTCTTAATAGGGCGAATGACCAGGAAAAAGTAAAGTGGACCATGTCTTTTCTGTCTGCCATTTCAATAGTATCATTCTCACTATTATTATCATTTAGTATTTGTATTGTTTATATAATGATGCATGTTTATCATTATTATTCTTCTACTATACGAGTCTTTTTTTCTTTTACCTTTTTGTTAGAAATATATGTCAATTATGTATTACGCAGATACAATGACATACCTCACAGGCCTAAAATATGACATATCCCATAGGTCCAGAAAAATGATATATCCGGAAAATAATTATAACTTTAGATTTATTTAGCCACTATATCTATTCAACATTTCTTAAACATAATCAATCAAAACACGTTGACTTTCCTAAGAATAACTGCTCAAGTATACGTTAAGCTATCTAAAAGACTAAAAATGATTCGTAGATTCGTATACAATTAGAGGTTAGAACTATAACCTAAGTTATGTGTTATATGAATAAATAAGCTTGTATTGAACTTCAAATGTGTTATATGCTTTCTGCTATGTGTAGTATTTTGTGTTTTGGTTTAAGTAGTTAACCTTAACACTTATTAAAATCAAGAAGTTAATTTTAGGCTAAAACCTAAATTGGAAAAAAAGGTTAAAACCTAAACCCTAAACCCTAAGGGATAAACCCTAGGAATAACCTAGGTTTTCTAGCGAAATGTGTACGTCGTAATAACATTCTGTTTTAAGATTTACCGGTAATATGATGTGAAAACACGCATTAACCGATAAAAGTTTTTCTCAAAAAACGTGCAAGTTACTATTCACGATAATAAGACAAAATAGGGGAAAAGACAAAAAGAAATATTTTTGTTACTTTTTGATCGTCTAACCATTTTCTGAGAAATAGTCGTCGAAAACACTATTCACCCAAAAACGCTTTTGCGTCTTTTCGATTTTTCGAAGAATACACGAATGTTAATATTACGAAGAAAGATGGAATATCCAATAAAATTAGAAAACGAAAAACGAAGTTTTTTGACTGTGGGGTAAATTATAGAAGTTAAAAACGAAGAATGCAAGAATAAATACGAGTATAATACGAAATATTATACGATAGAATATAAGATTAATACGAGGTATAATACGCGTGAAATACGATGTAGATACGAATAAATAAACTAAGAATCCATGTGAACTTGAATCAACCAATCAGATGCAAGCATGATGTAATCATGACGTCATCTTCAAAGTAGCACAAAGATGATGTCATCATGATGTCATCATGATGTCGTGGATTAATGCGAAAAGACTATTATGCCCTAACCTAGGAAATCCTATAAATAGAAGCCCATCCCATCTTCATTTCTCACCAATTCACAAAATCAAAGAGCAAAATTACTCTCTAGATATATTTCAAGTATTGATAGTTGCCAATAAATAGTTAAAACTTCCAATTTCAAAAGGTAATCATCTTAGTAGTTATAACGTTCAATTTCAATTCGTAGTTATAACTAATTATACATTTTACTAGTAGTTATAATGTCAAAATTCATTTTATAGCTAGTGTAGTATATATCATGATCACTAGTAGTTATAATGTCTAAATCATTACAACTATAGTGAAGAAATGATCAAATCGTAAGTAGTTATCATGTTCAAAATTTTCAAAGTGTTCTTCGTGTTCTTCGTATGTTCTTGAGTAAAAGTCATAAATCTAATATAAGTAGGTTTATGATTTTGGTATTTTTATGTTATGAAGTATTATTGAGTCTTAGAACATGTTATCTTAACAAATTAATGCTAGTGGTACCATGTTTCACATGGTTAACCCAAGATATTTTGATCAAAGTAGACTCACAGACCTTTCTGCCCATTTTCTGAAATTTTTAATTCCAAATCTGCTTCTGTAATATAAATAATATTGTAGAGGAGGAGATTCTAATGAATTTAGACTCAAGAATCACCCAAAAATGTTTTGAAACGAAGAAGTTATGACAGTTTCCGTAAAGGATGTCAAAGTCGAAAATTTATTAGAGGCTCTCGGGTTTAAGGACTTAAAACTGAGTTTTTGAGCTAGGATGTTATGGAGCCTATAACACCTATGAAAATAGTTAAGTCAAGTTATTAAATAACATAACGGATCCCAGGACGGGCTATCAACCATCATTATTTAAAATTAAATTGTGAAATTGTTGTTGATTTTGGAAAACATGAAATGTGTGTCAAACCAAAGTGTATTGGTAAAACTTTTGAACTGAGATGAAATTGATTCCCTTGTGGGATGATATATATGTTCAGTATTGTCTGACATATAGTGCGAACGGGCACAAGTAGGATGATATGCATACTCCTAGGATGTCGAGGAGGCTGATCCCCTTCAAAATATCCGAACTAATGATTCCTATGTCTATATGACGTATGGGAATGATTACTATGTCCGGTTGAACAGATCAACCTCTGATTTCTAAGTCTTTATGACTGACAGAAACTAGAAAATGTGTGGTTTGATAGACAAACCCATAGTATATATATGTGGAAAAATCTTTGAACTACATGATCATTCAATTTAAACACAGTGTGAGTATAACTTGTTAAATCTTTAAACTTTTTAGGCCTTTTATAGCTCATCCTTGCAAATATAATTTCCTTTGCAGAAAGGAAAGGAAATGTATATAGATAAGTGATCATGTGAGAAAAGATGAATTCATAAAATTCAAATTGAAGACTACGTTAGAGATAATTTCGAGGACGGAATTCTTATAAGGAGGAGAGAATGTAATATCCTGAATATTTATAGAACCTATAAATATGATATTAAATGACTAAAGTTGATTGTAAAATAATTTCGAGGACGAAATTCTTATAAGGAGGAGAGAATGTAATATCCTGAATATTTATAGAACTTATAAATATAATATTGAATGACTAAAGTTTTTTTTTTCTTTTGAAAAGTTAATTTCGAGGACGAAATTCTTGTAAGTTGGGTAGAATGTAATATCCCAAAAATTTCAAATGTGATCTGACAAGATCTAATAAATATTGTCAATTTAAGTTAAATTTGTGTTGAATTATACGAAATCTATTAATACATATGATTGGACAGAATCATAAAAATACTTCACTTATTACACATCTCTCTAAAAGAGTTTTTATTAATACTTATTTACATAATTGACAATTAAAAAATCGACTTAAATATTTGCAATATATATCATTTTTTATAATTATTTATAAAACTCGAGCTGTAATAGGTGAAGAAATGTTGGGCTCAAGCACGGACACCGGGCTGAAATAGGTTCTTTAGTGGGCGATCTACTTCTTTTGAAGAAGCCAAACTTAAATTCAGCCCATTGTGTTCGTTTCTAATCTTTCCCTTTCGTCTTAGTGTTTTCAATTATATAAAAAGGGGTTATGAAGAATTAGCATTAACTAAAAGTAAAGAATATTTTCATTTTACTTGTATAGGTTTGATTGACATGATAATCTACAAGAATATATGGCTCCATAATATTTAGGATACAAAGTAAAATAAAGGAAATGATTACGAAAATATTCATTTCGGAAAGTAGCTTTGGTCGTAGAATGATAGAATCTATCTTTATAACAAATCCAATTTTTTATTTCTAGAAATTAAACCAACATGTTAAAATATAATTTAAGATTTTGGTCTTTAACTTTAAACTTCAGAGTAATGAGCCTGTTTAAAATATCACTCTACATGTGTTCTAATAATTTTTGATGAAAATAATAAATGAGTCACAATCAGCACGTGATTCTATTTAAAGTATATAATAGTAATATTTACTAACAATTTTAATGTTTACAACACGTAAACAGAGGCATTGTAACACCACTATCCCGCAACGAAAGATAAGAAAAAAGTTTGTTTGTATATAAGGAATTGAGTTACTATCAATAGTACCATCAGTCACGACCTTTTGGGTGAGCCTGTGGTGGGCTAAGATGAACCAAGAAGATACTATTCGTTGAATGAATTTGATTCGATTTGGACTTGGGATTTGACTCGAGATTTATTTCGGACTCAAAATTTGACCCGAGTTGTTACATGTATATTTGGTTATATGACACATTTCTATATGAAAATTTTGCATATGTAATTGTTATATGTATATTTGGTTATATGACACGTTTCTATATGAAAATTTTGCATACGTAAAGGATTTAAAATTTTTACTAACCTTATAGAATTATGTTTTCTGTTATCAAAGAAATATATTGACCGATCAATAGCCGAAAAACCCTTTGAATTTGGAACTTTGACATCTTTACTCATGGATTTTATTAGAAAGATTTCATAGGATATACACATAAGGGGGGGGAGGGGTACAAAAAAGGGTTTAGAAGCAATTAAACTGTTACGGTAATATTGAGATCTACATCTGTACATATTGGATGTATTGAATTATATACTCCCTCAGTCATAAAAAAAATGATATAAATATATTTTTTCTACAAATTAAAAATAAAATAAAATAAATAAAATAAATTTTTGTCATAGCCCTACAATATTACACAAAGTGATGTATTCTTTTATTTTTTTTATACTAACAAATTTTACTAAATGATATACTTACTTCTTATTTTTTATACCTTAAAACCAATCTTTTAAAAATAAAAAAAAATTATAATTTAAACTATCTTTTCTTTTTTAGGAGGGATGGAATAATGACTTAAGTTGACCCTGGTGTTGTAAGAACATTGAGTTTATTTATATTTATACATAAATAAAATTTGAAAAACAAAATAATAAATTATTAGCACCGATGATATTGGTAAATAAGAATTGACCAAGAATAGATTGTCCGCAGCAATTTGACTTTATTAGACAATGAAATGAAACGATCAGGATCAGCTGCAGCGTATCGTCCCAGTCGTCCGATCCATCCGTGGGGTGGGTCCCACCCTTGTTCTTCTCAGACCCACTCGCGTCACTATTCCACGTCACCCCACAATTACGAGTAATTTGATTCTCTATCCTCCCCCTCCGTGTCTCTCTCTTAAATTCTGTCCGAACACAACCCACTCGGCTAGTTCTATCCAAAATCAAAGTGAGCTGAAAGCTTGATCAAAGCAAAAATTCTTCAGGTAACCTATCAAATTAAAATTGTTCTTCCAATTGGTACATGTTAATGTATATATATATAGACTGTTATTCGTGTTTATAGTGATCCGTGGCATGCAAGGAAAGTGTTTAGGGTTTTGTCTATATAATGGTGATCACGATTTCTGATGGAAATGATCTCCTTTAAATGTTCAATTAGGTTTTGAATTATCTTTATTCATTATTATTTGAGGATTAAAACCTAAAATAAAATCGTTGTATGTTGTAACCTAAACGGTTAACCCCAATATGAACTGTATCGCTCTAGAGTAGTGATCATGTATAAAATGCTTCCAAATTTCTCAGATTTTTTGGTTTCTTATTTATTGAAACTTACTTTTGGATGTTCTACTTGCTTTAATGATGAGGAATTTTGTATCTTTGTTTCTACAGAAAATTAATGGAGTAGGGGGTGATTGGCTTAGGATTTTTGTTGCTGTGTTTCAATTGATTTAGGACAGGTCCTAGTCATTTTGATATGCTTATCTACTTTAATTTCATAAGTTGCAATCTCCATGCTTTATTGGGAAATTTGTTCTAAACACAAGAAGAATACAGCCATTAAGGTTGGAGTAATCTTACACTCACTTGTATTAGTAATAAAATGTCTTCTGTTAAAAAATTAAAAATTCATTAGTAAAACCTAGATACTTAAAACCAACCATTGGATACAATAGAAAAACCATTTTCAACATCACAGTTCACAGGTTTTTTCGGGTTGCATCATCTAGCGATTGTCATTCTGTTCTCCTCATCTTTTCGGCACTTATGGTTTTGTCATCGTATTTGCTGCAACCCCTTGCCCCCTCTTCTTGCTACCATCATGATAAAGAACGTAGTCAATAGCTACCATCCTCAATTGTCGTATGGCCTCAACCTCATCCTTTCTTAGAACCAAATAAGTAGGTATGGCTCGCCGAAGTCTTGGTGACCTTTTGACATTACAACCTCTTTGATGAGTAAGTTTTATGGAACCCTTGAACCTCCCTTGTGTCCAACTTGGTCTCTCCCTACAGTGATTACCAAAATGCTTCATTTGAATTTACATTAATAGATGCTCCCAATCTTTTTGTATATGTACATTTATAACTACTCCATTTCAATGTTTCCATGAATATAACGTTTAACAAGGATACCTATCAATAAAAATCAAAATGCCAAAAGAAAAGCGACAGATGCAGGAAATAGATAGTGAGCTCATGCACCACTTGTACGGCCATTTCTAGTTTCTAATAATCTAATTAGGCAATGAATTGCAGTTATGCATAAGACATCACAGGATATGGGATTCTGCAGCTGACGACAAAGCAGAAAAATGACAAGGGTCCAGGTGGTTGTGCTCTTATTTGTGGTCGCCTCCATAATTATGGTTTCTTAATTGCATGCCAAAGACATAGTCAACGCTTCATTTATTTCCATAGCTCCTTATGTTCACTTCTCTGTGTGTGTGTCTCACGCGCGCGGCTTCTATTATATGCTGCTTCTCTAAATTTCCAAGCTGAAGTTAGAATCTAGCTTGTGTTGCAAAATATACTGAAATTTATGGTGAGTTGCAATAATTTATTTTCCATGTTTTTCTTCAGGTTGGAACCTCTAAAAATGTCTAGTGGAGATGTCAGGAAGGTTTCGCGCCAAGACATACAACTGGTAAGCTGTTGAGCTAGAATTCTTTTACGATTAACTATTTTTTTAACCAAGTGCTTTTTATTCCATGAGTAAGCTTTCATATGATTCGATGCAACTGAAAAGAGATCAAGTACATATTTTTCGATATCAGTTTTTTAAAATGAAGAAAAATGTGAGTGAAGATCTAATTGCAGTCCCCTGTAAAATTGATTATAGAAAAGAATGTATCTTCCCTATAAAGAAATGATACAAAATGGTCAATTGTCCTAATCTTAGTTAATGGACGGAATTGCTTTTCAATAGTATTGCATTGTTTTCTCTCCCTAAATTCTAGCAGACATGCAAATGCATTTTCCAAAAAAAACAGTCATATAGGCACCATGGAACAGATGCACCTATTGAGATGAAATGTTCATTCTTGGTATGCCGTGCAATTGAACTTTTAACAAATAGCTTAGTTTTGCTTGCTAGGCACAGTATTAAAAGTTTATTATGTCATACTGTGCCTTTTTTTTTCCTGTCATTTGTGCAATAATTTGACGTGAAATGAATAAATTTAAGAGAGAGTTGGTGAAATTTATCTCTTTTAATTCTGTTTTTTCTTTGTTCTTTGTGCTGATAAGGAATGATGCCTGTGTTCTATTAATAGTTCAGAACAATTTAAAAATGTTCAAATGTGCTTTCCTGGTTGAGAAAATTCTTAGTAATGAACAGATGCGTCATACTGCATAGGGTTCATTTCGTAAATTCTGTAAAAAGAGAGAAACTGATATTGAAAGAGAGAAACTAATTTTGGGTTTCTCCATTAATACTTCTCACATAAACATTTATATTGCTTCTCTCATCTAATTTACATTGAGTTACATTGGCTTATATACTGGTTTCACAAGGTAGTGCTCCCTTAATTTATGGATAGTGCTCCCGAAGAAAACATGGAGAGGAAAATATGGAAACATGTTTTCCTTACCTAACACATTCTAACACTCACCCTCAAGTTGGTGTATAGATATTTCGCATATCCAACTTGAAACAGAATAGATGAAACAGCTTGTTGTCCCATACTACTGACATGAACTTCACTGCTAGCACCACTTTGTTCCGCCATGTAAAAGATGAGTACAATATATATCCGAGGAGAATAAACTTTCCAAAGGATATCAAAAAATTAGATTCACGTGACTGCAAATTATGCTCAGCACACATGACCAACACAACATCTCTCCATAAAATCTGCATAAGGAAGAGACACTACCAGCCCATAAGCAGGCCCCACACGCAGAAAAGCGGCTGCAATGTGCTGGAAATCAGCCCATGTGCAGCCACGAACCAGCCATGAAACAAAGTCAAGCACAACATTGGATACCATGTTGGAAGAAACATCAACAATGGATACCATGTTGGAAGAAACATCAACAATGGATACCATGTTAGAAGAAGCATCAACAATGGATACCATGTTGGAAGAAACATCAACAATGGATACCATGTTGGAAGAGACATCAACAATAGATTCCATGTTGGAAGAGACATCAACAATGGATACCATGTTGGAAGAAAAGAATAAGGAACGTAGCTTTGATACCATGTAAAAAGAGAGAAACTGATATTGAAAGAGAGAAACTAATTTTGGGTTTCTCCATTAATACTTCTCACATAAACATTTACATTGCTTCTCTCATCTAATTTACATTGAGTTACATTGGCTTATATACTGGTTTCACAAGGTAGTGCTCCCTTAATTTATGGATAGTGCTTCCATAAATTATGGATAGTGCTCCCGAAGAAAACATGGAGAGGAAAATATGGAAACATGTTTTCCTTACCTAACACATTCTAACAAATTCAATACAAACAATAATTATGTCATAGATACTTTTCAACTACTTGCACCTATTTTTTGTCTACTCTCTTCTAGTGAGCATGCAGTTTTCAATATATCTGGTGTAACTATTAAAGATTTTCCTTTCTGGTTATTTATTTATTGGTAATGACAGGTGCAAAATCTTATAGAACGATGCCTTCAGCTATACATGAGCCAGAAGGAAGTTGTGGGTACTCTCTTACAGCAGGCAAGAATTGAACCTGGTTTCACTGAACTTGGTAGGTGTCCTTTATCAGTATATTTCTTCTTATCCACTATTGTTTTTATCTTTGAATAATAACACATAATTTGGGCTCTTTGATAATTTATCGGGTAAGTAGTGCATGCCTGGAAAAAGTTACAGGAAAATGTTTGGAAAAAAGTTATGTTTCCTTTTACAGTAGTTGTTGACTCTGCTGCAGATAAACATATTTGTTTTAGATGTACGAACTAGTTATTACATTATGCGACAGATACTCGTAATTTTAAATGTAGGATGGATGTTTCATTTTGAAATGTGTTTGTAGATGGCAAACTTGTCATATCTTAAGCATCAGTAGTTAGCCTCAACAGTTGTTTCTCTTTTGATGAGTTTATGCTAAGAGAAATGTTCATCTTTTCTCATTAGCTTCTTTTTTTCTTTCTTTTTTTTTTGGGTGCTTACTGGTGCTTTATCATGTAACTCCATTCTCTGTATCTATGTGTGGCACATGCGGGTGTTAGGTAGGTGTGGTGCACTCCCCATCTCTTGGTGCCTTTCCATGTGTGTGTGTGTGTGTGTGTGTGTCTGTATATATATATATATATCTATTCATAGTAGATATTCCTATTTATGATATGATCTTTTGAGTTGTACACTTGAACCTATAGACATCCTAAACTTGAATGAAGCGTATAACTATAACCTAATATTAGTCCTGGCATTTATTATTCTTCCTGTGGGCTTTGATTACATGTAATTATTGATTTTTGAATCTCGGCGGTTATGATGCGTATTGCTGCAATGAAATGGTAAATTGGCCTGCCGTGTCATTAGGAGTGAGATAACAGTGAATGGGAAATGACTCATGAAATGCCCTTCCTTTCCTTAAAATAGCTCTATCATACTTCCTAGGAAATTTGATGAGTGATCGTAGGGGCTTCTTTCTTTTACTTCACGGCAACCTAACAGGCCATATGGGTCCACTGGCGTTACTATGACTCAGCCCCCTTTTGCCTTTTATCATTAAAAGGTTGATGTTGTGCTCTTTCACCTAATTCTCATCCGACCATTCTTTCATTTATCTTGTCAGCGGTCTTTGATTCATGTATATATTTTCCCTGGTTTTAGGCGCTTTCCTGATCTGGTTACTGTCATCTATAGTTTCATGGCTGTTTAGGGTTTTAGCTCTCAGGCTGGTTGAAGATGACTCTCTGCCAATATGCAGAGAGTGGGCCACAGCTGTCCACACATTTGATTCACCTTATATCTTAGGATTGCCATGTGGTGGTATCATTGGGAGATATTCTAATTAATTTTTCCTAATTTCAGTTTATATTTTCTGTTGATTACTAATGATTTTCATGATTTTTTTGTTTTCATTTTTGTTTTAATGATCTCATTAAAATTCTGTGTTGTTTCCTTGTTATTTTTTAACTTTGATGGAAGATTGTACTATTTTATACAAAATATTATATACTTCATAATTTAATGTTATTGACGTCATTTTAATGTTTTAGTGATTGAAAGTTGTAAAATTAAAATATAGCGGCCTAGAAGTTAAAAAAACTACATAAATTATGCTAAAATAATATGTATTTCGCTGAATTAAAGTGACTAAATTTTATTTCAACTCAAATAAGTGCTACTCAGGCTAAATAGGACTAGATCGGAATGTCGGAAGTATATCTTTCTTATGTTTTCTGATTTTCTTGGTCATGGCTTTTATGTGAAATTCTCCTTTGGAACTGATAAAAGGGGTTGCAAGATAGATTTTTGTTCTGGACCTACATATGTAACTTCGGTCAAGTTTCAAGGGTTTAGTAGGTCCAAACACAAGGCGAAGTCTTCTGGTCAGGATTGTAGTAGTAGACTACCTGGTCACCAGGTTTACCTTGTACACCCAAGTTCTTGATGTCAAGTCTCAGTGCCCTGTTTATACCTTTTTTTCTGGCATGCAAATAAGAAGTATTTTGAGTGAATGACTTGGACATGTGATACATGTCTTCTTAGATGTGATGCCTCAGACTTTTGGTGAGATTTCCTAGGCCTCTGCAATTTAATAGCTATAAAATGTCTGTCGGCAGATCTGATTACTCTTGGCTTCCAACGCCTACATTGCAAGTTTATTATTTTCTCTTGAAATCATCAAATATAGCACTTAAAGTCCAACTACATCGTCATCACTTTGTAGAGATATCACCACCTTGTATAGAGCCCCAAAACTGCCTTCTTTCTTTGTATTTCTTGTGAGCTCCAATACTAATTTCCTCTCTCTCTTGAGAACCTAAAAGTGTCAACACCTAATTTATAAATAAAATGTGGTCATCAAGTATAACCCATAACCAATTCTGATCCTCTGTTCAATCCTTTGCTACTCTAACATGGAGCTTAACTCCAAAATATCTTGAATCAAGCGGATAACATCCTTAATCAAAATGTTAATGTATGAAAAGTTTGAGTCTATTTTAAAAAAGGGTTAAATACACTTATGTCCCTCGAAGTATGACCCTTTTTACACAAGTGACCCTAATTTTCAAAATCTTATAACAACATCCTCCAAGTATACTTAAGTAAACAAAAGTGACCCTAAAACTATTTTCGGCCAAAAAATGGCTGGATTGCTGACGTGTCACGGAGAAGACCTGTATTCAGTGTATTTTTATAATTTTAAATGTATTTCACTGTATTTTGTCATTAAAATAAAATTAATACATGTATATACCCATTTTATCTCTCTAAGCATTGAAACCATGTCTAATCAGAACAATACCACCAGATCATCAATCATGGAACCAAACCCCAACACCCACTTCACCAAATCGCAGAAACCCCGACTCACAAGCTCCTCCTCAAACAATGGCTAAAAGAAGAAGAATTAATCCTCAACAAAATCAATTGAAAACAAACCCAAATCGGCTCAACCCGAAAAAAAATCACCTAACTCAACTACTTCTTCCTCCTCTTCCATTCCACAGCTCTAATTCTCCTCTTCACATCAATTCAAAACAAATCTAAATTGACTAAACCCAAAAAGAAATCACCCAACTCTACTGCTTCTTCTTCCTCTTCCTCTTCCTCTTCCATTCCACAACTTTGATTCTCCTCTTCACTTCATTATCCTCATCCCCAAATGGCGGATCTGTATCCGGATCCTGCCACAGATCTTGGAAGTTGGATCTCATCACTCTTTTCTGTCCTTTGTTCTCTGGGGATAATCTGGGCCGTCCGTTACAAAATTGAGGTGGAGGGCACTTGGAGAAGATGCTGGAGAGAGAAAAAGAGGACAAGAAATTGTTGGGAAAGTGTGTGGAGGAATTGAAGAAAAAGTGGAGTTATCTTGTATTGGAAATGTATTTAGTAAATAAACCGTATATTATAATGGTCATATACAGTCAAACTGTATTCTATTGATTTATCGGTGACACGTCAGCAATTTGGCCATTTTTTTGGCCGGAAATGGTTTTAGGGTCACTTTTGTTACTTAAATGTACTTGGAGGACGCTGTTATAAGGTTTTGAAGATTAGGGCCACTTGTGTAAAAGGGGTGATACTTCGAGGGACAGAAGCGTATTTAACCCTTTAAAATAGGGACTTGGGGTTGCAAACTAGAAAAAACCCATGTATAAATGGGTTGCCATGCTAAAATGTCATCATAACAGTTTACTTCTTTTTTTTTCCATTTTTCTTTCTTTTTCTGTAAACACTTTGAGATTATAATATCTAATATTTTTTTATTCAGTCTGGCAAAAGCTTGAAGAAGAAAATCAGGAATTTTTTGAGGCATATCATCTGAGACTTGTGGTGAAAGAACAAATATTAGAATTCAACCAGTTGCTTGAGAAACAGGCTGAGCTAATGTGTCAGATATTGCCAAATGGAGCTGCCTCTGTTCCTATATCTAATGGATCCCATATTCCACAAAGTAAGTCAGTTTGATGCTCTGATAATTGTTTGTTGGACATGACCTGTTTTGGGCATTATTTTCATCCATGGGAAATACTTGCATTAGTGCTATTGTCAAACTTTCTTGTTTGGTGTAAGTAATAATTGTGGGATAAAGTATTGTCGGGTTGAGTTTGGTAGATGACATTTACTTTACCGATATTCATACAGATAGTTGTTCCATACAGGGCTCTAGATTGAGATGATAATTGTAGTTGTATAAAAAATATCATGGTTGGGTAATATAGCT
Source organism: Aralia elata (assembly GCA_034770075.1). NCBI lineage: Eukaryota > Viridiplantae > Streptophyta > Magnoliopsida > Apiales > Araliaceae > Aralia > Aralia elata. Next base: position 17,097,557 of record CM068377.1, read on the forward strand.
AATTAATTAGCTTGCAACCAACAAATCTATACTTCAATATTAATATCGAATGATCCTGGTATTATTATTTTATGCTGTTCAATCTCGTTTGAACTAGTAACCTCTCTCTCTCATCTCTCACTGTACTATCTAATTACCAGTACTGACAAACTTTGACTATTATAGGTCTAGTAATCTAATTGCATTCCCATTACAAACCAGTGAGGCGAGGGTGATTGCGAGGTGTTGATTCTTGTTTTCTATTTGATTTCTATTGATGCCTAGACAGTGGTATGAAATTTAAAGTTTTCCAAATATGCAGAACTGAACTAATTTTATTATTACTTTTGCTGCATTCAAGATATAGATAACTTTAGCGTGTATAAGAAGTGAGATTTTGCTGATGGGTATTAATTAAACTTATTCTCAACTGTTTTATGTTTTGTGTTTATTGCCACAATTTTGCTACAAATAGTATCTAAAATGCAAGATGAAACACATAGTATTGTCATAAATGTATCTGAACTTTGGGAAGGTATATAAATCTCCATCCATATTTAAAGCCTTTTTAAGGGGTTAAAATATAAACATTATACTGAATGGCTCTCATAATTGAGAACACTTCTGTACTGGGTCAAAGAATAAGTAGTATGTTGCTGTGACAAAAAAAAAAGTCCATTTGTTCAATATCAAGAACCAAAATGACCTGCTTTTGGTTGCTTTCTCTTCACCAAAGCATCAAAGGGAGATTCTTTTTTTTATCTTTTTCTTTTTTATATTTTTTTTTTGTTGACAAGTATATTAGAGGAAGATTCTTGAGAGCTCCAAGATCCAGATCTCTCAGTATATTGTCCTCAAGACCCTGTTTGAAATCAACCATAGGAGAGAAATATTTCTTAGTGTCCCTTTTAAGAGGAAACATTGGATTGAACAAAACTCCCTACCCCTGGGAGCTAGTTTTTCTTGAACAAAGAATAGAAAAGAAAATAGATAATTTCACATCATTTTCTTAAAGTTTTATCTTTTTTAGAGAATACACAGAAGTTTAATTTTTACCATTAAAATTATCTGTTTTGTGTTTTATTGGAGGTTAAGTGGATGCCTTTTCTCAAGACAGTTTTATATTTGTTTATTATGTGTTCAGGATTTCGGAGGGAGAAGACATCATAAGAGAATCTCTCTCTTGTTATGTTTAACTTGATTCTGAACCTGAATTTAACAGCAAGCCCTTTAAATGTATCCCCTGCACAGCAAGTCTTCCATGTGCTGAAGTAGTATTCAATCAAAAAAATATTTTTTGATATGCATTAAATTGAAAAGATAACTTCTAATATATAAAAGATGTCCAACACCCGCAATCTCTTGTTTTCTGTTCCACTAATATCAGTAGAAGTAGAAACTTTTAGATTTTTTAGTAAGAGAGTTGATCTTTATGATGCAATAATACAAGTTTTTCTATATACCAAGTATTTTTTGTAAAGACTAATTTATGCTGAATTCTTCAAGCTCGCATATTTCACGAAGCTCACACTATGAGCCTCGTCGTTATTAATTGTCAAGTGTGGCATTTCATAGAGTTCCATCTTTTTCATCCCTTCTCCTCTTGATGCCTAATTCCCTAAATCTCATTGTTCAGCCTAGTTTGTGAAATTCATGCTCAATCTGGCCAATCTATATGATAAGTCAATTGGATTTCAGTTACTGTTAGGAGAATTTCATTTTCATGGTTATGTTCTACTGGTGTTTATAAACCTAACTCTCACAAAGGAATAAGTTTGGGGACATATGATGCTCGACCAGAGGATGACTGTGATATTTAAATCATTTAGTACCATTCTGATGTTCTCAATTTAATTATTGCTTACGCACATTGCAATTGTGCTACTTGGTAGCTCATCACACTTTAGGAATGCTAAGGGTTTTTTTCCTTCTCTCTCCTCTCCCCCTCCCAGATTGAAACATTGGGGAATGTTGTTGGTAGAAATACCTGCTTTAAGATTTCAATTATTCAAGTTTTGACTCGGTATAACTCGTTGTCAGTGCACCAAAACACAGCTTACTATGCCCCAGAACAAACACAGTCTATAGCCTCCAGTTTATCTAATGCATTCAGTACTGGTGGGTCATCACTTCACCCATGCATGCAAACTTCTGTTGATATGTCTGCCCATGCTAGAAGGATGGATGCCTCATCAAACATGCCTTTGGTTCAGAGCTCAAATGTGGGAATGATTCCAGGAATGAATGGGGGGATAATGAAAGTAGAAGCTGGATATGTAGGCACTTCCCCTTTTATGTATGGTACTAATGGCAGTGTCCTGGAAATGCGTCCTGCGATTGGGGATCCATCTGTTTCGTCTTTCAGTAGTGTAGAGTCCAATTCACAACCCCCAAATGAGACTATGTTGGATCCCGACACTTCTTCATTTGGATTTCTAGGTCAAATTCCACGGAACTTCAGTCTGTCAGACTTGACAGCTGACTTTTCCAATAGTGGTTAGCTCTCTATCTTTTACTCTCTTTCTTCTCTTTTTGTCTGTGTCTGTGTAGTCAATACAAGGCCAATTTTTACTTTATCAATTATTTGTCCGAAATTACTTTTTTCTTATTTAACTTTAGTGTTATAAATCTTTTAGATATATTAGAGAGCTTCTCTAGGTCACCCTTCCTTGCAACAGATACTGACAACTTTCTGGATCCCAATGGTAGAGGAGAGCAGCAAGGTAAGGTTTCTTGCATTTGAAATGTATTTGAAACTTGGATGCAACTAATATTTCTCTCCTTCCTGTCGTTCAGGAGATATGAAGAGGTTGGACACTATATCGGAAGGCTTAAGCTATGAAGGGCAGTGATTGATTGAAGATCTCAAGTGGTACCTTTCCGCACATGCATTTTCTCCGTTAAGTTATTAATAACCAATTTACTTAAATCTGAATGAACTGCAGATTCTTGAGCCTAATTATAAACTGTGGTTTCCTTTATGACATATATGGGTCCTTGGACCTACAAAACAAAATATGCCTTTCATAGTTGAGTAATTATATATATATATATATATATATATATATAGTAAATATTATATTTTTTGTGATTTCATTTTGCAGATCCAACTGCGACCCTGTGTAGGACAAGTTTTTTTTTTGTAAATAGCTTTGCAGAAGTGGAGATTTTAGTTTTCTGAACTTTCAGAAGATATTGATTGGCTATTTGCTGGTGTAATAATCTGTCATGGAGAATGGCATTAGGTTCTAGGAAAAGAAAAGTTGGAACCAGGTTATAGAAATATATCAACCACCTTACGCCTATTTAAGCTTGTCTTGAAGCATATAAACGTAGAACTTTGTTACAATGAAGTAGTTATGTTGTATTGTTGAAATTGCAATTATCTATACCAAATTTGGACGTTCTTGGTATGTTGAATTCTCTACCAAATTTGGATGTTGGATTATTACTATTATCTTATTTTGTGCATCTGTGTGTAAGATTTCATGCCATATGGTGCATTGCAGTGCCAGTCAACTTGAACAAGAAGACAAGACATTCCTATAGCACCATGTCCATGTGTTCATCATAATTAAAACTCCATTCAGTACACAAAAATAATCACGTTTGTAAAATAAATTTGTTTCACAATTTTTTTTTATTGATATCATAAGATGACACAATAATCGTAAGTTTAATAATACAATTTCATTAAGATTTAACACTTGTTATATTCAGAAATACACGTAAAATAAAAATAGTCTTAAAGTTTATAAATTTTGCAAATGAAATTATTTTCGTGGAAAAAGTCGCAAACGATAACTTTCCTTGAAAAAGTCGAGTTAAAAATAAAACGTTGAACTTCCATTCAAAAGTCAACAATACCACTTATATTGGAAGACACATAAAACTTTGAGATAATCATTTTCTAACTTGGAAAACATGATAATGCGTTTATCTGTTCAGATCGTAATATAAGCACCTGAAACGGATCGGTTCTAAGCAATCAAGTAATTGACATGTTCATAACATAGACCAACCACATATACAATAGAGGATAAATAATTATTTGAATTGCACAGAACTGAAAATTCACCCATGCACCTACATAGGTCCAGTACTAAGTGCATGGTCTAGATCAGCAATCAAGTCATTCACATCCTCAATTCCCACGGAGATACGGACAAGATCCTCGGTTAGACCTCTAGCCTCGCGCACTGCAGCGGGTATGGCTGCGTGGGACATAAAGCAGGGCATGCTTATGAGGGACTTCACACTCCCTGCAAATAAACAATAATCACATTATCTAGTGAAACTCAAGACTAGTAGTCTAGTACCATGATATCTTTAGAATCATACGGCCATTGAGTCCTTAATTGAGTGAGATTTTCTATGCAATGGAGTCATGGAGAATATGTAAGTGAACATGTACACTTGAGTAGGAAGAAGAATTGTTACCAAAACTGACGGTTATGCTGAAATACTTGGTGGTCTCAGTTATGTGCTTGGAGAGTGCCACCGACCCTGTCAAGAAACTGAGCACAGAACCTGCCCCCTTTGCCTGCAAGAAGCATTCATAGGAATTGATATAATAAAAGAAGAGGAAGTAGGTGGATGGACAATGGTGATGTGAATAAATTTCTGGTGGTATTCAATATTTTGATCTGAAAGCTCTCACTACCTGAGAATTGTGTAAGGTGCGTCCAGGATGGCCAGGAAGACCAGCATAATAAACCTCCTTCACCCGGGGATGGGAGAAGAGAAATTCTGCAATCTTTTGTGCATTCTCCTACCAAAGATGCCAAAGGATTCATTTCAAAAATGGAGATCATAACAATGGGAAGTACATTCCAAGTAAATCTTCAAGCAGAAGCACAATCCATACAACATAACTGACATCATAATTTGGCTTTGAAACTAAAATAAATGCTGGAGAAAAATGAACAAAAATATACTCTTATTCATCAAAGCGAAAGTCCAACTTTCATTTTCGGATAGTCCCAAAATGAGAGTCCGGTTTTAAAATTATGTACATAATCACTACATACAGTAAGTTCTAATCTTGATTGTCCATTACGTTGATATCAAATTTTCCTATAACACCATAGTCCCTCCCTTCCAACTAAAATATAAGAATATGAGATATTTTCAAATTCAAAATTGATGTAAAATCATTTAAGTAGTGAAGACAATGATCTTGTAATTAGTAGTATTTCTTAGAATAGTTTACAATTTTCATATTTGTATTATTAAAATTATATGAATTCAAATTATTTTTTAATTTAAAAAAATCTCATATCGACTCCAAAAGGCAAAATGTCAAATGGGCAGGTTATTCTAATGGGAGTGAGATCCTCTCTCCATCCCATCGAACCTCATATTGACATTTCACCTAAACTCATATCAAGGTCAAGATCTTTTTCACTTGATTGAATATTAATTCACGAATTCCAGCCATTGCCCCTAAGGAGATTGCGGGTGACAAGGAGTGAGGGCGTACTAATTTTGTTTCTGCAGATGGTGTACTTTTAACCTACAAGAATTTGTAGGGTGACAAGCCATTGCATTGAGGGGATACTTTGGTCGTTGTCCAGGTTGTACAATTGTATGGGTTATAGTGAACGATGGCAATGTAGGGTTCTAAAGACGGTGGAAAAAGAAAACTGAAGAACCAGGTGGTCCGTAGTGGACTAGGAGACCGATGTAATTATACCATTTATTCATAATAAGAATGAAAGGTTACATCAGTTAAGGGCAGAATAGCACCTGTTGCTTCTCGACGCGCAAAGCCATTGTCTTAATGCCTCGTAAACAGATCCAACAGTCAAATGGTGCTAACCCAGAGCCTTCTGCGTTTTGTAGGAAATACAAGTCCTTCGCCAACCTAGCATAAATTGAAAAGTAATATGATCCCACAGAGAAAAATGGAATGTTTTCTAGAATTATTGTTTGATTACAAATCACCGTTGAAATCTACGAAGTCCTGTAAATGGATTGTTTGACTGCTCAATGATACTGTTACATTTGTTTAAGGGGGATGGGGTTGAATTGATAGAGTCTAAGGATGACTGCTAACAAACAAGTCTTCATATGAAATACAACCTTTCCCCTTTTACAGCAAGCACACCGGCCATGACGTCACTATGTCCAGCAATGAACTTAGTAGCTGAGTGCATTACAATGTCTACAAAAAGAAACTATCCACACTAAATAACTAATAATTATTTCAAAAGCTGATATTCAAAAGATCTAATGCATCACCAACATAAAATTTTCACAACCTGCTCCAAGCTCCAGGGGCTGTGATAGTACAGGAGACATAATGCTGTTATCCACCAACACAAGAGCACCATGAGCATGAGCAATCTTTGCTATTTTCTGAAAACAATAAGAATCCTTTTTAGAAAATAACAATTTGATGTAATGATCGATTAACCATTAAGAACACTGCAAGAACTCAGAGACTTCTTATATAAAGATCAAGAAACCTTTCCCTTTTCCTTCTACCTTGATTTTAAACCAGTTTTGGAGACAGCGACAGACCAACAGAAAATAACCATCTCAATTAGTACAGTGGTCATAAGTGTGTCTCATTAGCTCCCTGAGTCGATTTTTGGAAAGTATATTAAGGAAAGCAGCATAACAGGGGGGCATATTCTGTGCACACAAAGTATACAACTAGAAAACAAAGTGGTAGACTGAAGCAGCGACTGAACTAGTGTAATGCACTTGGAGACCTCAGCCAGCTCGATTTATTTTAGGTTTAACATATACTAAAGATCTTTAACTCTTTTTGAAGAATTGATTGACATGGTAATAACTAGAGGTGCTCCACTAATGTCCTATTGGCCTAGCAATACATGTTACTTTAAAATTAAGTGACCTAGGTTTAATACATCTCTTCACTGTGCCAGTTGTAAAAATCAAATGAATGAAAGGAAAACGGGATAACCTTCTACTACCTAAATGAATTTCCAGGATCCAGAATCTGATGCCAGCACAACCTACTTTATCAGTTTATCTTAAAGTCCATTTCAAGAAACAACAATCAATAGGGGAAAATAAAAGAGATCTATTGTATGATCAAGGCCTGCCACTAAATCTAACTCATTAATGAAGACATTTGAAATATGTCAAGAAGATGTACATAAAGTTTTCTTTTTTGTGAATAAGTCGCAGACTTGAGAAAATTCAGTTGTGCATGAAAACATAAAGGAAAGTTGGAACTTAGCAAGTCTACTTCTTTATTATTATTATTATTATTATTATTATTATTATTATTATTATTATTATTGTTATTGTTATTATCATTATTATTCATATGGTTGAGTGTAATCTTCAACTTCATAGCTATGACAACTACCTATGCATGTGCATAGAAACCTGTTGACAATGCCATCTCAGTTGTTACAAGGTCTTTTATGTTTTCAGATAACCACACTATGAATCTCCTATACATAGTGGGCTATAACCTGCAAGTCACAGAAGTCTATACATAGTGGGCTATAACCTGCAAGTCACAGAAGTTTCCCAGTACATACGACATACTTTAGAAGCATATTTAAAGAAGATTTTAGAGCATGCATTAATTTGTCTGAAAAGCACTACACTTCAAAGATTCCTAAACTTGTGAGTATGCACATGTGGGTTACATAACTCAGAGGTTTTGAACACAACAACTTACACGAATATCAGAAATTTGTTGTCGTGGGTTGGTTGGACTCTCGAGCCACACAAGCTTAGTCTGGGGTCCAATCGCAGATTCAACCTCAACTAAATCAGACGTGTTCACTCGTCTGTATAGAGAAACAACAGTTATCTCAGCACTTTGAAGGCGTGAAGCTGTAACAGAAATGAACAGAAAAAGAAACAACGCTCTTCCTTACTAGGGTAAAACAAGAAAAACTATACTAACTTTACTATGGCTCCAGTCCTTGGAATGACTTGTGACAGCAATCGATCAGAACCACCATACATGTCATCTCCAGCAACAATCTCTTCACCTATTATGACAATTTTGCCAATCAATATTAAAAATATAAAACAGTGTTTTAGGCTTGAGAAGGTTCAGCTCATAAGGAAACATCTCATAAGTTGGTGAAAGAATGATAGGAGATTGGATTTTGTTTGTCCTGTGAGACCCCTGGAATTTTTTAGACTACAATATACCACTCATACATATGCCGGAAGATATATGTGTATGCACATGTAAGTTAACAGAGGCTAAGATAGTGAAAAAGCACCAGTTCCAACAAGATGACTGACGGCGGCCAAAGCAGCCATTCCACTGGTAAAGCAAAATGCTCGATCCGCTTTATCAAGCTTTGCCAGAAGGCTGAGAATATGTAAAAGAATAATGCTAACACGCAAAAGTACAGGATAATGATCCAATGAAGTAAAATGATATATCAAACAGATATTCAGACCTTTCTAATGCATCCCGAGTAGGATTGCCACTTCTAGTGTAGTCATAGGGACCATTTTCTAATGCGCCAGGCTGCAGAACAGAAATTAAAACCTAAACTTTAGTATTTTTTGGTAGTACTACAGAAAAGGCATTTCACACAAGTAACCTAACAATAATTGAACAAACTTCCTAGTGTTTGAGATTCCTAATGTGTGCTAGCATGCAGCCAAGCAGTGCACCTGACACACACACACACAGAGAGGGAGAAGTAAACTTGAACATGCATTAGTGTGCACTAAAGAACCTCTGTGTACAATGGAACGAACATTTGAAACAAATGCAAAGCCCAGAATAGAACACAGCAAAATTATGTGTTTGTTATATATACTTAAACCTCACAATTGCAACCTAATGATAAAATAACAAACAAATACTCTTACATTTAAAACACATCATAAAATACTCTTACATTTAAAACACATCATAATCATCAAAATTAAACAAGACTCAGAAGTTACCTGCTTGAACGTGGCAGTTTGATAAAGAGGTACACTCATTGAACAATAAGGATCAAACTTATTTTCAAAATTCATCAACACTGTTGAGACACTTGGCTCTCTAACCTTCACATCTGCCAAAAACCAAAACATATGAACAATCACAAAGATTGCCCTGCATCTAGCTACTATTAATACTTGATAAGACAAACAAACCTTCATCAATTTCGGCGATACTATCAACTACTGCTGATGCTTTCACGTTCATTTCTTTGTCTCTCAAGCAGTTCAATTCAAATTTCTTAGCTAACAAGACCGAGTTCCCCTTACCAAAAATCGGCTTGCATCCAAAACTCGCTTGTGAATTCCCGATCATAAAGCCCTACAAGTTTAACCCAATTCAGAGAATCAGAAATAAACCCAGAATCCCACTTTGATTACTAAATAAATGAGAAAGTGGAAAAAAATCTAACGTTATTTCATTATTGTCTTGGTTTCTTCCGAATTAGTGAAACTCCAGTTAGCCATAATATATAATTCTATCAGATTTTGTCAGTTTTCAAAAAAGAAAGCTTCTTTAACAAAAGTAAGAATCAAAAACCCAAATCCCTCGTAATTACAAGAACACAAAAGAAAGTACAACGAAAAAGGTATTAAAAAAAATCACAAATGGGCATAATATATTTACTACTGTTTTTGTATTTTGCAAATTAGAGAAACTTAGACAAAATCTATATACTTATATCCAGCTCAATTAATTTCAATTCACCAAATGGGTCTTTTGTATTTTTTTCAAGTTTCAACATTTCTTTCTTTCTTTCTTTTTTTCATTTTTTTTTGGTAAAAAGAAAAAGAAAAAAAGAAAAAAACAGAGTCATAATATATGCACACATAGAAAGACAGTTAGGTACTCACATGGTCGTTAAGCTCATCTGGAATAGAAGGTAAAAGGGATCTGAGAGATAAAGAAGAAGAAGCAATAGCCATAACTAACGTAAGGAGGGTTTTGGGTTTGGGAGAATTAGCGAAAAAGTGATGGACATTTTGAAGTGGGTTGGGTTTATATAGAAAAGAGAGCGGAGTGAAACAAGGATTCGCATTGGGCAAGATTTTGTTACGAACAAAAGTTGCCTCCACCAGTCCTCCTTATATAAATTCGGAAAAACTCTTACCCTATCCATCCACATTTTCTACTAAAAACTATTATTACATACATAATTTATTGCATTTACACATATATAAAATTATATCAATTTTGATTTTTTTTTAAAAAAAAAAGCCAAGCTATTTCAGAATGGATAGAGTAATAAACATTTCTAAGTTTGAGATCATTTTATTTATTTTATTTTATTTTATTTATAGTTTGTAAGTAGAGTGATATAGTGAGAATTTTTTATAGTTTCTGATAACTCTTCAAAGTATTTTTTTAATATATTTTTGATTGAAGTAAAAAAAATTATATTTTTTTGACGAATCACTTTTGACAGAAGTACAAAACATAAATTTATTTTTGTAAATTATTAAGGAATTTCTTACTACACGCCTACAGTTATGAATTTTTATTAGGAGGTTCAGGTCTTCCTAGGACCTTCCTATATATTTTCGACACGTGTAATGGTCATACATAATTAATACAAATTGACCTCCACATGTTATGGGCTATTGGTTGAAAAAGTAATTATTGTACACGTGTCGAAAATGTATAGAAAAGTCCTTTTCCTAGCTAGAAGACCTGGACCTCCTAATAAAAACTCCTACGGTTATAATTATATTTATCTACTAATCATGTCATTGGGTTAACTCAATACAAAATACCATATATGTATGTATATTTTTGCAATAGATAATATGATTCTACAAAATTAGATGTTGTCATCAGTGTTAATCCTGTAAGTAGTGGAATATTTTATTATGTTGGATAGGGATTATGGAAAGAGATTGAGAGAAAGATGATCAGACTGAGAGGGTGGGTGGGATCATGAGATAGGGATTAGATATACTCCTTTCGTCCCAAATTAATTATTCAGTTTTGACTTTTTTAAGTCAAATTGATTATTTTTAGAATTAATAATTAAGCATATATAAATATATTTCTAAAATTATAAAAATTGGGGTTAGTAATAAATTGTATATACTTTCTTTTGGTTATAATCTCTTCACCTATATTTTAGCAAAAATAGTAAAAAAATTAGTTTTAAAAATAGTCAATTTAACTTTAAAAAGTTAAAACTGAACAATTAATTTGAGACGGGGGAGTAAATAGGAGCATTAGTCTGAGCTTTACAGATAAACATCTAAATTCATCACCTTCGTTATTATAATAATAATAATAATAATAATAATGTAATGTTCATTTCTGAATACTTTAGTACTCATGAACTTATCTGATTTTAGTACGCAACTGTATAAAAAAAAACAAATTAATATGGAGTACAGTAATTTGGGATTTGATAACAAATAACAGTAATTTTTTTGAAACCCAATTTTGGAGAATATAGGAAATTAACTTCACACAGAGAAAAAAAGAAGAAAGAGATTCATACATGTGCAAATCGAACTAAGACTTCAGAGTTCACATGACTTTGAACTTAACCAATAGCCTTAGAACTTATTGAACTTATCATAATTGTCTTTTAAGTCTATAAAGTTGTGCATTTTTATACAAACTAGCTTTTTTACCCGGGTAAAAGATATCAATTAAAATTTTAAAATTGATATAAGTTTAGAAGTATTTCATTATACAGTTATGAATTTCATAATTTTTTTATTGAAATTTTTTATCATGGTCCAAATAATTTTATTTTTTTAATATAAAATTTGCAATACACTCGATTTACATCGAAGAGATTACAAACCTCATAACTGAAATATGGAAAGTATACAATTTAACTTCATCATGGTTGTATCAAAATAAAGTTATGTTAGTTTATATCCTATTAATTTATTATTAATGTAAGTTTTTCTTTTGTTCGGCCTATATAACAATTTTCGTTTTTCGTTTTAAACTGAACACCAAGGGTCTAGAAATATGAATTATTTCTGTTTATATTTTGAATTTATTGTTTTGAATACCGCTAATAATGTGAACAGTTTTGATTATTATTTTGAATACATATAGAAATAACCATTAAATGCATAAATAGGTGTTAACTTGTATTAAAAGAGACAAAATTAAGTGTGATTTTATATACCTTAGTAGATTAATTATTTAAGTATATAGAGGACACGCTCAAAATTCTATTAGAATAATAATGTTAGGAAAATAAGTTCCAAGAATACCAATAAAATTAGTCATTGATGTTTTTCTGCAAAGGCAAATACCCGCTTGCACGCAAAAAAAGAAGGCGGCGGCAAATGCACACAAAGTACTACACAGATCATAAAGCAAGTCTTTTTCATAGCTATAAACATGCATACATGTAACCCCGCATAATGAATCAAATGATTCGGGCTTAATTCGTATCCGTTTAATTAAAAGTTTGATTCGAATTCAATTCGAACTATAAACTATTCAAATATGATTAAATTTTAAAGTTTGATAAATTATTCGAACTTTTTCAAATTATAATTTTTTTTATTAATACTCGAATTATATTCGCTCGAAAAAATTCTAATTGCTCGGTCTCAATTCGAGATCGTACTTTACTCGCTACTTAAACGAATCTCAATCAAACTTTATTTAAAACTCAATAAATTTTATGAACTTAATCTGAGTAACTAAATACTCAACTCGACTCGATTCATTTACACCCTTACACATGTCCATTACTACATGTAAAACTACCTACCTAGTTGCTAGGGACTGTCACTAAAGCCTCGAATCCGTCGCCTATGGCCTGAAATTATTGTAGAATAGTCAACTAGACATTCAAAAAACTTGACTGTCGTGGATCCATCAAAACACTAGATAATATCTCATTAAGCTATTGCAATTGGATTATTCTTCATAAACTGCAAATATACACACAAGTACACAACAGATCGTTAATTAAGATTTCTCAAACTAGACAATCAATTTAATCATTTCTTTTTTAAATCAACCACCATTTCATGAATTAAGAACTCACTTGAGCATTTTATATAACTCTTTTCATTTTAAAATATAACATCAAATTTAATATAGAAAAAATTTTAAACTCAAAATTTATGTGATTAATCTTACTTTTGAATGCAATAAAAACTTGTACTCTTTACTCGGTTTTAACCGAAAAATTCAAAATTGGTCCAACAGAGAAAGTATTTAATAATATTTTTAGATAGTTTATAATTTTGATAAATCATATTATCAATTTTAAATTTAAAAATATTGTTGGGGAAAGTTCATGGCTGTTGCCTGTTTGGGCTTGGCGAGTTATTCAAAGTCAACTTCCTCCCAATCGCGGATATTAAAGAAGCTATCTAGCCATAACAACTAACCCTCCAATGATAATTAACATGTCTTCAACCACCACAACCAAATCTATGGATTTTATGGTCCTCTCATTAATTTCCATAGCGGCCTCAACTTCTGCACTTGCTTTCTTCTCCGAAACCAACTTCTACTACGCCAATTTGGCCCCATTTGGCACCTTATTTCTCTGTTTTCTTTCCTCTACATTCATTGCCCTCCACTTCATCCTCTTCTTCTTTCACCAACACTTGAAAAACGCAAAAATCCTACACGGAGGCTTTCGCCAATACATTGCAAAACCGGTAGTGTTTTTCGCTACTTGTGACCTTTACTTTATACCCGACAAATCGCCAGCAGGTCTCTTGTTTGTGATCTCTCTTTGGATTGATGTGAATGTTATTCTTCAGATTATTCGGCCTTCATCCAAATCCTATGTCCCAAATTTGATCCTGACGGCGATATCAAGTAGAGCTATAGAACTGTATGGGTGGAACAATGGCACTTGCTGGTTGATCATGTTCTTTTGTTTTGTTGTCGTGTATGTGGGGAGCATGTATGAGGACAATGTTGCATATTCTGAATATCTGGCTAGACAAACCAAAAAGGTCACAAAGAGCCTAACAATGGTATGTGAAAGTTGAGAAATGGTGTGTGGAATTTTCATTTTCATTATTCCACATGTATGATTTTACAAAAATGAAATAATAAGAATGGATACAAAGTTCAAATTTTGAACCCCTTTTTTTTTTGGTAGCTTCTTCCTCTTGATTGCAACGAGTTGAGCTGCTAATCACTTTGCTAGATCCTACTAGTATCGGAAATATCAGCGACTGTCAATATTACATCAAACAATATAAACAAAATTACATACATACAATACAGTACAACCCGAACAGAGCAAATATTAGATATCAAACAATATAAACAAAATTACATTCAACCCAAACAGAGAGGTTGATTCTTCAAGTATTTTGATTCTATAATAATGAATCCAAACACGAGCTTAAGTCATTTTGTCGTGCATTACCTGCTGGATGATAACAAAAGTCAGTTAACTCCAAAGAAGCATAGACATTGATAGAGCGCTAGCTACAATCATGAAAACTCAGGGGCACTGCTACCTTCCACTTTATCATTAGATCCCAAGAGAATGATGGTAACAATTTCAACTTCTTTTCTTTTTTTCCCATTACCGGCAGGGCAGAATATGATACCCCAATTTTAAGAATATGATACCTCTAATAAGAATTCCAATTTATAAAATAGTCAGTACCTCTTTTTCTCAAAAATTAAATAAATTCAATGATTTCCACATTCTAAAAGTAAAAAAAAATAAATTCACGTTCTTAACATCAGTGTAAATATGAGTAGGCTAGCTAAACAGAATTAAGACTTCAAAAATGCTGTTTCCTTATGGTTTCAATGATTCAAAGCAAAACTGTTGGAAAGTGTAAAACTGTCGAATTTAAATGCATGTATTGCCCCATCAATACAAAAATCTCAGATCCAAGCTTACTATTGTGATTGCATGTTCTTCTACAAATTCAAACACGCACAAGTAAAGAGATCATTAATTTAAGATTTGGAGCACTGAAGACTTTTGAGTAATCTCCTCTTAAATTTTATCATTACTTCCTCAAAATAAATCAGTTTTTAAGTAACCACTTGAGTGTTTTATATAAATATAACCGCAGAGCATTGTAAGTACAACTAGCAAGTGGACAAGAAATCAAAGTTCATGGTTGTTGCCTCTTGGGAATTATTCAAAGTCAACTTCCTCCCATTCCTACATAAACAAACCATACCAATGAACCCTCCAATAACAAAGCATGTCTTCATCTTTGCATTTTACAGTCCTCTCCTCAATTTCCATCGCCGCCGCAGTTTCTGCCTGCACTTTCTTCTCCAAAACCAATTTTTACAACACCCATTTTGGTAATCCATTTGGCAACTCATTCCTCTGGCTTTTTTCCTCCACATTCATAGCCCTCCATTTCATCCTCTTCTTCTTTCATAATCGCTTGAAAAACACAAAACTGCTAAACGGAGGCTTTGGCAAATACATTGTCACACCGGTATTGTTTTTTGCTACCTGTTACTTGCATGTTACACCTGATAAATCGCTCACCGGTCTCTTATTTGTGATCTCTCTATGGGTTGATGTTATTGCCATTCTTCAGATTATTCGGCCTTTGACCGAACCCAAGCTGCCGATTCAGCTGATGATGGCAATTGTAAGTCGATCTATAGCATTGTATAGCTTCACAGGCACATACTGGTTGATCATGTTATTTTGTAGTATTGTCATGTATGCAAGCAATATTTACAAGGATAAAGTTGCTGTATCTTCTCAAATTATGGAGGGAGACACCAAGAAGGATGCATAGAGGAGAGGCTAACAAATTAAATGGAGTGAAGGTTAAGAAGTGGTGGTTGTATTTGTCAGTGTTCTCCATACATATGATTTACAATTTGAAATAAGAACGTAGACAAGTTTAAATAGGAATTTTTTTTTCTTGTGGTTTCCTCCTTTTGATTGCAAGGATTTGAGGTAATTAATCTCTTGTTTGGATCCTGCTTGTGGTTAAAACTTATGTTGTATTCCCTCAATTCCATGAGAAGTTCCATTATTTGAGTTTTATCCTAATTAATTAGTTTATGAAATCCTAAAATTTAAATTGTGATGTGATTATTTTAATTTTGAAAAACACTACAAATGACTTTCAAAGAGTTGACATCTTGAGAGTTCTAAATCACTTATGGCTAAAGTATAAAATTTGTGTTTTTGTGTGAAAGCACAAAATATAAAATGAAGAAAAATAAAATTTAACTCCTCTAAACACTTGCCTATAAGTTTTCATTAATTTTTTTAAAAAATCACTTTTATTATTATATAACCAAACACCATTTTAACTTTACCATAAAAATACTTTATCAAAAACTCTTAACTTATAGGTGCTTCATTTCACCAAACCGTTCCACATTGTTCTACTAAAGGACAATAATTATAATTGTATTTAAAAGTGAATCATCACATCGATAAGCTTTAACTCAGTTGGTGTACTAGACATCTTATAAAACAAGAGCTCTTAGGTTCAATACTTAGTAGTAATCAAAGTAGGGTGTATGTGTTTAAATTCAATCTAAACTATCCAGGGTCGACGCTTAAAGCGACAACAAAAAAAAGGGCCTTTTGTAAATTGCTATTAAGATTTGGGCCTATTTAATTGGGTAAATTTTTTGTGGGCCTTTAAATTAAAACTGGCGTGGGCTGAGCTCTTTTGTTTGGGTATATATATATATACATAACACAAAGGGTCTTTAACACTAATATACAACAATTATAAAGTATTTATAGAAATAAAACACACACAAAATAATTACAAAAATAACACACAACATATACTAATACTCACTTAGCGTCCTGTGTCTACACTTGTAATTAATGATTCTCCCCCCTCCCTCCTCTCCCCTCTCCCCTCTCCCCTGTATATACTAATACTATGGGCTATGAGTTTATAGATCAAGAAATTCATTACAAAAAGCAATGTTGCGGGACCGAATAAATCACTGCCAGTGACGGTCATGGACTAGAGAGATGGGGCTTACAGATTGGACTCGCAGATGGGGTTATTCACTAACTTGTAAAATGAAATCAATAGTATGGAAAATAAGTTGAGGAGGAGGGTAACCAACCCTTAATACAAAGGTAATCAACCTTAATACATAGGTAACCAACCTTTAATATAAAGGTAATCAACCCTTAATACAAAGGTAACCAACCCTTAATACAAAGGTAATCAAAACTTAATACAAAAGGTATCCAACCTTAATACAGAGGTAACCAACCCTTAATACAAAAGTAACTAAACCTTAATACAAAAGGTATCCAACTTTAAAACAAAGGTAACCAAAAATTAATATAAAAGGTATCCAACCTTAATACTAAGGCAACCAACATTTAATACAAAGGTAACCAAACCTTAATACCAAGGTAATCAACCCTTAATATAAAGGTAACTAAACCTTAATACAGAGGTAACCAACTTTTAATAAAAAAGGTAACCAACCCTCAATACAATGGTAACCGAAACTTAATACAAAAGGTATCCAACCTTAAAATAGAGGTAACCAACCTTTAATACAAATGATTACCTTGGTATGAAAGTTTGGTTATCTTGGTATAAAAGTTTGCCGAACCCATTAACCATTTGTCCGAAAAGAAGGAAGAAAACGAGTATGGAGGAACTAGGGATTCCTCGGGTTCAGGATCTTCTGATAATATGGACTTGAAAAAATCCATTACGTGAATGAATAATCGAGGAACTATGGTTAGGGTTTCGGCTAAATGGTTCGAGAACTTAGATGTTTGGATATACTTGCATACATATACTTTAGGATTGAAATTGTGATTCGAAGTTGCGGTAGTGACGGTGACTTGGATACGCACTATGCGTATTGCACCACTTGCATCTTGGGCTCATAATCTTTAATATGACTTCCCCAACTCACAGTCACAGACCATATTAAAGAAGAAGAACAAATGAAAAATGAAAAAAGGAGAGAGAATACTTTTGTAAATAAAAATAAAAAAATATAATACTTTTGTAATTATTTTATGGATGTATGATTTTTGTAATTATTTTCAAAAATGTACTAATATATGTAATTAACCCTAACACTAACACAAATACCTCTTGTGGCCCTAAAAATTTGTCAATTTTAGTGGGTCTAAAGCCCGGACACCTTGGGCTTTAGCACAGGACTGGTGCTGAAACTATCAAAAAAAGTGAATTATACTTAACTTTAAATTTAAAATTTCACGACTTGTCTTTAAAATTTTAAAATAACTCTTTCGTAGAATAATGAGAGTATTTTATGTCTATTTCGTTATTCTTTTCTATCATGCATCAATTTTTTTATTTTGCTTTATATTTCAAAATTTTATTAAAACAATCTTTTTATATATTACGTCAAAAACATGTGATTGTTGTTGAGAGTATTCATATTTATATAGTTTGTAAATTAATAAAATATATAACTAATTAAATATTGAGGTGTATGCTCGTAATAAAATTTGACATATTTTTATTGTAATATATATTTTTTATGTTATTAAAATTATAAATTATTGTTCTTAAAAAACTTATATATGTTTGACCGTGTGAGGGTCTTTGAAATAATTGATTTGAAATGATAAAAATTGCATACAAATCATATAATCATGAAAGAATCAGGTGATGTTTGATTGTATCTTAATACTCTACCCCTTAATGCATTTTAATGTATTTTTTTAATAGTTTAAATTTAATTTTGTATCTTAATGATTTAGAGGTATTTAGAATTTTTTTTTAATTTTAATTAAGATATATTAAGATATAATCAAATACTACCTTAGTTATCAGTCTTTATAAGACAGTAGGACCCCGTTTAGTAGACCGTTTTAAGTTGGACTAATTCGCGCTCAGACAGTGAACTGACGGTCCACCCGCTAATCACGCCGTTACACCTTTGTACATCTTCTGTCTGTACTCAAAGTCCATCCTTTCCCAAATAGGAAATAGATGTCTGCCTGTTCGGCAGTTACTTATAAGTTGATTAAACTAACTTATAAGTCATTTGTCACTATTCCTCTATTCGGCAACGACTTATTTTTAAATTTATAAATTAATTTTTAAGTCAAAAAAATAAGCAAGTATTTATAACCTATTTTAAAATGACTTATAAATCATTTTAAAAATAAGTTAGTTTGACCAAATATAATGTTTATTTTACCCCTCTCATATTTTGTCTCTCTTTTTATTAATGTCTTTTTAGTAATCTTTATATTTGATTTTAATTTATAAGTCATTATAAAGCGAATACCTTCGTAACTTATTTTAATTTAATTTCTGATTTATAAGTCAAATTAATACCGAACACTTTTATTTATAAATTACAACTTAAAATAATTTATAAATTAACTTATATTTTAATTTTAACTCATTTTAAAATAAGTCGCGGCCTAACAGGCTCTAAGGTATCCCTTCTACACAACCGTTCCATTCCTTAGAAGATCACCAAAATAAACAAACCCCCAACTTGAAGAAATCGATAAGATAAGAGGCATGGCAGTGCCATGGCGTATGACGCTATGGATGGGTAAGATGGTGTGGGTAGCTAGCTGTATGTGGGTGGGTCGTTTCTTGTTTGTCTGTTGTTGATGAGATTGCTGCCGTCTTCCGCTCCGGCGATATGGGTCCTTTTCATGTTGGTTGATTCCAAGAATTTCTGCCCTACTTAATCACCCGTGCCCTGGTTTGTTCTCGTTAACTTGTTGCTCCTTCCTGGTTTATCAATTATGCTCCTTTGATTGAAAATAAATATAACCCAGTTGCGTTTTTATTATTTGGTAAGAATTTCACAAGTCATTAACCCAAATAAATGAACTGATTATATATATATATATATATATATATCCATTGCCAACATTATAATATTAAGATTATCTTTACAAGAGATTTAGATCGTCCAATCACGGACCCGTCCGCACGTCGAGTCCGCAAAGCTAAGCTCGTTTTTGTAGTAGGATTGAACAATCTCCACCTGACTACCAATTCGTATGCACACCTGTGTAGACTGGCCAAAGAAGCATATTGGATGGCCTCCTTACCTCTAAAAGGTTAACCTATTAGGTTGAGGCTTTATGATATTTAATTTATCCGATGTGGGATGCATGTGAAATATCAAACATTTTTTGCCCTTCCTTTAAGAAATCAATTCAATTCGTCAGCAGTTTAATACTACAGGCTGAAGAACTTTTTTATGCGGTTTTCTTAAATTCGTTAACTTTGTGGACGATCAAGCTATTTAACTGAAAATCAATCAAAGTAAAATCATGAAAATTCTGCACCTACTTAACTAATATAAAAAAACAAAAACTTTTATTACATACCTGTATATCCTCACTTGCAGACCCCATTGATTCTTCAAATTGATTTTCTCTCACTATATCTCCTTTTGGAACCAAAAAGGTTGAATCTCTAAACAATTTCTACAAGCTGTCAAGTGGTAATTAAATGATCTGTACAATTAGAGACCAGGGCCGGCCCTGGGCAAAAAAATTCAAGTGTGCCCCTTTATACAAATTAAAGAAAAAAATAAATGAATTATCAACCAAATAATTTTATTAAAATTATAAGAATTTACAAAAGATAAGGAATCACACTTTGGGTCTCATTAAAACCTTGTTTGGGGAAAACCCAATGGGACAAAACCCCAAACGAAGGAAAAAGAGTACCCCGGATTGTAAATATTGCATTAAAAAACTCAAACTACATATTTGAGTCCACATGCTTCCTCTCGAATCTCCATAAGCATTTCTTGATTTGATAGCAATGAAATCTGAACCACAAAACATCATTTAAAATGTCTTCTTGTTGCATTTTTAGATGCAAAATCATCGATTATACTATCATATTTAATGTTTTCTAACATATCCTTTTCAATGCATAATATCGCTAATCCATTTAGCCTATCCTGAGTCATGGTGGTCCGCAAGTAAGATTTCAATAATTTTAATTTAGAAAAACTTCTTTCAGCAGATGCCACAGTCACAGGTATAGTCAATAATACCCTATAAGCAACCATTACATTAGGAAACATATCCACACTATTTACAAACTCAAGAATTTTAATGGATGTCCATGGTTTAGTTGTTTCATATGCTTCTTTTGGTAACATCACTTGCAACACCTGTAATTCTGAAAATAAGTCTTTTGCATCAATATCAGAAACATCACCATGTTTTAAAGCATTTTCAAGATTCACACAAGAACTTTTCAATTCATTATCATCAAACGAAGTCAACTTTGCAGCATCAAATAAGAACCCAAAAATAGATTCAAAACAATGCAATTGTTCAAACCTACTTTTCAATTCACCAAGAGCAATATCCACTATAACAAGAAAATAATCAGTTCTAAATGATTCTTCAGCTGATTGTTGTTCCCTATCACTATTGGAAACCTCATCAAAATGCCTTTTTCTACAAACTTGACGTTTTTTTGGAAATACAGGCTCAATTCCCATATCAAGGGAAATTTCCTTAGCATCAATCATGGCAGAAACAAACACATTTATTCTATAGTTTTCAAAAAATAAAACAAGTCCTTCTAATTGTCTTACAGCAGCATCAAGACGCATGTCTTCATATTGTAACTTTTTACTAACTAAGTTAATCTTATGCAAAATGTCATGCCAAATAACCAAACTTAATATAAACTCAATTTTGCATCAAGATTATCCCAAACTCGTGGATCATAAATGTTCAAATCAAATCTTGTTTCCGGACTTTCATCAAGTAAAGGTTCATCACTATTTTCATTTTCATCTAGATCACCAATTTCTTCATTCACATCATTCTCATTTTCTACTAATTCTTCCAATTGAATTGATTGTTCATATTCATTTGGTAAATCTCCATCTAAATTTTCAAGTGAAACATTGGTTTGTTTAACAAAATATTTATTCAAAGATCCTCTTAAACTTTGAGCAATTTCTTCTTCTTTTTTCTTTTTCTGTCTCTTGAGATATCCAGAAAGTTGTTTCTTAGGAAACATTTTTTAATGTTTATAATAATTAATAAACACAACACAATAAAACAATAAAACTAATTAACAAAGAATAATAAAACCTGGATTTTGAGCATATTTTCTTCCACTTGAAATTCCGCAAATGAACCTGCACAAAATGAACATTTTTAATGAAAATATATAACAATATACAAACATATATAACAACGAAACATATATATAACAGTAGATAAATGAAATCAAATTGATATATATAACAGTAGATAAAATATATAAAATCAAATTGAAAATACAATTATACAAACATATATAACAAATTAACAATATTAACAAAAATTAGGGAATCATTTAAGCCAAAATTTTCAACATTTATAACAACAAATAAGGATCACAGTAGATAAATGACCCAATGATTTTGGAAAACCACACAAAAACATCACTGGAGCGTCTTTAAAAAAAATGGTTTAGAAACAAAACAATATGTAAGTATAGATCAAGTGAAGCTGTAGACCAAGTTGAACGCCTATGAGTAGCAATTGATGGATAAAAGTACAGCACATAATAAATAGAGAGAATACCTAAAAGTTGCGGCTGCTTCTGACCATAGCTTTCAACTTGCGGCTGCTTCTGACCAAAGCTTTCAACTTGCGGCTGCTACTAGTGATTAGTTAGTGTCTTAGTGAATACCTAAAAGTTTAAAAAATCTCATCTCTTGGGCTGCTTCTGACCACATTTGGGCTGCTGTAAATAAAAAAAAAAAAATTGGGCTGCTGCTACAACTTCTCCACATTTGGGCTGCTGCTAAATTTCAAATTTTTGAGCCCTCCTCAGGTATGGGCCCTGGGCGGTAGCCCTGGCCCAGGGCCGGCCCTGTTAGAGACCCATATCCGGATCCAAACACAACATCACAAAAATCAAATTCATCATTCTTCCTTCATTAATTACACCTAAACTTTCAACTGTAATTCACCAAACCCGAAAAACCAAAAGATCTAAAGACCCCAAAAAGAATCCAACACAACAATATTACTAGATAAAGATCGAAACTTTTCACTCCACTCAAAAAAAATTCTCCAAGTTCTACTCGATTGTCCGCAGAGTTAACGAATTTAAGGTTGTTAGGATCCTCTTTAATCTTTGCCTCAATTTCGTATTGGTTCAAAATAAAGACTACAGAGAAAGAAGGATTCTGGCCAATTTGACGTAAAAAATAAAAATAAAAAATCTCTGAGTCGCAGTTTAATTGTGTGGACGAGAATTACTTTTTGAAAAAAAGTATTTTTGTACATTGACATAGTGGGTCTCCGTCCGCAGAACTAAACTGCGGGTTCCCCCATAGTGCGGATGGATCGGTCCCCGTATATGTGTGTGTGTATATATATATATATAAACATTGGAATTGAGACAAAACCCTAACAATGGAAAAAGGAAATTATGGAGAATTGGACAGCAAGAAAAGAAATAATAGAGAGAAAGATCAATTCACTTTTTTTCACAAATTTGCTCAGTTGATTACACGGATATATATCTGTTAGAATGTGTTAGGTAGGGAAAACATGTTTCCATGTTTTCCTTTCCATGTTTTCCTCTTCATGTTTTCTTCCTAGAATTACGGGAGCACTATCCATAATTTATGGAAGCACTATCCATAAATTAAGGGAACACTACTTTGTGAAACTAGTAGATAAGCCAATGTAACTCAATGTAAATAAGATGAGAGAAGCAATGTAAATGTTTATGTGAGAAGTATTAATGGAGAAACCCAAAATTAGTTTCTCTCTTTCAATCTCAGTTTCTCTCTTTCTACATGGTATCAAAGCTACGTTCCTTATTCTTCTCTTCCAACATGGTATCTATTGTTGATGTCTCTTCCAACATGGTATCCATTGTTGATGTCTCTTCCAACATGGTATCCATTGTTGATGTCTATTCCAACATGGAATCTATTGTTGATGTTTCTTCCAACATGGTATCCATTGTTGATGTTTCTTCCAACATGGTATCCATTGTTGATGTTTCTTCCAACATGGTATCCAATGTTGTGCTTGACTTTGTTTCATGGCTGGTTCGTAGCTGCACATGGGCTGATTTCCAGCACATTGCAGCTACTTTTCTGCGTGTGGGGCCTGCTTATGGGTTGGTAGTGTCTCTTCCTTATGCAGATTTTATAGAGAGATGTTGTGTTGGCCATGTATGTTGAGCATAATTTGCAGTCACGTGGATCTAATTTTTTGATATCCTTTGGAAAGTTTATTCTCCTCGGATATATATTGTACTCATCTTTTACATGGCGGAACAAAGTGGTGCTAGCAGTGAAGTTCATGTCAGTAGTATGGGACAACAAGTTGTTTCATCTATTCTGTTTCAAGTTGGGTATGCGAAATATCTATACACCAACTTGAGGAGGAGTGTTAGAATGTGTTAGGTAGGGAAAACATGTCATGTTTTCCTCTCCATGTTTTCTTCCTAGAATTAAGGGAGCACTACCCATAATTTATGGAAGCACTATCCATAAATTAAGGGAACACTACCTTGTGAAACTAGTATATAAGCCAATGTAACTCAATGTAAATAAGATGAGAGAAGCAATGTAAATGTTTATGTGAGAAGTATTAATGGAGAAACCCAAAATTAGTTTCTCTCTTTCTACAATATCCATTAGCTCATCACATGGATGCACGCCATAGCAGTGAGTAAAAGGGAATCCCACTCTCGATTCTAACATAACGAAAAAGTGACTACATGACCCAATAAAGAAATGCCAGCACAATTGACCCCTAATTACTTAATTAAAATACCAAAACGACAGCGCAACAACAGAATGACTGAGTTGCCATGTTCCAGCGACACCGTTCTTCATATATCTTCAATGCAACGGTCATCTGTCCCTTTACTTCCCAACTTGAAATGCAGCTTGAGAGGTTCTCTATCAAAGGGAAATTGAGCATTTCCTTGATTGTCCATGGCCTCTACAGTCGTTACATTCTCCCCTTCTTGAAATTGTCCTTGCCCACAAGGACTAAAGTTTGGAAATTTGTCCTTGATGACCCCCCCACCCCCCAAAAAAATAAAATAAAAAAATAATAATAATCTTCCCATGTTGCATAAGTGCTTGGTGTATTGGAGCATCGGATAAGAACTTGAGAAACAGTTCCTTCGTTTCACAAGGCGCCTATCCAGAATAGCAATTGGTTCCATTAAAAACTGCCCTTCAGGTCCCAATGCTGGTAGCTCATGACAATGGACCACCCTAGAGCCAATCTTCTTCTTCAAGAGGGATACATGGAATATAGGGTGGACCTGTGAGGTTGACTCTGTAATTGATAATATAGAGGCACGGCAGTGCCATGGCATGGCAGTGCCATGGAGTATGACGCTATGGATGGGTAAGATGATGAGGGTAGCTCTATGTGGGTGGGTCGTTTCTTGTTTGTCTGTTGCTATGAGATTGCTACCGCCTTCCGCTCCGGCGATATGGGTCCTTTTCATGTTGGTTGATTCCAAGAAATTCTGCCTTACTTAATCACGCGTGCATTGGTTTGTTCTCGTTAACTTTTTGCTCCTCTCTGGTTTATCAATTTTGCTCGTTTGATTGAAAATAAATATAACCCTGTTGCCTTTTTGTTATTTGGTAAGAATTTGATAAGTAATTAACCCAAATAAATGATGAATTGATGATGGTATATATATTGATGATTAAAATGTTTATTTTGTGAGATGGGTATTGTTGAACTTGAATTATATGGTTAATTTACAAATTGCAATGATCCTGATGGAGTACTTTTGTGATGCTTTCTTTGGATTCTGTTTGATGGTTTTTATCAGTGATATTTTGGTGAGTTATGTTCTGGACATATAGTTTTGACCTTTTGTTTATCTATTTTTTCTTGCTGTATTCAGGATTGCCTCAAGCGACTAGGAATAGTGATAAACATAGTTGGAGAATCCTTTTAATACCTGCAGCAATAGTTCCTAAGATTTTTTCCTGTGAGGCCACTGCTTTATTTAGTTGCATAGAATTTATGTGATGTCAGACTGTACTGGTGAACTCTTGTAAAGGGATTATATAAGGAGGAAGTAATAAAAGATCATACTAAATTAACTAGGTAATTGATGCTGAAAGAGATCAATCCAAATTTTCTTATATTTTCAAATCCTATAAATTATATAATCAAACTATAAACTTTTGGTCACTACCGTATGAAGACCATATTATCTAACTTGACACTATACAACTATCAGAGCTCAGGCCTCAAAGAGGTGGCTGAACTCACCGCAGACAATATTAGCGAATTTTCATAAAGCAAGAATAAATCTAGAATGGCAGTACCCAAAGCATGACATCTGCTTTTAAATTTGACAAGACACTTATCAGCTAACGTTAAGGAGTCAGCTTAGAAGCCTCCTTGGTGTTGGGTTTGATCCTTCACCCATGAGATAACCCAAAATAAAAAGGATTCTAATTTGTGAAGTTCAAGTTGAATTTAGATTGACTCGATTATGTAGGCCTAATTAAGAAATCAATTAGGAAAAGGAGTAATTGAAACTTGGAAAGTCAGGTGCCTTCTAATTACGAATTGGAATTGGGCATGCATGTATGAGATTAATATAAAAGGTAGGAACCATCTTTGGCAGGCAGCGAGATTGGAATAAAAAGAGCATTGACTCTGTTGTGCAGCCGACCCATGGAGGGATTAATTGAGAGATTTAAAAGGAAAGCAGGTTTATGCTTTCGGGTTGTTCGGGTGACTTATGCCATCACTGTTCTAATCAATTGAAGCTTGAAGACTTATTGGTTTGGGTGTTTTTGGGTGGTGAAGTTAATTAGGTTTCTCAACCTAGTTAAAGGTAAATTTGTACTCTCTCAATTTATTGTGTAAACTCAAGTTTTAGAGTGTAAAACTTGGGAGGATTATTGTAAATCCATTATTAGCGATATAGTGGAGATTCGGAGTTCGACCTGTGATTTTTCCCTTTAAGGTTTTTCATGTTAAATATTGTGTCTTACTTGTAGATGATTATTTATTATTTTCTTTCTCATTATTAGGTTTATTGATTTCCTCTTTAATACACAAAAAGGGAAAAGTTAATTTCTGGGATTGAGATTATTTTATGTGCACTTTTCCCAACACTTAGTGCATGTCTATAGAATCTATACACTGTCCACTATGAGAAAGCTGTTATTTATCCATGCTCCCTGTCTTGGAGTTTAAAATAGGGGAGAAAAGAAAGGAAAGTTGGGGAAAATAAAACTTGAGGAGTGTCTTGGAGTTTTTTTATGGGAGAAGAGAAAAGAAAGCTAAGGAAAGTTGGGGAAAAAATGGCTCATTTTCTCCACAAAGTTTTCTTCTCAAAAATGAGAAGATTTGGAGAGAGGAAAACTTGAGTTAGTAATATTTTCATAATACCAATTTTGCCCTTATATTTTCAACTTAACATAATTTGTTTCCATCTATGTCCTAGGGCTACTTTACAATCTCAATCTACCTTTCATTCACAAATCGCAGATCGCATAAGCCCTTATTCTGAATCTTATATTCGTAAACAAGTTAGTTATGGCGTTGGAACTCATTGTTCTAGCTCAAACCCCTTGCCTTTTCTCATTAGTTCCTAATGTGATGTTGGCTGTCAGTTTGGAAAACACTTGAAACTCTTATATAAAGAGTGTTTCTGGGCGTAGTTTTTAATTTAGTTATGTAAAGAAACACTTTTGTTTAAGTGCTTTCATAATGTTTTTGTACTTGAGTTTAAAAAATCATAAGACTATCCAACCTTTCTTGAAGCCGTTCAAATCAAGTAGAGATGCTTGTCCAAATCAGCTAATACGAAGCATTGCAGATTTTAGCACAAATTGCCCAACTAATATGTATTGAGTTTGTGATGTCCCTGTATACAGCCAGGTTCTTGGACAATTAGAATAAGAATAATAAGAGAGCTTGACAATAATGGGTTAGTATGCCTTTATTACATATAAAAAGGGTAATTAGTAAAAGGGTAAGTTTTATTTCCTTTTCTTCTCAACTCCGAGACAAAACTGAAGAAAATATATCAACTCCTTTCTCTTTTTTTCACAAACTCCCAGACAAGACTAAAGAAAACTATCCTACTTTCTCTAACTTTCTTTTCTTCTTTTTCCTTAACTTTTTTTCCTTTTCTTCTCATCAAAAACTCCCAGATACAGTGTCAAGGATTCACTTATGGCATAAATATCTGGACACGGGCGGATATCAAGTTTCTTAACAAGAGTTTTCTAAAATACATTTTGCTAACAAGAGTTTAAAAATATCTGGACAAGGGCGGATTCATAGTCGACAGTTTCTTAACAAGAGTTTTTAAAGTTATTTTTGATTAGGTTTGTTGGGAAATTAATTAAATATAGTTTATGCATTTCAGATAATTCTTGTAACACCAAAATTGGGTTAATGAAAAAAATAAAGTTAGGCTAACCAAATTTAATGCATACATCATCTTTAAAAAGAAGAGGGTATATTGGTGGAATATAATATAAAAGAAGAGTGCATATTTGGATATAAAGAGTAGATGGTTATATTTGTAAATAAGAATATAGAAAGAAGTGAGCAAATTAGTAACGACATGGTGGCCATGCAGAAGATCCAAAGAAAAAGAAGAAAAAACAAGAGATTTATGTATGAAATGCCAAAGGAGTTAAAGTTGGCAAACAACCCTTGATTACACGTCTAGCTCTCAACTCAAAACGCTTCCAACGCTAAACATGTAGCATCGCTTCACGACGAACTTAGCCAATTCTTAAAGTCTTTATAAACACTACCCCATTCACTCACTTTTTCCATCAACAAGCTATAGCTATAGCTAGCTACCTAATTCACTACTTGCGGATAAGATCAGATCTATATATCGACTTCCTTATCATCAAGTAATTCTCAGTTTTATTTTTCTACTCCTTTTCTTTTATATTTTGCTTGACTTTTAAACATATATACTAACAGCTTTTGTTGCATGCAGATGAAATCCGAGTGAAAAGGATGGGAAAGAAAGCCTGATCTTTGTGTTGCATGTATATGTTTTTTATAATTTTTCATTGAAAAATAACTTGAGCATAATAACTGTGTCATTCTAGTCTCCTATCAGCCAAAAAAAAAAAATCTCTTTTTTTGCACATGAGACTGTTTTTGTGGGACAGTATTAGTAATTTAAGTACTAATTAGTAAGTTTTTATTTTTATTTTATTTTTTTTGTGGTAGGAGAAAATGAGTTATAACCTGGCACTGTCAGCGACTCAAAGACGACCTTTCGGAGAAGGCACTTCTTCTGGTGATAGATGGGAATTTGAAATGAAAGACTTGTCATTTTCCGATGAAGAAATGGGAGAATGCCGTATTTGCCATGAGGAGGACCCGGTGAATAAAATGGAGGCGCCATGCGCTTGCAATGGCAGCATTAAGGTATACAGGGACGAAGGCAGGATTTAATCTTGGGGGGGCCAAAATTTTTACCAAGTCATAAATAATTTGACGGGGGTTCGGGGGCAGCGCTCCTGAGCCAATTTTTTTTTAATACTTTTGTACTTTCAGGTCACACACGCACACACACGCACACACACACATATATATATATAATATTATAGGGAGATATACATATATTGAGAGAATATGAGTCATATGTGGTTAAAATTTGACTGACAAAATTATAAATTTTTAATTTGACCCCGTATAATAAAAAATTTATAAAATTTTAGTAGAGTCAATTTATATATAATACTTAATTTTTTAAAAATTTACCTTACATTATAAAGTAATTATTGTTTTTAGTGCAGTACTATCCAAGTGTTTATAGTGAGCTTCCATTTTCTTTTTCATTTAGTATGGAGGTAGGAGTTGCTATTTTTTATTTGGGAATTTTATGGGGCAGGTTATAAGCAAGAAGGGCAGGTCTATAATCTATTTATAAGTGTATGAATTTGGCTAGTTAAGATCAGAATGAGACCGATGTGTAAACTTATATCTTGTTACAAAGAATGTGTTGTGGTCGTTAGTTTGGTAGTAAAGAAATTTATTTTCCTCTAAAGCATTACATTTTTCTTGAGGGGGGCCAAAAATAATTTTTTTGAAGCTTTGGGGTAGGACTTGCAAAATTTTCAAACCTTGGGGGAGCCGTGGCCCCCTCCAGTCCTATGCTAGCTCCGTCCCTGAAGGTATATCCACATATATATAACTTGATCAAGTTAAGAAATTTAATTATTTTCTTTAAATTGTAATCTTTCCTCCTATATATATATATGTAGCCCTACCAAGGTGGCTATACTGTCCCGGATCATAAGCCGGAAGATACAAGAATCAACATCAGGCAAGTTCATTTCTTCTTGTTATCATTCTCTTAATTAGCACAATTAGTTAAATTTATATTGTAATCAAAGTTTCAAGTTTACAAAGAATTAGCTGTTCGATCACTAGTATATTTTAATGGGGTTGATCGATCTAGTTAATTAAAGTTTAGTTTTGAATTTGGTGAGCAGTGAAATTGAGGATCTATATGATTCTGGAGCTAGTAGGGAGAGGCTGCTTGAATTTGCCACAGCCCAAAATCTCCTCCGGGATGATCCTGATGAGAAATGTGCCACTGCAAGTTGCATCAGAACAGCAGTATCCCGAGCCACTGTTTTATTCGTAAGTCAGCTTTGTTTTCTTATTTCAATTTAGCAATGACAATTAATGACTATATATATATATATATATATATGTATCTATATATATATTTGAACTATATATATGTCTATAACAAACAAGTTTATATCTATAAGTTGAGTTTTGAATTTAGCTATTTTTGGAAGCTCACAATTAAGTTATTGGAGTTAATTAAGCAATTAATTCAATGGTCCTTAAAATCAAAATAGTAACAATGTATATACAATACTAACTCTTAAGTTGTTATATATTTGTTCAATTCATGCAGTGTTTACTAGTGATGCTCTTGAGAGATGCTTTATCTGAGCTATTCAAGGGGGATCGGAGCTTTGGTAATGTAGTTTTGGTAAGTGGAAAACTAATCATTTCCATTTAAACATAGACATAAATACAAACCAAAAATCTCTTATTATAACTCTTAATTATTAACTAACTTCAATATTGTTCAACAGATTTTCCTATTTATGTCGGTGGCTCGTAGATTGCATATTCCGCTGTTTTCGAAGAAGAGGTAGTGGCCTTATGTTATTCAATTTATTTCTTCTTAATTATTCACAAAAAAAAATGTCTTATTTGTAAAAGAAAAAAAAAATACAAAAAGAATCTCTTCCTGGTGATAGTACAGTATATACTCAAGTTTTGATTATATTTTTAATTGTGTTTTGTGGATTAATAATTAGGAATTGGAAGAAGCGGGGTTGGCAACATTGGCAGCAAGGAGGGCTCAACAAAGACTTCAATGATTCATTAGGAAGAAGAGTAGGCCTCCTCGTGAACTCATAAACATGGAGAAGACACCGGAAGGGAGAAGAACAAATTGATAGTCGTAGTTAATTTCGACACCCTTTCAGCCAATGAGAAGTTCAATGTACACAAATTATATACAAACATTTGTACACAATTAAATAAAGAGAAAAAGTAATACTTATGTGAATTGTATCATTCAAATTAATACTCCCTCCGTCCCAAATTAATTGCTCAGTTTTGATTTTTTTAAGTCAAATTGACTATTTTTAGAATTAATAATTAAGCATATATAAATATATTTCTAAAATTATAAAAATTAGAGTTAGTAATAAATTGTATATACTTTCTTTTGGTTATAATCTCTTCACCTATATTTTAACAAAAATAGTAAAAAAATTAATTTTAAAAATGGTCAATTTGACTTTAAAAAGTCAAAACTGAGCAATTAATTTGGGACGGAGGAAGTAATAATATTTTTTTAAACCTTTTTTGTATTTTTTTTTATTATTCTCTATATAATGATTAGCGAATAATGTTTATTAACAATTCTTTTGTGTACTGTTTGTGCGCATAAAATTACTCCTGAAGGAATACCTTTGATTTTAAGCCTTGCATTTTGAACAAAGTTACAAAACTGAATATTTGAAGGCTCTCTAGTCAAATATCCTTATATTAGGTCATTCTAATTTGAGTTCCAATTTGTAGAATTTAATTTGAAACCCCAATTAGTATAAGTTTTTCAGAATAATTATAGATTATTAGAGAGAGAGCAAATTGATTGAATTTTTGTTTGGTGATTCATGTTTTAGGGTTAAGATTCAAACCTCCACAAGGACAGAGGATAGCTCGAAACATTCCAGCAATGGATACACAGTCTTTGTTAACATGGGGTTATTTTGATTCACACGGTAATTTGGTTAAGTTATTTTTATTATTAATTAACTTTCAAGCAATTTTTTATTTTGTTTTTCACCATAGCATACCATGTTGACATATATGTGACATGTACACGTACTCTTCTCTCATGTGTTAACCATTCCGTTACATGTCAAATAATGTAATAGATTTTATAACGATTTGTAAAAAAAATAAATTATAGTTTAGTGAGTCGAAACGAAAAAAATTTCACATTGATGCAAAAGTAAACTGAGGTTCACTTCGGTGAAAAAAAAAAGTGATTTAACCCATTCTTCTGCAAACTGCGAACACACACAAGCACACAACAAATTGTTCATTAAGACTTCTAGCACTCAAACTAGACAACCAATTTAATCCTTATTTCTTTTTTAGATCAACCACCATTTCGTGAATTAAGAACCCACTTGAGCATTTTATATATACGTTCCACAATATAATATCAAGTTTAATTTTTTAAATTTTATATGAAATACTTTTAAATAACAAATTTATGTGATTAATCTGACTTTTGAATACAATAAAAACGTGTACTCCCTCCGTCCCTAGATAAACACCTAGTATTGACGGGAAAAGTCAAAATTAGACGGACAGAAGAAGTATTTAATAGCATTTTTAGGTAGATTATAATTTATAAAAATTATATTATCAATTTAAAATTAAATGAATTAATATCAACCTTAAATTTGAAAATATTGATCTGAAGCAATTATATGTAACTGCAGTGCTGGGTGGGTAGTGGGTACACCCATATTGTTTTTTGTTACCTGTTACCTTCACGTTACACCCAATAAATCGCTCACCGGTCTCTTATTTCACAAATATTCCCTCCGTCCCAAATTAATTGCATTTCTAGGACTTTTTAAAGTCAAATTGACTATTTTTAAAACTAATCTTTTTACTATTTTTGCTAACATATAGGTGAAGATATTATAACCAAAAGAAAGTATATACAATTTATTACTAATTTCAATTTTTATAATTTTAAAAATATATTTATATATGCTTAATTATTAATTTTAAAAATAGTCAATTTGACTTTAAAAAGTCCTAGAAAAGCAATTAATTTGGGACGGAGGGAGTAACTTATTTCTGATCTCTCTATGATGATGTAATTAATCTCTTGTTTGTATCCTGATGGTGGTTAAAACTTATGTTGTATCCCCTCAATTCTAAGAAAAAGTAAAATTTGAGTTTTATCGTAATTAATTTGTGAAATCTTGAAATTCAAATTGCTATGTGATTGTTTTAATTTTTTCAAAGTACAGATCTGAGTTCTAGAATACTTATGGCTTAAGGATAAAATTTGTGCTTTTATGTGAAAGCACAAAATATAAAATTATTCTAAATTGTTGAAGAAAAATAAAATATAATACCACACTTGCTTATAAATTTATCATTAATTGTTTGGAAATCGCTTTTATAATTATATAACTAAACACTATTTTAATTTTATTGTAAAAATAATTTGTCAAAATTCTTAACTTTGAGTATTTTATTTTATCGCACACCGCACTACACGGCTCTGCTAAAAAAAACACTAATTACAATAATTATTGTATTTAAAATTGAATCACATTAATATTTAAGTTAAACATTTCACGACTTGTTTTCAAAAATATAAAATAAGACTCTTTCGTAAAGTAAAGAGAGTGTTTTATAGATATTTTTTCATTCTTTTTCTCTCATGCATGGATTTTTTATATTTTATATTTTTACTTTATATTTCAAAAAATTATTTTATTAAAAGAGTTTTTAAATAAATTACTTTAAAAACATGTTAATTGTCTTTGCGAACAGACAATAATATAATTTATAAACTAATATAAATAATTAATTTATATGTCTATTCGTAATAAAAATAAACCTAATATCAAAATTTTAAATGATTGATTGATCTTCAAAAAGTCTCAACGATATAAATTATAATTAAAACAAGATAACGTGTTGTGTTGTGTATGTTTGAGTGTACTTGAAATAATGAAAATGCATACTATAATCCCGAAAGAGTTGGTTCATCAGTCTTTATAAGACCCGGTTCGGCAGACCGTTTTAAGTTGGACTCATCCGTCCGCCGACAGTGAACGGACGGTCCACCCACCAATCACGCCGTTACGGCTCTGTCCATCATTTTCCCAATCAGGAACTAGAGGGATTCATATGTCTTGGAAGAAATCTTTACGACTGTATTACATACTGAAAACGAAGAAAGGTTGACTCTCTAATCGATTTCCGATAGAGGCATGGCAGTGCCATGGAGTATGACTCTATGGATGAGTAAGATGGTGTGGGTATCTCTCTGTGGGTGGGTTTTTTCTTGTTTGTCTGTTGCTGATGAGATCGCAAGCGCCCTCCGCTCCGGCGATATGGGTCCTTTCCATGTTGGTTGATTCCAGGTATTTCTGCCCTACTTACTCATCCGTGTCCTGGTTTGTTCTTGTGAATTTGTTGTCCTTCCTGATTGATCAATTTTGCTTCTTTGAATTCATGATGGTATGTATGATTAGTATGTTTGTTTTGTGTGATTAGTATTGTTGAACTGGTTCTGAATTATATGGTTGATTTACAAATCGAATGATCCTGATGGTGTACTTTTGTGATGCTTTCTTTGGATTCTGTTTGATGAATTTTATCCGTGATATTTTGTTGAGTTATGTTTGGGACATATAGTTTTGCCCCTTTTGTTTATCTAGTTTTTCTTGCTGTAATCAGGATTGCCTCAAGGGACTGGAATAGTGATAAACATAGTTGGAGAATCTTTTAAATGCCTGCAGCTATAGTTCCTAAGATTTTTTCTGTGAGGCCACTGCCTTATTTAGTTGCATAGAATTTATGTGATTCGAAGTCAGACTGTGCTGCTGAACTCTTGTAAAGGGGTTATATAAGGAGGAAGTAATAAAAGACCAGACTAAATTAACTAGGTAATTGATACTGAAAGATACTGGAATTTTGATCAATCCAAATTTTGTTATATTTTCACGAACCAAATCCAATAAATTATCTAATCAAACTATAAGCTTTTGGTCAGTTTTGTATGAAGGCCCTATTGTCTAACTTGACATTGCACAACTGTCATAGCTCAGGCCTGGAAGTGGTGGCTGAACTCACTACAGACAATACTAGCAAATTTTCATAAAGAAAGAATAAATCTAGAATGGCAGTATCCAAAAGCATGACCAGCTGCTTTTAAATTTGATTAGAGACATATCAGCTAACATTAAGGAGTCAGCTTAGAAGTCTCCTTGGTGCACTTTCTATACACTGTCCAGTGTCCACTATGAGAAAGCTGTCATTTATCTATGCTCAAAGGATTCAGTTATTGCATAAATATCTGGACACAGGCGGATATCAAGTTTCTTAACAAGAGTTTTCTGTCCTATGGTTCTTTTGCACCCTACTTATCCAAAAACAAACTAGTAATACGAACTGAAGGACATGTTTTGGTAGTAAACATTGGCTAGTCTTAAAATATTCATAACATAAATGTCATTTGCACTTTGGCATAAATCATAAGGAGGTTAAATGCAGGTTTTAGGACCACAGTGGGTTATTCTGCGCTCTATGTAAACCACAGGGTGGTAAAATGTATGTGCGTGAACTATTATTAAAATATGTTGTCATATCATATTCAAATGTGCAGTATATGTAACTCCTACACTCAGTACTTAAGCCTTACAACTCCACTTTCTTTCTTGCAGCCTCTTTGTCAAATATTTAACCAATAGAATACTTGTGCTGTTGTGCAGGTAATTTATTACATGCTAGGTGGGAAACTGACAAAGGATGCAGTTTGTTTTTTGCTTCATTTCAGGCCTTTGGTTCTTGGTGGAATCTTCTTCGGTTACAGTTCATGAAGATTGAATCCTGTGCGATTGCATCTGTAAAGGACCAGGATTTAGAACTCAAGAAATCCGGGATTGTTCGGAACAATCAGGAGTAGAAAGCCGTTTTTTCTCACAGAAAGAAATGTCATGTAACAATTTCTATTAGATGATGGGAACAATAAATGAAGAGAAGTGTAAATGTATATAATATAGCCTATTTTATCTTGTGTCTGCCTTGCTTTTTACAAATGTATATACCTGTATATGACAAACTAAAGAGGAACTTGTATGCTTTAAAAATAGCTTGAAGCTTTGAGTCCGAGACACGACAGTTTGAATGGACTATGTTATCTTTTCGTGTTGTCAATGCGGTAATTGAATGTGTTAATCAAAAAGGTGTGACGCGAGTGCAAATTCCTCAGGTTGCCAAAGGAGATCCTGCCCTGGTTGCTTCTGGTTTAATTCCTGCGAGTCTGGAACTGCTCCTCACTGTCGAGTTCAAGTGACCTGCATGCTTCTATTCTGACTAAAGTTTGGGAGTGTGTGTCATGGTTTAACTAAAGTTGTGATTACTGTGTTTGTTTCTTAATTAAAAGTATGGCTGGTTTGTGCACTGCACTTGAGTTCACATCTAATTTTTTAAAGTCAATTATGGAGCCGTCAACGTAGAAGAACCTATTTGTCTCATTCATTTGTTCCATCTCCTATCCTGAGCTCCCAGGTCCTAACTAAACCAATTAAAAAACAAAAAATTCCCAGGTCCCATCTTAACCAAGACACTTCAGGGCTGTTCGGGAATGACTTATTTTTTTGACTTAAAGTTAAAATTTTAGTAGATTTATAAGTTAAAATTTTAGTAGATTTATAAGTAATAGTGTTCGGCATTATTTTTACTTATAAGTCATGAATTATAAGTAATAATTGTGGATGTGTTCGGCTAATAATGACTTATAAGTTAAAATAAAATAAAAAGATTACTAAAATGTCCTTCAATAAGAAGAACATTAAAAATAAAAGAAGGCATTTTTGTCATTTCATAGTCGTTGACCAACTTAAAAAAAATGACTTATAAGTCATTTTTTTAAGTAACTAAATGTTACTTATTTTTTTTGACTTTTTTTTCGACTTATAAATAAAAAAAAGAATTGTTCCCGAACACTTTTTTTTTTTTTTTTAACTACTTATAAGTTGGTCAAGGTGCCGAACAGGCCCTTCATTTCACCACCACAAGTTTTTTATTCCATTTTTCCTTGACCCCATATACCTAATAATTGTTTGATCGTTTTGAATTCCCAGCAGCAACCATGGCAGAAACATTCCTCTTCAACATTACGGAAAAAGTTTTATCAAACGTTACTTTACTTGCTCTGGATGAGATCAGTTTGGCTTGGAACATCAAAACAGATCTGAAGAAGCTTGAAAATACATTGTCCACCGTCAAAGCTGTACTCATGGATGCAGGCAAGCAGCAGGCGAAGAACCATGAGGTGAAAGACTGGCTAGAAAAGCTTCAAGATGTCGTCTACGATGTGGATGATTTGTTGGATGACATTTCTACTCAAGTTTTGCGGCGTAAAGCTGGAGTCAACGGTAGCATGCTTAAACAGGTGAGTAACTTCTTTTCATCCTCAAACCCGCTTGGTTATCGATTTAAAATAGGCCGTAAGGTAATGGAGATCAGAAAAAGACTAGATGAGATTGCAGCTGATAGGAAAAACTTTCATTTTGCGGAGAATAATGTTGATTTCCCAGCTGAAAACAAACTGAGGGAGCAGACTCACTCCTTTGTGCGAGCCTCAGATATTATCGGAAGGGATAGTGATAAAGATTCCATTGTAGAGCTTCTTCTAAGCTCTGATGACCATGAAGATGTTTCCGTTGTCCCTATTGTTGGACTTGGAGGTCTTGGAAAGACTACACTAATTAAGTTGGTGTATAATGATCGCCGGGTAGTTGAAAATTTTGATTTAAGAATGTGGGTGTGTGTTTCAGAAGATCTTAGTCTGAACAAAGTCATCGAGAAAATTATAAAATCCGCGACAGGTGAGAGCTTTAGTCACCTCGATATGGACCAGATTCAAGGCCATTTGCATGATGTTTTGAATACTAATAAGTATTTACTCGTCTTGGATGATGTGTGGAATGAAGATCGTAATAAGTGGACAGATTTGAGAGATTTATTGATCAACGGTTGTGTTGGAAGTAAAATTGTTGTTACCACGCGTAGTAAGATGGTTACAAGAATAACTGGCACGATTTCCCCTTACAGTTTGAGCGGCCTTTCTGATGATGATTGTTTGTCTTTGTTCCTGAAGTGTGCTTTTAGAGGAGAGGAAGATTGGCTTCCTAATTTAGTAGAAATTGGAAAGGAAATTGTGAAGAAGTGTGGTGGAGTTCCTTTGGCGGTTAAAACTTTAGGAAGCTTATTGTATATGAGCACTGATGAGCGCGAATGGCTGCATATCAGAGATAATGATATATGGGAAATAGAGCAAAAGGAGAGTGACATTTTACCCATACTGAGGTTGAGCTATGACCAAATGCCAGCCTATTTAAGGCAATGCTTTGCTTACTGCTCCATGTGCCCAAAAGGTCAAGAAATCCCTAGGGAAGAGTTTATCGATCTCTGGATTGCACAAGGGTTTATACAATCGTCACACAATACAAACCAGGAGCTGGAAGATATTGGGAACAGGTATTTCAATGAGATATTATCGAGGTTTTGCTTTCAAGATGTTGTGAAAGCATTTGATGGAGAAATACTGGCTTGTAAAATTCACAGTCTTGTGCATGATCTTGCGCAGTCCGTGGCAGGTACAGAGTGCTTAAATGTGAAAGTAGAAGCTAAAGTGATTTCTGGGAGAGTTCGTCATGGACAGTTTCCTTCAGTAGATTATTCAGGAGAACAGTTTTTTGAACTTCTACTTAAATTGCAAAAGATGAGGTCAATTTCCCATCAATATGAAGGTGGACACATTGGTAGAACCTTGTTTAAAACCATCTCATCAAGATTTCAATGCTTGCGAATCCTACAATTGAGTTCATTAAAGCTTGAGAAGTTGCCAAAATCTATTAGTAACCTAAAACAGTTAAGGTATCTAAATCTTCGTAACAATCGTAGTATTAAGTTTCTTCCAAACTCCATCTGCAAGCTAGTGAATCTGCAGACACTGAATCTCATTAACTGTGAGCAGTTGCAAGAGCTGCCTAAAGACATCAGGAAATTAGTTAGCCTCAGAACTTTATATTTGACTTCACAGCAGATTCATTTCCCAAAGAAAAGTCACCTAAACCTGAATTCTCTTCGTATATTGCTGCTTTACAAATCTGACTGCCAACCATTACTGTCATCAGGATTGCAAAACTTCACTGCACTCCGTGTATTGCGTATTTATGAATGTCCAAGATTAACTCATCTTCCAAGAAGCATAAAATATCTGACTTCTCTTGAAAAGTTGTGGATTTGGGATTGTGAAGAGCTTGACTTATTTGATGGAGAAGGCATGGAAGGCCTCAAAAACCTTCGATCACTGCTTCTAATGGGACTCCCGAAGTTGGGGACTCTACCTGGAGGACTCAAAGAAGCTGCTGCCAGTAGTTTACAATATCTCCGTATTGCCAATTGTTCAAGTTTGGGAAAAATACCAGAGTGGCTGAAAAATTTCACATCACTGATACGGCTATACATCGAGGATTGTCCTAGTTTATTGTTTATACCAGAAGGTGTCGAACAACTCACTGCAGAAATGCACATTAGTGGCTGTCCACAATTAAGTGGAGGATGCTGAACAGAAGCAGATGATAATCCACCCAAGGTAAGCCTTTTTTTGCATATCATTGGATAACTATGGACATGGTCTGCTACATTGTTGCTCATGGTCTTTGAACTAGATAAGACAACACGGTCTCAGTGGCTCTTAGAACTGAACTGGTTTAAAAGAGAGATAAGTACTGAACATGGTCTGCTTGCTGGTGCCAGTTTGACTTTTAAGACAGCATGTTAATGTTACTCATCTTACAAGTTTTGTATGGATTTGTTATAGTGATGGTGTTTATGTTCCTTGATACTTTAAGGCCATGTTTGTTTACAAAAAGTATGCTTGGGATTGGACTATTTGTCTTAATTTAATACTATTTCGGAAGGGATTATTAGTCCCATAAAGCCATTTGATAACTTAAAACGGGGGACTATTAATCCCACATTATATAATCCCTCATAAATAGCCTTAGAAATGACAAAAAATAATCCAGAGGACTATTTAAAGAACTATTAACCCTCCATCATAGGATAAAATAGTCCAAAGTAGTGTTAAAATGTTTTTTACAATCAAACATGACCTAAGAGCTTTAAAAGATTTTAGCTTATATTCCACTATGGTTGTGGTATGCACTCTTATCATTTTTATAAAATGCTTTTCTTTGGTCTAATATGGGTGGATTCGAAGGGTCTCTTTACTGACTTATTAACTTGATCAATTATTATGATTAAATGGAGCAGAGACTTGAGTTGCTTTTCTCTTCCTTTTGACAGGGTGGGAAGAAATGTAGCTGCTGGTATGACTGGAGGTTTGGCATACCTTCTTGATGAGGATGATACTCTTATCCCCAAGGTATTTTAATTAAAGCTATTGCGTAGCTGAACTCAGGGTTGGTCAAGGATACTATGTTAACCTTCAAGTTCAATTTCTTGTGTGCTTGGAGGCCCTATATTTTGTGCCTGGCTATATTATTTTTTAGTTTCTAGACTGTGCTGTGATACCTTACAAAATTGCAACAGGTAAATAAGGAGATAATAAAGATCCAGAGTGGTTGCCCCAGTGAAATATCAACATTATATTTATATTTATAGGACAACATTATTTTTACATGTAATTATAAAAATATTAATCAAAATATTAAAAATACGTAGAAATATCAACATTATATTTATAGGGCAACATTATTTTTGCATGTAATTTTTTATATTTTTATAAAATAAAATAAAATACCTATTTGAAAATGAAGTGAGTTTTACGAGGACGCACGAAAGTATCAGTTGGGTATTTATATTAAGGCTTATTTTTTTGAATACTACTAAATATGTCCAGAATTGAACCAAACACTTGGAACCTTAAATGGGTTGACTGTTGAGTAATAGAGCATCATCTTTTTAATAAAGTGGCTTTTATGAACAACTAGCGTTACTGGTGTAATTGGATCAAAATAAAAGTTTTCTCTACCCATTATATTCTTATTTTCTCTCCACTATTTTCCATTATTCCCATTTTTTTTCTCTCTCTCTCTCTCTTTTTATTATTAATTTTAATTATTTAAATTTCAAAAATTTTAAAAATTTATCATGCGCATCCACTTGTGCGTATGAATAATGAACTAGTGATAATTAAAAAACCGGAATCAGATTGAAGGAGTTTTATACTGCTATTTTTGCTATATATGTAATCTATGGACCGATCTACACATACAAGGGGCCGGCCCGGGTTGGGATGAGGTGTAGCCTTAAATTACCCTCAATTCATTTAATTGGTGCATCTAAGATTTGAGTTCAGTGCAGTGCAGGTAAAATTATTTTTTATTTATAAAATTAATTAAAAAAATTAGAGTGAAATAAATAAAATAAAATACAGTATACTCCCTTCATTTCAAAACTAGAAATATATTTTTAAAATTAGAACTTTTATAAATAATTTTATATTCACAAATATAACACTAGTATTACCTAAGAATTTCGTAATGGGGGATACCCTAAAAATGATACTAATTATACTTTGTTTATATTGTTTTTAAGCTTTAAAAAAACAGGAAAAGAAAATAAATGAATGAAAAATTAAGTTTAATATTCATTTCTATTGTTTGTAAGTATTTTAAGGTATGGAAGATAAAAGAAAAAAATCAAAAATTTGGCCACTTTTTTTTGCAAACTTTTCCATTATTTAGTAAAGGGCCGGATTTATAGTAAAATGAAAAAGTCTTTAGTAAATCTTTTATAGTCTCTACATTACTCATTGTCTACAAATACTTGTAAGTTTTCTATTACATTTTTTTTTCATCCTAATTTAAGTTTTCTGTTTTTTCTTTTTTGTATCCAAAACTCACAAACATAATATAAAATTCATCTTTATTCTTGTTAAATCACATATAAAACTTTTATCTATGTATTATTGAACTATAAATATTAATATTATATATATATATATATATATATATATATAATCCATAAAAAAATAATTATTTTTTAAAAAGTCAGTGTAATCAATTGCCTACGCTGGCCATGAACTAGATTTGCCCGAGCTCCTCATGAAAACAACTTTTCTCTAATTCCTGCCTGATGGAATGGGAGTGACCAATTTAATCAAGTTGTCCAAATACAGATGAATGCATCCATTCGTAATATTCTTTTTGTTATAAATTAAAAAATTAATATTAATTTTTTAAAAATTAAGTTAAAATATTTTTAAATTTAAAATTAACATAATACATTTAAATTTGAAAACAATAAATTTTATAACAATTATGCTTAATATAAATTACTACTTTAAACTATTACTTTTTTTTTTACTTTGGTAATTGATCTTTTAATTTTTTTCAATTAGATGATTAAATTAATAATTTTTTTCACTTTTGTCTAATTAAGCCGTCACATTAAAAATTGATGACGTGACTCGCTGACTAGGCCAAATAATTCATGATACTTATAATTGTATCGAGTTCATGTCAAATTTAAATTTAAAAATATTTGAAATTGACTTTTAAAAGTCAATTATTAATGTTATAATTTGAAACGAAGA
The DNA here is from genome assembly GCA_034770075.1 of Aralia elata. Taxonomy (NCBI): domain Eukaryota; kingdom Viridiplantae; phylum Streptophyta; class Magnoliopsida; order Apiales; family Araliaceae; genus Aralia; species Aralia elata. Next base: position 17,140,319 of record CM068377.1, read on the forward strand.
AATATTATAGCCAACAGAAAAGACACAACCAAACCGGTTTTCCTTTCTTTTCTACTACTATTCTTTGTCAGATAGATAGATTATAGATAGATAGATAGATCGACTGACAGGCATAACAACAACTAAAGTGCGGTGCCTACTAGTCTGGTTCACTGAATTTGCACACTCTCAATTCTTTATCAAGTTTAAAGGAGTAAAAATTAAGTTATAATTGTACATAAGATACTAGTATTTTTTGTTGGCAGTGTTTGATATTAAAAGTTATTGACTAAGAAGAATTCTCATAATTCTCTCTTTATTTTGTACTCTTCAGATATTTATTTAGTAGATTTCTTCTGTTTTTTCCGTGGTTTTTTTTCGATTTAGATTTTCACGTAAAACCTTGTGTTACTGTCTTTAACTTTCTGCGTTGATTCATTGTGTTTATCATAGTTTGTCATAACAGTTATTGACCGACAAGAAATATTATATAAGGAATTAATATTTTCATAAGCGAAAGTATTTGTTACATAAGATATTCTCTTATATAAAAATGAACTCCACGTAAAAAAGAATTTATGAAAATATCAGTTAATATTTGTATAAATACAAACAATCCTCTCTAATAAACTTTCACAATAAATTGATCAAGGAATTCAAATCCCTCCCCTTCTAGCCTCTGGCCTCTGGCCTCTGGCCTCTAGCCTCTAGCCTCTAGCCAGTAATATTCGCTAGACAAACCCACGTGGCTACATTTTGAGGATGTTGAGAAGCAAAAGACAAATCAAACCACCCAATTCCCATGACCCATCTCCCTTATTTACTATCCTCGTATACTCCGCATGAAGCCGTTCGTGATTCAAGAAATTAATTATATATACATATACAGACACACACACTTTCAATTGAAATTACTTGTCTTTGTGAAATAGAAAGAAAAAAGAAAAGAAAAAGGAGAAGACAATCTTGTACATTCTGAAAAAGAAATAGTTTATATTTTAGTTTCCATATCAATTATCCAAGTATTTGTTCAATTGAACTTGATCTCGCTCTTAAAAATATAATGATGTGTGTATTAGATTTTGTTTTTGTTCTATTTATTGTTTAAAATTGTTGTTTGGAGGGCAACAGCACGTCTTTGAACCCACTCCGCCCCTCCTTGATTCACCTCTTAGTGTCTTCCATATTCTCCCCAACAACACAACACAACACAACACTTGCAGCTGTAAACACACTTGTGCAATCTTATACTCCTTATAAAGCGGCCATTGACCACTTGACAGTGGCGCACCAGGATTTTCAGTTGAGTGGGGCCAAAATATTTATTAAAAAAAAAAACTTGAATAAGAAATATTTATAAAATTAATTTTATACATTTTCGCAAGCAATGAGAAACATAAAAATTCATAAGCTCAAACAATAATATATTTATCACATTTCTTAACTTTAAAGATAAATTATGTAAAATTAGCAGTAAGTTAGAGTGATGGAGAGGGAATCCGTATTAGAAATAATGTACGGTACATAAAAATTTGGAAAAAGATATAAATAAGACCAGATGCTTAAAGTTTTTTTTTAAAAGAAAAATAAATTTAAGATTAAAGGAGTGTTTGGAAATAAAAAACTATATATTAACTAAAAAAAAATTAGAAGTCAGGTGGAGCCATGCCCCGGCCCCACCTCTTTGTAGTGTTGATGTAATTGTGTCATACTATTTTTTTTTCTATCTTTTGCCCTTTTAAATTTAGTTATATTACTATACTGTCATTTTTATATTAATTTTTTTAATCTTTTTATTTAATCCTTCAAATTTTATAATTTTTTTTATTTTACTCTTGTAATTTATACATGCAATGCATGTGTCACCCCGGATGCTAGTTACCATTAATACCCATCAGATCATTATTAAGGCTGTAAAATGAACCAAATAATTCGGGTTCGATTCGTACTCGCTCGATTCGAAATTTAAATGATTCTAATATGAGCAAATTTTAAAGTTCGATAAATTATTCGAACCTCTTCAAATTGTAATTTTCGATTGATACTCGGATGATATTCGTTCTAAAAAGTTTAAATTGCTCGGGCTCGATTCGAGATCGTGTTCGACTCGGTAGCTAAACAAACCTCAATCAAACTTTATTTCATAGCCGATAAATTTTGTAAATCAAATCTGAACAACTCACTGCTCAACGACTTGACTCAATTCATATACACCCTGATCATTACAATGTATAATATTGTGGGCCATTACCTTGTGATCGATGACTTGGAACCTACATTGCATTAGTTATCTTATCTCCTCCATTCAGTCGGAAGGAGGGGCTGGTCTTGGTGACAACCAAATTAGTTCTTTGGTGGAGCTAGAACGGGCAGCAGTAATGGTATATGGACTATGGTATGGGAATTGTTTGAAATTTGATGAAATGTTAAGAGAGAGAATGAAACTTTTAACTAGTAATTATCCAAAAAAATTGTTCATGATTACCAAGTAATTCAAAAAGGTTATACACTAAAATTGTTCAAAAGTTCTCCAATTGCGTTTTATAAGAATGTAAAATTTTGTTTTACAAAAATTGTGAGGGATAAAATAGAAAATACAGCTACTCAAACAAGATCAATCATCAAATGGGGTTTTCAAAATAATTAATTTTATAACTAACAGTACTTTTTAGATAATTTATAATATTCATAATTGTACTGACATAAACTAAATAAATTCATGTCAATTTTGAGTTTGAAAATATTTAAAATTAACTTTTCAAAACTCAATATTGATTTTATAATTTGGAACGGAGGGAGTATACTAGTAAGTTCTAAAAATTGCAGATATATTTCTAATTTTATGGTATAAATTGACTTGAAAATTGTAACATACCATAATTTATATTTACTTCAGTACTATATTATTGTATTTTTAACAAATGTTATATAAATATATTTGAAAAAAAAAAGAGGAGAGTTTCTTATTAGAAATGGCTCTTCGGAGGGAGAAAACTAGCTACCTACCATATATGGTCATAGAATAGGAGGAACAACTAATTACGGGATGCGTGGTCTTTAATTAACAATCTAACTGAATCAAGGCAAAATTTTCTTAGAATTATTATGAAACTAATTAATTAATCAGATAGACAAAGCGAAGTAAATATATAAATAAACAAAAAATTAAAATTGTGTGATCATAATACGTACGTTACATGAGTTTGAAGAACAAGTTTCAGTGGTATAATTGAGGGATCCGTGATGGAATAGAAAGTCCAAATTAATTAATTAATTAGGAAGCATTAAGCAATTAATTAATAATATCACCGCATTACCAACAAGAAGCTATATATATATATGTATATGTATATGCGCAAATATTAATTGATCATGGGATCCCATGCATCTCATCTTTGTAAGAGAGAAAAACAATATATATATAGATAGATAGATAGATAGATAGATAGATAGATAGAAAGATCAGAGTCACAAAGAATTAATTAGCTAGGAGGAGCAACATTTGGAAGTTGAGAAGGAGAAATGGCCAAGAGGATGAGTACGGCCAGCATCACAAGTGGAACGAAGAGTAGCGTTGACGGCGGCGGAGGAAGCGGCGGCAACAGCAGCGGCAACAGCAAGAGCGACGCCGTAAAGACCACCGTGATGATTAAAGCTCTCGAACTAAAATACTTGTACATCAAAGCACTACTCGTCTTCAACTGCCTCTTATCATCCAATGACACTACACGTCGACTATGATCCAAACCATACACCATCATCTTAATCCAATCGATCTCTTCTTCTTTGTCAGCTAGATATATGCGAATTATTTTCTTAATTTGTTGATACAACATATATATATATATATATATTATATTGAGAGAGAGAGAGAGAGTGAGAGAGAGAGAGAGAGAGGTGACAGTACCGTTAAAAAGAGTGCTGTGTAGGTCATTATGACAAGTGAGTTGAACAAATCATACAAACCTATTTTTGAATTCTAGGTTGGATTCATAGCACCAAGGCCCCTAATTTCGTCATTTTCCCTCATCATATCGACCTAGACACGTAACTCTCTTTCCCTTTCACTTCTCTCCACATTGTCCATTCAACTGTTCCTATATTCCTGCGATATATTACGAATTTTTTTAGTTAAATTATAATTGTAAATTATATACATACATAAAATAAGTAAAAATTAAAAATAATTTTATCTTAATTTATTTTATTTTATCGCATAAATTTTTACTATCATCATCATATATCACATATTTATTAATGTGTATCATTTTCCATTATATATATACATATATGTACATGGTTAATGATGTGTTTTAACAAAAAAAAAAAAATTAGTGTTGGAATTTCATTTCAATAAAAATGTACAATACTTACCGCACTTGTTACAAGTAAGCGCTAAATTGTAAAGGAAATTCAAGTGTCTCTAATTAAAAAATACTTTTAAAAAATTATTGAAATTCTAGTGTCCCTAATTAAAAAATACTTTTAAAAAATTATTACAAAATGTCCAAGTAACTAAATAAAAATTGTTTATATTTGTCTAAATGAGCATCTAGTTAGGAGTAGTTTTGTGAAGCTTCCAAAATTGGGTTGGGGGCGGTCCGGTGCACTAATGACCGGTACCGTCCGGTGCATAGTGTTAAATTTTTTTTTTTTTTTTTGTTTTTTTTTAAACCACAATTATCAGAAAAAAAAATAAAAAATAATAGAGCAAGTTTGAAAAAAAAATTGTAAAAAAAAGTATTTTTTGTATTGAAAAAATACTGTAAACTGTTTACGGTGTTTTTTCAATACAAAAAATACTTTTTTTTACAGTTTTTTTTTCAAACTTGCTCTATTATTTTTTATTTTTTTTTCTGATAACTGTGGTTTAAAAAAAACAAAAAAAAAAAAAAAAAAAAAAAAAACTTAACACTAATGCACCGGACGGTACCGGTCATTAGTGCACCGGACCGCCCCCCAATTATCCAAAATTTGGGTTTACGCCGCCCAATTTTAAGTCTTTAGATATTTTTGGAATCTATTTTGTTTGGATCGAGGTTGTTGGCTCAATTTGGAGATTTTTGGTGAAGTGAGCAATAGAGTGATTATGATGGTGGGTGGTGAGTTCTTTTGCTCACGTTCTTATAAAACTTCAATCCCTATTATAAGATCTTAGTAACATCTTGACTGATAGCTGAAGATAATTTTTGGATAAGATTTCCAACATCTTATTGCATATGGATTGGCTACTGAAGTATTTTGTTGAAGAAAAAAATCAAAGAAGAAAGAGGTATGGGGGCGGGACGAAGGACGGGGAAGGGAAGATGGTGGTCGGGAATGGAGGGCGGACAGAGGGAGGGGGCTGGAGGGACAGTGGACAGAAGGAGGGGGCCAAAGGGATGGGGTACGGTAGACGGGGAAGGGGAGAAGGGAACAGAGGACGGGGAGGGGAAAGGGGAGCAGAGGAGAGAGACAGAGAGCACCTGAGTTTTCTTTTTTTCTTTTTCTTTTTATTTTGTTTTTTTTTCCTGCTCTTTTAATAAAATAATCATTTCTTAGATTTGATTAAATTAATTTGTAAAATTTAAATTTTGTTACAAATTTTTATATAATTTTAAAATAAAAAAAAGTTATTTGATAAAATTAAAGTTACATTAACTAAAATTAATTAACTTTAAGATTTTGTAATTGGATTTGGATAGAAATTAATTTAGTATATAATTTATTATTTGGGTAATTTAAGTAATTAAGCCCGTGGTGGTCAGTTGATCTCATTGCTAAAACCTTAAATACGAGGTTTTGTATGTCAAAAGCACTTAAAATTAAGGTGTTATATTTATATTTTATTCAACTTAAATGTGTATGTGCGCGTTGCTAAAACATAAATTATACGCTAACTCCACATCTTTTCTTAACTATTTTGTTGTAAGATGACAAAATTAATCCCTTGTGTATAGTTTGGTTGTGTAACAGTCGTAAACATTTGAGGGCACGATCTCAATTAATTAACATTTGGTTGTGTAACAGTTATAAACATGTTACTTTCCGTCCCCCAAAAGGAGAAGCATCCAAAAAATTTGCAAACTTTAATGGTGCTAATTAAATTAAGTAACGATTTTAAACATATAGTAGTAATTAGTTACTTAGGTTGTAAATATAAGCACGTGCATACATCCCACAAATTTGGCCTTTGAAATATTCTTATTTTCCAAATTGATCTTATTGCTGCATGTGATAACACATTTAGAAATTACCTGTAAGCATGCATGTTCTAAAAAATTGACATGCAGATCTATTATCTGTCTTCTTATTCTAGTTCTAGCATGGATAGTAAGGTAAATATAGGATGAAAATATATCTTTAATATTTGAAAAAATTTCAAATAGGATTCTTTTAATGAGATGAGTTTACGCCTGGTACAAATTTCTTTAACTTCAAACAATTTCAGAGCAATTTTTAAAATTTGATGAACCACGTGTAAATGATCATGAGCTAAAATTAATGGTCACTACAATCAACGGTAAATGCATGCTCATAGAAAAGATTTATTATACTAATTAGATATACTCACTACTCAGGGTATAAATAAATAATAGTCTAAATTCTAGAGTCTTTTTTAGCAAAATAACAACACTCAAGAAAACAAATTAAGATTAGGATCTTTCGCATCTTCGCTTCGTGTTTGGGTTCTAGTAGGATCGCAACAGTCAGGATGACAAACATTCATTATAGGTCATAGATGGTGCTGGTACAACCATAAACACTAAAGAGGACGAATATATAAACAAATTAATCCGATCAAGAACTGAAGAGAATATATATTCCGTGACCTTTATTCAGAGTATATAAGAGACGAAAAGAGAGAGAGAGATGATGGTATTCAAATCAAACTTTTTTAACTTACAGATTTTATTTGCAGTTGTTTTTTTCTTTTTATATTGGAAATAAGTTAGTGTTAGGAAACAGAAAAAATTAATTGACTCTTCATCTTCAATTGAATTCTAAGCTACTACTCCCTCCGTCTCAAATTAATTGTTTTTTTAGGACTTTTTTAAGTCAAATTGACTATTTTTAAAATTAATAATTAAGCATATATAAATATATTTTTAAAATTATAAAAATTGAAATTAGTAATAAATTGTATATACTTTCTTTTGGTTATAATATCTTCACTTGTATGTTAGCAAAAATAGTAAAAAGATTAGTTTTAAAAATAATCAATTTGACGTTAAAAAATCCTAGAAATGCAATTAATTTGGGACGGAGGGAATACTATTTCCATTAATCGATAGTATTACTACATACTAGAAACACATGGTTGTACTATAAATTCTAATACCGCATGAAGCAGCCTAGGTCAAGATAATAAGGGCAAATTAAGAAGCTCCAACGAGACTAAGGGGGTGTTTGTTTAGAGCTGAATGGAGCTGAATGGCTGAATGACTGAATGGCTGAATCGGTAAGTGCGCTTGTTTAGGTCTGAATGGCTGAATCGGTCAGATAGTTGAGCTGAATGGCTAAGTCAGATTTTTTTGGCTGAATGGCTGAATGAGCAGCTGAATGGGTAAAAAAAATTTAAATTTTTTTTAAAAAATATTAACTATTATATTAAGTAATATTAAATAATTTTACAACAATTTTAAATATTTTTAGAGGGGTAAAATAATAAAATTCTGTCATTCAGATGTTTCAGACAAGTTAATTATCAAACAACTTTTTTCATTCAGATTCAGCTCATTCAGATTCAGATTCAGATTCAGATTCATTCAGTTTTTATCAAACACCCCCTAAGCTAGCTAGTATAGAAAATTGAGATGATTAATTAAATTATGATAAATCTTAGTAATTTATTTATATATATATATATAGTTACAATATTTGTTATTATATATATTCACTAAAATTAAAGAAAATTTTTTAAGTTGACTTTAAAAAAAAAATTAATAATGATCTTATATTTTAAAACTGAAAGAGTATATATATAATTGTTAAGATGTTGTTATCGATCATGTGATGAAATTACCCTTTTATCCACAACAAATTGATTTAATAGTAACTTCTAACCTCTTTCTCCAATATAATGGAAATAAATTTGTCACAACATACACCTACGTAGTACAATGCGTTTCTCATCTATAACATTAATGGTTACAGTTTAAAGTTATTAAAGATAAAGGGTTAATTACTTCTCGTTGGAAGCTGTTTCCTCATACCAACTAATTTCAATATAAAAAGAAAACAGCTACTGGTTAATATATATATATATATATATATATATATATATATGTATACACGAATTATCTTTTAACTTTAATATATCATAATCTCTGTCTATCTCAGAAAGTTAAAAGTCATGGATAGTCTTCAACTCATAAAGCTTACCCTAGTTGTTGTTCTCTTGATGTGTGTAGCTGCATCAGCAACATCTTTCGATGTTATGAAGTATGATAATTGCCATCCTGAATGCTGTAACCCTATTAAATCTAAACACCAAGATATGAAAGATCCTATATATTGTGATTATTATTGTTGTATTTGAAGGTAAATTCTCGTATTCAAACGAGTCTTATATCTTGAATATATGCTTATATATATATATATATTAATATAATAAAACATTTCTTCGGGTAATTATTACTGTTTTTTCTTTTTATTTATAATGAAAACATCCATTTTAGCTCATCATTTAGATATATGTTCGAGCAACTCTTTTTATAATTGGCTATTTGCGCCAACACAAATCTTTATACCCCGGAATAAGTCATGAGTTTACATGAATTGTTATAATCAACTTCAATACCTCACAATCTAATTTTAATTAATCAAGTGCCAATATTAACATTAATATTGAGTTTCTTAATCTGCAAATTGGCTTCAAAAATAGTAATTGACGTCCGTAATTAAGCAAAAAAAAAAAAAATCTTTCATTCAATCTATCTGTTAGTATGCTAGTGATGTAATATTGTAATGTTTAATTAAATCTTAGTACTCCTTAGTAAAGCTTCAAAGAATGGGTCAGGCCTAACATGTATAAACGTCTCTCTCTTGCTGCATTTTCCTCGTCTGCTCGATCATTAACTTTATATACTCTCTCTCTCTCTCTCTCTCTCTCTCTCTCTCTCTATATATATATATATATATATATATGTATGTGAGCCTAGCGATGCTAAAACATTAATTACACGCCAACTTCAAATCTTTTCCCAAAATGCGTACCACCTCTTTTGTTGTAAAATGACAAATTAAAATTCCTTATACTTTGTATATCTTTTTCAACTTCATATATTCCATTTAGTACAATCATTCACTTCTTTCTTTACATCAACATGAAGGAAGAAATTGAATAAATCGATAAAAATATTTAAATTAGAGTTATTTGTACTTTAGACCCTCTAAGTTTTATCTGTTTTATAATTGGGTCTTCAAAGTAAAAAAACCTCTCAATATTGACCCCAGAATATATTTAAATAAGCACAATGAATAATCTGAAGATTTTTTTAACCAAAATACTATCAAACATATAGTTTGATCGTATTTGACTTATTAAATATGTATAAATCCGTATTTGATTATTAAATTCGTATACTAATATTAAATCCATATAATTTGATTATAAAATTATAAATACAATTTAAAATTATAAAAATTTATAAATAGAATTATAAAAAATTGAAAATACAATTTATAAAATTTAAGTTGTGATATAATTTGTAAAATTTATAATTTATAATTTGTGATATAATTTATAATTTGTAAAATTTAAGTTGTAAAATTTACAATTACAATTTGTAAAATTATAAATACAATTTAAAATTATAAAAATTTATAAATACAACTTATAAAATTTAAGTTGGGATATAATTTGTAAAATTTAAATCGTAAAATTTATAATTTATAATTTGTAAAATTTAAGTTGCAATATTTTTAAATCATAATAGATTATTATTAAAAGTAAAGTAATACTTAAATAAACAATTAACAAATCAAAATCAATTGATCAAAATTTTTTTTTATAAAAAAAGTAATTAAATAAAACAACCCAGCCCCTTTCTTCCCTCTTCCCCCGTCCCTGCTATCCCCATTCCCACCCTGCCGTTCCATCCCCTTTCGCCGTCCCCGTCCCTGGCCGTCCTTGTCCCCGTCCCCCGTCACGATCCCCAGCCCCATCGTCCCCAATTTTCGTTCCTTGCTTCCTTGTTCCCATTAGATGGTCAGAAGTGTGAAAAAGTAGAGAGAGCACTATGAACCAACACAAAATAAATCGTCGAAATGGGTGAAGACGACGACGAGCAGAACGAGCAGGTCGGTAATTGCAACAGTTTGATGTGTTTAGGCTTGTTGGTGACTAGTTTTTGGAAACCCAATTGTAAAACGGATGAAATTGAAGGGTCTAAAATGTAATTAAAGGCACTGTGCAGGATAATGGGCTACAAACGAAAGGGCAAAGGCTATCAACTTTGAAAATGGACAAACAGAGCCTAGAATTTTTGAGGGTCCGATCTCAATTCTCAAACCTTGCTTATGTATCACTCCTAAATTAAGCCACCATACTGACTACATATTACTCTCCATTCCATAAAAAGAGAAGCATTCAAAAAAATTTGCAAACTTTAATGGTGTTAAAGTAATGATTCTAAACATATGATTAGCCATTTAGGCTGTAAAAATAATCACATGCATACGTCCCACAATTAAAGTACGTACGTAGGCTTTTTAATTATTTTTATTTTCCAAATTGATCTTCTTGTTGTTGTGACACATGGCTTAAGCTCGAAAGCACATATAGGGGTATTAGATTAGAGTAATTCTAGGGCGACAGGGGATTTGTGACCGTTTTATTGACCGGACTTATGTGGACAAGCCACATCAGCTGGGAAAGAAAATAAAAAAAAAAGAAGGTGGTGGTGGTGTTTTCTTTCAGACCATGATTTGACTTCACAGAAACAAGTGGGGCTCTTAACCATAAACAGGCTGGTGGATAAATAAAGAGGCTGGTCCACATAACTATTCCATGCAAAGAAGATACCTTCATTAATCTTAATGCTCAATTAAATTTACAATCATATAAGTTAAATTTACAACAGGAAGCTTCTCTAAATTAGTAGGCCAGTTATTCACCGGAAGGTTCATGTTAATATATATATATATATATATAGACACACACACATACACATATCACTTGAAATATTCTTAGTAGTAATCTGGGAAGTAGAAAGAAATAAACTGCTATTAATATCATAAAGTCAGGCTTTAAATTCAGTGATAAAGCACATAGTAACAAAACCCAGTACAACCTTTAAAGTACTAGCACACAATCATGAACTACCAAATTAAAACAAAATTATCCGCTCATACTGTTCAGATCACATCCTTCACCACTCCTCCAATATGGGTTATAGTAATCCTGCAACAAGAAAAATAAAATGGTTGTTTTCAGTATCAAATAACACCAAATAAGACACCACAAAATGAAAGAGAAAGTAGTAAAATAAGACATTATACATGAAAATGAATGGGGGAAACCCTCTCCATAATAGACATCATGATTTGTGGCAAATGAAAAGTCATCAACATGTGATGATTGCAAATTTGCGATGGTGGATAAGTCCCTAACCTGAAATGTTTAAAATACTTATCATTAAATCTTCTAAGAATGTGACTTATTCATATAAATTAGTGACAAACCTGTAAATTAAGATCTATTGCACCATGTCTCATGTAGTCTTCTGAACCATGTTCAATTGGAGAATTGTTATTGAGTACGCTTATAAAATAGTCACCTTGAGAACTCTACACAAAAGAAAAAGCAGTAAAATATGACATTTAATCTAAATAGATAAGTTTTTACATTTGAAAAAATTAAAGAAAAAGATTTACCAAATTAGTGAAATCCATGTTATGTTCAATGACCTTGTCTTTCCCTTTCTCTTTCTCCTTCTCTTTCTCTTTCTTTTTCCCTTTCGTCACTCTTATACTTTTAACAACTTTCTCAATCTTAGATTGAAGCCTTTTAAAACGGGGCCGACCTTTACGATGAACCGATAAAAGACTACGAATATTGTTACTTTCTTTACAACCACTATCCACTTGGGTGCCTTGTCTCGAAGGAGTCGACTGATTACTTCCACACATTCCATCATCTTTTTTTAGTACATTAACAAGCCTTTTAATCCAATGCATAACAACTTTTGTCTTATCTTCGTTATCTGTTGCCAAATCTGCCGCTTCATAAAAAGAGTTGCACATCCTATCAAAACGTTCATTTTCCGGATTCAACGTCCAGTCGGAGTATATGATTTTAACTTTCTTATGACACCTCTTCACGTCTTTTCTCCACCTTCGAAGAATGAATTTATCCGGTAAGGTTCGAACTCGTTTTTTCAGCAACACCGTAAGGGCATGTTTACATAATATTCCCCTGAACTCAAATAATTGACAGTTGCAATTAATGGTACATCCATCTTCTTTAAAATAAACTCTAAAAGTGGCTTCGCGAGTCCCTCCAAACATATCTTGTGTAACATCGAACACCTCAAAACCACATTTTACTTGAACTGAATCAATGGCACAATAAATTTTTCCTTTTACCTCTTCTTGAAATTCCTTGAATTTTGTTGTGGTATAAGCATCTTGAAATTGTTTCTCAAATGGATAATCAGTAAGGCATGGAATCCAATGGTTGAAGGAAGTGAAATCCGCCTCATTTTCTTTTTGCACCTTACTTCTTAATGCATTCTCATATTGCTCAACAAATTGTTTTAAGGTTGTCTTTGAATTCACATAACCATCAAAAAAGGCATTCATACTTTCACTTCTTTGAGTTGAGGATATTCCAGCCCAAAAAGTATTCTTTAAAAATGTCGGTGCCCAACGACTTCTCTCATCGTATAACCCAGTCAACCAGTCATTCTCTTTTAAGTTAAATTTCTCAATGAAACTACCCCATCGCTCTTCAAATTCTTTACAAGTCAATGAATCATAAACTGCCTTTTGCATTGAATATTTGATAGATTCATATTGATTGCAACCACTTAATTTCTCGGGCAACTTCTTCATAATATGCCACAAGCACCACCTATGCCGCGCATTGGGAAACACAATTTCAATAGCCTTCTTAATTGCTTTGTCTTGGTCAGTGATTATTGCGATTGGAGCACGACCATTCATACACGCAAGCCAAGTTTTAAAAAGCCAACTAAATGACTCAATATCTGATGAGTGTGTTTTATATACACAAATTGGATACTTTTAGCCTTAATAATTTGTAAGTCTTTAGCTATTTCGTTTGGTTTTATGTGTTTTCATCTTATTGTTGTGTAATGTAGTTTTGTATTACTTTTATATGTATTAGTGTGCTTTTACGTGTTTTTACTTTGTTTTGTAGGAATTTAAATAAAGGCTCATTGGATCGTTGCGTTTTCGGCGTGAATTTGGTATTTCAGCTGCTTGTTTCTCAATTTCACCCATGATACAATCCGAATCTCTCCAAACTCAAAGAACGAAAGTTGTAGATTTTGATCTTAGCTTTCAAGAACATCCGGAATCATCCAATTTGAAGTTAGTATGAGAGAGTTATGGTCATTTTACCATCGGATTTGCATGACTTTTACACAGTAGTTGCTTCGGGATCAATTTGAACCTTTTCTCCGGCCATTTTCTCGATGAGCTCCAGTTATGAAAGTTGTAGAGCTACTTCTTTAGCTTTCCATAGCCTACTTAATCGCCTTAATCCGAGTTCGGACGAAGAAAGTTATGGTCGTTTTTCCAGAGCTCGCCGGGGCGGGAATTTCCTACACAATTTCCTCGCCACGGCGAGAGCTCGCCGGGGCGAGAATTCTTAGGCCAAAAAAGCTCGCCGGGGCGAGCTCGTCGCGGACAGCAGCAGATTTTTTGGGGTTTTTGGTCATTTTTTGATGGCTAAGCTAGGTTAGGGGCATCCAGGGGGTTTACATACTGATGAGGGGCTCGAAATTAGGGGTTCCATACATTCATAGGAGCACTCTAGGTATTGAAGAAAACACATTCAAAGGGAGCAAAACCTAGATTTAGTTAGGGTTAGAAAGTGAGTTCTAGAGAGGGGGAGCTACAAATTTCATCACCAAGAAGAGCTTGAGCTTTGCAATTCAAGGACTTTCCAGCAACAAGTTAAGGAGCAATTGAAGAAAGGAGTGCTAAAGGAAGAGGAGAAGCTAGAGATTGACAACAACCAAGCAAGCAATTGATGAACATCTCAAAATGGGGTTTATTCATTTTTTAGCTTTCCTTTGAATTTGTATCTCTATTTCATGATGAATACCTTGTGTTTGATGTTATTTGTAGCTACCATGAACTAGAGCTAATTTTCTAAGATTTCAATGGAACCCAATATGTAGTTTGAATTGAATGCTCTCTCTTGGATATTGGTTATTCATTTGTGAATTGGGTATCATAATTTATGCTTTATGGATTAATTGCCTAGCTAGTAATTACCTTGGGAACTTATATGGAATTGAGAGAGGAAGTATAGGTTGAGACCTTGTTATGATATCATGTGAAAAGTAGATATTCCTATGGGTAATTTATAAAATTAAGTGACGTGTGTTTTATTTATTACCCTCATGAATGGATAATTTGATTGTATTTAGGATAGACATATACCTAAATACCACATGTATCCATTTGAGAATCATGCTTAATGATTTCCATTGCGAAAGTTGGTAATTGATAGGGTGATTAATGAGATTTGGTGACACGTGTCTTGTTGATTATTCTTGATATTGGATTCTTGCTAGTGTGTAGAATAGAGATATTTATACACCGCATTGGGAAATACGTATTTGACCATCGAGAGAGGCTTGTATATACTTGTAAATTCTCGGATAACAATCTTTGTGATTTAACTAGTTGAAAAGAGAGAGCTAGGATATTCAAGTGAAGTGTTGGGGGAAATTGTGATCTTAGACTTGTTAATATTTGATTTCATTATCTTAAAGCTTTCCATAGTTATTTGATTATTTGTTATCTTCATTAATGCAAAACAACAAAAACAATTATCGTTTGTTTAAATAAGATTGAGATGATAAAAGGTTAATACTTGGAAAAGACTAGTAGCAATTCCTCGTGGGATCGATACTCTACTTACTCTTTATTACTTGTTGACCGCGTATACTTGCGCGTAAATTGTCGTTATATAAATCGGACAACAATATCCTCATAAGATATCAATCCACAACCTAAGAGTATTGATTGACCGTGATGATTAACTCCAACAAATGGGGCAAATGGCATGTCATACTTATTAGTTAAGTATGTTGTGTCAAAGGTAATGGCATCCCCAAACTCCTCATAAGCTGCCCTACTCCTTACATCTGACCAAAAGACATTTTGTAGTCTCCCATCATCATCCAAATCCATCAAATAATAAAAATTTGTATTATTATCTTGCATTTTTTTGAAGTAGTTTTGAAGTGCCATAGCATCCCCATCACCAAGCCTTAACCGCCTAACTTTGTCAAGATAATTGTAACAATCTTTCTGTGAAAAGGATACATTCTCATGCCCACCAACTTCAACCAAGAAAGAACTAAAATTTTTGTTTGGTCTAATACCAGCTCTATCGTTAAGTTCAAGTCTCCTTTTCACATACTTGCTCATAATTCGATTTTTCTTATAAAATCTAGATTTTCCCGGGCTCAACTGATGATTATGATCAAGTGTTAGAGTCTTTACTCGCACTTTTCCGTCTTCGACTAATGCAGCCCTAATCTTAGCATTGCATCCAGTTTTGCTAACAGGGCGTAAATTGAAGGCATTCTTTGACTTGCTTATTGAACATCCTGACCGAGCACATGCAAGAACCACAAATTTAATCTCTCCATTCTCTCCTTTTTCCGTAGATCTTATTTTCACCGGAAATCCATTTTGGTTACCATAATTTGTGTAATATTCCATGTATAAATCAACAGAACCAAACTTCATTCCTACTTCCGGATCTCTAATCACTTCATCAACTTTTTCACTTTCTACTAAATCCTCCGCCATGACACATTCTTTAATATCATTCATTCTCTTACTTGAATTAAACTCATCACTACATGCCATTTCTGTAAATTTATAAAAATATATTAACTACATGCCATAGATAGTTATTATAAATAAATTACTATACTAGTTTTTATTAACTTCATATCTTTTCTATAAATAAATTGCCCAATATATATTTTTAGGCTTCTATTCCCAATTTGTTTTGGGACATGAGGGAAGCATAAATACTCCTAAACTTTGGTTTATGAAGAAAATATCATGAAATTAATTTCTAGGGCACAAATATATACATATATATTATCAAAATACGTACAATATATATATATATATATATATATATATATATGCATACCTTCAAATTTGCTAATTTTGTTTCGGATTGCTTGCGATGGTTCAGATTTTGGACTGATGAGAAGTTTGTAGATGGTGATTTTCTTGAGAGTGAGAGAGTGAGAGAGAAATTGGTATCATGTATGCTTAAGTGGTGGTAGTGGGCAGTGGCTGGAATATTTTTTTGGTAATGGGTATGCTTTAAGTGGTAGTGGGCGGTGGCTGCAATTTTTTTTTAGTAATGGGTATGCTTAAGTAGTAGTGGGCGGTGGGTGGAATTTTTTTTTTTTTTTTTATTTTCTTTCCCATGTGGCTTGTCCACGTAAGCCCCGGTCCCTAAAACGGTCAAAAATCCCGGGCTCCCTAGAATTACTCATTAGATTATATAGACACTAATATGTAAAAGCATATCTCATGCGGCCGTATGTCAATCTAAATAATACATATTAATTAACGAAGGTGAAACAATATTAACTATTTGTATTAAACCACCATCTTTGTGTGGATTATGATTAGGATAACAATATCTTTTTATTGTGTGTTAAAGAACAATTTTGCGTTCATGTTGCTTCGGGACTTGTACACAAGCAAGGTTTGAGATCGTACCCTTATAAACTCTACACTCCACCAAGCTTTTGCCAGTTTTTAAGAGCAAGGACTTGGACATATATTTACTGTTTCTCAATTTTCAAAGTTGACAGACCACCCATTATATATCCTGCAGAATGCTATTAATCCAAATATTTGTATTGATTTTTTTTCAATTTCTCCCTCCATGCAAGCTGCTGTAAAGCAAGAAGTGAAAGCTTATAATAATTAGAGGATGTTAATTATTATTGAAAAAGTTGAAAAAGACGCACTATGTATAATGAGGGCTTTTGCCATTTTATAACGAAATGGATGGCCTATGAAACAGATTTCGAGTTTGACTTAGGCTGCCAATTATACTACTATTTTCTATCGTATTAAGTAGCAGACTAGCCTGGAGCATTCAGCAGGAGCTACGTACCAAAATGACGTCCATATTAAAGTTAATTCCCCCCCCCCCCCCTCTATTTAGCAGACTAGGAACGTCAGACCAGGAAATTCAGTTCATGACAATATTGGTACTTAATTAACTAGAATTTGATGCCTAATTTTAATATAATACTGGTCAATTGGTCAGAAAGTATTTTGGCACAAACAGCCGGTTGTAATCACTATAATTCACTCATCAGTCATCTCATTATAATCACTATAATTAATTGTAGATCCAAAACTGAAAACAAAGAACTGGATCTTTCGGGTCTTTGTGTTTGGATTTAGTAGGATCGCAAATGGTGCTGGTACAACCACAAACACTACAAGGACAAACTAACCCTCAAGAACTGAAGAGAATCCATGACCTTGATTCAGAGTAGTGATTCAGAGTAAGAGACTAAAAGAGAGATTCAAAGCATTTTTGAAGGATCTGATTAGGCTGAAGTCCGTAGTAATTTTTATAATTTTTTTATTGCATTAGTCATAGAAAGTTCTATAGCTTTGTATTGCATTAGTTAATGCAACATTTTCTATAATCAATGTAATAAAAAATTAGATGAACTTACTACGATGAAGTTGGTGTCAACTTCACCTTAACTGGATTCCATTTTTGATAATTTGAGCACAAAAAATTCAAACATGATAGCATTGCTCTAAGATATGAGCTTGTTATCACTGCAATTCTGTTGTGCGTTTCCAACCTAACTTAACTAAACATTTAATACACTATGATCTATGAATTAAGTTGCTTTAGTGGTAGTATCAATATTTTACGGTTTACGTGTCATTCAGCTCATCATGCTATGTTCCATGCAAAGACTACCACATGCAAATTATTCTCCTCTCTCTCTACTTTCTCTCACGCAGTAATTAATATAATGTCCATAGAAATTGAATCTAAACCATGGCGCATATAAAAGGGAGTCCCCTTCATTCTATTGTAGCCATCTTCAATTCTCTTGTTTTCAGATTCAATTGTAATTCAATTTCCTGTTGTATCTGTCTAAAAGAAATATAATGGGTAACCAACTTGTTTGTATTCTAGTACTACTACCAGTGCTCTTCTTCTTGTCAGCTTCCTTGGTGCTGTCAGCCTCCATTCCCAGCCAAGAATTTGTTGGTTGTTTGTCGACCAACATCTCATGATCAGACCACATCTACACCCAGACTTCCCCACAGAATACCAGATGGCTCAACACTTCCAACTCCACATCGCCCTTACTTATAGTCACGCCATATAACGAGTCCGAAATCCGAACGGCAGTTGTTTACTCCAAAAAACATGGTCTCCAAATCCTAGTGAGGAGGGGCGGCCATGAGTATATATGAGGGGCTGTCCTTCCTTGCCCAGACGACTTACGCGATCATCGACCTTGTCAAATTTGGACGTGTTGATACTGATGTAGCTCAAGAAATTGCTTGGGTACAAGCCGGCACGCACCACATTGGGGGAATTGTACTACGCAATTGCCGCAAAAAGTCCTAGTCTCCAAATCGACGTGTTGATGTTAATTTGAAATTGCTTGCTTGTTTGATCTTTTTTGGTGGCATTTGATTTGATTTTGGATTAGGAAATTATTAATAAGAATAGTGGAATATGTTTCATATCGGTTAGGTTTTGTCCTTGCAGTTTATTGGTGGTATAGTATCTTACGTACTGCAACATTTGTATTATCCGACTTATCTTCACATATCTTCAGCTCTTGAAGTTTATTTTATTTGTTTTCTTCTTAATGTTTGTGGTTGTGGCTGTGGCAAGTGCCAACAACATTTAGTAAATATGTCATCCTGATTGTTCTGATCCTAGTAAACCAAAATACAAAGACCTGAATAATCGTATTGTTTGTATTCCAATGTGTTGTCTATTCAAGGCAATTTCTCTGAATGAATAAAGTTTTATCATGAAAATATGCTTGTATCTAAATAATACTCCGTGTGTACCGGGATAAAAGTCTCTATTACTATTTTAAATAGTCTCAAGTTAAATGTCTATTTACATTAAATAATTTATTTTTTTACAATAATTTGTCTATAATACCCTTAGTATTAAATATCATATGTCTAGTCTCTATGCATATTTATAGAATATCACTAATTATGTACAGAAAACTATGCAATTAGATGATAATTTAAATATGAACAATTTTATCACTTGACCATCATTTTTATAATAAGCAAAAAGCCAACTAAAACTTTTATTTTTTTGGTAACTAATTTTGATTGTTGAATGAAACGACCATTTTTGTTGATTGTTGGATGAAACAAAGTAGCTGGGCCCCCAGGAAAGTGTTTCATCTTTTAAAAAATAGAAATATGAAGAATATCCTAATACTCAAAGACTGGTATTAGTTTTAATGGGGGAGAAATAGACATTGGGCTTCATGAACATCTTGACCTGATTCGGTGAAATGTGGCCGAACTCTGGGCTTTTTTGTGATGTGTGAATATGTGATAGCAAGTGGAAAATTTGAAAATTAAAATAACGAAAAAAGGTGAAAAGCAATAATAAGTTTAGCAGACTTGACAACGAAGTGAGCCGTGAGAGTGTGGTAAAGAGGGAAATGGACATGAATTGTTGCAAGATGGTCCTGAAAATTCATTACATGTCCATTTCAGTCTGTTGCTTAGGGTACATATCCATATGATCCTTTTCTTTCTTCAAAAAAAAAAAAAATTAACAACGAATTTCAATCTTAGACAAAAATAAATAAATAAATAAAAATTCCATCTCCACTCTATTATATTTGTAATTCAAATTTATTTGATCAATAAACTCTTTTTTGTCAAAAAAAAAAGAAAAAAAAAGGGGGGGGATTTTAGTACCATTTCGAATCAATTTACCATTTTTTTATCCTATTAAACGCCAAAACTGTATGTCAGAAATGACACATCCCAACACTTGCAACCCAAACTCAATTTATTATCAACTCAACAAACAACTACCCAGAGTAGCGAGTAGCAGCTTCTTCTAATTCTACAGGCATTATTTAATTGATTAATTAATTAATTTCCTATCTTTCCATCTTCTTCCCCAATTTTACTGAAAAAAGCCTCTTTACCAAAAAAAACATCTATCCTCCGTTTGTGCATTGCTTTCAGCCAAATCAAAACCTCCGCAAAGCAACTTTCCCACAAAAAGCCTATCAAATCGCCAAATCAGAACCAAAATAAGAGACAGATTACCCAAGTTAAGAATCAGAGGAAAAATCAGTCTTCATTCATGGGCTGCTCTGCTTCTCGTTCCCATCCCCATCTCACCGTACCCAGCACTGAACAACCACCCGCTAATTCCTTATCTTCTTCTTCTTCACCAGATTCTTCCTCAAATTCCTTCTCCGATTCTTATTACTATCAAACCCCAATTTCCCGCACCATCTCTCTTCCTACCCCTCTCATCCACCACCCTCCTCTGCGCAAAGGCGACACTAACCACTTAGTTTCTCTC
Source organism: Aralia elata (assembly GCA_034770075.1). NCBI lineage: Eukaryota > Viridiplantae > Streptophyta > Magnoliopsida > Apiales > Araliaceae > Aralia > Aralia elata. The sequence continues at coordinate 17,161,098 of CM068377.1, forward strand.
ACCTCCACCACCTACGGCTCTCTCATCCTGGTTGACCCGATCCCTAATTCTACCGCCTCCAATTCTGACCCATCATCATCGCCTGACTCTGTAATCAACACTTGGGAGTTAATGGAAGGCCTAGATGAGCTCGACTTCGATTTTATTCAACACCCAAAACCCAATTCATCAATTTATGATAAACCCGGATCGTTTTCTAATGGGTTTATCAAGAAAGTTGATGATACAGCCGAGTTATTGAATTCTTTTGAATTGGTTGAGCATTCTGATTCGAAGCCATTGTGGAAGCATTTGTCTGAGGAATCGTTGCTGGCTAAAATGGACCCGAATGTGGCTTCGAGTTATAGGCGAGCGTTGACTTCTAGGCAATTGGGTTTTTCCAAAGATTCAACCTATAAAACAGCAATTCCATCAGCAGTGTGTTCTGAAAATCATAGTGTGAGTCTTAAGTTGACTGGTCCTCAGTTTTATTTATCGGATGCTGAAGATAGAATTGTGTTGTATTATACTAGTTTGAGGGGAATTAGAAAGACTTATGAGGATTGTTGTGAAGTTCGGATGATTTTGAGGGGATTTAGGGTGTACGTAGACGAAAGGGATATTTCAATGGATTCCGCATTTAGAAAGGAATTACAGAACGTGTTTGGAGAGAAGGGATTTAGTTTGCCAAAAGTATTTATTCGAGGAAAATGTGTTGGTGGTGCTGATGAGATTAAGCAACTTCATGAGGTTGGGGAATTAGCAACCCTTTTGGAAGGATTTCCAGCCAAGGATCCGGGGTTTGTTTGCAAGAGCTGTGGTGATGCAAGGTTTGTTCCGTGTCCGAATTGTAGTGGCAGTAGGAAGGTTTTTGAAGAAGAGGAAGGGAAAATGAGAAGGTGCCCTTGTTGCAATGAGAATGGGTTGATTCGTTGTCCCGGATGCTGCTCTTGAATGCTGTTTGCCATGGAATGACATGTATATCGTGGTAATTCTTTCCAAGGATTTCTCAAGTAACTATTAGCATTGCAGTGTACATTTATCAATTTAGATTTGCTTAAGACTTGTTTCCTTTTCAGCTGTTGATATTGTGTAGCTGTATTTACTTGTGTTCATTGTCCCTCTTGAACAACTTGAAAAAATTATAAGTTATAAAAGAAAGAAACATGGTATTCTTGTTGCCTATTATTGGAGGAGTGCTTTAATTATCTATATTTCCACTATTTTGGCTGCTTCATTTTGCATTTGATTTTTGTTGGAAATTAACAAATAAAGCTGGATTTGTCATACTTTTGACAGTTTAGTGTTTAGTTACTAGTAGTACTTTATACAGTTTGTTTTTTTCTCGCTTTTTTGTGATTTTGTTCATCTTACTTACCTGGATGGTTGAGATCCTATATGTGATCCTATATCACTTCTTTTACTAAGAACATTACATTCCAAAGGGGAGGGATGGAATTTGAACCTACACCTCTAGTCCGGGGGGTGGATTTATGTTAGATACCACACAGAGTTACCACTGAGATACCATATTACCACCTTATCTCAAACTAGCACTTTCCAATAGAGCGATAGATATGGGAAATATATATATATATATATATATATATATATTCATAGACAAAAAATACCTTTAATATTGAATTGGGTACTAGGCTGGTAGGATTTTAGCTAGTGATTACATTCTTAAGCAGCCAGCTAAGAGAAGACGTTGACTGAATTTTCTTGTGCACAACACAAGGTTGGATTCACTATAATTTTGATAGATTGAATGAGAGATGGTTGGTTAAATACCTAATTCACTGTTACCATCGCGGACTTTTAGTTGTGTAGTACATATTTTACCATGTCAAGAAAATTATCGTGCCTAATGCCAAGAAAATTATTAAAATAAAGTAAAAACCATTTCGTTGGGGTCCGGTTACTATGAAGTGAACTTCATGGTAAGTTCACTTCATAGCCAATACTGCGCTGACACGTGGCGAGGGATGATACGTGTTAGTGCAGTATTGGTTATGAAGTGAACTTACCATGAAGTTCACTTCATAGTAACCGAATTCATTTCGTTGTTACGTAACCTAATAGAAAGCTGCATGACCTAATACTCAAAACCGCCTAATTTCGATTGAGCCAGAGTTTATGATTCTTTAATGTCTCCATACATATGCGTCATCTCACCTTACATCACTTTTTTTTAGGCGTCTTGGATGGCATATAGGGTTTTTGATTATTTTGGACGGCTCTGATTAAATATATCTATTAATTCATGACTTTATTATGAGTACCGGCAGCGTGTGCCAATTTGATTGAAGAGTAATGCTAGATACACAAATTATTTTACAAACATTTTACAAACTAGCTGATGTGGCAATTTTGTATTGGTGATAGTAAAGTAGTGGGGAGGTGTTTTACATGGCCAATTTATAAATTAGTTTTTTTTTGATTATTTAATTTATTAATGTAAATGAGATAATAATTATTATTATAGAGTTGTGATGTAAATTTGATAACATTATGTTGTTGAGAAGAAAAAACAAAAAATTGACGAGGGGGTCTATCAAACCACTTGCATCAAATCAATTCATAATAATATGTATTAATGTGGCTTCAAGGGAATTATTATTTTTATGAATTACTCCCCTGTCTCATAAAAAAATTATTTTAACTGCAATTCTTATAAAAAAAATTTAAAAAAATAAAACAAAATAGGAGAAAAAATATAAATAAATTTTCATTTTACAGACAATGGATCTTTATCAATACACTAAAAAAATTCCTAAATTAATAGACTTTATATAATTTTTTTTGACATATAAATTGCGTACGTTAAACATTTTTATGATTTTTTATTTATTTATATATTTCACCCATCTTTTGTGGGATAAAGGTAGTAGTATGGACTCGTGTATGCTATTTGCATTACGTGTCCCAAATGAGAATAAATTAGGACATAATAAATATCGTTTAAGTGGCTTCAAGGAAAACAATGTACTATCTTTTTAAATTAATAAACTCTTTTTTTTTTGTGTAATAAAAATTTTGTTGCAAGGGTATTACTGTCCCACAACAGTAATAAATTTGATTTTTAAATATTTCATTCATTTTAAATTAGAGATATAATTTAATTTTTATAATCAAACGACGACATTTTAAATTTTAAAATTGATATAAATCATTAAAATTTAGAATAAAATAAATTTTATTATTAATAGTTTTTGTTATATATTATTCTATCTGTTCTAAAATTAGAGATACAATTTAATTTTTGAGATCAAACGATGATATATTAAATTTCAATTTGACGTGAATTTATTTAATTTTAGTTGATACAATTATTGTAATTGTATAATATATAATAAAAACCATTAATTACAAAATTTATTTCATTCTAAATTTTTATAAATTATATTAATTTTAAAATTTATAATATATCGCCGTTTGTCATTAAAAATCAAATTATGCCTATAATTTTAAAACGAAAGTAATATACAATTATAATTATTATATTAATTAAAATTAAATAAATTTATATTAATTTAAAATTTAATATCTCATAATTTCACCTTAAAATTTAAATTATATTTATAATTTTAGAACATAAAACTCACTCTACTGCCCAAACCCCAAAGTGAGACTGACTAGCCTCGAATTCATTCATTTTTTGACAGAAAAAGTAACTACTGGACGAAACCTCACACCTTTCCACGCAACTCACTTTTCACATTGTCAATACCCCCACTAAATTAAGAAAAGTCCTCTTTATGGAGAAGTCATAAGCTCACCCACCGTTCCTCACCCGCAAATACACACTACTCCTCGACCTTGATGTAATTCCATCACCGGCAGGTAACGCCTCCAACCTCCGCAGCTCCACTCCGCTAATACACTCCAGCACTCGCCCCCGGTTACAGTTTACAGATTTCAGAGTCTCAAATTCAATTTTGGAGAGAGAAAAAGGGCGGCCATGGATGGGGAAAGAGAAAGGGAAGGGGGTGATAGGATGGAGATGGATAGAGATGGGGAAGTTATGAGGACCTGTTTGAGCAGCTTCGTCGACGAAGGTAGCACTGAATCTCACAGATACTACCTGTCACGCAGAACCCTGCTGGAGATGCTCAAGGACAGAGGCTATTCCATCCCTGATTCTGAAATCAATCTCTCCCTTCAGGAGTTTCGCAACATTCACGGTCAAACCCCCGATACGGATCGCCTTCGAATCTCCGCTTCTCACCAGTCCAACCCTTCTAATAAGGTTATTTTGATTTCTCACAATTCTTTAATTTTATTTTTTTTTAAAAAAAATTGAATCTTTATTGGGTCAATTTGTCGGTAAAAGTGTTGTGCTTTGAGTAATATTGCATGCACTTGTTTCATTATTATGTTTAACGGGTCTGAACTAGTTGGGAATTCTTTTTCTGTCTGGTTTTCAAAATTTTGAAATTTATCTTGTATAGATTAGCGAAAGAGTTTTTATATGCATTTTTGTGTTGATTACTTAAATTGCTATGTTTCCTGTTTAGGGTCAATTGCAACTTTTTTTTCTTCATGGGTCTGATTTTGTACTAAGACACCAAATGTAGCTTGGTAGCTTTTATATTTTGGTGGCTGCTGTTGAAGAGTGCATGTGCAATTAGAAGGCAATGTGTTTGATTGAATAGAGTTTTCAAACTGTTGCAATCTTTATGAGGTTTGGGTTACAAAATGACCTTCTACCAAGCTTAATGTTTTACCTAAATGTGGATAAAGACATCTTGGCAGTTTATTGATTATTTGACACGTGTTGTTACATACTGTTATTGATAATTATTCTTTGTTTTATAGACTATTAATATGTTCGTAACTTAATTGCAGATTCTAGCAATTTTCTGTGGGTTTGGTGTCGTGAAAGTGAATGTCATCCGTAGCCTTGCAACTCAGATAATGAATAAGGAGAGTTTAAATCGGCTGATATTAGTAGTGCAAAATAAAATAACAGACCAAGCGATGAAAGTTTTGGATCTATTTTCCTTCAAAGTTGAAATATTCCAAGTAAGTTTTTCGATATCACTATGAATATGCAGATGTAAACTTTGTTTTCTATTCTTCAATTGTACTTCGTAAAACATCTGTCAGTTATGCTCCAGTTTCTTTCTGACCGAAGATAAAAATTCTTGAAAAATTGCCTGATTGATAATAATGGGGTAATTGTGTAAAGTTATGTCATATTGCCAACTTTAACGAATAAAAGCTTTGTATTTTGGCTGGGACTGTCACAGGAAACTAAATACTGGCTCTAGTCCTAGGATTGCCCAAGGGGTGGGGTAAATTGGAACTCACTTCAAACTTGCCCCTAATGTTAGGTTTTGGGGATAAATAAATTGGTTAGGAGCAGGAATGTGGATTGTGGAAGGCCTACCCACCCAACTTGACCCGGATTTTGATTCAATGAAATTGTCCCCAACTTACCATTTGTCAATCCTATAGGGATGAGTTGCATTTTGCAAGAGAAATGCATTTGTGGCCTTCAATGGCATTTCTTATATAGTTGCAACTCTCGTACTATACATTATAGGCTTGACAGATGGTAAGTTGGAGACAACTTTATGGAATTCGGATCCACTTAACCATCTCCTGCCCAATTTATATACACACACACACACACAAGAAGTTGTCCACTTCATTTTTTGTTTGTTTATATTTTTGGAGTTGTAGTAATATAAGTTCCGTTCCGTAGAGGATTTGGTGCTTACTTGGTTCAATGGCTTTGGAGGGAGGAAGGATGTTAAGATTCTTTGGAAGTGTGATATCTTTTCTATTTTTGGGGAGATTTGTTATCAGACAGCTATTAGGATCTTTTTTCTTGCTTCTCTTCGAGCCTTTGCCATGGGTTAGGGGCATTTCAGTCTTTAATCTATTTATAGATTGGAATGCAGCTCTTTTTTAAGTAATTTCTTTTTTCCACTTGTTTGTTCCCTCTGCTTTTAATATCTTTATTCTTCTAATAAACGAAAATGAGGGTCTCATAAGCATAGCTGAGTATATATCTAGTGATCCCTGATCACAGCTTGGCTAAGCAGACCTAGTATAGGGCAGTCAGATAGCGAACAGATGTGCTAAGTAATATGTCCTAGAATTTGATAAGTGGATTACCTGCTTGTTTGTTGTCTTATGGACCATCCTTGCTTGACCTGCCATTAGATAATTTTTTTATTAAACTTATCAAACAAAAAGAAGACAATAATTTATTGAAAACACATAGGTTCCCAAGTCTTGTGTGGCAGAGGGATATAATGGAAGACTTTCGACTGATTTAACAAAGGTTTCCTCAACTAGAAATTGTCCTCTCAGATATGTGGAAGTTAGAATCTTATTCCACATGTGTTTTGCATAGCCTTCATGTAAAAAGAGATGGCCAGGTTTACATCAGTAGGCAAGTTAGTTAAAGTACAACTTTAATTTAGAGAGAGTGGTAATATCTCTTACTAACTTTGCTGGTCTGAGGACTGCCTGATCTTTACATTGGAGTACATATGTATCAATTTGTGATTTTGTACTCCCTCTGTGCTGAGAAAAGAGTGTCATTTCCTTTTGTATTTCAAAGAAAATGGTACTCTTTTTTTAGGACAGAGGGAGTATTTGTCACGATTGAGCTTAAAGTGCAAAATTTTTAGGCTACGTTGAAACTTGGAAAATATGGGGGAAGATAAAGGAAAAGGAAAACAAAAATAAAACTAAATCTAAATGTCTAAAAAAATCTAATATCAATAACAATGTTAAAATTTAATGTAAAAAATGTTGAAATAGCCGCAACAAATTTTTCGATTTTATTTCCTTTTCATTTGTTTTCTCTCAAGTTTTCCAAGTTTCTTGAGGAAAATAATGAGGGTGTGTTAAATATCAGTTTATATAACATATGAGGTCTGTTACGAATACTACTAATGATTAGCAAACTATACGTGCAAGGGGTTTTTAAAATTTGTCAAAAAGTTTGTTAAAAATGATTACCAAGGAACAGCAGAAGATGGTGAAATCACCGTGGAAATTTGCCAACATAACTTAGCTGTAGGAGGTTTGTATTCCTACTCCATACGAATATGTCTAAATTTTTTCCCTGACAAAATTAACAATGATGCAAAGAATTTTGCATTTGAAATGTTTCTTCTTTCCAATGGTGTTAAGACACTCAATCAATAGCACTTAGATGTTTTGACAATCCCTTAACTAAAAACCCCACTTGAGTACCTATGGTGCACCTTGTGTATGGTGGAGGAGCAAGTAGGATAAACCCACGCCAAGCTCATTTTTCACTGAAGTAGACACTAAACAGTCTCTTAGTCCACAATAATTGTTTCCCTTTTCCTCCATTGATTGTTCAATGTCAAATTGCTATTAGTGTGCCTTCCATCCGAAAGATAATCCAAAGCATTGCAGGCAATTAATATACCTCACAAAATAAATAACTAGACATTTTGAAAGATTTGGTGGGGGTTACATATGTTAAGATTATGTGATAATCTTTGATGTCAAACTTTTAGTTACCATACTTTTTTAAACTTCTTGGAAGTTTCAATGGAAGGATTCCTCTACCTATGCAACACAGTCCAGGGACACCAAAGGCCTCTGCTCTTCCATCCCTTGGATAGATAGAGAGGGAGGGCAAAGCTTTTGGTTTTTTGTTGAACAAGGGGTTTTTCGCGTTGTCAAAGAGGTGAACAATGAGGGTTTCGCGGGGCAGACATTGGGAAAAACTGTAGTTACCATACTTTTTTACATTTTTAGTTAGTAGCTCTTACATTATTAATCAGAGGGAGTATTACCATTCTAGGGTTTGAAAATGTGCTCATTTTATTTTCATTGAGCAAATTCTTACTTTCTTGCATAGATATGGATTGCAATCCTAATCCTTCTGCAGTACCTTACCTGGGGGCGGTATATTTACAGATTACCGACTTACTTGTTAATATCACGAAGCATGAGCTGAAGCCAAAGCATCGGGTACTATCTAATGAAGAGAAACAGGAGCTCTTAAAAAAGTACAGTTTGGAAGAAAAACAGGTAAACTTTCAAATTCATTTTTTCGAATTGAGTTTGAGGTACATTTTTCTGCAAGTATTTGGATTGAAACTTCCTCAAGGCCAGCCATTTCTCCCACCCTTGAGCTTTCAAATTCATGAAATGCTAAGATGCATTATTATCTAAAAGGAAGAGATTTTTTTGTTGCTTTATATTTTGTGCCCGGATTCTTTGATCAAGTTCATTTATATGTTAATTGACATTGTAGATAAACTTGGATGAGCACATATAAAATGCAACTAATTTGTCAGTCGTCTCTTAACATTCTATGCTATGAGATAAAAGGTTCTAGCACATAAAGCTGTGTGTATGTGTAACATGTAGGTTTAGACAAGAAATGGCTATTTACATAGTAATTAAAGTCTATGCATCTAGTTTCTTTGATATAATTGATCAAATTTAATTTTTGGTCTTTTCCAGCTTCCTCGGATACCACTAAAAGATGCGATTGCTCGATATTATGCACTTGAGAAAGGGCAGGTGGTGCAAGTTACATACAATGGTGAAATCACCGAATTTTATGTTACTTATCGTTGTGTTTGGTGATGCTCTTATCAGTAATGTTGTATGTATTAGCCATTTGGAAACTGTAGGACTTGTGTGTTCTGTATGCAAAAGACTTTGAATTTGTAGAGTTACCTGGCTTTCTATGCAGTGTAGCTGTTTTTCCTTAAACGTCAATGCTCTTTGTAGGGGATTTCACCATTTTGTTTGATTAGCATCCTCACACATTTTTGTTTTAACCTAAGCTACAAATTTAGAGTTGCACACTTTCTAACAGTAACGGATTTGATTCAACAGGCTAATAGGCTTTCTACTCATATTTACACAAGGGATTTTAAAATGTGATATTTACATCCTCCCTTTATTAAGATGTTTGAGTAGAATATTTATTTTTATGATATCATCAAATTCTTGTGGTGTTGGCAAAACAAGGTCTGAAAAGAGGTCAGAACTATAAGAAACATAGGTCCAGTCACATGTTTCTTCTATCAGAAATGAAGTAAATGCATCATGTTCAACTCAGCTGTGCTTAAATTAATTCCAATTCTTGTCAATATTAGTGAGCATGTCTTGATATCAAACACCAATATAATCTTTTTGAGTAATCAAATAAAATTGGTTCCAGCCAAGCAGGTGGTCTGTTGGTAATTGGGCAGGTATTTACCAAGCTCAAAAACATTTTCTACTAAAAGTCAAGTACTTAACATGAACTCTTAAAAGTCTTACTTTAAGCTTCGGAATTGTTATAATTGAGCATAAAATTTATCTGAAATTTGCATTCGTATTCAAATTTCAATTCTTAAAATTAATTCCGGTCAAATGTGGGTTCAAGGGAGAGCGTTCAGACATCATCCATTTCTCTTGGATTTTTTTGTTTAAAAACTATAATATGTTCTTAATTTTTTATTATTCCCTCTGTTCCTTTTTAATTAACGTTTGGATAATGATATATATTGCGACTTTACATATCGATTTTATTTTATTGCGAGTTATGTAAATATACCCAATTGGTAATATTTTTACTATGTATTTGATACAGTTGACTAATTTTATAATTTTATCCGAATCTCATATATTTATCCAAATCTCATATATTGATATACGTTGCAATCGTAATTCGGTAGAAATCTTTTGTACTCCATATATAACAAGACTCTTAACATTATAAGGTTTATGCACATAGATTAAGAAAATGCAATTAATATTTTGTCTAATCGACTAAATTCAGTATAAAATTTTAATATTAGTCTTCCAAAATTTATTGAAAAGACAAGATAGAAACAAATTAGTTTTTATTCATAAAAGATAATATAGGAAATTAAGTATTTAATGTTTTTTTGAAATTTACAAACGACAAATAAAAAGAACAAAAATTATATTTTAAAAAGACAAATAAAAAGAAACAGAGGAAGTATTATCTTTTAATTTCGTATTTGTCATCACACAACCACTTCAAAGAATATTAAGAATACATTCAAAATATATACTCCATCCGTCCCAAATTAATTGCTTTTTTAGGATTTTTTTTAAGTCAAATTGACTATTTTTAAAATTAATAATTAAGCATATATAAATATATTTCTAAAATTATAAAAATTGAAATTAGTAATAAATTGTATATACTTTCTTTTGGTTATAATATTTTCACCTATATGTTAGCAAAAATAGTAAAAAGATTAGTTTTAAAAATAGTCAATTTGACTTTTTTAGGTCAAAATTATGCAATTAATTTGGGACGGAGGGATTATTATTTTTTAAAATTGTAGTTTTAGAAATGTATCAGTAATTTTGAGCCCAAAATCAGCGGCTGGCCGGCAATAGGCACTAGCATCACCCTCAATAAGTAGAAGAAAATTGTAATTTCACAAATTTAAATTTTAATTTGTAGCCTAAACTTTACCTTTACCCATTAAATATTATTTTAAATTAAATGCACTCTATACTTTTAACAAAAAATTAAAATACACGCTTCATATCAAATATTCACCTGAAAATGAACACCCTACACCTTGATTCCTCGTATGAGCTATTTCTGTAACGAATACTTTTAATATTCCACCACTTGCATTTTTCGATAAATATTTGACAGAAAAATAATGCGGAGTATGCATTTTGTTTCTTGGCTAAAAAAATATGGTGCATTTAATTTAAAATAAACTTTAGGGTGCAAATCGATTCTAGAGTTAAAGTTTAGGACCCAAATTGGAATTTAGTCATCTTTCTTTTTAATTTCAAAGTTTGAAAATACTCTTTCCGAAAACTCCATTCCTTTCTCCGTTGGATCCATCTTCTCCGTTCTTCACATCCCAAAGCCGCCCCAAGCTTTCAATTAATTAATATGTTCCAGAAATTTGACAACCCTAGTCACTGAGGTTCCATATTTGATGCTTCCATATTTGATGCATTTTGATTTGAACCCATTTCAATATATGCTCGAAGAATTGTACTAGAAAAACATGAGTGATATTATCGCCGGAGGCGATCTTCCACCGGTGACCGAATCATCAAAGAGCGGATTCGATGCCAGCCGAATTGCAGAAGTGAAAGCATGGCTGGCCTCTCAATTCGATGCGGCAGGTAAAGATGTACCTGATTTCGAATACACCCCTCGGACCATTGCTTATTTACACAATCTTGCGACCATCTCCCAATCCAAAACTCAAGCTGCCGCCATTGTGGCGAACGATTTTCGCCAAAAAGCTGCCGAGTACCGATCCCAAGGTTAATGTTTTCCTTTTTCAATTATACATAGGGTCCTTTTAATGTGTGCCCTAAAGGCAATATTCACTTGATTACTGTGCATATTCTTTTGATTTTTGCGTTTACACACAAATCAAGGGAATATGTACAGAAATCAAGATAATATTCTCTCGATTCCTGTGTATGGTGTGTGCCTTAGGGCACACATTAAGAAAATCCTTATAAATATACTGTTCATATGTATTTCTCCCGATCCTTTCAAAATTAGAGATAAATTTAAATTTTTAGATTATAAAGTAACATATAACATGCCATTAGTTTTAGATTGAGTAATATTATGCCACTAATACTTGCATTTCTAGCTAATATTAAGTTAGGAAAAATAAAGTTTTTCTTAAAAGTCGTTTAGGAAGAGAGGGAGAACAATTTTCTTTTTTCTTTTTTTCTTAGTATTGATTCATAAAAAGGAACTTCTGGGTTGGGCTTCAGTGTCTCAAAAAGATACAATTTTTCTAATTTTTTCACTATTGAGCTAAGGCCTTGTATTAGATAATTTTTCTTTTTACCTTTTTAGTGATATGGATGACCAAAACCACCAGTTAAATTTATATATTTCCAGGCCTAAACATTTTCTAACTCAGAGCTCAAGCTAAATTTCAAACTTGAAAATTGGTTGTTGGCATATGAATTCTCTTTCTGAATGGTATTGGGATTAATGTAAAATAAATACAAATATTAACTTCTTTATGTCCTGATGCTGTTAGTGTATCGCTAGCGTGGCTGATTTTATATTCCAAGTATCATGGGGTAATATTATGAAAATCTTTGTAACTGTAGCTGCAAGGATTAGAGAGATACTAGAGAATGCTGGATTAGCGCAAGAAAGTTTGCCTGCAAATGTGGTGTCATCGGCACAAGTTCTTGCCAATGTCGCCAATTTATTGAATATTAGAGATACTGAACTAAGTAGGTTGGTGGCCTTTGCTCCCTAGCTTCTTTCTATTTGCTTTGATGTTGCTAGTAGTCTTACTAGGAGACGTGCATTTAGTTTTCTTGTAGCAATGGGGGATATTTCATTAAGAAAAACTGGAGTAGAGGAGAAAAGGGCTAAAGTGCAGAAGGAGTCTAAAGTTCTTCTTGATTACACACGAAAAGCAATAGCAAGGCTGACTTATCTAAAAAGGTAAACTTGTCAATGCAAATGTTTAGTCTGATATTGAAGTCCTTGAAGTTCATTAATATGATTTTTAATACATTTTCACTTTTGGTGATCTAACTGTTTGTAAAGCAGACCTAAATTTGTGAAAACGCTGCTCACTTTTTAGTTTATTTGTTTTTGGTAGAACACTTGCACAGTTGGAAGATGATGTAGCTCCTTGTGAGGCTCAAATGGAAAATTGGAAGACTAACTTTGCAATTATGGTTTCAAAAGAGAGGCAATACCTACAACAACACTCTAACTATAAGGTATCGTATTATTAAATATTCTATTTTATTACCACTGGTAATAAAAAAGTTTCAAGGTCACAGTTCTTTGTGTGTGCATTTCTTGTGTTAATTTAACAATCTCAAAATTGATTTTTCTTACAATACTGCCTAATTTTTTTCTACTGTTGGGTAAGATGATATTGATAATGCTTATGATATATATATTAAAGAATAATTAGATGTGTGTTACAAAATTTATCGTCTGATTGTTTGTCCACTAAAAAGGATGAACCGTGGTTGATTAGCCTATAAGAACTATGGCTTGTCATGTGTTCATACTTCATATCTGGATCGAATCGAGATTGGTAATAGTAGAGCTGTAGAGTCCTCTCTGCATTGGTGATTTTTGTTGTTCTATGGAGCTGTTTTTTATTTTTTTTGCACCGTTCTACATAAATTTGTTAATACCTAAGTGATGTTATTGCCACTATGACAATTGTAAATTAAGTTGGTGTGTGTTCCAATGATTTCCTTCTATATTATGGTTTTGTTGTTGTTTGCACTTGCTACATATTATTGCGCGTGTTGTAATCTATAATAATGAAAAGGCAAGTCTGAAGTGTTCTTTCTCTTTTCAGTTGATACCAATTATTCGGAGCTGCATACACGTACATATGCATTTGTATGCACAATAAACATTTGAAATGATTATCTAAATTTACTCCTTTCACTTTGGAGTAGGCAATGCTAAATCGAGTGGGCTACACCCCAGAGATTAGTCATGGAGTGTTGGTTGAGATGGCAGAGCATAGGAAGGAGTTGGAGAAGAAAACAAAGCCCATCCTTGATACATTGAGAAGCTACCAAGACTTGCCTCCAGTAACTACATATTTATTCTTTTGTTTTACACTCTGCTTTATCCTTTACATGACATGATGATTTGAGATTCTCTTCTTCCTGTGCAGGATAAGGCTTTGGCTGCACTGGCGATTGAGGACAAAAAGAGGCAGTATGCCGCTGCTGAGAAGTATCTTGAAGATGTGCTGCAGTCTGCTCTTGCCACTACAGAGTGATGAGCTGGTGCCTGAGTATGGATGGACCTTTGATATACTTTTCAGGAAAGATTTGTTCTTTTGAGTTATTGAGGATGGTCTCTCATTATTGCTTTTGTTTTGTAAATAGCAATTCCAATTTCTTACAATGGTGTATTATTTGTAAAACTGAAGCAGATTTGCGTATGATTATTGAATTGAATTTGTTCGCTTTCCCATAAAGCTTGTACTTTTAATTTTGAATAGATGATATTTATCAAAACACAAGATCTATATAAAGAACATCTTAGCGGAAAAATGAATGACATTGTTTGCCTGTTCATATCAATTGCTTTTCTCCACAAGAAACTGCCAACACCATGGAAAGAGATCATATTCAGTAAATATGAGAATTTCTACATCCTAGTAAGAGCAATATATAGATTTAGAAAGCAACTGAGCAATTCCCAGCATAGAGGATACTGGCGAAGAAACAACATAAACAATCATGAAGTCCATATTTATATCAATTTGATTTGCCAAACACATCACAAAACCGTTAATCTGTTGAATGTCAAGGTGATAGTGATACTATAATGGAAACAAGTCCAAGGATGAGATTTCAGTAAATATTTTATTCTGCACATTATAGATGTCAGGGTGGTTAATTCTTTCTGGCCAAGGCTGCTGCAAGTCCACCAGCTATAAGTCCTACAACAGTAGCAGTAATGCCGATTCCAATGACACCATCTGCAAATATCCATATGTTTATTACAATGCTTGAGATGATTGTAGAAAAGTCCAAGAAATTAAAGCAAAAAAGAAAAAAGTGATGCATCACCTTTCGTAACTTGATCTTCAACTGTCTTCTTAAGGAACAAAGCCTGCCTCCAATCTGGTGCAATCTACATCATCAAAATATAAGACACGATTCCTGATTTGCGAAATATTCTAGAATTTAACGGCTCAATTCTCTCTCTCTCTCTCTATATATATATATATATATACACACACACATATATATATACACACACACACACACACTCATGGCTAACCTTCCCATTTCAGCATGATCAAGAGATAAATTGAAAACAAATTGCAGAAAAGCAAATTTTTTAGATGATTGGGATCATTAAGCATTGCTAGCTATGTTCAATTAGGTTTTACAAGGCAGGAGAAATGAACTGGGTGAGAGAAAGGGAGAGGTAAAAATGAATCCCAAATCTCATTTTCATTCTTTGATAAATCATTGATCTTGTTTCCCTTCTTTCTGTCTTGATATCATTTTGGCTGATTATTTTATTTGATACCTGATATACATGTAGAGAAGTAGAGATAGGGAGAGAGTGGTGGTAATGGCGGCATTTACACTCGTTATTGCAGAAGGAAGACATGAATTTTTATTTTTATTTTACTTTGTCAATTTATTTATTTAACTTTTTGTTATGTTTTAGTTTAATGATTTAATTTAATTTGATTCTCCAACTAAGCTTGTCTCTCTCCTCCACGTAGATCAGCCCTTAATATTTTAACAGAGTTTAACGATTTTTGATTTTTTGTAAAAAGAAATTGCAGTTCAATGAGTTGACTGGAAAAAAAGTCAGTTTAGTGATGTAAATGTAAATTGGAGTTCATTTCAAAGGGGAGAAAGTGATTTAACCCCTTAAATTAATCATTCCCGGGTACAATGTCATTGAACTAGAACACAAGGAGACCACAGTACAAGATGCAAAAAGTAATACCTACCTAAATATATCTAAAAATCATACAACTGTAGGGACTAGGGAGCACCTTTAAACCCAATCAGAGGGCCCTAAGAGATATAATACTTTCCTAAGGAAAGAAATTGGAAAAGGGAACAATCATAAATTCCAGTCATCCCCATTCCTGTCTAAAATGAATTGTAAGTTTGCGAAACTCAGAAGTCATTTTGCAATAATAAGGGGAAGTTTAAACGGTTATGCCAACGAAAGATATTCACATAAATAGAAGAAAATAAAACTGGCTAAAAAGTTGTACGAGATAGCAAGTACTGAAAGATGTTTCAAATTCCTTACTGATGGAAACCAAACTATGGTTATTGAAACAGCCGTTTAGAAAGGAAATATAAAAGGGGAAACCACACAAGGACAAAAATAAATAAATAATTGAGATAACAAACCTCCAAACATTGTTCTACAAGCTGCCTACTCCTTGAAATTTCACCACTTTTGTAGTATCCAACAGCCAGAAGATAAAGCTTTTCTCTCTTTTGCAATGGGGTATTAGTATTGGCTAAAGAAACTGCACAAAAAAGTCATTAAGTATGGAGCAAGGGCAGCAGGTCAAGGCATAATCATCATTAAATATTGAAAAGTTTCAAACAAATATTAATATCTGAAATTACCTCAAAAATAAGCTAGAACAGCAAACCTAATTGTATATTTGAAGAAATTCAGTTATCACATTGGTGTACATGTCAAAAGAAAATTAATATAAGTTTACATTTGAGTTTTCTGTTACAAATTGTTAACAGTTTACTCCAAGTTTATTCTTCTTCTTTTCTCTATTGAGAAAGTGGTTCCAACTGGTGAAGGGTAACCGAAGTAGACGGCTTCATACAGGAAATTATATCCTTGATAGGTTATTGTAAGAATGTCCCAGCCTTTTGAGGAACTTTCAAAAATCAGCCAAATCACGATATACAAAATACAGCATCGACAAACAAACATTAGTTGATATTTCTATTTTTTAATGAGGAAAAAGATAAAAGAATAGACAGTCATATACACAGCTTAGTTAGCATCAATGAAGAATGTTGACCTGGAGAGAAACTCATACTACTAGAAATTGTGCTATGAAAACCTTAGTGTGGGGACTACTACACTGCTAGAATGAAAATCCTAGTTAATGAAATACAGAGGTAGCATTCGATATAGAACTATTAGGTAACAAAATAACAACTATGGCTAAATTTTGCAACATATGTTTTCACTTTTCAACATAAGGAAACCACAAATCACCTAATTGTAGCCAAGATGAAAAGCTGAAATGGTAAAAGAAAAACTTAAAGATTAAAATATGATTCAGAAGAAAAGTGGTGAACGAGGTTTGTTAGAGAAGATTCTACATTGAAGAGACCAGGAACTGGATACAAGAATAACACAAAATGCATTAAACAACTTAAAAGTTATATGATAAAAGGTGAGCATTCTATCCTATCATTCAGTTAATTTGCGACACCTTCAAGCATTGCTATCCCACGCTGCACATCATCTGGTCGTCTGGAATGAACCAGAGCCCAAGACAACCGCATAATACTTTCACCCTTTTGTTCATCTGAGGCACCATCTGAAGCCTCTGTAACTTCTTTCTCACAACCCTGTCAAGATGTTACGGAACTTAGACAAAATATTGAATATGGAAGAAAAGTGCAAATTTCTGCATCAATAAAATTTGAATTCAACAAAGTCACAAAGAGACCATCATATTTATGCCTACTGGCTATACAAAGTCACAAAGAGACCATCATATTTATGTCTACAGGCTATATGGGTCTATTTGAAATGGAGTTTTACTCATAGTCCCAATTCAAAATATTAGGAGTTTTCCCTGGTCATGACATGGTGTAGTGGAAGATTACGGTAATTGCACCAATGAAAAATGATTTTTTTTTATAGAAAAAACAATATGTGCAGGACTCTCTTATTTTTCGATAATGATAAGAATAATAACCCAGACCATAGGTAGACCCACACACTAACACAAAACTTCTACCAAACATCTGAAGTAGTCTCAATGCACTTACTGGGTGTGTTACCTAAAGGTGGAAGATAACAAAGTTGGCCTATAATACTTGTTTGATTGCCACAAAAAGAAAAAGAAGAACAACAAAATGGATTTTGACATACTTCAGCATCTACTAGAGCCCCAAAGCAATCAACACATCTGATATCTTATTCTAATTATTGTGTATGTATTGTTCTGTCCCTGATGATAGAGAACATAAAATTCCATCCTTTCCACACAAACCTCTTCAAATCAAATACTCCCTCCATTCTAAATTATATGAAATTTATGCACTCGTACTATGTAAACTGGATAACCTTTGACAATTGAAAATTTCAAAGGGACACCAAACTTAAAACTGGTTCCTGCCAACCATTTAAAAGCCTCTTACAAAAAATGAAAATTTTGACATAAACAGGACCAATAAATATGTGGCTAATGTCAGACTCAAAAAGCTAGTAGAAGCACTTCAAATTTATGATTCAAAAAATGAACATTTATTCTTTTCAAACAACGTAATTAATAACAGACATGCCTTAATTTGAAAAAAGAAAGAGAAAAAGTTCATATCTGGACCATAAAATCCCTCGTCTAAGTATGATTGGTGATAAATTTGGCCCTTTTCATGCATTTTCCCTAGTTTGGCAACAACTAAAACGGTATAAATTAGAAAGATATTATATGAAGAAATGGGGGAAGGAATGCTTACGCTGATAACGTCGGGATTGCACCAGGGGATCTGATCTTCGCCGCTGAAAAATGAGCTGACCGATTCGAAGAATCCGCCGATTTTCGCCTCCATTTCTTTTTCCTCGTCTGTTACAGAGAGAGAAAATTGAAATTGGAGATTACCCACAGGATAAAGGAATGGTGACCCAGAGGAAAAACTCGAGTCAGAATGACAATTGAGAAATTGTATTACTCTCTCTCTCCTTATTTATAGGTTTTGGTTTTCTGGTCTTTTTATATTTAGTTTCTTTTTTCTTTTGTCAATTTTTTCTTTCTAAAAAAGAGTTGTATTGTTTTAACTGATAAAAGTATAAAATACGTAATAATCTTAAGTTAAACATTACAATTTCATATCATGCTATTAGTTATATTTATGGGTAAATATAAAAGAAAATATCTTTAAATTTTATAAATAAGATTCTTTTTGTATAATTGCGGGATTAAGTATATAAAAACAACAACCAAATTTCTATTTAGATAAAAAAAAATCCCAAATAAATAAATTTGAGGGTGGAGATAATTGGATCAGCTTAATGTTAACAAGGGAAAGATTCAATTCTTCCTATAATAGCTCTCTCTTTTAAAAATAGCATTAACATTGTACCTGTTTATAAACATGCTCAGTATTACACATAAATATAGGTCCAATGATCATAATCAATCACAAACTTATACATTATTTAGTAGCCAAGTAAAACACTATTGTATATTTATAGGGTTCATCCAATATTATTAAATAACAAACTCAAAAATTTCCAATATTATAATTCATTTGATAATCTTATTCATTATTATAACTTTTTACTTTTTATTCTCAAATACCACTTGTCTTTATACATCATTTATCATTAGTTATCTTCTTTTGATGATTGAGAGGTTAAGTCAAGTATAAGACCAATTTCATTTTGTTTTAATAGACTCTAATTTAAATACATACTACTCTATAAAGTTAAGAAGTAACATATTTTTCAAAGATTTTTTTTTTTGCTGATTACATTTTTTTATCAAGGCACCCACAAAAACGTGCACCAAGAAAACCCTAATCAAGGGCCTCTATTAAATTTGAATAATATTATATTCATTAACTGTATACAAAAAATTGTGTATCAAGAGTAGGACACATGTTTTACTTACTATGAAAATGTATAAAATATTCAATTGTTCTCTATTTTCTATCTTTTTTAGGATAATACAATGTGCACCAACTGTACATCAAAAGTTGTACACCAAAAGTATGACCCATGTATTGCTTACCAATAAAAATGTGTAAAATATTCAATTGTAGGTCATGCTCCCTATTTTGTGTATAGTTAATATTCATAGCATTAATCTTATTTTATAGTGTGTGTACACGACTTTTTATATATAGTTGGTATTCCTCGTATTACTCGTTATAAAGAAGTGTTGCACATTATGCAATTTCATTAATTTGATGCTCGTCTGGGAAACATAAGTACAATAGAATTTTATAGGCAATAATCATATTTATAATTCATATCATTCAAGATGATCTGCAATTGCATAGAGTCAACACTAAAGGATTTTTTATTATTATTATTAAAACAAAAAACAAAAGAAAACCACTAAATCCCACGCTATGGCATCCAAAGAGAACATAACCCAAGCTTTATTTTAGGAAATTGTTATTTCTACAATTTGATATTTTCTCAACGTGTCTCTCATGTAATGTGAGAGGGGATATTGTCAATTCCTTTTTATTTTAAATGATCAGTTTCATGATTGCCTGCTAATTGGATAGAATTCCCACTTTCCCAATCCTCAAATGAACAGGAAACTTGACAATTTTGCGGTCATTGCCATCTTCATTCCAAGCTCGCGTAAAATCTTCAATCACATTATCACTCAAAAGCTCCACACCCTTATCTTTTGCTGTTTGATAAGCAGACCATGATTTTAGGTAAGTAAAATATTCATCTAGACTCATCAATCTCTCTGTATTGAACTCAAATGGCCCTGTGTGATCAAATCCCCCATGATCCACCGGCTCAAATGGGAAATCGATACGGGTATACTTATCGTCCACCAATTTACGGGCTGGATCCCAATATGGATTGGAATCAAGGGTGTAGAATGGGTGCATGATGGCATCAACGGATGCATTGACTTGTGGCGTTGTGTAGCACCATGCTGCAATGACCCCATGAGGCTTTTTTAGTACATACTTCACTTGTTGATAAAAGGTAGGAAGATCAAACCAGTGGAGGGCTTGAGCTATGGTCACTAAGTCCAAGCTTGATTCTGTTGCAATGTCGCGTTTGAGCTCGGCCATGGAGATGTTGGGAGCGGTGCATTGATATCGGACATTTGGAAGCTTGGGTGCAAAGTCCAGTTGTTTTTGGCTTGTGTCTGTGCCAATGACATTTTTGTATATCTCAGCTAGCTGAAAAAAATTGACTTCTATTAGAATTTCATCAAACCAAACCAAACCGAGTAATTTATAAAAGGGAAAAATTGGCTAAGCAGTTTATGATAATATATATATATATATATATATATATATATATATATATATATATATATATATATAGTCAACAAGCAATCTTTAAAGTAGGTTTATAAAAATTACACATTCTGATAAGTAAAACCAATAAAAGGGGAAATGATGAAAAAATTAATGGTTAAATTCGAAAGGGGGAAACAATTATAGTAAACAGTCTTCATTCCATGCTTATATAAATATTATATGAAATATAAAAGAATATAATGATATATATACAAAATACAAGTTAAAAATTAGGTATATACAATAAAGACCTTTACCAAAGAATGAGAAAGTACAATGGTTTATTTTATTTTATTTTTTTAAAAGTACAATGGCTAAATTTTTGAAAAGGTGGACAAGTAGAAGAAAAGAAAGGCGGAGAGGGAGAGGGAGAGGGAGAGAGAGTTACTTACCGATTTAGCAGCCTGGCCACTGCCTGTGCCGACATCCCACGCAAGATCACGGCAGGGTGTGGTGGAGGCTATGAATTGAAAGAGTTGTTGTGGATAATTGGGTCTCGTCAATGAGTATTGCTTCGCCTGTTTTATGAATAATTCTGCCATCTCTCTTCACGATTTTGAATCCTACTGATGAATGGGAGTAAATAATAAGAAGATCCGTTCCCTATTTATAAGATGCTGATGATGATGAATGTTTTTAGTTGGCTAGGTCGTCGGGATAATTATATTCTGTTACTAAACTATTATTAACCCCACATGGGAGATGGATTGGTGGCAGTCTTGATTTAGTCTACCAATTGGATTTCACTAGATAGACCGATGGGATGAAATCTTGAGGCTAAGGAAATACTAGCACGTATGGTTAATTTTTATCAATAACAAAGCAAAAGCAAAAGCAAAAGCAAAAGCAAAAGCAAATTTGATTACCGGAATATGTGCCTATCCAATTTTGTTGCGATAACAATATAAAGATGTCATGCATGAAGTAATCAATCTTAATTCTCATGTGCCTGACTGCCTGCTGTCTTTGACCAAGTCGTACAATGGAATTTCCAAAATAACAATATTAATTATTAAAAAATAATACTAACTACAGTTTAATGTTTTCAATTAAACATTAGAATTTTACTAATTTATTTTAAAAATTAAAATAAGACTATTTTGTGAAACAGAGATAATATTTTTACGCTACTGACTTAGATTTTTATTGTCCGTTTGTACAATTGATAATGCGTTTGTACAATTGATTAATGCGCTTCAAGAAATTTCAGTTTACACATCAAAATATGGGAATAATTAATCTTCACCACAAAATTATTTTCAAAGACAATATTGCTCCCTTTTTTTTTTCTTGACTTTCGTCGGCTCCGATCAATTTTTGGCCAAAAAATACACATGTAGGGGAGAGTAATAAGTGTTTTCACAACCCAAAGCACACTTAAAAACTGCATCAAAGAAATCGTATCAATGATTATGGTAAAATATTATAATTTTTTTAGTAAGAACTAAACCTTTTACTGTTGCGATTTTAGTATAGAAATTGCACATCTTAAGGAACCGCACCCGTTTAGAGTTATAAATCTTTAATATTTCTCATATTTTTTTATATGTTTTAAAGTTTGTAAGTTCTATTTAAACATGATTATAAATTTAATTTTGGAATATATAATTTTTCATGGTTTAAGATTTTAAGTTTGAAACAATGGTTATATTGTAGTAATTTATGCATCTTTCAATTTGAGCAATTAGAAGTTTTGAATTAATTTGTGCTTGGTTTTCAAGAATAAAACTTTTTGCAGTTGGGATACTATTTGTGGTAATAAGTTAGTAATGTTTGAGATTTATTTAAAATTTGAAAAGTATGATATATTTTTATTTATTTATTTGTCGAAATCGCACCGCATTTTTAGAAACCGCACAACACCAATCCAATCGATTTCATTTTATAGTTTCTGATCTAAGTAATCACATCAAAACGGTTTTATATGTAGTTTTGTTTGAAACTGCACTATGCTCACCCTAATCACATGTCTTTTCATAATCCTTTCCTCTATTTGACCGTATTTTATTATATTTGATCATATAAAATACTAAATAAAGTACTCTTTTTATATTCTTGAATAATTTTTCTTCTTCATCTTCTCAAATTCATTAAAAAACTTAAATTCACAATCAACATAAATTCCATTCGCATGATAATCCAACATTAGCAACAGTCTTAATTAATAATAATAACAACATTATTATTATTACCCCTTCAATTTATAGTAACGTAATTATAATGTTATTTCCTAATAAATATATATTTAGTATAAAAATAATTGCCACTAAATGTAGTAATAATTAACACGACAAGTAAATACTAACCATAATACTTTGATGGCTAAAAATTGAATTAAAAAATTATAAATTAATGTGAATTATAATTATTGATTTATGCTGGAATATTCCCTAATTATAGTCTAATATAGGTGATGATATATATTGTTAATATTTATGACAATTTTTTGATTATCAATTACGTGAATAAATATTAGTGATAATTATTTTTAGAGAGATGTGTAATAAGTGAAATCTTCTTATAATTATTATCAATTTGATAAACTTCACAATTATAATTCGGTCATTTATTGCAATAAATTTATCGCAATAACTCATCTAATATATTATTTATATTCACATATTTTCTCACTGGATCATTACTCAAATAATAAATGAGATCTACTATATATTATAATTTTTTATTAAATTATAATTACGATATATATCAATATATAAAATTAAATAAAATTATATATCAAATAAATCATAAAAATATTACCCTTAGATTCATCCTCAATATATATCATTTTTCATATTAAATAGCTATTCTCCAACTCTGCCAAAGATAGTGAAAACAAAAGGTAAACAATAAATTTAGGTTGCAGTGCGAGAGCGGAGGAAGTAGCGATATACTCTCTTCTTCCTTTCCCTCCAAAACCGCACAATCTGTTACAGATACACACCAGAGCTTAACAGAAAGAATGGCGGCGACGGTTCCCGTTCAGACCGATACACTCAAGCTAGGGTTCATCGGAGCAGGCAAAATGGCGGAGAGCATTGCTAGAGGCGTCCTTCAATACGGTGTATTGCCCGCTTCCAGGATCCGAACCGCCCATCTCGGTTCCGCTCGCCGTGCCGCTTTTGAATCCTTTGGCGTCAACGTTCTCGATCACAACAACCAGGTTCGGTTATCCCAGATACCGTTTTTCCTTTAAATCTCTTTGTTAATCATTCTCTGTGATTTTAAATCCTTTGGTTTATTTAACCTGATACTATTATAGGACTATTTTTTTTTTAATTACAACCTTGTGATTAATACACAAACTCAATCTGTTTATTTGATTGATTTATTTTGTCTTTCCATTCTCTTTCATTCTTTCATTTGATTTGAATTTGATTGTTTGTGTAGTTTACTGATATTTCTTACTTTCATTTTGGTGGGTGTCTGACTAACAGGTTGTTGAAGACAGCGATGTGGTGATATTTTCCGTGAAGCCTCAAGTTGGTATATATGCCCTGCCATATGTACATAATTTTTTCCTATCATGTGATGGAGTGAATTTTTGACCATGTATATGCTTGAAATTGCTTTGATGAATATTATTGGGGATATATATATATATATATGTTCTCTCTCTCTTCTATGGCAAAACCAACAAAAATTATTAATAAAAATTTATTCTTGTTTGTAATGAATGAAGGACTTCAAATGTCAGTGTTTATGAGTTTCTACATACTATCGTATGGTTTTCTGCATAATCTATCAGATGACGATTTTGTATTGTCTCGCTAATTAGGAAAATTTATTGCACTGCAGTTAAAGATGTGATCCTGCAATTGAGACCAAAACTTTCAGAAAAGCAACTTCTGGTGTCTGTTGTTGCCGGAGTGAAATTAAAAGATCTGCAGGTTTGTGGACCAAATTCATTTTCTTGTTGTTGTATGTGATGTTTTAAGTAGATGTTATGTGGAAGGAAGCCTAAAACCTCGAAGGAATTCACGATTGTGCATCCTCCAATCTTATTCCCTTATCAAATGCCATTGTTAAAAGTGAAATTTTCATAATTAGAACACAGTACTGCATATGTTTTAATTTATCAATATATATATACACACACACAAACACATAAGAATAACTAAAACTCATCATATATCCTTACTGATCAGTATTATCTTTTGTACTCTAAGCATATATTGCCATCGATTTTCTAACTAAAACATCTATGGTGAATCAGTGATTATGCTTATAGAAATGCTAAAGGGTTTATTGAACAGCATACCTATAGTATTGGTTGCTAAAACTTTTAGATAGAAGGTGTTGTACAAATAAGGATGCTGAATCCTGTAAAAGAGGGTGTCTCTTGTTCAATTAGAGACTTTCATGTTTCGTGACTTCTAGGAGATACTAAAACTTAAGAAAACTAAACCAGTACCATCAAATGTGAACTGTGACTTGGCTTGGGCCTTGAAAGCACCCTTTGCCGTGCCATTGTTAAATTTCAGACAGTGCTGCTTCTTATCCCCCGTTTTACAATATGCTATCCTTACCAGTGTGAGCTTTACTTTATTCAGCGACAATTCTTCATCTAATACTTATCATAAAAGATAGTTCTTCTTCTCATATTGGAAAAACATAGAGCCAATAAGAAACTCAAAGCATTGAAACCGGCTAGGTGCCCTAAATCCTTACTGTACCAGCCAGTCAAGGACTTTTCCTTTTAATCCAAGGAATTTCTCATAATTTCAATGCATGTTCTTTCGGTCGTTCTTTCACCCTTTTTGCTGTGCTGGAAAATTGTTGCAAATTCCATGATATAATCTTGTATGTAGAATTTGTACGTTCATCTTACTCTGGCTTATGGTAGTTCAATTTGAAGCTCAAAATACAGTTGTCAATTTGTCATGATACATGTTTAATTCATCAATCTAAGTTACATGAGTTGGCAAGCTTTTTTAACAAGCTTGTTTGGAAGTTCCAGCAAGTTGCTGCACATTAGCAATATTTCTGCTCTCTTGCATGATTTATGTGCTTCAGCTTAGTGTGTCATGATCTAGCAATTAGCATTGTATGTCTTATCTGTCCAAATATTTAAGGGCTAGTAAACAGTGGTAAATTCTTGGGTGAAAACTCAAGGTTGTTGGTACAAATATGTGGGGCAGCCACTTTGCGCTAAAATTATGCAAAGGTTTGTTCTGCACCCTTTTACTCTCCTAAGTCGAAACAACCTCACCTAATGAGTAAAATTGGTAATGGCCTTTATGTATTTGAAAATATCTCATGGCCTGTATTTCAGTTCCAGTATTAGTACTGTTCCACTTTTTATTGATTTTATTTTCTTGTATCCAGGAATGGGCTGGTCACAGCCGTTTTATTAGGGTTATGCCAAATACTCCTGCTGCTGTAGGCAAGGCGGCATCTGGTACCAGTTTCCTTTTCCCCCTTTTGAAAGTTAATTTTATATTTTCATTATTTTCCACCAAGTGACTGATATTGGTCCTTATTACTTTACTTAGGTCCATTCCTTGTAGACATAAGATAGAATGTGTTTGGTTTTCTCAGATGTAGAATCCGATGAAATCTCTATACATGAACTGTTGTATTAATAATATAGATGTTCAGTGAAAAAACTATAGGATGCACGGGTTCTATACTTATGTAAAATTGATGTATTGAACATTATATGTAAAAATGGATATAAACCCTTTATGTAATAAGGGTTTGATGTGTTGTCCACTTTATTCTTTAGTAGTTCTTAATTCTTACCAAGAGTAGGTCACTTACTCACTTAATATTTGTCTAGACCAAAGTTTTCCTCTCTCTCTCTCTCCCTCTCTCCCCCAAAATTATTTTATTGTGTATATTTTCCTCGTGTCTACTTCTTTTCTTTTTCATTTTTATTTTAAAATTTTGATATCTTTAAGAATACCTGAACTCGTCGTTTTGATTTGAATGTTGAGTTTGTACATAGTACAAGATTTTTTGCTATTCTTAATTACGGTAGCCTTTTGCAGTTATGTGTTTGGGGGCAGCTGCAACAGCTGAAGATGGAGAATTAATTGCTAAGTTATTTGGAGCAATCGGAAAAATATGGAAGGCCGATGAAAAACTTTTTGATGCAATTACTGGCCTAAGGTATATGGAATTAAGAACATTGCAGTAGTTTTTAAATTTTCTTCTTGCCTATGAGACACTGCTGGTGGTTGAGTTTCAAGAAATGGGCTTTTGGATTCATGAAAGTATATCACTCTCTCTCTCTATAACACAGACTCACACTCTTAGACGTACTGTATTCTGTGCATTTATTATCTTTGGAAGGACAATGGCAGCATTTTGACAAAAGACTCTTCTCCTGAAAATGTTCAGTGGCAGTGGCCCAGCATATATATTTTTAGCAATAGAAGCATTGGCTGATGGAGGTGTAGCTGCAGGTCTACCACGTGACCTAGCACTTGGTCTAGCCTCTCAGACTGTGAGTTAAACTACTATCACAGAGAATCCTCATTAAACTTTGCCATTCAACACAATTATTCTTTTATAATGATGTAGTGCTTGAATTAGTCAAATTCTGGTTCTCCTCATTTGGATAAAATATCCATTAAAAAAATATTTTAAATGTATAGCAAAAGATGCACCTTTAAGAGATGAGGTTGTACATTTGATATTTCTGATCTTTCAGAGGTTAGATACTAAGAATTTGTTAATGGAAGATAATATTTGCATAACTAAAAATAATATGTAACACAACCTAGATTTTGCTTGTAAAGTTTTTTGATAAATTAATATCAAGCACAAACTAGAAAAGCTCGAGTTAGCTCTAAACGCTTTGGCTTTTGAGGAGGTTCAAAGGAATTCCTTGGCATTTAATTTTGAGTACATAGCTTGTGCCAGAAGTTGAGGAATTCCTACTTGGCAGCCTAATTGCTCTAAAGTTAAATATTTGTAAATTTTTAAGGGACCATACTAGTCAATTTGAATTTTTGAGGTGTTACTTCTTTGTCATTTTTCTTTTAGTATTCCTATCGAAATTAATAAATTGGTCTCAGATGCATTTTTACAGCATATCTACCTGCGGCCAATAACCAGCTTGGATGCCCCTCAAGACATCAACAACTTTTCTTAATACTCCATGATCTGGAGAAGCTAAATATGCCTATATTGCAGGTACTAGGAGCAGCATCCATGGCCACCACCATGGGGAAGCATCCCGGCCAGCTCAAAGATGATGTTGCATCACCTGGTGGGACAACCATTGCTGGCATTCATGAGTTAGAGAAGGGCGGTCTTCGTGGGATCTTCATGAATGCCGTGGTTGCTGCTGCAAAGCGCAGCCGTGAACTTTCCCAAAGCTAGATTTCTAGTTCACCAACTTCGCTTAGTATTACCAGTCAAAGCAACTTAAACTATTTTATTAGTCATTTAACAATGTTAGTTTTCTGCCTCTATTTATTTATGGAGGGGCAGAATTTTTTTTGAGGTCCCTGTAGGTAACTTCTTGCTCGTCTATGGTTACTTATTTTTTCATTAGGTATTACTATTAATTTGTGCATTTGAGGGTGAAGAACCGGTGACCACTAGTGTCGTAATGTATTTACCTCAGCTCTTTCATGTTACTTGTTCATAAGTAGTTTTTATATCATACACGCTAAGCATGGTAATGCATCCCCCAGTATGCATTTGTAGAGAGAAAAGACCGACCATCAAAATTGCTCAAATAACTTTGAAGTTATTGCGACTATTAGAGATTAAACTTGTAGAAAGACAAAACTCCAATGGTAAGTGGATAACTGTTGATGATTCATATTCCCGCACTTGGGACCAAACTTCCTATTCCAAAGGGACCAAAATAACAACGAATTATAAGGTTTATTCTTGATCCTCTCTGTGTAAAGTCACTGCCTTACTAGTGCTTGGAATGCCTCGATTTCCAAGTTTTACTTTCAAGCTTGAGATGCTAAGTCTAATCGAACACTAAAACTCAATTGAGTTGGGCTGGTCAAAAGGTAGGGTTTATTCTACATGGTTATCATAATTAATTGAACCCCATCAAAATGTGTGTTGTGATTTCTTCAGTCTTTTGATGCTTACTTGGTTTGGTGAGAACGAGTGGGTTCTACTAAACTTGGTGGGAGCTGAGAATAAATATATCAGTCTATAATACCATCTTGAATTAACTCGAATATTTCAAAGGTTGCTACTGCCTAAGAAACTCTGCAATTGGAACAATATGTTTTTTACTTTTAAGCACAAATATGTTACTACGTTCAGCAAAGTTGCAAACTGAGTTTATTGCATAATGATTTTTCAAAGTTGACTGTTACTTCTGAGTCGTTCCAAAGATGATAACGGTACATAGTCTAATGAACGTACACCCTGCACATCTTCTGGAGCTTTTGCATTTCAGACTTGCAGATAACGTTCATGATAGCAGTGTGGATTTGCTTGAGGCCTGAAAACATAGTTGCTTCACTTCTTTGCAGAATTGTGGATAGTAGGTTACCTTCCTGGTAGCTATTATGTGAACCTTGAAACCTTGTTCACCATGTTACCTGGTTGATTTTCCCATTATCATCCTGACGATGTTACGGAGCTCAATTCAGCCAGAATACTTGAAAAGTGATTATGATGTTCCCAGATGGGCACTAACATCCGAACGTAGGATAGTGGGCTACCAAATGATATAAGCAGTATACAGGTAACTCTTTTATTTCAGGCTTGAGGAATAATATGCAATCTAAGGAGAAAGACTAACAAAAATCACATAAAAGCTACATGTAACTGGTATACCAAAACACACTTCAGGATACAAATGTACAATCACACGTCCAGTATTTATATACAACAAGCAGAAGACTAGTTATCCTAAGACATTTTTTGTCTGGCTGGGTAACATCAGACATTTAAGCTCTTCGCTCCTTGAGGAATATATGCAAACCCAGAATGCTAATCACATAAAAATCTGAATAACAAGAAAGACGTGGTTGCATCAGCATTTCACTCAAAAAAGTTATTTTACGAGGAAGCAACATTATTACATTTAAGATACAATGAACCAAAAATCTAAGATATACTATTCTCTATCCTGTATCAAATTGTTAACCATGTTTACCAAAGGAAGAGTGCCCTTTGCCATAATCTCTATCCTAGAAGTGTTAGAGGCATTAGAGAAAAGAGCAAGCCCAAAAAATATAAGCTCCGGAAGAAATATGCGAGACGACAGGAATCCATGCCAATAACGAGGTTCTAGGTCAAAAAAAGCATCAAAAAACCTTCTTGTCCCTGGCAGATCAAGCTTAAGCAAAATGTCCATACCGAAGCAAAAGAATTCCCTCTGGCGTCTCCTCTGTATGGGCCATAAATCTTTCCAAACTTCTGCAGACAATTCGTTTCCCAAAAGGCTTCTTTCAGAACCACCAAGGTACTGGACTATTGCATTGGCAACAATTGGAGCAGCAGCTAGAGTCCTTGCTACCATATATCCAGTTGAAGGATGCACCATCCCAGCTGTACCACCAATTCCCACAACTCTCTGAGGGAGCACCGGTAGAGGCCCTCCCATTGGAATCACGCATCTCTCATCCTCTTCAATGCTCTTCACTTTTATACCCAAGTGCCTTAATCGAGCCACCATTCTTTCCTGAATATCTCCCATGGCTAATCCAGGACGAGCTACAAGGGATGTTTCTTCAAGAAATATTCTCTCGGATGAAAAGGGCATTGCATAAAGAAAAGTGGGGATTTTGTTGTTTCTGTCTTTCAGTTCCATATTGCCATTAAGATGGGAATCTCTCCAATCCATGAAAACCATCTTATCTACATCAAAAGGGTGTTCTTCTACTTCTGCCACGATTCCATAAGCTACTTGGTATCCCGGATTATATGGCTTATCATATTGAACAAGACATCTGGAAAAGCCAGTTGCATCAAGAACAACGGCAGCCTGAACGGTGACACCATCATTACAAATCAATAAAGATTTGGATTCCTCGTGTAGAACTTTTACAACTTTAGCTTGATGAAACTTAACACCATTTGATATGCACTTCTGCATCATTTTCGATTTAAGCTGCTTCCTGTTAACCCTTCCGTAAGGTCTACCAAGCTCTTTGGTTGATTGGTCATCAATGTAAACAATAGCACTAGACCAGGTAGTGTCAAGGCAATCAAGCAAATCCATGGCCTCAAACTCATCCACCCAAACACCATAATTGTTAGGCCATATCAGTTTGGGAGATGGGTCGATAGAGCAAACTGAAAGTCCCGCCTCGGAAACTTCTTGTGCCACCGCCAGCCCTGCTGGGCCACCACCAACAACTGCCAGGTCCACTACAAGACCCTTTGATGGGTCATACAAGGGAAGCTCAAAATCAAGATTTTCCTTCTTGGTTTCCGGAACAAGCTCTAAAAGGGCACTGCTACTAGCCTTTGCAACACCATTCTTACCCCAATTCAGATGAGATCTCCTAGAACCAAACCTCAGCTCCTGGTTGTGAAACTTTAAAGAGCTCAAAGTACTAACTTTATCAGGAAATCCATGAAGTGGATTAAAAAACTCAAGCTTATTATGAGTCCTGAGCAAAGCATCCATGGTTCAAGTTATCTGAAGAAATCACCCTATCGGAGTCTCCAATGAATTTTTAAACAAAGATCTGGACGGTTCCAAGATTTCCCAAATTCTTACTTAGTTAACTTCCACCAGTAATTGATGCAAAAAATAGAGTGACAAAATTGGAAGTGTGTATGCACAAGAAACAGATTTCAAACATGTGAAACTGAAGTGGGTTCAATGAATTTGACAAATTCTGCATAAACGGGAGAAGAATTACAAGTAACAGAAGCTACTGCAACAGAATTGAAGACTTACCCTTGAAGCCGAAAGAGATATGGAAGCGAAAGAAAGAAGCATTTCACCAATAGGTAAAGCTGTATGGCCTGCCCTCAAACACAAAACTGGGTTTGCGTGTGGATTTGAGTGATAATACTATCCAGGAACAAATAAGGGAAACTGAGGACGAAAAATAAAATTTGAGGGAAAAACAAGTGGTTGAGGAAACTCGGGGGTCCTTCGTTGGCATTGAGGCACACGCCCAAGGGTATGTTTGTTTTAGGTCAAATAATTACTTAAAAATTATTTTATGTCGAAGATATTATTTGATTATAAATAATAAATATTTACAAATTAGTCCCTTTAGGACATAATAACACTACTCAGTGATTAAGAGCGGAGCATTCTTGCATTCTTTCGTTTAATTGTTTTTATTTTGCTCTTTTATGTTTTTTTTTTGTTTTTTATGAAAATTTATTTTTCATTGTCTAAAATTTTAAATTTATAGAGCCTTTTTTTTCTTAGTTTGAAATTTTCTCACTTTACAGATTTTTTTTTCATGATCTCTAGATGAAGTTTGATTTTTGTTAATCGGTAAAGACAAATCTATTTATATTTGAGTGTGGAGTTATCATGATGACCTCTTTTTCGTTGCTCGTGTTAAAAAACTATACAAATCTGTTTATTTTTGTTTATTTTTTAAATATATATATTTTTGAGTTTCGACTTTTAATTTGAGACGGAATGAAGTATCCTCTTGACTATAGTATTTTTATAATTTGATTCATTTATTATTAAAAAAATATTACCTGTGTTTTTTAGGGATTTGTAAAAATAAAATAAAATAATGAGGAGTAGAGAGCCGTTGCATGTTGTTTTATTTTTGTTTGACTGACTTATCTTCTTTCTATAAGTAAGCCCCAACCGGTCATCCAAATCTTTGGACAATTCTCGGTTCTTGAGCATATATAAGAAATTATTTATGTTAGTTGTCTAAAATATTAAAATATTCAAAAACTGCCATTTTATCCTTGTATTATACTCCTCTCGTTTCAAATTATTTGATTATTATTAATTTTTAAAAATCAATTTAAAATATTTTTAAACTCAAAATTAAGATAACTCATTAAAAATTATGAAACACTAAAACTTATAATGATTAATATTTTTTAGATAATTTATAATATTCATCATTGTATTTAATTAAAATTAAAATAATTTATGTCAATTTTGAGTTTAATTTTTTTTTTAAAATTAACTTTAAAAAGTCAATAATGATCAAATAATATGGAACAAGGGGAGTATTTGCTATGTAGAGGGCATAAAAGAAATTATAATAGATTTGTTTACGCTATTTAGATTTACATTTTAAAATTTTGACAAATAATTTTTTTTTTATCTATTTTTTTTTGTTCATTTAAATATTCACAACAAGAAAACTAACTAGAAAATTTAAAATTTTCGTTCATTTTAAAACTCAAAAACATAATATAAACATAAAAATTTTTTCTTCTCTATTTTTATAAGCTCATTAACAACGTGAAATAAGTTTTTTATTCTTTTCTTTTCTTAACCTAATTTAAAATTTTCATTCTTTATTCTCGTCCAAAAATAAAAAAATATAGTGTAAATTTGAGAGTTAGTTTTACCAAAATAAAAATTTAGTGAACGGGTATGCAAAAAGTATAAAAATTGAGGGTATGGTTTTGCATTTTAGTCCTCCATCCGTTGCCCCGGCACAAGACGACCGAGAGTCCGAGAGAGAGAGTGTGAGAGAAGGGATATCATATGCATATGGCGAGTTCATCGTCGGAAAATTTCTCGGTAGTGGTATTAGCGTCTGATCTGGGTCCCATTTTAGTCTCATGAAGAAGATAATAAGTGGCACGACTGCCCTTCTTATTTATCTGACCAAGACTTCTCCGTTCTTGACGCCTTGCAATTCCTCCGCCTCGAGCCTGCTTCTGACAATTCCGGCAATGCATCGTTGGAAAATACTTCCCTGGTACTTTCATTTTTTTTATTATTCCTCTCTCTCTTTCTATTTTTTAGTGTTCTTTGTTTGCTTATAAAGTAGTGAACCATGGGTGAAAGTTCAATTTGTAGCTTTTTCCTCCTCAAAGTCTGAGCTTTCTGAAACACTTGTATTTCTAGCTTTAGTCGGGTTCCTTCATTATGTGTTTGGCGATTATTTCTTATTACACTTATCAGTTTTAAGTAGCCCATGTATATATGGGTGGTGGTTCTGTTTTGGAGATAATTGAGGTTGATTAAACTTGATTTTTTAATAAGCTTTGTCAATAGATTTTTTGGGAGGTAGAGGCTGGTTTGTTGAGCCTTAAACCCACACACGAGGAGAGTTTCAGGCCATATAAAAGTAATAATAGGATTTTTCGCAGTTACTGTTCTCTCCGTCCCAAATTAATTGCTCAGTTTTGACTTTTTAAAGTTAAATTGACCATTTTTAAAATTAATCTTTTTACTATTTTTGCTAAAATATAAAATATAGGTGAATAGATTATAACCAAAAGAAAGTATATACAATTTATTAGTAACCCCAATTTTTATAATTTTAGAAATATATTTATATTTGCTTAATTATTAATTCTAAAAATAGTTAATTTGACTTAAAAAAGTCAAAACTGAGCAATTAATTCGGGACGGAAGGAGTAATTTTTTTTGGGTAAGAAATTCAAGCATATTGAGTCACTTGTTCACAAACCTTTTGTGGAGCTTAATTGCGGATATTTTCTCATTTCTCATCTCATGGACATCCTCAATTGCATAAACTTGATACTCTTTCTTGCAAGAGCCCTTTTTGCACAGCTTGGTCTTAACCCTCTCTAGGTTTTTTTTAGTGGTAGCCCGATGGTTCCTATCAGTGCATCTTCTTTGGTTTTATTAACCTTTGAGTTAATAATACACTATTAATGATCGCTTTATTTCTGAGCTCTATTGTTGTCTTTTTACGTATATTATTTTCCTCCATCTGAAAATGATGAAAACTATTGTTTTGCATTGCACACACCTATAATTTGTGAAGTCTTGGAATTTTTTCATGATATGTTACGTCATGAAAGTAAGTGTTTTGCTGAGTATCTCACATGGTAACAGCAATCATCTTCTAATGTAAGGCTTTGATGTGCATTTGTGGTATTACACACGTTGCTTGGGGACATGTCAATGTTCTGCACAGACACATTGTATCTACTTAGAATACTCCTTTGGACCTAAGGTTGTACTCACCCAAGTCAATCCAAGCGTAATTAGGGTCCTCGTAACATTAGGGTTATGGCTTTCTGTTGTTTGAGGAGCAAGTTTGTGTATTAGGTGGTATCGAATAGATTATTCTGAAATATACTGGAATAGCTGGATTCTAGTCTCCCAAGCCTTTCAAGTGGCATAATGATAAAAACTGCAACATTCTTCATCATTCTGGAACTGAGGAGATATGATATTGCTGTGGAAAGAGTGAATTGCATTTGCTGGAAGCCTTTCTTTCTTATGGAATAAAAGGATGTGTACTTGGGATTCAGAAAGACTTATTGCTCACTCTTTCTCTCTCCCCTACTTTTCTTCTTCTCCCCTATTTTTTTCCTTTTTTGTTAAAAACATTATGAAACATATTTACCGTATGCAGATTTGATGGACCTTTCCTTTGTTGCACTAATGAGCCAATAATTTGTTTAAAGTTTAGACAAATATTTATTTCTTGACTTGTTATAATGATACACTTTTTTAACCATTAATATTCAGCTCCAGTTGTAAGTGCCAAACGGCTGAAAAACTATGTATTGCATAAAATCTTCACTGAGATGCCAGAAGGACCAGTCTGCATTGTTTACATGCATAGCACTGTACAAAAAGAAGACAATTCCCCTGGCATGAGCATCTTGAGGTGGATAAATGAAGAGCTTCCTTCTGACTATAAGGATAGACTTCAGGTTGTGTACTTCATTCATCCAGGGATTCGCTCGAGACTTGTCTTTGCCACTCTTGGCCGATTTCTTTTAAGTGGAGGATAAGCATCTTCTTGTTATCTTGGTGGAAATAATTGGAACTTTAGAATATATTGTGACTGGTTCTTTTTTTAACTGCAATATATGTTCCAGCAAGGTCATGTATAGCATTTGGTTCAGTAATTCCAAACATGCACAAATATCACAAAGATACTTATATAACCAAAAAAAAACTCAATATTTTGAGTGTCACCGCATCCTTAATATAAAGGAACTGTCGTGTAAGCGCTGACCTTATTGCACTTAATTTTTTTCCATTCAATTGTTTATTTTAAACTTTTTCTGGTGAAAACACCATTCTGTGCGTCATTTTGTATTAACAAGTTCATAATGCCATTCAGGATTACTTTAACTAACATTCCTTTATTCTTTTGGGCAATAAAGCTTAAATTGGAAACTAACGTATGTTAGCCGCCTGGAATACCTATGGGAGGATATAAAGGATGGAGATGTTGAGATCCCGGAATTTGTTCAGGATCATGATGAAGTTTTAGAGCACAGGCCGCTGACTGATTATGGGATTGAACCAGATCCTCTCAACTTGACAGCAATTCCTTCTACGGGCTACCCTTTTGGGAAGTTTGAAGAGAGATGGTCTTCCAGAGAGTGCATGTCCTAGTTGTTTGTCATAGTGGTGCAAACTTTGTACAGAATAATGGTTGGTTAGTATTGCTTGTACTTTAAACCTATCTGTTGTATGATCAAGGTAAAAGTCTATATTCTAGACACATTCTAATATTAACTAAACTAGAGAATTATGATGGTTATGCTTTGCCAAGGCTCTGCACATTCAATTATTTGCTGTCCAAATAAATTCTGATACTGTTTGCTTTAACAAAGTTAGATTGGCAGTATTATGGTATATTATTTTTGTTAGCATTTATTGGTGTAGTCTGGTTATCTTTGCAACTACACGTCCAATTTTATTCATATTACACATGCAGTTGAACTAATTTGTAACTAAAAAGGTCTCTTTTATTTTTTACCTCATATTTGCTCTAGTAAAGCGCTTATGAGTCTTGGACTGGAGATAGATAGATAGCCATCGTGCCACAGCCATACCCAATGATAAAGTTGCCGCAACTTCTGTCTCCTTAATCCATCATGCCATCATTGTTGTTCTAAACCAAAATATGGTTGTACGAGGACCACTTTTATAAAGGAAAAGAAGTGGTCTGGTCTCTGTTCTCCATCACTTTGAACACTTTCACTCCGACTGAAGTTTTTTTTTTAACCGATTCCTATATTAGTTTAATCCCATCATCATTCTATCCCTCTTATTTTCAACCCTGCCTTGAGAGTTGTTGCAAGACCACGTCTTGTTAATCTAGATTCCTAATTTAGGCCACCACTGAAATAATAAAAATAAAAAAAGAATCCAAACAAAAAAAGGGAATCTATTAATTATACTAAAACGCAGTTAACATGACCACGTCATGACATTTGTCAATCCCACAATTCAACACTTGTCATGTCTCATTAATGCTCCCCAATCTATTATTTATTATCTATTATCTTCTATTATTATTATTATTATTATACAAACTAAAATGCACTACCTCTCATGCAACATTAATTACCCCTCACACAACATTATGTAATAGATTTCTAACCAAAATTTTAACAATTACTAAAATAAAAAATTCCTTAAACAAATACTACCAAAAACGAATCCAAATTACAGATAGATTTATACTATTATTTATATTATACATGCTCACACAACAATCTGTAATATAAATTTATATCCAACTTTTAAAAACTACCAATATAAAAAAAATCTAAAATTTAAACTATTCAAATATTATCAACTAATTTAATTTCTCAATATTATAACATAAAAATCATAAATTGAACTATTGAATTTAATTTATATATAATTTTCACGTCTAAAATTTTTCAATTTTTTTTTAATTTTATTCTCACTCTAAAAATCTAAATTGATATTTAACTTCATTCTCACCCTAAAAATCTAAACTGATATTCTTATTTTATGATCGTATTATTTTAATTCTTTGGGATAATTTTTAATTAGTTATATTGATTGAGTATTATCTTATTTTTATAATTTTTTATGTACATTAATTTTTCTCATGTGCGAAAAACTTATAATAATTACGCTGTAATTAAATAATTATATAATTAATATTTAATTATTTATAGGTACTATAATCAATCAATTTTAATTTAAAAATACCATCTTAAAAAAAATATTACAGTCTGAGATTATCAAACAAGAAACAAGCATACTAAGGGTTATTTCATAAAATACAAATTTATAATCAACAAACTAAATAACACCCCGTCACAGCGCTTGAGTTTGGACTTTGGACTTTTGAATTTTTTTTATTATCTCATTTTTGCAGATAACTCGAACATAAAAACATTTGATATTATCCAATAATTTGATTTTTGAACTGATATCAAATAATATCTCATAAAATCACCCAAAAAATATTTATATTATAATTATTACTCTCTATTTTTTTATTATATCTATTAGCTAAGGTATATTACATGCGCTTGGGATATTGAATTGGGATATTGAATTGGAGTATGGTATAGTGAATTGGGTTTGGAGTATGGGATAGTGAATTGGGTATTGTTGAAATTAGATTATGGGATATTGTTTTGCTGTAATGTTTTTTGTACAGTTGCTGACGTTTAGCTATTAGATTATATGAATTACTAATATTTTTTTAATTATGTATTTAATTGGGATATAATTTGAAATCCCTTAAATCAATACTTTATTATCCTTTTTAATTTAAAATCCCTTAAATCACTACAAATCCCTTAAATCACTACGTTATTCTCCTACAATCATTACTTTATTATTCTTTTTAATTTGAAATTCCTTAAATCGATATTTTATTATCCTTTTTAATTTAAAATCCTTTAAATCACTACAAATCTAAATTGTTCTAATAATGTCTACTATTTCGTTATTATCTCCTAAAACCACTACTTTATATTTTTTGGATTTATAAACCCCTAAATCACTACAAATATCAACTGTTTAAATAATGCCAATTGTTCTACTATTATCCTTTGTAAATACTTTATTATCCCTTAAATCACTACAAATCATTATTATTCTGTTAATGTCTGTTATTCTGTTATTATCCTTTACTAATTATAAAAAGATTATAATCATGATTAAGGAAATAACACAATAATATGTTTTAGTAACTATGGATCAGTAGCACAAGACGCATTGTATGCGTAAATTATGCAGAATAAAATAATTTTTATATAAAATTTAAAAAATTAAATAAAAAATATAAATATTATTTTTGAAAAAAAGTAAACTTTCACAAGAAATAAAGAAGCCCAATCACTATAAATATAAAGATATACTTGTGAAAATATAAAATTCAATATAAATTAGAGAGTAACCACTAAATAACTTTGAAATAATTAAATTTTTATCCGTTTTCAGAACACATTTATATTTGTTCTAATGGGATGTCAATCCTATGTTTTACAAATTATTTGATGGGTAACCAATTTTATATTGTACAAGGCAATATAAAGGCCATTGATATTATTAAAATAATAAATAGCATTTAAAATATAAAATATTATTAAAATAATTATAAAAGAGTCGTGATATATATTTATTATGTTAATAAAAGTTTGTGAATTACTTCTTACCGGCAAAGTGTTCAAAACTCATTATCCTTCACTAATTATAAAAAGATTATAATCATGATTAAGGAAATAACACAATAATATGTTTTAGTAACTATGTATCAGTAGTAGAAGGCACATTGGATGCGTAAATTATGCAGAATAAAATAATTTTAAAAAATAAATTTTAATGCCAGGTGATGAAGTAACATTCTAAACTCGGACAGTGTATGTAAGGTTGATGAAAACTCAAACAACTATGAAGGCGTCTACACCCTATAATTTTTGAATAACATTACATCTTCTGGAATGCCAAACCACAAGCTAACTTGAAGATTGGGGTTCCTGTAATGTTACTCCGAAATATAGATCAGTGTTCTGGTTTGTGCAATGGCACGAGATTAATAGTAACCCAATTGGAAAAACATGTGATAAAAGCAAAAGTAATTTCAGTCGGCAATTTTGTACACAGAGTTTTCATACCTCAATTGGTCTTAACACCGTCAGACATTAGATTACCTTTTAAATCCCAACGAAGACAATTTCCTTTGGTTGTTTGCTTTTCCATGACAATTAATAAGAGCCAGAGGCAATCTCTCTCACATGTTGGACTGTATTTGTCACGTCCAGTTTTTAGCCATGACCAATTGATGTAGTAGTATCAAGAGTTACAAGTAAGAGTGGATTGAAAATATTAATTTATGACAATGATGGAAAAATATACAATACTACAAAGAATGTAGTTTTCAATGAAGTATTTCACAATTTAATGTAGAAAGGTTTGACTGTTTTGACTATTATCTTTTTGCTGCTCATTATTAGTGTAAACCCTGACTATTTTATTCTTATATGTAATAAATTTTTTACTACAATCTATTTGAATTTTTTTTTAGGTAAATCTATGATATGAATTTTCAAAACCATCTAGATCCAGCCAAATTCCAGTTGCAAAAACAAAAAAAAGGGTAAACTCTCAAACCTACCCCCTACATAATTGATAAGTTTTTATTACTCCTTCAAATTTTGAACCATCAACTAGAAATATTTTTAATACATGTTCTGAGTACAGTTTATGTATATTCATTTGTTTTCTGTGTCTATATATTAATGTCTAGAATAAATCAAGTTATGACATCAAGCAAGCATTAGCACACCTTTCAGTTTTTAGTACATAGTTACTTGCGTCTTTAATTTGAGATTTTATTTTTATTTTTACGGATGATTCCCAAAAAGTTTGTAAAGAAATAAGGGAAGAAATCTAGCGAATTTGTGTTTTCCTCAACGCTCCAAATTGAGCATTTTCATTTTATAATATATATATATATATATATTGTACTAGATGTTCAATTAAATCATCATTATTACTAGACCTGAAGTGCCTCAGTTTGTAGAATATGAGAAGGATTTTATCAACATAATGTTTATCAGATGCTGAACTATAAATCCCCTAAACCTCGATTCAACAATTCAAATATGGCATTCTCCTATCTCCTTCAATTCCACCTTCGATTTTCAGTGGTTGAATCTGTAAGCCTTACTTTTAGTTTTAATTTTAATGTTTTAGTTTAATGCTTTTGGATTTAGCTTTTCTAAGTTTGGGTATTTTTTTTGTTTGACACCAAACCCTTATTCATTCCCCTAAATCTCGATTCAACAATTCAAATATGACATTCTCCTATCTCCTTCACTTTCACCTTCGGTTTTCAGTTGTTGAATTTGTAAGCTTTACTTTCAGTTTTAATTTTAATGTTTTAGTTTAATGCTTCTGGATTTAGCTTTTCTAAGTTTGGGTATTTTTTTTGTTTATGCCATATTCATCGTTTATTTAAGTTTTTTACATCAGTTGTGTCTTCGATATATAAATGTATACCTACATAGACTACGTATTTCTGTCATCAACTCATACAGTTTGATGTTTAATTTGGTTTTATCAAATGGTATGTTAATAATCTCGCCGTAACGCACGGGTTTGTATCTAGTAAATAAATAAATTCAAGTAATCCCTTTCCCCTGTTTGTTCCATTCATTTAATTAAAATCCAGTCAATCAATATTCAATCACGATAAGCCTTTGTATTTCTGTCATGTTTTTAATTTCTTTCATTTTTTTTCATGTTATCTGGAACTGCAAGACCTCGGTTTAATTTATTTATTTTTCTTCAGTTCTCTGAATCCTGTATCATTTCTTACTTTTCTTTCCAATTTCTATCAATCCATAAAATCTCTAATGACCATGAGCTGAAAATCCAAATCACTCTCAAAAGTCTCAAACAATTGACTCTCCAACAATCACACTGGAATAGCAGGCTGCCCGGACCGAACAAATGTCCCGAGCTCTCACTCTCAAGCGATCCCTCAAAACCCTGCTCCAATACCACCCCCTACATTCTCATCCCCTCAGAAATCCCCATTCCACCACCTTCCAAAGCCCTCTATTAAACCCTACACCTCTCATCCGCCCATTCTCTTCATCTCCCTCACCGCCACCTCTCTCCTCCCCTTCCTCCTCCTCCTCCGCCGCGGAGCTCCGGAAGTACCTGGGTTACACCGCCCTCGTCCTTGGCTGCGCCGCCGCTACCTACTACTCGTTCCCTTTCCCCGAAAACGCCAAACACAAAAAAGCCCAAATCTTCCGGTATGCCCCTCTCCCGGAGGACCTCCATACCATCTCCAATTGGAGTGGCACCCACGAGGTCCAGACTCGGGTTTTCCTCCAGCCCGAAACCCTTCAAGAACTCCAAACCGTTGTCCAAAACGCCAACGAGAAGAAGCAGAAGATTCGGCCCGTTGGGTCCGGCCTGTCTCCCAATGGAATAGGATTGACCCGAGCTGGAATGGTCAATTTGGCACTTTTGGATAAGATTTTGGAGGTTGATAAGGAGAAAAAAATTGTTCGAGTTCAGGCAGGGATCCGGGTTCAGCAGCTTGTTGATGGGATCAAGGATTATGGGCTCACTTTGCAGAATTTCGCGTCCATTAGAGAACAGCAGATTGGTGGCATTATTCAGGTAATTCTGAATTCAAAATGATTCCCTTTATATATAAACTATATAGCTTTGCCTTTACGTATGGATTATATTGCCCCCAATTTTTAGGAAATACAAGTTGCTCATTGAATAATTAGAAACTAATCTTTACTTCTACAATTCCAGAGATTCAAGGTTCTAGATTAATCAGAGTAATTGAAGTCTGGTCTGTATTATGGATAGGCTAGCATCAAATTTAACCTTTCAAATATGATATGCATATGAAGTAGTAATTTTATTTTTGTCCAATCAGTCTAATTTTCTTGGTGTATGTCTTGTTCTAGAATTAGAGACATTTTGACTTTTTGAAGTTAATTTGCAAAATCTTAAAATTCAAAATTGTTATGAATTCATTTAAGTTTTGAAAACAATGACAATTATTTGTTTTTAGTTTGTTTATATCTATTATGATTGTTTGTTTTCAATATCTAAAATTTTCGTATTGATTTTGAAGGTTAAGATTTAAACAAATTGACAAAAAAAGTCAAATTGTAT
Organism: Aralia elata; assembly: GCA_034770075.1. Taxonomy (NCBI): domain Eukaryota; kingdom Viridiplantae; phylum Streptophyta; class Magnoliopsida; order Apiales; family Araliaceae; genus Aralia; species Aralia elata. The sequence continues at coordinate 17,203,789 of CM068377.1, forward strand.
CATTAATTTTGAAATGAGCGACTATATGATGGAAGTTTAAGAAGGTTATTTACTACTTAGTGGTTTCAATTTGCCAAAAAGTCCGAATCTTTTTCTTACTTCATACTATGACAATTATTTATGAGTATCATGGGATGTAAATTTATTGCAGATCAAGTTATATGCATATAGAGAAATGGCTTAGCTAGGCGTTTTATTGTATTGAAAAGAAACAGGATGCAAAGCAAGGGGGGACATAAAAGCTTTTTACCAAGAATAAATTAGGTTCCTCCTTGCACCAGTGTACTGCTTACTTGTTAGAAAAAAAATTCTGAGAGAGTAGAGACATTGATGGACTGAGAAGAAGCCTGTTCATGAACACAGAGAAGGTTCCTGTATTGTTGCACTGATCTTTTCCTCCCATTCTAGAAAATGAAGCTGTCATCAGCAAATAACAAGTGAGAGATCTCTTGTGCACATCTTGGTACATGATGCAACTTACCCAACCTTGGCAGATGGGGCATATAAATTTTCTGTCAGCAATACAAATCTTTTTTTTCTTCCAATTTATATAGTCTATCACTCATGGTAGGTGATGACTGATGCATTATTATAACTATTAATTGGTAAAACCGTAATTATGTGGGAAGAAGGGTCTCTATGAAGGTTATGAGTTGTTGCTCCAGCAGTAGTTAACATGGGACCACTTGTTTTGCATTTCTTTATAATGCCTTGATACTTTTAGCTATTATTAGGCTTGTAGTATTTAGCAAAAAGTAAATATTGACGTTTGAATAGAAATAGGTAATGCTATTGTGTTTTGATGTGGCTAACTCTGTGTTGTAGACTTGCATTCATTCACATATTAGATGTGTGCTCTCATTTTATATGCTGTCTTATGGGACATGGAGCTAAGTAAAATGACGTTCAATAAATGCTGTAGTTTAGCTTGAAAGTAAATTTTATCAGTTTATCACAGAATAAATATGGTTCGTCATTCTTACTTCCTTTAGGTATGCTATTTGTAAATACTTTCTAATTAGATGTAGAGTCCACAAGTAATAATTAGTTAAGGTATCTCAATCATTCAAGTGTATTATATTACAAATCTTTAGGTTGGTGCACATGGTACCGGTGCAAGGTTGCCTCCCATTGATGAGCAGGTTATCAGCATGAAATTGGTTACTCCGGCCAAAGGAACAATTGAGGTTTCAAAAGAGAAAGACCCAGAACTCTTTTTTCTAGCTCGGTGTGGACTTGGGGGCCTTGGAGTGGTTGCGGAAGTCACTCTTCAGTGTGTCGAGAGGCAGGAGCTCGTAGAGCACACATTTGTCTCAAATATGAAAGAGATCAAGAAAAACCACAAGTATTTTCTTTATTTATTTGGAAAAATTACATAATTCTATTTCTTCATAATATGTGTGTCTAGCTCAAATGCACATATATGTCACTATTTATTTGTTTTACATGCATCATACAACTTGGTAATGAATTGTTTTTAGCAGCATACCCTGAATCTCACCCTAAAGACCTCAATACTAAAATATAGGACAACCGATTATTTGGAGCATCTAATTTTAAAAGTGACATTGGATATGATTTTGAATTTAGTAACAACATGCTCCATCTCTTGACAAAATTCCAAAGTAGGTCCCATGATTCCCATCTATTTGTTATTTTCGTAATTCAGTCATTGTGCTTATTATCAGAGCGACGCTCAAATGTTAGGAACTCTAATTCTTTATGACATGTATTCATTAAAAGCAATCGATTTCCCTTCTCTCTCTCTCTCTCTCTCCCCTCTCTTTCTAGGTGTGTTATTCAGCTTTGAACTTTATGATGCATTTTCTTATATCTTTGTTATTTTAAACTTGTAATGTTAAACTCTTTCTTGCTTTCTACAGGAAACTTCTATCTGACAACAAGCATGTGAAGTACCTCTACATTCCATATACTGACACTGTTGTGGTAGTGAGGTGTAATCCTGTGTCAAAATGGAAAGGCATACCAAAGTTCAAACCAAAATATAGCAAGGATGAAGCTATGCAACAAATCCGAGATCTCTACCAGGAATCACTGAAGAAGTACAGGTAAGTGTTATATGTTATTATTCATATCTTCTAATTTTTAGCCATTAGTAGTGCTTTGTTGAACATGACGCATATGGAAGGGAACTTATCATCATTGATCTATGCTGTATTGGTGTTATTTTTACTGTATTTTTTGTTGGTTACTCTGGTAAATTACCTGTTAATATTTTTTCTGGTTCTTTCCTTTTTCCCCATATTCTGGTTTTTGGTGAGAAAAAAGTTGTAATTATAGATATAAGCTGCTGTGAAAGATATTTTATAAGTAGCCAATGTTAAACTGTTTTGGTTTGCTTTGGGTTTTCCCATGTTTTTCCACCTATACTTCTCTATTGTTCTGCCTTTAGTAAAAGGCCACTTCATTAATTTCTTGAGTAAAATGATAGGTTTGAAATTTGATTGTACTTTAAGCAATCATAATTTATTTGCAGAGGTGAAGAAGTGGTTTCTAAATCGTCAAATGACGATGAACCAGACATAAACGAGCTTTCATTTACGGAGTTGAGAGATGAGCTACTTGCGCTTGATCCTCTCAACAAAGACCATGTCATAAAGGTCAATCAAGCTGAGGCCGAGTTTTGGAGGCGGTCAGAGGGATATCGATTAGGCTGGAGTGATGAAATTCTGGGGTTTGATTGTGGTGGCCAGCAGTGGGTCTCAGAGACCTGTTTTCCTGCTGGAACCTTAGCAAAGCCTAACATGAAAGATATTGAATATATAGAACAAGTGATGCAGCTCATAGAGAAGGAACATATACCTGCACCTGCACCAATAGAGCAGAGATGGACGGCTTCTAGTAAGAGCCCCATGAGTCCAGCTTCAAGCTTGGCAGAGGATGATATATTCTCATGGGTAACTTTCAGTCTCTTATAAAGTAGTTGACAAAGTCGGGAGATATTATTTAATTAATTTATAGATATGCTATGCCTTTGTCACGGGGGGATTTACTTAACTCAGGAGTCGGGACAATTACCTGAGTGCTCAGGAGGCAGTGAGCTTCCAATATGAGCACAAGCCTGTCAAAACTATGATACTTGCATATTCTGATGGGCCAAAAACTAAAATTAATATCTTCTTAGCAGCAGGGATGACAATATGACATACATATATGTATAATTCTAACAATAAATTAACTTTAATTCAGAGGTGATATGCGTCTTATCTGTTCAGGGATTTTTTTTTTTTTGGGGTTGGGTTTAGAGTTCTGGTGTACATATAGCTTCTTACTAGGTTTATGAAATTTGTATATAACTTTAGCTTCATGTCACAAACACAATATTTTTGTTAATATGTTTGTATTTTGTCATGCTCTCAATTCTTACAGGTCGGCATAATTATGTATCTTCCTACAATGGATGCACGTCAGAGAAAAGAGATAACAGAGGAATTCTTCCACTACAGGCGTTTGACTCAAACCCAGTTATGGGATCAGTATTCTGCGTATGAACATTGGGCAAAGATTGAGGTACTAATATATTCCAGATATGCTGTTTCATGAATTCCTGTTTCTTTAAATTTGGTGCTTTTCTGTAGAGAATTGTTGAGAAAAGCATATTATATGGAGAACATGTTTGGAAGTTCTGCAATAACCACCCTCTGGATGCATTTATATTTTGATTTTTTTTATTAAAAAAAAACAGAACGTAATTATGTGAATGGTATACCTATGTTCCTTTTTCATTCTTATTAGGTATCAAAATCTTTCAGAACTTTTTTCCTTGAAAAGTGCAGTATCAGATAGTTCATCAATAGGCGCGAGATATTCACAGACAACATAAAAGGCCCTAAGATTAACTTTGAATCAACCCTGTCACTACATCAGTAATATATATGTATATATATGTGTGTGTGTGTGCGCGAGTGCATATGTGTATATTCATGTATTGTTCAGCTTTAAAACATTTCTCCTTATTTAGTGAAAGATGTTCAGTGTATCCCCTTCTTTAAGAACCACCTGAATGATTTACATTCTGACCACAATGATCGGTAGCAAAATGACTCGGATTAGTGTATGAACTCTCTTCCTCTAAATTTTAATTCAGGTTGTTAATGTAGATTGTAAAGCTGATTTGAGTTAGCAACTGACTAACTGAGATGCTGCAGTTTCTATATATGGCTCATATTTTGTGTTCACCTAAATTTCATTCATCTTGCTTATCCAATCCATTTCCAGGTTCCAAAGGATAAGGATGAGCTTGCAGCTCTGCAAGCAAGGCTGAGGAAGCGATTTCCAGTGGATGCCTATAATAAAGCTCGAAGGGAATTTGATCCCAATCGTGTCCTTTCTAATAACATGCTGGAGAAGCTGTTCCCCTTGGGCAATTCAATTTGATCAGCATCACCTTGGGTTAGTTTTTGCATATGTATTTCCTGCATTAATTCATGCTCTGAACTAGTAACTACAACTATTTAGTTTTGGGGTGCACAACGTTTGCGACAAAATAATGATTTCTGTACGATTTTGCACTTTAATGCAAGTGCTTTATAATTAGTGGATGAAAATTTTACTATTAATGAAAAAGAAAACTGTTGCTATTTTCTCTTGAAAGCTGAAGCACTTGTGGCCGTGAACACAGTTTTCGATTTGGCCAAAGTTCTGCTGGCATACTCTTGCTTGAAATCTAGAAGTGAAGAGAGGGTTGGGGGAAAGCAATAACCCTTTTTAAGGAAAGAAAAGCATGTCTTTATTATCATTTAGTAGATACATAATATGAACCTCACAACAGTCTGTATATTGTCATAAAATAATATATAATTAAACAAACTTAAAGTTAGCACTAGTCCGTAGATACACTGAGGGTGCCCTTCCTAGTCATCTCTCAGAAGCAAGCTTCACAGAGCCAACAGCAACACAGAGCAAAAAGGCTGCACGAGAAAAAGAAAGTGAAAGAGCTATGTAGAGTATATAACTGGAAATAGAGGTTAAAAATGGGACTAACTTATCAAAAACTGGATTCGAACATATATTAGATGTTTTACGTGGTAAGGAAACTTTCTGATAATGAATGTTGGTAGAAGAAGACATACCATCCCTCAATGAAGCCCCTATCTCCTTTCTTCTTTGTTTTCGTGCAGCACTTGTTCCCAGTTGGTGGGTTTTCACTTGGGTACCCTTTCAATAAAAAATTAAAGAAGTGAGGTGATATATTTCTTGAATAACTGTATGCAAACATATATTTATGTATGTTGCTTGCTTATGTGTGTGTGTATGATTGTGTGTCTTTGTGAGCGAGAAAGAAACCTGGAGGAGGTTGGTTCTCTTGTTTATCTGGATTTGGCATGGTGTGGAGTAGGAAGATTAAGATACGTGTATTTTGTAGACTCGAAGAATGTAATATAGCAATGCAGTAGATATCTGTCTGTTTGGTATTTATATGTGCTTAGATTTCTGATACTTCATAGGAAAGAAAATTACAAAGGTGGTTACAGGTATCTGAACCCACCGACTCTTGGTCGGATCCTATCTAGTTACGTGCCCGTGCCTCCTTTAGACTATTCTAAATTTAGTTTAGTGCAGTAAAAGATAAGGGTGGCGATATTTCCGTCACAAAATACTCCCTTCGTTCCAAATTAATTGCTTTTCTAAAACTTTTTTAAGTCAAATTGACTATTTTTAAAACTAATAATTAAGCATATATAAATATATTTCTAAAATTATAAAAATTGAAATTAGTAATAAATTGTATATACTTTCTTTTGGTTATAATATCTTCACCTATATGTTAGTAAAAATAGTAAAAAGATTAGTTTTAAAAATAGTCAATTTGACTTTAAAAAGTCCTAGAAATGTAATTAATTTGGGACGGAGGGAATATTATTTTTTCAGCGTAAATGTACGATACGTGATACACTTGGTACAACTGTTTAATTCAGCATTTTTTGCTGGAAGAAACATTTGTGCTGGAAATATTATTTTCCAAAAGCATTGCAGCATCTAGGATTGATTAAAACCAACGTTGAAGTTGACAGCAAAACAGGGCCTATCAAAAGAAACTTTTGATCTGAAAATGTCTAAAATTCCTAATCTTTCACATTGCTTTTTATGTTGTTGATTCTTTTCTTGAGGAAGAGAATAGAATAAAGGGAAGTGAACAGCATGGTTTGATACGATACATAGATTGTGAGAATAACCCCACTGTTCAAATAATTAAATCCTTTTCAAATTATAATATTATTATTAATTTTTAAAAATTAAAATAAAATATTTTCAAATTTTAAACTGAAATGATTAATTAAAAATTATAAAATAATAAATCTTATCATGAGTAGTATTTTTTAGATGAGTTATAAAATTATTGTATCGACTAAAATTTTAAATTAGAAAATGTCTTGAGTTTGATTTTAAAAATTTAATAATAATCTTATATTTTGAAACGGACGGATTATATTTTTTATTAAACGAATCAATCAAAGTGGAAGTGAGAGAAGAAAATTCTGGATTAAGGAATATATGCTGTAGTAACACTTGTCTAAAAAAAAAAAAAAGTAAACGCGGAACTAACGTAGTAGATAATGCGCGTTCATATAGTGCTAGCATAACACGATTGATGGATTAAAATATGTATTGATGACGTAGTCTATTCTTCTGCAAGTGAATGCAACTCTCATTCGACTCTTTGATTTTCTTTTCGATTATTGTTGAGAAATAATTATCTTTTAATGCGTCTCAGAGAAACTTTAATAAATTTATCAAGTATAAAAATTAAAATTGAAAATATTTTAAATGATACTGTCATTTCTGGACGAACTGGGTGTGAGTGTTGGGCTTAATGTTAAACCATAAGTCTGTTGAAGTCTTGGGATACTGGTTTTTGTTAATGTGATGGGCTTTACGACTTACATAGTAACATAATTGCAGAGCCCATCTATATAGCTGCTACTGGCTGGCTGGCTAGCAAAGGGCTTGCTCTTTGTATGGCATAAAAGTTTTTGGACTCAACCCCTCGTCCTTTCACATTGACCCCCATTGTAGCAACTCTAAAGAAAATATTAATGGAAAAAAAAAGGGGGACTCTTTGTTTAGGAGGGAATACAATTTTATGGACGAGTAGAATTAATAACATATCTGAGTTAGGCGACTTAGATACTCAATTGAATATATATGGTAGATAATCCACAGCAACCGGTTACCGGGAGCAATCGGTTTTTGTGAACTGTCGTTATAAGCTGATTGCTCCCGACAACCAATTGTTGTGTATTCACCCCTATATATATATATTGAAAGTGACTTAGATAGTAGATACACGAAGATAAAAATAAAGCCATATGTTCCACTTCTACTCCCAAACCCGTTGTCATTTTTGGCTTTGCAGCAACATTATTAATTACTATCTAGCTGCTATTATTTTTAAAGTGATAACCTGCTGGCCAAATTTGCATTGAATTAATTAAGGCCTCTCGCTTTTCTACACCATAAATTTGTTTGTTCAAATGTCATTGTCTATGATTTTATATATATATATATATATATATATATATATATATATATATATATATTCTTTAGTAATGCAGATTCCTCACTTGAATTTCCACTCTCACGCGCGCACACATGATTCATAGCCTCAGTTGGCAACAATTCCACAATTCGTCAAATAATTTGATCAGAGAGTGACTGTTAAATGTAAAATATAATCCGTCAAGCTATTGGAAGAATTGTTAGATTCAATAAACTGTTAAATATAAAATATATTCCGTCAAGTTATTTGAAGAATTGTTAGATTCAATAAACTTTGACCATGAATCTTTTTCCATATATATATATATATATATACACGAATCATATTTATATTTATATGCAAAAATGACTATATGAGACTCATAGCCACATGCAAATGTGTTGATGGGAGTCCAAAAATGTGGTATTTATGTTGTGGGAGTTATTATTTATATTGAATACCAATTGCACAGGTGGTATAAATAATTTATGTACCTACAGTACCACCATATTAAGTAGGAATATAAAACAAAAGGGTCATTTATAGGGTTGCACGCTGCTCTTTGCAAGTCTGCTGCTTATTTCTTCATTTAAGAGTCCCTTTTATAAATTTACAAATATTCAAAAATATGTTTTTGCTACATTTTTACCCTTCTAGTTAAGTAGTGGTGTCTGATAAAATTATTTTGACAAATTTAAAAATATTGTGTTATTTTATATTACTATCAATTAATAAAAAAAATTCTTTTATAGAACAATTTTCGTAATTATTTATCCAATAAAACCTTTCCTTTCAGCAATAATAATAAAAAAAAACTCTCATTTGGGTTATAGCTCAATTATTTGATTCAACGCATGCTCCACTACGAGCTCAATTGTGAAACTATAAAGACAAAAATGACAAGCCCCGTGATATCTAACAAATAATAAAATAAACTTGTCTCCAAATAATCTTTAAGCGAATTAATAAGCTTTCTTGGTGGAAGAATCCAAGATATCAAAATGGGACCTCTTGGAAATTAAAAGTCCGAGATGTGTAATGTTAGTATTGTTTGCAACATGATATATAATAGGAAGATGGTAAATATATTCTGTTTTTTACCGCTTCAATTCTAATATATATACAAGACTATAACATAATAGAGCAAAAAAAATTCACACGTGATGGAGTAAATTTACTACAGTAGGTGTATATTACTGCAAGACTCGGAAAGTCCAATAGAAGATTTAATAGTAGGTGCACTTTAATACCTAGTCAGTTTTTTTTTAATTGATGTTTTAAAAAAAAATATAATCAATACTTTGTTTGTTAATTAAAATGAGTATATAATTTTAATATTATTTTTTAAATTTATTAAAAAAATAATAAATAAAAAAATTAATATTTAATATAATGATAATATAATAAATGAAGTGATTAATATTTTTTTAAAATCAATAAGAGATAAATACGAAAGAACAAATTTCACTCCCTGAATACAAATAAAAAGGAACGAGGGAGTAAATGCTGATACAAAATCTCGAAAGGCCCTCCCACGGACAAGTTTGTCAAGCAGACCCACTGAAGGAACTATCAAATCTTTCATATGTACTGATACTGATCATCACTTTCCCATTTATTTATGTACATTATATTGTCCCCGAGGCCCCCTGGGGCACTGCCTTATTTAACAAGCTCCCAGACAAATATATGCGTGTAGAACACTGTAATTTTTATTGTTCCACTGTTATGTTCACAGTTCACTGCTGTACGTCGTGAAACTATTCCACCAAAAAGGAAAAGGTAAAAAACGAAAAGAAGCGAACTATAGTAACACATATTCTTGAATTTTAATTAATATAACTTAAAAAGACTTTAAAGTAACTATTGGGTACTAGAAACTTTGCTATGCAACAAGAATGAGAGGCTATACACAAAATATGAGAAACTTGAATGAAGCATATTGTATGAAAATATTGATTTTCTGGTTAATTTGCATTCTAAGGGTATGTTCGTGCACGTTATATTTATTTTAATAGATATTTCAGTTTAATTTAAGCAGTTTATTCAATAAGTTGAAGTATTTTGTTTGATGCTGTTTCTTACAAACAACTTATTGGGAGAATTGTGGGGTTATTTTGGGCATGAAACAAGTGGTTAATAATATACTACCAAATAAGCTGTGAAGAAAAAGCTCAATTTACCAGCTTTCTTATTTGTACTTTGAGGTTGTTATATTCCACTTGTAGCTTATTTTTAAGCTATAAGATGCTCTGAATAAGCTAGAACAAACAAGGCCTATGAGGCTAGACTATACATACGGTTGCCCTAGCTTTTTTTTCAAACTAAAATGATGTCATGGCATTGCAAACTGTAATTGGTGCCTAGAAATTGGAAGAATTACAAAGAGAAATAGCAAACAATTAACACAACAGATTTTGGCCTCTTAATTTGTGTAACGAGAAATTAAAAGAGGAAAACACGAGAGCTAGCTTTTTATTGATGATGGTGGAACTGCATCCACCACTTTAATTTTCAGGTGTGCATCGGACCAATCGCTTAGTATACAATTGAGAATATCACTTGTTTTTATTTTTTCTTTCGCATTTTGGGCATTTACTACAACTTGTTCAAGAACTAGCTAGCTAGGGGTTACTTGATTATTATTGAGGTGTGTTAGTATGACGTATCTTCATGAACAGTAAAACTAACATAAAAAAACTTATTGCCCAAAAAATTCTAAATCCTAATAATGCATGGACTTGTTATGTTAATTTAGCTTCAGAGTAGACAGTGTTCAACTGAAGGTTTCCCCGCAGCTGTCTGATGTCTCCTAGCCACCCATGAGCCACAACATAATGCATGGGTTAAATTTTTGCAGTCATTATTTATTTATTTATTTCTTATTCTTGTTATAAGTATATAGTAGATTAAATTTCATTGTCCCGTCACTTCGAATTAACATGCTGGTCAGTTGTCATAATTCGTCGTGCCCTATTACATCGATTGATCGATGATACTTCATGGGATGAAGTTTTGAAGAATCTAAATACTCTCCTTACGTACCCACAATGTAAAAAAATTAATATATATATATATTATACACACACATACATACACCTACATATATATATATAACCAACATATCCTTCCATCTTTTTCTTTTTGGTCACCTTTACATAGAAAGTGTACGGATGGTGACAGGCGTAAAGAAGTAACCAAAAGAAAAAGAACTTCTGAGTTGATCATGATATGTCGATCAGTTTATATATATATATATATATATATATATATATATATATATATATATATATATATATATATATATATATATAGTAGTCATCACACGCACAATCAGTGATCATTCAGTTTAATATAGTAGTGATCTTTCTAGGAGCCCTCAATCATAATGATTTTGTATAAGGTTAAATGGAAAAGCTAGACTTAGCTATATGTTGTAGTATGATATTTCAAAGGGTCCTCTTAACATGTGTTTTAAGGACACATTCTAAGTACACAGTTTAAAAGAATATTCTCTTGAACCGTATGTTTAGCATGTACTCTAATGGCACATGTTAAAAAATTCTTATTTCAAAAAGAATTTTAAACTCTCAACAGTAAGGGCTGGGAAAATCCAAATGAAAAGGAATGGAAAAAAAAATAAATGTAAAAAATAAAAAACTATTTTATGTTGATAAATCTATTATCTATACTTTTAAAAATATAATATCGATGATAATGTTAAAATATAATTAACGGTTAAAAAAACTACAAAAAAAAGAAGTTAAATTTCATTTTTTTGTTGTTGCTTTTTCCTGTAAATTTTCAAGTCACAAACATAACCTAAATACATATCGTCATGCATGCCAGATAGCGAGTTGAGCCGTTGTAGCTACTACAGCAACTTACTAAATACATATTAGCTACTTAATTACAATGATAATTCGTTAATTAATTAAAAGTTTAAACAAATACTTGACCGGACATTTTGCAATCTTAAAGTCTTTGAGCCAGATGAAACAGAACTAGCGGGAAGAGGAAAAAAGAGAAGAAAAAGGATTAAGGTGGTGAACTCTTAATTTCCTTTTATGTGACTCAAAGAGGGGGGGGGGGGGGGGCAAAACCCTAGAAGTAAAACAATAATTAATAATAACGATAATACACATATCATGACTCTATGATATTAATCCCCTTATAGTATAACCTAAAGAATTGTTGCGCCCTCAAGTTAAGGAAATTAAGTAATCCCTTCCATATCAAACAACAAATAAAATACCTAATATGTCCTCTCTTGCAGTCCGAGGGAGTTTTCCATATCTTGCATGTCATTATTGACAAATCTAATTTCTAATGATTATTAGCTCCTACATAACTGAGCTTGAGAAAAATAGAAAGGTACTAATCAATTGATGAACAACCAGACATGGATAAAAACAATGCAACTCAATCTTCTAGAAATCGTTTGCCAAAAGTTTGGAATTCTCCTCGTACGTACATTATATATATAGATATATATATATTTAGGGTTACATACACTTTCGATACACGAAATAATATCGAATTTATAATTTGGTCCCTAAAATAATTGAGCTTACAAATTAATGCATGACATTCCAAATTAGATACAATGTCGACCCCAAAATCAATTCCAAACAGAAATTGACCGGAATACCCATTTTGTCGGCTACCCATTTTGTTTTATACGATTTGACCGTATTTAGATACGGTTTGACTTCATTAAAAAATTAAAATACTTTTAAACATAAAAAATTATACTAATTACCAAAAAAAATAGTTCTAAAAATTGTTGTTGCTGCTAATTACAAAGAAAATCACTAAACAGTAGTAGGTGATATTTGTCGATGCTCCTAAATTCGTGTTGGAGCTTCCCTTCCTGCTCATATATATGTAAGCTCTTGCAATTAACAAAACCCAAAATTCACTCAAACCAAACTCAGAACAAACCCCAAATCTCATTCATCAAACCAAAATAAAAATTTATTCATTCAAACCAAACTAAAAACAAATCCAAAAATTTCACTCACCAAACCAAAATAAAAATTTATTCACTTCAAACAAAACTCAAAAATCTCATTCAGATGCCTAAAAAATGAATAGATTTAAAAGTACGGAACCTATTATACCACAAATCTATGTAGAAATTGCAATTAAAACTAAAGTAGAAATCAATCCCTTGTAAATTCAACGCAACTCAACACAAATCAAAATAACAAAAAAGTAATAATCTGCAACCATGGGTCGGCAGAGGTCTTCAACAATATTGCTTAAGCTTTCATCGATTGCTTGCGTATGAAGGTCTTCAATGACGTAGTTACGATCTTCAATTTGTAATGGGTCTTCAACGAGAACTGGCCATGGATGAAGGAAATAGTTAAGGGGAGAGAGAGAAAGAAGAAGATTTCAAATAAAAGGAAGAAGTAAGGAGAAGGAAGGTTAATTAAAAGAGAAGAGAAGGGTTTAGGAAAGAGAGGAAGGTTAATTAATTTTTCAATTAAGTCAAATTATATATTTTTATACGGTCAAACCGTATAAAACAAAATTGGTAGTCGAAAAAATAGGTATTCCGGTCAATTTCAACCGAAAATTGATATTGGGGTCGACATTGTAACAAATTTGGAACTTCATCTATCAATTTGTAAGGCCAAATTATGATTTCAATAATATTTCATGTAACGAAAGTATATTTAGCCCATATTTCTAAGGACTACATAAACATATAACTTGAAATGGCTTCACAAAGGTGGATCTTTTTGTAAGTGTTGAAATTCGACAGAAGCCACATCTACTCCATAAAAGCACGAAGCTCTTCAAAGGAACATGAGTGGAAAGCAACAAACAAGTTCATGCAAAAACATGAAAAAAAATTAAACACATCAACACAAGAAATCAACACAGAATATTTATATTTGGATTGAGACTAATAATCTAGATGAAACGGTGCTCTTAAAAGACCAGCTAGGGTTTATCAGTAATTCTTTCATGAGAATCCAAAAAGGGAAACCTGCTAAAAGACGGCAATTTGCAGCTCTCTCCCCTCATGTTTACACTATTTTACGTGAATGTGTTACACAATGTTTCAATTTTGCAATGTCCTGATCCACCATATTTTCAAATTTTTACAAAGTCTATAATCTCTTCCTATTAATAATTGGGGAAAATAATTATACACTTATTAAAACGTGACCCGATTTAAGAGTATTTTTGTCTGCAAGTAAATATGAGCCAATATACCTCTCTAATTAGAAGGAAGCATGTGGCTTTATTGTGCAAACACTAGTACCCCTAAATTGAGGAGTTGCGCAATGCATGTTCAAACTATTTACCAAAAAAGTAGTATCCTTAAATTGAGTCATTTTTGTTTTCCTTCAAGCGATCTGGCTTCACCCTATTTAGATTTGATAGAATTGCAAGAATTGAAGAGACAATGAAGCATAATGCGAAAATTTAAATATTATGGGGTACACTGCAAAACTGGGAAAACGTATATCGTAAAGCATAAATTGGCAGATTGCCCTAAAAATTTAAATATATTAGATTAAGGTGGTGTCGTGTAGTCACTCAATGTTGCATTCATGCAGGACAACCAATGAATTTTTCCATAGTCAAATGATGTCCTTTAAATAATTAGGCACCGTTAAAGCCAATAAAATTTCTCCAAATACCCATCAAAGCAAGAAAAGTAGTAAGTGAAAGGGAAGAGACAGCTCATGTCCCGCATTATAATAAAAAGTCGCATGTCCAAACAAAGCCCTAAGAAGACTCGAGTAGCCCCACCATCGTGTGTGATCCAAATTATCCCTCCTAAATTTTGTTCAGGTACATGAATATATATGAATATTGAATATATATGGACATATATATGTATATATAATTTTGTTGTTGTGGTGTATAAATTATTTGTCCATTCATATATAAAATATATCCGCATTATTATTTTATATATTTATTATGAAAGGAGGGTGCATGCTTGGCCGGGGACAAGAAAATATATAATAGGTCAGAAAAATAGGTCATGACATTAGATTTAATTTATTCCTAATTAATAAATAAATAGAAGTACAACAATAGGGTTTAATTGAAAAGATTTGACCTGCGCCCGCTCCATCTCCAAGAGCAAAACTTAGATTCTCCTTCGTCCGATCCCATGAGAAACTCCAGTGGTCACAGCACTGCTTCGGATGATCATTGGAAAAACCCTAGAAAAATCCTCCAAAAACACCCACATAAGACATAAATTAAGAGATTAAAGATCTTGATAAGAAAAGGAAGATATAAAAATAACCCCATAAAATATTCTTCATATATAATTTCTTGATCAACTCGATGGTCTTAATTTCTAACTCCAAGAATTATATAACTTAGAATCCATATTTAGATAGTTGATCTAGCTAGCTAATTATAATCATGATGAGAATGGTGGTACATGGAAGAAGTGTCACAACCACCGTGTCGATTATTTTGGCTATCTCCTTCATTCATATGAGCCGAAGAAGCTGCTGCCCCAAGGTTTAGATATACCAATCTTGAATCAAGGTTCAAATTACGATTACTATGATGATCTTCATTACTCATTGGCGGTGGATAAATGGCGGTGGAATGATTAGGCGCACTTCCTCCGCCACAGCTACTGCCTTCTTCTCGAGAAATGACCAATGCTGCTGACTGAACAAGCTCGAGGCAGAGCCTAAGCTTGTTAGGCTCAATATGAGTTAGGCCCGGGATAGCCCCTTTGAATAGGAAATCGGACGTTAGGGTTCTTAGCACGTCGAGCGGAGTGATCCCTTCCACGGTTCGAACATTAGGGTCCGCATGGTGGTCGAGGAGAACGGCCACCATGTCGGGAGAAACCATTTCGGCCGCAATGTGGAGGGGGGTTTTGCCGGCTGGTCCCGCAGGGTAGTTGACATCTGCTGCGCCGAGTTCTAGCAATGCCTTGACCACTTCTCGGCTGCAATTCTCGACGGCGTAATGTAGGGCTAGGGCTTCGTCAAGATTTAGGCCTTCGCCCATGACCATGAGCTTGACAAGCTCCACGTCTGAGGAGTCGAGTGCTCGTCTCATTCGTCGGATTTTTTGGTCCTCAAGGTCGGCAGCAGTGGTGAGGTCATGGTGGTGGTGGTGCTGAGGGTGGTGGGACATGAGAGATCGACGAGCGAGGGAGGATTTGAGGCGGAGCTCTTCGATTTTGGCAACGACGTCGATGGGAAGATGCTTAGCTAGGATTTCGGGAGGGAGACCAGATTTAGCAACCAAATGGGAACAAGTTGTCCAAAGTTGATGCATGTCTTGCTTTCTTGATGCTATTAAAACCTTCATTACATCTTCAATTGAGGCCTTCTCTACTATGCTTGCCAATTGCTTCTGCAATCAAAGTACCAAGGGATCAATTAGGAAATAAAACTTGCAACATGATGGTACAAAAATATTTAGTTACAGATATAAAAGACGGGGAGGGGAGGGGGGGGGGTATAATCTATATAGCTGGGTAGCTATAGTAGAGTTTTGGCATAAGTAATTTGTTGTTATGTTGCAATCAAAAACCAAATGAGGAAAGTGGGTGGTTTTGTTTGGGAAAGCAAAGCAATCAGATTTTAGGTGATGGATACGAGTGGAGAAATCAAGATCTAAATTTAGAAAGTCCTAGGTGTGGAACATAAAGAGATAGAGGAACCCAATTCAAGAAAAATATATAACTCACTCGCACAATATTCTTAGCTTGTTACATGAAATTATGAAGATGATGATGATGACGACGATGATGATAGGAGGGATGGTCTGTTTGTATGTCTTCTGACGCGACATAATATATGTATATTATGAAATAGACATACATATAGGAAGGAATAAAAAAACTGAAACTAGCTATAGTTTGATCAAATTCTGGAAAGGCTACAAAACTAGTAATCATAAGGAAAAAATCTAGCTAGTTGCAGAAAAAAGAAAGTAGTAGTACTATGTTTCACTGAGAGATCAAATTACACAAACTACTTTTAAGTAATGAATTTCATCTTTACTTAAACTTCAATTTTCATCTTAATAATAACACTTGAAAATTCCCCAAGAAAAGAGAATTATTACTGAGAGGATCGGAAAATCTCGGAGAAATTAGCGTAATTAGTTATTAGAGATGTTAATAACGTTTATAGTCCTAAAATAGAAATATTTAACCTGGGTAAGCAATGCGAGCTGCTCGACACCAAAGGATCTAGCGGCTGAGAGCGTTTCAAGAGCAAGATCAACGGCAGCGGTGCAATGCGTATGCCAGCAGCCCCTCTCACCACAATTAGGCCTAGGCTCATGCTTTTGAGGCACAATTGAGACCTGCCCGCTATACAAGAATTGCAACATCAACAAAAATACCTCGTACCCAACCGAATTTACTGGTATCACCTGCTGAGAATTATTACCGGAACCCCCTCCCCTGGGCGACGATGCCAACGCGCCCCCTCCCGCCGACCTCGACCCACCGGAGGAAGCATCACCGGCAGCCGGCATGGAGTCGGGCCCACAGAAGAACTTCCTGAAAAAGAGGCTCCTGGCTGCTAAGATGCAGCGGTGCGCGTGGACTAAACGACCCTCCACACTGAAAGTCACATCACTAAAAGCTTGGCCGTTGATCAGCAGGTTCAGATAATCTAGAGAGAGAGATCTTAAAGAGTCCTCTAGGGAGGACGACATGATAATTAATTCCCAAAAAAAAATTTAAAAAAAAAATCCTTGTTAGAGAGAGAAAGAGAGGGTTAAGAGGAGAGAGAGAAAGTAGAAGAAAATAGTGGTGGCTTCATGATCTTTGATTTATTGGTTCTTCTATTCTAGTGTTATTTCTTGTGAGATGAGATTCTATATTATGTGGTGTGGTGTAAGATATTATGTTTAAGAGAGAGAAATTTGGGTGGCTGTTCTGGGCGGCTCATCTATTTTAAAGAATTATTACGTACCATATATATATATATATAATATATATTGTAAATGAATTCATTAATTATTTAATTGGAGATTTATTAGAATATGACTGATTTGAAGGAATTAGAATACGAAGGATATATGATGATAAGTGCCAACCACTAAATTAATTTTCAGCTGTCTCCCTAAATAATTACTAGGAAGATAAAGATCTTTCTTGATGAAGGTGAAAAGAAAAGATCAAATGATAGGAGAACAATACAATATGGTTAATCACTAATTCCATGCACAACATGAATTAATTATGTTTTTTGTTGAAATAAAATGCATGTTAATTCATGTCGTATATTTAAGACGTTAATGCTACAATAAAATGATTTGTGTGAGGTTTTTGTAAAAATATTTATATTACTATAAGAATATGTCAAGTTTTAGTATTTCTATATGATTGTGTCCATTGATCATGTGAGAGAAACTTGTAATATTATCACACAAAAATTTGTGAAAATAAGGTGTATATATATAACCCTTGTAATTCATATAAAGGACATTTATTTGTATTGTAACTCTATATGTTATGTGGAAAAAGAGTTCACTTTTTTTTTATTAACCATTTTTCTACTTTTTAAGGAATGTTAATGTTTGCATAGAACACTTGGAATTAAATTTTCAAATATTTTTTCAGTTATTCATCTAAAAATATTGTGTCAAATATATATGTATTTAAAATATATATTTGTATAAAATAGTCAACACAAAAATAAAACCAATTTTTTATGTAAAAGGACTAAGTATTAATTATTGCATGCGCATATAAGAGTGAGTAAACTACTCTTTCTGTTATAGAAAAAGTCATTTTTGTTATAATTATTTTTTTTATTTAAAAAAGAGTCATTTTTGTTCATGTCAGTATAAAACAACACAAATAATTAACATACTTAAGTTTATTTTACAATTTCATAACTATATTATTACTTTTAAATTAAGCTATATATATATATATATATATGAAATAAAAGTATGCTTTTAATTATAATTTATAAATTTTGTAAACTAGACTCATGTTGTACAAGAGAGGGAGTAATATTTTGCGGGTGTTATATTGTTATCTTATGACTCTCTGTTTCATGGGAACTGGGAAGGGGGAGATGGCAGTCTGCTAACATGAGCCTGACAAGATCTTGTCTAATCTGAGAGGTCATTGGAATACATCGATCTATGATTTTCATATTGTAGTAGATAACTTTCCTGTTGTTTTCTTTTATGTTATGTTCGGATCGGAAGCGGAATAGAGGAGAGAATTAAATAAAAAGTGAAATTTAAAATTTTGATTTATTTTATTCTAATGAAACAATTAAATAAAATATTTTTCATTTTATTTCTATTTTGCTTCTTGTAATCCAAACGTAATATTATTTTTAAATTTCACATATATTTTGGTATTTATTTATTTTATATTCTAATGTTACTTTCTATTTTATCTTTTTTTGGGCGAACTTAATATCTAGTTTTGTGAATCTTACACAACAAATTAACTTGTACCAGAAATTAAGATGTTTACTGAATAAGAGGACTTGTTGTTAACAAATTTTTTATATGTGCGACCCAAAATCAACACAAAAAAAAGAAGGAAATTAATTAATTACTGTCTAGGAACTATTACAAAGAAAGATTTGGAGGAACAATAGAAGTATTGTGATTAGAAAATTTTCGTCCCTTTTGTCTCTTGATGCTTCGTCTATGTTGGAAAGTGGAAACGGGATTTGACAGTACAACCAACTATGTTACGTTTTTCACCACAAGTGTATGGCCCGATCGAGATATTTAAAACTTTATTTATGTATGTAATTTTGCGTGGACAACTTGCAAAATCAAGGGTAAAGTGCCATTTTTTTTTTGTTTCCCGAATTTCGTCTTTATTATGCGGTTGATTTGCCAGATCAATGGATTCTTAACCCTCTTTATTAGACGTACAATTCTAAATTCTTTTGAGGATTATTTTTCTTTCTGGCCTATTTGCACATTCGTAGCTTGTAGTTTATATTCATTTACACCTAAACCCCTTATTTATGACGGGTGTGATTTTACCTTCTTTCGGATTGACAGTGACCAAATTGTTCAAATTGACTTGAACTCTTGCTTTTGCTTGACCTCAGGGGCAATGGAGGATAAGAATAAAATATTTCTTCTAAATGATATTAATCCCTAATTTAACAAATCTTCATTGACCTTGAAGTCAACCAATGTGTTCAACACAGACGATTTTCAAGCCGAGTACATATATAGTTTAAGCATAAATGCAAAGGTAGTTAAAGTTAAGGGCCAAATTAATGCAATTAGAAGATGAAAGAGTAAAGTACAAAATGAGTAAAATTCGTGGGTACTAGTAGCAAATAGGCCTTTCCTTTTCTTTTTTAGAAAGGATTTGGTCATTAGATCATGGGGAAAAAAAGACTTTTTCCTATTAAAGCGTGCGCAAATTTCTTATTAGGCATGGATCATAGTTTCGATTTTCTTGATCGTGTCATTTTACTTCAATTTTGTATTCGAAATTAATGTGTGACTATTATATTATCTGATAATATTTACGGTGGACTCATGTGTACTCACTTTGTTCCATATTAAATGTTCTTATTTAATTTTTATAATTAAATTAATAATTTGTTGATGAATAATTAAGTATATTTAAGTTCTATATATTTTTTTACGGTCATAATTCCTCCATCTCTCTCTCTCTCTCTCTATATATATATATATATATTTGTAAGAAGTACTAATATTATTAATTCTAAAAATTATTAATAATTTTTTTATGGTCATAATTCCTCCGTCATATGTATGTGAAGAAGTACTAATAATATTAATTTTAAAACTGTCAATTTGACTTTAAAAGTTAATTTGAGAAAGAATGTTGCAATGACACATTAATTTAGATTTCAAATTCGAGATATATAATATTATTCATTAAAAATGCCAATTAATCATTAGTATTGTTGTAATAATCCGGATTTTTGTTAATAATTAAATATTAATTTTATTTTTTTTCAAAAGCATAATTGAATTGCAAAAGGTAAGTTACTAATTTTCTTTTTTATTTAGTTTAGAAAATTAAATTATTTTAGTACATAATTAAATAATTAATTTAATTAAAATTACGGAGTCCATTAGGGTTTTGGTAATTCTTATAATGTTTCCTATTTATATTTAAAGAGTGGAGATGAAACCATAATCATATTCTAATTTGGTTAGTTAAATTCTGAGTAGAATTCTCATATGCAATGTAGTTCATTAGAAAAATCATAATTAATTCATCCAATGTTAGAATTGAGTGAATACAAAGCCCGTTCCTTTAATTTTTTGTACTCTAAAATTATGAAAATGAAGATAAGTTATTTGAGATCATCTTCATGCCTTAAATTTATGTAAGCCGCAACCTGTCCTGATTTTCGTCACTGTTTTTAGCCCTAATTTTGAAAATTCATAACTTAGTCATATTAACTTCAAATTGAGTGATTCTTGATCCTATTTCGTATATCTTTACAAGAGCTACAATTTTCGTGCAAATATAAAGAGATTTTAAAGACTCTAGAAAACTCGAAAGTCAGATTTTTTTTGTTGCTGTGATTTGTGGAAATATGAACAAAGAAGGTAAATATTATTTTGTATTGTAATTTTAAAATATTTATATGCGAATTTTATACAAGAGATTATTTGTAATTAAAATATAGACATGAAATTAGACATCGTGATAATCAAAAAAAGAAGATGAATTTATATAAAAGGAATATAATTTGATTGAATGTAAACGTTAAAATCTGAAAATCAGTTTCTATATTTTAAGGTCTATTGCGTGGGCTATATTTCCTAATCCGACCGTTGGATCGTTATAATTTTTAGATATGTTATACATATATAATCTAAGAATATGTTCACTAATTTTGAACCATTAAAGATTAACGTATGATTTGTTATGAATTTTAAGAAAGAGCTGATATGGAATTTTTGTAACAGAATTTTCAGCAACAAATTCTAATATTTAAAAATAGATAACTTAATGATTTTAAATCCGATTTGGGTAATTCTTGAGGCTTAATTGGAGTATATGAAGTCTAGTTTCTGTTAAAATTATTTAATTTGTAAAATAATTATAAAATCATATTGATATGACGATACAAAGGACCGAGGTCTTAAGAATAAATTGTCATATATATTAGGGTTTTAAGACTAATTGACTTTCGCTATTAAATTTTTATACTTTGGGTATTAATAAATAATCTAAGGCGAATAATTAAAGGCATCTTGAATAGGTTAAAAGTGTTTTAGCATTATTAGTTTAAATTGTATATTTAATTTGGGTTGAATATATTTAGGTGGTGATTAATATTTCGTATTTGATATCGTTGGCGTTGGAGGTTAAGTTTTTCTAAAGTGTTCTATACGTGGATTTGATTACCAGGTACGGATTACTTACTTCGTTTATTGATTGTCGTTCTATTCCCTATATTAGTTATGTAATAATTCGTCATTTGGACAAATTGTGTTTTGAGACATTATTCGTTTGAGACCTTATTCATATATTTTCGTTGACATTCGGGAGTTTTTTGATATTTGGTATCTTGAGACAGTTGAGTATGTTTGTATTTTGAATAATTTGATATCATCTAGAAATGTTTATGTAAGCCTTGTGATTTGAATCTTTTTCGGCTTACATTTTATAGTTTAATTCTTAAGGTATACTTGAGCTAACCACCTGTGGGGATATCACAAACATATTCTCTTAACACCAAAGTATGACACCATCCGTGGCGGTGTGATCAGTTCGCAACGTATCCTTTTATATGTTGATCTGGGTGTGAGTTTTGACCATTTGATATGTTTGTTCAAGATACGTATGGGTCGACCCAGTATTTGATTTGATTTGATTTGTTTGCCAGATTAGTGACATATGTGTCGTGCGTACTATCTGGTTTGATTTGCATACATTATAGTACCAATATATTTTGTTAGCCTTTGACTATTTGTATTTGAGCTCAGTATAAAATTGTCATCTTATAAACATTTGATTAGCCTTCTTCTTGTTTAGGATGCTTTTGACTATAATTGTTCGTTCGATAGTGTTCATCATTTGTATATACTCTCACTAATTTTCATATATGTATAATTTGTTCATAGTTCGTATTTGTTCATACATTCGACTCTTTTGGTAGCATTATATATCTTGTGGTATATTTGTGTATCTCATTCGTACTGGGTATTTGGCTCATGCTGTGTTTTTCTTCCGACAAATTTGCAGGGGGCGATTTAGGGTTTCATGTGAAAAGAGTTACCTCTAACCTAATAAGCATATTTGATTTTAGGTTTTGATTATTGTGTACATTTTTGGAGAATTTTTTTTAATTTGACATTTACGGATTATCGACTATTAAATATAATATTTTGTTAATTATTTTGAGGTTTGTTGTGTTGTACACATATCTTTCTTTTTCTTTTTAGTAAGGGAGTGTTGCAATTGCATTGACTATGTATATATAATCATTGATTGAGTTTTTTTTTTTTTGAAGAGGAGCTTTTTTAATTACGAGGACTTTGGGAAGTAATATATTTTGTTAAAAGGATAAATTCGAACTTGCGAAATATACATGCACAACAATTAAAGTGCGTATATCGTTAACTAATTATTATCTTTGATCTAATAAATGGAGATTGACTGACACATATAGTTTTAAGTATCATAACCTTAACTGATTTAAAAGAGAACATTTTGGAAAGAAATATAGTATAGTATAGTATAGTATAGTATAGGACATGGAAAGAAAGAATTGAAACTTAAGGAAAAATTAAAGAAGTAATAGTAAAGATATAAAGGAAGGAAAGAGGAAACTGAAAGAAGACAAAGGCGAGGTAGGACATGGGGAGAAGTGTCGGCCGAGCATGAGGAGTAGTCATGCGGGAACTGATGCCTACACTGCAGCCTGGCTAGGCTACTACTTGAAGTTATAAAAGAAGAAATAAGAAAAAATACGTACAAATGTTTGGGGTTAATTGGGTGGGTTTATTAAGTTAGAGGAGGAGTGTGCGTGCACGTGCTAAAACGGGTAAACTAAGTGAGACTATACAATGAGAGTAGTACGTACGTAGTGGTTGTAAACTTGTAATGAAGGTAAAAAGGCAAGGGGACGGGACGGGCCGGGGTAAATACGGAATTAGAAAGGCCGGGAGTGTTGCATGGTTTGCTCTGCATAGCATAGTCTGCTCCCTTTGAAAATCCCATCGATTGACTACACAAAACATACATCACTCCCTGTCTTATGATTTGAAGTCCTACGATTTGACGTTTGACTTGTCATTTCCATCGAATCACACCATTCTCTCTCTCTCTCATACATACGCATATGTGTACATACTTGAGTAGTAGTACTTTAATTATGGATGTGTAACCGGAAAAACAAGCTCAATCTCTAACATTATTTTGCATATATGTATATGTATGTATATACATACCTAGATCTCTATCCATGTCTTGTTACTTGTTAAAACCTTTATCATACAGAATAGACGATCGATAGAATTAATAAAATGAACTTTAAACGTTCTATTAGCATGTTAGGTTATGCCAAAAATAAAAAAATAAAAAAAATCTAGTAGAGATAATATTTTGAGAAAATGACCTCTGATATAGTCAGGATTTATGGATAGTAGGGACATATTTTAATAAAAAAATTATAAAATAAATAAAATTTAAATACGGTAAATTCTAAAGTTACAAATTATTCAAATATTAACTAAACATAAGATTGCTTACAATTTACAATAGCTCTAGACTTTATAATTTAAAAATATTTTATGATAACTTCATTATCAACCGTTTTAATTACGTTATTTTTGATGTAACTAACTAAATGATCAATCAATTATTTATCTATTATTTTATTACGAAGTGCACCTACTTTTAATAATATTCATTGCTCTATTTCTGTAAGTCTGTCTTTTTAAATTTATTGAAAAAAATTTAATAATAATTAAAAAATTGGGCACAAGTAGCTACCTATGTTGCCCTTAAAACAGCTCCGCCACTGCTCCATACATTTTCACACAAAAGTTTATATAAAACAAATTAAATAAGCTTGAACTAAAATATGTCATAAATATAGATAATAAACTAAATATAATAAATAACATGCAAATTAAATATTAGAATAACAGGAAATAAAATTAAACAATAATAAAATAAATGTAAATAATAAAGAAGTAAAATAGCAAGAAAATGTTATATAAAAATAATAATAAAATAATTAATTAGGATGATCAAATATAAAAACAATAAGAAAATACAATATTAATACCAAAAGAAATTGAAATATAATACCAAAATAATAAGACAAAAAATATATTAGAACAACTCAAAGTTAAGATAATTAGAAAAAGAGAATATGAAGAAAATAAGAAATAAAGATATTGAAAAAAAAATAGAATAATCTAATATTAAAATAATCAGACAAATAAAGTATTTAAATAATTACAAAATAAAATATTAAAACAATAAGAAAATAAAAAATTAGAAGGGTATACAATTGACACATTTTATTCCATTCCTGTCGGAATGGCCCATTCTATCGCCTCACCCATGTAGTGAAGAGACAATAGACAGAAATTAACATTTCGAAGAGACTGATATGTAAGAGCTGACTTAGAAATTGAATACGAGTCGAGGGGCCTGAAGTATTATTAAGCTAAAAAAATTCAGCTAATCCTCAATAATAGATCTCTCATGAATGTAGGACAGTGATCGATTAAAAGATTATGAAAATTTCACCATAATATAATTTTAATAATTATTTTGCCTTAATAAGACCACTTAGTTATTTTAGGCGATTAATTATTTTAGGCGGTTAATAATATCAAAAAAATATTTATGTTAGTAAGATAAATATGTATTTAACGATATTTTTATATTTATTTTAATAATATTTCAAATATTAATCACACTTACTGTTATGACAACGTAATTATTATTTTGACAATATTAATAACTTTATTTTATGACATTTTTCGCCTTTTGACTTTTTTTTGGTACCTTTAATAATCCCCATGCATTATATAGAACCCAACCCCCAACTAGCCTACTACCCCCCTTTTGTGTCAAATTAGCAATGCCTACATAGGCATTCTTGTTTAATACTGGGAAATCTACTCCCCCCCCCCCCCTGTCAAATTAGCAATGCCTACGTAGGCATTCTTGTTTAATACTGGAAAATTTTGACATCACGTTATAATATACCCCTCCATTTTAAATTATAAAATTATTATTAATTTTTTAAAGTTAATTAAATATATTTTTAAATTTAAAATTGACATGGATTTCTTTTATTTTTGTCTATATAATAATGAATATTATAAACTATTCGCAAAAGTATTACTCATTTAAAATGTTATTGTTTTATAATTTTTAATGCGTAATCTCAATTTTGAGTTTGAAAATGTATCAAATTAATTTTCAAAAGTCAATAATAATATTATAATTTGAAACGGAGAGAGTATATATGTATATATGTTGGAACTTATGACTCATAACTGGGAAGCTCAGAAAATGGTCAATGTTATAACATTATGGATATTCAGGCTATAATGCAGGTTAGGGTTGGAATAGAGGTAGAAGTTATAAATACTCTTTATTGTATAACCTTATATATCACGAACATAATCAATAAAATAGTCTCCGCTCACCACTCTCGTGAACGTACCTAGTTTTTTGGGAAACTACGTATATTTTTATGTTAATTTTTTATACCCGTATATCGTTTGTGTGATCCTATTCTAACAATATATATATATATATATATATATATTGAAGTATGAGAATGTAGATCCAAAATTAGCCGTATATTTGATAGCTCCCATATGAATTTGCGTGTCATATAGGCCATATAAATGTATTTTTTAACATAGGTACATAATTAACTCTAGGGCATGTTTTAGCCACGGCAAAACTCATTGCATCAGCATGTAAATCATATGTGGAGTTGTGGACTAGTATTCAGCATCTATAACAAGTCACTCGGTGAAGTTGATCGAAGTTGAATATTAAAAGATGTACATAGCACACAATTGCACTTAGCTTTCATAATACTCCCTCCGTACTAAATTGTACTCCCTCCGTCCCAAATTAATTGCTCAGTTTTGACTTTTTAAAATTAAATTGACCATTTTTAAAACTAATATTTTTACTATTTTTGCTAAAATATAGGTGAAGAGATTATAACCAAAAGAAAGTATATACAATTTATTACTAACCCCAATTTTTATAATTTTAGAAATATATTTATATATGCTTAATTATTAATTCTAAAAATAGTCAATTCGACTTAAAAAAGTCAAAACTGAGCAATTAATTTGGGACAGAGGGAGTAATATTTAATTTGACCTTTTGAATTTAGTTTAAGATATTTTTAAATATAAAATTATTTAATTTAAAAAAATACAATTAAGAAAATAAACTATGCTAAAACCAGTAATGAACTACAACTGCTGCCTGATCCACAACTTATATATTTGTCACAAACGTAATTCTTTTTGGATTTGAATAAAAAAAATTGCTGATCACAAAAAAAAAACTATGCTAAAACTATTACTACTATTTACAAGATTTATTGTTTTTAAAAGTTAAATTATAAATCACGTCATTTTAAAATTTGAAATATCTCAAATTAATTTTACATTTTTAATATTAATCTTATATTTTGAAACAAAAGAAATATAAGACAATGCCAAAAAATGTAATATATATTGTATAAATACAATTTTTTCTATATGAACTTAATAAATGGTTAAGATGTGTCAACTTCACTGGTCCATAACCAACAATTATATTCTTAGAAAAATTGGATCGAATATTCTCAATATGATTTACAGTAATTACTTTAACATAAGAGCTTTAGAAACTATATATGCCCGACCGACTCCTCAGCCAGAAATAAATATATATATATATATATATATATATATATATTAGTCTAGCGAAACTGTAAATGGGATACTAGTAAAAATTAGGAATCGGATGATAATATTTATAATTGTACTATTAATTGCAATTTTCAGGGGAAACATATATAGCTAGTTTAATTGGATCCCTCTCTCATCGTTATATACGGATAATGGATGTTTATAACTTTATACTCGCCGGCAGAATTATAGGATTAAAAAAAAAACAAAATACAGAAAAAAACTAGACGAAGAGTGGGGCTCCAAATTTGGAAGTGATCAAGTTGAGATAAGGGATCAATTTGACATATGACTTGTGACATTTGTTAGCCTCTAGGAGCCCCATCAACTCTATATCTGATTGGACGTTAACGAGTAGAAAACTAGAAATTATGTTATTGGGAAAGGATGAGAGTTCCATATATGGGAAGTGGGAGAGAATGATAGTCCAAACTTGTGGTGGTTATACGGTCAAAATGCGACCATCCATATTGGTTTCCATTTGTAGTAGTGGTTTGGAGTCAACTCATTCATTTTAATTTCTTGTTTTTCCCTTCAATTTTTTCAATTCGGTGACCGAAAAAGCACATTGATTTGGGAATATGAAGGCTAAGCTCGGTCTCATGTATATTAATGGAAGTTTTGGAGGAGACACCTTCAGTGTCATATTAATGGAAGACTGCCCATCTTTGACTTTTATGAAAAATATATACACTAGGTAACAAAAAAAATAAATAAATAAAATCTAGGGTTGGACCAAGTTTTGTACAATCATGCATGTACACTATACTACGACATCTAGAAGCTCCATTTGTCCTTCGGGGTTTAACTAATTAGCCTTATACTGTATATCATTATGTAGCTAGTACGTACAATTTAACATGCTAGCATGTGGATTTGTACTTCCTCCAAGATGAATACACGTTAGATCGTGAATAATTACTATTACAAATTATGTAGACCTATACAAACATTAATGTAAATCTTCTTCGATGTAACTAATGAACACCACCGACATTCACTCAAGTAGTCAAGTAGTACTTATTTCTTAATATATCGCCAAAACAAATAATATATTAATCCATGGATATATAAAGACACATTTAATTTAAGACTATATTTTATATATAGTTTGTGATTCGAATCATTGAATGTTTGGACAGTTTCCTAGCTCGAGAGCGATTAAACGATGCTCTATTATATTACTACTAATTATATAATTAAAGTAATAAATACACCAAATTAAACCCAGATTATTTCTACACTAGTTTGGCCTACCCAGTTGTGCTTCCAAGTTGCCGCGCAAATGGGGAAGCAAATCATTACTTGGATGTGTTTTGTAGTGAGCACATGGAAGAAATAAAACAATAGAGATGATTTAATTAATTAATTAATTAATTAATCAATTCAACTTGTTCCATCATGGTTTCCAAATCGGGGAATAGGTGGTGAATTAATGTAAAAGAAATATGAATGTCTCCCTTGTAAATAATGTGTCATGTCTTCCTTTTTTAATAAAATAACAAAAGTTAATTTTATTGTTCTCTTTTAGGTGGATAAAGCGTTTTGAGTTGGTGTGATTTTGGACAAATCTTGAATAAAGCATAACAATATTTAGTAAATGAAAAAAAAAATTCCTTTCTAAATTCGTCTCTAAACCTATCTTTAAATTACAAATTATTATTTTATTTTATACTTTTTGAATGTATCAACTCCAAACAATATTATGGTTAACGGGTATAAAATAAGAGTGGTGTGGGGTTTTGAAGGAAAGTGTACATTTCAAGATCCTGCTTGCTAGCTTTTAGGAGAACATAACCCTATAAGGACCAATAATATTGCTAATAAAAGCGAAAGTGATGATACATATGATATATTCTTATCTTAATTAGCAGCAGAGTCCACTTTCTTACCGACATAATTTAGCCAACCCTAACACCATGACATGGCGCAAAAGCACTTGCTTGAAAAAGCACTTGCTTGCTACTTGATCAGTTGAGTGTTAAAGAGTTTATTTAACACCCCCGTCCCGAAATAAGAAAAGGAGGTTATGTGTAAAGTATAACAAATATCAAAATAAATAAACGGATCACTAATAATTTCAAAATATTTAATAGTGATAAACCATTAATGATGTAATTCTTCAAAATAAAGCAGAATAACAAAAACCTAAAAACAAATAAACCTAAATGGTCAAAAGCAACTCTCTCATCACACTAGCCCTGAATCACCCCTGCAAACCTACTGGAAGAAAAACACAGCATGAGTCAAATGCCCAGTAGGAATATAGATATACAAAGATGTATAACTGAAATACGAAATCAACTGAGACAAAATACTGAACAAAGCCTCTAACTTAAATACCGATGAAAATATAATCTTCAAAGTCTGAATATAATATATCTGACTCAACAGAATTAATAAGACAAACAGATAGAGTACCGAAATAATGGACTGAATTAACTAACTCAATTAATTGAACTGAACTGAACCGAACAAAATTAACACAAAGAATCAAATGGCTGAATCAAATGGCTAGGTGTTATAATTTCATATTGAGCTCAGAAATATACCTTGCCACACAAGCAAGTCAAATAATGCCACACAGACAATCAAAATAATATCACACAGGCAAATCACACATTTGACAGCGAATCCAAATGTATGCAAATCGAAAAGGTGTGTTTGGCACAACATCACTAATACGCAGAATAGAAAACTAGGGTCAACCCATACGCCTCCCACAGCAAAACACCACCAAATGACCCACTTCCTCCTGAGCCAAAAACGGAGACGCCGTGCATGGACTGATCACACTGCCACGGAAAGTGTCATATCTCTCGTGCCAAGATGACATACCTATGGTACCCGCACAGGTGGTTATAACTCATGGATACCCTACGGTATATTCTAACAAAGATACCATGTCACCACACATGCGACACAATACCAACAAAAAGGGTTCTATATGTACATGTTAAACTAGATCAAATCATAACGTCTCAAAAAGAAGGTGACAACATGTACCGCTCTACAAATATCAAAATAAATACTAGACATAATAGCCTAATTCAAAGAATACAAATACGAGTCTTATGAATCAACTCCAAAATAAAACTAGTATACGAATTTTACTAGAAACAATTATGTGAAATAATAACAGAATTCAAAACGAGCAACAAAACGAACTAATTAAATTTCACAAGAGTATTGCTGAAGGAGTACGAAAATCCGTACCTGAATTAAGCAATGTAATACCCAAAATATACTCCCAATATGACTTGTTAAATTCTTTGCGTCCGAACTAATTATGCAAATTAACAGAAATAAATTAATAAATCATATGTTAAATTACTAATTAATATTTTCCTTTTTTTGAGATTTGTTATTATTAATATTATTATTATTATTAAACAAGTTGTTCATTAATTCAAATTTCTATATTATAATATTATAAAATACCATTAGCATTAACTTGCGGGACATGTCAGGAGACTACACTAAAATTACATCTATATACATATGGATTGAACTTAATACACCACCCAATCTCACCAATTCCAAAAGCAGCCAAGTTTCACATAATTGTCAATTGTTATGTTCATTTACTAACAATTGTTTATTGAAACTATTTGTATGATCCCACCAATTCCCAAAAGGAACAGTTGTTTATCTTATGCCATTTTAATAATTGTCAAAAAGTATATTGAGACTATGATCTAATGAACCCACTAATGCAATAATAATATATAAAATTAATTAATGGTTGAAATTGATTCTTCTAATTCCTGAATACATATACATATATACACCCTCAAACCATTTATCAATTAGGCTTAGTTATACAATTGGTATCACTATTATCATAATTTCTAACGAAAGTACACAATGAAAATAAAATTCGCAATTATAGTTAAACCTGTCAAATTTCCTTCTCCCTTCGTTTGAACTAAGTAAACAAAATACTAATAACTATAAGTACATTTGTAAAAATATCCTTTTCATCGTTAATCCTTTAATTATTAATATTACTACTACTAATCGCTTAGATAAATTTCACCTTTAAATTTTTGAAAAGACTTGCATAATACTGCAAATTTTTATAAAGGTATACTGTATTATTAAGTCAGATAACATATATCATATTTATATTCATAATTATATTTATACTCAGTACATAGCCTTATTCAGAACAAAATTGTAAAAGTCATGATTCGGTGATTTTTATGCTCAAGTAAAGTAACTCAATTTGAAAGTCAACATCAATTCTTTTCTCAAATGCTTTACAGAAGGTCTACATTTAATACCTACATATGTAGGTATAAATAATATAGACAATACAATAAATATCTAACTAGAATCTTGGAAGCAGATCCATTCTTCATAATATTAACTTAATTAATTCACTTCGCTTCATTATTCTACATGATGCCCACAATAGTTATCAACTAATTCACCTCACTTATTTATTTTTTGATTGTCCAAACCTTCTGTTTCTGTGCAAATTGAAACAAAGAAAGAGAGAGAATAGAATTGATGAGAATGAAGGTGGGGTCATATGCTATGATTCTATTGGAATCTAGTGTACAATACTTGCTGCAATAAACATAGGGCATATGGTATGGAAGAAGGATATTGATTAATATTACCTTAACTGCAAGAATTTTTCTTTTGATTTTCTGTTCTTCTACCGCTGCTTCCTCTCTTTCCTTCGGTTTGTATAATGAAGATGAGATTAGGTTTAGATATTTATTAATTAATAGGGTCTTGCCCTAATGAACTTTTAATTGAGTTCAATTAATATTAAGGCCCAAATTTTAACTAAATAATTATATTATCTATCATTTCTAATTAGTCCACATAAATTTAACCCAAACATAAAAAAAAAACCCACATAAATTTAGTCAATCTTATAAAAGTCCAATTAAAAAGCTTTAAGAACAATTTTTTTTAACGGGTATTACAGTTTAATTATGGGTTCCTTTAATTAGTATTTTCCTTAGAAGCGGACTGGCGTACGTAGCTAAATGAAGATGGATCTTAGAGATATATAATTAATTAATTATGGACAACTTGCTCCAATAAGATATAGTTGAAGTACGTAGTATGCCAGGCCACTTCAAATTAATTAATTAGCTACTTAATTACTCAATATATGTCTTTAATTTGCATTAATTTCAGAAAACCACCACCTTGAACTAGCTAGAAGGCTACTCATGTCCATGCTACTAGCTACTACTACGTATCATGATTCATTATATCTAATTAAGAATATGATATACGTACCATACAAATTATAGTGTTTCCGACTGACCTTTATCATAACATCTTATCACATCAAAAGTTCAATCTCTCTCTAGGCATGAAAACGAGTCGAAGCAGATCAGAGTACTGGTTAGTACACTGTTCAGATTATTCTTCTCAATTTTGTTTTCTTATGTTAGATAGCTCATGCTTGACTGGAATTAGAAAGGCTTTTTAGTATCTAATTTGACTATTATTCTTAGAAATTCTTGGATTCAATTCTGCTCTGCTTGCTTGTTTTCAGAGTCGATCTATTCATATGAATCTTGGTCGAGTTTCAAATTGAGCTAGACAAAAATTAAAAGCTTAAATTACAATGAAATTTCGTTAAATAAATAAAAAAATAGTGAAAAGACTAAATTGCAAAATAATACCCTGTATTTATTACTTTGTAAAAATATGATACACGATTTCATAATATAGCAAATCGTTATTTTGTAGTACAATTTGTTATGGAAAAGTATACATTTCAGATAAGTTTTGCTTATATAAAATGTAAGATGTTGTACTAATAATTATAAATTATAAGATGAGGTAGCGATTTACTATATTGTAAAGTTAACTATCATATATACTAGTTAATTATAGTTCATGGATGCAAGTTTTATATGAAACGGAGCTTCATATAAACAGAAACCAATCCGACATCTTTGCAACCGAATCTCTACACATGCTTTTGTACAACAACATATAAAGAAATTCAAAGGTGTTTTCTAGTAAAGGTTGGTAAATTTGTAAGATATGATTTTGATTTTCAAATCTAATTTTGATATTGTGTCACATAGGAAAAATATACCCCCCCCCCCCCCACGCTCCCTAAAAGATGATTAAAATTATAATTTTTTTGTCCCTAAAAGGATGAGAAAAAGTATATAAAGTAAAGGGTAACTAAGTTTATTTAGTGGGGTCCATTAATATAAAACAAATAAAAATATTTATCACTTTATATAATCTTGTAGGACCAATAAGAATGAATTTGAAATTTTTTTACTCTCTTTCTTCTACTTTTACTTTTCGTGTGTAAATTGTACTTTGCTAATTTTTTTGAGATGGAGGGAATATATGTTTTCTACTAAAAATATTTGGTGTTATGTAATTCAATTATGATCTTATCCATATATTTTGGATTTATCACATTTGTATGATTTTGGATTTTAATATAATTTCTTTTTACCAATCGAGTTTAGTGAAAATTTACAAAAACCGAAAACGAAGATTTACGATTTATAAATCAATAAAACACTGCACCATAATCAGAACAGCAACAGCAGTCAACATTCAACAATATATATATATATATATATATATAGCAAGAGGCAGTTACCAACATAGGGAAAACAAAATTATAATTTTGTAACAACTATAACGGATTTAGGAAATAATAAAATAAGTATCCAATACAATACTTATATAAGCATCATTAAATCAATGGTAAATACTAAAACCAAAGCTGCCAGTTGTGCGGTTGAAAAACATTATTAATATTTTCTTGTTCCCAGAGAGGTAATTTTAGGCTGTTTGCAAGCCTCAAATTGGGGATAGTAGAATTGTCTCATAAAAACATCTTTGCTAGCTAGGTCCTATATATATATATATATATGAACAGAACCCTGAGGTTTTGCATCTTGATAAAATTCAATAATTAATCTATTCGCAAATTGAAGCTGAATCCGATGTCGAATGCATTGCCAAAGTTGGAGACTGCTAAATTTGAATTCAAAGTTGAAGTGGAAGCCAGTGACAATTTCAAAGTCGAACATAAGTATAATAACAAGAAAAACTGATGTCCTATTGCCTATTAATCATACGGTAGTCAACCATAACAAATGTTTGCTATATATTATTCGGATAAATACATATATAATTATTCATAAGAGATCGGATAATCTAGAAAATTACTCTCTTTGTTCTAAAATTAGAATACAATTTGACTTTTGAGGTCAAACGACAACATATTAAACTTTAAATTGATGTGAATTTATTTAATTTTAGTTGATATGATTACTATAATTGTATAGTATATAACAAAAACTATTAATCATAAAATTTATTTTATTCTAAATTTTTATGAGTCATACCAATTTTAAAGTTTAATATGCCGTCATTTTATAAAAAATCGAATTATCTCTCTAATTTTGGAACGAAGGAATTACATAATTAAAGCTATAACACATACATATAGAGAAGTGCAAAACACGTATAAATGTCTCAGTTAGATGATAATAATTAATATAGTATGCCAGCGATATTTGATTGAAATAGTGCAGTATTGGATTAAAATTTTTAATTAATCATTCAGTCGTTAATTAATAGTAGTGAATAATATTTTTTTTGAGACTGAATAACACTTTTATCCCTCCAAGTTGCCACGAAGTGACAATGTTGTCTTTAAATTCATTTTTCATCAATTGGGTTCCTTAAAGAGTCATTTAGTGTCAATCCTGTTCATTTTATTAAATTTCACTAAGATCCTCCCTAAGTTCGACTCGTACCATTTTTTTCAAGGGCAAATTTGTCTTTACTATTATGGAAAATATTGTCAATATTAAAAATTAAAATACAAAAAGATTTAACATTGATATTAAAATACAAACAAAGAAAAAAGTGATTAAAAATAATAATTATAGTTTGAAAATTAATTATTATTTTAGAAAATAATTTTTAAAATTTGAAATAAAAATTAGAATTAGTTCTTCTTTTATTTTTGGCCTTTTTTTGTTGTTTTGAGTTTTAATTTTATAATGTAGTTTTAAAAAAAATGCTAATATTGATAATACTTTTAAAATGGCAAAGACAAATTAGTCATTGAAAAAATGAGTCGGGTTGAACTTGAGCGGATCTTAGTGAAATTTGAGAAAAGAAACAATATTCAATTGATTAAAAATGAATTTTAGGGGTAATTTTAACATTTGGGAGCTACTTGGATGGAAAGAAGTGTTATTTAGCCTCTTTTTTAAGAAGAAAAATAAAATTTTGCACTATCTATTTCTCATATGTAAAGCCAAAAATATATTTACTCAAATAATATCATTATAAATATTTACTGAGGATCACACCCGTTAATTGTATTGAGTTAATTTAATTGGTCAACAAATTTACCTTTTTATAGGAATTCAAGTTTAAAGGTATAAAAGGGCATTCAACTTTTAAAAGAACTTTTAAAAGATTAATTACACCGTCAAACGGTAAAACTGTTACTAACGAAATTAGTAAACTCGTAAGAAAATGTCCTCGCCAAGTATTCCTATATATTATCATCTTCACAATATATGATTAATATTGACATTAAAATATTTTAATTTAAAATTAATGTAAGTTTATTTAATTTTATATAATAAAATTATAAAAATAATAAATTTTATGTATAAAAATAGTTTTAAATATAAATATATCTCAGATTAATTTTAAATGAAAAGTTGATTTTATATTTCTAGAGGAATGAGTTTTAGAAAAGAGCCGAAAGAAGGGCAGGAGAATTAGGAATAAGGTAATGGCAATGGTCGTTGGAATTCCAATTGATGTGACAACACAAACACTGAATATTTGCATGTGAGAGAGGAGGTAGGGTACTTATACGATACGACGTGCGTGTGTGTGTGTATATATATATATATATATATACACATATATAATATAAAATATATATGTGATGTTATATAAAAGAGAGAGAAAGAGACAGAGTTGTGAACTGACGTCTCCTTGTCAGCTTCATCATCATCTTCGTCTTTTTCTTCCTTCAGAACGGCTATATGGCAATAAGCAGCAGCTGCCGTACGATCCTATCTAGCTACTAGCTCCATGCAACAAAAACAAAAAGGTCCCACACACACACACATATATATATAATAGGGAGCTTAGCTCCTCATGAGCTTCACACGTGCATGCTAATATATATATATATATAGCCCCATTATCTCTCTGGAAAAGAAAACAACAACAGTAGCTGATCTGCTACATGAATGACATTTTGGTACCTACTTTACTGAGGTTTTTGTAGCACTAGCTACTCTACTCAGACCAGTATTTTGAGTTAATATTTTGGAGAAAGGGATGCATTACAGCAGCAGTTATGTTATGATCAGTCAATGGATGGCACTCACTTCCACGTATACTTTATCATCAAAATCTGACACTACATGCGTACGTGCAATTTCTTCAATTTCTACTAGAGAAATCCTACTTTTTTAAAAAAAAAAAAATTGGATATATCTATCTATACATCCAAATTATATATTTAAAGACACATTCAAGTATAAAATATTAATAAATAAGGAAAGATAAAGTGTGATGAAAAGAAGAAAGCGAAATATTTTACTATTATTTTATACTTACGTGTGTTTTTGAATATATAATTTGAGTATGTACATAAATATAATAAAAAAAAAATAAAAGTAACAAAATATTAGGAAACTCCAAAGGGTTGATTTGGTGGTCAAAAAAGTATGCTCCCTATCTTGACTTTCTGAATTTAAATCTTGAGATCGGCACTAATGGAAAATCTTCTGAATACAGTAAGTCGATGTAGGGTGTGCGTCTTTAAGATTGTCTAGAGAGAAATTTAATATCGATTGATGTATAAACTAACTTAAGGATACACTTACCGTTCAATCAAAAAATAAAATAAAATATTAAAAATTTCAAATTTTATAATCTTAAATATAAATATAAATATATATATATATGTATATATATATATATATATGTCACATACATCCATCCGACATATCGATCACTTAATTGAGAAAAATGTATGCTCTAGTGATCGTATTCATTTATTGACTAACTGGTACTCATTCTTTTAACACTTCTATTAATTCGTTTGTTTAGTACCTCCCATTTGTATTGAAAGTATATATCGGTTGATATTGTAGTGACTTAATTTGTTCTCAAGACTCATTATGCTTTAACGTATATTATGATCTTTATTTTATTTTTTTGAGAATAAGTTTATTAAAAAACACCTATATGATAATTGTTATTAATTGTCTAATTTAAAAGTGGACAACTAATATGTTTCACTTATCGAATACAAGATTCTATGATCCGTCCGTGACCCCCTAGATGTTGAAGGCTGCAATGTGGTGATCTAATAAATTGTTTGTGGTGGAGATGATCTAACTCTTGTCAAGCTATTAAATAAACATACAATTATTTTTTTTGTCCAAAAAAACATTGAACCTGTAAATAATTATCAAAAAATATTTAAAATTTGATCAAATTATATATACACATTAGTTAATAAACATATAACTATTTTTTTTAACTCTTGTCAAGCTATCAAATAAACATACAACTATTTTTTGACGTAAAAAAAATTGAACTTGCAAATAATTATAAAAACAATATTCAAAATTTGATCAAATTATATGTACACATTAGTTAATATGATATAATTTTAGGTATTTCTGACAATTTTTTATAAGTTTAATGTGTTAAAAAAAAATTTAATTTTTTTTGGTGGTTTAAAAAGAGCTTGATGATTTTTTAATTTTATTTATTTCATTAAGATACATTTCAAACCCAAGATTTAAACTTATTTTGTCTTTAAATTAAATCAGCAAAAATTGAGTTAAAATAAAAACAAACACAGATAGATAGATATACATGATCCATCTCACGTCCCTTCTCACCAGTCTATCAGTTTTCTCTCTCATTCTTTTTGTTCATCCCTCCCTCTTTTTCAGCAATGGAGTACGTAGTGTTATTATGGCTAGCTAGCTACCTAGCTAGCTAGATCTCATATCACCTCACGTCGCTGTTCCTGCCTGCCTGTGAACTGCAGTCTTCTCCTGCACTTTTTAATTCATCACTCCTTTGAATCTCGCTCTCTCTCTCACACAAGTGTTATTAATATTTGGGATGATATTTGCACCCCAAATATTTATATTTAAGTAGTACTAATTAAGTAGTTTATAATATTTATTATTATATTGTTTAAAAATAAATTATTTAATATTAATTTTAAATTTTAAAAAAAATTAAATTCAGTTTTTTAAAAAATCAATATTAATTATATATTTTGACCGGAGTGAATATATAGTTTTAATTGGGACTGTTCCAAGCTTTTCAGTGAAATATTTGCTCAGTTTGAATTTATTCATTTGTAATAGCAAGAGATTTTTGTCACCACTGACAAGCAGCCAACCGGGCCATTTTTCTACTGAAACGGTGTCAATTTATTCTTAGTTGTAGTTAAGTATGCGTGCGGCAAAAACGTTTATAGATGCTACATGTTAGTATACGGATTGACTCATAATTCACTAAGTCTGATTAATCCTCTTTCCGTCAGGATAAAAGTCTTTATTATTATTGTAGGTAATTCTAAGTTAAAAGTTTACTTACTTTAAGTAATCTATTTTTTACAATAATTTGTCCATAATACCCTTAGTATTAATTGTCATATTTCTATTCACTATGCATATTTATGGAGCATCACTACTCATGTGCAAAAAACTACTCCATGTAACTAAATGAGAATTTAAATATGGACAATTTTGTCATTTTATCCTATTTCTTAATATGCACAAAAAGTCAACTAGGACTTTTATCCTGGGACGAAGGGAGCAGTTGTTATGACATAATAGTCAGGAGTTTTGAGTTTAACCAATCATAAATTTGAACATGTTATAGTAAATTAAGATTTTTTAATTATTATAAAAATATTATTTGGTGTGTATATTTTTGTACACAATGTGAGACCCATATATAAATATATCAGACAAATAAAATTACTCACAATTTGATGAACCTGAACGTATCGTTTTTTTTTTGTTTTTTTCATTTTTTTAAAATTTATATGAGATTGTTTACGATATATATTTGATCTTAAATTTAGGACTACAGATCATGATATCAGTTATTCCAGTTTCTACGCAATTTGGTATGCCAAATGTGGATCCCACTAATCCTACTTATAGTAATGCGCCTAAATGAATATATAGAATCCAATATATGCATGTTCTGATAAATGTTTTTATTTCCTTGCATGATTTGATAGGACATGTTTCACTTGGATTCCATTCGATGAATTATAAGCTAACTTAATTAGATGTAAGTGAAAAGTTTGCTTTTTTCATTGAGTCTTTCTACAGCGACCGGCGCAAATTTTTTTTTTTTTTTTTTTTACTACTACTCCCAAATAATTTATATGATTTATTGGTACAAAAATTTTTATAAAAAAAAGTGATTTAGGTGTGTTTTTGGATACATATACAAAACAGTGTTGTACAGTCTGTACAACACTGTTTTGTATGACTGTACAACACTGTTTTGTATGACTGTACAACACTGTTTTGTATATGTATCCAAAAACACACCTAAATCACTTTTTTTTATAAAAATTTTTGTCAATAAATCATATAAATTATTTGGAAGTCAAAACCAAAAAAAAAAAAAAATGGCGACCGGTTGCTAAAATGTCCCCGGGCGCCGGTCGCCCAAGAATTATTGCTTTTGATTAGCTCAATTTCTACCTTTGCTTTCCATAAAGTATAAAAACCTTTTCGGTCTGCCTTGAAGTAGAAATTTAGATATTTAATAATTAGCGGTAGCACTAACTTGTAGAGTTGACGAACGAAAGTGGCCAGCTGAGCATTCCTTATATGTATGTGGGTACTTCGTTTTTATTTATTTATATTATATATAAAAACAAAAATACCTAGAGACAAGGGAACATGCGTGGTGAGAGATTTAAATTGATGGTGAACACTGCTTCCGATCCTTTGTCCCAAAATAATAAAAGAAATGGTGAATATATTCTCTAAATAATGACTGCCAGTTACGTAATTGGCAGATGCACTCCTCGTTACTACTCCACTTTAAGCTTCACTGTTATTCTAATACTGTGTTTGAATTGAATCAACGAAATCAAAACGGTAATGAAAGAAAAATTATACGAATATTATCCGGCATTAATTTCACACACACAATATATATATATATATATGTATATGTATAAATAGGATCCATAGTACGTAATTGTTATGGATAAAAAATAAGCATATATTATCTTTATCATCTATTATAAGAACCAGTGACGGACCTAGATTAGGGATAGTGGGATTAATTGATCCCACTAAATTGTCAAGGGTCAAAAAATAAAATAAAATTTTAGTATGTTTAATATCACTCCGTCCCAAATTAATTGCATTTCTAAGACTTTTAAAAGTCAAATTGACTATTTTTAAAACTAATCTTTTTACTATTTTTGCTAACATATAGGTAAAGATATTATAACCAAAAGAAAGTATATACAATTTATTACTAATTTCAATTTTTATAATTTTAGAAATATATTTATATATGCTTAATTATTAATTTTAAAAATAGTCAATTTGACTTAAAAAAGTCCTAGAAAAGCAATTAATTTGGGACGGAGGGAGTAAAAAATTTAAAGTTTAAATTGAAAAATACTATCTCCGTTCTAAAATTATAAATACATTTTGACTTTTTAAAGTCAATTCACGAAATCTTAAAATTCAAATTAATATGAAGTTATTTAGTTTTAATACAATATATATAAGTATATAACAATTGTAAACTAACTATAAAATACTACTAATTATTATCTTTGTTGTTTTCAAAACTTGAACGAACTTAT
Source organism: Aralia elata (assembly GCA_034770075.1). NCBI lineage: Eukaryota > Viridiplantae > Streptophyta > Magnoliopsida > Apiales > Araliaceae > Aralia > Aralia elata. The sequence continues at coordinate 17,245,074 of CM068377.1, forward strand.
ATCAATTTAATTTGAGTTTTAGAATTTTGCAAATTGACTTTAAAAAGTCAAAATGTATATCTAATTTTAAATCGGAGGTAGTGTGAAATTCTTCAAAATTCATATCCTATACTACCTTGGTCACTACAATATTTTTTGTCTCTCCGTTTCTCGTCTAGCGGGTTGACCTAATTCTTCTCACTAGTTCGACTTTAGAGAAAATTCGATATGTTGTATTTTTTTATTTATAATTTTATAAATTTAGCAATTACTTTGAGATTTTTTATAATTACTTGCGTTTTTTTTTGTAATTACTTGGGAATTTTTGTAACTAATAAAAATGAGACTATCATACAACAATTTTAAGTAATGAAATTTCGAAAAATGTTACTATAAATAATATATGGGGATTGTTTAATTTTATAATTTATTTTACTATATTTTTATTTTTGTGTGAAAATTTGTTTATTTCAAATTTTATCCCACTGACCAAAGAGTCTGAATCCGCCCCTAATAAGAACCAACAACCAAAATTAAAAATAAAAAATTACCCATCCGCTACTATTAGTAGCGGATGTAACCCATCGTCCACTATTAATAATAGTAGAAGGAGATTAAAAATAATATTACATCTGTTATTATTAGTAGCAGACGACCGTTACTATTAGTAACGAACGACGAATTACGTCCGTTACTAATAATAACGAATGAATAATTTTTTATTTTTTTTATTAAATTATATTTTATACGATAATAATAATGTATATTTATTTTCAATTCATAATAAATACGTGCTATGAATCATTATATATATATATATATATATTGTGATTGGTATATATAAATGAATGGTTGTTTCTGAACTTCATTGTCTTTTGTATTTGTTTGAGTTTACTTGGTTATATGTGCATAAGAGAGAGAGAGAAGTAGGATGCACACATGCAGGGGACAAAAAGAAAGCTTTTATAGGCATCCATTATGAATTACCAGAATCGGTGACACATGTGGTGCGTATATAAATTATATGAGATAAAATAAAAAATAAAATAAAATATAAAAAGAATAAAATAATAATATTATTAAGTTTCAGGTATAAAAAAAATAATAGTGTGACACGATTACATTACAGATGTCAGTAATTCTATATACATATACATGTACAGTGGCGAAGCTAAATAGAGTATCTGAAAAAAATACTTTATAATGTAAGGTAAATTATAAAAAATTTAAGTATTATATATAAAAAATAAATTGACCTTACTAAAATTTTATAAATTTGCTACTATGCGGGATCAAATTAAAAATTTATAACTTTGTCAATCAAATTTTAACCACATACAACTCATATCCTCTCAATATATGTATATCTCTCTATAATATTTTAAACTAAATAATAATCTAATTTATATTATTTTTAAAAATAATTAATGAATTAATTACTTATGAACAGTTGTGATTAAAAAAGTCTATTATGAGTCAATATAGTGTATATGTACCATATATTATTACTTATTATATTGTCATTGTAATGTAGTGTATATATATATATATATGTGTGTGTGATCTGAAAGTATAAAAGTATTAAAAAAATTAGCTCGGGCACGCTGCCCCGAACCCCCGCCAAATTATTTATAGCTTAGTAATAGTTTTGACCTCAATAACAAAATTTCTTGTTTCGCCACTGTGCATATATATATATATATATATATATATATATATATATATATATATATATCTCCTTAAAGTGAGATATTAAGAATGAAATTTGGTAGGCGTTGAGAGTGAGTAGAAGTTTAGAACGAACAAGAAGTCGGATGGTATGGCCAAGTAAATAAGGGCCGGTCAAATTAACAAGTAATGCATGCAGATGAAGTGAGCAATTAAGAAGCAACACATGAACACAACACACTACCATTATTAATGGCAGGGTGGTGTGGGGTGGGGTTTCGGTCGGGAGGAAGAAGAAGAAAGAAGAAAAGAGACTGATTAGGTCGTGGGTCAAGGTCGACAAGCATGGGGTTGTCTAGTCTTATCAACTTCAATTTTTAGTGGCCTTTCTCTCTCCCCCCGACCCCCCTCTCTTTTTACATATTACTATATTAGTACTTGCATGCATGCATGCATGCACACGACATACATATACATATATCTATCCATAAACTTTTAATTCGTCCTTTGAAGTTTTACATTTTTTTTAATTTTAATTTTAATTTTTAATTTTGGTCTTGATATTTCAAAACTAGTAATTGTGTTCAATAAATCACTTGAATCGATCATATGTTTTGTTCATGACACATATATTAAGCTTAGACTGTATTTGTGCATTCCCTATGTATATATACACATGACGTGTATATATACTTCATCGCAGTTAAGTTTATTACAAAAAAAAAAAGAAAAGAAAAATAACTAGCCCAAAAGGAAAAATAAATAGATTGTACTGGCTCCTTTGTAATTTACTAAATTGCCCTCTAACTCTCAGCTTGCATGTATGTTTCATATAGGATAATTTCCGTCAACCCTTAATTTATGAAGAGTGAAGATAACACATGTTGATGGATCAGCGGACAAAAAGCTAAAATTTAGGGCGTAGGTAAACCAAACTCTAAATGCTCTTTAATTTTTTTGGGTGGGTTCGTTTGGGTGGGGTTAGAAGTACTGTTCATTTTTGGAGGAACAACTTTTAAGTCCTCGTATCCTCCACCACTTGGATTCATTTATTAAGCTCCAAAATGTGGTTCTCAGGTTATGTTCCTACTTTGTGATCTGTGATAAGGGAATATCCAAGTGGCCACCTTCACTCGGTGCCAAAAATCCACAAATATGCCTGAAGCCTGAAACGTAAACAATTCTCCCTTGATTTCACCCTATTATACAATAGATTTATATTAATTTTTTGGAATGAACTTAAAAATATCATTAAATTATAAGTTCGTTTAATATCTACAATATAATTATATGAAAATTGTTATCTATCTAAAAGGTAGTTGTAATTATAAAATTTATTGTTCTCAAATGTTAAATAAATCGTATTTGTAAATTTGAAAACATTTTAAATTAACTTTAAAAGAGATTCCATTTTTAAAATTTATAAATATAAATATATTTTTTTTGTTGGGTTTATGCTAAAAAAAGAGAGTAGTAGCAGGATAATGAAATACGATTAGTAACAAAAAAAAATGACAAATGAAATTATTTTTTTTTGGAATAAAAGGAGTAATCATATGCTCCCTTTTTCCAGGTAGGTAGTATAGAACAAATAATTCTCTCTTCAAGAACCCAATAATTTGGACTATTTTATTCTTCTTTAGTATAAATAAGAATAGAGTATACTGTATTGACTTGTCACAATCCTGCCATTCTCTTGTCTAAAATTCTCTTACAATTCCGATGTATCTCATACGCATAAGAGTATTTGGATGTTTAATCTCACAATAGGCTATTATAGGTTGAGTCTTTGTGTATTGCTACAAGTTTGTGTCGAATTACAATTGCAAAACAACTGGATAGAATTATCCCACTTATTATCATCTCTTTAAAAAATAATTACCACTAATACTTATTCATGTAACTAGTAATTAAAAAGTCGATGTAAACTTTCATAATATATATTATCATTTTCTTTATAGGTTTTAGAAACTTGTTAGACAGTCCTCAGCCCACCTAACAGAGATGAGTGGACTGTTTTTATTTTTTGAATGTGTTGTTTTATTGGTTCAAGTCCAAGTACATACAATTATATAATCAACTCTATTCACCTAGCGGCTAATTGGGCTTTTAAGATATTACTTCATGTATTAAATGACTAGCGTCATTACCTTCCTAAATGACGCTAGGTGTCTCAGCGTGACTGCGTGCATTCGTATGCATGCGAGGGGGAGAGAGGTGCCAACATGTATGCTCAGTTGATGCACATTTCTTTTCTAAAAGATAGAAGAGAAATGGGGCATAAACTTCCTTCTCATTGCAAGTTTGTCAAAAGTGGTAACATTTCTGTTGTATGAAAAACAAGAAAACTAAATTCCACAAACTACATATTACTAATGAAAGCAAAAAATGTCAACGTAAACTTCACACGGACTAATCTAGAAAGAAAAATTAAAAAACCTACCTTCACTTAACAAGGTCGATCGTTAGCAGATAAGGAGACGAGAAAATAAAAAAATCGATCGAGTGGCTTTACCGTACAGCAACATATAGGTCAGTTGAATAAAAACTCTATCGCTGAAACCTCTGCACATGGATATAACTTATGAAATTGCCCAGAACTTCTTTTGGCATATTAGCACTGTTTCTATTTGCTTTTGTTCATTTTCCAGTAAATGTGATCCTACCTCCCAAAGAAACTTGGGAGCAATATGTCTTATTCTTGATATGATGGATTCATCGTCTCTGATGATAATAAACCCCTGCACACATTGAAAGTTTCATTATCTTTAATCAATTGTAGAGTTTGAGCGAGCTAATAGAAACAAAATTACATGGAAAACTTGGAGCTGGAAAAAAAAAGAAAAAAAAAAGTTTAAGTGAAGAGGTTTGATTGTTTGGGATTTCAAAAAAAAAAAAGAAAAAGAAAAGAAAGTAAGGAGATCAACTAAATAGGGACAGAGGAGGGAGTACATTTTAATTGTCTTAATTGGGTTTTGGAGAGATGAGAAGATTATAGAAGAATATCTAGACTCAACCAGACTGGGATTCAGTTACTGCTTCAATTTTAAGGGCGGTTCATAAAACCAACTTAGAGTTCAGAGATAGTTCTGGTATCAACGTCTAAACTGAAAATGCAAGTGCCTTTGGGGCACAAATAAAAAGGGCTTCTGATATGCTGAAGAATAAAATTCCAGGTCATGGTCCTAATCTTTCCCAAGCCAAGATCAATTTCCAGAAAATGTATAAATTATTCCGCATGAAAACATGCCTTTCTACTACACCTGGAAGATTACAGCCCAGTTCATTTGATAACCTTTGTAAGAATCATTGCTATAACGAAGACTAAATATGATACTTCCAATATGACAAGCATGAAAGATGAATTTACCTGAGGTCGTACTACCCGGTCCATTTCCAGCATGATATCCTCAAGTAAACAACCTTCTTCACGATTTTTGTAGTGAGAGAAGAGATGATCAGCATGCAACCAATCATACGAGCGTGGATACGTTGAGAATGGTTCACACCTACAAATCGCAAAGCAAGATTACTATAACAGTTGTCCCTGAAGAAAGTAGCAGAGTAGAGACGCTCATGAAATTTATACGACTCACCAGTCATGAAAAGCGCCAATTAAACCCCGGTCATAAATAGCTGTCAATGTGTTGTTCATGCTTATTGGAACTACATTCATCACCCACACAGGCCATGTACTCAAAGCAACCGCAAAACCGCCATAGTGAGCATTCAGGTCCATGACATTTCGAACAGATGTCTCATCAGTATTCATCAACCTCCAGTAGTGGCGAATTTGATCTTGCCAGTAGAGGGTATTTGATAGAAATATTTCTCGACTGATACCTGTTGTCAACATTGGGATTGTGCATTTTAGAGCAAAGGTTAATGTATTAAACCTTCAATCTCTCATAACAAGTTGCAAGACGATCTTCTCCATATAAGAGTGAGATGTGGAGAGGTGCAATGATGACCAACAAAGTTTAGCTAGAGCACCCTCATCAATAAGAAATAAAAATAGTGAAATGATGATGGTAGAAATATGTAAGAGAGGATTAACTAGAGTTGAGAAATAACACAACAGGGCATAAACGAGAGAAAATAGTCCAACGTAATTTGGATACATAAAGAAGTCCAATTACAACAATTAGAAAAAGTAATTTGATCAATATTGCTTTAGATGTTAATGGAAGGAGAAAACCATAAAATATGTGGATAGAGAATGTAAATATAGACGCGATAACTTGTTATATCTTCTACTAAAGACATAAAATATGTGGATAGAGAATGTAAATATAGCCGCGGTAACTTGTTATATAGACGCGGTAACTTGTCTTTAGTAGAAGATATAACTAAACCAAGTACTTTGGACTAGGGCTGATTAAAAATTAACTAAACCAACCTAAACCAAACCACTTTTACTGCAGTTTGTGGGTAGATGATGTCTAGCAATTTAGTAAAAACTGTATTCAGTCATGATTTTAAGCAGCTAAAAAGCTAAACCAAATGCCGTACACAAATATACAAGTCACGCAAGAATAAAATTGTAGAATTCAAATTAAAAAGGAAAAAAAAAACACCATGGAATTCAACAACATGAGCACTCAAAATTCAAAGCAGGTAAACATATGGATTGTGTGGCCAAGCAAATACTAAAATGCGTAGCCAAGAAAGCATTTTAGGATCATTCTTAATCCAACTTTCTGAGGTTTCATCTATAAAATTGATATAAAATTGGCCTTTATTATTAATTTAATAATAATTTTGATAGCTTAAATTTTAAAAATGGCCTTTAGTACATTGAAAATAGCTGCTACATGCAGTTTTGAATTAAGTCTCCATGTAAAAAACATATGCAAACACCAATAATCAAGAAAACAGTAACAAGAACTGCAAGTTAGTATCAAGGATTTAACAAGAGTTTGGACAAACCTAAACTACTCAGACTTTCCGAGTATTCTGAAAGACGCTGTGGCCTAGGAGGAAGTTTCTGAGAAACCGATCCCACACTACTTAGTGTAATACAGTTCCTCAGTGTTGTTTTCCAAGATGGTTTAGAATCATCAACAGAGTTACATATGGTTACAAGCTTCTTCTCTGCATTGCCAAGGAGACATGACTGATCCTCTTGCTTAATCCAGATCGCCGTTTGAACTTTCCGAGCAATTAGTTTCCAGCACATTCCGGAAGTCAGACTCATCAACTTATCCCAAATTACTGGGTAATCTTTGTCCTTCCTATAAGCTGGTGGTGCAGAATAGACAAAATATCCGTTTGGACGTAGAACGCGATTAACTTCTTTGATCAGAATACCATCTGTAGAAAATAAATAAAATTAATCCAAACAGAGACGAAGAACAAACATAATTTAGCATGCATTTCTAGTATGAGTCCTGAACTTTTCACCGCAAAATTCTAAAAGGTTCCTTCAACTACTAGATCAAGAAAGAGGAGTGTCACCAGTGCAATGTATTACTACTTTTGCATATCAGCTTTTTAAGAAACTCAAAGCAGTATAGGCTGCACAGTTGAATTCTATCAAAAGAAATTTACACATGCCTTCAACAAAAGGTTAAGTTGGAAGCAGTTTAGGGCTCAAATTTGATTGCTCAGTATAGGAGTAAAAAAGCATTGCAAGCAGATTCAGACAGAAGGTTCAATCTCAGAGCAACAATACCATTAATAATGATACTTATATATATATATATCCATATACAAGACTAATGATATAATATACCTTGGTTCACCCAAAAAAGAGATATAATACTCCTTGGGAATGGTAAAAACCCGAGAAAACAGTTGCTCCAATAAAGTTTACCAATCAACACTAAATGGAAGGAGCTAATGCAAGTAATAACAATATCAATACATCGTTTTTACTATCATACCAGTGATGTTTCAGCCTGCTCAGAAATACATTTAACAGTAATATTAGCCTTAACAAATAGAACCCATAGTATTATCTAATAGACAAATTAGACCCAAATTGACTGCTTGACATGCATCAGATAGCCAATGGATGATACTTTCACATAAATCAAAATGCAGAAAAATATAATCAGCTACCCTTAGATATTTGAAATGAAAAGGAACTGGTAAGAATTTTCTTTTACTATTTATTGGTTTTTGAAGTTTGTATATCCAGACTAGAAATTGATTTTCTTTTCATGCTTAGAAACCATAAATAAATCAAAACTTAATTTATGAGGACACTGCAATTCATCTCTAATATGAACATGCTGGGCAGTTGAAATGATCTGCATTGATTCATATCAAGACAGCAACTTTCAGGAAATAATAAATACACTTCTGCTTTAGATATTAAACCAAATGCATATCAACCAGTATCAATCACCACAAAGTTCGGCCGTTTGTTGTTAAGTTTCAAAGAAACATGTTTGCATTGATCATAGTTCCAAAATAAGTTGGGTCAAAGCCATCACTAAATATTCTAACCACTCCTTCAGTTATTAATTTCAGCACAATAATTTAAAATTTATAGTACAATCAATGTTTTGTATTTGATTTTATGTATGTGCACATAGTCCAGTTCCAGGGTGCAAAAACCTACCATTCTCGTGCCAATCAACGCGGCACCTTGAACAGTGAACCATTTCAAAAGAATGACTGGGATACGGTAGCTGTTTTGTACCCAAGGCAGAGATCATTGCTCCAATACCTCTCTCCAAAGCAAATTGAATTTGATTCTCATGACCATCTTTAGGAGCGAATGACATGGTTTGTATGTTTAAGGGTAGAAGATAGGCCGAGAAGCTGGCAACACCACATCCAACATCCAGAACTTGAAATACTCCAGCAGAACGAAGATCACCTGTCTCATTAGTCGTCATATTTCCTAACCTGCATTGATCAAAAGAATGACAATTGTAATACTATTATCCGAGGACTGGCTTGACACTAACTCACAAAATCAAGATCTAGGGAGAGAACATTACGCCCCTCAGATGACAGGATCAAAATATTGGGCCAAGGGCGGCCATATAATTATGTAGTTCTAACCCAAAGGGGAAGACAAACATACATCGCTACATTTAGTCATCATTTGAAGTAGTTTTTTCTTCTAAAGTTGTGTTAATAGACTTAAGTATATGGTAGTTACTTAAACCCACAAGAACTCAACCCAACATATTGGGGTTGATCACAGGAATCACAATTTTACTAAATAGGTCTATTTCTTTTAACAACAAACTATCACGCCTTTTTATGCATCTATCATATTCTTCCACCTCTCCTAGCTTTCCCTGAAATGTTCATTTGTTAGCAACACTCTTCATTGGCACAGAAACTGTCCTTGTTGTATGTGCCCAAACCATCTGACACAATTTTCTATGAATTTGTCTCCCATTTTATGCTACTTCTACCCCCTCACAAATGAACAGGTTTTGGTTTTACCACAAATCCATCTTAGCAACAGCATTTCATCCACACTTATTTTGTAAAGCTATTTTTTGAATTATTTATATCAAAGAAACTATATAAAAGCATTAGGATAGGAGATTAAGTTCTATAATAAGATTAGTAATTGAACAGTTACAACGGTATATAATAAATAATTATATCAGGAAATTGTCTTGCAAGATTGAAGCGAAACCACTACACATTATTTTCATAGTTACTTCTTGGTGTTTCTTCTACATCTCCGCAAAAAGCGAGTCTTTTTTCCTTAACTTCTAGGGGGTCCAAGATCTGGTCAACTCTTGGTCAGAGCAATGTTCGTAATCCTTCAAGGGGCTCACCTAGGCAGAATCGCTCCTCTACCGTCTTGATTCGACCCTAGTCCCGACCCTGAAATTTGATTACTTTTATGAGATCATAACCCTAAAATTTTCAAGTTTATAACTTAAAATTATATATTTCATCCTAACTTTTTCTTTAATTTTTATAATATATCACTTCTTTTTTTTTTAATCTACAACTCCAAAATCTAGACCACTTCATTAGTTATTTTAAAGTACTAAATGAGCTTTATCAAAATCAATTGATTTGAAATTAAAGTCAAAAGAATTGTCGAAGAAATGAATACAAACACGAATTTAGAGGAGAACAAGGCGGCTTTTTTCCTCGATCATTGGTTAATAATGACATTTAATAAAGGCGTTGAAACTCTACAATGCTTGAAATGAATTTGTTATGCCTTATAAGATTGTTTTTTGGTAATTTTTCAAGTACAATTTAGAATATTTACATCTAATACATGCTTTATATAGTAGGTAAAAATATAAACTAATAAATGAAAGACTGCCAAGGCAGTCTAGGTGCGAAGAGCACCTCAGCCGCCCAAGTCCACCTACAAATTTTTAGAACAATGGGTCAAAAGCATATATTGCAATTAATTTTAGATGAACAATCATTACAGGAGCCCAGAATGTTAGTCTATACGGTAATATCAAAATTACATAAACTCAAAAAGCCCATGACCACATCATCTTTGTTAAAGATTTTGGGTAGAGGATCAAAGACTCTCATAGTACACAAATTAAAAAGGAGATACTATTCTTGCTCATGGTAAAGCATACATGAGCTCAAACAAAAACAAAATTATGGCCGAGGAGCCATATTCTCATCCCTGGTTCTTAGTTGTTCTATATATTTAACTGCTAATGTAAATAAATGGCCATAACATTTTTATTTCCAACCCCCAATTCTATTAATTTCCTTGTGTTTCAATTTTGAAAATAAATGGAAGCTTAGCATGTGCCTAGTATTTCAGGTCCACTAACACAAATGATCCCAGAACAAGATCAATGGCAACACAATGTAAGCTGATGAAAGTATGACACAACAATGAAGCGACTTTGATTCAATGGTGATTGCTACGTATGTCCAGCAATTGCAACTCAAAATGGACAATAGTGAATAGCAACGATAACAGCACTAGTTTTTACCCTTCTTTTCATGGAAAGTTATATCTTTATATATTTTGGAAATCAAGGAGACAGGACAAGGGACAAAAGTTAATCTACAAGGATTCTTTTTCTCTTTAGCTTAACCTATCAAGGTATAGGTACCCGGTACCTAAACAAAGTAAATATTTTGAATCCACTACCTAGCAAACAGTAATCCTAAAGTCAAATGACAATGACAATAATTCATTTCCAACACATCATACAATACTCTTTGTACAACAGTATCTTGTTCTAGTTTAGAAAGTAAAACATGGTCCATAGTGTGGTATTATTAGTAGCACCTCAAGTTTATGTGCATTCAACTCATATATTTTCCCTTTAGTGCGTACATGCCTTACTTCACTTCTCAAGTCTTGCATGCTCTCAATATCTTCAGTAAGGTGATAAAAGACAGTAGTACCAAACAAGTGTCTAATCCTACAAAGAACTTTAAATTACAAGAGATCTGTGATTTGCCTACATTAAAAGCATATAATACTTACGAGCAGTAATGGAAAATTTGTGGAGAGTAAATACAAGGTTAATATATATATATATATATATATATATATATATATATATTAACAAAAAAGGAAAACTAAACAAGTACCTCTCAATATATTCAGATGCCCCGTGCTTAAAATGAGTACCACCACCTGGAAACCACCACAGCTGATTTTTCTCATGCACCCAATTTTGTCCTCCTTTTACCTCTGAAAGACGTGTATGATTCACATTGCTTCGCCAAACATAGTCCCGACTCGTTGGCCATCTTATTGGTATCTTATAATCAACAGGGGGAGGAACCAAACAAAACAATCTCCTTTCAGGTGGAGGACAATGCCTCTCCAGCTCTTCCCGCTTAGAAAGATCTAACTTTGGCAGCAGCTCTTTAATATAAGAAGGATCATGGCAAGGGATGTACTCGTTGAATTTCAAAGGGCAGACATTCAACCCAGTTTCTGGAATCTGAATTGGGCTTTTTCGATAAGAAATGGCAACTTGGTTTGTAAATGAAGAACCTGCTAGCATGAAATAATCAGAAAAAAGGATTCAAAACTCAATTCAATGCCTAAATGCCTAAAATGCAAAATCTAATGGCAATCACTCTAAGGACTAACAGAAGCAATATTACATCATCATTAAACTCCAATCCCTTATTATAATTTTGTAACTAAATTTGAAGTCCTTTTTCAACGAAATAACAGCAAATTGGTGATATGGTAAATAGAGCAAGTTAGACCCACAATCATTCGTCTGAACAACCATATAAATTCAATAAAAACATCAAATGCTAAATAACATTGGTACAATCGTAACTGTTTATACATACACACACTTATACAACTCATTAGAGATACATTTTACCTTTTCAATTGAATTTGCGGAATTCAAAAAAATCCAAAGCATTAAGAATTTATTTGATTTTAATACAAACCACTGTTGCTATTGTAAACTAACCCAAAAAAAAAAAGTACTACCAATTACATTATTAGTTGGCTTCAAAACGTAAATGAATTCAAATAAATTTAGAATTTTTCGCAAATTGATTTAAAAAGTAAAAATATATCTCAAATTTTGAAACGGGGTAGTAGTATTAAACTAAAAACGCTTACTTGATAGTGTCAGTGAGCTGAATCAGAGTTGATATACAGAGAGAGTACTAACCAGGCTCAGGGAATGATGAAGAAGAAGAATTGGTGGAGGAGGAGAACTGTTGAGGAACAAAAATGGAAGAATTGTGAGAGAATAGGGTTCCGGCGTAAAATGAAGCGATCATTACAAAGAGAGCTATCAATAGTATCTGCCCCATCTTCGAATCGAACGCCGATGATGACCACAAGTATCCTCCCATTTTCTCTCTCTAAATCAATACATATACATATACATATACATATATACACGCACAATTATACAATTGTATTGTAGTGAGAGAAATACGAGATCATACGAACTGGATCAACATTGTGTTGATTTAGAATTCAGATGAGATCTCTCTTTTACTATGGAGCTGTTGAAGAACACTCGCAGTCCTGGAGTAGTGTCGGTTTGCACGTGACAGGGTTAGCGCCATATTCGAGAAGTGGATTCGAATCCGAATTGTTTTGCACTGCTGAGCCCAGGTTAGGTGGGCCGAATGATGGCCAACTCCTTCGGCCCAATTCGACGATTCTTTTAAAGTGAGCAACCCCTCTGTCTTTCTTTTCTTTTGGTTGAATATGTTTTTATTAATTAAGATTTGTATCAAATATGTTCATAACTTATAAGTAATAGTTTTTCAATGACTTTTTAACTATTAAATCTAGAAATAAATTTGTTATTAAAATAATCGTATCTAATGTGTTCCATACAAATTTTAATATTTTAAAATAGGAAAATCAACAACAACAAAAATTAATACTACTTTTTTAGATGGATGGAAAAATAATTTTTAGTCTGCGAGAGCTTAGTGAATGTTGATTTAAAAAACAAAAAAGTACTAACATTTTTAGTATCTTTTATATATAAATAAATTATTGTGCTTCCACACATTATTTTACTTGTTATAAATAGGGAATTGATACTTCAACAAGTAAAGTGATAGTTCAACAAGCTCTCTCTCACATGATTATTAAATGGGTTTCACACTCGTGTGCTGATGTGAAGGGAAACTTGTGAAAATATTAAATTTTACTTGTAGAAATAACAATTCTCTATAAATAAGATATAAGACAGACTCTTGATTTTTTATTTGTTTGGTCAACAATTACTGCCCTGTTTTCTTATTATTAAATTTATTTTTTTAATAATTATTGACCCATTTTCGTGTAATTTTTTTTATCCCATTATTTGCTACATGTTCGCTTCCTCTTGTATTGTTTCCTTATATGAAGAAAGTAAATCAAAGAAATAATGAATTTCTAATTAACTAAAAATCATCACTTTCTAGTTAAAATGTGACAAATAATATGATATGAATATGAATAGAGCATTAAACACTTGCTAAAAATAACGCACAAAGCATCACAACTGTCAACAGTAGTAAAATTTAAAAAGGTTTTAAGAACAGCTCTGTTTCATGAGCATCGAGCATTGCCCAGAGATTGCGCAAAGCTTTAATAGCTGCGCCTTCCTTTTAAGCTTGTGTTTCTTGGACCATAGACTTAAAGGCTTAGATTCTAAAAACATGAGTCCAACCAAAACTAAATTTTAAGTAGATCATATATATTATTTTGCGAGTCGATACAATAACATAATTAATAAATAATAAAAATACGTGTATGTATATGTGTTTACTCGCATTAAAATTTGACAGACAAATCTTTTCCTTATATAGAGTCACGGAAAACCATAGTGTGTATGAATAGTAGAAATATTTAAATTCACAAAACATCTCATTTTAACTTTTTGAATATAATTTGTAAAATCTTAAATTTTAATAATAATTTATTTTGATGATACAATTGAAACTATCGTAAATTATCTAAAAGTTGGTACTAATTACACCCGCAAAAGTCCAAAATACAAACTGCCTTCCACGACTACTTGCACCACTCCAAGTCAAAAGCAACAAATTCCAGCAAAGATTTTTCAGTTTATGAGTAAATAATAAATTGTAGAATCGGTGGAAAAGAAATTTCCTGGAAAGAATTGAAGTCGTGGAAAAGCTACACTCGCCAACCTAGAAATTTAAGTTTTCTTTTTGTCCAAACACAGACTGCCTTTTTTTTCTGATAATTTTTAATAATAATTATAATGAATATCATGATAATCAAAAATCTGATACATCTAATACAAATTAACAATATCATCAAATTCGTACTAGCGGCAAAAACATTACCATAATCACTGTTCACACTAACAAATAAAATAAAATTATACAAAAAAAATAGTTACAAATTCGCATCATATCACAACAGTTACAATTGAACTTAAGATCTGAATATAATAATAAGGGAATTGATATTTTTACAAGTAAAATTGTTAGTTTTACAATGCATTCATGTGAGGAGAAACTCGTGAAACTGTCAAATTTATTTATGGAAATACCAATTTTCAAAAATAAAAAATCATAACATTGTCGGCCAATTAAGAAAATCATCTCTAACCAAAATTAAGGCTAATTTGAAAGAGTTTAATTTTCAAATATATTGTCGTTGCAGTCTCAAATATTTTGTTCTCTTGTGTTTTTGTCATATATAATAATACTGGTGCACATGCAAGTTCAGAGCAATTTACCAAGTCTCTAATAAAACAAGAAAAACTTGTTCACCATTATTACTTTACGCCAAACCGCCCATTCTCCACGACTTTTCTAACTTTCCATGCATTTACACCCAAACTTGCTTTAGATTTTCTATTTTTAATTAGTGAACTGTTGGCTCCATGACGAGTACCGTACTTCTAAGGTATTGAACTGAGTTACATCTATATTATTAAAAAAAATTCTACTCCCTCTGTCCCAAATTAATTGCTTTTCTGGGACTTTTTTAACTCAAATTGACTATTTTTAAAATTAATAATTAAGCATATATAAATATATTTCTAAAATTATAAAAATTGAAATTAGTAATAAATTGTATATACTTTCTTTTGGTTATAATATTTTCACCTATATGTTAGCAAAAATAGTAAAAATATTAGTTTTAAAAATAGTCAATTTGACTTTAAAAAGTCCTAGAAATACAATTAATTTGGGACGAAGGGAATAGTAGTTAAATTATTATCATTCATGTTGGTTCTTATACCGAAATCTTTAATCTCATCACAAATAAAAATATAAATATAACTGTTTACCGTAATTGTCACTATCACTTATAATAAAAGAGAAGGACCCACGACTATGATAAAATGTCCTAAATAATCAACCTGTTTGTCAAACAGAGTCTCACAAAATCTTTTCTCTTTATCTTCAATTACATATGAAAATGACTCGAAAACTTTATTATTATGACCGTCCCTTTTTGATTGTCCACATATTCCATTATCAAGAAGCATATCTATGACTTCTTGTACCAATTTTTCTTAACACATTACTATTTCTCTTAGAAATTATTAACAAATAATTCATAAAATTAAATAAAAGACTATTCTTGTGATAAAATCATTTTTAATATTATTAAATTCATATAAATAATATTATTTTATTCATCATTTTTACAATCCAACATAATTTACCAAATGAGTCATATACTTCAGTTTATGATATCACCTCCTACAAATGAGTGTATCATTTGAGTTTTCACTTCTTATATAAAAATTTACATAGATCTCATATGTGACGCCCCCAAAATAGGTCCACACAACCCATTTTGAGTCGCCAATAACATTCTACAAAATATAAATACAAATACGAATTTTCCCATTTACAACTAATATTTGTCGTGCAAAATACGACCACACACATACTGGGACTTCCATACAAATATCGTACCGTATGGTACCACAGTATCCAAACCTAAATTATTACAATGTCGTAAAAAGACGGCAACACATGTTTTAAGTCTCCAGTACAATCATTATTAAACTATGTCATAACTTGATGAGGACAACCACTAACTCGGTCCATCACTCCACTCCCCGGCTAGTCCCAGCTACATTTTCCTTTCCTGAGAAGAACAATGGGACAAAACTGAAAAGGGTGAGCTCAAATAGCCCAGTAAGAAATATCATGACTAAGATAATGAAGAATAAAAATTATCTTTAGTCTTCAACAATAATAAATCAGAGATTTAAAGATATTATAATTGTTCAACAATAACAATTGCAGCGGAACAAACAATCCATTAGAAGAGTCAAGTAGATTATAATATCTACCATCTTCTATAAATTAAAGGATCACCACCAATATTTTATCCCTGTAACACCAATCAACAATTCCTGTTATGAACATCCAAATCAACAGTTTATATTCAACAGCCTCTCTTTGCACTACGTGCCAAAGATATTTATTTGTAACATCACCGGTCATGATCATGCCAAACGCCAGTTCATCTTTGCACTACGGCCAAAGAGAACTTTCACCATACGCCTTTGTTTGTAACACCAAAAGTCATGATAATACCAATACACAGTTTGGTCAAAATCATGTCACGCCAGTTCATCTTTGCACTACGGCCAAAGAGAACTATCACCACAATTTAAGTATGAGGATGAGGATGATGACAATGATACAGTGAGATTAAGGATAAGAAAAACTTATAATTTAATCAGTATCAAAGATTGACCAAATTGTCAACATGATAACCAAATTGTGGAGTCAAATTCAAGAATGATATTCAAGAAATTATTTCATGCTTCAACTATAACGTATAGAAAGATTCAAGTGAAAAGATATTAGATGAAGCACAAACTATTAAGGATATTGTACTAATTTTCAGGATTTTCTCCATTTAAAAAATAAGGTTTTGGAAACAAACAAGGATTTCTTATCATAAATGGAGAAATGTGAAAGAAAAAGATATCCCTTAACGAGTACAAAAGAAATGATAAATTATATGAGTATAACAGAATATATGAAACTGCAAATGGATTTTCACCTGTCATGCGATAATTCGCGTAGACAGATTATTTCCACAACAGATTAATAAGTAATGAATACGACGGGTTATTCACCAGGTATGCGTCAATCCGCACGAACAGGTTATACCCACAGATTAATAAGGAATGAATACAGAAGGGTATTCACCAGGTACGACACTCGTACTTACAGGTTATTCCCATAGAATAATAAAGGTTGAATACAAAAGGATATTCACCAGGCATGCGTCATACCGCACGGGCCAGGTTATCCCACAATTTAAATACAGAATGAATAACAACCTTTATGAGTATTATATCACTTACGAACATGAATACAAATTATATTATATGTGAGTATGAAAGAAATGATATTCCCTACCTTCGTTAACTGGATGTTACTTTCTATGAAGTTTACTAACTTCGGATAATAATAGTATTCTCACAAATACTCACAATTGCATTGCACATTAAGAGAACTTCAGAAATTTAGAGAGAGAGAGGAAGTATAAGCAATGAAGGTGTGAAAATTTCTTAAGCAAACTCTCCCTATTTATAGGAAAATCAAGGTGAGGGCATTTTGGTCTTTTCCCCATATTCTTTTAATATCATCCATCCATTTTTTCTTCCATTAATATCATCCATCCATTTTTTTCTTCCATTAATATCATCCATCCATTTTTTCTTCCATTAATATCATCCATCCATTATCAAAATAAATCCCTTTTTCTGTATTATTGTGTTAAATGCATTATTATCACAGATAGCATATACTCGCAATACTGACAACCAGATTATTCCCAGGAAAGAGGGGGCCTTCCATAAAAATGGCGCGCAATTAAATAACCCCTTTCCTTGACAGAATTTCTAGACATTGTCGATAATGCTAAAATATCCTATCAAATGATATAAGTTACAGTGTCGTGATAAATAGTAAAATATATTATGCAGATGCTAATTAACAATTATTGAATCAAGATACTATGCAATTGCTACTTTATCAATTATTGAATCAATAATATAAAACACTGTGCAACATCGTGAGCTACTGTGGAATACCGTGTGCTACTGTGGAATAACGCGTTTTACTGTTCTTTTTATCACCGGGTATTTTAACAGTTATCGGTTAAAGTTTTGCCGCCAATTTCTATCACTTTCTATATCAGACAGTTAAACCCGTTGTGGGGCCCACTATCATTGACAATATTGCTATTTCGGCGCCGTCGTACGGTACCGAATATAATATTCCCCGACAGAAAGAATATTTCCCGACAAAAGGAATATTCCCCGACATACTATTTATCAGATTAATTTGCATATAACACCCTTAACTATCATTTATAACAATTAAGCACTTCACTATTTAGAAAAAATAATCATAAAGAAAAATAATAAATTTTTTATTTCATAAATTCGTTGTCTTACAATCTCCACTCCATATGAAATTTCGTCCACGAAAAACAAGTACTTACCTGTCAATTCGAAAAGGAAAGGATACTTTGCTAACATCTAGGATTCTAACTCCAAGGTCATTTCCAAAACATAATGGTTTCTCCATAAAAATTTATCTTGAGGTATAACCTTTGAGCGTAGAATCTGCTCCTTCTTATCTAAGACCTTGACAGGTATCTCATTATACGTTAAATCTCTGCTATCTCGTCTGGTTCTAATTCAATAATGTGGTTTGGATCTTTCACATATTTACGTAGCAATGTTATGTGACAAACATTATGAAACACGAGACATGCTTGGCGGTAAGGCGAGTCTGTAGGCCACAGTTCCTACTCGATCGAGGATTTCAAATGGACCCGATAAATCGAGGGTTAAACTTTCCTCTCTTTCCGAATCGCGTAACACCTTTCCACGGAGCAACACGTAAAAATACACGATCTCCGACATTGAATTCCTCGTCTCTTCGATGAAGATCAGCATAACTCTTTTGTCGATCTTGAGCTGTTTGTATACGTTGTTATCTTCACGGGGGTTCGTGGAGTCTTTAATTCTATATTCATCCTTTGTAAGTCATCCAAAATAGGCCTTTACGTTGTCAGCATCGTACTCGTACTTGCATACGTTCTTCTACGCAATGCGTCAGCTACTACGTTCGCCTTTCCAGGATGGCATTGAATGGTATAGTCGAAATCCTTCAACAGTTCGAGCCACGTCGTTGTCACATGTTGAGTTCCTTCTAGGTGAAGAAATGTTTGAGGCTTTTATGTTCTGCATAGATTTCTATTTACTCCCGTCTTTCTTCTTTACGAATAAAATAGGAGCACCCCAAGGTGTGATGTATTAGAACGTATGAAATCGGTATCTATAACAACTCCTGTAGTTTGGGTTCTTAACTCCAGAAATTCAATAGGAGCCAAATGTATGGGGTCTTAGAAATGGGTTTTGTATTGGGTTCAAGGTCGATACAAAAATTTGATTTGACGGTCTAGGGGTTAGGCCAGGAAGTTCTTCGGGAAATACGTCATGAAACTTATTAACAACAGAAATATCAATCAAATTTGACGTATTTTTGTTTAAATCAGTTACATGGGCTAAGGAAGCTTGACATCCGTTTTTTCAATAAACGAATGACTTGTTGATAGAAATGACAGCTATTGATTTCAATGGTTTGGTTGCTTGAATTCGCATAATAGGTTGATTAGGAATATAAAAACTAGCGACCTTACGAAAGCAATCACTTTTAAACATGATGAGTAGTTAACCAATCAATTGATTTTTCCAAAGAGGTAATATCAATGGGTAAGGTGAAGTGTAACCGTCTTGAACAAAACAAGATTAATAGACTGTAGATGTAACGAATGTTTGTCCCAATGGTGTTTCAACAAATAAGTCAAAATTTTAATTTATCAGGGGTCAAGTTTAAACGTTGGGCACAAACATATAAATTAAAAGAGTGGGTAGAACTAGTATCTAATAAGGTATAGACTCGCAAGAGTTTATGATTAGCTCACCGGTTTATGACGTCATCTGTTTTCCACGCATTTTGAGAGGTTACGACAAAAGCTCTGCCTTGTACCACCGGCTTTGACTTGTCCGTGTCAGACCTTGGTGTCGTCGTTACGGCTGGACTTGATTTTGCTACACGACAGAATCGAGATATGTGGCCTTCCTTTCCACAATTGTAACATACCTTGGATGGCTGTGTACAGTTTGGACTGATGTGTCCCTCCTTTCCGCACTTGTAACATATGATCGGTGGTCGTTCCTCTTCCCTCGAAACTGGTACTGGTGTTGCTGCTGATGCTGGTACATTTACCTGGTTATTGTTGAATCTTCTCTTCTTAGCATTGTTGCCGCTTGACTCACTCTTCCTGTTGTCTGGGTCAGGATTACCACCGAAGTGGTTACCATTTCCGGTGTTGTGATTCCCTCCTCGCTGATTATCATTATTTCGATAAATTGCTGCCACCATTACGATTTATTACCCGTGATTTTGCTCTCTGGTTGGGTGTTGCTTCCTGGTTGTAGTAGTCCTCTTTCCTGCTCCACTACTTGAGCCCTATCCACAGCATCTGCGTATATACAAATTTTATGAGAAACGAGATATTGGCGAATCTCTGGTTTCAAACCTCGTAGGAACATCGTGTCATTCGTTTTTCAGTATCCACCAAATGGGATGCAAAACGCGACAGCTCGGCGAACTTGGCTTCGTACTGTGACACCGTCATGTTGTTCTGTTCCAGTTTGATGAATTCTACCTCCTTCATATGACGAATACTTTCCGGGAAATATTTCTCGTTAAATAATTCCTGGAACTCGACCCAAGACATCTCGAGTGCCGAACGATGGGTACGTTTCACAGATTCCCACCAATGATCTGCTTCTCCTCGCAACATGAAGGTGGCAAAAGGAACCTTTTGGTCGTCCGTGCAACGCAGTACATCAAATATCTTCGTTAATTGTTTAAGCCACGACTCTGCCTTGAGTGGATCTGGCTTGCCGAAAAATTCAGGTGGTCCCAATTCTTTGAACTGCTTGGCAGTGATCATCCGTACATTATCAGCGTTTCTGCCAGTATTATAGACAGGAGCTCTTCTTGCCTGGTTCTGCATGTATTGCATGAAGTTCCAAAAAAAATTCATCATTCATCCGGTTGTTAGCATCATGATTAGCATCATGGTGTTCTGAGTTTGCACCCGTATTATTTGTGGCTTCCTGGTTTTCAGCCACAATAGTCTCATAGTGAATCTCTTGGTTTTCAGATGCCATTCTGAAATGTGATCACAAAACAAAGATTAGTTAAAGAAATAGACATGCCACATCTTGTCCCTATAACCAAACCAATTACTTAAATAACTAAAAATAGCTTAGGTAGGACACACTAGCAAAGGATTTTACTCGTCTCTCCCCTTCTAGTTCTAATCCCAAATCTCTACCAGAGATCATATCCCTAAGCTCTGATACCAACTGTGACTCACATCCAACACCACGGATAGCACCTCACAGTAGTACCTATCAGCTTGCCACCGTTATTAATTGTCGGCATCCCCTACGGAGAGTCTGGCTTCGGTGCATCCCACAAAGGAAGTCACCAGCGAGAGGCTCGGGGCTCTTCACACTTATGGCTCTGATACCAACTGTGACGCCCCCAAAATAGGTCCACACAACCCATTTTGAGTCGCCAATAACATTCTACAAAATATAAATACAAATACGAATTTTCCCATTTACAACTAATATTTGTCGTGCAAAATACGACCACACACATACTGGGACTTCCATACAAATATCGTACCGTATGGTACCACAGTATCCAAACCTAAATTATTACAATGTCGTAAAAAGACGGCAACACATGTTTTAAGTCTCCAGTACAATCATTATTAAACTATGTCATAACTTGATGAGGACAACCACTAACTCGGTCCATCACTCCACTCCCCGGCTAGTCCCAGCTACATTTTCCTTTCCTGAGAAGAACAATGGGACAAAACTGAAAAGGGTGAGCTCAAATAGCCCAGTAAGAAATATCATGACTAAGATAATGAAGAATAAAAATTATCTTTAGTCTTCAACAATAATAAATCAGAGATTTAAAGATATTATAATTGTTCAACAATAACAATTGCAGCGGAACAAACAAATCCATTAGAAGAGTCAAGTAGATTATAATATCTACCATCTTCTATAAATTAAAGGATCACCACCAATATTTTATCCCTGTAACACCAATCACAATTCCTGTTTATGAACATCCAAATCAACAGTTTATATTTCAACAGCCTCTCTTTGCACTACGTGCCAAAGATATTTATTTGTAACATCACCGGTCATGATCATGCCAAACGCCAGTTCATCTTTGCACTACGGCCAAAGAGAACTTTCACCATACGCCTTTGTTTTGTAACACCAAAAGTCATGATAATACCAATACACAGTTTGGTCAAACTCATGTCACGCCAGTTCATCTTTGCACTACGGGCCAAAGAGAACTATCACCACAATTTAAGTATGAGGATGAGGATGATGACAATGATACAGTGAGATTAAGGATAAGAAAAACTTATAATTTAATCAGTATCAAAGATTGACCAAATTTGTCAACATGATAACCAAATTGTGGAGTCAAATTCAAGAATGATATTCAAGAAATTATTTTCATGCTTCAACTATAACGTATAGAAAGATTCAAGTGAAAAGATATTAGATGAAGCACAAACTATTAAGGATATTGTACTAATTTTCAGGGATTTTCTCCATTTAAAAATAAGGTTTTGGAAACAAACAAGGATTTCTTATCATAAATGGAGAAATGTGAAAGAAAAAGATATCCCTTAACGAGTACAAGAAGAAATGATAAATTATCTGAGTATAACAGAATATATGAAACTGCAAATGGATTTTCACCTGTCATGCGATAATTCGCGTAGACAGATTATTTCCACAACAGATTAATAAGTAATGAATACGACGGGTTATTCACCAAGGTATGCGTCAATCCGCACGAACAGGTTATACCCACAGATTAATAAGGAATGAATACAGAAGGGTATTCACCAGGTACGACACTCGTACTTACAGGTTTATTCCCATAGAATAATATAAAGGTTGAATACAAAAGGATATTCACCAGGCATGCGTCATACCGCACGGCCAGGTTATCCCCACAATTTAATACAGAATGAATAACAACCTTTATGAGTATAATATCACTTACGAACATGAAAACAAATGATATTATATGTGAGTATGAAAGAAATGATATTCCCTACCTTCGTTAACTGGATGTTACTTTCTATGAAGTTTACTAACTTCGGATAATACTAGTATTCTCACAAATACTCACAATAGCCTAGCACACTAAGAGAACTTCAGAAATTTAGAGAGAGAGAGGAAGTATAAGCAATGAAGGTGTGAAAATTTCTTAAGCAAACTCTCCCTATTTATAGGAAAATCAAGGTGAGGGCATTTTGGTCTTTTCCCCATATTCTTTTAATATCATCCATCCATTTTTTCTTCCATTAATATCATCCATCCATTTTTTTCTTCCATTAATATCATCCATCCATTTTTTCTTCCATTAATATCATCCATCCATTATCAAAATAAATCCCTTTTTCTGTATTATTGTGTTAAATGCATTATTATCACAGATAGCATATACTCGCAATACTGACAACCAGATTATTCCCAGGAAAGAGGGGGCCTTCCATAAAAAATGGCGCGCAATTAAATAACCCCTTTCCTTGACAGAATTTCTAGACATTGTCGATAATGCTAAAATACCCTATCAAATGATATAAAGTTACAGTGTCGTGATAAATAGTAAAATATATTATGCAGATGCTAATTAATTAACAATTATTGAATCAAGATACTATGCAATTGCTACTTTATCAATTATTGAATCAATAATATAAAACACTGTGCAACATCGTGAGCTACTGTGGAATACCGTGTGCTACTGTGGAATAACGCGTTTTACTGTTCTTTTTATCACCGGGTATTTTAACAGTTATCGGTTAAAGTTTTGCCGCCAATTTCTATCACTTTCTATATCCGACAGTTAACCCGTTGTGGGGCCCACTATCATTGACAATATTGCTATTTCGGCGCCGTCGTACGGTACCGAATATAATATTCCCCGACAGAAAGAATATTTCCCGACAAAAGGAATATTCCCCGACATACTATTTATCAGATAATTTGCATATAACACCCTTAACTATCATTTATAACAATTAAGCACTTCACTATTTAGAAAAATAATCATAAAGAAAATAATAAATTTTTATTTCATAAATTCGGGGTCTTACATCATATATATATATATAGAGGCCGGTTTTTCGATGGATCGGTCCTTTAACGGACCGGCTATAGCGACGGTTTTTTCCGTCGTTATAGACCTATGGCGACGGTTCACATATGTGGGCCGTCGCCATAGACCTATAGCGACAGAAAAAACCGTCGCTATAGCCGGTCCGTTAAGAACCATAATATATATATATATATATATATATATATATATATACCCAGCGGATCAGGTCCGGACTCCCGGACCTGACCAAAATCCGGACCCGGAATTTTTTTTTTTTTTTCTTGCAAAACAGTTCATAAAAAATATATAATGATTTTTGGTATTGAAAAAAAATTATTAAAACAGTGTTTTGGGTTTGATTTGGATACATATAACAAACAGTGTTATACAGTCGGTACAACACTGTTTGTTATATGTATCCAAATCAAACCCAAAACACTGTTTTAATAATTTTTTTCAATACCAAAAATCATTATATATTTTTTATTAACTGTTTTGCAAAAAAAAAAAAAAAAAAAAATTCGGGTCCGGATTTTGGTCAGGTCCGGGAGTCCGGACCTGATCCTCACTGTATATATATATATATATATATATATATATATATATATATATATATATATATATATATATATATTTTTGCAAAACAGTTAATAAAAAATATATAATGATTTTTGGTATTGAAAAAAATTATTAAAACAGTGTTTTGAGTTTGATTTGGATACATGTAACAAACAGTGTTGTACCGACTGTATAACACTGTTTGTTATATGTATCCAAATCAAACCCAAAACACTGTTTTAATAATTTTTTTCAATACCAAAAATCATTATATATTTTTTATTAACTGTTTTGCAAAAAAAATAAATAAAAAAAATTTCCGGGTCCGGATTTTATCAGGTCCGGGAGTCCGGACCTGATCTTAACTCATATATATATATATATATATATATATATATATATATTTGTACGTACATTATATGGTCTCTAGAATTAAGTGTTTCCTAAAAAGTTTAAACCAAATCATTTTATGAGAACTAAAAAATACTCCACAACAAGATTGACCCGTAATTAGAAAACGAAGGCGTGTGTGATGCGTGTGCGCTTTTACATTAGAACAAGTAGCTACAATAAATTTTTTAATTATATTATTAAGTATTGTCTGTATTAGAAAATTAATATTTTTACATAAAAAATTAATAATTTTATATAATTTTTTTCAGATAAATAATAAATAAGTCTCATCTCTATAGGAATAAAACTCATATAAAAATATAAAATATCAGTGTACTCTATCTTACCGGGATACTTTTCTTATTACAGATAATTTATGTACGTTTACTTGTCAGAAAGCCTTAATTAATATCCGTAGAAAAATACAAAAATTGCTTAAACATTCCTGCATATATTCTCGTGACTAACCGGTATATTTGAAAGTATTAATTAAAGAACTAATATAGTGCCGTACCAAGACAATAATATCATCATGCTAATGTACTAAATAATTTTTTGGAGGTGGTGGAGAAGACTGTCTGTCTCAACTGTCTAATCAACCACGTCTATATTTGTCTTTTTAATCTATGTTTTTGTATTTAACTTTTTTTTATATATATATATACAGCTGGATTATGTCAAAGATACTGGATCAATGACGTTTGTCAACGTAATAGTATTATCATAATTTTTCATTATTTAATCCATTTTCGGATCTTGTGACCATTTTTAATTACATTGATCTTGTTTCTCTATCAATGTTGCACATGCTATTAATTGACAAGATAAGTGCCATGGAATATACCAATATAAGAAGTAAAAAATGCGTTTGAGTTTCTGATCTTGTCGTGTCAAAAACAAAAGGTTTAGGTTAATAAAAGATATATTGTTCAAAAGAAAATCAATATGGACTTCGTTAGCTAATGATAATAAATTAATCATTTATAATTTATTTTCGTCAACTGAATTGGTTATAATTTGTATGAAATTTTAATAGTTTTATTATATATTGTAAAAAAATTTGGTCAATAATTACGAAGTGTGTAGATACATGAGATAGATAGAAATTAAAAAAAAAATTATATTTTAATTTGTTTTATCTCATCTCATACACTTTCACTTTGGACGCAATCAAATTTTATCAAATATTTATCGTTGTTGGATATGTATATTACTTTTAAAATTTTAATAATCTATATAATTTAGAGTCAATATTAGGTTCTAAAAATAAGTGATTAATAATTTAATATGATATGTAAAGTTGTGCAGCACGTCAAAATCATTGAATCGACAACATCAACTATTCAAAATGCAAACATCAAAATAATTGCAACGAGGGCGCCTTCAAATGAGCTATTACTTTAATTTAATTGGACCACTTTCACCTAATTTTCTCTTATTTTTGTGTCGTAAATTAATTACATTTAATAATGGTAACGAAAGTCTCCTCTCAACAAAGATATTAACAACAAGAATTCTATTGAGCTCTCTATCTATGTATCCCTAACCCCTAACCAATTAACCTTTTTAAAAAATTAAACAACTTTATTTTAGTTTTGTGTGTATCCATGTGATAGGATAAAAAAAAATGGTTCGTAATAATTGTATTAAATAATCTTATTATTGTATCTCAAATATAAATTAACAAGTAATAAAATGTATTCACATATATTTTCTACCTGCCTATTGTGGAGTATATAAAATTTCCAAGTTTGGTACCTAAATTGAAGATTTATTTCGCAAAGCTTTTACACACGGGTTCGAGTTGGGTTGAAATTAGTAGTTTAGTAGCATTGAATAAAGTGCACATAAGAAAATTTTACATATGTTCATACTCCTATATGAATAAAATGGGAAGATTTGTTTCTCATTATATTATATATACTATGGCATATTTTCCAACAAAAACCCCACAATTTAATTAAAAGGGAGTTGAATAATTCAGGATCATGATAGTACTCCAATTCATTTCAACCAATCGAACCCAGATGCATAGATCACCTCTGCTGCACCATCATACGGGTAAAGTCCTCGAAACACACGATCCCGTCGTTATTCTTATCCACACCGCTTATCATCCGCCGGCAGTCTTCTAACGTGCACCCACCATCCCCAATGGAGGTGAACACGCACAGTAGTTCCTCCGCCGTGATCTTCCCGTCGTGATCCGCGTCAAAAAAATCAAACGCTTCCCTCAACTCGGCGTCGCAAGCCGGCTGCCCGAAAGCCGAGCTGATCGCGCCGAACTCTTCCAAACTTATACACCCGTCACCGTCCCTATCCACCTCACTCAGCATCACACTCAGCTCCTCCTCGCTCGGGGGATCAGCTCCGACTCGGCTCAGCAGCGCCCCCAGCTCGGCCCTCGTTATTTTTCCGTCACCATCTCTATCGATTACCTTAAAAGCTTGTACTAATTCGAATAGCTCCGAAGACGACTCGGACCACTCGTCCGCCGAAATCTCGAGCGAGCTAGTGGGCAAAACGCTGGTGGGTGTAGCGGAGCCGTTGGTTTTCAAGCCGGCTTGAGACGAGTTATGATTGTGGGTGGAATCGGACGAGTCGGAGAACAATGCCCCAGAACTGAAGGATGATGGGTCGGATCGTGAGACGGAGCGGGATTTTTTCCTAGAGCGGAAGATGTTTTTTGGGTTGATGTTAGCGATGATTTTCATAGCTGAAACGAAGATCCCAAAAGATGAATAAGAGGAAGGGGGAGAGAGAATGAGCGTTGGATGAAGGAGAAGGAAGGAGGAAGGAGGGCAGGTTAAATGGAGGTGGAAGCAGGGGAGCCATAGTGAGCTTCCTGGAAGTTTCCTCGGAGGTTTTGGAGTATTTATTGATAAGTATTTGTGGATGGATGGATGGATGTGTTAGATTTTATATTATATTTTAGGACCATGTTTATTTGTAAGCAGTTTCGAACATGCTATTGAATCGAAAAAAATACCGGTTAAGTGGATTACTGGTTTAATGAGTGCTCGGATCGTTATTGACTCAATAACATCATTAATATATTAAAATATATATTATTAATAATTAATAAAATTTAAAAAAAATCGGTTTTTATGAATTAAAACATAATACAAATGAGTTACAATATTAATAAAAGTGATTAATTTTAATATTAAAATTTTTTTAGTAAAAAAATTAAAAATCGAATCAACTGGGTCAATTAACTAGGTTTATCGGTTGAATCAGTGGTCAACGGGCCAACCCGGATTTTGACCAAAATTGGGTCATTGGTCCAAACCGGACCGGAAGACGGACCGGTTTCGATTTTTATCGGTCCGACCGTCGGTCCGGTCCGGGTTTTAAAACCATGTTTGTAAAGATTATAATTTTGGAATTATATTTTTATGATTATAATTTCAAGATTATTAATTTTAGGATTAAATAGTCCTAGTCGTATATTTATTTTTTTATGAGATTGTTTATGGGATAACTTAAAATAATTTTATGTTATGTTTGTTTTGTTCAAAATTATTTAAATGATTGGATTAAAACTTACCGTTTAGATTATTATACCATTACGAGTAATAACAAAGATATTATATTCTTATTAGTTTGAGTATAGATAGATATGATAAGATACTTCGATCTTTTTAAACAAAGTTAAAGAATAATTTTGTTCACAAATTTTTAGTCTCAAATAGTAAGGATTATAATGTCTAATTGGACAAGATATTAAATAGTCTCCCCTTTCAAGTCATTTTATTATCCCTGGACTAGTAGTCTCAACTCTATTTTTAAAAACAAACAAAAAATTTAAAATTAATAGTTCAATCTGAAGTGTAACTCTTGTAAACAAATATAGTCTAGAAGGTTAGACCGACACTTTTTAGATTGCTTGCTTTTTCTGTCTCTGTAGAAGTACTGTATATTAATTCTTTTTTACCTCTCTTTTTTTGTGTGTAAAAAAAATGAGAGATAATTAAGATATACCAAACTCTCCATAGACCAAAAGTATCCTTCTTGAGTAGCATATAGGATTTACAGTTGCAACCAACTATCGTTGTAGGTGAGAATAGATCCGAAGTTTTGAACGACCCACTTACAATTAGACCAATTGATGGTTGATTAGTGGTCTGTTCAGATATAGACATAGTAACAAACATACTCGTAAAATAATACTACTATGAACTATCTAAGCTAATGTTGGTGATAAATCTAGTACTTGTATTCTTGCGCCTTAATCTCAGTCTTTCGTGTCATAATATATACTACCTCTATTTCATTATAAGTGATTTTTTAGAAGAAAAAATTTATTTTAATTTATTTGTCGTTTATAACTTTCTAGGAAAATAAATTATTTACTTTTCTATATCACCCCTAGTTTCTTTCATTGTCCCAATAAATTTTCTCCCTTGTATTAATAATTTTCAACTTCCCATAAAGAGTAGTGATGAAATTTCATACAAATTTTAATTATTAAATGATAATATTAAATGACTTTCTTAATTTATGTGCATGAAACTAAAACTACTATTATTATGGAATGAAGGGAGTAATATTTTAGCTTGTATGCAGTTAATAACATTGTAAGTCGCAACTAGTAAATAGTGCATGAAGTATTGCAGTGTTTATATAAAATATTAACAATAGTACTTTAGTGACAAAATTAAATACAAATTTGTTTTTATTAAATAATGTATATGATAATAATTGGTTATGATCATTGAACTTAGTCGTATATATTGAAATACCAACTAATTATATTTTGCCACACTATTTTGTATCTAATTTTTTGTAATTATTATTTTGCCACGGTAACATTATTCAAATAGTAAAAGTAAAAAAAGAAGTTGCAACAATATATGATTTTGCACAATATTAAGTGTGCAATGATAAGGTCTCCCAGTTTCTTTGTGCAAAATTATAGGTTGAAATCTATTTCCCAACATAAGCACTGTATAATAAAGGTAAATTTCTTCTAATTTTCACCTAACCTTTTCTCCGGGTTTTCTTTTGGATCCCTAAAATTTATCCCTAAAATTATTAAATTTTATTTGTATAACTTTTCAAAAGAAAAAAAGAAAAGAAGAAGTTGCAACTACTATGTTTTTCAAGACACTCTTAACTATTACTTTCTACGTCTTAAGATAAAAGTTTT
The DNA here is from genome assembly GCA_034770075.1 of Aralia elata. Lineage (NCBI taxonomy): Eukaryota > Viridiplantae > Streptophyta > Magnoliopsida > Apiales > Araliaceae > Aralia > Aralia elata. The sequence goes on from CM068377.1 coordinate 17,275,495, forward strand.
GATTGATTTTTTACGCATATTAAAAATTAGAATAAAATGACAAATTGTCCACATTTAAATTCTCATTTAATTACATAATTTTTTACACATAATTAGAAATGCTCCGTTAATATAAATAGAGTATGAAAATATAACAATTAATACTAAAGATATTATAGATAAATTATTGCAAAAAAAATTATTTAAGGTAAATAAACATTTACCTTGGAATTACTTAAAATAATAATAAAAAATTTTATTCTTAAATGAAGAGAGTATATATTAATCTGTTGTATATTAAATATAGTGGAGTAATTGTTTATTATTATATACATAAAACGGGGGTCAAGAGATCTTCTTAGAAAAATATTCAAAAGGATTATAAAATGAAGAGAGTAATAATGAAGATTCAAGAAGAAAATACCCCATCATTAGCATCTATACTATTGTTTCCCTTCGCTAGAGTTGTATACAGACATATTCGAATACGAATACGGATAATTTAAATATAATAATATTTGTGTTTGTATTCAAAAAATATATTTTATTTGTATTTGTATTTAATATTTAACAGATTTCTTAAGATACCATTCAATTTGATATTCAAAAAATTATCCAAAATCAAATATTATCTGTTTTCGAATAATTATTTGAATTTATTGACATAATTAATTAAAATTAGTAAATAAATAATTAAAAAAATAAAAAAATTACTATTGTGATATTAATATAACATAACACAATCATCAACCATGTGATTTAATTTTAAACTGCAAAAGCAAAAAAAAAATTAATCATTTTATTGAATAAAATATCTTTATAGAAGATACTAAAAAATATTACTATATTAGTTCTAAAATTAGTGACGCATTTTGACTTTTTAAAGTAAATTCAGAAAATCTTAAAATTCACTCCACTCGTTACCACTAAACGACGAAGCTAGGAGCGGAAGGAGGGACTTGAACCCTTAACCTCAGCCTTGGCAAGGGCTCCCTTTCCTCCCTATGTTATGCTCCCCCGGCGCAGGCCTACCACGCTTCGCGCATGCGGCGTTTTCGCCAGACAATATATTATTAAATAGAGAGGTCAATTTTCTTGTATTTTAGTTGAACTGGATCTGGAGAAGCCTTTTGTCCCTAAGATTAAGATAGGAAACAGATGGTGAAATCTTATTTGTTTTGAATGCGGCCGATATGGCCATTATCGAGATTTGTGTCCAGAGGTGAACAAATCGGCGGAGGGAACGGAGCCATCCGTCGTTTAGTTATAGGAAACTAAGTTGAATGCAAAAGATGAAAGCGAACGGAAGAGGATCAGTGCCCGGGCATCTAGACTCATCCCACCGTGTAAGCAAATCCGGTAATCGATGGTAAGTGGGTGGTCGGGAATCCCATGTTTTAGGAGATCAAATTGATATAATTTCGTTCAAATTTTGGAAACAACAAGTATGATAATTAGTAGTAATTTATAGTTAGTTTATAATTGTTATATTTGTTTGCATTAAAACTAAATAACTTCATATCAATTTTGAATTTTAGATTTCAGGATTTGATTCAAAAAAGTCAAAACGTATCTCTAATTTTAGAACGAATGAAGTATAATTTTATAATAAGACTCGTTCTTTGCTCGTGATTATAATATGAAATATCTGATATCCGTTATTCGATGAAGACGTTGATAGATAGATGTTATTTAAATCGATTTATTTGTGAATATCTTTAATCGAATACAAATAATATTCGTTTAAGTTGAATACATTTTAAATAAATATGAACATAAACGAATATCTTATTTTTCGATTACCATTTACCGCGGTAGTGTTACCTGTCATATTTAACTAGATCTCTTGCTAATTTATGATGCCTGTTTTAGTGGAATTGAACAAAAATTGGAATATGAGAGATTCCACATGAATCCAAGTGATTTTTCCATCAGGTGACTTAAAACTTTATCTAACTTGTAAGAATTTCAACCAAGGAATTTGGATAAGATCATTAGAACATGCATGCTTTAGTTTTTAGCTCAAATTGATTGTTAAAAAAAAACAAACCAAAACAACAACATCAACAATTGGTATTAGGGGAAAACAATGTAAATATTGGATGTCACATTTGATTTGAAAGAAATGGAAATTACTCCCTGCCTTCCGCAAAAAATATAAAGCGCAATTTATCAGTAATTTTTGTTCCATAAGAATAGCAAGCCTTCTTAGTGTCTATATTTTAATAGTAACATAAAATAATACATTATTCTAAAATTTGTTATCATAATTCTATTATCATGCCACAACCACTAAAATATGTACTCCACCTGTTCTTTAATATAAGTCATTTTAAAGAAGTGTTTTTGTCTATTAATATATGTCGTTTGAGAATTTCAAGTAAGCATTAATTGTTTAGTTTTTAATATTACTCAAAGTATAAAATACTATAACTTTGGTTCTCTCACTATTTTTTGTCCAATAAATAACACTTTTTTTTCAATATAAAGACAATATAGACAATTCATATTATATTTAATGGTATACAATTATTTTCTTAATACTTGTGCACAACTCTAAAACGACTTATATTAAAGGATGTAAAGAGTAATAACTTATAATTTTAAGGGATAAACATGAAATAGAAATACATCTTTAATTCACGTGAATTTATGAAAATGAGACTTTTTGTGAATAAGAGAAGTATTATTGTTGAAAGGTCTATTAATATTTAATGCCATCATGACCAAGCTAAGCCCACTTGACTTATTTTTTAGCTATTCTTGAAATTTAAAAGGTTTATATAAAATTTGTAAATATCCAGCTAATGAATTTTATTTAAAATTTTGACCAATTCAATTTTTTTTTTGAAAATGAGAAAAACACAATTCATCCTTTTAACATTTCAAATAGACGAAATAAGTACAGTGTTCAGACAAAGACTTTGATTCCCAGAGGAACAAGAAAACAACAGAACGAAAGTTGCCACAGACTTTACTTTTTTGCTTTCCCTACAATTTACAGAGCAATCACCATCAAATGCCTTCCACAAACCGTATAATAATCATATAATCTAATAATCCTGTGCTTGAACTTAATTAATGACCCACCTCTGAAAACACAATTTGTAAATAAACTAACTAATTTAGCCTTTAAACATGGTTAGTGCGGAACTCTATTCAAGCAGGTGTGGGTTGGCGTTAAGAAAGTTTGTTCATTTCTTTGATTTATCGGGTTTAAACCTTGAGGTCAGCATCTAAGGTCGATGTGGGAGGTACGCTCTTAAGATCGTCTAGGAAAAAAATTATTCTCGGTTGACACGTAAACTGATCAAGAATATCCTTACCGTTGTAGTAAAAAAAAACGTACTACAATATATTATTTTTAATCTTTCAAAAGCAAAAGATTATAGAAATAAATAACAGAAAATATAAATACAAAAATAACGACCAAGCAAAAGAAAACTTATTTCTAATTATTGTTGTGGGGATTGAACTGTATAGTTTAATAGTCTTACATGTAATAATACCCTCTAATCAAGCATGTATTTAAGAGTTTGGATGATTATTAGAACTTGGAATAACTAACCCTAATCTTGAGTGATGGTATCAATTGATGTGATCATGCATGTATATTGAGAGTCAAATTTTGGTACCAACAAGATATTTAGCCGTATTCATATCTGTTACAAAAGCTTGTATGTATGTTATGAAATCATAAGAACGAGTGTCCAAATTTTATGGAAGTGTCAGTCAATAGCTTACCTTAGGCGAAATATACTTTATTTGTGGTCAATTTAATTGATTCTTTTTTCATTATGTATAATCATGTTTCATTATGTATAATCATGGAAGATATTGTCTGATGGGCCCATCTAACATAGGGTTCTTCACCGGGTATTTTTTTTTTTTAAGTAATTACAGTTATTGGTTGGTGATAATTTTTTGTCAAGTACTTCTTCACCCGTGTGCTCAAGCTCGAAGAGTCGAAGTGAAATTTCAAATGACGACAAATTAAAAGAAGGGATGATTAGTACGTAAGATAATTAATACTAAAATATTGCTCTCTCTTCGTTTCAAAATAAAAATTTTAATTATTTTTTTATATATATTAAAAAAATAAAATAATAAAATAATTTATATTTAATTATACAATTTTTTATACATAATTATTGATATTTCATAAATATGTATAGAATAAAAATATAACAATTAATATTAAGAATATTAGAGATAAATTATTATAAAAAATAAATTATTTAAAATAAATAAATATTTAATTTAAAATTACTTAAAATAATAATAAATATTTTTATTCAGAGGAAGTACTAATTAACCCCTTGATATATTGCAAACTGTGTCCTGTGCCTCGCATTGTTTGCAATTGTTGGAAAGTCAAGGTTCAAAATTTTGTTTAACCAATATATTTATTTATATATATATACACACACACACACACTTGAAATAATAATCTACTTCGATCTCATATAATTTAAAAAGTCAATAATCTTTTTCTCAATTAATGGCGAATATTTTTAGACTAAAAAAATACAATCAAACTTAAAAAGTAATAATCTTTCTAGTTACTGTAATAAAGTCAATTTCATCATTAAACTTTTTTGAGAACATTTTTTATGCACCCTCCCCCTCATGTAAAATTGTAAATGTTCACTTTAAAAAACTAGTAAAAGGAAAACACATAATTTTCTCCGGATTTGGGGGAACAATTTTTATTTTTACAATAATTCTAGGGCGACATTTTTTTGTGGACATTCTAGCGACAGTTTTTTTTTTTGGTTTTTTTTTTTGGCTATGACTTTAAAATAATTTAAAAAATTTAAAAAAAAAAACAGTGATTTAGGTGTGATTTGGATACATATACAAAACAGTGTTGTACAGACTGTACAACACTGTTTTGTATATGTATCCAAATCACACCTAAATCACTGTTTTTTTTTTAAATTTTTTGTACCAATAAATCATATAAATTATTTTAAAGTCATAGCCAAAAATAAAAAACCAAAAAAAAAAAAAAAAAAAAATGTCGCTAGAATGTCAATTCAACAATGTCGCTGTAGAAGTGCTCTTATTTTTAATTATATGTGGTCACTAGAACTAGAGTACTTGCTAGCTGGCTAATGTCGCATGCATGCGTAGTATTTACAGGCATCGAATGAGCTTAATTTGGCGGGGATGGGGTGGAATACAGCTGGTGGATATAAGCAAAGCATGCATGCATGTATTATTGCATTCAACACTTGGATAATTTATCCAAGTTGAGTCTATGAAGCTTCCTTGGAGCTAGGTGAATTACGGTGGTGTTGGATAAAAGTGAGTAATTAAAATTTAAATGGTTAGTATATTTTAATAAATTAAATTATTTGAGTAAAATAATATTTGAATTTTAAAAATTGTTTAGTAACTAAAAAGTATAAAATATTTTAATGACTTTTAAATTTAAATTTAAAAATATCTTAAATTGATTTTTCAAAAATCACTAATGATCTTAAATTTTGGAATTGAAGCAGTACAATATTTATAGAGGTTTTATAGAGTTAAATTTTTCATTAAGAGATAGCTCTTAATAATTTAGATTTTTATTTTTCTCTTATTAATTAAGAGACGATAAGAGGCAAATAAAATTTTACCTTCTTCTCAAATCAGATATGAAGCTGTTAAGAAATATTAAAAGATAAATAAATATCACCTAAAGACTTAAGAGTATAACTATGTACACATTTAGATCCAGTGTTATATCTAAAAGATACCCACAAAATTAAAATTAAAATTAAAATAATCGTAAATATTTTTCTCTCTAGCTTTCTACGCTTTGTTATTCTTATTTTCCTTTTGTGTGTGTCAATTAACACCGGAATAATAGATTTATTCGTAAATTATTAACACCGTAATTACTAGCTCAGTGGCTCCACACTTCCACTGACGGGTCTATTCAACTGTGTGCGCAATACGTGTGTGAGAGAATTAATTAATGTACTCTTTTGTCTGTCTTTCAAAAGTAGACATATTTCTATACGACGATAATTTATGTTCTCAAATGTATCTCTCATACTAGTATAAGTTGATTGGTTGTCTGATTTTTATTTTTTTAAAAAAATAAAAAAATGAATGTCAATTTTAAAAAATCATGACTTGCTTTTGCAGGTGAGAATGAGAGAGAGAGAGAGAGAGCACGGCGAAGAACATGGACGTCAATGCATGTCCAAAAAGTAAATATACTGGAGTATTTAGCAAAACATAAGTAAAGTTAACAAGAATTGAAGATTGTCTCCAACTTTGGTGTTTGTACTTTTTTTCAACTTTGACTTTTTGAATATTTTTTTTAAAAATTTAAAATTAATACAATTAATTGGCGCATAAATTATATTATCAGATTCATAATTTTTACTACAGGCTATAGTCAATTACTACGTGTAACACAAAACATTTATTTTAAATTATTCACCGAACAAAAGGATGACAAATCCAATTTCCCCATATTTAATTGGCGTTGGAGCACTGAATTAAGTAACAAATGAAACTACATGCATCCAAAAAATTAAATTAATATCAAAATTATGGGTGACGAAGTCTCCAAATTAGACAAGCTAGTTAGGTCATAGGTGAGGCCATCTCCAACATATACATAGTTAAAAGCTGTCCCACTTCATTATAAGAGCAGAACACCAAACTTTACCGGAGCTTTAATTTGAAAAGGAGACATGTCACAAAACCAACTCATGTGGCAAATTACAACAACTAAAATAGGCTGGTTTTCCGACCCAACACAAAACTTGTGTTTTTTTTTTCTCCTACTTTCGTTTCTTACTTTTGGCTTTTACGTAATTGTCTACATTGTTTTATAGCCGAATTAGGTTATACTGCACATCATTGTTTAAGAGAATGTGTACGTAACTCTCTATCAACCTTTTTTCTTTATTAATAAAATAATTATTTTGTTCCATCAAAAAATTTCATTTGTCAAAAAGAAAAAATCTATACGAAAAGAATGTTCTGTATTTTATATTGACTGTAGTATATAAAATGAAATAATGTTTTAAAAATTTTATCATTTTAATTTTATTGTTGTGTCACAATTTTTTAAACTAACAACTTAGTATTATTTTAAATATAAATATAAAATAAAATTTACCTAATTTTGTAGATTACAATCTTTACATTCCTTAAGTGAACAACGCCTAATTAATTTCAAAATGGATGCACTCAAATTAGCGGTTACGTTACGTGTATATACAATCTTGACTCTTGAGGCCCCTAAAATTTTATCTACACGTAATAATAACACCTAACAACACGTGAATGAATCATGAATGGGGGGTGCCTGCTCCAAATGGAACGAAACAAGACAATCAAACACAAGATGCATGCAATTGAATATTCCATACATGCACCTATCTCCCTCTCTGAGACTGAAAGTAGCATTTAATTTTGACTTTTTATATTATAATTTATTGAAATTGTGAATATTATAACAAATATGATAAGTAATTAACTACCAAATTGAAAGCAGGAAACCTGAGATTAGTCTGAACCTCATACATAATTAAATTAATCATGCATGCATATGTGTAAATCATCATTTCATAGTGCCTTGTTTCACATGTTCTATTTTACTTAAATAAAATCACCAGTTTATTGATTATTTTTTTTTTCCAATTATAAGTAATTAAGATATACACATTGGGTAACAGATTTTTATTTTATTTTATTCTATTTTTTTTAAAAAAAAAATTTGGGCGACCGATAGTGATCTTCATTGGGACACATGCAGATACCCAGCTAGCTTTTGGGGCCGACAAATTAAGACAGTTATAGCACGCGGACTTCAAAAGGTAATAGCAATCCTGAACGGATGAACACCAACACGGGTATCACAAAACAATACTCCTACTCCACACGATAAACCAACATTTATGAATTATATACTGCAGTGCCTATATATGTTCCAAAACAAAAATATAAATCCTATCGCCAAATATTTTATTTCATAAAAATATTTCTTTTTATTGATAATAGTATAAATAATATAACATTATTAAATTTATTATTTTAATTTTTTTTTTACTAAATTAACAGTTTATTATTTTTAAATAAATATAAAACAAAAATATCGTTTAAGTTTATAAATTTTATATACGAAACTCTTCTTTTTGTGTATCGAAGACGTTAGTACTTAGTACTACGTAAGTTTCATAATCACTGGCAGACATCCCATGCGAAGCCGAACCGGGGGTGGGTAGCGGCAATTGGGTAAGGCAATAATAATATTTCCTCAGTTTTCAAATTAGAGATCTTTTTATTTTTGTTTAAAATTTAAAGATATATTTTAATTAAATCATAAAGTAACATAAAATTTTTAACATGTTATCTTTTTTATTATTAAATGATTTGTAGTATCATGACACAAGTACTGCATTTCTAGTTATGCATTTTCCGTTAATTAATTATCAAGCAATTATAACTATATTTCTAATTAATGTTATGATTTATATTATTTTAAATTTCATTATATAAAAATGTGTATCTGATTTTTGTACAAAAGAAAATATTTGGTAGTGATTAGTGAAGGATGATTTTGTCTATACAAAATCATATACTCCTGTAAGAAGAAGAAGAGATAAAACTAAGGGAGAGAGAACATCATTTCAAAAATGATGTTCGACTCTTGGATATCCACTGCTTTTGTTTCTTATTCTTTAAATACTCCATACTACTATTTATGTGGCTGATTTCCATACAAATTATTTTAGTGGAGTTCCCCTTTTTTATCTTGTGATGGGCATGGGATGGTGGCCGGTGGGTCATTCCCCACTTCAACATTGCTGTTGGAAGGATTTGATATATATATATATATATTAGTTAATTTTCAGTATCTTGAATTTAAATGGATGCCCACATATTTTAGGTTCCATATATGCTTGCGGACCTTTTTTGACTTTTGAGTGCACAAACTCCGAATTAAGAAATTTCAGAAAGTATACTTTTCAAAAATTCCAGCTATATATTATAGAATTCAGCCTTTTTAGAAATAAAATAAGTAGAATATTCCCACAGTGTAGAATCATCACACAATGTAGTTGAGAATGTGTGATAGTGTTCAACTCAAGATCACTTCTTTCTTCTATAGCCTATGGGAATAAAATTATAAAATCAAATTGATCTAAGCATGTTATCCGCAAAAAGTAATATTTAAGAAAACAGTAAGACAAAATAAATAATATTTCATCCTTTTTAAAATAAAAGATAAACTTAGTAAAAATGTAATGTAAGGAAATAGCTTATCATCTTGATAAATAATGCACTCGCTTACACGTTTATTCTTTCAGAAGCCATTTTATTGATTTATTTTTACCCAAAACTAAAAATTATTTTACTCTTATATATTGGAGCCAATGCGAATGGGTACTCTTTATTCTTTTCCGAAGTGGAGAGAGAAATAGTTGGTAGGACTATGGCTTTGATGGGCCGATACATAAATTGTCTTAAGCCCATCTTGAAAGCTCGGCCATCATTTTCAGTCCATAACTGTAATACCCCGAATCCGCTACAGACTCGAAGTGCTACACGCCGCAAACCTAATTGCCCGCAATGCAACAATATCAATAGCGCAGCCCAAACAAAATAATTCAACAATAATCTTAAATTAAACCCAACAATAAACATCTTTCAAATCCATTTTCAAATGAAAAACCACCAAATATCAAAATCGAAAATGGAAACGCAGCTCCCCGAAAATAAGAGTCTTATTACAATTTCAACGACAAAAGAAGAAAATATCTTAAACTAGCTCCAACCATCCAAAGCATATCAAACAAGTGTTTCGCTATCAATAATGAGACCTGTAAAAATTTATGTAAGGGGTGAGCGATAAAGCTCAGCAAGTAGCAATCCTTCCTATCTAGCCGGATCAAGTACAATTTACAAAAATACTTTTTCGAAATATCTTTTTGCTCAATAACAATAGTATATATGCTTTCAAAATTAAAACAATTCAAAAATGATTTCAATGTATACAATATATCTTTTAATCTACAACCCTAGCGACTAAGGTTACAATAACCCTGTAACACGACCCAAAAGTTTTATAGTGTCAATGTTCACGCACTCTACTAAGGTATCTATAAAAATACACGCTCTCCGAAAGGCATCTAAAAGGTGTGCGCCTTAGTAGGTCCTATATTAGATCCGGAACTAAACGTAAACAATAACGGGTTCTATACATAGTCGGACTGAGAATTTCAAAAACGTTTCACAATCTCATCGATATTCAAAACTATACTTATTTCACAGTTCAAAACCATATAATCTCATTTCACAGTTCAAAAATAAATACTTGATCCGAAGTTTGAAATAAAGAACATAACATTTTATTTTAAATGGAAGCCTTAAATAAAATATAACAATTTTGAAACAGTAGATTTAGGCATCCGAGTAATAATTGAGTATATATAAAAATAAACGATAATTTTAAAAACACTAAATAGTTCGAAAAGCCACTTACTTTGATATTGCGAAATACTAAAATATTAGCCGAACAAATCCTAAATATAAATTTATAACAAACAGAAATCATTAGAATAAAATATCATACCTCAAACGTATTTTTACATCATATCTTACACACATTGATACTTATTATTTATCTATTAATTCAGTTTGTATTTAGTTAACATACTAAAATTATAATATTTTCGTGAAATTATATTTGTGCTCAGTCCATGGAGACGACTTCACATCTATTTCTCCACTGCCCAATTGCTGTTGAGTGTTGGAGACTTTCAGCTTTACTGCTTCCCTCTCTCAATGGTGCTAATATTATCCAATGGATTGAAGCTCTTATGATGGGCAACAATATTGAGGCCATCCAACTGTCCTGTGTGCTTTTATGGTCTCTATGGAAGAATCGTAATGATGTGGTTTGGAAAAACTTGCGTAAATGGCCTTCGACGATTGTAAACCTGGCTGGCTCTTTTCTTGCTCAATGGCAACATGCCCAAATCCTCATAAATGGTGACCTACTCCCTGATCAAAACTCCGGCGTTGTGAGCTGGTGCAAACCTGTCTGCGGTTGGCTGAAATGTAATGTCGATGGAGCTGTGTTCTCATCAGAAAGTAAGTTGGGTTTTGGCATGGTTCTTCGCAACTCTGAGGGGACGATGATAGCAGCTCGATGTGGTTCAATTTCGGGTCCTGCAGATTCTGTTTTGGCTGAGGCAGTCAGTTTTAGGGACGCTTTAAGTTGGCTTAAAAGTCTTGGTGCTTCACAGGTAATTGTTGAATCCGACTCTTCCATGTTAATACAAGCTATTCAGGCTTCCTCTTCCCCTCCGAATTATGTGGGTTTGGTGGTGAATGAATGTAAGGATTTGGTTGCTTCTATAGTCGATTGTCGCATCTGTTTTGTTAGGAGGTCAGCGAATTCTGTTGCACATCTCTTAGCTCGTGCTTCGAATTCTATGTCTGATGTCCAGGAATGGGGTTCTATTCCCCCTCCTTTTATTTGTAATGCTCTAAGCTTTGATCTTCAGTTATAAAATTCAATTTTTCCTCAAAAAAAAAAAAATACTATAACTTTAAAATAAAAATAAAAATTATTTTGTGTAATTAGCTTATAATCCATTTTGTTATACTTACAAATCAATATATCTACCTAACCATGAAAGCACCAGTACATATACACATAATTACAACAACCTGCCATGATACATATGAATCAACCTATAATTGAAAAAGAAAGATTTATGTTTATCTTTTTGAGTTTTTCTCTTTTCTTCTTTGTTATGCAGTATTCTAAAGCTAAATAGTTTTTACGTTCTTCTCTCTTTAGTTGTTTAAATATATTCAATTCCTTTTGCAAAAATAAGTTACCAAGTAAAAGAGTCCTTTTAAAATTTAAAAGGTTGTTACAATTTTAAATGACTTATCTTATCTTTATAGAATTTAGATATGCATTAAAAAAATTTTTATTAGTTACACTTCTATTATCTAATTATTTTATTATTATTATTATTTTTAAACCGGGTATTATAATAACGATTGGGAATATATTTGAGTAACTGGGCGGGTCATTCACTGCTTGCCCTAATACCCGCCTTGCAATCTGTTCCAAACATGTTAGAGATACTTGTTGTATATATGAATTCCGATTAAGTATTTCCTTGTGCACAAATGTATCGTACTAGAACGGGTTGCAGCTAGCAATTATACTTAAAAAAAATAAAATATTATGCCATTTTATATTAAGTATTATCATAAATAGAACTTTTTTATGAAATATATTTTTTCTATAAATGAAATTCTGATACGTCATCAATTCATCGTCTTGTTAAAGCACAATTCATCGTCTTGTTAAAGCAACTGGGCAGGTATCATACTTTAAAAGCAGTGGCGAAACCAAAACCTCAACTGGGTGGGGTCAAAAATTTCTGATCTTACAAATGATTTAGCGGGGATTTGAGGGCTCATTCGAATCAATTTTTTTAGATAATTTTGTACTTTTCGGCCGATTACATATGTAAAACATGTATTTGGACCAACATGATATCTTTAAAACATAAAAGGTAGGTCCAACCCAAGACCTCTTTTTACACTTATATGTCAATTACTCTCGAAGGCTTGAACTCTCCTTTATTTATAGAACAAAGGTAGGATAAGAGAGGGTTTTCTAGACGATGTGAGACTCTGTTACAATGTGAACTATTGTAAAGCTTTCTATCCAAACCATTTTCACAAACTGTGGTGATCCCACTTGACATGAAAATAGAAAATTAGTACTCCATTCGTTGACAAAAAAATAATACAGATGAAAATTAGTACTCTCTAGTCCCTTCCTTCATATAAGTATTGAGGAAGAAAATTATATTAATTAATGAATGTTTCATGGGCATGAATTGAATGAAGCAATCATTACTGAGCTAAAGTCTACCCACCAAATTTATGCTATTGTGCTGTGTGTGTTGTGGATGTCATTTGAAGTGGATGTCCATCCCATATCGGATATGAAATGTTATAACTCCGAGTTCACTAAGTATTTATATGACAGTCATTTGTTTTTTTATTTATTACTTGGACGGTTGAAGTCCCACATTGTTTAACAATGTAATCTTATTCTACATTTGTTTTATAAATTGAGGAGAGTTCAAGTATAAATTTCAATGGGGACCCAAAAAATTTATTACATCATAAGTATAAAAAAAATAAAATTGAGTGGGGTCAATTGACCCATATGTTGTACATGGCTTCGCCACTGTTTAAATGGGATAACATGGTTGTAATTGTCATACTAAGTTCGTACCATGCAGGGTCAAAAATGAGATAATCTTGGGACGAATTTTTCCATTTCATCATTTTTTGTTAATCAAAATATGCCACATCCAACTAGTTTTGGCTCCAACCACCTCATTATTTTCCTAATCCTTTAGTGTACCACATCCAAGATCACATTATTGTTTTGTCCTTTTTGGCAAGATTCTTCTTTCTGTTTTCCATATATAGAATTGGTCACTATGGTATATACTATATACTACATAAATGAGTATCTCTTAGATATCTATATATGAATGTATGATACTTATTAGCATATATAATATCGATCAGTCATGAGGTTCAAATTTTACTTCGTCTTGATACACATATTTGTAGGTTTGCGCATTTGCATCAATATGTAATTAATAAGCCATATATGTCTTTCACTTGGATATCTCAACAAATAAATAATAAATAACATCTTCAATTTCACGTATTTATTAATTTTCATACATGCATGCATATACACACATATCAATATATCCCCCTTAGCAGTTAGCCAGTCAGTTGTCCAAAAGTGGGATACTTTGTAGGGATCTAAAGAAATTTTCAGGATCAACTTTAGATTTTACTTGTGCCAACCTCTCAAAGTTCCCCTTAAAGTACTTTTCACCCCAAACCTTAGCCTCCGCGTACTTTGCATTACCAACGGGTGGGTTTGATCCGATATCCAGATCCTTATAGTTGACATAGCAACCCCTCGGAGCCTTGCTAACATATTGCTCCATATACGCGTACACCTCATTCACCCAATTGAAGTTCCTGGTTCTTTCGGTTTCATTGTTCACTGCCCATTTTTGTAAGTACTGTACGTTGAATAGAGTTCCTTTTCTATGTGGAAAAGGAAGTGCAGATTCCGGAATCTCGTCCATTTTGCCACCATAAGGCTCAAATATCACCAACAAATCGTACTCTGGTTTTGACAATTTGTCCAGTAATCCTTGAATTCCACTCTCCGGGATGACTTGTGTCACAAAATCCGATTTACCTTTGTAACTGGTTTTCCAGGCATCTGTTCTGTTTAAAAGTACTTCCAAAGAACCATTTGCTCTTCTGCCTGTAACAGCCATGGTGGCATTGATCCAAGGGTAGTCATGAGCGTTAATATCTGTGACATTCAACTCCGGAAATTTCTCGTTCAGCAATGCGAGTAGTTCTGACTTAGGGCCCATATATTGTGAGTTAAAGTCAGCATTCACATCCTTAGATGTTGCGTCGTATTTCAACAGGATCCTAATCAACAATTCTTGTGGAAGTGTAGGGGCGAGAGTTTGCCACTTGGCGATGATTTGGGGAAGGTTCCCTTGTTTCATGGGTACCCTTTTGTTGAAGAACGTGACAGCTGGCGGGACTCGAACAAGTCTGATTTGCCAGGCCGTTACCACCCCGAAGCTACCTCCTCCGCCTCCCCTAATGGCCCAAAAGTAATCCTCTCCCATTGCTTTTCTGTCAAGGATTTCTCCGTTTGCATTAATTACACGAGCATCCAACACATTATCGGCTCCGAGCCCGTATTTTCGGGTCAGCATGCCCATTCCTCCGCCGGAAAGGAAGCCGCCAATTCCAACACTAGGGCATGTCCCGGCGGGGAATGCATGGACCGGACTAGCCTGAGAAATTTTATAGTAAAGCTCCCCTAGGGTTGCCCCGGTTTGGACCCAAGCGGTTTCTTCGGTTAAGTTAATCTTTATGTCCCTTTGGTTTACCAAATCAATAATGATGTATGGCTCGGTGGCTATGAACGAGAGGTTCTCGTAGTCGTGGCCACCGCTCTTGGGCCTGGCTAGCAGGCCGTTCTTTTTAGCGCACACAACAGCGGCCTGGGTTTCGGCCTCTGTGCTCGGGGTAACAATGATAACGGGTCTTGGTGTGGTTGAGCTATTTAGCCATCTGGTGTTTTGTTGAGCATGTTCAAACAGATTTGGAAAATTTGGAGAATCTGGGGCGAATAAGTTTGCTTGGTTGACCCCAGCCTGTTGCATGCATTGTAAGAATTGATCGTAACTTGGATTACAAGTTACTTGGTTTAATGAAACTGAGAATAAAAGTAGTGAAAGGAGTGCAAAATAATTTGCAACCATTTTGGCTCCCTTAATTTGTGGCCACAAGATCACCAGGGCTTAAGGTTTTGAGTACCTTAATTTGGGGTGATCCTTGCCTGTAATCACAGAAGGGAGTGAAGAAAGGTTTCTTCCTTGGCTTGTTTTTATAGGCGGGTTGGGGGGGGGGGGGGGGATTGGCTGGGGCGTTGGGGGGTTTAGAATGTGTGGAGATGCATATTTACCTCTAATCCTATGAATGCATGCACGTAAAGATCATTTCCTTTGGCAACGCGACCTTCTAGTCCGTATTCATCTCCAGCACACAAATTAGTAGCACCTAAGCTAGCTCGTCCAAAAATAGAGGAAGAATGACTTAATTTTTTGAAAAATAAATAAACAAATTCAACCATCTTTCTAGAAAGGTGATCAATCTCAAATTAAAGAGTACAATATTTAACATAAAACAACATCATTCTTTAGTATCAGGGCAAAAAAATTATTTATTATGTAATTACTTTGTAATTAATTAGCATCTACACCCATGCAATGCAAAGCAAGGGGACTTAGTTTAGATCATAATGCTATTAATATTTACTATATTTTGTATAAATATAGTATTAGATTTATTAGTTAAAATGATACTCATAAAAAAATATTGTATTTCTTAAATTATATTATCTAAGCAATACTTTTTCTATTTGACTTTATTTGTCCTAATTGACTTTTTATATTAAAATTGATCAATTTTAAAATTAATAATTAAACATATATTTCAAAAATAATTTAAATCAAATAAATTGACTTTGATATTATATTCCTTGTATTTCCTTATGCCATAAGACCTCTTTATCCCAATGAAATAATAACTATGTGAAAAGTAAATCAATGCCAAAATAGGGTTAAATACACTTTTTCTCACTCTACTCGATCTCGGTTTACAAATGCATTACTGTACTGAACTTTTTTACGGTCAACTCATTGAACTGTAAATTTTTTACAAAAATTCGAAAAGCTGTCTACTCTGTTAAAATATTAACAGCAAATCTATGTGTCACATGCATGGTATGCTGACAAGGAGAGATAAGCTGAGCTGAATAATTAATTAAATTAAATTATACTCAATTCTATAACAAATAGTTAAACAAAATATAAATCAAATTAATATACGTAACAAATAATTAAATTAATAATAAAATATATAAATTAAATAAATTAATAATAAAGTATATTAATTCAATTAATTAAATAAATTAATAATAAAATATATTAATGTATAATTTTTACAAATGTATTTATATAAAATTAATGAATTCATATTATTTTTTAAGTTTTAAATATTTTAAGTTATCTTTAAAAATATAAAATTATCTAATATTTTGAAATGGAGGGATTATTATTATTATTATTATTAATGTTATTGTTATTGCCTTTTTCTTCTTCCCCGGTAATCCTTCTATCGCTGTTGTTTCATTCTCGCAAATTCCAACAATTTCTTTTCTCACTTCACACTCCAAACTCTCATGGTTTTATCAAATCTGATTTAGGCTTCTTGCCAATTAATAAACTAAATTCAAACAAAAAATCCCCAATTTTATGTACTGTAAATTCCATAGATATAGATAGATTTTTATCAATTCCAACTAAAATTTAATCTTCATCGAGGATTCAAAGTGAACCTGAATCAAACCCAAATACCAAAAACTATTATTGTTAGTCGATTGAAAAACTTTAACCTAAATTAATTTAGAGCAAATCAGATCTAGAGAGAAAATAGTACCAAACCAGCCGTTGTCACACCAATATGTGGGTCTACAAAATTTTAAATCCGAAACTCATCTACTTTGCAAAATCTTAAATCCGACATCGAAGAAAAGTTCTTGTTCGTTATCGGCAGTGGCAAAATTAATTAAAAACTCATGGAACAAAGAAGGCTTAAAAGAAGAGAAGCAACAACCATATTATACTTGTCTCGCTATTGCTGTCGGGGCGCAACTTTGATCTTGTTGGATTTTTTATCTTTGGGTCATGTATTTGATAATGGAGATGGAGATGATATTTTGAGGATTTGAGCTGTTGATAAAGGATAATGATGATTAAATCCTTATTGGTAATTTGCAAAAGAGAAAATGGTAAGAGTTATTGCAGATATGATTTGATTTTTATCATTAACCTTTTAATTTGTTTAATTATGATTTATTTATATTTTAACTTTGTAATATACTAAAAATATATTGTTACCTTCTTTACTAACTTTTTTGTTTCTAATATATTTTTATTTTATAGATTGTAATTCCACCTTGGCAGTGGCATGGACAAATCTGTGAGAGGCACGTGAAAAACTAAATAAAATTATATATTTTTATTTTTTGCCGTGAAAAGTCAACTGGTTTGAACGGATTTTGTAACGTTTTGTTAAAGAAATATAGTACAGTGAGTGGAATGGAAAAAAAAATCAGTTCAGTGAAGCATTTGTAAACCGAGGTCGAGTAAAGTGGGAAAAAGTATATTTAACCTTGCCAAAATATAACAAAGCAAGTATTAAGTCGTTCTAGTTAGTTCCGAGTTAATTCGACAGTCCAACTTTGATGACTCGATAGCCCAAAAGTTTTTTTTAACTTTCCTATTTTGCTAATTGAATTAGCTAAAAAAAATTTGGATTTTTCTAGCTTTCTTATCATAAAATTTGAGATTCTCAATTTTTTTTAGTTATCCTATTTAGCCAACCCAACCGTCCTTGAAAGAACCCTACAAAATACTTAACTTTTACTCCATATAATATTTATAAGCATACATACAACCAAGTAAAGATTACTAATATATATGACTCTTAATATTTCATGATTTATGAATCTAATTAGTAGAACTTATCTACTTCAATTAACTCTAATTCACTATAAATAACACTCTACTTACACACCTAATTACACATAAAAATCTCCCAAGCTCATTATGGATCAGCAAGGTTGTGTTTGATAAAATTGATGATTAAGATCTGAACAGTTTAGACATCTGAATAATATAGAGCATCTGAATAGAATTGTATCTGAATGAAAAAATGTTGTTTGATAATTATTTTTTCAAAATGTCTAAATAACATGTTTTTACAATTTTAACCCTTAAAAAAAAACACAGCTGCACTGCAGCTTCTTCTTCTCGTGAATAGAATGAAGCCCTCTTAGAATTGACTTTGTGCATCGTTGGACTTCAAATTCCGGCAATTGGCCATTGATGGAATTCTTAAGCTTGTCAGCTAAATCCCCACCATAAGCATACTCCAACAATACATTATACAATTTCTCACCATTTTCTAGAGTGAAACTGTCACCATAACACTGAATAATTTGTAAGTAAACTCTGAGCTCATCCAAGATTAGCTTTTCATTCATAAGCGAAGCAGAGTGTAAAACACCACAAGACTTTACCGCCATTAATGAAGGATTTTGAAGCTTCTGGCTTCTGGGTATTGCTAAATTGACAGTGCCAAAGCTTCCATGCCCAATTCTTTGACCTCGAATCCACTCCATGGGTTTGAAATCGCCTCCCCCCCGAATCCACTCCATGCCCAAAACTTCCATGCCCAATTTTTGGTTTCTGAAATCGCCTCCCCCCCGACCCCGCCCCCGCCCCCGCCTGCTCCCCCCCTCCCCCCCCCCCCCCCCCCCGCGCCGGCCCCCTCCTCCCCCCGCCCCCGCCGGCTCCCTCCCCCGCCTCTCTCTTCTCCTGTCCTATGGTGTTGTTGGTGGTAGATTCGGTAGTGGTGATGGTAGATCTGATGTTGGTGTTAGTAGATCTGATAGTGGTAGTGGCGGTGGCGACACCGGTGGCAGGTTGCAAGTTGAGGTGGATAGAAAAGTAAATAATAATATTGAAGAGGGTATTTTTGTCTAAAAAATAGTTAAAGTCATTCAGACATGCCTTTTAATAATATAGACTTGATTTTGTATCTTAACCGTTTAGAGGCATTAAGAGGTAACAAAAAAAACAAACAACTACTTGCCTCCTACCGAATAAGAGGCAGTCTATTAAGAGGTATTAAGTGGTAAACAAACAACACCCAAGTTCCTTTGAATCAACTATATTAAAAAAATAATAAAATAAAATAATTTTACTATCAAAGTGAGAAACACTTGAATTTGGAATGAAGTAAATACAAAAACAAACAAGATTGATAACACCAACACTATCTTATTAGGTGAAGATATATATATATATATATATATATATATATATATTTATCTATCAATCTATTAATCAATTTCTCAATCTGTAAATACTACGTGCATTAAAAATGTTACAGATTATTTCATTCCAATCACACATAATTCACAAATACTTTTGACTCAAAGTTCCAATCATAAAAAGCAATTTCATGAAAAAATTACTAACAAAAAATGGTGTCTATTACGTTTTGCGCAAAAAAAAAAATACACAATAAATCGTTTCATTATTTTTAAATTTACCTGTGCAAAGCACATGTTATCAAGCTTAATTTAAATTAATTAAGCATCCATCAAATTCTTGCTCGCTTGACTTCCTTTCTCCTCAACATAAACCCACCTTCACCCCCAACACAACAGAATTAATACACGATGCTCTTTCAAACAACATAAAAACAAATGATGAGAGTTCTTTACATTAAGATAATAGAAGATTAATCAGACTGAAGAAGGAATAACACCCACTACATAAGCCTAGATTTGTATTTATAACTTTCAACAAAATTCCCTCAGCAAAGCTGGACATAATACAAAAGGAAAATTGAGACTTTCGAGTAATATATCAACACCATATACTGTCACCTACACATTCTTGTCTCCCTTTTCAAATATAACTCCTGTTATGCTGTCAAAATACTCCACACTGGAGCATGGAAACAAATAACACAATGCGTCTGGTAATCTGGTAAGGTAATAGTGTTAATGAAGACATCTGGAGGAGGAGGGGGGGGGGGGGGGGGGGGGGGGGAGGGGGGGGGGGGGGGGGGGGGGGGGGGGGGGAGGGGTTCACCCTCTGCTGCTGCAGCCATCTTATTTGTACCATCCAATGAAGACCCATCTAGAAGCAGAAGCAACAACCTATAACCTGTGCCAAATATATAAATATGACTCTTGCTATAATGCTAATATATATATATATATATATATATTATGAACCCGTATGAAATGTAACTCTTTCTTGATACATCTTGAACCTTGAACTATAGACTAAGTTGGAATTTTTTTTTTTTTAAATGCAAGTTATAATGAACCCTATACAGCAATGTTACACGTTACACCTATTTGATAAAAATTTATAAAATTCAACCTTTCACAAAACATCCTCCTGAATGTCCATGGTTCAAATAACAGCTACATGGGCTTGGTAGGGGAACACGACCAGTCCCATCAAGAAGAGGACAAGTCCAGCAATAACTACTAAAATGATCATATGTAAAGACTACAGTTGGTTGAAATTGTAATATTCCCTCAGTCCAAAAAAGAGTCCTGTTTGACTACTTCACTTGATCATTATGCACACCAAGCTTTGCTTGGACACCATATAAATAATCTTCCGGATGATTCGCTTTTTAAAATATTAAAATTTAAGACTAGGGTTTGTTATTCGGGAAAGTTACAGGAGGAAAATAGACGTCCTAGAAAACCTTAATATGCATGTAAGAGAAAAAATCAAGAGGTCAAATGAGAAGATCAATACCTATATGTATGAGGAGGTACTAAGTTGAGAATCAGGTTAACATGGGATTAAGCAGGAGTTCACCACATGGGTAAATGAGTATTTTAAAAGATGATTTTTATACAAAATAAATAATGCCACTCTCTTCTTCTTTTCTTGAAATGGAAAACTTAAAAGCTCAACAGATAATGATGATCAGCAACAATGTTCCAATTGAATTTGGCAACTAATATTTAGAGGATAACCTAACTGCAGTTTAGATCTCAGAATCTGTAGAATTTGTCTATTGCATTACGTATACTGCACAACAAAGTTAAATTGTTTACCCTATCGCGGAACTCAGCGATTCAAGTCTACTTACCTCCAACTAGTTAATTTAAATCATATAAAGATATAAGATAGCCCAAAAGGACCAAACTTTTAAGATTCAATGGTCCCATCTTTGGTGCAAGGAAATAATATTGTTTACATATTTGGACACCGTGTTTCCATACAAATCTTCTATTCTTATCCTTAGTTTGACAAATGGACTAATGCCAGTTTTTCATCAATCAGAAAGAGGGGGTGACTATGATCTGTTGGGGCCGCTAAAGAGAAATGGACACGAAAAGCAAATTATAATTTTTCTAGAGCACCTAGGGGATGAAATGAGAAAGACAACCCCATGTTTAAGGTTCGAAATTAATATTGTGAATTATATAAAAGAACAAGATTAGTGTCAACTTCTCCAAAATCATTTGTTAGGCTGAATTGGTTGATAAATAGATCAATACCACACAGTGAACTATTTGTAAGCCTAAACTAGTAATCAAGCTTTCTTTTTTTAATAGTAGCTAGCTTGCAGACTAAATGGGAAGATATGGGCAATGTTAGCTGGCGAACAAGTAGTAGGATGCAAAGTGACTTTTGAGACCTCCTGCGCGCCAAATAGTCTTAAGGATAAGTTCACAAGGGTTCCATCATTAGTTCCAGTCAGTAGTCCTGTATGAGGGTCAAACCTGGAAAGTTACAATGCACAAAGAATGACAGTAAAACGTAACAATACATCACCGAAATTCAGAGTTTCACGCAATAATTTATGAAACGTAGGCAAGAAGATAGAAACTTAAAAGGCTATCTTGGGGGTTAAATATATTTTTCCCCACTCTACTCAACCTCGGTTTACAAATGCATTATTGGATTGAATTTTTTTACAATCGAATCAGTGAACTACAAATATTTATCAAATCGTTACAAAATCCGTTAAATGAGTTGACTTTTAACAGATAGGTATATATGACATCAGATATGACCTACCCCACATCTAATTACACATCATTTACTTCACGTGAGTTAGTCCTGGTCATGGCCACGGTGGAAACTCAGTGATTAAAACCCATTTGGTCCACTAAAGGCCAGACAAAGACAGAAAGTAAAAGCGCGCGAAAGAGAGAAGGAGAGAGAGATTGAGACGCGAATTTGTCATCTTGTTGGCGAATCTTGTTCTTTGATGCAAATCTTGTTCTTGGATACGAATCTGCTAGTGCGAATCTTCTGTGAGGTATGCTAGATTTCTTTAATTTTGGGTTTGTGGACATATGTTGGGAATGGGTACAATTAAATTAGGGGTTTTTAATCTGTTGTAGCCATGTTGTTTGTCTTTATGTTTTCTCCATATTTCTTGACTTTATATATCCGACATGTGGTCTATGGGGTTGATTTTTGCCATTGTTGTCTTCTGCGGCCCCCCATGTTCTGTATATTGTTTGTATACATAGTTGGGTTATTGGAAATTAATGATCTTCGATTAATCTATATTCCCCACTACTGTTGTTGGTAAATAAATAATAATTTTTTAATTTTTTTTGTATTTTTTACGTTTTCAAATAATGAGTGATGGAATTTGTCAATTGCATGTTCACTATGGGGACAAATTTGTTCATCAACCTAAAAATAAGTACAAGGGAGGTAAAGTTAAAATTTATCCCCGTGTTGATGTTGATTTCATCTGCATGACTGCAATTAAGCCATTTGTTGAAGCTTTAGATTATGATAACAATGCTAAAGTTTGTTTTAAGAATAATGGTCAAACTAGTGAAAATGGTTATAGATTGGTGCATGATGATGCCAGTATTAGAGACATAGTAAAAATGTGTCTCCCTTTTGGTGTGATTGAATTTTTTGTTGATCATGTACTTATGAATGAAGGAGTTGTGAATGAACCACATGTTGTGAATGAACAAGTTGCAACTACTATTACTGAACCCCCCCCCAATACAGAAGATAATAGCAAGGGGAGTACTAGTGCAAATGCTAAGCTGCAGAAGTCGAAGAGAACTAAGAAGAGGACAGGTAAGAATAACAAGAGCAATCAGAAGGAGAGTAAAAATACTAAGACGAGTAAGAAGAAGGAGACTATGAATAATCAGAGGAGGAAGAGTAATAGAATTAAAATGAATAAAAAAACAAATAAAAAGAGTGATGATACACCAATTATGTTTGGGGACTCAGAAAGTAGTGATGCACAAAGTGACAGTGAAATATGAAGTAGTGATGAAGAATTATTAGAGGCTAGTAGGAGGTGCAGGGAGTACAAAACAGAGATGGCTAGAGTTGAAACTGAGGTAGGTGATGAAACTAACTTTGTTGATGGGGATGCAGGTGATGGTAATACTGAGGGTGTTAAGGGTGATATAGTTGAGGATACTGTTGAAGGTGATGTAGTTGAGGGTGATGTTGAGAGGGCAGGTAAGGGTGAGGAGGCTGATGAAACTAGGAATGAGGGAGATGATGAAGGGGCAGAAGTTGGTGAGGCTGAGGGTGATAGGTTAGTATATGAGGTTATTGAAGAGGTTGATAGAAATAGTGAGGGAGATAATGTTAGTGACTCTGATGATGATAGTGACTAGCACAGTGAATATGAGGATAGTGATGTATTAAGGTCCCCCTCAGAGAGTAGTGAAGATGAGAACCTTGGCTTTGTGAGTCCCCCTATAAAAAAGATAAAGCATGTACATTGTGATGTTTTTAGCCCAAAAACAAAATGAAAGCATATAAAGTTTGTAAAATATCAAAATTTTGCCAATTTCAATGAATTCAAGACTACCGTTAAAGACTATTTAATTGCTAATGGCAGGAATTTATGGTGCAAGGTAAACGACAAGGAAAAAGTGCATGTTAGGTGTGATAAGGGCTGCCCTTAGAAACTGTGGGCCAATTATATTCAAGGGACTGAAAATGTTCAAATAAAGTCAATATTGGACACACATAATTGTGTCTACAGTTTTAAAAATAAGTTGGCATAACACCAAGTTTTTGGCAGAGTTTTATGGAAATAGGATAAGGAAAAATCCAAGCTGGAGATTGAAGGACATACAAGAAGAAATTAAAATCAAGTTGAAATTGGATGTAACACTTGTGAAGTGTATGGGGGTGAAGAATTTAGCTTTGGCAAGTATACATGCAGTTATGAATGAACTTATTTAAGAGTATGGGATTTTAGGGTTGAGATTAAGAGAAGTAACAAAATGAATACGGTCGACATCAAAATCACTAGGCTTACTCCTGAAGATGAGGTCAGGTTTAAGAGATTTTATGTCTGTTATGACAGCTTGAAGAAAGCTTGGAAAAAGGGTTGTAGGCCAATTCTTGGATTGGATGGTTGTTTCTTAAAAACTGTATGTGGGGGTCAATTATTATCTACAGTGGAAAGGGATGGGAACAATCAAATGTTCCCTGTAGCTATGGCTATTGTAGAAACTAAAAATGGTGACAGTTGGAGATGGTTCTTAGAGTTGTTGGCTGATGACCTTAACCTTGATGAAGGCAATAGATTGACTATAATCGGTGACCAACAAAAGGTATATATTTAATATAAATTCCTCTGTTTTACTAATTGCATATGCTTTATTAACTGAGTTTGTGTTATACGGGGTTTGAAGAATGTCATAGGTGAATTGCTTCCTCATGTTGAGCATAGAAATTGTGCTAGATTCATTTATGCTAATTGTAGGAAAAGGTTCACTTCACAGGCACTAAAGAGGGTGTTTTAGGAAGCTGCATGTGCAACCCACGATCAAGCACATAAAAGAAAAATGAGGGAAATTAAGAGGCTTTCTGGCCCTGCACATGATAAGATTGTTGAGCATGATCCAAAGGTTTGGTCTAAAGCTTATTTTGGCACTCATTCAAAGGCTGATAATGTTGAGAATAACATGTCTGAATGTTTCAATGCTTGGATTATCAAAGCTAGGTACATTCTTACTAATTTAGTATGTACATTATTTTTACTCTTACACTTACTCTTATATGCCAATTACATTTACTCTTATATCAATATTTCCTAAGTACTTGCCAGTTCTAACAATGCTTTAGGAAATTCATGATCAAATCATGGTTAGATTGCATTAAAAAAGGGATGCTATGCTTAAGTCAGAAGCTTTAATTTATCCACGAATTAAGAAGAAACTTGATGCATCCATCATTACCTCTGCCCATTGTGATCCACTTTGGGATGGAAAAATCTCATTCCAAGTCAAAGAGAGAGGTAGAGCATTTAGTATGAATCTTAAGGATATAACCTATGCTTGTAGAGTGTGGGACCTTACTGGTGGAAGTAGTATGCCCCCAAGCCAATCACATAGGATGTTATAAACATTTACTTTGTAATCTTGTTCATTTATTAATAAAAGAATTCATTTAATTAAAGACATACTTTATCCATGATTAATTAGTTGAATTAATTAAATGTGATAAACCCATATTTTTGGAGCAATGATTTTAGAATCATAATGATGATCATGCTAATGAGATCTAAATTCAAGATAGCTCAAAACTAAAATGTTCCCAATTGTTGGATCACTAATGTGAGATTACTGATTCCGGATAGATTGGTACATATTATGCTTGCTCTGTTGAAGAATATGATTGATCTCATAATCATTTGTGTGGAGACATTAAAACAAGTATGTATGTGCTTATTAGAGAATAAGTTCACTGAACGTGACTCGCTTAAAGAACACCTAATGGAGTTTTACTTACCTGATAATAGGAGTTCCTATAGTGATAGTTGTACAAGTGATCCTTAGACTTGAGATCATCATAACACCTTGTGTATTCTGAATTATACTTTGTGATATTCTTTACTATTTCAGAGTATGTTATAGGGTATGTTTGGTATAATAAAGTGTACATAGAGGTAAGTGAATGATCAACAAATGATCTACCACTTCCAGTAAAGGGAAAGAATGTCATATGCGATTTGATATCAGAATGACAACTCAAAAATCCTTGACCAATGTGAATGAAAATTAAAAAAGAGTTTCTAATTTATATTAATCAGAGTTGTGCATTTTAGAATCGAAATGCATATGATTAAATAAATAAGACTTGGCAGTAATTTCATGTCTTATGTTTAATCAGAATGTTGTATGATAGAAGAATTGAATTGAACGGTAACTATTCACGGAATAAGTTCTTTGTGTTCTTTGTAATTAAACGTTGAATTCATATTATTTGGATAGTCATGATACATTATTTATAATGTGTCATTCATGATGTAGAATAAATATTATTTATTTATATTTGAATTAAATGAGTTTAATTCGTTATAAATAATATTAAAATAGTTCTAATTTATTTATTATACTTACCGACTTAATATTAAACCTAGAGTGTCACACTATAAAAAGAAAAATATAATTAAAGAAGTGATTGATTTAATAATAATAAATTAAGTGTATTTAATTTATTAGTGGAATAAATTAAATAGCTTAGTATTTGTATTTAGAGAAATACTAAATTATAAATTAATAAGAGTAGTCTTATTATTATTATAATTATAATTAAATTGGTTAAATAATAATAATTTAATATTTAGAGAAATACTAATATTTATAATTAAGTATTTGAAATACTAAATTATAAATAAATAAGAGGAGTCTTATTATTATTAATTTAGTTCCTAATTAGATTGTGAATTAAATTAAAAATCCTAACTCCTAAAAGGTTTAGGCGAGAGGGTTAACCTATAAATAATAAGGGCCTTATTTGTGATAAAGACTAATGTTATTTTGCAAGTATTCTCTAATTAATACCTAAAGAGTTATGAGAGAGAAAACTAGGGTTAGCCACCAAAGGTCTAGTAGAACCTAAATTCATCTTATTCAATTAATATTCTCTTGGTGGGATCACCTCTTGAGCTTGCATACTATTATAACAAACGTTTGATTTGAGAAATTGGAGAAGAACATGAACGATCAAGGGAAATGAACTTGTAGCTATTCAAATGTTGAATCTATATAGGTATGATCCCTTCTTCTTTAATTTATCTTGAATTAATAATATCGCATAAGGTGATTCCTGAGATTGTAGAAAATTTTAAATTCGATTTATGTTATGCTTTCGCTATTTTACAATATGATTGTATGTATGTTATTGTTTCTGCAAACTTACAACTCGGATCCCATGTTGTCATACTGTCTCAGCAATTCAATCAATTTTTTAAAATCCAATAGACTATGTAGCCCACCAGTATACTAGAGATACTTACCTTAAGACTTAATTATAGGCATACTCTTGAGGTGTTAAATGGTGAAAATTTTTGGGAATTCACAGACTGTGACATCATGTGACCTCCACCAATACCAAAGAAACTGAGAGGCAGACCACAGAGGCTGAGAATGAGAGAAGGCTGGGAAGACAGAGGAAATAATGGTCAAGTGAAGAGGGTGAGTAGAGTAGGAAGGAAAATTCATTGTAGTATTTGTAGAAAGTCTGATCATAGAAGGAACTAATGCCCAGTTAAAGAGCCCAATGCAGATCCCACATGAGAGCAAGTTGAAGAGCCAACTGAACAACCTACTCAAGAGCCCATTGCACAACCTACTGCACTGCCTGGTGTAGTAATTAGAGAATGATACCACATAAATAAAGTCAATATTCCAACACCTAATGTAAGCGTCCATTTAGTATGTACAATATTTGTACTGAAAATGATAAAGACTAACTATGAAATATATTATAGTCCACAGGAAAAGGTAAAGAAAAAATGGGATGCTCTAATGAAAAAGAGAAAGACAAACCCAGACAAATATTTATGTTTGTAAGTAAAGTCATACCTATATTGGTCTACTTTCCATGCTATCATTTTATTGCTCTATTAATTTGGGAGTTTTTTTTTATCTTTTGTAGATGTGAACTCCACGTGTGATGAATACTACTGATTTTCCAACCAATAATACCCCTCCAGTTAGTACCCCACCAAATGAAGCTCACCTTAGTGGAATGGGCTTCCAAACACCAAGTCTCAGCTCAGTTTTTTACTTAATTCAAACTAGAGGAGGGGGAAAAAGGAAGATAAATGTTGGCAGCCAAGAATCCACACGAAGGCCATACAAAATTCCAAGAAAGAAAGGTGGAGCAAAGTTAGATAAAAATTAGGATTCCTATCTTTTGGGACTGGGCTTTGGGAGATTAAGTTATTATCAGTATTTGCAAAGTTAGATGGTATTTTGTATGTGATTATGGTACTGAATGATAGTATTTTATATGTAATTATGCTACTGAATGATGGTCCAGTATTAGCTTAAGGTATATTTTAAAGTGGATGATTATTAATATGGATCGAATATATATATTTTGGAAAATTGAATTATGGTTCTGTGTTTTACTATGTATTCTTACAGTTGGTGAATACATTTTGGTTCTGTAATGCTAGATAATGCATTTTGGTTCTATGTTTTGGTGACTATATATTCTTTATAGAGATTGAATGCTTGGAATATGTAATGCTCTGTAATGAGTTGTTATGGTTCATGACAGGGTACCTATGAATATATATTGTTTTGGTGAATGCATTTTAGTTCTGTAAATGCTCTATAATATGAAATGCTCTATAATGAAGGGTATTTATGGTTCATGCTCTGATTCTGTATTTTTTTAGTTGTCATAATAACTTGTTAGGTGCATAGTTTGGTGCCAAAATTATTAGTCTGCTGAATTCATTTATTGGTGCCGCATTAAACATGAAGTCATAATAAAACAAACATCAATTCAATGTTCTGCTTCAGTTTTGCCAAATAAACATTCAATTCAACACCAAACATACATTCACATTTTTAGCCAAATCACTAAATCAACATTCAATACATACTTGCCAACCATCAAAACCAACCTTAAACATTCAATACATATGTGCCAAAATAACCTTTAATACATACTTTAAACCTTTAGTACATTCAAATATACAAATCTACACATTTGGTTGCAAGACAATGTAAAACAACATCCAATAAACTACTGAACCAATCCATAATTTATTCTCCATCGAACTTTGCTTGTCAATTTTCTTTCTCAACTACTGCACTTGTCTTTGCAGCACCAAAACCTCTTCTTCTTCATTGTTTATCTCACCTTTGCTCATCAATGTGTTCCCAGTTTCCATCTTCTTTATTACTTCCATCAAACTCTCAATTTTTTCATTTCTTCTTTCTATTTTTTCCTTTAGCAGCAATATCACTTCCCTTGATCTCTCTGTAAATGGATGATCACACCATTTAAAGAACCTACAACACAATATGTTATCTTGTAACTAGTTACACACAAATCCAACCATCAAGCCCATAGCCCATATAGCAGATAAGAGTTTAATTACAACATATATACCTTTACAACATACAACAGATATGCCATACCAATTTCATGCTCTGTTGGTCAGCAAAATTAATTAGGTAATTAACTCAGCAAAAACATAACAATCTTTCATTTCACTCTATGTATCAATAACTTTATCTAGAAAAAGTTGAAGTTGTTGAATCTTAGGCTCCCATAGCTAACACTAGTATATACAGTAAGTGGATAACTCTTTAAATGTTTACAGTTTACATAAATTCCAACTTCTAGTCATATATTAAAGGTCTAAGTGTGTAAATGCAAAAAGATAGCCAGACCCTCCTCTATTTGAAGAGAAACCGTTTATGGATTAATTAAGAAAATATCCCCACAAGAAATTAACAAATATTAAAGAGAAACCATTTATTCAAATATTTAACAACACCAAAAGTTGATCTCAATCACAATAAACATTACACATATCAAGCCCAGCGAGAAAAAATTAGGTCACATACCTTGAAACGAGGACAACCGATGAACCTTCTTCCCAAATCAGTAATTCTCTCTTTCCAAGCTACACACATCGGTGTGACAACCCCACATCGGCATGTCACCGGAGTTCTGGGCATCTCTCAATCATCAACGCGATTTGTGATGCTATTTTCGCTAGAGCTTATGTTAGTTCCTCTCTTAATTGTCTTCTCTTTTTCGTCATTCCTTTGTTAATTTTCTTCTTTTCTTCGTCGGTTTAGGTGGAGGAAGAAGGAGTTGGAATCGATTTGGGAATGATTTTGGGGATAACCCAGCTTTTGATTCCTCTATTCAATTTCTCTTCTTCGTCGGTCTACCTGATGCTGAAGGAAGATGAGTTACAAATGATTTGGAACTGATTTTGGG
Source organism: Aralia elata (assembly GCA_034770075.1). Lineage (NCBI taxonomy): Eukaryota > Viridiplantae > Streptophyta > Magnoliopsida > Apiales > Araliaceae > Aralia > Aralia elata. The sequence continues at coordinate 17,305,977 of CM068377.1, forward strand.
GATTTGGGGATTTAGTCGGTTATGAGATTTAGGGATTTAATCCACGTAAAATATTTAAACAATGGCACGTATTGCCACGTATTACCATGTCCTTTTTCTATTAAATGGATAACAAACACAGACGTTTATATCATGTTTTGTAAATAACGTATAGTTCAATGAGTTGACCGTAAAAAAACTCAGTCTAGTGAAATATTTGTAAACCGAGGTCGAGTAGAGTGGAAAAAAGTGTATCTACGTTGGTAACCGATGCCTTAGACAAGGAATATATCTAGAAAGCTGGCAGAAAATTATGGCTGGTTAGAATTCTTAAATCTCACACAAATTGAGCTATGGGGAATATATATACACACATACACATAGGAAGAGACGGAGATAGAGAGCAAACTTGAGGAAGTGATAAGAGGAAGTTCAAAACTATAGTAAGGAAGAATATAAGGAGTGTTTCACTGCAACAAGAATTAGCAGAATTAACTTAATTACTTGGTGAAAAGTAGTACAGAAACAAATGAAACAATGAAATGTATTTATTTAAAATATATATTTTGTCATGCAGTAGTGTGTTAATATATGTTTGTCACCATCAAATAATGGTAGGCAGAAGCTTCATAGATCATAATATCAATATCAAGCCCCGTAAAAAAGAGCAAGCTTTTTCTCCCTTTTTAAATTTTATAACAGAAGATTATATTTTCTACAAAACAAGATATTAAGATATGTGTCTCCATTCAGTTTTAAGGTTCAAAACAAGACTGTGATCTATATATCTGAACTATAATATGTGATTGATCAGCAAGACGAGAGATGTTGAACGACCTCACCTTTAGTGGCCCAAAATGCCAACCACAACCATTGTCATTCCAACAAAGTATGTGTAGGTATCACCCACAAAAACTGACGAATGATACTTAAAATATGAAGAGAAACCAAAAACTAGATAATGGATAACATAATTATGGGGTAAGAAATTAATTCTAACCCTTGGTATAACCATATAAGAATGACAGTATCATAACCAGTTGTAAGAAAGTAAAGCTAATGAGGTTGCAAGTAATGGTTGAACAAGGTAAATTGAGAATGCATGAGCCTACTTATACTCTGGGTCCGTAGATGATCTAATTTGTATGATATTATGTACCAGAATCTATAAAATCATTAATCTAAGTCAAATCCAATGCTTTGGTTGGATAAGTGAGAATTTTTTATATTAAATTCGGTAAGCAAGTCAAATCCAATTTTTTTTTACAAGAATTGATGCTTACAGCAGATGCAATAACAAATGTCTGCGCAACTTCCAGGCCATTTATACCAGCATGAATATTGATGGAGTTCGTATAAAATACAACCAAGAGCCTCAGATGGACAATTTTAATTGGGTGACGTAAAACATGTGGGTTGTTGGGCGTGCACATGGATAGTGTCTGCTCTAATACCATATTAAAGCATCCAACTCAAAACCAATTAGGAAAAGTGGAGTAGCTTCTCAAATTATATATTGAGTCTCCAAGTCTTAGTTACTCGATGTGGGACTTTATATCTCAACACTGTCCAAACCCAATAGAAAGTTTAGACCCAATAATAAGATTTCAACAAAAGAGTGAGGGTAGAAAAATACTAGTAGTCTATCCATCTAGGTAAAGAATGACCACATTATACCTCTAAAAATAAAAATTTGACAAATTCATGCAATTAATACCTAAATGCTAAATTTCTAATGCTATTTGTATCCAATACCCAATCGGTTTCACAGAATTATAGTAGCTTAAAGAACCTTTATTGTAAAACAACTTACCTAGATCCAGAATCTCAATACCAACATAAGAAACAAGAGGCTTTGGTATAATGATAGTTGTGTGTCCCGCATAGGTCATCAACAAGGGAAGAGTAGCAATTGACGACAATAACAATTTCCTGGCTTTGTAATAACATCATACTAGTTTAGCACTAACACCGATACATATAGGCATCTAAAAGAAAATAAATAAAGAGGAAGAAAAATTTATAGCATGGCTCGAAAACTCACTCTCCAAAGGATATTAAAGACATTATCCACAAATCCAAGCAATATCATGAAGCAGATGGATGTTAATGCTGCATTGTACTCAACAAGCCACTGCATAATTGAAACAATCAATACTGAATACCCGAAAAAATAAAAATTAGATAATAGCTTTATTGATTCCCTAAAGTTAGAATTCATTATCTCCGGGTGACTACACAACCAAATTTTTGAATTCAAGTAAGGAGGAGCTCAGAGAGAAAACTTTGTCAAAGAGAAATTTTATAAAATCTACATTTGTAGACTGATGAGAGATCACTACTACTTCATGCTCAGATGAAGTTAATGTGATTGCTCTTTGCAGAGATAATGTTATCCCGGATATGTGTCGTAGTTGTCTCAATTAATCTAATAACATGCTAAGAGAGATCTGTCCTGAAGAAAAAGAGTCAATTGGATGGTTAGACGATTGTATGTTCAGGTATTCCGATCGAGCTATATATATTCCACAATATGACAACTTTACCTAATGCGCACGTGTACAACCGTGAAATGGCCTCAGACATGAATGATCAATTCACTAAGGTAGTGAGAACTTTGTTGGATAAGATACAAGTAAAAACTGCCAAAGGTAGTTCTATATATTCTCAAGCTTGCTGCTGGGAATATGGATGTCCCTGACAATAAAAAAATATTTTGGCTTGCTCAATGCACCCCCTGACTTGTTAGAGTGGCAATGCAACGAGTGCTTAAACTTTGCGATTGCAAATCTTCCAAAATGTTGTAATGGGACAATAGGAGTAAGAACTTTCACACCAAGCTGTCATTTTAGGTATAAGATTGGATTTTTAAATTTAGGGACTCCAGTTGATGTCCCCCCACAATCTGATGCACCACCAGGAGATAATGAATTATCTATAGAAGAATATTGTGAAATAGCTATCCTCTAGCAGTCCACTAGGTGCTACAATAATTTATAGCAGTCCACTAGTTATAGCAGTCCATTAGCTACTGTTGGTTGTCCTCTAGCTTCTAGTAATCTCCTGACAATTGTATATATGTACTACTTAAAATTAATGGAATCAACAATCAATTGTTCCACTATTCTCTTCATAGTATCAGAGCCTTTGTTTAACAACTCTTAGATCTTTCTGCGTATGAATGGAAGCTGATGTTTCCATCTCTTCATCTCTGTTTGGTACTCCTGCTACTTAAAGTAGTAACCTCTCTCATGGCGGTTCCAACCCTCACTACTAGTCTCTTAATCCTCTCCCTTCACTTGCTACTCATTTCAGTCTCTTGTTCCGATGATGTTAAAAATCTTCGTTGCTCCTTCTATAAATAATTATCCTTTTGCTGCCTCCCACTACGTTGTTCTCATTCCAACTGTTACTCCATTCCGGTGGTGAATTCCCAATGTTACCTTGCTGTTAATTTTTCCCATCCTCATCATCTTTTCCTGCAGTCTGTTCACTGTAGTGCGCCACCAATTGTTCCTGCAGCCATAGGCACTTTTGCAAAAAAAAAAAAAAAGTACCCGCTCTAGTTATTATAATAATCTGCTCTTCCCATTAGATCCCCTCGTTCCTGCCACATTTGTTCACTCATCTTCTCTCTTCCTTGAGCTAATCTGTTTGCAATAAAAGTGTCATTTTAACTGCTTATTCCATGCTTTATCAATCCTTTCTCTTTCCTGCACATGCATTCTCCCACTTCTGAATATATATATATATATAGAGAGAGAGAAAGAGAGAGACCCGTATGTCATGTCTTTCATTTATATATATAGAGAGAGAGAGAAAAAGAGAGACCCGTATGTCATGTCTTTCATTTGTTACAAAGTCCAAAGTATTCCTTTTTTTCCTACCTAACCCACTATCTTTCCACTAGTACAAAAGTCTAACAACGAAAATAATGCTTCTTCTTCTCCCAATGTTATCCTAGACCCATTTTCCTATTCTCCTTCATCTTTTCTCTTACTTTCTCATTCCTCCCTTTCTCTCTCTAAACTTCTCGGCTAATATCACTCCATCGGCTTCACCATTTTCTTTTTCTTCTTCTTGTCTCCGACCACCGTGCCAACTTCCTTCAGTAGTTTTTTTCCCTGCCTTCGGCCACTTCTCGTCGGGGGCTTTCTTAGCCATGATGGTCTTCTGCTCTTCTTCTCTTCCAATTCATTGTTTCGTTTTCTGCCGCACCTGGGTTTTCTTTCCCTACTGATTCCAGTCCAGCGTTTTCACTATCAAAGGAACAAGAAGTTCTACATTAGTTGCATTTTCTTTCTTCATTCCTTCTTATCTGTCTCATATCATTTATCTCATCTCACAATCTCTCTTCTAGTCTTTTTCCTTAGAATTTTTAAAACGAAATTTTCTACTAGCTTTTCTCTCTCACGGTCTAGCAATAATTGTTACTAAACTCATTCCAACCGGTTTTGGAGCTGCTTCTTCATCTCTCTTTTCAAAAGTCAATATCTCTTCATATAGGCTAAAAGCCTATATCAATCCTTTCTCTCACACACACTGGTACCGTATATTGTGTGTGTTCTCTAACGTGGTGCCCTCTGTGTCGCCTATGTCTCCTTTGTAGATCAACCAGCTAATGTGCTCACAAAGTCACTTTCACGTGCTCAATTTCTTAACTCAAGAACAAGATTGGAATCTTCACCAGAAGCAGCTCCAACAGCTTCAACTTGAGGGGGCATATAGAAGAATATTGTGAAATAACTATCATCTAGCAGTCCACGAGCTATTACTAGTTGTCCTCTAGCTTCTAGCAATCTCCTGACAATTGTATATATGTACTACTTGATATTAATGGAATCAACAATCAATTGCTCCACTATTCTCTTCATTATCACCACCTCCTCCGCCTTCAATCCCAGGTTTTGTAAATTGATTTTGGTAACATAAGTCTGCTCCTCCGTAGTACCACTCTCTTTCTGTCTAAGTCTAACAGTACGCAAGAGCTAGGTAGGTCTGTCCGATGGAAATACTTAGTCGAATCGGAGGGAGTGATCATCAGAGTCCGAGGAAGAGGAGTTGGAGTCGGAGTCGGATAAAAGTGATGATGGATTTGTTTTCTTTTAGAAAACTTTTGTTTCCCAACCTCCCAAAAATGGTTAGTCTTCTCTTCTCTCTCTCTTCTATCTATAACACCACCACCACCATCACCACATACATACCCCCCTTTGTTGCTGCCCGCTTAGCAAAAATCTTCCATCTATATATATATATATAACTCATTACTAATTTTCTAATTTAAACTTTCCAATACCTTTTGTATTTATTTAATACTTTATCACTCCCGCAAAAGTGGTTTTATTTAATACTAATTTTCTAATACTATAATTTGTCTTGTTAGAGCAACTGAGCAGGTATCATACTTTAAATTGGATAACATGGTTGTAATTGTCATATTAAGTTTGTACCATGCAGGGTCAAAAATGAGATAATCTTGGGACGAGTTTTTCCATTATATTTCATCATTTTTTGTTAATCAAAATATGCCACATCCAACTAGTTTTGGCTCCAACCACCTCATTATTTTCCTCATCCTTTAGTGTATCACATCCAATATCACATTATTGTTTTGTCTTTTTTGGCAAGATTCTTCTTTCTGTTTTCCATATATAGAATTGGTCGCTATGGTATATACTGTATACTACATAAATGAGTATCTCTTAGATATCTATATATGAATGTATGATACTTATTAGCATATATAATATCGATCAGTCATGAGGTTCAAATTTTATTCGTCTTGATACACATATTTGTAGGTTTGCGCATTTGCATCAATATGTAATTAATAAGCCATATATGTCTTTCACTTATATATCTCAACAAATAAATAATAAGTAACATCTTCAGTTTCAGTACTTATAAATTTTCATACAGTACGCATATACACACACATCTATATATTCCCTTAGCAGCTAGTCAGTCAATGATCCAAAAGTGGAATACTTTGTAGAGATCTAAAGAAATTTTCAGGATCAACCTTAGACTTCACTTGTGCCAACTTCTCAAAATTACCCTTAAAGTACTTTTCACCCCAAACCTTAGCCTCCGAGAACTTTGCATTACCAACGGGCGGGTTTGATCCGATATCCAGATCCTTATAGTTGACATAGCAACCCCTCGGAGCCTTGCTAACATATTGCTCCATGTACGCGTACACCTCATTCACCCAATTGAAATTCCTAGTTCTTTCGGTTTCATTGTTCACTGCCCATTTTTGTAAGTACTGTATGTTAAATAGAGTTCCTTTTCTATGTGGAAAAGGAAGTGCAGATTCCGGAATCTCATCCATTTTGCCACCAAAAGGCTCAAATATCACCAACAAATCGTACTCTGGTTTTGACAATTTGTCCAGTAATCCTTGAATTCCACTCTCCGGGATGACTTGTGTCACAAAATCCGATTTACCTTTGTAACTAATTTTCCAGGCATCTGATCTGTTTAAAAGTACCTCCAAAGAACCATTTGCTCTTCTTCCTGTAACAGCCATGGTGGCATTGATCCAAGGGTAGTCATGAGCATTAATATCTGTGACATTCAACTCCGGAAATTTTTCGTTCAGCAATGCGAGTAATTCTGATTTAGGGCCCATATATTGTGAGTTAAAGAAAGCATTCACATCCTTAGATTTTGCGTCGTATTTCAACATGATCCTAATCAACAATTCTTGTGGAAGAGTAGGGGCGAGAGCTTGCCACTTGGCGATGATTTGGGGAAGGTTCCCTTGTTTCATGGGTACCCCTGTGTTGAAGAACGTGACAGCTTGCGGGACTCGAACAAGTCTGATTTGCCAGGCTGTTACGACCCCGAAGCTACCTCCTCCGCCTCCTCTAATGGCCCAAAAGTAATCCTCTCCCATTGCTTTTCTGTCAAGGATTTCTCCGTTTGCATTAATTACACGAGCATCCAACACATTATCGGCTCCGAGCCCGTATTTTCGGGTCAGCATGCCCATTCCTCCGCCGGAAAGGAAGCCGCCGATTCCGACACTAGGGCATGTCCCGGCGGGGAATGCATGGACCGGACTAGCCTGAGAAATTTTATAGTAAAGCTCCCCTAGGGTTGCCCCGGTTTGGACCCAAGCGGTTTCTTCGGTTAAGTTAATCTGGATGTCCCTTTGGTTTACCAAATCAATAATGATGTATGGCTCGGTGGCTATGAAAGAGAGGTTCTCGTAGTCGTGGCCACCGCTCTTGGGCCTGGCTAGCAGGCCGTTCTTCTTAGCACAAACAACAGCGGCCTGGGTTTCGGCCTCTGTGCTCGGGGTAACAATGATAGCGGGTCTTGGCGTGGTTGAGCTATTTAGCCATCTGGTGTTTTGTTGAGCATGTTCAAACAGATTTGGAAAATTTGGAGAATCTGGGGCGAATAAGTTTGCTTGGTTGACCCCAGCCTGTTGCATGCATTGTAAGAATTGATCGTAACTTGGATTACAAGTTATCTGGTTTAATGAAACTGAGAATAGAAGTAGTGAAAGGAGTGCAAAATAATTTGCAACCATTTTGGCTCCCTTAATTTGTGACTATGAGATCACCAGGGCTTAAGGTTTTGAGTACCTTAATTTGGGGTGATCCCTGTCTGTAATCACAAAAGGGAGTGAAGAAAAGTAAAAGTTTCTTCCTTGGCTTGTTTTTATAGGGTGATTGATATATGGGAGGCGGCTGGGGCTTTGGGGGGGGGGGGGGGGGAATGCATGCATGTAAAGATCATTGCCTTTGGCAACGCGACCTTCTAGTCCGTATTCATCTCCTGTACATAAATTAGTAGCACCTAAGCTAGCTCGTCCAAAAATAGAGGAAGAATGACTTAATTTTTTGAAAAATAAATAAACAAATTCAACCATCTTTCTAGACAGGTGATCAATCTCAAAATAAAGAGTACAATATTTAACATAAAACATCGTTCTTTAGTATCGGGGCAAAAAAAATTATTTATTATGTAATTACTCCGTAATTAATTAGCATCTACACCCATGCAATGTAAATAGGCCTCCAAACGACCGAACCGTTCGCGAACAGGTTCGGTTCGAGTTCGATTAGATTGCCTTGTTGAGTCGAGTTTGTACATGGTATCACGTTCGATTGCTCGATCAAACATGTTTGCGAATCATGTAATTCGGTTCGACTTGTTCGCGAACAGGTCAGATTCGGTTCGGTTTGAGTTCGATTTGTGAGGAGCTCGTGAGATGTTCGAGTATTTACAATATTTGGCCTAATTTTTGTTTTAGTGCATTGATGATGTTCGACTATGTTCACGAACATGATGATGTTCGCAAACATGATAATGTTCGACTATGTTCGCGAACAGCTAACGATCTGAACTCGCACATGTGTGTTGGTTCGATTGTGTTACTTGAACGTCTTCGAGTTCAACTTATTGTGTTTGAGTTTGGTTCGAGTTCGTCAAAGTTCAAATCGGATCGGATCGTTTGCAGCCATAAATGCAAAGCAAGGGGACTTATTTTAGATCATAATACTATTAATATTTATTATATTTTGTATAAATATAGTACTAGATTTATTAGTTAAAATGATACTCATATATAAAAAAATAATGTATTTCTACAATTATATTATCTAAGTAATATTCTCTCTATCTGACTTTATTTGTCCTAATTGACTTTTTATAGTAAATTTGATCAATTTTAAAATTAATAATTAAGCAAATATTTTAAAAAAAATTAAATCAAATAAATAAACTTTGATAGAATATTCCATGTATTTAATTTCCTTATGCCGTAAGACCTCCTTAGCCCAATGAAATAATAACTATGTGAAAAGTAAATCAATACCAAAATATAACAAGGCAAGTACGAATCGTTTTAGTTGGTCCCCAGTCATTTTTTTATTTTTTATTTTTTATTTTTTTTTGTAACTTTCCTATTTTGCTGATTGAATTAGCTAAGAAAAATTTTGAATTTTTCTAGCTTACTTATCATAAAATTTGAGATTCCCAAAAAAAAAATTTTATTCTCCTATTTAGTCAACCCAATCGTCCTTGAAAGAACTCCACAAAATATCTGACTTTTACTCCATGTAATATATATAAGCATATATACAACCAAGTAAGATCACCCTAATATACATGACTCTTGATATTACATGATTCATGAATCTAATTAATAGAACATATCTCATTCTAATTCACTATAAATAGCATTTTACTTATACACCTAATTACACACAAAAACCCCACAAGTTCACTATGGATCAACAAATTCATTTGAATCAATTATATTACAAAAAATATGATTTTACTATCAAAGTGAGAGACACTTGAATTTGAAATAGAATAAATACAAAAGTAAACAAGATTCATAATACCAATACTATCCTATTAGATAAAGAGATATGTATTTTTTTTTATCAATTTATTAATCAATTTCTCAAGCTGTAAATATTATTTTTTTTCAAATGCTAACATAACAGTGCATTAAAAATGTTACTGATAGTTTTATTCCAATCACACCGGATTCACAAATATTTTTGACTCTAAAGCCCAATCATAAAAAGCAATTTCATGAAAAAATTACTAACAGAAAATGGTGTGTCCATTGAATTTTGCGCAAAAAAAAAAAGAAGAATACACTAAATCGTTTCTGAGTTTATAAAGAACGGGTTATCTAGCTTGTTTAAATTAATTAAGCATCCATCAAATTCTTGCTCGCTTCACTTCCTTTCTTCTCAACGTAAACCCACCTTCACCCCCAACACAACAGAATTAATACACGATGCTCTTTCAAACAACATAAAAACAAATGATGAGAGTTCTTTACATTAAGATAATAGAAGATTAATCAGACTGAAGAAGGAAATAACACCCACTACTATTAAGCCTAGATTTGTATTTATAACTTTCAACAAAATTCCCTCAGCAAAGCTGGACATAATACAAGAAGGAAAATTGAGACTTTCGAGTAATATATCAACTCCATAAACACCTACACATTCTTGTCTCCCTTTTCAAATATAACTCCTGTTAGGCTGTCAAAATACTCCACACTGGAGCATGGAAACAAATAATACAATGCATCTGGTAATCTGGTAAATAGTGTTAATGAAGACATCTGGAGGAGGGGGGTGGGGGAGAGGGTTCATCCTCTGCTGCTGCAGCCTTCTTATTTGTACCATCCAGTGAGGACCCATCTCAACAAGAAGCAGAAGCAACAACCTATAACCTGTGCCAAATATATAAATATGACTCTTGCTATAATGCTAATATATATATATATATATATATATTGTTAGAAGTAGTGCTTAGTGTGTTGTATTTGTTTCATATATGCTGTATGCACCGAGGAAAACAGTGTTTTCCTCCTCCACTTGTATCAAACTTGTATAAATTAGGGAATTGTAATATGTAAAACATACAGATGTATATAGTTTTCTACAATTTATCATGGTATCAGAGCCTACTGCTTAACAATTTTTAGCAGTTAAATTTTTTTTCTCTTTCTTTTTCCTTCCGCGTCGCCACTGACCAAACAATTCATCAGAAAGCTAGCCAAACAACCATATATTAAGAAATTGACATCGTATTTGGTATACCTGTCTCCGGGCGAACTCGTCGGAACTTTCAATTTCCCGACCCACCGCCGCACGCGCCGCCACGCGCCGACCAGTCGCCGGAGCGCCGACGCCACGCGCCGGCGCGTGAGCCTGTTTCCGGCAGCCTTTTCCGGCGCGGCTTCTCCCGGTCCGGTCGCCTCTTCCTCCTCTTTCCATCCACAGTGGTCTCCTAGAGAAAATATCAGGTTTGCTTGGATTTGGCTTAATTTTTTGGTTCGGTTGGCTTGTTTTTCTTCACTGTTATCACTGGTGGCTTGAACCCTCGCACTGTTCGGTCTATATATTGGGTCACCATTGCTGGTATATCTACTTTGGATTATTTGTATTACCAAGTACGGTTACTGTTTAAACTACTACTGCTGCTGCTATTCATATTGTTTGACAAAAAAAAAGAAAAAAGAAAAAGGGCTTGTTTTATCAGTATTAAACTAGTACTGTTTAAACTCTCGTGCTTTTTTTGGAAGCCTGTATAGTGTCCTTGTTGTTAAATCCCTTGGATAAATTGTTGCTCCTATTATACCACCATGGCAGAATCTGGTCCTATTATCGAAACCAATAAGGGACAGATGATAAGAAATCATCATCTTAATTCTGCGCTGGTCCTTAGTCCATTTAAGTTGGACGGAAATAATTATCTCGCTTGGTCCCAAGCATGTCGTATGTCCATTGAAGCTAACCGAATGCAACATTTTATCACCGGTACAACAACCATGCCTATACAAGCAAGCGTAGCCCAAGAAGAGTGGAAATCTGATAACTCCATGGTCAAAACATGGATTTTTAACTCAATGGAACCCAGTATGAGGAGCAGTTATATGTTCTTAGACACTGCATATGCACTTTGGGAAGATATCTCTCAAACCTTCTCTGTTAGTGGTGATATGTCCAAAGCATATGATATCCGCAAAAGAATCCGTGAACTAGGTCAAGGTGAGAAGTCTGTGGCACAATATTTTGCAGAAATAAATGCACTGTGGCAGGAGCTAGACCATTACCGGGTTTTTTCACCTAAATGTCTGGAAGATACAGCTGCTTATCAGAAATTTGTTAATGAAGATAGAGTTATGGATTTCTTGGCCGGGTTGAATATAGAATTCGATCAAGTTCGAGCACAGCTACTTGGTCAGACTCCTTTTCCATCACTACGAGAGGCTCATGCTAGAGTCCAACAAGAGGAGAGTAGACGTCGGGTAATGGTCCTAAATATAAATCCAGTTGACCGCTCAGCCATGATTGCTTCATATCCTAAGCCTGGCCTTCCCATCCCTTCTTCTATTGAAAGGGAGTCCCGTGAATGTGACTATTGTGGGGGAAAGAATCACACCAGGGATCGTTGTTTTAAGCTTCATGGGCGTCCTAAAGGACGTGGAGGTCGATCTGGCCGTGGACGTGGGTCTCATGCCTACATATCTAGTCCTCCACCTTCTGTTGATGTATCTAGCACTACTACTACTACTACACTCACTCCTGAGGAAATCTCAGTGCTTTTCAGAAATTCTGTTCCAAATCCACCTCATCTCATTATGCCCAGACAGGTATACTTCCTTGTGCCTTTCATGTTTCCTCTACTTGCCCTAGTTGGATTATAGACACAGGTGCCTCTGAACATATGACTGGATCCTCCAACCTCTTTACCTCATACACGCCCCGCTCTGGCAAAGACAAAGTTCGAGTAGCCCCTGATGGCTCCCTGTCTTCTTCTCTGGGAGTGGTTCTGTCATTTGTACCCCTACATTGACATTATCATCTGTTCTTCATATTCCTTCATTTACTGCAAACCTATTATCTGTCCAACGCCTTTCTGAATCTATGCACTGCTCAGTAACCTTTTTTCCTAATCATTGTGTTTTTCAGGACTTAGTGACGGGGCAGAAGATTGGCAGTGGTAGTGCAGTTGATGGTCTCTATTATTTAGATGTTCCTTCATCTAACATGCTCTCTACTCAGGCTCTCCACTCTACACCTGACTCCAACCTGACTCTGCTCCATCAATGGCATCGTCGCTTGGGTCATCCTTCCTTCTTTGTATTGGAGTCTCTATTTCCATCTTTAGTTAAGCAATGTAACAAAACTCAGTTTTTGTGTGAACCATGTGAATTCGGTAAACACAAACGTTCGACTTACTCTACTATTAATAGTCGTCATTCTGAGCCTTTTGCTGTTATCCACACTGATGTATGGGGACCTTCTCGGGTTGTTTCCCGTTCTGGTTTTAGATGGTTTGTTAGTTTTATTGATTGTTATTCTCGTGTCACTTGGATTTACCTTTTGCGTTCCAAAAGTGAAGTCTTTACTTGCTTTCAAGACTTTCACAAAATGATTCAAACCCAATTTAACGCTAAGGTCAAAATTCTACATAGTGATAATGGTCGAGAATATAGTAACAATCATGCTTTTGCATCTTACCTCTCTCAGCATAGGATCATTCTTCACACCACCTGTGTCAAAACACCAGAACAAAATGGAATTGCGGAAAGAAAAAATCGACATTTACTAGAAGTTGCTCGCACTCTTATGTTCACAATGACAACTCCTAAATTTTTATGGGAAGATGCGGTTCTGACTGCCGCATTCCTCATCAATCGCCTTCCTTCTAGGACCCTCGGGAACAAAAGTCCTATCTCTTTTCTTCCGCAACTACCCAGTCCGTCTCCTTCACCTCGAATTTTTGGTTGTGTGTGCTATGTTCATGATAAATCTCCCACTCGAGGTAAATTAGATCCCAAGGCCCTTAGGTGTGTTTTCATTGGTTATTCTCCCACCCAAAAAGGATATAAATGTTATCATCCTCCTTCTAACAAAGTATTTGTCACTCGGGATGTCACCTTTTGGGAATTAGAACCTTTTTACTCCTCACCTTCTCCTCAGGGGGAGGATGCTGTTATTAATGAGGAGAAGCTTCCTTCTGAGACTAGTATTACAAGTACTATTATATCATCTTCTTCTACTCCTGTTATTGTTTCTGATAATTCTGCTTAGGGGGAGTTACAGTTACAAGAGTCATGTGATAAACTGCCTGAGCCTGAGTTGAGGACCTATGCTCGGAAAGGGAAAAATAAGGTTACCATCGCTGCACCACTACATCAACCTTGCTCCGAACCTAGTCTCGATAATACTAATGGTGAGAATCCTATTCATTCTTCTGATGATACTGACATTCCTATTGCTCTTAGAAAAGGTGTCAGATCTTGCACACAACATCCTATCTCGAATTTTGTATCATATGATAAACTATCTGCATCCTACCATTCCTTTATTTCTTCTTTGTCCTCTATATCTATTCCTCAGGGGTGGAAAGAAGCAATGAGCAATGAGAACTGGAAACATGCTATGATAGAAGAGATGAATGCCCTAAAAAAGAATGATACTTGGGAATTAGTTACTCTTCCTTATGGAAAGAGACCAGTTGGTTGCAAATGGGTATATACAGTGAAACAAAAGGCAGATGGGACAGTTGAAAGACTCAAAGCTAGGCTAGTTGCAAAAGGGTACACTCAGACTCACGGGATTGATTACCAGGAGACTTTTGCTCCCGTGGCAAAGATGAACTCTGTTCGTACCATTATCTCATGTGCAGCGAACTTTGGCTGGGATATTCAGCAATTGGATGTGAAAAATGCATTTCTTCATGGTGACCTGGAAGAAGAGGTATATATGGAAATACCCTCTGGGTTTACCTCACCTGTCACCAGGGGTAAGGTTTGTAGACTGCGAAAGGCCTTATACGGATTGAAGCAATCTCCTCGAGCCTGGTTTGGTAAATTCCACAAAGCAATGGTAAAACTTGGGTACAAACAGAGTCGAGCAGATCACACCCTATTTGTCAAATAAATAAATGGTAAGATTGTCATTCTTATTGTTTATGTTGATGACATTGTTGTAACAGGGGATAATAAACAAGAGATAGTTAATCTCAAGGCAAGTCTGGCTAAAGAGTTTGAAATCAAAGATCTGGGCACCTTAAAATATTTCCTTGGTATTGAAGTTGCAAGATCTTCCAGTGGAATTTTTCTATCTCAACGGAAGTATGTTCTTGATCTCTTAACAGAAACTGGCATGTAAACCTGCTAATTCTCCAATTGAAGTTAATCATCATCTAGAAGGAGGCACAGGACCTACAGTTGATAGAGAAAGATATCAACGTCTAGTGGGACGACTGATATACCTGTCTCATACTAGACCCGATATATCTTATGCTGTGGGTATAGTCAGTCAATATATGCATGATCCTCGACAAAGCCATATGGAAACTGTTTACAGAATTTTGAGGTATCTCAAGTCTGCACCCGGTAAAGGTTTATTGTTTGCACCACATGGTCATATGAGAGTCGAAGCTTTTTCCGACTCAGATTGGGCTGGCTCTATAGAGGATCGTCGATCTACATCAGGCTACTGTTCATTTGTTGGAGGTAATCTTGTCACTTGGCGTAGTAAGAAACAGTCGGTTGTGGCAAGATCTAGTGCTGAAGCTGAATACCGTGCTATCGCCTTAGGTATATGTGAACTAATGTGGCTTCGAACCTTGCTAGAAGATTTGGGTGTTTCAACTACAGGGCCTATGCAGTTGTTTTGTGATAACAAGGCAGCCATTAGTATTGCAAATGATCCGGTACAACATGATAGAACGAAGCACATTGAGATTGACCGACACTTCATCAAAGAAAAATTAGTCAGTGGTCTTATTTGCTTACCTTTTGTAAAAACAGAACATCAGCTAGCTGATATTCTGACTAAAGGTCTTAGTGGCAAGATGTTTCATCCCTTGTGTTTCAAGTTGGGTATGCGAGATATCTATACACCAACTTGAGGGGGAGTGTTAGAAGTAGTGCTTAGTGTGCTGTATTTGTTTCATAGATGCTGTATGCACTGAGGAAAACAGGGAACGTGTTTTCCTCCTCCACTTGTATCAAACTTGTATAAATTAAGGAATTGTAATATGTAAAACATACAGATGTATATAGTTTTCTACAATTTATCATATATATATATATTATGAACCCGTAACTCTTTCTTGATACATCTTGAACCTTGAACTATAGACTAAGTTAGAAAATTTTAAAAATGTAAGTTATAATGAACCCTATACAGCAATGTTACAAGTTACACCTATTTGATAAAAATTTATAAAATTCTACCTTTCACAAAACAGCCTCCTGAATGTCCATGGTTCAAAGAACAGCTGACGAGTTGTGGTTCTACATGGGCTTGGTAGGGGAACACGACCAGTCCCATCAAGAAGAGGACAAGTCCAGCAATAACTACTAAAATGATCATATGTAAAGACTACAGTTGGTTGAAATTGTAATACTCCCTCAGTCTAAAAAAGAGTCCTGTTTGACTACTTCACTTGATCATTTTGCACACCAAGCTTTGCTTGGACACCATATAAATAATCTTCCGGATGATTCACTTTTTAAAATATTAAATTTTAAGACTAGCTAGGGTTTGTTATTCGGGAAAGTTTCAGGAGGAAAATACACGTCCTAGAAAACCTTAACATGCATGTAAGAGAAAAAAATCAAGAGGTCAAATGAGAAGATCAATACCTATATGTATGAGGAGGTATTAAGTTAAGAATCAGGTTAACATGGGATTAGCAGGATATCACCACATGGTAAATGAGTATTTTAAAAGATGATTTTTATACAAAATAAATAATACCACTCTCTTCTTCTTTTCTTGAAATGGAAAGCTTAAAAGCTCAACAGATAATGATGATCAGCAACAATGTTCCAGTTGAATTTGGCTACTAGTATTTAGATGATAACCTAACTGCAGTTTAGATCTCAGAATCTGTAGAATTTGTCTATTGCATTACATATACTGCACAACAAAGTTAAATTGTTTACCCTATCGCGGAACTCAGCAATTCAAGTCTACTTATCTGATATCTCCAACTAGTTAATTTAAATCATATAAAGATATAAGATAGCTCCAAAGGACCAAACTTTTAAGAATCAATGGTCCCATCTTTGGTGCAAGGAAATAATATTGTTTACATATTTGGACACCGTGTTTCCATACAAATCTTCTATTCTTATCCTTAGTTTGACAAATGGACTGATGCCAGTTTTTCATCAATCAGAAAGAGGGGGTGACTATGATCTCTTGGGGCTGCTAAAGAGAAATGGACACGAAAAGCAAATTATAATTTTTCTGGAGCACCTAGCGGATGAAATGAGAAAGACAACCCCATGTTTAAGGTTCAAAATTAATATTGTGAATTATATAAAATAACAAGATTAGTGTCAACTTCTCCAAAATCATTTGTTAGGCTGAATTGGTTGATAAATAGATCAACACCACACAGTGAACTATTTGTAAGCCTAAACTAGTAATCAAGCTTTCTTTTTTTAATAGTAGCTTGCAGACTAAATGGGAAGATATGAGCTATGTTACCTGGAGAACAAGTAGTAGGATGCAAAGTGACTTTTCAGACCTCCTGCCAAATACTCTTAAGGATAAGTTCACAAGGGTTCCATCATTAGTTCCAGTCAGTAGTCCTGTCTGAGGGTCAAACCTGGAAAGTTACAATGCAAAATGAATGACAGTAAAAAGTTACAATACATCACCGAAATTCAGAGTTTCAGGCAATAATTTATGAAACATAAGCAAGAAGATAGAAACTTATAAGGCTACCTTGGTAGCCGATGCCTTGGACAAGGAATATATCCAGAAAGCTGGCAGAAAATTATGGCTGGTTAGAATTCTTAAATCTCACATGAATTGAGCTATGAGGAACATATATATATATATATAGGAAGAGACGGAGATAGAGAGCAAACCTGAGGAAGTGATAAGAGGAAGTTCAAAACTTGAGGAAGGAAGAATATAAGGAGTGTTTCACTGCAACAAGAATTAGTAGAATTAACTTAATTACTTAGTGAAAAGTAGTATAGAAACAAATGAAACAATGAAATGCATTTATTCAAAATATATATTTTGTCATGCAGTAGTGAGTTGATGTATGTTTGTCATCAAGTAATGGTAGACAGAAGCTATTCATAGATCATAATATCAATATCAGGCCCCATAAAAAAGAGCAAGCTTTTTCTCCCTTTTTAAATTATATAACAGAGGATTATATTTTCTACAAAACAAGATATTAAGATATGTATCACCATTCAGTTTTAAGGTTCAAAACAAGATTGTGATCTAGATATCTGAACTATAATATGTGATTGATCAGCAAGGCGAGAGATGTTGAGCGAACTCACCTATAGTGGCCCAAAATGCCAACTACAGCCATTGTCATTCCAGCAAAGTATGTGTAGGTGTCACCCACAAAAACTGACGAAGGATACCTAAAATATGAAGAGAAACCAAAAACTAGATAACGGATAACATAATTATGGGGTAAGAAATTAATCCTAACCCTTGGTACAACCGTATAAGAATGACAGTATCATTACCAGTTGTAAGAAAGTAAAGCTAACGAAGTTGCAAGTAATGGCTGAACAAGGTAAATGGAGAATGCATGAGCCTGCTTATACTCTGGGTCCGTAGATGCTCCAATTTGCATGATATTATGTACCAGAATCTGTAAAATCATCAATCTAAGTCAAATCCAATACTTTGGTTGGATAAGTGAGAAATTTTTATATCAGATTCAGTAAGCAAGTCAAATCCTAATTTTCTTACAAGAATTGATGCTTACAGCTGATGCAATAACAACTGTCTGCCCAACTTCCAGGCCATTTATACCAGCATGAATATTGATGGAGTTTGTACAAAATACAGCCAAGAGCCCCATATATAGTTTATATAACCATCCTGTCCAAAAGCAATAGAAAGTTTAGACCCAGTAATAAGATTTCAACAAAAGAGTGAGGGTAGAAAAATACTAGTAGCCTATCCATCTAGGTAAAGAATGACCACATTATACCTCTAAAACAAAAAATTTGACAGATTCATGCAATTAATACTTGAATGCTAAATTTCTAATGCTATTTGAATCCAATACCCGATCGCTTTCACAGAATTATATTAGCTTAAAGAACCTTTATTTTAAAACAACTTACCTAGATCCAGAATCTCAATACCAACATAAGAAACAAGGGGCTTTGGTATAATGATAGTTGTATGTCCAGCATAGGCCATCAACAAGGGAAGAGCAGCAATTGACGGCAACAACAATTTCCTGGCTTTGCAATAGCATCATACTGGTTTAGCACTAACACTGATACATATAGGCGTCTAAAAGAAAATAAATAAAGAGAAAAAAAAATTTGTAGCAGGGCTCGAAAACTCACACTCTCCAAGGGATATCAAGCACATCATCCACAAATCCAAGCAATATCATGAAGCAGATGGATGCTAATGCTGCATTGTACTCAACAAGCCACTGCATAATTGAAACAATCAATACTGAATACCCTAAAAAAAGAAAATTAGAAAATAGCTTTGTCTCAACTGAAAAAAGGAAGAAAATGCCATCACATGAGGAAAAAATGTCACTATGTTAGTTTTTTTAAATGCAGAAAATTTTATTAGAAAGAAGAGAGAGGAAAAAAAATGCAAAGTGAGAACAAGATATCCTCCCAAGAAAGCTAAAAAACAATACAAGTGGAAAAGGACATCGAAAATCACTATGGGGCATTACTCTCCGATCCCTATGTAACCTGAGAGTGAAACTCCTCAAAATGCTTAAAGACAATCTATCTCAAAGCATATGAAAACTCATCAACTGAAATTCCTGTGTTCCACTATGTCCACCAATTCCCTAAAATGGCAAAACAGGCACATCCCCATAGAATCCGCCGGTCCTTACATCACCAAATCAAAAATCTTCACTTTAGAAGGACATACCCAACACTATTAAAGACACCAAACAAAGAGCACCGAAGCTGGCAAACCATCATACGTTTAACAAATATGTGAGCAAGATTAGCTCTCTTACATACACATAACACTCGTGTCTGAGATTTGTTGGGGTTTGTGTTAAAGCGAACCGGACCAAAGAACACATAAAAGCCTTAACTTTATAAGGAGACTTTTCCTTCCACATGTAGGATGCTATAGAAAAGTGGAGTAGAGGACAATAGCAAAGTAAGTACAAAAAGTAAGACCGATATAAAGCTTGCGGGATGGTTTATAAACAAAATATAGCTATTCAACAAGGAGTTGAAGATACATGGTGCTATCCTCAGCTTCCCTACATATTAATATTTGAAAGAAGTAGAAATTCCATTAAATGGTCTCCCCGTCCTAGTAGAATCTAGAAACAGGAAAATTTACTCAAATGAAAGGCGGAAAAAGCGAGGAAAGGCTAACGAGAAAGAGCAGTACCTACCTAAACATCCTCCCGAAAACGAATGTGATTGCCAGCATCAACACGTAAGCGAACAAGAGAATACAAAGAGTTATACCCCTGAGAGATTAATTTCCAAGGACTGGAATAGGCTAAAAAAATCCCAACTTACCCTATATTAGGTTTTCTCAAAATCCAACTTTCAAAAGCAAGATTTTACTACCCCTATATTATACTAGGACTAGCTGAAAGCCTGAAATCACATCCCTCTTCAAAAGCAAGATCTTACCCTGTAATAGGACTAGCTGAACTCACATCCCCCTTTTGAAGATTGATATCACGCTTGCGAAAAATTTTATCCTAGTTTGCATTGCCATTTATCCACTTTATTCTATTAATTAAAAACATTCATCATCACTCGCAATTGCACAACAATTCCTAATAACTCTACAGACCACAGTCTTAGGTAGCATTTACTATAAACTTCCTCCCCTTTATGATGATTGATCAACTTTCATCTCTCCCTTGTCCATCATGCTTCACTATTCCCTTTAACATCACATACGTTGTATTCTTTTTAGTTAGGAGAAAAAAAAAAGAAGAAGAGAGATGGTCACAAGATCGATATATATATATATATATATATATATATATATAGAGAGAGAGAGAGAGAGAGAGAGAGAGAGGATATCATAGAATGATTGCTAGAAATCGAGTATACCTATCTGAAACATAAAATACTTACATTTGAATCTGACGTGAAGTTAAAATACTGAAATAAGATGGTCAAAACCAAGAAAACAATTCCAACAACAATCCCCAGAGATTCAGGCCTGCAAGAAAAGATACTGTCAATGCAACGTGATTGTCAAACGTCTAAAGTTTTGTATGTCTCTTCATTCATATTTGTTAACAGAAGCATAGTTGATCGTAAATCTTTCTTATAAAAATTGATCATGGGAAATTTGAAGAATCATACGATGCCAAATCTTTAAAAATGAAGGGAAAACTTAGTGAGATAGAACATTGTTATTGACATTTTAAGATTATTTAATCAGAACTAGGGTAACAATAACTTTTGATCTATGATTTGTCTTATAAATATAGAATAAAAAATAATCCTTCAACTACTTGAAAAAATTCTTTCAAATGCACAGATTGTCCAAGTTCAAGATCAGACAGTTTTAAAAAATAATGCATGGTCAATGTCTATAATGTATAATATTTAGCATATTGAGATATTATACAATTGATTGAAGAGAAACGCTTTGTTACTTCCAAATCTAAACTATTTGGAGCAAAGAAAGTAATAAAGTATCACAATTTGAACTATGGAAGATTGAAATATATTGACACAAATAAATATAAAATAAAAAAAATCAAAGCCACATGCTAACTTCATAATATCATATGAAAATAAAATCTAACAATATGAACGAATTAATGAAATAATTATCTGACTGACTTTTGAGTAAAAATATTAGGCTCTTAAACATTCATTCTTAAATTTTAAGTAACAAAAGTGTTTCTCATTAGTCATTACGGATGCCACATGTACTAAAGCCAATTCAGTTCACTGTAAAAAGAACAAATAAAACATTATTTAATCACCGGACTACAAAAAACATAAATTAAAGTCAAAATTCCTATTAGTAACGCAATACATGGCCAGACTAAAATCATTTCGATTGAAAGACAGACATCCTAGAGCAATTTCCAGTATATTTCAAGATCATGAATCCAATTCAAGAACAAGAAGTATTTCCAACACAACAGTAATATAAGAGTAAAAAAAACAATCTTATACTCTTGAATTTAAGGAGGGGACATGGAACTCAGCTTTAGATATCATTTTCATAAACAAAAAATAGAGCTATAAAAGTATAAACAAGGTATTTAATGCCGTGACTGGAATCTAATTAAATTCCAACAAAATTTATAGGAGGAAAAAAAAGACTCACACTTTGATAGAACCTTGAGGAGTGCCCTTCTTATTAATATCGTAACCAAACATATTACGCCTGAGAACGTATCGAGAAGCAACCGGGATCATAGCTAGGGTTAGAAAGAAGCCGGTGAAGCTGAGGAGGGCATTTATAAGGATCGATCTCTTGAGGTCTGGTTCGATACTTGACCCATAATGGTAGAATATTAGGTAAAAGTACGGAATGAAGAATATGATTGCGAATTTCAGTATTTGGCCTGCTTTTGTCGGAGCGATCGGAGGGTCGATTGGTGAGGTTGAAGTCGTGCCGGCGTTGACTTCTTGGGATTTCTGCTTCTGTGTTTCGCCGGTTGATGTAGTTTTTGCAGTGCCGTCTATAGAAGCCCTCTTCCGAGCTGCCATGTGAATTCTCTCGCCTCTGCTCACTCCTTTCTCTCTCTAGTTTTGCTTCAAGAAGAGAATAGAAGAGACGACGAGTCTCCTTACACAGTAAATCAGTTTTCCGCGATCTGGTACCCACGTGTATTAATTATCCAATTGGGTGCCTCCGCATCAGATTGGACATGTCATCACTGTACTGTTGAGGTCAACAAAGTACACGTGGCAGTCAAGAAGTGATATTCACGGCTGAATTATGTATGACCCTGAACTTAATTGATTAATCTAAAAAGAGAGTATATTGTAAAATTAGAAATTTACGTCCTCCAATAATATTATTATTGACACGTAGAGAATTTTTTTTTAAAAATAATATTAAATTTAAATTATATTGACATATTTTATATTTATTATTTATCATAATAAATTTATTTAATTAATTATATTAAATTTTAAATTCATTAATTTTTTTTTTAATTCTCAACATGACATGGTGTTTGAGAGTTTATCCTCTTATTTGATTTTGTTTTTTTCGAATTTCATCGTTAGGTAGAGTGAGGCTTTTGCTTTAACTTTATTGTTTATATAAATCGATTACTCGTTAATGATATTTCTTCTCTGATTTTTATAGGGGTTTTAAATATTAAAAAAAATTAATCATATTAATGTTAGATTTCCATAAGAGTTTAAATAATTAAAATGAAATGCATTAGAGAAGCTTTATAAGTTTAAACATTATTTTTGTTCTTGTTTTTATTCTTTTAAGCAAAATAGAAAAAAGTTTACCCACCAATGATACAGCTTTCTCATCAATGGCATGTAAAAACAACAACAAAAACAAATCAAAACAAAATAAAAATAAAAATAAAACGCCAATTATAGTACCATTTGTAGGGGTAAACCGATCATTACCATGCCTTTGCTTTGTTGTATACAAGAAAATTGGACACATAACTGTTCCATCTAACCTGCAACCTCAGCCAAGCAGCAGCCTGGAAATTAAGAAGAAGAAAAAAATTTATGGAGCTGCTAGCAGGATCCCTCTCTACATCTAAAACCTTTGATCTATGCCTCAAATGTACACCGGCGCTTATCTAAAACACCTTCGTCAAATCTTTTGCCAACTATTTGTAAAATGAGTCTCAGATTCAAAGCAGAATTACTTGATCATGAACACTCCCACCCCCTCCCCAAAAAAAAATAATAATAATAATTTACATATCAAGGTGAATATTATCCAAGTCAGGAGGAGATAATGGCGGAATAGCTGCAGAATCAGTGCCCGAAATGTCCAAAATCTTCCTCGCAGTTGCTCGAAATTCTACAGCCTTGCCAATCTTTCTTGAAGAGATTACCCTGGATTCAGCGGCTCTAGAGGTGTTGCCACTTTCAGTCGATGATAAAAATGTATCCTTTGATAGACTCGTCTGTGCAGATTCAATTATAGAACTGAAAATTCCGGATTCCCTTAGTCCTTGAATAATTACCTGTTAATAAAGATATATTAGGAAGGCACCATGGTATTACAATAATATTTCCTGTGTAACAACTTGGGTAATATTGTATTTATCTAGGACAAATGAAAGAGATTCGACATACAAATATTTTTTGAGGGAAAAACATTCTATTTAGGAAATTGATCAATTGGACTCACCATTGGAGCATAAATGCGAGTTAGAATGCCTTTCTTTAAAAGTTTCAACTTTAGAGCTTCGTCAGTCCATACAACACGTTCACGGTACCTAAAACAAGTAAAAGATTACTAAGAAGAAGTTCTAACAAGATCCAAAATCAAAATCTCACTTGCAGAATTAAGGTAGAAAGAAGACCTTCAGTTTTCTATCAAAAGAAATTATTAGAGCACAGAGATCTCAAGTGTTTGCACTCTTTGCACAGCAGGTATGAGGGGAGGAGGGCCAGGGGTTAAAAAACCTAATCAAGATAAGTTTGATTTCACTGGAAACAAATATTTTACTGTGTTGCAGGTAACACTAAAAACATTTACATATTCTTTTCCTAAGAAGGGAGATCACTTCAAAAAAATCTTTGTTTCATGGTGTATTATATTCAATTACACTAGAGAATATCATTAAGAAGTCATGTTACTGTAAAACATTGTTTACAAGTCAAATTTAACATGTATAAAATATAAGCTAAGGAGGCCTCATAATTGACAATTCATTTGCAAACTTTAGCACTCTATGAGTCTATGTATCTAGCCAGATTGATCAGGTGATTTTTGAGTTCTCCAACCAATTTTTTCATCACAAAATGGAGCACGGAAAGATTTATTTATTTCAGATTTAGATGAAAGAACAGAATAGAAAATTTGGCATTCATATTTTTCAATATAACTTTTACCACTGAAGCATTTCCTCCTCCGTTGCCGTAGAAGCTATTATAAATGCCTGCAGTGCAAAATCCTAGTCAGATAAGAGTAATCAAAATAAATTGCAACATATTAGAAAGTCTACACTCAATATCTTTCAGATCTTCAATATCTGTATTCTGCATCAGAATGTTGACAAGATGCATGTTTTTTGGAGAAGTAATCAGAATTTTAATCAACCCAATATTCAGCATATGCTTATCAGTGTTACAGAAAATTATTAATTTCACATCAGAAACACACTTTGGATCACTAATGTATGAAGACTGCTACAAGTGTGAAAAATTGCTACCTTATGATTTAATTTGTGGTGGGTTACAATTCCAAACTACTTGAAGAAAAGGAAAAGGGCAAGAAGGAAATTTCCAAATATACCATGTATTGTTGGAGTTTTTGAACTAAGTGCTGCAGTGTTTTACCATTTGCAATAGTCAAATAGCATTAAGCAAAATGAATTTCAAAGTATTAGATGTCTGGGTTAAATACCTTTATATTTTAAATGTCATTCTGATAGAATTTCTGATTTTAATATCTATATTCTACGAATCTACATCAAAATTACCATTACTATTCATATGAATGTCATTGGTTAGTATACCCCTCAGAGTTGCTACACTCAAATCTTAAATTCTCAACTCCGTTACAATAACAGAGTTAATAGGTATTTTGATACACTCATAGACTTGAAACAATCACATTGGAATTTCAGCTAGTACTTAAGCCCACGTGCAACATAACATGATCACTCCAGAGTCTAGATAGATAGCATAAACCATGGGTTCCCATATAGTTTGGCACAAAAAACGACACCCTTGACTTAGTATGAAAGATCAAAGAATAACATAGTTAAAACCAATGAAGCAGCTTAGAATGTGGACAAGAAACAAGGGTTGAATCTAGAGAAAATCGTAACTATGCAGAACGTTATGATAACTGACAAGATATTTCTTATCTTCCAAAAAACTATGCTACAAACCCTTCCCAACAAACAGTACATTTTTTTAAGGTTCACTGGACAGGGGATACCCTAAGGTTGATACAACTCATGTCAAAGTAGAAACAGTACACATGGCCATCAAAAAACTTAACAAAAGCCAGAGAAAAAGCTGGAGGTCAAAACTTCATATGTTGTGGGAAAGCATTCTCCAGTCTCCACAACTGAAGCATAAGTTTGTAATTCTCCTTCACTAAGTTACATTTATGTGTTGGACAATTCAAGTAAGCTATAACACCCATGCTTCGCAAGTGTTATCCTAATTTCTAACAAACTCTTGTTATTGATCAAGGGATGTGAGTATTACAGGTTCAAGTTTCAAAAATGTATTAAAAACCACAAAAGGAAAGATTGTGATTGACTTAATACTTCCAAGCAACCCAATTCCTAGACAAAAAGCGACCATCCTATACCTACAAAAGACCATGGAATGCGCAAAGGAGTGATACCTTGATGACAACAACATGTTCAATCACATCTAGATGATTATATGATTCAAGATACATTACAATGATTGGGAAGTAAATAAAATTATACAAACCTGACAGTTTTAATCATTAAATAAAACTATAAACGTGCAAGTACTAAAAAATCTATCTACAGTTAAAAAGCAACAAAAGCATAAGCTAGTCAAACTGTCAAGGCAGACATAAAAGTAAATAGTAAATTGGGATCATTCAAATGACAGGAAAGAGGCAAATTAATTGTAACATAAATGCATCAGAACTCACTTCTCGGTCGAAATCTAATATAAAACATCTCTTAACATCCTTTTTTGTAGGCTTGCAGCCACATCTATCACGTCTCGAAGTTAAATCCGAAAACTTGGGGTAAGTGAAATGCAGAATGGCAGCCTCTTCCAATTTGATCTCACTATAATGTAACACATAATAGTACATTTATGCTCATATCATCAATAGAAAGAAAATATTACTTTGCACTAAACCAATATATGTTAAACAACAAAGCAGTAAGATTTTAGGAAATTGTTATACAAAATAAAGCATTATCAGTGGTGGTGTAGATAGTAATATCTAGTGCCGTGGTGGTAATTCCAAGGAGCTATTGTATAACACATGCATTTACGAGTAAATAAAAACATCCATCATACACCATCCGTCCTTAAAAAAAGAGTACACATTTCTTTGCATCTTACAAAGGAAATGACACTCCTTTTTTAGGATGGAGGGAGTCCTAAATGTGTGCGTCACTGTATGTTTTTTTCTAAGATAGAGGGGGAAAAACACATTATATAACAGAGAGTGTGAAAAAGGAGGAATCTAATCCAATTTGCCTTCCCAGGATTACATATTTCTACAAACGAAAAGACTATATATGTGGTAAGAGAGGGAGATACACAATTGATTGGTAATGCTAAGAGTAGTAGCCATACTTTGGTGTGGTCATATAGTTGTGCCATCTGTGTGCACCATTGGGACGAAGATGATCTTGAATACGAGCTGCTGCTTTCCCATTTCCATATGTCAAAAAATAGTTTGGATTACCTCGAGCTGCTTCTTTATAATTGCCAAAGTATGTGTCTTTTGGAAGATGGTCATAGTTCTTCTTGAACATTGAGACCTATTAAAAAGTAGAAGCTGCATCACTTAACATTCATCTAAGTAAAAAAATTCAATGTTAATTATTCCAAAGGAAGAGGCTTACGAATTAAATCTCAAAAAGAATAGAACAACCATATCTCTGTAAATAAAAGTGTGAAGATCAGTTAAAGTGTGGCCTGAGGAGAAATGCTTCTCCAGCCAAGGCACGAAAACTCGGCCTAGAACAGATCAAAGCCTATCCAACCTGGGTTTAGCAGGTACTGCATATTACTATGACCAGGTACATAGATATGTCAGACTGGAAATGAACTTGGCTGGATCATCCACGATAATCACATCTTCATTAACTCCCTTATTCCAATACGTGAAGAAGAAGACTAACCAAGTAGTCTAAAAAGCTACAAGATACACCAAACAGCCATCCCTTCTACCTGGTTTTTTTTTTAATCATCAGTAAGAACACTTTCTATCACTTCCCTCTACAATGCAATTCTAAAAATTATTCCCAACTCCCACAACTGAATAAAACTGTCCGAAAAACTGAACAAACAACAAAAGTAATTCTAAAGAACATAATTTTTGACTCAGCACAACTGAAAGCCTAAACAAGGCAGGATAAACAAAAACAGAAAAACTAATGAAGCGCTACCAGCCAATCTCGATGAACATCTGAAATAGCAAGTCCTCTAAAAGTTCACATCACTGAAGCCTACAGTGATGCTAGAATTGCAACCCTATCCCAAAAAAGAAGAAGAGCGAGATAAGCACCATTTAAAATTCTATCATTACTTTCAGTATGTATATCCCATAAAATAGAAAAGAAGAAACCTCCATCAAAGAATATTGGCATCCTGGTGTCTCTTAAAACCCCGAAGTCTTTACCCAAAGCAACTCTTCAAGGAGTAAGGAGACACTCAAACCTCCTCAAAAAAAACCCAAAAGGAAAATTCCATAACCTTCACGCGATAGCACAATGCAAAAAGATGTTCATGACACTCTAAAAATTTGCCTGCACTAGATACACATATCCGGGCATCGTCATTGTCTTTGGAGAAAACCATTAGTTATTTTCTAGACTTAACTTAAGAGCATATTCATCTGGGTAAAGAGGGAGTTAACAAAAGAGTAAAACCTTGATCACAAAATAGATGCATTTCATGTTCACCACTTTCAAATTCTATTCCCAGTGCAACTGCAAGATAATAGGCTAAATATTCTACATGCATGCAAAAAAGAAAAGCAATCTCACCTCACTGAAAGGATCCTTTACATCATCTCGCTCAACACTACTCTCCTGAAACAAACAGTTTGGCATCATCCTAACCATCTTAAAGGGATAACAATGATATAATATAGAATCAAAATATAACTCATAAGACACAAAAATGACCAACTGCCTGTTATTAACAATTTAAAAAAAATAAAATAATTACTGAGTAAATCAATTCACTCACGTAATTTGGAAAGACAACCATATCAACATTTTCAGGTACATCTGACAGCAGCTGTCTTAGAGAGTACTCAGGAGTGCCTGCTGGATGTAGTAGCTCATCAGTGTCAAGATGAATGATCCAATCCATGCCAGCTTCCTACATAGTTACAGACAAGGTCAAAAACTTTGCCGTGATGTATTCACAAATACTAAAGATTACATTACAAGCAGCAACAAACTAGAACATATGACCATACCCTTGCGAGGACTATAGCCATTTCCATATTGAGGGATTGTTTGACAAATAACTCATGGTTGCACGGTTTGTAGAAGAAACCCGACAACCAAGTTTCATTCCAGATCCGGCTGAAGAATCCAATTAATAAACATTAACAAGATTGAAACACCATTGGGATATTAAGATGAAACTTGTACCAATTAAACGAGAGAACAACGTATTACAACCTGCACAAATTAGAAAACAAGAACCTCTACATATACAAATATTTTACATCTTACATGAACATTCGAGAAAGAAAGAACATTCAATATGATCTCAACAAGGATTAAAAGGATGTTCAAGGAATATAATACATCTACAGCTAGCAATTACATGTTGCGTAACTTTTACTGGTTTAGCTTACTCCATGATGAGATACATTGTAGCTTCCCAGAGAACTAATCTCTGTTCTAATTGAACTCTGCAGTAGTAGCTTGCCCTCTCAAGGTGGACTTCTGGTTATTGAATTATTCTATTTTCAGGTTTTTCATGATTGAAGAAAAAGTGAAGAATTATTTATTGTTTGTAATAGTTGAAGGTAATGCAACTGTAGTACAATGTAGTATACAAGAGGAAAACTTAATAACGATGATGAAATCTTAAAAGGGTTATTCTCATATTGCTTAGACATCACAAATTCCTGTTGGTTGAGTGGTAGAGGTAGAGGACCTTGGGTAGAGGTCCTGTCTAAACAAGAGATTAAAAGGTCAAGGAAACTTTTACTGTCAGCAATCAAAAAGAAAACCAGCAAATGTAGAATATTATCATAACTAGAAATTTCGCATGGTAGTACCAATAGATAACATTCAAATGGCAAGAGAACCAACCTTTTAGCTTGTTGGTCCTCCAATTCCTTTGTTCTATAGATTATTTTTACTCCCTGAGACAAAAGGCATGCAATTAGAGATGTTTGTAAGGTCATACTGAAACAGAGGACAGAAAGATATGGAAGGAAGCCAAGGATTTAGACTCACGGGAATGGATTCTAAGACTTTAGATACACTAGGAGATGCAGCTTTCCCTTCCACAAACAGAAAAAAGGTCGAAACCCCAATAACCTTGTGATAAAATAACCATGGCAAAATCTGCTCTAAGCCAGCAGAGGTGGTCGAAATAAAACATATCTGCCAATCAGCAAAATGGTGACCAAAGAGTTATGTAGTGACTTGCAAGATTTTCTAAATGTAAAAGAAACAAAACAAAGTAAAATGTACAACAAAATAGAAATTCCATTGCAAATTTGCAGAGAGAGAGAGAAAGTAGTCTCAGTTCTAATTCCTTATTATGGGCCTAGCGGCATCATGGGGTCCTAATAGTAATTTTAGCCCATTGATTCTATCAGCACAAGATGGAGATAAAATCCAATCTTTCCATACTATCTTGAAGTTTTATCAGTGTTGCCACCAGTTCAGTGCAGAATGGTATTATTATTTATATTATAAGTATAGAATTATATTAAAAAAAAAAAAAAAATCTTAGAAGTTGTAGAACAATGTATAACTATTCTAGAATCTCAACATGCCTGCAAATAATTGTATCAATCTACTGTCCAAATTTTTATTGCTTGCATATATATACACATTCATGCATACAAAAACAAATAGTAAGATACACTTCTTTTAGAAATGTCCAAACATATGCACAGATTATATCAATAAAGAAATCCAAGAAACATTAATAAACCGACCCAAAAGTAAATATCAAATTTCGGACTCACCTTAGGCTTAAGATCCGACCCCCCATAACTAAATTTCCAATCCCTGAAGTAGGGAAACAACGGCGAACTTCTCTGAGCCAGACCATTCACACAATCCGACGAGGACTTACGGACCGGACCGGAGCCACCCGTACCCAGAAACTGGGGTCGATCATCGGGCAACCACCGGGTCATCGAGTCATCCAATCCGCCTCGCCATTGGAGAATGAAAGCAAAGACCGCAAGAGTGAGTAACAGAACAGTGAGCAACAAAAGTAGTCTCGAAGCCAAACTAGATGAGGAAGAATAAGAGGTGGGCTTGTGAGATGAGTGAAGACCCGCCATTGAAAATTAATGAAAATGTAAAATTTGATTTGTGTATATATATATATATATATACACACACACACAGAAATGTGTATCTGTATATAACAGAGAGAGAGGAGTTGAAACCGAAGTATTTGGAGTTGATGATATATATATATATAGTGTTTGAACAGCCGTTTGGTGGTTGGTGTTGTTATTGCCGTCTTTATCAAAAATATGTTTAATTACTATTTAATTGATAATCTGGAGGAGTTTGTATTTATCTACTTTTACTGTTACTTTGTCATTTACGGAGTAAATTTGTTAAATTATCTATGTTTCAAAATATAATTTGAAGTTATAAGAAAAAATAGTAATATAACTAAACTTGCAGAGATAAAAGAGGAAAAAAATTTATTATGACACGAGACGTAAAAGATGATGCGCAGATTTAACGATGCGCATTTTAGCATTTTACTCCATTTATTCTATAAAAGAAAATCGCTATTTAACAAAAATGAAAAATCACAAAAGAATTCACTATTTAGTAATAGTAATCTGAAAATGATACAATTTGTTATCTTAATTTCGTTAACACATGTTAGTTTAGGAACTTGAAAAAATTCAATTTAAACGGTTACAGGCACGCTCAAATATAAGATCTATTAGATTACGTTGAGGGATGTTTCAAAAAGTTGTATTCATATCAAATTTAAAATATAGTTTTTATGGATAAGAATCTTTGTATACATTTAAGAACTCAAGTGTGAATATAAATATATTCAGAATTGCTAAGAAATAACATAATCACCACCCGGTACAGAAAAAGGATTTTCAAGCATCATATTCATTACTCCCACCGTTTCACAATTAAAAAAAAAATCATTTATAGATATCATTAAGGATATTTTTTTATTTCATATTTATCCATAAAAATAATTAAATAATTAAATAATAATTTATTAGTTTGATACGATAATGATAGTAAACTTAATTATAAATAAATTTAAAAATATTATATAATTTTATATTATTATCAATAAAATAAAGTCTTAGTGTACTAATTTTTA
Source organism: Aralia elata (assembly GCA_034770075.1). NCBI lineage: Eukaryota > Viridiplantae > Streptophyta > Magnoliopsida > Apiales > Araliaceae > Aralia > Aralia elata. The sequence goes on from CM068377.1 coordinate 17,337,868, forward strand.
TTTAAGCAAAGTCTTCTTTAAAAAGAAGAGTAAACAATTAGTACTTTCCTAAATAGGAGATTCTACCAGTAACCCGGGTCGTAGGCCATGGAAGATTACTTCCTAAAAAGAATTTGATTCTCTCTGCAAAATAAACAAAATATGGATTTGCCCATACAGATACTCATTACTCATTAGTAGTAGTAGACGACAAAAAGAGACCGGGAGGAGAGAGAAAAAAAGCGGAAAAATCGAATGGCTTTACAAATAATTTGAAATTTTGAATTTTATTTATTTATTTATTTATTTTTCTCGTAAATTTGTACTTAATTTTCTCCTTTGCGGCTTTACCATCTTTAATGTAACAGTTTCATTTGAGTTTTTTTTTACTAGAATTACTAGTATTTATGCTCTTTTTAAGGATAATGTTAAGAGTTTAAAGATTATGATTTTAAATGAGTTTCAAATGATATAAAATTAAATATTTTAATATATTTTATGATATAGTCAAACAAACAAAATATACTCAACAATGAATTGTAATATAGATGATGCATTATTTGAGTTAAAAAATTTAAAACTGCTACTATTACCCAATAAATATTAAATATTTATAACTGTTCAACTTTTTTATTTCAAAACTCCTAAAACTCATACAGTTATTACGAGGTGGAATCGGCATTTTTAAAGATTTGTGCATAATATAATATACCAGTACTGACCAAAAGAAATGCATAAATATAAAAAAGTCAATTCGGACATTACACAAATTGAAACTTCCACATGAAATAGTAAAAGAATATACAAAAGGCCAAGCTTCATCGAATTCCAATTAAGTTGAAAAAAAAAAAACAATTGTGGTGATATCTCTAGCAATATTACTTTTCTCCAGAAAATGAGATTCGACGCATACAAATTTTAAGGTAAAACCTTTAAACTAAATGAGTACTTTTTCCAATTAACGCCTAAACTTACCTGATCTAAGACAAATTAATAAATAAAAAAAGAAGGCCCAAATTGACTGTTCTTTATCCAAATGAATCTATGATCTCCACTAGGAAAATTTGCTGCTGCTTTTTTTGGGTCTGCTTAAAAGAATGAATTCATGAAACCAACAAAGGTAAATGTGGTAAGAATATCTTTCATAGTCGTTATTTGAGGCAGCTTAAGTCACCTTCTTAGAAGCTTTAATACATCTCCGACCAGGTGCAATGAGCCAGTAACAAGAACCTGCAAATATGAACTAGTTAGTGCCTCTAAAAGTGTTACATTCTTTCAATGTAAGGAACAAACTGAAAAGGGGTCATGGTGATAAACTTAGTTGCATGTGTGCTTGAATATAATGTGTATATGGGGGATTGATCTATAGTTGGTGCTAGTTATGAATCATTTCACAGTCAGCGCATCTATAATCGTCCATCCAAACAATGCCAAACACGATTTTTAAAGAAGAGCCGCTCCACCATCGATAATGGCACCTTACACTATTTAAATGGCGTCCATCAGTTGTCTATATGGACGGTTATAGATGCACTAACTATAAAATAGACCATAGACAACACTATTGATCACCTCCTATCTGCTTGTTGTCACTATCACTAAAATAATGAAGAAAGTGCACCAGCAAAACAAACTTATCTTGCCAGCATCCAGCAAAGAACATAAGAAGTCAATATTTCCTCCATTTTGGAGTTTTCAAATTGAATTCTGGTGAGAGAAACTAAGTCAGGGGAGCCTAAGGATATTTCACAATCTAATTTCGTACAAATCATTTGCAGTCTAGACGAAGCTAAAACTGAGAAAAACTTAGACATTTCATTCAAGCATCTGAAGCAGCAAAGGTTTTGGTGTATGACTTTAGACCTTAGATATTAGATATAGGATCGGCAATACAATTCAAAGTCTAGATAGACTCTGGCGATCAAGTCAGTTTACATGTATTGGCATAACTAGCCATTTCAAACAGTCGTCGCAGAATGTATTCCCCTCAATTTGTGGTACTTCTTAATTAACATTTTCAACTCTTTCTTTAACATGAATTTTAGTACAATTTTTACCTTTTATAACTGAAGCTCTGCCTACTTTATTGGTTTGAAAGGAGGGTTTTCTTCCACGGATTAATGTGTTTATCCGCAGAGCTCCATCATATTCAAATTCTTCCACGGAGATGGAATCTATTATGTATTTCTCACTACTTTTTAATTGACTCATCTGTCTCTCTAAATAGATAAATATCAGATATATTACCTTCAAGAAAACCTCAAGTTGATATGATGGTACATTAGATTTTTCATATTATTCTTACCTGAATCCTAAGGGAAGGGTTTTCTCTAACACAGCCCCTTAACCAATTTATTGACAATGGCAATGAAGGAATCACTACACTGCGACGAAAATCTCCATCTTCAGGAGTGCGGCGTGAAACCTCCTCGCTAAGGAACTCATAGGGTGGCAAGTTCCCTGTACTTAACATCGTGGATTTCTTGTCAAGCACAACATCTGCATCATAAGGAGGACATCAGAACACGCTAAACTGGATCAATATTCAAAAGCTTAAACAAAATTAACAACATTATCAATTGTATGTCTGATAAATTACAATTAAGCACTAAATAAACAACTTTGCTCATAGTAGCCTTTCATAGCCCCTCCACTCTGCTCGTTTCCTTATTTGTGGATGGGATGAGTAGATATCTCATCAATTTGAGACGCAAAACAACGGAGATTTTTTCACAAGTAACATATACTAAACAATGATCCTTCAATAGGATTCAAAGAGCCGGTGCAAGCAGCAGGCCCTTTAAATTATCCTCGAGAATCTTAATTAATCATGAAAGTTGTTCCCCGACTGTACTCCATGAAATTAATAATGTAAAATTAATCTTTATGGCTACAAACCATTAGAAAGTATGCATATACATGAACAAATTCAAACTTGAAAAAGGATCTATCTGATTCTTGAAGAATGAGGGGCAAAGGGATTGGCTGAGATATCTGTTAGTACATTGGGGCCCTATATATAAGCAGGAATTGGAGATGGCAAAACATTAACAACAAATATAGTGGCTTTTTTAGAGAACAAATATATGGAGGAAGTTACCTTTCTCATTAACTATCTTTTCCCATATTCTCTGAAGGTTGAATTGCCATGACAAGTCCCTGGCAGGAATATCTAAAGGAATGACCGAGGCACCAGAAGTAACTTTGTTATATGACGATAGACTTGGGACGAAAATGGCCTTCGAGAAATGAGACCCTGGGAAAGTAATAATAATGACAAACATATCAGTGTTACATAAAGTCCTTATTTAAGGAGACAATCTGTGAATTCCAAATTGGGAAAAAAAATTATTGATGGAGGCAATTTGGGAATTCCAATTAGGGGATGAAACACGTCCAATTCTTACAGGTTATCTGGTTTCGGTATAAAGCAACTTCAATTAGTTCCAAAATTGGCATGTTACACAAACAGGAAATAATAGTCCATAAGGGAAAGACTTGCAAACTAAGAAACTTCAGAACCTAGATAAGTACCATGGTGCCCACAAGTTCTTTAACACTGAAGGGTATGGGCTGTGAGGCTTTAAGCCACTATATTTTCGCTTTCCAACTTTGCCATAAACCACCTTAACCTTGAAAATGACAAAACATGTAACAACAGAAACACAATAATACCAGTCTTGTACAATTTTAACGTCAGGGATTTATCAGAAGATTTTCTGCACACAAGTACCCAAAAAAGGGCCTAATGTACCAACCAAAAAGACAGTTGTCACTACTGGACGAAGAAATGGATTTTGGAATTTATTAACATTCTTTTAGATGGCACTGTTGATTATCCCCGCGGATACTAAAACTGTTAGAAGTGCAGTGTGTGCTGTGTGTATGAGTTGTGAGTCTCCACTAAAGAGCACTGAGGAAAACAGGCTCCGTGTATTCTTCTCCTTCTTGTCAGCTTCTCTTATTTCTTTTGTATAAATTGTAAACTCCTTCATAATGAATATACAAGAAAGTGTATAGAACTTCTACATATTTTACATGGTATCAAAGCCAAATCCAGTCTTCTTTCAGTAGTTTTTTTTTATTTTTTTCTTCCGCGTAGCTTCTGCTCGTGTTCTTAGTCAGAAGACCAATCAATCAGTTAGATATACTGAAATTGAGATCATAATTGGGCTGCTTAGCACCGGGCGACCAACACAGAGGCTTCACTTCTCAGACCCACCGTCACACGCGCCCTCACGCGCCACCCCACGCGCCTGCCGCCGACGCCACGCGCCATCGCCGACCGGCGCGTGAGAGCTACTCCGGCGAGCTTTTCCGGCACGGTTTTTTGCAGCGTGGTCGACTCTCTTCCCTCTTACTATCTACAGTGGTTCTAGAGCGAAATATTCAGGTTTTGTTATACTTGGCTTATTATCAGTTCGTTGCTATCCCTGTTGGTACTGTGGGTATATGTCTGACTGTTTCAAGCTTATTATTTCCTTCCAAGACCATCACTGTTAGGCTATATATTATCCTTGGATAAATTGATAAGTTAAACTGCTATTGTGATATCAGTGTTTGGCCTATTTTTTACACTGTTATCCTTGCCTGTTAAAACATTAGTGTTTGTTTTTTTTTCATACCACTATTGATTAGTGTTGGAAGCCTATATATAATATCCTTGTTGTTAAATTCCTTGGATAAAATTTTTGTGGCTCCTATTATATCACCATGGCAGAATCTGGTCCTATTATTGAAACCAATAAGGGACAGATGATTAGAAATCATCACCTCAATTCTGCTTTGGTTCTTAGTCCTGTTAAATTGGATGGAAACAATTATCTTGCCTGGTCTCAAGCATGCCGTATGTCAATTGAAGCAAATCGAATGCAACACTTTATCACTGGTACAACCACTATGCCTGTACAAGCTGGTATTGCTCAAGAAGAATGGAAATCTGATAACTCTATGGTCAAAACATGGATTTTTAACTCAATGGAACCACATATAAGGAGTAGTTACATGTTCTTAGACACAGCATACGCACTTTGGGAAGCTATCTCTCAAACCTTCTCTGTTTCTGGTGATATGTCTAAAGCATATGATATCCGTAAACAAATCCGTGAGTTAAATCAAGGGGAGAAACCCGTGGCACAGTACTTTGCAGAGATTAATGCACTCTGGCAGGAGCTCGATTATTACCGAGTTTTTTCAGCTAAATGTCCGGAAGATGCAACGGCTTATCAAAAGTTTATCAATGAAGATAGAGTTGTCGATTTCTTGGCCGGTTTGAATATGGAATTTGATCAAGTCCGAGCACAACTGCTTGGTCAGACACCTTTTCCATCACTGAGAGAGGCTCATGCACGAGTCCAACAAGAGGAAAGTAGGCGTCGAGTGATGATACTAAAATCCACTTCTGTTGACCGATCAGCCTTGATTGCATCATATCCTAAGCCTGGCTTTCCCGTTCCCTCTACTATTGAGAAAGAGTCCCGTGAATGTGACTATTGTGGGGGGAAGAATCACACCAGAGATCGCTGCTTTAAGCTTCATGGGCGTCCTAAAGGACGTGGAGGTCGTTCTGGTCGAGGACGTGGATCCCATGCCTACATGTCTACTCCTCCACCTCCTGCAGATTTACCTATTACTGCAGACACTACTCATGCACTGACTCCTGAGGAAATCACTGTCTTTCGGAAATTCTATTCCAATCCTACTTCCTCTCATTATGCCCAGACAGGTATACCTCCTTGTGCTTTTCATGTTTCACCCACTTGCCTTAGTTGGATTATAGATACAGGTGCCTCCGAGCATATGACTGGGTCCTCCATCCTTTTTACTTCATATATGCCATGTTCTGGAAAAGACAAGGTTCGAGTTGCTGATGGTACTCTGTCTTCTATCTCCGGGAGTGGTTCTGTAGTTTGTACCCCTTCATTGACTTTATCATCTGTTCTCCATATTCCTTCCTTCACTGCAAATTTATTATCTGTCCAACGTCTTTCTGAATCTATGCATTGTTCAGTAACCTTTTTTCCAAAACATTGTATTTTTCAGGACTTGGTAACGGGACAGAAGATTGGCAGTGGTAGTGCAGTTGATGGTCTCTATTATTTAGATGTTCCCTCATCTAACATGGTCCCTACTCCGGCTCTTCACTCTGTTTCAGACTCCAACATAGTCTCTCTCCATCAATGGCATCGTCGTTTGGGTCATCCTTCTTTTTCAGTATTGGAATCTTTGTTTCCGTCTTTAGTTAAGAATTGTAACAAAACTCAGTTTTTGTGTGAACCATGTGAACTTGGTAAACACAAACGTTCGACTTATTCTGCTATTAACAGTCGTCATTCTGAGTCTTTTGCCATTATCCATACCGATGTCTGGGGGCCCTCTCGGATTGTTTCCCGTTCTGGTTTTAGATGGTTTGTAAGTTTTATTGATTGTCATTCTCGTGTCACTTGGATTTACCTTTTGCGTTCAAAAAATGAAGTTTTTGGTTGCTTTCAGGATTTTTATAGAATGATTCAAACTCAATTTAACGCTAAAATCAAAATTCTCCATAGTGATAACGGTCGTGAATACATTAATAATCATGCTTTTGAATCTTACCTCTCACAGCATGGCATCATTCTTCAAACCTCTTGTGTCCAAACTCCAGAACAAAATGGAGTAGCCGAAAGAAAAAATCGACACCTATTAGAAGTTGCCCGCACTCTTATGTTTACAATGAAAACTCCTAAATTTTTATGGGGTGATGCGGTTCTAACTGCGGCATTCCTTATCAACCGCCTTCCTTCTAGAAGCCTTGGAAACAAGAGTCCTATCTCTCTTCTCCAGCACATAACCACTCCTTCTCCCTCGCCCCGAGTTTTTGGATGTGTGTGTTATGTTCATGATAAAACCCCCACTCGGGGTAAATTAGATCCCAAAGCTCTTCGGTGTGTTTTTATTGGTTATTCTCCAACCCAAAAAGGTTATAAATGTTATCATCCCTCTTCTCACAAAGTGTTTGTCACTCGGGATGTAACTTTTTGGGAGTCTGAACCTTTTTATTCTTCCTCAACATCTCCTCAGGGGGAGGATGTTATTAATGAGGAGACGTTTTTTCCGACTAGTATTACAAATACTATTATACCATCTTCTTCTACTCCTGTTGTTGTTACTCCTGATAATGCTACACAGGGGGAGTTACAGTTACAGTCCGAGCCTGAGTTGAGGACCTATACTCGAAAAGGGAAGAATAAGGTCACCATTGCTGCACCACTACACCAACCTTGCCCTGAACCGAGTCTTGGTAATACTAATGGTATGAATCCTGATCCTATTTCTTCTTCTGATGATACTGACATTCCTATTGCTCTTAGAAAAGGTGTCAGGTCGTGTACACAACATCCTATCTCGAATTTTGTTTCATATGATAAATTATCTGCATCCTACCATTCCTTTGTTTCTTCTTTGTCCTCTATATCTATTCCTCAGGGGTGGAAAGAAGCAATTAGCAACGAGAAGTGGAAACATGCTATGATAGAAGAGATGAATGCCCTGAAAAAGAATGATACTTGGGAACTAGTTACTCTTCCTTATGGGAAAAGACCAGTTGGTTGCAAATGGGTATATACAGTGAAACAAAAGGCAGATGGGACAGTTGAAAGACTCAAAGCCAGGCTAGTTGCAAAAGGGTACACTCAGGACTCACGGGATTGATTATCAGGAGACTTTTGCTCCCGTGGCAAAAATGAACTCTATTCGTACCATAATCTCATGTGCAGCAAACTTTGGTTGGGATATTCAACAATTGGATGTTAAAAATGCATTTCTTCATGGCGATCTAGAAGAAGAGGTATACATGGAAATACCCTCTGGTTTTGCTTCATCTGTCACAAAGGGAAAGGTGTGTAGGCTGCGAAAAGCGTTATACGGGTTGAAGCAATCTCCTCGAGCCTGGTTTGGTAAATTCCACAAAGCAATGATAAAACTTGGGTACAAACAGAGTCGAGCAGATCACACTCTATTTGTCAAACATATAAACGGTAAGACTGTCATTCTTATTGTTTATGTTGATGACATTGTAGTGACAGGGGATAATAGAGATGAGATAGTTAATCTCAAGGCAAGTCTGGCTGAAGAGTTTGAAATCAAAGATCTTGGCACCTTAAAATATTTTCTTGGTATTGAAGTTGCAAGATCTTCCAGTGGAATCTTTCTGTCTCAACGGAAGTATGTTCTTGATCTCTTAACAGAAACTGGCATGCTAGGATGCAAACCTGTTGATTCTCCTATTGAAGTTAATCATCATCTAGAAGGAGGCACAGGACCTACGGTGGATAGAGAAAGATATCAACGTCTAGTGGGACGACTGATATACCTGTCTCATACTAGACCCGATATATCTTATGTTGTTGGTATAGTCAGTCAATATATGCATGATCCTCGACAAAGTCATATGGAAACCGTTTACAGAATTTTGAGGTATCTCAAGTCTGCACCCGGTAAAGGTTTATTGTTTGCACCACATGGTCATATGAGAGTCGAAGCTTTTTCCGACTCAGATTGGGCTGGCTCTATAGAGGATCGTCGATCTACATCAGGCTACTGTTCATTTGTTGGAGGTAATCTTGTCACTTGGCGTAGTAAGAAACAGTCTGTTGTGGCAAGATCTAGTGCTGAGGCTGAATACCGAGCTATTGCCTTGGGTATATGTGAACTAATGTGGCTTCGAACCTTGTTAGAAGATTTGGGTGTTTCAACTAAAGAGCCTATGCAGTTGTTTTGTGATAACAAGGCAGCCATTAGTATTGCAAATGATCCGGTACAACATGATCGAACGAAGCACATTGAGATTGACCGACACTTTATCAAAGAAAAATTAGTCAGTGGTCTTATCTGCTTACCTTTTGTAAAAACAGAACATCAGCTAGCTGATATTCTGACTAAAGGTCTTAGTGGTAAGATGTTTCATCCCTTGTGTTTCAAGTTGGGTATGCGAGACATCTATACACCAACTTGAGGGGGAGTGTTAGAAGTGCAGTGTGTGCTGTGTGTATGAGTTGTGAGTCTCCACTAAAGAGCACTGAGGAAAACAGGCTCCGTGTATTCTTCTCCTTCTTGTCAGCTTCTCTTATTTCTTTTGTATAAATTGTAAACTCCTTCATAATGAATATACAAGAAAGTGTATAGAACTTCTACATATTTTACAAAAACCATTAAAAGACGACCTTAAAATTTATTTGGTACCGTCTGAAGAATTTGAAACATTTGGTTAGTATTTTCAAACCCACCACATCAAGATTACCTTCAAACAATAGCACATAATTTTGACATGGATGCATAATCCTGATGTGAATTGCAATTCATAGCATGAAGCTTCACGCACAAAAGTCCTTCAAAATAGTCAACTGGTGCATGCACACCAAACTAGTAAATAGCCCACCAAATAGGTCACTATGTGCCTAAACATACCTAGCACACGGGTAAAAATGGAGCCAAATAATGTCATCAGGTGCACAATGTGAAGATAGAGTGCCCAACATGTGAGCAGCAAAAGGCTACTCATCCAGAGGACCAGAGTGGTTATCAGTTATCACCCAGCTACATTCAAGTAGATGTATCACATGGTACTATACACCTTATGCACGCATGACACATGAGCAAGTTGTCCAGAAAACACACAGCATACACTGGATCCGGGATCAACTTACTACACACAAAAGCCTGCGATGGCTGACGATCTACCAGTGTTTGCACAACAATCAATCAACATCAGTAATAATGGTCTACTGACACCTAATCGGTGCCCACTGACGATAACCCAAGAGAAACAAGATGCTAGTGACTCAAACCACACATCTGCAGGATTTGATATGACGTTAATCGCTTCCCTAAAATGTGCTTGTCTTGGTCAAGCACCCAACATTTTCCTGTAGCCAGTACAAAGCAATAGCAACAGTCACATCATGACATGATGAGCAAGCTCATCCAGCAATTAGGAGTTTCCCCACTATCAGATGGCTGCTAGCCTCTGGCGCAAAATGGTGCCTTTACTCGTGTCCACCGAAAAGGTTTTCTCCATGTGGAGGGTTCTACTCCCACCTTTCTAATTTTCAGACTTACTCCTGATTCCCTTGTGATACTTATTTTATGCCTAAGAAGACGCCAAGATATCATCTAATGAAGAACACAAAGTGACAGCAGTAAAACAACTGTTAGAAGATAGTGGCCAGGAACATGTTTCTTGTATTAAGGAAAATGTTTCTTGTATTAAGGAAAACAAGTTTCCTTGTTTTCCTCCTTTTTCATTTTTTAATTCCTAGACCTCTTGTATAAATATAGCAATTCACATATTGGAAATATAAGAGAGATTACATTCTTACATGGTATCAGAGCTCTGATCTTTTATCAGGCGACTTTTTCCGGCAACTTTTTCCGGCGACTTTTTCGACGACTTTTTCCAACGTGTCTTTTATCTCTCCTCCTTCCATCTACAGTGGTCGACTTTTCCGGCGACCTTTTCCGACGACTTTTTCCAGCATGGTTTTTATCTCTCCTCCTTCCACCTACAGTGGTTGTTTTGAGTGAAACTCAAGTTTGGTCTAATCCACCTACAGTGTTTGTTTTTATCTCTCCTCTATCTTTGCGCTTGTTAATTATCCTTGTTGTTATTCCCTTGAATAATTCTTGTTGCTCCATCTCTTGTACTGCTAATTAAAGTGGTTTTATTGTGTAGTACAATTAATTGCACTCCCTTTGGTTTCTAGAATTACTATCTGCTAATTTTTTGAGCCTTTATAATATCCTTGTTGATATTTCCTTGGATATTTTTGTTGCTCCTACTATCTCATCATGGCAGAATCTAGTTCCATTAATAGTGTTGGTACTATTTCTCATTTCGCACAATCAGGTATACACTCTTGTGCTCTTAATGTCTCATCTACTTACCCTAGTTGGATTATAGACACAGGTGCCTCTGCGCATATGACTGGGTCCTCCAATCTCTTTACTTCATACACGCCCCACTCTGGAAAGGACAAGGTTAGAGTAGCCAATGGCTCCCTGTCTTCTATTTCCGGGAGTGGCTCTGTCGTTTGTACCCCTTCATTAACATTATCATCTGTTCTCCATATCCCTTCATTTACTGCAAATTTACTATCTGTCCAACGTCTTTGTGAATCCCTACACTGTTCAGTAACCTTTTTTGGAAATCATTGTGTTTTTCAGGACTTGGTGACAGGGCAAAGGATTGGCAGTGGTAGTGCAGTTAACGGTCTCTATTATTTAGATGTTCCCTCGTCTAACATGCCCCCTACTCAGGTTTTGGCTCTTCACTCTACTTCTCACCCATGCCTGACCTCTCTCTATCAATGGCATCGACGTTTGGGACATCCTTTCTTTTCAGTATTGGAGTCTTTATTTCCATCTTTAGTTAAGCATTGTAACAGAACTCAGTTTTTGTGTGAACCATGTGAATCAGGTAAACACAAACGTTCTACTTATTCTGCTACTAACAATTGACATTCTGAACCTTTTGCCATTATCCATACTGATGTGTGGGGACCCTCTCGAGTTGTCTCCCGTTCTGGTTATAGATGGTTTGTTAGCTTTATTGATTATCATTCCCGTGTCACTTGGATTTACCTTCTGCGGTCCAAAAATGAGGTATTTGCTTGTTTTCAAGACTTTCATAAAATGATTCAAACCCAATTCGACGCTAAGGTCAGAATTCTCCATAGTGATAATGGTCGTGAATATAGTAATAATAATGTTTTTGCATCTTATCTCTCTTAGCATGGCATTATTCTTCAAACCTCCTGTGTCTCAACCCCAGAACAAAATGGAGTAGCGGAAAGAAAAAATCGACACTTACTAGAGGTAGCCCGCACTCTTATGTTCACTATGTCAACCCCTAAATTTCTTTGGGGAGATGCGGTTCTGACTGTTGCATTTCTTATAAACCGCCTTCCTTCTAGAAATCTTGGGAACAAGAGTCCCATCTCTTTTCTCCAACACACGACCAGTCCTTCTCCTTCACCTCGAGTTTTTGGTTGCGTGTGCTTTGTTCATGATAAATCTCCCACTCGGGGAAAATTAGATCCCAAAGCTATTAGGTGTGTTTTCATTGGTTATTCTCCAACCCAAAAAGGTTATAAATGTTATCATCCTTCTTTTAACAAAGTCTTTGTCACTCGGGATCTCACTTTTTGGGAATTGAAACCTTTTTATTCTTCTTCACCTTCTCCTCAGGGGGAGAATGTTATTAATGAGAATGTTATTAATGAGGAGAAGCTTCCTGAGGCTAGTATCACAAGCTCTATTTTTCCTGTTCCTGTTGTTTCTGATAATTCTACACAGGGGGAGTTACAATGTACTAAACAGAATGAGTCTTGAGCCTGAGTTGAGGACCTATGCACGAAAAGGCAAGAATAAGGTTACCGTTTCTGCACCACTACACCAACTTTGTTCCGGACCTAGTCTTGATAATGGTAATGGTGAGAATCTTAATCCTACTTGTTCTTCTAAAGATACTGACATTCCTACTTGTTCTTCTAAAGATACTGACATCCCTACTTATTCTTCTGATGATACTGACATTCCTATTGCTCTTAGAAAAGGGGTTAGAGCTTGTACTCAACATCCTATTTCTAATTTTCTAGCCTATAGCAAATTATCTGCATCATATCACTCCTTTGTTTCTTCCTTGTCTTCAATATATGTTCCTCAGGGGTGGAGAGAAGCATTTAGTGATAAGAATTGGAAACAAGCTATGATCGAGGAGATGAATGCCCTAAAAAAGAATGATACATGGGAACTAGTCACTCTTCCTTACGGAAAAAAGGTAGTTGGATGCAAGTGGGTATATACAGTCAAACAAAATTCTGATGGAACGGTTGAGAGACTCAAAACCAGACTAGTTGCAAAAGGATACACTCAAACTCATGGGATTGATTACCAGGAGACATTTGCTCTTGTAGCAAAGATGAACTCTGTTCGTACCATAATCTCATGTGCAGCAAACTTCGGCTGGGATATTCAACAATTAGACGTAAAAAATGCATTCCTTCACGGTAACTTGGAGGACGAAGTGTACATGGACATACCTCCTGGTTTTGCTTCATCTGTTACTATGGGTAAGGTTTGTAAGCTACGAAAAGCTTTGTATGGTCTGAAGCAATCTCCTAGAGCCTGGTTTGGTAGACTCCACAGAGCAATGATAAGGTTTGGGTACAAGCAGAGTCGAGCAGATCATACTCTTTTTGTCAAACAGATAAAGGGTAAGATTATCATTCTTATTGTTTATGTTGACGACATTGTGGTGACAGGGAATAATAAAGAAGAGATAGTTAATCTCAAAGCGAGACTGACCAGAGAATTTGAGATTAAAGATCTTAGTCCTTTGAAATATTTTCTTGATATTGAAGTTGCAAGATCTTCCAGTGGCATCTTTCTATCTCAAAGGAAGTATGTCCTTGACCTGCTAACTGAAACTGGCATGTTAGGATGTAAGCCTGCTGATTCTCCTATTGAAGTTAATCACCATCTAGTAGGAGGCACAGGACCTACAGTTGATAGAGAAAGATATCAACGTTTGGTGGGACGATTGATATACCTCTCTTATACGAGACCCGATATATCTTATGCTGTGGGAATAGTGAGTCAGTATATGCATGACCCTCGACATTGCCACATGGAAACTGTTTACAGAATTCTGAGGTATCTTAAGTCTTCTCCTGGAAAAGGATTATTGTTTGCACCACATGGTCATATGAAAGTTGAAGCTTTTTCCGACTCAGATTGGGCTGGTTCTATAGAGGATCGTCGGTCTACAACGGGTTACTGTTCATTTGCTGGAGGTAATCTTGTTACTTGGCGTAGTAAGAAACAGTCTGTGGTGGCAAGATCTAGTGTTGAGGCTGAATATCGAGCTATCGCCTTGGGTATATGTGAATTAATGTGGCTTCGAACCCTGCTAGAAGATTTGGGTGTTACAACTAAAAGGCCTATGCAGTTATTTGTGATAATAAGGCAGCCATTAGTATTGCAAACGACCCAGTGCAGCACGATAGAACGAAGCACATTGAGATTAACAGACACTTCATCAAAGAAAAGTTAACCAGTGGTCTTATTTGCTTACCTTTGTAAAATCAGAACACCAGCTTGCTGATATTTTGACAAAGGGTTTTAGTAGTAAGATGTTTCATCCTTTGTGTTTCAAGTTGGGTATGCGAGACAGATACACACCAACTTGAGGGGGAGTGTTGGAAGATAGTGGCCAGGAACATGTTTCTTGTATTAAGGAAAATGTTTCTTGTATTAAGGAAAACAAGTTGTTTTCCTCCTTTTTCATTTTTTAATTCCTAGACCTCTTGTATAAATATAGCAATTCACATATTGGAAATATAAGAGAGATTACATTCTTACAACAACCTTTCGTTCCTATGGGCTTGTATCAAGCTTGATACCATCTCAGACAATCCCAAGCAGCTCAATGTTCCAATGCAGATATCTTCACCCATGCAAGTTTCCAAGACTAATTAACTACCATGACAAGCACTTGCCAATTAATTGATTGTGGACTATCCCAAATCATACAAAATAGGCAAATATGTCCGAATCCCTTGAGGACTTCGCCTTGGCTCACAAACATTAGCACTCAATAACAGACCAGGACAAGTAGCAGGCTTGTTTTGTGTTTACCCCAACCCTATACTTGCACAAGGATATATTGGAAAAATCATTCTTCTTTGTTTCTTTTTTGTTCCAACAAATAGATAAATCCTCACGCAAATCCAATCATAAAAAGTCAAGACTCGAGAACTTCAAAATGAAGACTAAAGAAATGAAATACACTAGCGACTACAAATGGTGAAATAAAAATTGTATATTGCTAATCACTACTTGGATTATGTCTTTCTTATGTGTATAATAGAAAGAGCCTTAACTACAAGACAATTCATATTTAATCGCGTGTCATAATGTAGGAGGCTGAAAATATCTTCAATGAATAAAAATATGATATATTAACTTGTTTGTACTATAAGAACTATACCTGAGGAAGCACATATATTCACAAGTCTTGAAAGAAGGATGTGAGGATCTCTGGCATCCATGCAATTGAATAAAAGAATCTGAAATGTGTAATCAATATTATAAGCTTTACAGGGGGAAAATTAAGTACCTTTTGCTGCTTAAAGGAAAATTTTGAACTTGACCACTGTATAGAAACAAATTATATTATGATTTCACCTTCTTTGATGTTTTATTGGATTCCTTCCCTTCTCTATGTTGAATGTAGCCGTTTCCTAAGATTTTTTCTAAATTTCCAGCTTTAGAAGAAGATGATGGTTGCAATATATTCTCGTTTTCTTTCACAGCATCGGAAAACCATCTAGCACAAGCCTCCATGCTCTCGGGACTGTGAGCTCCATCCAAGTAGAAAATCAAATCTCCAGAAGAGATTTCAGTCACTTCTGATGATTTATAAGACCGCAATGAAGAGTCATTAACAATTTGAGCCCTTCCAGAAAGACGTGCAGTCGAAAGACCCCTTATAAATGCCTCTGGCAAAATGTCTTCCCCATTATCCTGATTTGATATCCAAGAAAAAGTTGAGAGATTATAACACATAAGAAAATGATATCTGAAGAACTACCGAAGGAAGAAATAAATTTCCCCTGAATAGGCTGAGAATTTAAAATATTGAAAAATCCAAATATAAGTGTTTTTTAATAAGCGAAGGACATTCACAGCTTATCAATGCATAAAATTGTCAAAATGGCCTTTAGAAAGCGCCAATCCTTATTAAGCCTATCAATCCACGTCCAGGTTCGCACTTTATGACCCTAAAGACAAAACCACCTTTCTTAAAAAATTGATCACAAAAAAGTTTGAAAGCTGCAAAGGACCTCTCTCTTCCCTTAGTGTCCAACTTGATAATATCGAAGGATTCTCATGAACTGTCTTTTTTACATTGTCCAAGAGGCTTTGTTTCTTCCTCATATCAGTGCTGCAATTGAAAGGCCTGTTGCTCACTTGATCATGGTGCTTTAGTTAGCACTTAGCAGCATCCAAAGTCTATAAACCCTTTTACCCATTATCTCAATTTTGCACAATTTACAAACAAAAGCATAAGAATTTTTTGTTTATTTTTCAATCTGTTACAAACATTCAGCGGTTCTTACTCAAATGCGCTAGGAGGTTTCCAAGTTCAGAAACCTAACAAAAAATAACATGGACTCCAAGGAAAGCACTTTTATGGTGAAGTAACCATGCAGGAAATTTCACTCACATTTTGGGATAGCTTCTTCCAGTTTCCTGTAATCTGGAGCCAACGTTTACAAAGTGAAACAGCTAGACCAGCATTGATGAACTGGTGATCCCCAGACAGGCTTAGCTTTAGCCCATTCAACTTTTTATAGTCAAGGGGTGCTGCCACTTCCAGAGGAACCTGTAATAATAATGAAAATAACTAAGAAATCTTTTATGTATTTTCTTACATACACATGAAAGACTCGTATATCATTAAACAAAATTCATTATTTCAAAAGATATCTGCTCTCCATTATTTATCCTGTCAATGGATGAGGTTATATGTGTATGACCTGTAAGTAGAATTACATATAAACCACATTAGAGCCAAGCTCTCCCTGTTTATGCAATAAGCCTAAATATTGTGTTCACAACAAAATGCATCTTACCATCAATTCACGGGCCCTCTCCTGAAGAACATCCATTGCTTCAGCAAGTTGTGGTACTGTAAATGCAGGAATTTGAGGCTTCAAAGGGCAGGAAAAACATTGAACCAGTTTAGGAAACACTTGAAAATAGAAAGCACCAGTCAGATCTATACAATTGTAAGCTAACTTTGTACCTTGAAAATTCCAGCCTTGTGTGAAGCGATTTTTACCAGGGTATCTCCTGCATGTTAATATGCTACATGAAATAAATATTTTCTCCTTTAACTTGCGAATATTTAAAAAAGTGTGTGTGTGTGTGAGAGAGAGAGAGAGAGAGAGTTGGAATGGAAGAAAAACAAGTTGGAGGATTTTAAATGCAAGTTACTCAACAATTCAAGCACTCCCAAGGAATATTGCCATCGGAACAATGAAGCATTCTGGTTTTAAAAAAATAATACATAAAAAATAGAATTAAGAGAAAGATGCAAATGTCCAAAAGTGGCATACCCAACGTTTCCATGTGATCCATACCAAGAGAAGCAATGCCACAAACAACAGGTTCCTTGATCTGCATAGTTTTAGCATAAGTTCAATGATCAAGGATATCAATTACTTAAGTTTTGGCATGCTTTCCAGCAATGCAGAGAAGAATGGACTTCTCTTGACATCAACTTTTTTTCTTTTCATTTCCTGATAAGCAACTTCTCTTCTCAGGCACATGATATTATAGTTGAGCACTTGTGTAGTTTGACAAGTTAGTCAACACCAAAACAATCAAAGTTAATCTTCGAAAAAGAAATGTACCACATTTGTTGAGTCCTTTTTCCCTCCAAGACCAACTTCAATAATTGCAACATCTACCTGTGATCAGGAAAGTACTTCAGTGACTGATATGTCAAAAATGAAAAATAAATATAAACATTGCACGAAACTAGTACTATACTCGTAGCAAAAGATTAGGCTCATATTAGCAAGAGTTGTCCTACCATCAAACACAAACTCTTTGGAGTTGAGAAGCACATAACTGATATATAGGTCGGGTGAGTTAAACTTATTGATGTGGGACAAATGTGATAGCTTGAATGGCCACAACCTCCCCATGTGTGAACATGCCTCATATTTTGGAGAGTAGACAAGTCAGACATGCAGATGAGGAAAAACAAAACAGCTGAGAGACCAGACCAAGGACCTCCCAAAACCAAGCTTATCATGTTAGAGCATCCAGTATTAAAGGCTTCACAAACAACTATTTAATTGTGATGGTAACACCGGATGTGAGACAGGATTTGCACCATTAACCCAGAAAACATATCTCTTGCTTATAGACAAGACACTGAAGATGGCTTTATCACTTGAATAAAATGGGTTTTAAACTAGGTTTGTTAGGCTTTAAAAGAAGAGCTAAAAAATGCCCAAAAGACACTGCTATCCTCAAACCAAACATAGGACTTAGTTGCTATAGTGCTTAATAAATTTTGTCACTGCCCAACCATGTGTCTGAGTAACTAATAAAATCTACGGAATTACACAAAAGCCAGAATCCATCATTAGGTTCTGTGCTAGTGCAGCAGGGTTTTTTTTTTTTTTTTTTGGGTGGTGGGGGGCCAGGGTCGTATCCTTTGCTTTCAATCTGTCTTCTTCCCTTACAGCTTCAGCTTAAGATATTCCTTAACTTTCTTTAAAAAAGTTATCTTCATTCTTCATCTTTCCCTCAGTTTCTAACCGTAATGGTTCGTTTCGTACATTAATGATGTATAGTCAACTTTATGTGAAATGCATTTTAATCTTGTATATACATGCTACAGATTCATATATGCTTGTAATGCTGTCTAAATACCACTTCGTACATGCACTGAAACCAAAGCTTAAATAACTAATGCACGTGCACACCTCCCCTAGCATTTGCGCAAAATATAAACCCAAAAAAAATAAAAAATAAAATACAGGGGTTTCACTAGAATTTTACCTTACCTTCTCACATACAAATATTTTGAATGCCAATAAACTAAGAAACTGAAACAGTGGAGGCATTGGCAAGTCTTCAGTAACATTTTCCTGCAAATCCAAAAGTTCCTGAATCAAGGTATCACCACTTAAAACTTTATATACTCACGCAGCAATCGAAATCAAGAAAGAAACTCCCAATAATCACAGGCAGTTTCCTGAGAGGCTATAAAATAATACCTCCCTGAGACATTTTCAGCATTTCCTCTGAATTTAAAGGATATGACAACTTTGCTTTAAAAGTTGTTATATGCAAAATGTTGAATTCCAAGTATTGTTTACCATATGCAGCAACGAACAATTGATGCAAAGGAGTTTATGACAAATGATGCATGCCAACAAATAATAGATATTTGAATAGGCACTGAATTTCTAAAGCAGGTTAATTCACCATGATGTCATCAAAGTCGACATTTTTCTGGGAAGGGCATATATATATATATAATCATGTTATTTTTGTTTTATATATATTCATGATTTGGTGGGGAATATAATTCTTTCCATCTTTGTTTCTATCTTGAAGCCACAAACAATAAATGATGCCTTCTTTGCATGCCTATAAGACTAGCACCGTATTTGTGAGTTTTAAAAAGGAGAGAAACGAAAAGGTTAAAGTCCCTGTTGTGTGAGTTTTTACAGGAAAGAATCCCAAAAGTGGGAAGATTTGAGAAGAAAGTGATAAAAGACTTCTATAACATTTTAAAACAACAACAAAAAAAAACTTATCGTGGTTTTTTCTCAAATTAAGTCTTATAAGGGTAAAATAGTAATATAGTAATGCACTGTTTTAGTTATACTTTCCTTCCAAAAAATCACAAACATAAGGAAAAAAGGGTACTCTCTTTTCTTCTCTAATCTTTTCTCTCATAAATTTTAATTCTCTCCCTTTGTTTTCTTCTCAAACTCACAACAACAATGTAGGCTACTTATGGTGGTGCCAAAACCTAACAAGAAAACTAATAAACAGATTGTTACTTATATAAGCAACTTATAGGGAATGAAAACCACAAATCTGTAACAAATAAACCAGTGATAGCACTGGTGATACTAATCTAGTGGTATACCCGAGATTGCTACACAAGGGACATTTTTCCAATATTGATGCTTGAAAGCCACACCTCAGTTTAGTCTCGGATACATATACTCTGCTTAAACAAGTATAATTGCATTTGAAAGCAAGAGC
Organism: Aralia elata; assembly: GCA_034770075.1. Lineage (NCBI taxonomy): Eukaryota > Viridiplantae > Streptophyta > Magnoliopsida > Apiales > Araliaceae > Aralia > Aralia elata. The sequence goes on from CM068377.1 coordinate 17,357,686, forward strand.
GAATTATGTGAATCGATAATAAAGACATGAAAAGATATACCTTCAATTGGTTCCAACAATCCCAAAAATACAATAAAAAAAATTCTTCTGATATATCCAACCTAGGCAAACAAGAAGAACGATAAGTATCAGAATAACATAATGAGAAAATTCCTAAATTGACCTTGTACATATATGTTGGTGATGGATATGAATAAATCTAGTTAAGCAGAGTTTCTTTGCTATATGTAAAGAGCACAAAATTTTCTCTCCCAACATTTCTTGGGTAGCCTCTTACATAGGTGATTACTAGAAACTGAAATAAGTAGAAAGTTTTTAGATATAACAGAAAACGGGGTTAATTGATGTTTTGGTCACTATTCGATTTTCATTGTGGTTACCGAATCTTTTTTTGTTACAAACACATTACTATACTCAAAAAAAATTACAAAATGATCATTACTTAACATTCCGTCCGAAAAAGTAACGAAAATTTGTTACCGTGCATATCACGTGAGGCTTAATTGCCGATGTATGAGTTAGTTTTGCCATGTGTATCATCATGTGTACTGCACATGACACTTGATAATAAAAAAACTCACCATCTCAATCTCTTTTATTGTCAATTGGCCCAGAAAAAAGATTCAATCTTAACACACACAAAATAAATAAATAAATAAAACACTCATACCAAACCTTGATCGATTTCTCTAAATCAATATCCTAATACAAAACTTTCAATTTCTCTGCCAAATCTTTCACAATATCTTGACAAGCTTCATCTTTAAAAAAAATAATAAAAAACAAAAAACAAAAAAAAAACAAATGAATAAAACTTTTGCTCGTAATATATTAATACAAATCCAACCACAAAATTAGTAAAAAAAACCCACCAAAACCTTCTCAAATCTACCACAAACTAACCTCAAAAATCGAATCGCGTAGCAACTCATTCATTCATCAAATTCAAACTGGTATGTTCAACGATTACTTGTAATTCTCTCTTTATATGTGTGTGTATATATATATACACACATATATGTATGTATGTGTGTGTGTATATATATATATATATATATTATATCTATATCATATAAGCATTTGATTACCAGGAAAAAAAAAAGGAAAGTCATTTCAGATCTGGGAGTATTAAAGCCATCTTTTTGGATCTAGGAGTTTGAAAGCCGTTGACGATCGGAAAGAAAACAAGATGGGAGAAATTTTGTTTTTTACTTTCAGTCAAATGTATGTGTTTGATCATAACGGATGGTTAAGCGGCGGTGGTGGTGATAAGGTATGGTGGTAAAGTGGACAGTTTGGATAAAGGTTTTTCAAAGTTGAAATCATTTTTTGATGTTGGCCGATGGTTTGGCGCGGTGGTGGCACGATGGTTGAGATGTAAAGTTTGGCGACGGTAATGGATTATGATCAATTAGGGTTTTAAGATGTTTATTGTGATTGAGATGGTTGAGATGAATGATCAGATTTGAGATATTTATTGTGTTTTTGATCTTTAAATTTTAAAATGTAATGTTTTATTATATTTAAGCCCTCTTAACTTAATAAAATAATTTAAATAATTGTAAAATGATATTTTTTTAATACATAAGCATTATCATGCCACCTGTCAAAGTCACATCACTAACACCTGATTCACGTAATTAATACATGTTAACCGTTAGTCTACTCAGCATTTCCGTTCACTTTTTTAGACGGAATGTTAAATAATGATCATTTTGTAATCTTTTTCAAGTATAGTAATGCGTTTGTAACAAAAAAAAGATTCGGTAACCACAATGAAAATCGACCCCCAGTATAGTGACCAAAACATCAATTAACCTAACAGAAAACATATTCAAACAATAACCATTGTTCTAAGGTGTTGTTCAGTGGCCAAAAGGTTTAACTAGAGAAGTCATAAAAAGGGACGGTGCCATAATTCTACTTGAGTGGGGTGATTCAAATGTTAGTTAATAGTGTTAACTAATTTTATGATATATCAAGTCACAACTTCACAAAACAAGACATGTGTTTTTACGGCATCTATCTTCTATAAAAGAAACAATAAGAACTTTAACCAATGTTCTAAAAGTCGCTAGGCGACAGAGAGGGCACCCCCGCATAGGCGGTGCCTAGGCCGACTAGACGTTTTCTTAGGCGGCCTCATTTATTTTTTTTTCTATTGTATATACTTGTTATACTATACAACGCATATACTATATGTAATTTTTTAAATTATACATGAAAAATTACCAAAAGGCAATCTTTTAAGGCTAAACAAATTCATTTAAAGTATCATAAAGTTTCAAAACCTTTATTAAATCAATGCGATAAAGGTCTAATTCTGCCTAGATGGGGGCCTAGGCGCAACCAAATCTAGGCGGTAGAGGACCAGCCGAACGCCAGGTGAGGATTTTTAGATCATTGATTTTAACATTGTCCCCCACAAGCCTTTGAATTTGGGATATTTACTCAAAGCTTATAGTTATCTTGGGGGCATAACACATGCTTCAAAGTGGGTATTTGGATGGTTATATGTTGTATGTGACCAGTAAAATATGGTTAAAAGCATACATAATAAGAAAAATAGGTGATATTTCAACATATAACTACTACAACATGGTGGTGTGTCACAGAATGAATCTTTGTTTTAATATGACATTCTTGTGCAGCTTCTAATTTTATCTAATAAACAAAGAATAAAGAAAAGGTTTTTACTAAACTACATAGGGGTGAATTGTAAGAATAGTTGTAGGTTCTGTGATAGGTCTCTTGGATTCTTTGATCCCATTGACGTTTTTATGCTCATACTATGGTCATAATAAATGCGCAGGGGGTCGGGGTCGGGGTGAGGGGCTTAAAATATATTAGCTCTTGATAACTCTTAACTATATTAATAACTTACTAGAAATATTAGTTAACAGATATAGATCAACCTTTTTGATTGTCTAATAGAACTTATCTTTCATTTTTTATTTTTATTTTTGTTTAGTATTTCCAAGACTTTACATGAATTGCTTGTAAGAGTTTGTATAGATAGAGAGAGAAGACAAATATGTGTGAGAGAGGAAGAGAGGAGACAATATTAAAATTAACTACTTGAAAAGTAACTACTCCATTCCCACCCCACACAAAAATTATAAATAAAAATTGAAAGTCCACTTTTAATGTTTAAAATTTTCAGAATAGTTTGCCTTCAACATAATTATTGGCCAAAGTCACAACATACTTCAATATATAATGAGATTTTGTACGTTGATTGTGAAAGTGGACACTCAATTTGGTACGTTCCAGAAAGACAGTAGTTAATAAAAGGAAATAATACATTGAAACACTGACCCATCTATTCGGAATCTTTCTCTCACATCTATTAGATGAGGGGAGATAAAGAGTCCAGTTCTAAAACCACTTTCTCGTAGAATTGCCTCACAGAATGTGCATGTTGAACCCTGAAATGAGAATACAATTAGAAGAAAGGGTTAAGGTTGGAATATGTTCACTCACTCAAATGGTCAAATATATCAAACCCTAGCACAAGATACACCAGACTTGACCACTCCCTGAATCAATCCCAAACTAAGAAGATAATAACGAAAAACTTTCAAAGCACCAACTTGGTTCAGAAGTCTATTAACTGGAAAATGTAACACCCTGATGATGTGGCTAGTCATTGTAAGAGAAACACATGGAAAAAGTGTACAAATCATTTGCAGAAGATAATATTCTTACAAACAGCATCATCGGAATTACAACTCAACAAAGGCTTGTCCTACCAAAGTTGGTCACTGCTCTGCTCATAAAATAGTTATCTTCTTTACTATTACAGTCAATGTTACTATTTGACTTCATTTTCCCTGCCAGTCTGCACTAAAATAATCATTTCTGATCAGGTTAAACTTCCAAATTACTACAATCAGTAATCTTCTCTTCACCGGTGCAAAATTGCTTCTTCTTCTTATATATGTTCATTTGCACGTGGAGAGGCAATATTTATATTGAGAAGCACACCCATGTTCATGCTCACAATTTCTTAATCATGTCCGTTCATAGATGTGTCAATGTCAGGCACCTTTTATCAGGGTTAGAGGTGCATATTTAACAGTGTTAATGTTAAAAAGGATATTTAGATTGGCACACAAACAAGTAGATCATGATAACTTACAAATATGAAATATATAGAAGTCCTACTGTTGCCAATGATCTAATTATGAAAACTAAATCTCACTTGTTAAGCATAAGGCAAAGATATAATTAAGTTCAGATGTGTACCTTCCCTTTCGTCCCAGCAACATGGATTATTTTAAGACCAGCTATATGTTCCTCCAAGCCTAAAATCTGAAAGAGAAATGGGAAGGGAGGGGTGTTCACTTGTCAGGAAACTCACTTTTCTTGCCCTCAATTCTCTGGTGAGCAATTGAACAAACATAAGATATTTGAAATGCTTATTCTTTCGGCAAATATAACCAGGAAAGAAAAAAAAACTTCCAAATGCAAGGATGAAAGATATTACATATTTACACTCTTTGTAAATCTTTCACCATATTCATCAAATAAAGTAAAACAGATCGGTAACTCACACAATTAAAAATCAAAATCGGGCAATAAAATTAAGAGAGCATCAGTCCTAACTCCTATAATAATTAAAATATATATTTTCTTTAAGAAATGCATATAAAAAGTTCTTCATAGAAATAGGCAACAAAAGGTGGCCTAGGGGCAAGAAATAACAGAGTTTTTTTATAACAAATACAGAAATAAGAATATATTCTCACTCGAATAGTCTGTAAAATATGATTATTATTTATATAATGGTATATATATATAAGGTTCACATGTAAACTTAAATCATGTAATATTGCAAACAGACGATCTCATAATGTCTTGGGTTACTTTTGTCAGACAGAATGACAGGGCTATAACATGAAAGACCACATATGGTTTATTGGCAATTCATGGATATCGTATGAGAATTGAGAAGTAATAAACATAAATGTAAATGACGTTTGGAATGAATAATTTTTTTCAAGTAGAATACCAACTAACAGACCAGCAAATTCCTAGAATTTACCTTAATATACATTGACATCCTATCCAGTTTCTTATATTTACTGCTTGCACGTGATCTTTCACCACGTTTTTGGCAAGTAATGAGAGATGTAAGAGCTTCCATTGCATTTTCATATGACAATGAAAGAGGCAAATTCTGCGAAGAACTTTTGGCGGTTACATTGCTGTCTACTCTTTCCATGGTTTTAGATGACGTATTTGTATATCCAGAATCTGAAAAGAAGTTGGTAACTCGAGGTTAATGACGTGCATATGGCATCACAATAAATTACAACTTGTATTATTTCATGATTCCAACATTTTTCTTACATTCATACCACTTAAAGGATTATGATACACAATTAACGAGTAAAAGCTGAAGCAACCCCAAATGCTATAACTAAAGTTCGAATATCATCAACAAGGTGAATCTGTGTTACACTTGCCAGGCTTCTCTCCAGAGACGGTGCAAACACATGGATGTAATACCAAATTAACAACTTTCTAAAAGCCTAATCTACTAAAGGTGTGCAGCTAAAGTATTCAGACTATCAAGAATTAAGGTGCAAAAATAAAGATTCGTCTGAGATTCACTCAAACGTAGCTGAAGAAGAGGACAAAAAGGAAATAGCAGACAGCTACAATGCTAAATAAACATCAAAAACAAGGTGTTCACGTCTCTACCACTAAAGTATGTCAGATATATCAGCTAAATCTTATAGTCTTACTTCTCCTCAACTCTCCTCCAAACCACTAAACAAGACCATTAATAGCCAACAAAGTAAAACTCTAGCTATACAAAAAATTGGCAGCTCAACGAACGCTCTTTTAGTATCAACGGAACAAACCTGCAAATTCCCGGGCATAAGAATAGTATATTTCTACCTAAATCTGGGACATATTATCTTAATTTCTGATTGGAAATACATCAACATGCATCAAATTTACTTCACAGATGTGCAGGAAGTTAAGAATTGAGTGCAAAATATTGTGTCATTTTGATTACGCTACCTAAATTTTCATAGATGTGCCTGAAGTAACAAATTGAGTGCAAAATAACGCTACCTAAATTTTTAAGGCCCTACACTACCTAAATTTTGAAGGCCTGAGAGATTGACTAAAGTGGACATTATCTAATCCACTAGTTTATAGCTGTGACACTTCACCAAAGAAACCAAAGAAGTTTTTTGGCTGGGTCAATCTTGGCCACTATTTAGTTGTGTGCTAATATACAGTGTTCTTCATATGGTCAAAACAGGCAGAAAATTTTAAAAAATTGTATCTCTGTACTTGTGAAATTTTAAAAAAAAATATACATAGGCGCCATTTGTATTTAAGTAGTTCAGACCAGTTCATAATTTCATTTATCACTGCACAAAGAATCAATTCCAACTGATGATGATGAGTTGGCACCCCAGATAGACAACATTAAAATTGTTCCTACATAAAGTTCAAATCAATATAAGAAGTTGATAATAATAGAACATGGAGAAAGTGAATGTGATATATGACAAATAGAAGTTTGGAGTTATATCATAAATCTATATTGAACTACTCCTTAACAAATTTTGTAAGTCTCTCAGGAGAACAGGACATGTATCTTATATCCAAAGGCATTAACTTATAACAGGATTATGCAGCCCTACCAGAAGAGGAGAATGGTCCGGGTACCACAGCACAACAGTACGTCAGTAATGTAGGACTCTAGCCCCCTTATCATCGACTCTCTTAAAATTGACCACTCTCATGGTTATAAACAGTTACTTCTTCAGTAGTATTGTCATTTCCATAATATTGTTTAAATTATTATGGTCGTCCAATTACTATTAGCAATAATAAAAAAATTAAAAAAAAACAATGAAAAAAAGGCATAATAAAGTGCATATGTGGTCGGTGTACCTGTCTGCTGAATGTTGGCTTCAGAATGGAACCTTTTTTGTCCATTTGGATCAAGGGAATCTAAGCAAGCAGGTAAGCATGAAACTTTCCATATTGGTCGTAGGGAAAATTGGCTCTCCCTCTGGTGGAAGTGAGAAACGCCAAGTATTCCATGTCTGAGGTAAGTATTTCTAGTGAACATTAGGTGAAACGGATCCTGCATAATAATGGCCATCAGTTAAAAAGTAAACTGCAGTTATTCAAGAAATAAAGCTGTATCCAAGTTAAAAAGTTTATATTTTTAGACTATAAAGTCACGTGAAATTCCTAACATACCATTCATATTAATGTAACAACCCAAGTCAAATCCCAAGTCTGGAACAAATTTTGGGTCAAATCTCAAGTTCAAATCGAATCAAATACATCCAAACAAAGCCTTAAATCACTAGCCCAATCGTATCTTCTTGAGTCAGTAGCCCACCGTGGGCTCGCCCAAAAAATCATAATTGAAGGTAATATTGTTAGTAACTTAATTTCTTATATACATACAAAATTTTTCCATATCTTTCTATGTAGGACTGGAGTGTTACAATTAACATACCATTTATATTACATAGATACATTGAATACTATCATGTCTCCACTATTATATTTCTAACAAGTGTCACATATGTTTGGAAAAGTAAAGTTTTCTTAAAAGTTTTATTTTGTGACGGAGGTATGGTGGGAGAAATGACGCTGCTTAAACAACACAAATCTCAACTCCAGCCAAATTCTCTTCTCTCCACATCCTAAGAACTAAAAATTCCATGGATATAAGTGTTTTAACTTATTGATTGGCAACACAGCATTCATCTAAGAACCGGCCCAAAATATGGACCGATTAAACAGTTTACATAAGATATACTGCATATATATAAACAAATTAGAAATAAAAACTTAAATAGTCTGGGAAGGAGATGGGCGAATTGGTTGCACTTACTTGTTTACAGTTCCCTAAATAGGAGCGCCATTCTGGTGGATGGGTGTTAACCTAAGGCTGGTTTTCAATTCTCTCACTGTCTCTCTCTCTAACTCTCTCTCTCTCTATATATATATATATGACCCTATATATGTGTGTATATATAAGTATTATCCCTGAATCGTATGTTTCTGGGAAGTTGTGGTTTGGTTATGGATATGATCATATGAATGGTAATTTGGTTGCGGCTGAAAGTGATAGCCGAGCCGAGCCGAGACGAGCAGGTTCTCCACCCAACCCAATGTAATGTAACAATGATCATTACTATTTTCTTTTTAATTTGTATAGCTAGGTTAAGGTTTTCTTGGACCCAGTGTTCTTAAACTTTGACCGGTCATCGAACTGAAAAGGGTACCAAGTGGATGAGTCACTGGTACAACCAGTGGTCGGACCGTTATTGAACCGGTGACGTCATTAATATATAAAAATATATATTATTAGTTGTGACGCCCCCAAAATAGGTCCATACAACCCATTTTGAGTCGCCAATAACATTCCACAAAATACAATTACAAATACGAATTTTCCCATTTACAAATATTAAGTGTCGTGCAAAATACGACAACACAATACAAATACATCTTAAATTCTCAATACACTTATTGTCACACTACTAGTAAGGTATTGAGATACTTCTATTATCTCGGACCATCACTCCATTCCCCGGCTAGTCCCCGCTACACTCTCTTTTCCTGAGGAGAACAATGGAACAAAAAGGAAAAGGGTGAGCACAAATAGCCCAGTAAAGAAATATCATGACTAAGATAATGAAGAATAAAAATTATCTTTAGTCTTCAACAATAATAAATCAGAGATTTTAAAGATATATTATAATTGTTCAACACAACAACTGCAGCGGAACAAACAATCCATTTTGAAGAGTCAAGTAGATTATAATATCTACCATCGTCTATAAGTTAAAGGTATCACCACCAATATTTTGTCCCTGTAACACCAATCAACAATTCCTGTTTATGAACATCCAAATCAACAGTTTATATTCAACAGCCTCTCTTTGCACTACGTGCCAAAGATATTTATTTGTAACACCAATCAACAATTTCAACAGCCTCTCTTTGCACTACGTGCCAAAGATATTTATTTGTAACATCACCGGTCATGATCATGCCAAACGCCAGTTCATCTTTGCACTACGGGCCAAAGAGAACTTTCACCACAATTTAAGTATGAGGATGAGGATGATGACAATGATACAGTGAGATCAAGGATAAAAAAGACTTTATAATTTAATCAGTATCAAAGATTGACCAAATTGCCAACACGATGACCAAATTGTGGAGTCAAATTCAAGAATGATATTCAAGAAATTTTTTCATGCTTCAACTATAACGTATAAAATGAAATAGAAAGATTCAGGTGAAAAGATATTAGATGAAGCACAAACTATTAAGGATATTCTACTAATTTCAAGGATTTTCTCCATTTAAAAATAAGGTTTTGGAAACAAACAGAGATTTCTTATCATAAATGGAGAAATGTGAAAGAAAAGATATTCCGTAAAGAGTACAAAAGAAATGATACGTTATACGAGTATAACAGAATATATGAAACTGCAAAGGTTTTCACCCGTCATGCGGTAATCCGCGTAGACAGATTATCTCCCCAAAAGATTAATAAGTAATGAATACGAAGGGTTATTCACCCGTCATGCGGTAATCCGCGTAGACAGATTATTTCCACTAAAGATTTATAAGTAACGAATACGAAGGGTTATTCACCCCTCATGCGGTAATCCGCGTAGACAGGTTATCCCCACAAATTAATACGGAATGAATAACAACCTTTCTGAGTATAATATCACTTACGAATAGGGAAGCAACTGATATTACATAAGAGTATGAGAAAAATATGATATCCTCTACCTTCGTTAATAAGTGATTGGATGTTGCTTTCTATGAAGTTTATTGACTTGGACAATACTAGTATTCTCACAAATACTCACAATAGTCTAGCACACTAAGAGAACTCAAGAAATTTAGAGAGAGAGAGGGAGTATAAGTAAGGAAGGTGTGAAGATTTCTTAAGATAACCCCTCCTATTTATAGGAAAACCAAGTTTCATTAATTGCACAATAAGGGCTCGACTTATTACACTTTAGTACCTTCATCTTTGCCTCTACTTTTTAATATGATCCCCCAAGTATTATCAATCTTTTGCATAACAATCCCCTAATAGTTTACCACAATGTGAACCAATAGTTCCCACATGTGAACCAATAGTTCACAGCATGTGAATTTTAAAATTTCAATTAGGTACCTCTAAGTTAGACTCCCACTTTTAATCCATCAATAATGCTAAAATATCATAACAATTAATATGAGTTACAGTGCTATGATAAATAATAAAAAGTACCCATGCGGATGCTATTGTAATTATTGAATCAAAATACTGTATAATTGCTACTTTATCAATTATTGAATCAATAATTTAAAATACTGTGCAATACCGTGTGCCTGTGAAATACCGCGTACTACTGTGGAATAAACGCGTTTTACTGTTCTTTTTTATTACCGGGTATTTCAACAGTTGCCGGTGATAATACTGTTGACAAAATACTGTCGCTTTCAGTAACCGACAAAGGGGCCCACTATCGGTGACAATTTTGTTATTTGTGGGGCCCACAAATATTTTGATATTTCGGCGCCGTCGTACGGTGCCGAATATAATATTCTCCGACAAAAAGAATATTCCCCGACAAAAAGAATATTCCCCGACATACACTGTTTATCCGATAATTCGCATATAACACCCTTAACTATCATTTATACAATTAAGTACCTTACTATTTAAAAAAATAAAAATTTATCATAAATAAAATAATAAACTTTTATTTCATAAAGTCGGGATCTTACATTAGTAATTAATAAAAATTTTAAAAATCTCATTTTTATTAACTAAAACATAATAAAGACGAGGTACAATACTAATAAAAGTGGTTAATTTTGATATTAAATTTTTTTTTTGTAAAAAAAATAAATAAAATTAAAAAATCAGGTCAACCGGGTTTACCGGTTGAACCGGTGGTCAACGGGTCAATCTGGGTTTTGACCAAAACCGATTTTCTGGGTCAAACCGGACCAAAAAGCGGACCGGTTCTGATTTTTACCGGTCCGACTGCCGAACTGGTCCAATTTTTAAAACAATGCTTGGACCCGTAATAATAAGTGCTTGCTCACGTCATACTCTTTTTTGTCCGTCCATTAATTTTTCCTATAAATTTATTTTGCATCTTAAAATTTGTAATCCAAATTCGTTTGGCCTCATATGTATAATTTAATTTTTAAAATTTCTAACATACATTTCATAATTTTTATTAATAATAATTTAAATATTTTTTTAATTAAAATTATGTTATATTAAGGTGGTGTTTGATAAAACTGAATAATTAAGATCTGAATGGTTAATACATCTTAATAAATTAAATCATCGGAATGAAATAACATTTGAATCTAAAAAACGGTTTGATAACTAAAAAATGTAAAACATTTGAATGACACTATTTTATCATTTTAACCTATGAGTTATTTAAAAAATTTATTTGAATGATCTTAAAATTTGAAATCGAAGGAGTATAATATTTATTAAGGGTATTTTTGTCCATAATTTTCAAATAAACTATTAAGAGACAACTCTTAATAGTTAAAATTTGAGTTTTTGTTTTAACGATTAAGAGACAAAAAAAAATGTACCAAATAAGATTTGTCTCTGATCGAATTAGAGACAGGTGAATTAAGAGACATTCAGACACAAACAAACACCACCTAAATATATGACACATAGTAAAAATTGTGTTAGAGGATCGATACATACATAAAAGTTTATAAAAAGATTTATTTGAATTTTTTTAAAAATAAACAAACAAACAAAAAAATTTCTCCGTCATCTTAAAACTCAGTAACACAAATAACAAAGACAGGATTAGGGGATGTTTGATAAAACTGAATGAAATAGTTTTCAATGTTTAAGTAATCTAAATGAACTGAATGGAGCTGAATGGTTGAATACTGAATGATAAAAGTTGTTTGATAATTGATATGTCTGAAACATCTTAATAATAAATTTTTATTATTTTATCCTTCTGAAAAATTAAAAATTGTTATAAATTTATTTAATATTACTCAATATAATAGTTAATATTGTAAAAAAAAAATTAACTATAAAATAATTCATTCAGCAGTCATTTAGTCTATTTAACCAAAAAAATTACACTTAACCATTCAACTTAAAAATCTGATCGATTCAATCAGACGATTTTTATTCAAAACAAACGTACTGAATGACCGATCAATTCAGTCATTCAGCTCTAAACAAACACTCTCTTAATGATTTTTGTTGGGTGTCAGCCGAGCCGAGGAAGTGGTCTCCATCGCTAAAAGGGTCGTATTTCTATCTCTCAAACTGTCAAACACATCTTTCTTCCTCTTCTTCTCGTTTTGAATATAAAGACGAGGAGGGAGCAGGTGGGTCCGCGGTAGCATCTGAATCTATTCTTATTGGGGCCGCAATATCATCTGCTCAAGGATCTGCATCCAGACTGAGATCAAAAGGAGGTGCTTCTTAAGTATTTACATTACTAACGTAAATTAGTTATTAATTGTGTGCTTGATATTCTACATTGCAGTATCCGTACATGTGAAACTATACTTTGATGATGGGTTTATCATTTTCTCTTGCTAAGATCTGTGAAGTCCGTTGACTTGAGATCACAAGTAATTGTAAACTTTTTTATGGGTTTTAGTTCATTTTTGAACTAATTATGTATGGTCCGAACTCAATTTTCACCAATTGAGTTGGACAGGAAGATGTTTGGCGCTTAAATTATCTATCAACGAAAAAAAAAAATTAGTTCTTTGGTCTTACAATTTCAGATTTGATTAAGCCTATGCATAGTATTGCTATTACCCTTAATTGTTTCAGCTTTCATGGAAATGGGTTCTGTTTTTGCTATGTTATAAACATATTTTTAAAAATTGCAGAGTTTGTGGTTATTTCTGTTTTCTATGTTGTGCAAATAATTTCTTACTACAAGTTCAACATTTTCTCCTATTAGAATGCTATATTTTATATCACCAATAATTTCAGTTTTCATCTAGTATGTAGGAAGTTATTCTAATTGTTAAAATAATACTGAAAGGTGCGTGGAGTGTCTATAGCATATATATAAGTCTGCCAATGGCCCTCCCCTAATCCCTATGTTGTATATGGAGCACAGAACACACACCATCTAAATTCTTCCTCAACTTTATTGCAGGAAACTTGTCCAAAAATTGAAATCTTTGGTGAGATTTTGAAGGTACGGCGTGGAAAATGGTGGGGGCTCAGACATCTCACGGAAGCGGCCATCCTTATGTTCCGAGAGAGCTGAATCTTCCAGGTTTCGTGCCTGGTTTCCTCTCAATGTCAACTATTGTCGGAGTCTATGGCGGGTCATCGCTACTTGTTGTCTCCCTCATATGGATCCTCTCCGGTAATTGCAATGAGCCAATGAATATATTACTAGTAGAAACTATTTAAAAAGGTCTAGTCAAATCCTTTTTAATGAATATGATAATATTTATAATTATTATTTTAATATTAGTATAGCTGAAGGAGTCAATTTTAAGTAAGTCGAGTCGACTTAGGTCAAAGATGTATCGAGTCTCATTAGTTGTGTTTCTGTATATTGAAGTTTGTGTTTGAAGTTAGATGATTTGTGGTAATAATGCAATTAAGTATTTAAGTTAATGCTAGCTGAATGTTTTTAGGTAATTGTTACCAAGTAATCTTTTAAAAAGTTGCTGGGTGTTTTAGTTGGTATTTTATTTTATGGTTCAGAAACTTGTGTTTGATAAGTGTGGTATGATTTTACTTGTCAAAAATCACATATAGAGGAACACTTCCTTCTTCTTCTTCTTCTTTTTTTCTTTCTTTTGTTTGTTTATGTTTTTCCCTTTGGAATTTATCCACTAGGAAATCTCTGATTATTACTTTGAAGATTTGAATATGACTCTTAGTGTTGTTGTATATTTTGAATAATGTTATATGATTTCTATTTTACATTTGCTTTCTTTTATGGTGGTGACCTCTAAACAACTGAAAACATTGTTAGTTTTTTTTAACTCATTTTTTGATGCTTTTCTTATAAAAGGGCGAGTTGCTAAAATATCAAGGCTTGATAGAGTGCTCATGTGCTGGTGGGTCTTCACCGGTCTGACCCACATTATTCTTGAGGGTTATTTTGTTTTTTCTCCCCAATTTTACCAGGAGAAGACTCCCCATTACCTTGCAGAAGTTTGTGAGTTCTCTACAGCTTTTCATTTCTGGACCACAACCAATATATTAATTGAGTCACACTGTTTATAGTGTTTCTGAATGAAAATTGGCAGGGAAGGAATACAGCAAAGGTGATTCAAGATATGCAGCAAGAGATGCTGCAGTAGTTGCTGTTGAAGGAGTAACTGCTGTTTTGGAGGGTCCAGCTTGCCTTCTAGCAGCGTATGTAAATACATTCAAAGATGTTTTTATGGGTCTCTAGAACTTGAATGCATTTTCTCTTTTTCCATATATATATTTTTTTCCATATACAAATATGGAAAAAGAGAAAATATGTAGAGAGAAACATGATTTTGCACAAGAAGAGAGATGCTATTGTGATAGAATGCTAAATCTGCATTTTAAGGCTAGCTGTTGTGGCTAGTCCTCTTTGGTGGCAGCCTCTTTCCCAACTTTGGAACAAGAGAGTGTTTCTAAAAGATTTTAGAAAATCTGAATGCAAAATTTTGGAGTGAAAATCAGAGGTGGAGTATAAAAAAATTACTGTAAATGCATTCAGGAACAACTTTTCTAGACAGAGTAACATTTTTACATTAATATAGTCTAGCAGGCAGGTCCATGTTGAATTTGTTAACCTATAATCAATTTTCTGTGCTTTATTGTAATCTTAACAAGATTGTTAACACTTGGCAGATACGCTATAGCGACACGAAAGTCATATAGCCACATACTTCAAGTTGCCATTTCTCTTGGACAGCTCTATGGAACTGCTGTATATTACATCACTTCGTACTTGGAAGGAGATAACTTTGCTGCAAGCTCATTTCATTATAATGCATACTACATTTTTGCAAACTCTTTTTGGGTTTGGATACCCACACTAATAGTAATTCGGTGCTGGAAAAAGATATGCGCTGCAATCAAAGCCAAAGACCAGAAACAATTAAGGGCGAAAAACCGCTGAAATTAATAGGCCACAACTGGCATGTGGGTAACTGATGAGTGCAAGAACTCGTTTGGATATTGACTTGTGTTTCCCATATTTTTAGATTTGAAAACTTGTTTTTAATTCATGACATTTATTGGTCTTTGTATTAGCATTATCATTAGCATGGCAAACAAACCATATATGGATGTTTCTTTAACCCTGAAATCCGGGAGACGTTTGTTGATTTGGTCCTCTATGAGAGGAATATTATTTTTCTTATCCCAATTGTGGTCGTTGATCTATTATAACTTTTTGTATCTTTTATTTTGAAATAAAAAGTGTAGTATTTTATAGTTAGTTTACATTTGTTATAGCTACATGTATTTTCAGATCTTGCAAATTACCTCCAATTGTGTTATAGTTGGGGTACCTCTGACCTTAAAACAAAGAGAATATATTATAAAAGAATTACACTTAACATACTCTCCTTGTTCAAAATTTAGAGATACACTTGATGAATTTAAAATTTTTATTTATTTTTTAAGCATAACCCTCACATTAATTAGAAATGTTAATTCATCTAAATATAGTGATGGTATATTAGAAATTTTATGTTACCAAGTTTAAAAATATAAATTTACTTTGATTTTAAGGCGAACCAAAAAGTAAAATGTGTATGTAATGTTGAAACGGAGGGAGTATTACTCCCAATACATCTCTCTCTAAGGACGTGTTTGGATAAAAACATTTGAAGTTCGATTCCATATCAAAAAGAATTTTTTAAATCCGCCATATTCCCAACTACTAACCCCTTCTTCCAAATCAAAACACACTCACACAACACAGTGCATTTTCAGTTTATATTATGAGAAAGCATATTCCACTGTAACAATATACTGAGGTAAGCACCAAAGCAAGCATACATCTTGCAAAATTATGATTTATGAGATCTGCTGTAGAAAAAGAAAAAGGAAGAATATATTTTAGAGCCAAAAAGAGCAAAATGCCGGAACTCTATTATCACTCCACCTGCTAGGATTGCTGATTAATTTGATAAAACATGTACATTTAATTTATCAGTCCTAATTTGCATATTTGAAATAATAATCCATGTCGTAGTACATGGTTGGAAGGCACCTAGAGGGATTCTGCAAACTGTGGAGCCTCCAAATCCAGTTCTTGCATCATGATGCAGTTCATAAACCAATCAGTGCTGAAAGTCCATATCCCTTTCTTCAAAGCTGAGAGTGCTTCCTCCATGTTCTCTTCGCTTGCCACAAATATAGTTTTTGATGCTTCATTCGCTTTGCTTATATCATGAATAACCTGAATAAACAAGACGCGTTAATGATGCCAACAACTCTGCACTGTGGAAACAAATTGAGAACGACAAGTCATTTGATAAGATGCAGGCTTAAATAGATTTTTTTTTATTTTTAGAACCACTTAGATAGATTAATTATGAGCAAATATTGGTTAAAGCACAACCGTCACACCCCAAGTGCCTATAGGTTATTGAAAAGGAGAGTCGATAGATAAAAGATGGTAAAATCTTAAAAATGTCAATTCAAGTTCAATTTGCAAGAGATGGGAGTAAAAATTAAAATATGATCTAAACCTCATACTTCTTACCATTTTGGTTATTCTTTTTGTCTTTTGATGGATAATATTGCATATAAAAAATGTGAAGGGGTTATATTGATTAGACCATCACAGCCTATCAAATTTCTTTACTTTGCCCAACTAATAATGAAAAAATCATGGGATTCAACTTACATTTCCACCTGCAGACCTGACAATGGTTGATAAGGTACTAGCTGGAGGTTGGACATGAGCTGCAAGACATATATCATATCCTTTGAGCAAAGCATGGGGGTTTGCCTTTGCTCTAAAAACTGCAACTTCTAGCTCAATTCTGTACTTCAACTCATACTCTTTATCTTTCAAAATAAAAGTTGTTTCATCTATTACATAAGATAGAAAAGTTTTTTGTTAAAAACACCAACTGCTTAAGTAAAGATGAGGTGCATTATTTAGATAAGCCTTGTGACTCACCAACAAATCTGCCCTCCCGGTAACTTTCTTTTAACCAACTAGGTGAGATTACCCAAGCTCTGTATAACAGGTTAGAGTTATTTATCAATATATGTTTACCAAAGACATGAAGATGCACAAAAGTCAAAAAGTGATCACGAAGACAAGGATAAACACAAAATAACCATGAGTATAAGATAATACAAAACATAGGGTATCAACATGTATAAAATTTAGATACACGCTTGAATGACAGTAGATTTAAAACTGACTATTATTCAGTCTGTTGGGCAGTAATACTAAACTCAAATTCAACCCTGTGTAGTAAACGAGCCAAGCTTGAACATCAGAAAGCTCGGGTTAAAAATGCTCGTGAAAATATAAGTTAAAATGCATACATTTCAAAAAATATTTTTCTTCTATCTAATTAAATTGAATGTTTACATAATGTTACATAATTAGTAAATACCATCATCAAATTTAAATATATACAAATTTATTTTGAAATAGTACATTTTAAATATAAATTTATTTAAAATTATATAGTTTACTAATTTTATACTATATAAATTTTAATATGATTACAATTATATTATATTACAAATCATATGATTTTATCTAAACATTAAATCTACAAATTTATTTTTGTGGTAAAAATATTAATTTATTCAATCTTTTATACCTTTAAATTATTTTAAAAAGTTACCAAATAGATGTCATGAACAGCTTGAGCTCAGCTCAGTTTCAAGGCAAGCTCAGCTCAGGCTCAATTCGTTTATAGATGAGCCGATCTTGAACACAATTTTTAGGCTTGAAAAGCAAGCTGAGCTTGAACATGCAAGAGCTTGGCTCGAGTTCCATTCAGTTGCAGCCCAACGTCCATATTCTTTGCATCTCTTTTCCATTTATTACGTCAAACTTTTTTTATTAGCATTTCTTTTAAAGATCGAGCAGTAATCCAGAAGAACTTTTACGTATTCATCTGTATCATTTAGTTCTATGTACACATTCTCATCCAGTTCCACCAAAGCCAATGTATTTTGTTTCTAGAACAGTATCATCTCTACAACCTACAATATCTTACTACTTCCTAAATGGTTGCAAAGCACAATAAGGGATAACCCAACAATACTACATGTCAAACATCAATCTTCATCTCTAAAGCTAGTATCTTCTTTGTAATGGAATTATTCTTAAAACAGAATACAGTATGACAGCACAGCATGCAGTAAGGTATCTCATTGATATTATCAGATATAACAGATGATAAATTTTACACTACAAAAGAAATAGTATATTCAGAAAAAAAGAAGATGCTCAACAGCTGCATGTTAAATATTTCAGGCACCGTGAGTATTAAAATGTGAGAAAAAGTTTAAGCAGTAGCAGTGGCACAACTATATTTATATTCAAGTAAAACTGACCCAGAGCAGAGAGCTGTGCAGAAATTTAAAGTTTTTCTAACTTTCCCTGTGATAACATGTGTGCTGACACTTCCATCAGAGGTAGTAGCCCCACCAAGCTCTTCAATTATCTATATTAACAGCACAAACATTTAAAAGCAACTACTGACAAATATAAACACTACAATTGAAATGATACAACAAATTTCACCAAAGGATGACAGAATACTTAGGAAAACAACAAATCGAGAAGTAAGATTTCAGATCACAATGACATTATACTAACTAACAAAAGGTAGGAAGACAGATAATACTACAACGAATATGGACAGTGTTAAAACTCTGTATACAGACTCCTCATTCCCTGTAGATAGCATATTAGAAGTTCATATTAAGCAATTGTGGCCCATTACATAAGTAGCCTGCGTTCTATTAACAAAAGAAAATAATAAGCAGCAGGCGTGCAATTTATATTACAGTTTACACAATGGGCTTTCCTTGTCAGCCACTAAGCTTACAAATGTTGTTCTGTTGAAATATGATCCCAGAAGTCGAGACTTAGGAAGTGTTTCCATTAAATATCATAAATATATCAGAAAAGTAACACATCTGACTGACCCCAGTTATAACACATTATCATACAAGTAACAAACAGGAGCAAAATAGCACGCTCTTCATCAAGTAATAAACTATTGGATTTATAGTGCCACGAGTAAAAGTATTATTTCCAAAAGTAAAAGTTAAAATTCCACGAAGGTAAAAGTGATATTTCCACTCAAGTAAAAGTGACATATCCACAAGTTCCCCCTCACATGGTAGTAAGTGGGTCCCACATTCATGTGAAAGAGACGAGTGGAAATATTAAATTTTACTTGTGAAAATAACACTTCGCATAAACTGTGGTGAACCATAATTTTACTGGACATCAACTTGTGATATATGAAGTATATGTCTGAACAAACCTTAATGAGATGTGATTGCTTTGCATCATCAGCAATATTCATAAGCATGATTCTCAAGCATTTGCTTCTTGGTAAAAGTTCCTCATTACCATGTTCTTGTGATGTGAAATTAGTTACTGCTCGATTTTCTGCCATATTTTCCACACAAGTACGAGTCAAAGGACCTCTAGGTGCAACATCAATTAAAGATTCGTTTCTGGAAGTGGTTAAGGAACTTCCATCTACAGGACAGTAAGTTGTTACATTTTGAGAATCTAATTCCCAATAGCTTAGATGACCTCCCTTTACTTTCTTTGACTTCAGCGAGGTATATGAGGCTTCCCAGATCCTCTTCTTTGAACCTACTGCAGAACAAGAACAATTCTTCCCATCTACATCAGCTCCAATTTGGGTTAATCCTAAACCAGTAGCCATGTTGATGCAATCCACGTCCTCTAAAGGAATCATGTCTCGGCAACCTATATTGGATCACAACCATGAGAACAATCAATTCTGTAAATTTGAACACATGGAAAATTAATTGCAGGTGACAGATCACTTTAAGGATGCCTCAGCAATAGTAAATCCAGGATAAAGTATCAATTTATTAGATAGGATACGACTTTATTATAAATAATGATACCTGCCATAAGTATGGGACCAGATGATCTTATAAAGAGGAAAATAAACTAATTATCTAGCTTGTGGTCATAAAAACCACTAGATATAGTTCTTAATTTAATGAAACATAAGGAATGTATAAGCAGAAGAGGTATTCCAAACAGGGAAAGAAGGAAAACAGATATTATAATAAACAAGATAGTTTTTGCCATCAAATAGAAAATACCTGTCAACACTTCTTCTGGCTGATTACTTTGAGATCCAGAGATCATCCAGTTCATTCTGTTGGGAGGGCCATGGCTCTCTACTACACCTCCTAGCTCTTGATTTTGACCAATAGCAGGTGTTGTAGACTTCTTGAGAAGCTTTAGTGGAAAAGAAAGATTCAAAGGTTCTGTAGGGTTAGCTGAAAAGTCCTTACTAAGATGAGAAACCATGAGGGTTGAACCGCCCGGGAAGCACAATGCTTTACGAATGTCAGCCTTAATAGGTAACCTGCGAGCTCTACCTTTGGTGTCTACCTCACCGACAGGTACAAAGCCCTGCAGTTATAGTTCAAATTTTCAAATTTAAGACACCAAAACTACAAAATAAAAATTACTCACAAGTCACAACAATGAAAAATGCTAGATATACTACAGTGCTCGAGAAAATACAATAAACAGAGCTATAAACCAAAATATACCACGTATCTTAGCTGAAATCTATTCACTACATTCTTGCTGAGATATCGTAACTGGCAGAAATCACATGTAACTCACATAAAGCACCTATTGCTACTCAATTTTAAAAATATTTCAAAATTTTAGAGCTTACTTCTGAAAATTTCCTTCTCTGAACCAATTACATTTCTAAGGAAAATGGTATTTTTGCATTGAGCAATGGAGGTGAAATATTAGTTCACTTGGGGTAGAGGTAAGGGGAGGAAATAGATATGTTACATTCAGTTGAATCAATTTAGCTACAACTAGGTCATGATCTGAGATCACATGGAAATCACCAATTAAGTTATACCTGTTTATACTTCGCAAAACAATAATAAATAACAAGATGTACCTGTTTATGCCAAAATCCTTCAGATTCCTTATCTCCCCAACAGAATATAGTGCGGACGCCGATACTCTGTAGTCTCCTTCTCAGTTCCATGTACATGAGACGGCCAATCCCCTGATTGTAATTAATCCAGTCAGTTAACCATGAATAGAATCCTTTTATCAGCAATATAATATAAGCAAGATATACAGCCTATATATATATGTATATGTATGTGCATATTTTTAAGTAAGATATGCCAAAAATAAAGCTCACTACAATGTTCACCACAAGAACTTAATATAACCTGAATTTCATTTATCTTGAAAGAAAGTAGACACCGACGTACTATACTTAAGAGTCTTAGACTGTAAACTTGAAGGATTGCCACAGTGAATGGGAAAAGTTCTAACAATAAAAGATTAACATTAACCTTCAAAGGCCTGTGATTCTCGTCTATTCGCTCTACGTACTAGTCTTACATAATGCCTTCTTCTTCTTTTTTTACGATAGCATACGTTGTTATATGTTTATCATAAGTAGTAGCATAACATTTATGTGTTACTAATTCATGACCAGAAACAAAGTAGCCAGTACAAAAAAATTCAAGTCTAGTCATTTATTTAACAGCAGACCACATCAAATGACTTGATGCACCAATACAACATCAAAACTATTTTAGTTAGAAATTGGACTGGAACAAGCAGAAACCTTGTGTTGGTAAATTGAACTAACGGCAGCAAGAGGAACCTCAGCGTATAGCGTATCAGAAAGGATTATTTGATAAGTTATTGCAGAAATAACCTGCGAAGCAAGAAGAACCAAAACACCAAATAAATGGTAAAGAAAGCAACATTCCACCATTACAATTTTGGTCTATAGATAACACTTAAAGTAAGACATGCCCTTTCAGGCCATTTTACAACTGGCATTTTGTTAATTAAAGATGCATATGCAAGAACATTACTAGTGCTCTGTGAATGGCTGCAAAGTTTTAATCTTTTTTACGACAAGTGTCTCCAACTTACATCAAAACTTTAATGAAGTAGAATAGAAAGGCAAAACAACTGGTGATAATATGTAAGATTGAATCCTCCCAACAATAGCAACAGGTGTACAAATTATGTTCAAAGCAAGCCTACCTGTCCAGGGCCTTCTGCAGAGAATAATTTCAAAAGTAATGTACAATATTTCCTGCAGAGAAAAACAGCATACCAACCATGAGCTGTAAATGAAAACCAACTAGTACATTTCACATAGTAATGTACTGAGTTTTTCTTAGGAAGACGGTTTTAGCAATGGTGGTATTACTGAGTTTTAAGAGTTTACAAATGAAAAGGGAAAACAATAACTAAGATTAGAAGTTAAAAGTACGATGATAATTGGTAAACGAGGATATGTAGGACACTTACCCATTTGATACACATTTTTCAAGAAAAGTAGATTTCTTTCCGGTATTTGCAGCATAATTCATGGCAGGTAGTTCTTTCATATATAAGCTCACTACTTCCTGCAAAACCATAATTAAAGAATATCTGAGTTGCATTGATGATGTAAAGAGAGAACTTTTGACAAGAGACTCATACGAATCAAGGGCACAACTCTAAGAGCTGATTTCTCAATATTGTGGGGTTCATATGTATGGGAAATAAAAGCTTTGCATAAAAGCATAGACATTATTCCTGTCTAAAGCAAGCAACTTACACAGCACCATAGCATGAACTACCTTTTTCTACTAACTAACTTTCTCTAATACTTTTATATTCCCCTCTTCCATAAATGAGAGCCCACTTATTAAATGTTCGTAAAATTTAGGAAAAGGTTATGGAATTCCTATTAACCACCTAACTTAACTTAAATACAATATTGATATTTAAATAGAAGCTACATTCAGCCACTTTTCATTAATGGTAAATTTGGAATATTATGTGGCTTTTTAGTCTATTTTGAAAAAGTGGACTCTCTTTTTCAGGAAATACAAAAATGGAAAGATGGACTCTCATTCTAGGACAGAGGGAGTATTAATTACCATATAAAGTTCTTGAAGCAAATATCACAAATACATACATATAGGTATATGGGAGAGGATAACCTGGAGCATAGACTTGGATTGACCATCTATATCTTTGGGGTTAACCAGCAAGAAATAGCAATCACCTGATCAAATTATACATAGAAATCGGGAACCAATAAGCAACATATAAACCAGAAGCCCAAAATCAATCATTTGAAAAGTTTATACCCTTTTTCTCAGCACTAGAACGTCCAATATCATCATAACTTTTCTTATTCACGTCTTCTGCCACTGCAAAATTCCAAGAACAACCCCAAATTCTCATCAGTTTCTTCAAATTAGGGCGATAATAAACTGCAAATAAACTACTTGTATATGTAATAATTAAAAAAAAAATAGGAGGACTAAACCGAAATACGAGTACAAGAGATATACCAGAAACACTGATTTTGGCGTGTCTGGATAGAGAGATTTGGAGGCTGTTTTGATTTGATTCAAAGCTGAAGTTTTTAGCTTGAACAATGACTTCGCAATTACCTGAAAAATACAAAAAGATAAAACTAGGATTAGAGATCTTAACTTCGAGCAATTGATTTCTTTGTGATGAAATTAGGGTTTTCATTTTACCGATTGAAATGGGTGACGGAAGGGATGGGGGCTTTTTTGGCGCCATAGCTTTGGACTAGCTTTCAAAATGGAGCAATACATTCTCGAGAGGGTGTAAAAACCTACATTTATACAAGGGCGCGAAAAGGGCATCTTTGTGGATTTAGATGATCTACAGTGGTAGTTTAGTCAAATAAAGGTCAATGATTTTTAACTATGTGCTTAAATATGTTTTTTTTATAGCAAAACTTTATTTTAATTGTCAAGAATAATAAATTATATAATAAAGTCTTATTTTTAGATTTGTCAATTTTCCAAATGAAGTACAGATTCTTTTAATTTCAATTATCAAAATAATCATAAATAAAAATTGAGCGGATTGGTATTTTTTTTAAGTCTCGATTTGAAGTACAAAATTAATTTAGTCTCATTAATTTTATTTGTTATTTTATGTGATGTTTGTTTTTTTGTTCTTAATATAATTTTTTTCTTTAACAAAACTTATATTATTATATTTTTAATTCAAAATGTATTTAGAAAGATTTAAAAAATTAATATGAAAATTAAAAGATTGAAGTGTAATAATACTTCTTCCGTTTTAATAAATTATAAGATTATTTGACTTTTGAAAGTTAAGTTAAATCATTTTCTAACTCAAAATTATTAAGGTGATTTATTAAATAATAATTTATCTAATCTCATATAGTAATAAAGGTAATTATTATAATGCTATATAAATTTTTACAATATATAAATGAACTCATCTAATAAATTAGATGAGTAATATTTGTGAAATAATTTATAATATTTATGTATTCTATTAACAAAAATCTATTAAACTTGTGTAAACTTTAAGTTTAAAAATATGTTAAGCTCACTTCAAAGTTCAAACAACCAATAATAATCATATTAATATGAAGGAGATGGAATATAAATTTAATTATTTTTGGAAAAAATTATTTATTAGTGCAAATTAAATGTCTTAGGAACCAAACAGAAGAGGGTTGAATCAGAACTCCCGGCACGAATCAAAGAGATGGCATTTTTGTTATCCTCAGCAATTTCCCCTTCATCCACCACGACTTCTCTCAATCTCAAGCTATCCAACTACAGCTTTAGCGAAGCAATTCCATCATCAAGACTTCAGCTTTTTGCAGGTAACTTCTAGTTTCCCTTCTCATTTTTCCCCTTTAATTTTATTTTTTACCTTCTTGCACTTCCCTTTCATTCAGTCTATAGTCTATACCCACATTCAGAATCACTGTGTTTTCTCAGGCCTAATTAAGAAAGATTATAACAAGCTCAACGAAAGAGATTTATGCATTTCTTTATCAGTAAAGGGTAGTCAATCAACAATCCAGACATCAAATAAATACCAAGAAAAAGCCCCCAAAAAAGGTTATTGGAAACCACTTCTTAGTGAGGGGAGAGATGAGGATGAGAATTATGGTACTATTTGCCCTGGTTGTGGGATTTTTATGCAAGACGAAGACCCAAGCCTTCCTGGGTATTACCAGAAAAGAAAGATGGAAGTAACAGAAATATTAGAGGATGAGGAGGGTGTGGAGGCCTTTTTGAGTGATGAGTTTGACGAAGAAGGTGATGATTTTATGGATGACAGTGAGGGTAGTTTTGAAGACAGTGACGGGGAAGAAGATAAGTTGAAAAGTAAAGATGGAATTGATTGGGATTCAGAAGAATGGGAATCTGATTTTGAAAGTGAAGATGACGATTCTGAGGATCTGGATGGCTTTACTGCTGCAAGTGTTGGTTATGGAAATATTACAGAGGAGTCTGTGCAAAAGGGAAAGAGGGAGAGGTTGTCAAAATCTGAGAGGAAAAAGATGGCTAGGGAGGCACAGAAAGAGAAAGAAGAGGTTACGGTTTGTGCACGATGTCATTCCTTGAGGAATTACGGGCAGGTGAAGAATCAGACTGCTGAAAATTTAATACCTGATTTTGACTTTGATAGATTGATAACAACCCGGCTGATGAAACCTGCCAAGGCTGCTGATTCCACGGTTGTGGTTATGGTTGTTGATTGTGTCGATTTTGATGGGTCATTTCCCAAGCGAGCTGCCAAGTCCTTGTTCAAGGCACTGGAAGGAAGCCAAGATGGTCAAAAGCTTACCAAGAAGTTGCCTAAACTTGTGCTTGTGGCTACAAAGGTTGATCTCCTACCTTCCCAAATTTCCCCTACTAGGTTAGATAGATGGGTTAGGCATCGTGCTAAAGCTGGGGGTGCACCAAAGTTGAGTGGGGTTTATTTGGTTAGCTCCCGTAAAGATCTTGGTGTGAGAAACCTACTTACATTTATAAAGAATTTGGCTGGACCTCGAGGGAATGTTTGGGTTATTGGGGCTCAAAATGCGGGCAAGTCTACATTAATTAATGCATTTGCTAAGAAAGAAGGGGTTAAAGTGACAAAGCTTACCGAAGCTGCAGTTCCTGGGACAACTCTTGGTATTTTAAGAATTGGAGGAGTATTACCTGCCAAGGCAAAAATGTATGACACTCCAGGGCTCCTGCATCCGTATTTGATGTCCATGAGATTGAATAGGGAGGAGCAGAAAATGGTTGAGATTCGTAAGGAACTGCAGCCTCGAACTTACAGGATGAAGGCAAGTACTTGTTACTACATTCTAAAGCTGGAACCTATTTGTATCTATATATTCTTTTTCCACTTAGAAGATAAATTTGCTGACTGCTTGCCTGCTTGGAACCTTTAAGTATGCTGGTAATGGTTAATGAAGAATAAACATGTCATTTGAGCATTCAAAACACATATTAGGACCAACTACTCCATTTTTCCAATCTGATTTTGAAGGATTAATAAGCCCTTTTTTGTGTAATTCATTTTCAACGTGAGATGTACTATTTACAGGAGCATTTCATATGGCTTTTGTATTTGTATTTCCTTTTTTCCCCGCAATCCGCGTGATTCCAGTAAGTGCTCATTCTCATGGTTGTCACAATATTTTGTCACCAATAAACTAAAGCCTAGTTTCTCAGCATGTTTCTTTCCATGTCTGGTGCTGTTGATTTGTCAATTTGTTCTAAAAGCCAAACCAGGGGGTAGAAAGTCTTTGATTTCTTTCACATGTAAATTGCAGCTTTCACTAGTACAAATCGAGGAATACTTGTGTAAACTTGTTTTGACGCAACACACAACGAGAACAGCACATGGTAAACAGCCGCAGTTTTTTTGTTTACAAGTAAATCTGTAAATCACAGTAAATTGCCGCAGTTGGCATTAATGTGTTTAAAGCTCTATCAGCTTTTGAGTTCAGTTGCGTGTTTACCAGTTATTTGATAATTAAAACTATTACAAGTGTTTCATATGTTACAATAAATAAATAAACTCCTCAGTTCTTCTTTCAGCTCTCCTTTAGACGCTTTAGAATATCTAAAATTCAAAATTGCAAATTCTATCCCTTGGAGATGGTAATATAGATACTACTGTTGAGCTTGTGTTCCTGTCTGAATTTTGGATCTAACTTAGCATATTGACTTTTGCAGCCGGGCCAAACAGTACATGTTGGTGGATTAATGAGATTAGACCTTAAACAAGCTTCTGTGCAGACAATCTACGTCTCAATTTGGGCATCACCAAATGTTTCTTTACATATGGGAAAGATAGAAAATGCTGATGAAACTTGGAGCAAGCATGCTGGTGTTAGGTTGCAGGTAAACTCTTGTCTAAAGAAGATGCATGCTGTCTCCATATTATATAGAGTTATCTTAGTTAACATGTTTTCATCTAGCACTTGATATACCATCTGCCCCTGAATTTTTAAGTCTACTCCTTGGTTAAATTGCATGAGTAATTCTTTTAAGAGACTGTTCACCAACTGAAACTATTCATTTGTGCTACATTGTTCTAATAGATTTCAGTTGGTGGTGAAGTTACTCTATTAGTTTGTAGAATTATAGATTACCTGTCTCTGAACCCTCTTGAAAGGCAGGGATCTTTAGTCTCATGCTGAAGAATGTGAGGCTGAGCTCATTATTATTTTTTGCTCAAATTTCAATTACAGATATGGATGACCTTCTCTTTGTATATTTCTGATGTATTTGGGCAACTCCCCATCTCTTCTGTGTGCTTTGAACATTGAAGTGCCAAACACATTTAGAATAAAGGGGTTCGAGTTTTCGACAATCACACATCAGAAAAATCTGTATTTTGAATTAAATTGTGGTACATCTTTCGCTTTCAAGGTCATATATCTTATTAGGGCTATTTATAGAGTAATGCAATAGTTGTGAGCTAAAGAACCTATCGTAACTGAAAATGCTGGTGAGAGAGCTCAATGGCACACTCAACCTTAGTTTTTGCTACTTGAAGAATTTAAAAACGGTTCTGAATGATTCTAGGATTGCTGAAAACATCTCATGATATCCTAGAGAGAAGAGTTTGGCAGCATGATTAGTTTAAAGTTCAAAATGATATGGTCTAGAATTTTAATTTTAACTTGTGAATCTCGTGCTGCCAAGCATAGATGAAGGTTTTTTTTTTTTGAAAGAACTTGTTTATATACATTCTTACTGAAGACTCTTTTGCCTAGAATTCTGAAATTGCTTTTTAGCCTCAAATCCCTCACCACAAACAATCTACTCAAGTTTCTGGTTGATTTGCTCTCACTGAAACCATATCCTCTGATCCTTCATCCCTTCAATTAGCTTATCTAGTGTTTCGGAGTTGTTATTCGAATTACATTTCTATAGTTCAAACAAACAACTACAGTTTGGTCAATAATGAGGACATTTCCTTGAAGAATGAATTCTTTTGGCTTTGAGAACTATCAAGGGAATAAATATATATAGGGACCGATTCACATCTAGTGCTGCTGTAGACCTTGCCCAGCCAAATGATCTCTAGCTGCTAAATTGCATAATGAATGGTCACAATTGAAAAAAGTGAAAGTCTGTCCACTATTCTAATTAGAGAATGAGGGATCTCTTATTATCCTTGCCCCTGTATATGTGTGCAACAAGCAGATAGGAAAGAATTGAAGAAGCTTATGGCATTACTTTCAAGAAATGCTTTTATTAGTGTCAAAATGATAATTCATTTTTTCACTTCCTTTTTTCTTCTTCCATCGTGTCATGTTTCACTTTTCCCTCATTATAATGATAAATTCTAGGGTTCAGTTGACTTTGAAACAAAACATTTTGCTTCTTTCAGCCTCCCATTGCTGCAGATCGAGTTTCTGAATTGGGCATATGGAAAGAGAGGGAAGTCAAAGTTTCGGGAAAAAGCTGGGATGTGAACAGCATTGACATTGCAGCAGCTGGCTTTGGTTGGTTTTCTTTGGGTTTAAAAGGCGAAGCAACCTTGGCATTATGGATATTTGATGGTGTTGAGATAACTTTACGAGAACCTTTGGTTCTTGATCGAGCAAAATTCCTTGAGAGACCCGGGTTTTTGCTACCAAAGGCTATATCGGAGGCTTTAAGCAACCAGAGTAAGCTTGAAGCTCAAACAAGAAAAAGTCTAGAAGAGGAAAATACGTCCATTATGAAGTAATTTTTCAGAAAAGAAATTGATTATTTTTGTAATGCTTACTTTTGGTTGTTAGTTCTACATCTGGGTGGTTGCGGAGAATGTGATGGCTCCCCTTCTTCTCAATGCAAGATGAAGTGTAGGAGATGAGGTTCATGTCGGATTAGGTATTTGCGATTGTAACCGAGTATTGTATATAATCGCAACAATACGTGATACAGATTTTTAAGAGAGTATAATAAGTTGTAACCAGGATTTGTGAAAGAACAAATGGGAGCCCCTTAAATTTTTAGAAGTTTTTATCGTCTGTTATTGTTTTTGTGCTGATATTACAGTAATATTTATTGCCTTTTGCTGGCCGCTTCTAGAAATTTAATATAGGGGGTGGTTATTTAAATTTTACTAGAAAGCGAACTAAATTTTTATTTTGAAAAAACAACAAAACTACCGTTTTGAAAGAACAAAGCTACCTGTATATCTGCATAAATGACAAGTTTGGTAATTAAACTACTTGAGAATTACAAGCTTTCTAAAGAAGGCACTGGATCAGGCCAAGTGCATGGACTTGCGCTAAAGATGAGACATTGTGATGGAAAGTAAGAAGATGACTTCTCTTTTCATAGAAATTATACTGTTTGGTTTTTTTTACATTATCTTGGAAATTATACTGGTTAACTACCATAAAAGACGTCAGAATATGAACAAGGCGAGATACAAAGTTGCAACCTTGCCCTATACAGAAAATTACAGGAAATGACTACTTAGTTGACGGATGTTGAATAAACTGAAACTAGGCGAGCAAATCCTGAGAATCTAAACATTCAGCGGGGCTGCTGGATGCGCCTGTTGGTGGTTTTTGGGCTAACAGACTTGGCTGGCTTCTCCCAATACTTTGCTGATTCAACTGAAGACTTGGGACCTCTTTCCTTGAAAGCATTTGACAAGCTCAGACTCTTCATCAGTGCCGCAGGATCAACTTCAAAACCTGTTTTGCAACCGAATACAGTAATTCAATCAGGTTAGGGCTTTTGTTTTGACACTACAAGAAATCAGAAATTTGTTTTCAATTAGCTTTGATAAGTTAATGGATTTCCATCAACTAGCAAACACCACAAGCAAGTCAATTTCCATATTCGAAAGCACAAGTGCAAAACAGAATCAACAGTTTTATCTCATCTTAAACTCACTGAGCAACATACCATTTCCAGGCATTCCCTTCAAAGCAGATAGAGATGTTTTGTTTCCTGTTCCAGCTTCAGATGATTGGATGAATTGCTCAAACTGAGCTTCCATGTTTAAAAAATCATCCTCGGTAGCAAGATCAATAGTGTCCGGCAACAGGTCAGCAATGTCTTCAAAGTCATCTTCATTATTTCCATAGAAATCGTCATCCTCCTGTTGCTGGCTGAGCCAGTAGTCATGAAACCATGTTGAGGTTGTCACCAATTGCCACCATTCTGGCGAGAAGTCCTCCACTTGACGAACAGCAGCCGGAATAAAGAGTGGGGCATTTGGGTTCAACGTAGACCTTCCTCCTGACACTAATGCCATTCTCACTTTTCAGTAGCCTCCAATTTGTTCAAAATTACCTAAAAGACATTGAAAAGAACAGATCAAAATTTCAGACTGTCAAAACCTTCCAATAAATTTTGCTATGTACATATTGGTAGAACTGAAAACTGGGGTTCCTAAAGGACCTCTAAATTACCAATTAATCAAAACCAATTTGGTCCAAACTCAACACCAGATAAAGAAATTAGACGTACTGAAATCAACTAAACAAAAGATTTTCTCGTTCAATATATATGCTGCAGAGAGCCCAAATTCATAAAAAAAAATTCCATAATCATGATATTCTGACATTTAAAATCACAACCACCAAATAAAGAAAGGATAAATTTTTTGAAAACTGAAAGAAAAAAGAAGGAAAATGAACATAGCATTCCGCTATAAATATTTTCACATACTATCAAGTTTGAAAGTCTATCAAATATGATCTTCATAGCCAAAACCAAGCTATTTACAATCATGAATCCTAAAGTATAATTTCAACCTTGATTCTAAACATCAAATAAGAAAACTACAACTCCAACAATTTCATGAACATCTAGCTACACAAACAAAGACAAGGTCTTTGCCTACTGATCACAAAGCTATAATACTAATTATGTACTATTGAACTTTCCAATAAAGCCACAATATTTTTCGGTCGCAAAATTAAAACCAATCAAATCAAATGATCAAATACAAAACAATCAGAGCAAAAACATCCTAGAATCACCAGAAAGTAAAGATCAACGTATTATCCGCATTCAGACCTCACAAGCAGATCATCTGACTAACTAATAGATCAAATAACCAGAATCATGAAATAAACTAAATTCAAAAATATCCATATAAATTGCTTTAACGAATTTAAAATTACTTCATAAATAAGCAAACAGAGAAAATAACATGAACAAAATCCAACAAAACAAAAATAATATTGATAGAAGAAATCACAACATCTCAAAAAGATAAAACCAAACATGAGTTTTGATATGTAAATTAAAAAGTATCATCGGAGCTAAAATAATTCAACAATCAGGTCAAATAATTTCAAATCAAATTCGACACATCAATTAATCAATAAATCACCATAAATTCACTAAAAATGACTTGGTCAATTTAATCGTCAACCGATCATGTCAATAAAAGCCCTAAAAATATATCAGATCGGTGAATCCAAACAAATATATATCTTAATTTGTTTAGAGTTTAACGATCTGAGACTTATAACGCTCAGTACCTGTTATCCAAGAAGAAGAAGAAGAAGAAGAACTGGGGAAAAATATCTAATCAATTCGACCAAAACTTTGTTTCGGACCGTTCAGCGTGATATACGATTGATTGATGGGTATTTATATTGTAAGAAGAGTTATCCGAACCGGTTAGCTTCGGAGTCACGAGCCTAAGGTTAGGGGAGTATACCGAACGAGCCCATTGATTGACTTGATTATCCATACGGCCTATAGGCGGTTTTGGACGGGTTATATCTGGTCAGCTGCCTGTTGTTAATAAAGTGTGTACAGGTGTTGTATAGTGAGTTGTGATATGATGTTAAAGGGGCCCACAATGCATGTGAATGGTTTTTGATAGGATCGACTCATCGACGGCTTAGAGAATCTTCTTTTACGGGTGGACGGCTGAGATATGATAGATTAGCTAATGGTATTGTTTGATGGTGGGACCAAGTTAGGACTTAAAGTCGTTGATCCCAGTTACCCGCTTGTCATGATTGGTCTTATCTTTTCTAATTTTCTTTCAATCTTTTATAAATAAATAAAAAAACGTTTAAATCTTATTAAAAATTAAAAATATACGTAATGATGTAACCTCTAAATTAATTACAAAAAATATCAATAATTAATTAATGTATCTATTGGTAATAAAATTCTAACATATATTTTCTCGTAATTCTAATATCGGTAATTAATGAATGTGTCTATTGGTAATCTTGTTGAAAAATATAAGCAATGACATAACATCTAAATTAATTACAGAAAATATCAATAATTAATTAATAGGTCTATTGGTAATAAAATTTGAATTATAATTGTAAAGTTTATTAATAATAAGAATTATAAGATGATTCTAGTTATTACACGTCTCTCCAAAAAGATAATCACTAGTAATACTTATTCACGTAACTAACAATTAAAAAATTTACGTAAATATTTGTAATTATAACATTTTCTCTTTCTTAAGAACTCCTTAAAAGAAACTTTTGATTTCGAATATATATTTTATTCACATTATTCCTTTTAATAAAATATAAATTTTACTCACGTATCGTTGCTATTAATAATGTTAATTACAATTTAACTAAATCACGTCTATATGCCGAGTAAGAATGTATTTGATAAAACTAAATGTTAAGATCTAAAAAATTTAAACACATGAATAATATAGAGTATCTGTTTAAAATTATATCTGAATAAATAAATATTATTTAATAATTAATTTTTTCAAAATATATAAATAACAGTATTTTTATCATTTTAACTCAACAGTTTACTTGCATATCAATTTCTTTTCTCCTTTTCAGAACGAGACAAACCCAATTCCCCCCACTCCCACCTCACATTCCCTTGAGTCCCCGCCCCTCTCTCTCTCTCTCTCTCTCTCTCTCTCGACCTCATTTTACATGGATTCTTTTTCCTTTTTCTTAGGTCGCGTGTAAGAGCAACTCCAGGAGGCCGGAATTTAACAAATCCTAAACTATATTTAGTCTAGGAATCAGATTTGGCTCCAGCAGATGGAGTAAATATACTCCACGTGATTTTCCGGCGAGTCTCAACGACTAAATCTGCGAATCAAAGCTGATTGACTATATTCCTGACTATAATTTTAGCTATATTTTAATGAGAGTGGATGTCTATTGAAGAAGAAGAATGAGATGGGCTGATGACCGAAGAAGAAGATGAAGGGGAATGCAGGGGCGTGAAGAAGTTGCAGACTGTTGAAGGAGATGGGTGTGTTGAAAGAGAAGAAGATAAGGCTGCGTTTGACAACTAAAAAAATGCTACTTCAACCTTTAGCAATAAAAATGCCTTCAAAGTTCAATGGTAAAAAATATGCCTTCAACGGTAATAATAATATTTTCAACGGTAATAAAAAAAAACCTTCAACGGTAATAAAAATGGAACATCTATAAATACTACAATCAACTACTGAATTTTTAAAAAATTAATAGTTAGAGTTTTTTTGAATTTATTGATTATTTTAATATTTTTATATTTTAGTCAACGGGATAGTCCACGGGATAGTCTATCTGCTGGAACGATTAAAGACTAAAGGACATCTGATGATGTCATATGGACTAAATATAGTCCAGCAGATAGTCTATCTGCTGGAGATGCTCTAAGATCTTCTTCCTCTTTTTTTTTCACCAATACTTGGAAGACTTGTTGTGATAGTGGTGGTGCGAGATCTGAAAATCTTCAATCTGTCTTTTTTTCACCATTACTTAGGAGGTGTTGTGATAGCGGTGGTGTGAAGACGTATTTGTAGTGGTGGTGGGAACTCAACGTGAATCTGGTTGAGTGACTGTAGAGCTCAACGTAGATTTGTTTCTCTTCTTTTGATTTTCTGCACTTTTCTTGTGAGAAAAATTGATGATGGTGGCAGCTTGATGGTATTTAGAAGCAACGAAACACTACCCAAAGCTACTTAATTTAAGTGATCTAATGAGATAACGACTGTCTACTGACCCTGGGCCTGGGGCATGTTTATAATCCTTTATATTCATGTTGGTATTATTTTAATTTTTAATTATATCACAAAGTTGCTAATAAAATAATACCTTTATGTGAAACTAATACTCGCACCCTCTCCGCAACAGAGAAATGTTCCGGTGTAACATTTTCTTAGTGGATCTCTTCCTAACTGATGAGTATATGAAACAAAGGGTAAAATATATTAAAATATATACTATATAAATAAAGTGAATATATTATAAAATTAAAGAACCTTATTTTTAGATATATTGAAAAAAAAAAGCATAGCAACAAAATCTAAATCAGGACTGAGTAAACAACAAAACTTGAACCATTTCTTGAGGCAGAACTCACCTAATGGATAACGACCTCTCTAAAATTCAGATATTAATACTAGTTTATCTATCCCAAAATAATAATATTATATTAATTTTTTTTGGATTTTAAGACCATTTGCGAAATTCTGAATTTAAATTTAACAAAATCATAAATTTATAATGAAAATTGTTTTCAGATAAATTATTTATATATTGTTACTAAATTATTCACGATTGTAAAGATAATCAAATCATTCTATGAATTTTCAATTCAAAGATATAAAAAAATAACGTTTAAGAAGTTAAATTAAGACTTATTTTGAAACCGAAGAAGAGAGTAAATACAATTGTTTTGTTGGCGAGCTTGGTTTATAGACATTTCCGGCAGTTTTGAGCTTAATTTTGGGCACGACCTAAGTTTGTTTAGTCTTTTTTAGCAGGGCATGCTATTTTATATTTATTCTAAATTATGTACCATGTTTGTCTTTTATTCCTTTAATAATAATATAATACTCCAACCGATAGTGGCATAATGTCTGATACATACTACTGTTCAATTACATGATTAATTCATTATTTAATTTTTTGGAAAGAGACAACATAATTAATTATTAAATAATTCATTATTTAATTTTCTTTGTGTCCCAGCTTCATCAGTTCCAGGCTGCGATTCAAAGAATTTGCTCCTCCTCCTGCTGCTATTTTTTCTAACCAAAATATGTGGCACTCTCATTTTCTTAATTAGATAATGAAGATAGAAAATTGATCGGTCTACTGTCTCCAGAAACATTATTACTGGTGTAAACGTCTAACATGATAAATAATATTACGGGCATCAGTTTTTATTAATAAATTTGGGATATTAAATTAATATTTTTATCACACCGTCAGTGAAAATGTTAGATCAACTTATGCGGCATGCATTGACACATTTTTGAAACTCCAAATTTGATGAATTAGAACTTTTACCTAATGCGAAATGATCTATTTGATATTGTGTACCGAAATCATAGAACAATTATACGTCTTAATCTCAATTTGTGAAATATTGTCCATAAAACAATTATACGTCTTAATCTCAATTTGTGAGATATTGCGTATAGTCATGACGGAGTTTATTGCACATTTAAAGATCAGATTATGTTTAAGGGTCCTTCTAATGTGTGCCCTAAGGGCACACACTATACACAGGAATCGAGAGAATATTCACTTGATTACTGTGCATATTCCTTTGATTTCTGCGTTTACACATAGATCAAGGGAATATGCACAGAAATCAAGAGAATATTCTCTCGATTCCTGTGTATAGTGTGTGCCCTTAGGGCACACATTAAGAAAATCCTATGTTTAAAGGTTCCACCATATAAATAAAAGAAATGATTTCGTCTGCGATAAGTACAAATAAATATATATTTTTAGGCATGTTATCCAGAAAATAGAATGTAGATCTAGTACCAAATAATATTTCTTATATCTTGATCTCTTTTTTTGGCACTGTAGGATGCCTAAATAAATGCTAAAGCCCACCCGTAATTCTATTTTTTGGTGCTGTTTTTTTGGTACAAGTGATAAGTTATTTGTTAAGGGTCACCTGTAATTCTAGTTTGTTTTTATAAACAATAAAGTTAAGTTTGAATTAAATCCTTCCAAAGCGAGACGTTCAAATAAATCTTTATTGTGTATTGGATATTCTTTCTAAGAGGCTATTTTATTTGAAGTTATATTTGTTTTTCTTATAAATGGATTTTAGGACAATTTGTACAGGATAATAATAAGACCACTAAAATATTTGGGTCTGTCATAATTCAAGCCCATCAGCCTTTTATGTTTATAAGAAACAAAAATGATAGCAAGCCCAACACTCAAATACGAACGTACGTTAGTGGTCTATATGGACGGCCATGCCAGAATTAGCCCCCCTCTGGTTTTCGTTTCCCCAAAAGAAATAATAATAATAAAAAAAAAGGCAAATAGAAAAAGGCAGCTCATGCAGGCCATGTTAAAAGTTCACGAGCAGAACTGGAAGTGAATGGACTGAAATGCCTCCAGAAATGGCTCACAGAATTCAATCCAGAATGTGAGTCGATCGATCTCTCTATGGTTCACAGATTAATGTTTGTTTGTTTGCATGGCATCTGTTAGTTTTGTCTGTTGGCTTTACAGTACAATTAATGCCTTCATCCACATGCCTATGGGCCCTTGCTTTCTTCACATATTTACTTGACTATCATGCCCTTCTTCTTCACACTTAATATTCATTAATTTTTTTTCCCCCATTAATTCTCAATAATATTTGTACAATATTTGATTAATATGTAAACTTATTTAATTAATTTAGAAACTGATATTTGTGCGCCAGCTTTCTTCATTTGTACTTATTTGATTAATATGTAAACTTATTTAATTAATTCCTGGTCATTGTGTACTCTTTACTTCTTTTTTTTCCCAAGAAGTTACCAATGATATTTTTTTTGCTATTAGCCATTTTTAAGCTATTATTAATATTCTTTAATTGAAATTTGATACATTGAGGTCTCACTGAAAATATATACTCTATTTGATATGAAGTACCTCATTAAAAACTCCATAATTTTTATGGAGGGCAAAATATATCCATAATTAAGGACAGTACTTCACGCACCCATCAATACAAACGATGATATGTATTTTCAACTGCCTAATCTTACATTATACTTAGTAGAGTTGGTTAATTTTACCAGCAGGTCGTCATTGTTGGCCCAAAAAAATTATGATGGTATTGAGGGCGTAATTGTCATTTTAGAAGAATTAGACAGCTTGGAATTGTTGCAATCAGATATACTGTTCCGTTGCCCCCCACCCCCCCCCCCCCCCCCCCCCCCCCCCCCCCCCCCACAATAGTTTCTTCCAGAATGCAATTGTCTCAACTTCAACCCAATTAAATCTATCCAATTCTGCCTATAAATAAATACACCCTCAAATGCCACTTAATTACAACCACACTCATTCTCTTTAAAATTCTCTGTTCCTAGCTAGTGTTCAATGAACATGCAGGAGGCAATGGCAATTAGGAAGCCTATTAGCCTTGTGATATTCTCTCTTGGGATAATGCTGCTTCTACTTGGAGATATCAATCATGTAAGCAGTTGAATTTAATTAATTTTCTCCTCATTTCATTTACATTGATTAATATATATATATATATATATATATATATATGGCCATCAAAACAATTAATCCACAACTCTAATTAAGAGCTAGTACGTACTGTTTGAATCTTGTTGATGTTTCAGGCTATCATTACCGAGTCCCCCACTCCTCAGCCACAACCATCTAACAACCTTCCCATTCCCATGGTGAGATTAATTTGTATATATATGCGCTTGCACACACATTTATATATATACTTAAACCAGAGGCATATTTTTAAAATCAACACTTTTAACGATAATTTTATGTCTACAAATTTACTTTTAATATTAGCCGCATCATTTCACTTTATAAAATAAAAATGTATATTTAATTTTAAAAGGAAGAGATTATGTAAAGATATATATAGTGAGAGAGTTTTCCTATCGAAATAATTTTAGTCAAAACAAATACTCCTATTACATTTCCCAAATTCTAACCATTTATTTTTGTTTTAGAACGGTGGCACTCCAGGAAGTCTACATCCCCAAGGTAAGCTGATGATCAGTATATATGCGTCACGTTTAACCTGTCCAAAATTGAGGGCTACTTTCACTTAAAGTTAATTATTACTCTCTCCGTCCCAAATTAATTGCTCAGTTTTGACTTTTTAAAGTCAAATTAACTATTTTTAGAATTAATAATTAAACATATATAAATATATTTCTAAAATTATAAAAATTAGGGTTAGTAATAAATTGTATATACTTTCTTTTGGTTATAATCTCTTTACCTATATTTTAGCAAAAATAATAAAAAAATTAGTTTTAAAAATAGTCAATTTGATTTTAAAAAGTCAAAATTGAGCAATTAATTTGGGACGGAGGGAGTAGCAGCTAAGCATATAAGGTTAAACCCTAAATTCACCTTACCAAAAAGTTAAATTAAACATTCCCAATTTAATTTCATGTAGTCGTGATATATTTAAAACTGGACCCTGAATTCCATTTAATTTGGTGCCATGCGATGCGATGCAGAGTGCGGTCCGCGATGCACGGTGAGATGTTCAAAGACAGCGTTCAAGAAGCCATGCATGTTCTTCTGCCAGAAGTGTTGCGCCAAGTGCTTGTGCGTCCCTCCAGGAACTTATGGAAACAAGCAGTTCTGCCCCTGCTACAACAACTGGAAGACTAAGAGGGGAGGACCCAAGTGCCCTTAAAATTAATTTTTTTACTTAACAGCTTAATTAATTTAATTGTTACTATATATATATATATATATATATATATATATATATATCTGTACTAATTAGCTTGTGTGCCCTCTTTTTACCGCAATTACTTCTACCCCTTTCAATCAATTTCTACCGCCAACTACAGTACATGTTTCTAAATGTTTACACACTACCCTACCCTAGCTAATTTGCTTGTCCAATTCGTTTTTATTTATTTAATATTGGTAAAATTCACAACAAGTGCTCAAGATCATACGGGGTTTAAACGGAATTTCATATTTCGTAATCACAAAAATCATAACTAATTAACTGGACCACTCAAAAGACCGTAAAGAGTTATTTATTTTAGAGAAGGGAACATCAAAAATTAATTAATACGTCAATGGCTTAATTTATATATAATTTAATAAATAGAGTTAATATTTATGTAAAATTTCTTTCCAAAATTGGGCGCTGTCGAGATGAAAGCAAACATAGGTCAGAGCCCATCGGGCAGCCAATGATCACCCATACTAAATGGGTTTTTGTATTAATTGATAACTGATAGTATTGAAATGGGTTGATCATTTCCACTGAGAGGAAAAAAAATTAAGTTATATTTTCTAAACGAATGAAAAATGAACTATAAAAAACAATCCGACTGGATACAGTTATATGGGTAGGCCCAAATTCACCCAACATCAATTCTGTTTGCCAACAACAGCCCATTTGTATGAAAGGCTAGCCATTGAACCTGTAAATCCGAGGAGAGATGAATGAAAATTTTGACTTTTGAGTATCAAGCTTCGAAAGAGATTCTTGGGTTACTTGTGTGCAAGCATACGATGTTCAACCACATATTTTATAGAGCTGGTTTTTTGTTTTCTGGCATTTTTTTTAATAAACAATTTGAAAAATAATTTATTTAAAGAATCAAACAACTAAGTATTCAATGATGCAGTGGAAGAGTCCAATTTAAAATTATACATTTAGATACGTTCGAATCGGTACGTACTAAAAGTGACATAACTTTTGATCTAGAAGAGTTACAGGGCTCATAAATTATAAAAATTGAAGCTTGCAGCGAGCTCTACAAGACTCATGCCTTCAGCCATGATGTATACCGTTTTAAGCCTGAAAAATCAGTTTAAAATAGTCTAGTCGTTAATCAAAGTTTGGTCAAATTTAAATTATTTTTTTTATTTTTGTTATTTTTATTTTTCTTATCTTAATTAATGTTGAGAATTTGTTTAGAACTATAAATACGTTTATTAACACTTGTAAACGGTTACGTTTTTCATTAATTAATATTATTATCTTGATTCTCTTTATTTTCCTAACGAGTTCATAGGTTTAGATGTGGTGATAAATTAATATAGGACGAATTCTGCTATAGAAATAACTTGTAGTAACTTTTAACTCCGACTATTATAACTTCTTTGAACCATTTTCTTCAATTTCTTCTACCGCTCTATTTTCCTTAATTATCCCAATTTATTTGATTTTTGTTGACAATCTCACCATACTGTTGACCATCTCGCACAAGTTTAGCTTATCTTATTCATTTCTTTAATTTCGTCCGACTGCGGGTACACTTGATTCAACAGTACCTTGGCTGCTCGGGATTGAAAGCTATATAGATACACAAACTGATAAACGTGAAACATGAGAAAATTTTCTTACACGAGATATATTTATAGAGAGAAAAAAGGATGGGCAATTAGGCAAACATGAGTCTAATTGATATATTGCCTCGTGCCTAAAAGAATGACATAAAAAATTAAATTTTATGTAAATTAAGATAATTAAATAAGAAAAGAGAGTATAAATTTTACTTTTCATTTTATGTTTGTATTGGTTTTGGGTTTATGGGGGAGAGATAGAGTGAATTAATAAGAATAATTCATTTATGATGCGACTGATTTATTGTTTGGGTACAAGTAATAAGATAAATGATAAATTAATTAATGTAAATTTTTTATCTAGTTAACTTATTTAATATAAAAATGCTTTTAAGAACATTTGTTTGTTACTTAAGCCGTCTTTTTAGGAAGGAAAAGAATATTTTTTTCGTTTATTTTCCAAATTACACAAATAACTATTCTAAATTAAGAAAGCACGAGTCTAAAATAGTACTCTCTCATTTATATTATATAAGTCGTTTGAGACATAATTTTACATATTAAAAAATTTCATTAATTTTAATGTTAAGTAATTAATGTTAATTTAAAATTTTATTACTATTTATATATTAATTAATTACTCTTCCTCCCCTCTCTCAATTATTCTATTTTTTTAAGAATAAAGTAGAAAATGATTAAATTTTTTCTTAGATATATATAAAATTTCTTATACTATAAATTTTTTTTTATTTAAAAAATGACTTATATAATAAACAAGAGGGAGTACAAATCACTTGACTTTGGTACATGTAATTAATAGTAACACGTAACACATGGCAAACTTAACTCACCGTTGGCCGGCCCAATTATTAAGAGTTGATTTTTGTATTGAGTAATGACATGGATTTAAATTATGCACAAAAAATTATAAAAAAAATAGTTTAAAAAAAGATAAAATAAAAAGTAAAATTTATAATGAGAGATTTTATATATTTTTATTGGCATGTAATACATAAATTTCACTCTTTGTACACAACTTTTTGTACATAATTCGTGCACATAATATTATTTTTTATTTTATTTTATTATTTGGTAACAAAGAGCTGACCGAGAGCGTCTACACAAACAAATTCAATTTAATTATACGAAGTTTATGAATGTTAAAACATATTAATAATTGTATATACAGCTACATAGAACAAGGAGGACGCCGGACGCCACAGGTGTCGTTTTGTGGAAGAGGTTATTCGATATTGGTACACTGAATATGTATTTTTGGTCAAAAGTCCAAAATTTCATTTAGCGGACCAACCTGAATACAAAATGCTTTTTGATATCCTTGATTAATAAAATGATTCTCCAAAGTCAATATACTTCAAAAATACTTATCAATACACTTATTGGTATGCAGATCAATTAACAATTTAATATCGGTCATAAAGACATAAAAGACTTCAAAGGTTATTCATATTATTATAGTAAAAATTATGTTGTCAATAAAAAAAAATACTATATAAAATAATATTTTAATAATTATTTAAGTAACATTTAACATTTAATGATCCTTTATTACTCTCGTGATATCATTTTTGATCTGATAAATATGGACTGCCAATTTAAAAGACCGTAAAAATACTTCAAGAAATATAAGAAGGAAAAGTTAAAGCAGCTCAACGCCATACATACATATCATGTAGTTAAATCGATATATTCCATCTCTTATTCAATAATATATATGATTCACCTTGATCAGAAGCTACCCTTTTACAATTGCATGTCAAACAATACATATATATATATATATGTGTGTGTGTGTGTGTGTGTGTGCGAAAGACAACCAAATGGCCCCAAAAATTAATTCT
The DNA here is from genome assembly GCA_034770075.1 of Aralia elata. Taxonomy (NCBI): domain Eukaryota; kingdom Viridiplantae; phylum Streptophyta; class Magnoliopsida; order Apiales; family Araliaceae; genus Aralia; species Aralia elata. The sequence goes on from CM068377.1 coordinate 17,400,345, forward strand.
GTCTGGATCGGATGGAACAATTTGTGCGCCACAATCAGGTCGACTCACCTTGATTAATTTTCTTCTTGTCAGGGGAAGCTAATAAGGGATTAGAGGAGGAAGGGAGAGCCTTTAGAATAATGTTCTTCTTGATTTCACGGCGAACTGCCAAGGCCGATGGCGACGAGGACTGTACTTTGAATAAATCGCCGGTGGTTTCGTCGGACTTGATCACCGTCGGAAGTACTTGTGGGCCAGTGACTTCACGATTTACGGAGGGTGGTGGGAAAAAGAAATCGGTGGGGAAGAAGTTGTATTGAAGACCAGCCATTCAAGAGAAAAATAAAAATTTGGAAGGATTATTTAATTGGGATATATTATGACCAAGGGAGTTTGTTCTTCAACTATATATAGACAGAGCCAGAGCCAGAGCCAGAGCCAGAGCCAGAGGGAGTGTTTGTCAATTAGAAGTGTCATGACTCACGCTTGGCCTCCAAGTCGTCAATGTTGGGCATATTGCTAGCCTACTTCCATTTTGATTCGTGGAATATTCTTAAAACGTTCTTTTCTTCATTAATTACTCCCCCGGCAGTGTCTGTGACTTTGGAAGGATTAGAATTAGGAAATTGGAAAAATGAAATTAGAAAAATAAATAAAACAAATTATATTATATCGACTGTACGTATTTTATAAAAAGAGTCCATCTTTCGGTGTTAATCGTATTTCACAAAAAGAATTCTATTTTATTTATAAAAAGAGTCCATCTTTTAGTGTTAATAGTATAAAAAGACACGATACTCTCAATTTTATCATAATTCTTTCATTATCTTATTACATTACAAAATATATTTTTAATATTCGTAAATTTTGAAAATAAGACTTTGTTTTTGGTGAAACAAAGAGAGTATACGTTTTTAATTATAAGTTATATATATATATATATATATATATATAAAGACCGGAAAATCATAAAAATTGGTGCATGAGATGTAAATTGAATTTTATTGTATTGTAAATCAAATTTTTTAAAAAATATTTTTGTTTTCTTAAAACTCACATACAACAAAAATACACAAAATATAGTGTTAAGTAATTTTTTAAAAAAATACAAATTAAGAAAATTAATATACTCTCTATAATCATGATATTTAAATACTATCTAACATTAGAGTAATACTCTTATTTTAATTGTGGGTTCAATACATAGAATAGATATATATCTAGTTAGGTTAATAAATAATGTACTTTTTTATATGGGATCCACTAAATTTTGGAGAAAATTAAATAATAATGGGCAGCTTCATGCTGGTCATTGAGTAAAAGAGAACAAATTTAGTGGATTTCTTCATCATTTAACTTTAAAATACGTTATGCGCATATATAATATATAATATATAGTCGGTTGGGTGCAATCAGGTAGCCGTTCAAGTTCAACTATTTTAATTTTCTCTTGTTATGTTATTTGGTCACATTGTTCCCTTGATTGAGACTAGCAACTGTATTATAGCCGTAAAACAGTTACTCCAACTGCTGCCGCCGCCCGCTTTTGCTAAACGTCGTCCATTGTTTAATTTCTTGAATAATTTTTCTCCCATTTGTGACATAATTTGGAATATTTATCTGTAGCTCACTTTGTTTTTGCCGGCTTATCCCCTAAAGACATTGAGGGGTTTATCAAACGTAATTTTCAATATTAAAATTTCCGATTTCTTAATGGAAGCTGTCAGTTTTCTAAAATGTCTCGCTTCCTTCAAGACATACATAATATGAACATATTGTATTTCCTCCTCTTTTTTTTTTTTCTTGACGTTTTTATGACCGGAGAGTACGACAATAATTTTTTTAAGTTCATATGAATATATTTGAAGTATTTTTTTTTCTAGCTAGTAAACTATTAATTTTGACAAAATTGTTGACGGATTTATTTTTGACCAAATTAGTTTCGACTGAAGTACAAACGGAATTTTCTCGACGGAATAAGTTTATGTCCGACGAAATTTTTTGTCGAAAATATAATTTTTTTCTTGTAATGATTCTAGTAATTTATTATATTACATTAATTACAATCTTAAGAGTTGAGTAGGAAGAGGGACAAGAGGAAAACAAATGAATGAATTAGAAAACTTATTTTTACTATGTTTCATTTTTTGATTTTTTGATTTTTTTGGGGGTAAAATACTAGGCGCCAAAGCCCAAAAGAAACAAAAAGCTAGCCAAGTATTCTGAGTATTTTTTGGTTTTATTGGATGATAGAGTTAAACATACACATATATACATCAAAAATAAAGGCCATCTACGTACAAACGATTTATTGAATTATTGCATAATCTATGTTATGACAATCACCTTCTAAGCTACACCAAAACATGACAATGCTAATTTTTAGAAAGTACGTATAACTTTAATGTTTTTTTGTTTTGTTTTGTTTTGTTTTGCTGTGTTGTTGTTGATATCATATACTCCCTCGTCCCAAATTAATTGCTTTTCTAAGACTTTTTAAAGTCAAATTGACTATTTTTAAAATTAATAATTAAACATATATAAATATATTTCTAAAATTATAAAAATTGAAATTAGTAATAAATTGTATATACTTTCTTTTGGTTATAATATCTTTACCTATATGTTAGCAAAAATAGTAAAAAAATTAGTTTTAAAAATAGTCAATTTGACTTTAAAAAGTCCTAAAAATGCAATTAATTTGGGAGAGAGGGAATACTATATAACTTCGTTGCTTAGGTAGAAGAGAAACATGTTATTTGTATCACATATTTTTTCCTCACGTAATTATTAGTGATGTTAATTAAAATTGCAACCCTAAAATTTCAGTAATTACTCTTGTAAACCCATTTTGGACTGGTTAAAATTGCAGTATTCTAACTTAGTGCCTTGATCCACCCATATTATACTAAGAGGGTGGGTGGCAAAATAGTGTGTGTGAGTTTAAATTTTATCATAAATTAAAATAAAAAATAAAAAATTACAGTATTCTTGAAATTGGCGTGAAAACTTATATATCGTTTACACTCATGTTAGTCATATTTAATTGTCATGTACTGTGCTGTTTTTTTTTTGCACCATGCAGGCAACACAAAAAATATTAATTAAGTTAAGGAATAATTTTTTCACCCCTTAAAAATGGAATCTTGATACCTTAGGTAGGGCTCAGCCAAACAAATTTCTTGGATTCACTATTCTCTCCCCTCCCCAAATGTACAAGAATTACATAAGAACATAACTGAAAAGATAGTGAATAATAGTTTTCTTGGTACGATAATGACACGACATTGAAATTATGATAAAATAAATTTGATTTGAATTTGAAATTGCTCAAATTGACTTCAATTATATCATGAAATTGAGGAAGAAATTTTTATTGTGAGTTATTGAATATTAAGATTTTCTATGGACATATATAAAACTTTCTGAAAATTTTAAATATTATTACTTTGAAAAATATTGGAAATAATTAATATTTGGAGAAGTATAAACAAAGACAGTCCTAATGTATGTTTGTAAATTAAGTTGGTGGTGGATAGATTATTTGTTATTGTTACTTGTAAGCAAGTATTTCAACGGAAAGACAGACGCTGTTTCTGAATATTTATGGTTGTTCCACTTTTTACTAGACGGAGAAGGGAAACATTGACTTGTGATGCCTTTAATTAATGTCCACAGGATTGGATTTTTCTTATTCATGTATGGTTACATCAAGTTAGGGGAAAATAAAAATAAAAATAAATATAAAAATAAAATAGTCAGAGAAGTCAAAGTTATCTAGAAGCTAGTGTATCTTCTTCTCAATTTAACCAAAGAAGAACAAGTCGTCTTGATAAAATGAACGGTGAGGCGCCATTAAAATCGTTTGAAAAGAAATTTAATTTCATTTAACGCGCGAACTTATGTAATTGATGATTTGATCTATATTATTTTTTTGATTTGTTTAACAACAACACTAAGAGCATTTTATCTTAAGATTGTATTGCTCAACAGTTGCTCAAACTTTTTTTTTTGGGTGTTAATTTGATATTTATTTTAAAATTCTTTCATTGCAAATTAAATACGTTAATTCAATTACATTTAAAGGTTTTTAGTGTTAAGGAAAGTCAAAATAAGTTTTGTTAACTAAAAAAATGGGTTAATTGCACTTGAATATAGACCTCAATATAATATATGTTCGGTCATATTTATTTATGTCCGTCTACTTAAGGTCCACAATTCTTTTAATATAACTTATCACATATCAATTTGAATTATATTCATTTATGTCCGTCTGGGTACAGCTCACACAACTTCTTTCAATATAATTTATCTCTGAATTTAATTTTATCTGCCTCTATTGCCAAACCTAATAATAATCCAGCAAATACCTTTAAGGTATATTTTGAACTTAAAGAAACCAAGGGAAAAATAAGAAAACAAAAAGAAAGAAAATGTAAAATTTTATTATTTTTCAATCATCCATTACACTGTATTTAAATATTATTATTAATATAATTATTTATAAATAAAATAATAAGACGTATGTTCGTTATTTTTTTATATTTATATTTTTTTTTCTATAATCAAAAGGTATTTATGATGGTACCCCCAATGGCCACTAGACATGATATACGCATGAAGAAGAGAACCAACAAATTAGTTTGTTTAGAAAAAGAATGTAATATGTCATGTCGTCTCCACGGCCCTTGAATTGGTTAACCATAACATTGGGCCAGGCCAGGTTGTTAGACATCCATATACTCCATTTTCTTTCATAATTCATACTCCTTTTGAACCACAAAAAGAGTTTTGATTTTTCTCAAGTCAATTTGTGAAACGTAGAGACTATAATTGGTGTGGGTATACATGATTTTGATTAATAAAACAGTAACTATTGTAAAATAATTAAAATTATTACTCCTTCCGTCCCAAATTAATTGCTCAGTTTTGATTTTTTAAAGTCAAATTGACTATTTTTAAAACTAATCTTTTTACTATTTTTACTAAAATATAGGTGAAGAGATTATAACCAAAAGAAAGTATATACAATTTATTACTAACCTCAATTTTTATAATTTTAGAAATATATTTATATATGCTTAATTATTAATTTTAAAAATAGTCAATTTGACTTAAAAAAGTCAAAACTGAGCAATTAATTTGGGACGGAGGGAGTACTAATTATAAAATTATTACTTCAAAAATTAAAATAAATTCACATTAAATTTTGAATTAAAGAATTTTACTAGGGACCGACAAACTGAAAAATCATGAAATTTATAAAAGAATTTGAAAAAAAAGAAGATAATCTTTCATTTTGGCAATAGTAGTTTTCAAATTTACTTTTTTATACATTGAGATTTGTCCCTATTTATAGGTAGTATTTTGATAAGTTGACCATCATATTTTCATGTGTTAATGGATAATCGTTGCCTACAATATCCTACACCAAAACAACACAATTTGAAGATGGCCGTTGTGATATCCCGAAAGTTTACGAGACTAGTAAATCACGAGTAGATTGCATTAATCCTTAGAAAAGATGTTGATGAGTTAAAGAGTAGTAATACTCGGGGTGTATCGAGTTAATAAAGGTTGGGTAATAAAACCCATAAAGAGTTGTTGAGAAAGCATATGAGATAGGTAATATAATACCTATGATAACACGACGCGTTGAGATTATGAAACGGTAAAGAATTTTGAAAGAAGGTTGATGTGAACCGCGTAGGAAGGGTTCGATATTATGATTCCGGGAACGGAATCCTTGTAAGGGAGGAAGAATGTGATAATCCGAAAGTTTTCGAAAATTATTGATAAATAAAATATATTAAGTTAGATATTTTATTTAATAAATGGAGGACATGTTAAGTTTGATTGCGTAAATGCGTATGTGCGATGAAATATGTGATTTTTGTGTGAATAATTAACTGTGTAAGTAAATGTGGAGGATATGCATTTATTTGAAAAGATATATTTTAATAGTTAATAAAAAAAAAAACTATTAAATAAATTTGTTTGAATTAGCCTGAAATGGAATAAATAAATTAATTCATTAATTAAAGAATTAATGAGTTAATATGTATGTTTTATATAATTAAATAATGAAATTTATTTAATTAAATGTAATACTTATTTTATGTTATAATATTAAATATAACATGAATAATGAAATAATATTTAATATTTAATATTATTTCAAATGGATATACGTTAAGAATATGTGGTCCAATATATATATATATATATATATATATATATAAATTATGTGTATTGGCATCAAGTTTATGAGTAATGAATTATATATATTAAATTATATATTTAATAAATAATTAAATTGTTTAAAAATAATTTATGGAAGGGAATGAAATGATTAAAGTTAATTATACAAAATTAGCTTTATATATTGATTAAGTGAGTTAAAATAATTAATTGAATCTTAATTATTTTAATTGGTTAGTTTACGTTAAATTAGTGAATTAAAATAATTAATTTTATATTAATTATTTTAATTTAGTTGATCCATTACATTAAATATATTATTTTATTTAATGCATTAATTCCATTTGTTTTTAGTAATTAATTTTAATACATTAATTAAAGTATGTATTAAAATTGTTAGATGTATTATGTGTATACTTAAATGTGGGAATGTATTATATAAATGTATGTAATGAAAGTATGCTGAGTATTAGGAGACCAAGTAGGACGTGTTGTTTAATGGAGATGATGAGTCATTTAATAAGCTAGCAAGCTGGAGGTGTTATCATCTTAGAGAAATAGGGAATACATCAAGCAAGGCTAAGAGCTTAGAGCATTCACAATAGTTTCCTTATCTCTATCCCTATTTTGCATGTCACTAGGTCATTATGCAAGATAGAGATTCAATTTTTTCATTATGTACCCAACAAATTCCTTATATTGTTTCCTTAAATAATAAAATTTAAAAGTTAAAATTTGAAAGTTCCAACAAAAATTTTAAATTTAAATTTAATAAATACATATTATATTTTAACTTATAAAATAACTTTTATTTTATTTTAAATTTTAAGTAATTTATGGAGTGAGTATTGAATGATTTGTAGTTGCAAATGTATATAAGATCAATATTAACTTTTAAAAAGTTAATTTGTGATATTTTAAAATTTAAAATTAATATGATTCATTTAAATTTTGAAAATAATAAAATTTTAAAATAATAGTACTTTTATAATATTTATAATTATATGGACATAAATTAAATAAATTTATATCAATTTAAATTTGAATACGTTTGAAAATAATTTTAAAAAAATAAGTCAATATTAATTTTATAATTTGAAAACGAAATAGTAAAAAAGTCATGTGAAAATAATTTTAAGATGTGTATGATTGATGAGTTGTCCGCTTAAATGGGGGTGTGAAATGTCATTTTGCATATATAGAGAACCATCTATTGACTCCCTCACTTTGGGGAATAAAATTCTATATAGAGATTAAGATAGAGAGTTAAATAAGGATAAGGAAACTGTTGGATAATGATTTGTTAATATATTCTTCAAAGCTGGGGATAAAGATTTATTTGGGGAAACTGTTGTGAATGCTCTTATGAAGCAGAGCTAGAAAGCTTAATAACCCCTAATAATGCTCAGCTCTTCTTTTCAATTTTCCTACATGATATACCAAGCTTTAAACACTAAACATCCTCCCAAATTCCTGCTGGGAATCCCATCGAACTTTTAAGAAAGCAACGTTAAATTAATTGAATCAAGAAAAGAAAAATTGTATATTAATTTTATTCATTGATATATAATTTCTATTTTTGGGACGAAGAAGGTAGTAATTAATTTATGTATACTAAATTAAAGTATACATTAATTTGAGTGCATTAAAATAATTTATGAACTTAAATTATTTTAATAGTGTAAATGCATTAAATAAATAAATTATTTTTATTTATTGTATGATATTTATTTTATGACATATATTATATATTTGGAAATATATAATATATGTGTAAAATGTGTAATATATGTATTATAAGTAAAATACATTATATAGATATAGATATATCAGATAAATATAAACCCAGTTGGGTAGTGAGCAAGAAACCGACTAAGTCGGTTAAGGAAGAAATATAGTGCACGCCAAGAAATTTTCGTGCAAAGCAATAAAAATTGATTGGAGCGCAAACATAATTCGTGCTTCGCAAGGAATTAAATTCCTACATATAGCAGCTAAACTCCTTAGTCTTTGTTTCTTCATTTGTCCAATAAAAATTTGAAAGCTCTCTCACTGTGATTGGAGAAATGGAGAAATTCAAGGTAATTGAATTAAGTAATTCAATTATATGTCTATATATATGATTATATGGATGATATTGTAAATGCATTAAATAAATAAATTATTTTTATTTAATGTATAATATTTATTTTATGGCGTTTATTATATATTTGAAAATATATAATATACGTGTTATGTGTAATGTATATATATGATATATTAATTATATGATATTTATATATATATATATATATATATATATATATTAGATAAGGAAATCAGAAAAGGAAAACGGAATCAGATAATAAAGAAAATGAGAGGCTAATTAAGACGGCTAAGCATGAGATTACAGTGCACGGCGAGAAAAATGGGTGAAGCCCAAGGAAAATTCTTGGAAGCCAAGAATTTGTTTCCTATAAAAATCAACCCAAAACCTCATACTCAGTTTTCTTCATTCGTCCCATAAAAAGAGTTAAACTTCATTCACTGTGATTTGAAGAAATTGAGGAATTGGAGGTGACTGATGTCTGTCTTTACACTTGAATTATATTGGTATAGGTTACGTGAAGTGCAGATACCTATAAGACGTAATCTATTTGATTTCGTAATCAACGAAACAGGCAAGTTTCTCAGTTTATTTCTGTGAACTTATATTTGCTATAAGTAATTTTTAGCATGATAATATATGTATATTCATGTTTTGCATTATGTTGCTCCATGAATGATCAAAGTCAATATATGACTAAAAGTGATTTGAGTTGTGGAACTCATTATATTTAAAGCATGTGGTATGTGAATGATGATAACTTTGATGGTATTCGAAATATGATGTATCCTGCATAGATAGATGTTTTGTTGAACATCATGATGCATGTATGATATGTATATTAGAAGTTATATGACATATGAATATGAATACGAATCTTTGTGCTACGTGAAGCATGATAGACTGTTAAATTTGCTGAGCTTTCGAGCTCATTCTTGCAAAAATAAACCTTTTTGCAGGTTATAGATGTGATGCAAGTCTTTCGCTATTTGGTGATAAAGAATAGAAGTATAGTTGCAAGAAAGATATTTTCTCTTAGGAGAAACTATTTAAATACTGTGATGACAGTTTGTAAAGGTTGGAAATGAAAGTTTTGTAAACATTTGAGATTTTCAATAAAAAGGAAATGTTTGCTTTGAAATGAGATTGTATTGTGATGATTGCTTGATATAATAAAGCCTAATAGTAATAATACTATCCAGAGATAATTCGAATGTAGAATTGAGTCATATATACTCATATTTACATCGATTCATAATCGTAAAGGTTGCGATTCAGGGAATAGAAGGAAGAAAGAAAAAGAAAAGTTTTAATTATCCACATTTTCAGCTATTATTTCATCTTAGTATGATGTAAAGCTGAATTAAGTTAGTATTTAACGCACAAGGTCGGGATTAAGATTAGTCCTAATTTTGGATTAAGTTGATCCCGATTTTGGGGGCGTTACAACCGTGCCAGCCCGCATCCCGCAGCCCAAACTCATTTAGGGGTGTTCGGGAATGAATTATAAGTTCGTCACACCAACTTATAAATCATTTGTTATTATTTGAGTGTTCGGAAATGATTTATTTTTTTTATTTATAAGTTGAATTTTAAGTCCAAAAAAATAAGTAATTATTTGTGACTTATTTTAAAATGACTTATAAGTTATTTTAAAATAAGTTAATTTGACCAAATGTAATATCTATTTTGCTCCTCTTCTATTTTGTCCCTCTTTTTATTAATGTTTTTTTAATAATTTTTATATTATTTTAACTTATAAGTCATTATGAGCCGAACATCTTCATAATTTGTTTTAACTTAATTTTTGATTTATAAGTCAAATTAATGTCGAACACTTTTACTTATAACTCATAACTTAAACTAACTTATAAGTCCTTTAAAATAAAGAGTTCCCGAAAAGGCTAAAATGAAACAAAATCATCAATAATAAAACATTTTGACCGTAAAATTGTGGTTTTTGTTTTTGCGCTTCTGATTATTTCTTATGAATCAAATGAAACAAACACCCTCGTTTCATATATATATATATATATATATATATATATATATAAAATCTTTTCAATATTTAAAAACTCCTCCTAGTTGTAAGCCCTCCAAAATTCAAAGCCCTTCGTCTTATTGCATCAGAAATCGTTACATACAGAGTCATACTTGTACAGAGTCGTCTCTTCCTTATCTTCTACCTCATGTTGCTCCATGTGCAATTACATATATTATTAATTATATATCTATCTATATTCAAACTCATACATATAACACGTCAACGTAACCGTGACGATATCGCTCTCTGATCTGATCTTCCTAATCCCGATGTCCCTTGTATACAATTCATTTCTCTCATCTACATCCACGCACGTACCCAATTCTCTTTCTTCTTTCGTTTCTCCGATAATTTTTTTGGTGTTCGTCTTTTTTTGGGATTCTGGGTATTCGGGAGGCTGATTCGGAACCCCTTTAAGAATTGATTACTTTGGGGAGATTGCAGGGTTTTTTTTTTTTTTTTTTTTATAAATATTTTCCGGAAATTTAGTTTCTGTGATCCTGGGGTTTCAATTCTGCATAATTGGAGAGGTTTGGGGGGATTGATTAGAGAACCCTTTTGGCTCTGTTGATCGTCTTCAGCTTGGAAAAATTGAAGCAACCGAGGTGAAAAGCTTTCTCCTTTGCTCTGACATTGCCTTTGAGCTGATTTTTTTAGGAATTCTTTTGAAACTAAAAGGTTAGTATTTGTTTCTTTCGCTTTTATTTCTCTGAGCTGATTAAATTCTAGTTGTGTAATATACTTGGGGATAATAACTGTCCATTGAGCTGATTACTGTATCTCTTACTTGATTTGGGGTGAATATTCTTGATTTCTTTTGGTTTTCTATATAATTTGGCCAGACATTTTAATTTTAACTGGCTTTATAAATGTTTCAATTTTTGTCTTTCTATACGATCATTAATCACTTCCTCAGGGGCCAAGTTCTGAGTTATTCAATATCGATTCATTTCTTCTTCCTATATATTTTTTCAAGAAAATACATACTTAAGTTGGGTTTTGTTGAACTTGATTTTGATAATCATTGAAATTATCCTCTGCTTGATAGATCAAATTTGGGAACCAATTCCGCCTTTCTAAGATATGGATATAAGTAATGAGGCCAGTGTTGATCCCTTCTCAATTGGACCTTCGTCAATAGTGGGTCGGACAATTGCTTTCAGAGTGCTATTTTGCAAGTCAGTGTCACATTTGAGGCACCAAATCTTTCATCTGCTGTTATATTACTTGCATAGAGTTAAAAATAGTGTGACGGCCATGATATCGTGGTTTCATCCACGCAACCCACAAGGGATTTTGGTAATGGTGACGTTAATAGCTTTCATGTTGAAACGATACACTAACGTAAAGATGAGGGCTGAGATGGCTTATCGAAGGAAATTTTGGAGGAATATGATGAGAGCTGCCTTAACCTATGAGGAATGGGCTCACGCTGCCAAGATGCTGGATAAAGAGACCCCCAAAATGAATGAGTCAGGCCTATATGATGAAGAACTAGTGAGGAATAAGCTCCAAGAGCTCCGGCATCGTCGCCAAGATTGTTCTCTAAGAGATATTATATTTTGCATGCGAGCTGACCTGGTTAGAAATCTGGGAAATATGTGCAACCCAGAGCTTCACAAGGGGAGGCTTCAAGTGCCCAGACTCATAAAGGAATACATAGATGAAGTCTCAACTCAGCTGAGAATGGTTTGTGACTCGGATTCGGAGGAACTTTTGTTGGAGGAGAAACTGGCTTTTATGCATGAAACAAGACACGCTTTTGGGAGGACAGCTCTGCTTTTGAGTGGGGGTGCTTCACTTGGGGCATTCCACGTGGGCGTGGTGAAGACATTAGTTGAGCATAAGCTTATGCCCCGTATAATTGCTGGATCTAGTGTGGGATCCATCATGTGTTCTGTTGTTGCTACTAGGTCTTGGCCTGAACTCCAAAGTTTTTTTGAGGATTCTTGGAGCTCTCTGCAGTTTTTTGACCAGATGGGCGGGGTTTTTACGGTTTTTAAAAGAGTTATGACACAAGGTGCAGTTCATGAGATCAGACAATTGCAGATAATGTTAAGGCATCTCACAAATAATCTCACATTCCAAGAAGCTTATGACATGACTGGTCGAGTGCTTGGGATCACTGTATGCTCCCCAAGAAAGCATGAACCTCCTAGATGCCTTAACTACTTGACTTCACCTCATGTTGTTATTTGGAGCGCTGTGACTGCCTCTTGTGCCTTTCCCGGTCTTTTTGAAGCCCAAGAACTAATGGCGAAGGATAGAAGTGGAGAGATTGTTCCTTATCATCCTCCATTTCATTTGGGACCCGAAGAGGGTTCAGGAGCATCTGTGCGTAGGTGGAGGGATGGTAGCTTGGAGATTGATTTGCCCATGATGCAATTGAAAGAGCTCTTCAATGTCAATCATTTTATTGTGAGTCAGGCAAATCCTCATATTGCCCCTTTACTGAGACTTAAGGAGATTGTGAGAGCTTATGGAGGCAACTTTGCTGCCAAAGTATGTATTCATGGACGTGACTCATTGATTAATATTAGTCAACATTTATTCATCAGTCAAGAGTTTACTGCGTCTACATTATTCACACCTAATATATCTGTCATGTTTTTTTCACATCTATGCAGTATTAAGCTATTCTTTTTTCTTTTTTCCCTCTTAAATTATTTCTGTGAAAAGATGTGTCTGTATATTGTACAGACTATAGCGGAAGAGAAAGGCAGTCAAATAAGATAATTGATCTTTTTAATAATATATTGGTGCAGCTTGCTCATCTAGTTGAGATGGAGGTGAAGCACAGATGCAACCAGATACTAGAACTTGGTTTTCCCTTAGGAGGCCTTGCCAGGCTGTTTGCTCAAGAATGGGAGGGTGATGTTACTGTTGTAATGCCTGCTACCCTAGCTCAGGTATGTGCGGAATGATGTTTTATCATATTTCCTTTTTGTTATCAGAAAAATTACAAGGAGAAGGCCGAGTTGCCTTTGAAGATAAGTAAGAGCATGGCATATGTATAGGAGAATAAATTAACTTAAATTATATCCCATGCAAACTTTCACAATAGAAGTTACCCTTGGCTTTCTTTGAGATGGGGGAGCAATTACCCTTAGCTTTCTCTTTTAGAAGTCTACCACCATGTGGTAGCTTGCAGTTGTCTCATGCTGCTTGTAAAAGGGAGATTGCAGGCTTCTATTCTCAATTGGGAGATGAGTGATGGAGGAAGATATGCTGTTCTATTCTATTTAATTTGTAATGTTCATATTTTTAAATGTTAGGATTTTTTAACCTTAATTTAACCTTTGTTTAGCATCTAATTTGGATTAATTTATTGTAGTTGAGAAGCAAAATCCCTGCTTATTTTTTTCTGTTTGCCAATTTCAGTACTCAAAAATTATACAGAACCCATCTCATTCCGAGCTTCAGAAAGCATCCAACCAAGGCAGGAGGTGCACCTGGGAGAAGCTGTCAGCTATAAAAGCCAACTGTGGAATTGAGCTAGCGCTTGATGAGTGCGTTACAATACTCAATCACATGCGTCGACTGAAGAGGAGTGCTCAGAGAGCAGCTGCTGCTTCTCATGGCTTAGCCAGCACAGTTAGATTCAATGCTTCCAAAAGAATTCCTTCTTGGAACTGCATTGCTAGAGAGAACTCAACAGGTTCCCTTGAAGAAGAATTCCTTGCAGATGTTGCTTCCTCGCTCCATCAAGGAGTTAGTGGATCCACTGGACCCCCAGTTCGGAACCGGCGGACCTACCGTAATGTACATGATGGTAGTGACAGTGAATCTGAGAGTGCTGATCAAAATTCTTGGACAAGGTCTGGAGGTCCCTTGATGAGGACAACTTCGGCGGATCAGTTTATTGATTTTGTCCAAAACTTGGACATTGATTCTAAAATGAACAAAGGAATAATGGTTTACCCCGGGAACCTGATTCAAATGGCAGCGAGGGATCCACATTATCAAAACTTAAGGGTGATAACACCAGATAGAAGCTCAGATGCGGATTCTGATCAAAGGGATCTCCATAACAAAGTTCCAGTGAGCAGTAATAGCATTTTGGTGACTGAAGGCGACTTTTTGCAGCCTGAAAGGATCCATAATGGGATCGTATTCAACATTGTAAAGAAAGAAGACCTGACCCCGTCGAATAGGAGTCATGATTCGGACTTGTTTGCTGAAGAATGTGTCCAACTTGACTGTCCAGAAAAAGAAATGGATGCAAGCTCAACATCTGAATACAGTGATGATGGCAATGATGCTTGTCCAACCAAAATGGATTCTAGTGACCCAAAGGATCATTCTAGTGTAGCCGATGGTGTTATTAAGGATGTCGAGGATAGTTGAGATTCAGTGATATGATGTTTCCTTGCTGTTTCTATGCAGGCCAACAAGTTTATTTGATGTTGGAGACTGACGGTGGTGTTACTACATTATACTAGCTGAAGATTTTAGAACCGAAACAAAACATATAGCATCATACTTGAGGAATACTGGTTCAAATTCGTAAATAAGCAGTCTTGGATCTCAATTTGTAAGTTATAAACTAAGCAGTCTTGCAATACTAAGAGCCTTAGAACTAGTTTTTAACTTGTTTATGAATTGTTGTACTTCCAAATCAAAATAAAAATGCTAATTAAAGAAATGTTATACTTGTTTATGAATTGTTGTGTAATTAACTGTTGAATTGTTGTACTTCGAAGTTCTTATACTTGAGATTGACTATCTATAGTACTAGCACAATGCTGTAACATAAAATTTGGTTTTGTATATATGGTGAAAATGTTGGAGATATATAATTTAACACGCAACTTATGTAGTTAAGCTCTCGGCCTAACAGTTGAAAAAAAAGTACTTAAGCTCTCGGTCTTCCCGGTTGAAAAACAAGGTCACGTACGTACTAAAGCTCTTGGCCTTCCGGTTGAAAAACAACGTCAACAAATCCGCATTATTTTAACTCATCCATTTCTTTCTCGTCTTAGACTAATGGAATCGTATATTTAGAATTTTAGATTGAGTGGGTCTCCAAAACACAATATTGTATGTTCAAATCTTACGTAGCGTGGTTTCATCCTTCTTATTCTTAGATCGTGAAATAGCTTTATTAACTTGAATAGGATTCTGAAATTGACCTCCTTTGTATTAACGAAAGGATTCTGTAAATATTCCATTTCAAAAATAGAAAGTTCGAAACAAATAGATTTTTTTTCGAGGTTTGGGAGATTTTGTTTTCCCCGTTAGAGTTTTTTTTTGTTCGTGAGACTTTTTTCAGTGCATGAATTGTTGAAGATGGATTATTCAGATTTGGATGTGGCGCTTCTATTGCGACTTGTTCTTCCATTGCCCATGCTGAAAAACGGTCCGAATCTGCGTATTGTATTATTATTTTGGGGATATAACTGTATTTCAGGAGTTTATTTAGTGTCCACTAACGTTGCTACGATTGATTCTTTTTCTTGATTATCTATTATTTTATTTGAAAGAATTACTATTTGAGTTTGTTTTTTGTAATTCTTTCATCTTTTGTAACAAAATACAGTTTTAATATATTTTAGTCTTTTGGACTGTTTGATCATATATATGTATATATATTATTAATGTTTTACGTCGACTTTTGATTGCCAATTATGTGAATAAATATTACTGGTAAATTTTTTGGGAAGGATGTGTAATAAGTGAGACATTCCTATAATTCTTATAAATTTCATGTATTATGTAAATAAATATTAGTAGTAACTTTTTTGGAGGGATGTGTAATAAGTGAGACTTTTTTATAATTCTTATTAATTTTATGTATTAATAAGTTTCGTAATTCAACGTAAATTTATCATAATACATAACATGATTTTTTTTTAAATTTATTAAATATTTGACTTTGCAATGAAATGAAAATTGCAACAAAAAAACTGAATTGAATGCTTATTTGGTGCCCTTCCCATCCAGTAACTGCAAATCGTCTTAATTACCACACAAATATGCCGTGTCAATTGGGGTTTGACATATTCAACGATTCAAGTTTCCCTGCACACACAGGTCCAAGATATTTACTCCTTTCATCCTACACACAGCTACACGATATTAATTAATTAATTAATTAATAGAGTTTGATTTGAGAAAGTCAAGGATTTTGAAAAAATGTATTTGGAAGAGCTTAATTATGTAGACCGTTAACCACTATATATTGATTGAAAAGCTTTGATACGTAAGTTAATTATATTGTAAACTAACCGAAAAGTAATACTCCATTATTTATCAAATTTTGTTGTTTTAAAACTTACATAATCCATATGAATTTTTGAATATTAAAATTTCACAAAATTGACTTTAAAACACATTGTATCAAAAGTTGGAATGTAGGGAATATTATCCAATCAGAATCTTACTTAATATTTGTATATAACATATATACTTCGACATTACTCCATCCATCCGTTTCAAAATTAAAGATATATTAGTAAAACGACGACTTTTAAAAATAATTTTATATTTTCAAATATATGCTTAGTATTAACGAAGAATTCAACTATAGTGGTTTAATATTGAAAATAATAGTATAAAAGTAATGATAAATTAAAAATATTATATTATTTTATAATTCTAATTTTTAATTTTATAACGGACTAAAAAAAACGTATCTCAATTTTAGAATAAAGGGAACATTATTTAAAAATAATATATCCTTTGAATAGTGAATAGAAGGAAGCAAGTGGGTCCGGAGAGGTGACAATAGACAGTGAATTTTTTTATTTATTTCGAACCTAGTACAATAAACATTACACCCTACAAATTATCCATTGCAAATCCCTCCGATACAAGGAGATTATTATCAGTAAACCAAAAAAAAACACACAAAAAAAAATTAAAATCCAGAATTAAGAAACTATATAAGAAGGGTAGGGATTTGAATTAAACATCATACCGATATTTCAACTAAATTGCTACCACTGTCCAATCGAGACACTCCTCACATATCTGACCAGAGTGATAGAGGAGGAATACTCTGCTCGTGCCTGAAAAAATTATCCGGATCAACCCGTGTTTTCACTAATACTAACTTGTGAAAATTGTTGTTGTAGTACGATGTACCCCATTTCCTCGCTTGTAGATAACTTATACTACCTTCTCCGTTATTTACTCCCAAATCAAGATCATCATAGTTTGAATACGCCCGTCGTGGGTTTTTCGAAACATAAGGAGTCAAGTAAGTGTATAAGCTCCTAATCCACTCCAACTTCTCTGTGGTGTTTCCTACCCAAAGCACCCTCGTGTACACCATGTACAATGTTCCAGCTCTATTTGGAAATGGAATTGCCGACTCTGAATACTCATCCATCTTTCCACCATAAAAAGTAAAAATTACAGTCGTTTCACCTACTCCAACTTCTAAAAGCTTATCCCATAACCCGTTTAAGCCTTCTTCCGAAATCGGATCTCTAACGAAGTCCGATTTTGCTTTTGTAGGAATATCAGCCAAAAAGGTCCTGTCAAGCAAATCCTCAGGAGTGTAATTATCGTCGAAAATATTGAAAAATGAGGAAATCATAACAGCTTGAATCCAAGTCACTTCTTGCAGATCTCCCCTCACCATACCTAACTCAGGTAAATTTGTTTGCATAATTTTAAGAAGCTCATCAGCACCACCGGCACCAAGGTACAACCCTCCAAAGGCTAATTGAACAGTTTTGCCATCGGCCCGAGAGCTTGTATTACTTTCAATAGTACTAATACGGATTCTGATATCTACTTCTTTAGGAAGTTTTGGAGCAATACTTTGCATTGGATAAAGAATTTTTGTTACATTTTGTTCCAATGTTCTAAAAATAGTGAAAGAAATAACAGTTTTTGGAACATCAACTAGATTTAGTTTCCAAGACAAAATAATTCCGAAACTGGAACAACTCCCGCCTCTAATGGCCCAAAAGAGATCTTCGCCCATTGATTTTCTATCAAGTATTCTTCCTTTAACATCGACCATACGAACATCAATGACATTATCAGCCGCAAGACCATATATTCGTCTCAATGGGCCATACCCACCGCCACATATTAGTCCGGTAGCCCCCACCGTTGACCAAACACCGGCCGGAAAAGCAAGTGTGTCACTAACTCGGTAAATCCAATAGTAGACTTCACCAAGAGTTGCACCAGCTTGAACCGTGGCAGTTTTAGCCTTAGGATCAACACTAATAGCCCGAAGATTAATCATGTCAAGTAACACAAATGGAATATCATACGTGCTACTATAAGAAAGACCTTCAAAATCGTGACCTCCGCTCCGAATCCTAATCCGCATGTCGTATTTTTTGGTGCAAAATAGGACGGTTTGGACTTGGGATTCGGATACGGGTGTGACGATGACTTGGGGTTTAAGGCGGGTCGATTCATTGAATCGAGGATTTCGGATGGAGAATTCGTAGATTGGTGTGTAGGAGGAGTTGATTGGGGTGTAAATGACTTTGGATATGGAGGCGGAGTCTTGGGCTTTACTTCTGAGGCATTGGATGAATTTAGTAGGATTAGCAGAAGCTGGCCATGAAAAAGATGAAAGGAGAATAAGGGAGATGGGCAAAAGGAGAGAAAAGTTACTTGTACTAATCTTCATGATTGTGTTATTTTTGCTTGCTTTTTTGGTATTAAGGAGGGGTGCTATTTATAATGACTTTTATGAAACAAGTGGCAAGTATTTGCAACGAATTGAGGACCCATTCTTTAGAGAGTTATGACCTTCATTTTATAAATGCAACTTTTTTTTATATATACATAAAGAAAGTTACATTTTTATATTAAAAAAAAAGACAAAAAGGGACACATAAGAGCGTGAGGTAGCTCTCAAAATTACGTCGTTTTGCATAATTAAATATATTTTCTCTCATTTTATGTGCAAATAAGTATTTTTATAATTTTTTAAAATATTGTTATTATAAAGGGATACCTCATACAAGAGCGTTAGGTAACTCTCACCTCCCGTACTTTTTTTTTAAAAAATATTGTTATCGGGATTTAATTAGTTTTACTTTTCGGGACACGGTATTTGTATAAATTAAAAGGATTATCACCTTAATAATTGGGGCAATGTAGCAGTAGTATTAATTAAGTACAATTTGGTATTGACAAAGTCCGTAAACGATCATGATATATACCGGAGTGGATGCGTGATTAAAGTTGAATGAATTTAAGTAGTAGAACATGCAAGACATTCTAGTACCGTACAAAATTTTTATTTTGTATAAAAATCCTAAGAAAAGCATCCATTAATTTTACAAGTTAAACTGAGTCTATTTATAATAACCAACAGGGACAACTTAACAATTTTTTTAATTAGAATGATCGGATATTTATATATGATATGGGGGTTGATTAAAAATTGAAACCACCAAATTAAAACCGGAACCGGATATAATTATATATGCAACGGGGAATTGTTAATAATGTACACGCAATCTTTTTATTTTATTTTATTTTTATCTCCTTTAATTTGTATTTTTGTCTCAAATTCTCAACCCTTGGCGGCCCCTCTTAATTTCTGTATTTCTTACCTCTTTTGCCGCCGGTCCCACATATGCTAATTAGCTCCATATACATCGAACAAAATTTTTGACTGGCAGGGTCGTTGAGACTCTTCAATGCATACATTTATTTAACATTCAAGAGAAATAAATGATATTGGTTCAAATACTATTCAGACGACAGACTTGAAACTAGTCAAAGCTATTGTTAGTCAGCTTCCTAATGAGTTTCTAATAGGTCTGACATAATCATGATATGTTAAATAACTACGTCCACTAGTAACGAAATTATGACGAGTGTATTGAGTTATTAATTTAAAACTAAAAAGGCCAATATGTATATTACTCCATTATAAGGAAAATTACAGGCAACTGTTATGCATATTTTGTCTAATTTTATCTAGATAAAGTATTAGTTGGATTGCAATTTATTAAGTATATAAGTATAGTTGTATAGTACAAGCAGTGGCGAAGCTGGGATTGTTAACTAGTGGGGTTAAAATATTGTAATCTTATAAATAATTTAGTAGGAGTTCGATAGCTGAGCCCCCGAACTATTTTTTTTAGATAATTTGTGCTTTTCGATCGGTTACATATGTAAAACATGTATTTGATTATAATATTGTTAATATAACAGGTAATAACATTTTCTATATACACACACCTCTTATTGACCCCTAATACTTCTTTCTAATCACAAATTTGTTAATAAATATTTAAATTCCTTATGTTATGAAAATAATCTAAATTAGATTATTATTTATTTTAAAAATATTAGAGGAAGATGCATACATAAAGGAGTAGAAGTAATATGAAATTGAGAAAGTTATAAAATTTTTAATTTGACCCTGTATATTAAAAAAATTATAAAATTTTAGTGAGGTCAATTTATTCATTACACTTAAATTTCTTCTAAATTTATCATATATCATAATTTTTTTTCCCCAGTAGGGTCAATTGACCCCACATCCAACGCCAGTGAGCACAAGTAACTAATGTTTTCTCTTTATAAACGAGACAATTCGTGTCTAATTTCCTAACACTAACTGCATGTTTGTTTTTAGATTTTTGGAGTTTTTGAGACTTTTGAAATGTAAACGTCTTGTTCCTTTAATTATATTAGCTTATTTCAAATGTAATTCTTGTAACTCACAAACACATATTTTAAGTTCCAAACTCACCGAATCAATTTTGGTGCCATGTGTTCGAGATTTAAAAATTACAAAAACGTATATTTCTAACGCACAAAAATGGACAAGCCCTAAAATGTGGTGTGGAACTTGGTGAGTGCCACAAGCACTTAATTGTGAAAATGGTTTAAAATGATATAGTTTTAATTATAATCAATACTAAAATGATAAAAATAATTAATAAAATTGATGAAATTTTCATTAACAAAAACTGTCATAATCGGGTTTTCTCGAATCATTACGTACCATATATATCCTTAAACTATGACAAAGAAATCCATTTTATCCTTTGTATGATGATGGTAGAGCTAGGGCTTTCTTTCTTTTCTTTAATCATCTAACCTAATTTGTCTAGTGTCTAAAAATCACGAGTGAAAAGTGGGTTTCATCACGTCTTATGTCAGGATTCGGTGCATGAACAACTTACTACCAATTTGGCGAGAGCCTATTTTGTTTTGTTTATTTTTATTCTTATGATTTATCATTTTAATTTTTATCGGAAAAAGTTGTAGATATAATATTCATCTTTTTTCATCAATTTTTTTATATATCAATTTTTCCCTCAACTTCACAATCTAATTCTACTCTCATGCCATAATTACTAAATTAAGTGCTTGATAATTTTGCGGAAGCATTAACAAAACTATATTTTTGAAAATTCTAAATTCTACAAATGAGAATATTTTCTTAAAATTAGAGTAATATTACTCTCGTTGTCCTCAAAAGGATGAGCAAAATATAAATTTCATACAAATTAAAAAGGACAAAAATATAGGAAAGAGAGTAAATAAATTTTTAAATTTTTTTAGTGGTCTCACAAGATTCATATATTAATGAGTACTTTAATTCTTTTATACTAATAGACCCTACTAAATGACATAATTACCTTTCACTTTATGTACTTTCTCTCATCTTTTTAGGAACAATTAATTGTACATTCAGTCATCTTTTTGAGGATGAAGTGAGTATAATTAAAATTGACACTTGTTATTTGACTTTTGACAGTATGTTACATTATTATACTAATAATAGTTCGGCTAAATGACACTTCTGTCCCTCCAAGTTGTTACTCACTTTTAAAGTCGCCCGTAAAATTTATTTTTCGTCAATTGGGTCCTTAAATAGTATTTCATATCGATTCTATTCATTTTAACCGATTTGACTGTAACTCGACCTGTTTTTACCAAATTTTAACTCAACACGACCCGTTTTGACCCAACCCAATTTATTAAGGGCAAATATGTCTTTACTATTATTAAATGTATTCTTAACATTAGAAATTTTAAAAACAAAAACTAAAAATTAAAATTAAAATACAAAAAATAGTAAAAGATAAATAAAAAACTAATTCAATTGTTTTTTAAAAAAAGAAATTAAAAAGTTTTAAAAATAGAAGAAAAGAATAAAACTTTATTTTCAGAAAAGATACAAATTTTTATTTTTTAAAAAATGGGTAAAGTTTCTTAAAATGTACATTCAAAAAAAATAAAGTTTTAAAATTTTAATTCTTAATTGTTTTTATGAAAATTTACACATCTTTTAAAAAATAAAAAAATTCTAATTTTGTTTTATGAAAATAAAGTTTTTTTATTTACTTTTTTTGAATCTATATTTTATGAAACTTTACTCATTTTTAAAAAAATAATTTTTTTATTTTTTCTGAATTTAAAGTATTCTTTTTTTGAATTTATTTTTTATAAAACTTTACTCATTTTTTTTTTAAAAATGAAAAACTTTCTAATTTTTTTTCTCAAAATAATAATTATTTTTAAAATCTTTTCATTTATTTTTTTAAAATAATTGAATCAGTTTTTTTATTTATCTTTTAATGTTTTTTTTGTATTTTAATTTCTATTTTTTAATTATTAATTATTATATCAAACTTTACTCATTTTTTAAAAATTAGAAATTTCTATTTTTTTCTGAAAATAAAGTTTTATTTTTATGAATCTATATTTTATAAAACTTTACTCATTTTTAAAAAAAACGAAAGATTTTCTTTTTTTTCTTGAAAATAATAATTATTTTTAAAACTTTTTAATTTCTTCTTTTTTAAAAAAAAATTGAATTTGATTTTCTTATTTATCTTTTACTGGTTTTTGTATTTTAGTTTCTATTTTTTTCTTAATTCTTAATTATTTTATGAAACTTCAATCATTTTTTAAAAAAATAAAAACTTTTATTTTTTCTAAAAATAAAGTTTTATTTCTTTGAATCTATATTTTATAAATCTTTACTCATTTTTAAAAAAAAAATAAAAAAATTATATTTGTTTTCCTAAAAATAATAATTATTTTTAAAAAAATTTAATTTCTTTTTTATTTTTAAAAATTGAATCATTTTTTTATTTATCTTTTGCTATATTTTGTAATTTAATTTCTATTATTAGTTTTTGTTTTTAAAATTTCTAATATTAAAAATAAATCTAATAATGTTAAAGGCATTAACTTTTTTTTCTTCTGAAAATAAAGTTTTACATAAAAAATAAAAAAATTTATTTTTTTTATAATAAAGTTTTATTTTCTTATTTATTTTTTTGAATCTATATTTTGTAAAGCTTTACTCATGTTAAACATATGCATATAATAATTAATTTTATAATTTTTTAGTTTTTTTTTAAAAGATTGGATTAATGAAATTGGGATTGGGTCAAAAATTGGTAGAAATGAGTCGGGTTATAGTTAAATCGGGTATAAAGAATAGAATCGATAAAAAATATCACTTTAAAAATTTAATTGATAAAAAATAAATTTTAAGAACGATTTAAAAAATGAATGACAACTTGAAATGACAAAAGTGTTATTCAACCCAATAGTTAAAACAATTGGAATATTGATTCACATTGATTTAATTTGTGCTTTTTACAAAAGTGAACTTGTATTTTAAAGTGCAACCAAAACCCACATGCATCACTACGAGGTGGAGTTGGTTCACTACAAAAACAAAGGACGTTTTTAGGACAGCAGAAAAACTGTCGCCAGTATCCTTTTTAACCGTCGCAAATAGTATTCGCAGCGCGCGGTTTTTGCAACAGTTTGATAATGGAGTTGTTTAGTCTTTTCTGTATTTGATTTCTCTCCTATATGTGGAAAATTTCGGTAGTTACTTTACTTTCACGTTTAAAACCAGTCTTTCCCTCTATTTTTTCATACGGATGGGCACTGACGAAATTTGTGCCGTGCGGGACAAGGCCAAAACCCTCGTGAGAGTGAAATTCACAACCAAGACCAAGACCAAAGAGTCAAAGACCCTGTACGTAGGGCATTAATTTTAACCAGTACCACCCAATCCACTCACATTCTCTTTTTAATACTTCATTTCCATGTCGGTAGCAGCCCTAATAGTGATTTTTCAATATGCTACTTTTCAAACTACGTTTTGAAAGTAATGCATGAATGTAATATTCTTCAATATAAAATAATAAAAGCGCGAACAACGTTTTTTCGTCCTGTTTAACCCGGACGAGTTTCGATTTATCGTCAGTTTTGTTTTGTCCGTCAGCTGAGTCACCTCCGAATCAGTGGCGAAATCAGGACCGAATTATAGGGGGGTCAAAATCGCTCAGTAAAAAAAATTATTTATTGACGCTTGAATAAATAAAAACATCAATTGTTAATCAATTACAGTATTTCACAATTCACAATAATTTTATCAATTTAAACATTTCATAATTTAATAGTATAACAATTAACAAACTCTAAATCTCTAATTTTAAAAAACCCTAAATCAAATATTTAATTAAATTGACAACTACAGAACTATTTAGCTCTAATTTATTAAAGATACGTATATATATTTTAAATATATTCCTTACATAGTTACATTATACACTTCATATTATATTTTTAAACAGATAAAATAGACAAATTTACAATTTAAACTATTTAATTATTCAATAATTACCTAATTTAATTAGAATAAACAATAAAACGAGAAAGTAGAAACCAAATATATCTGATGGGGCCATGGATGCACAGTGAGTGCACTGATGTGATGCCATCATGCCACATGCCCACATCTTCACCATTCAATCAAATACCAATTTGCAAAATACGAAGCCGAAACTTAGCCAAAAAAATTCCAATTCAAACATAAAAGAAAAAAAAGTACAATTATTTTAGAAAGCAGGCCGAGCAGCTAAGAAAAGGAGTCGAGACTCGAGAGCCAGAGTTAACCTTGCGAGTTGCGACAAGGTAAAGGAGGGGAGAGCTGTCGGCCGGAGAGGACTGAGGAGTCAAGAGATCGACGGCGTCGCTGCGTCGGCACCCGACGATCGATCGTCGATGACGAGCGGGCGAGGAGCCGCTGGAGGCCTGGAGCCTAGAGTGGCCTGGTTCGGTGGTGCCGACAGCCGATTGGCGGCGAGGGGAAAGGAGTCGGCGGCTAGTATTGTGATTTGTTCTTTGTTATACATGTGCAGTATGTGGTCGAAGATAAGGTCATAAGGATTTGACCCATTTTTTTTAAAGTTACTAAATGAAACGACGTCGTTTTATTTAGTAATTTAAAAAAAAATAAAAAAAATTGGGCCACATCTATTTCTTTGTTGTTGTCGTCGGCCGAGAAAAAGAGAACAGAGCTTCGTTGCCGGCGATGGAGATGGAGCCATGGAGGTTCGAATCAAGGGTCACGAACATGGAGGAAGATTGGGGGTCAAGAAAGGAAATTTCGCCTGAAACTTAGCCTGAGGGCCGGAGTTACCAGGGTCAGATGACCCCCCTTGCCCTTTACTTCCGCCTCTGTCCTTGTGTGTAGTTTTAGCAATGACGAATTTTTCGTAAAAATGAGGTCTTTAAATGATGATAAATGTTATTTCGTGAGTTCTTATTGTTCAACAAAGCATTTTCTTATCCTTGATTGACATGATATTTATGATTAAAGTGTTGGAAAGTCTAATAAAAAGGAATATGTTAATGTTTATACTTAAATGTTGGAATGTTAGAATTTTGAATCTTTCCTTAACTACCAATGACACCAACAAGTCAATTAGATAAATATATAGCCGTAAAAAACAGTTTGCGATGAGCAAAATTGCAAAAGTGTGGGTTGTTCGTTCTCCAATTTAGAAGTTGTTAATTTTCATGGAATATGAGGTGAATTGATGGTCTGCGTAACCCCCCTTTAGCGACGGATTCGGCGACGGTTCGATCATACAACCGTCGTCTATACTTTTAGCGACGGACAATATATAGCGTCGCTAAAAATATAGACGACAGTTGTATGAACGAACCATCGTCAGGTCCGTCGCTAAAGGGGGTAAGCTTGGGTGAACCGGATAAGGGTGAGCTTAACATCCAGACCGTATATATATTATAACGAATGTTTTCTACTTTATCTTAACGTTAGCTCTTATCATATAATGTAACGTAGAGTGGTTAAGCTTTAGGTTCTTACCATTTATTTATGTGTATATATACATATGTATATGTATATGTACATACTTTTGTTCGTTATTAATAAAATATTTAATCCGTGACACGGATTATCAAGGTAGTTTTAATTTATTCTTATATTTGAAGGTATATGTAAAAAGTAGTATGCACACAAGTCAATCGTATTTGATATGATGTAAGATATACTTTGTAATCTTATTCATTTATTAATAAAATAATTAATTCATTAAAGACATTTTATTTTATCTACATGGTATTGTTATTCTATATGTGATAGTTTTGAGCAATACTTTTAGAATCATGATGATAATTATGTTAATGCATCCTAAATTCTTAAAAAACTTAAAACTAAAATTGTTCCTAATCGTTGGATTACTAAAGGGGGCTTAGTGAATCCGGATAGATTGGTACATACTTTGTTTGTTCTTAAGAAGAGGATAATTGATTTCATAATTATTTGTGTGAAGACATTAAAACAAGTATGTAAGTACTTATTGGAGAATAAGTTCACTGAAAGTGACTTGTTGAAGGAATATCTAATGAGGTTTTACTTGGATGTCAATAGAAATTTCTCTAGTGATAGTAGTACAAGTGATCATTGGACTTGAGATCATCATAATATCTTGTGTATAATGAGTTATACTTTGACATATCCCTTAAGACCTTTAGGATATATCAAAGTGTATGCTTGAATATAATAAGTTGTAAATGGAGATAAGTAAATGGTCAACAAAGAATCTACCATTTTTAGTAAACGGAGAGAATGTCCTATGTGATTCGATAAATGACAACTCAGTAGTCATTGGCCAAAGACAGAATGAAATTAGAAAGTAGTTTCTAATTTGTATTATTTTGAGTTGTATATTTGAGAATCGAAATAAATATAATTAAATAAAATAAGAGTTGATAGTAATTCCATATCTTATATTTAATTAGGATATTGTTTGATAGAATGATTGAATTATACAGTAACTATTCACTGAAAAGTTCTTTTGTGATTAATGTTGAAATCTATATTATCTGAAAAATCGTCGATCGCTAAGGGGGCGTATCCTTATTGTTGAATAAATATTATTTACTTAAATGAATTAAGTAGTTTAATTTATTTATTTATTTAAATAAGATTAGAATTGTTTTAATTGATTTATTCACAATCGATTTCGTATGGAGAACCTAAAGGGTCACACCGCAAAAAAAATATTTATCTAAGAAGTAAATGACATAATCGTAATAATAAATTAAGTATATTTAATTTAATCTATGGTGATAGAATAAATTAAATAGCTTAATATTTATTATTTAGTATTTTAAAAATATTAAATATAAATTAATAAGAAGAGTCTTATTATTATTATTATTTAATTCTTAAAATGGTTGTAATTAATTAATAAAAGTATTCTCATAAATTTCTGATTGAATTAGGAGTTTGATTAATTAAAAAAGTTTAATTAAAATAAAACTATATTCCTAAATAGTTTAGGAGGTTGCCCATATCCATAAATAAGAGAAATTTTATTATGAATTAGGGTTACACACATACGCTTCCATAAGATTTGGGAGAGTACTGACAAATTCTATAGAGATAGTTAATTAGGGTTTTGCTAACACTCATCTTCTTGAATACATATTATTTCTTGGTGGATCACCTCTAGAGGCCAAATAGTTACATGGGTGGCTAACGTTGATCAAAATAAGGAATCTAACCTGTGAATTCAAGGAGAACACTCATCTTCTTGAATACATATTATTTCTTAGTGGATCACTTCTAGAGGCAAAATACTTGCATGGGTGGCTAACGTTGATCAAAATAAGGAATCTAACTTGTGAATTCAAGGAGAACGCGAAAGATTTGGAGTTGAACTCATACCTGTGAATTCAAGGAGAACGCGAAAGATTTGGAGTTGAACTCGTACCTGAAGAAAACACAGTTGTACGAGGGTATGATTCTGATTCTCCATATTTCTTTGTTAATTGATAATTGCGCATAAAGGATGATCCTGATTATGATAATTTGTAAAAAAAATAATTTTTAAATTTACCATACTTCCGCTATTTATATGCAACTTGATTATATGTTCATGAAAAATACAACCTAACATATGCGACACCCAACTAATTAACTAATAGTAATTAATAAAAGGAACTACAAATTAGCGAATGTAATAGTGTTTTGCGGTATGATAAAGTGATATGAAATATTTTAAAATGTAGAGTTTTTAACAAAAGTATTATTATGAGAAGTTAAAATAGTGTTCAATTACATTATTGTAAAGGTACTTTAAAAAATATTAATGACAAGTTTGGAAAAATGTGTGGTATGAGATTTTTTTCAATCTCTAAAAAAAAGTTTGTACCATGCTTGTAACGCCAATATAGAATTTCAAACCTTATAACCTAGACATATATATATACTCCCTCCATTCATTTCACATTTTAGGAGAAATACAAAGATTAAAAAATGTGATTAATGATGTGTTTGATTGATTAAAATGAGTATAAAATCTCAATATTATCTTTTAAAATTTATTGAAAAAGATGAAAGATAACTAAATTAATATTTAATATAGGGATCTATAATATGGTAAACTAAATTATTAATACTTCTTTGAAATTTACAAATGACAAATAAAAATAAACAAATTTTACTCTCTAAAAAATAAATAAAAAATAACAGAGGAAGTATTAGATATCAATATATAATCAGCACATTGCCACCTGAATAACTAGTGAAAAATTTGTGCCCCATTAATCAGTAAATTAAGTCTTAACTAGCAATAAATGATTTTAATTATTCTTGCATACAAGTGTCCTACTTGACTCTTTTTTTTTAAAACCCCCACCCCCCCCCCCCCCCCCCCCCCCCCCCCCTTCCCCCACCCACCCACTTTCTTTTTCTTAAATTTCCATCCCTCAAATGATTTGGGCGTTGCACTTTCTTTTGGACATCACGCTCCATGATAGAGTAAAATATTATGCAATTGGAAACCCCCCTTCTTTTTCTTAATTTTCCATCCCTCAAATGATTTGGGCGTTGCACTTTAAATTCCTTTGGACATGAGAAAACAGCACGCTCCATGATAGAGTAAAATATTATGCAATTGGAAAGTTTCTTGATGTCTTATAGTTATAATACATAGTACTCTCTTGTCCGGGAAGGAATCTTTACTTTAAAAAAAAAAAAATCACGTTATACATTATAAAAATTTTCGGTCGAATTATATTTACAACGTATGTACATATATAAAATATATAAGATTAAAGAAAAATCTCACTTTATTTTATTTTATTTTATTTTATTGCACACACTTTCACGTTAGTCGCAATCCAATTTTATCAAATATTTATCGATATATATATATATATCGTTTTCTTAAGAAAAATAAATAAATAAATTCCTTGTTTACGACTATTAATTTTGCAATGAAGATACTGAGATATAGTCTAGGTTCTTTGTTTTTGGTATGCAAAATTTCCAATGTACCCTTAGTGGCCCAAACACATTGGTTAGCAATTAAAGCTACTGCACGATGTTTTTTTTTATTGTTTGAATGTTCGTATTTGATTTTTTTTCTTTTAAACTTTTAAATTAATTTATAAGTAATTTCTGAGAATAACAATTTCT
Organism: Aralia elata; assembly: GCA_034770075.1. Classification (NCBI taxonomy): domain Eukaryota; kingdom Viridiplantae; phylum Streptophyta; class Magnoliopsida; order Apiales; family Araliaceae; genus Aralia; species Aralia elata. Next base: position 17,430,366 of record CM068377.1, read on the forward strand.
TACCTCTCAATATAAGTCATTTTAAAATAAATAAATTTAAGCAAATATAAAACTATTTTGCCCTCCTTTTTAGTTGTCTTTACGGTTTATTAATTTTAACTTATAAATAATTTCAGCCAAATATTTTCACAACTTATTTTAACATCTTTGACATTCATGATTACTTGCTCCACTCTCTACAGCTTAATTTTAAATTTTTTATAGATATTTTATTGTCATTATGTATTTAGTCATCGTTTAATACTGACATGTTGTGAACAAGCTCCATCTGCTCATTTTTATTTGACATTTTAGAAGCAAACACATAGATTAAGAGATTTCATTAATATATTATCTAATTGACTAGATTGAATATAAAGTCTCTATTACATTTGCAAAATTCTTTGAAAGACTAAAACAAATTAATATTTATTAATAGGGATAATATAAAAAATTAAATTATTTATTCATATAATTAAACAATAACATAATTCTTTATTAAAAATAAATAAATAAAAAAACATACTCTATTTACTATGTTTTTCACGAGAAAAAATAATAATTGTGACAAAAAGTTATGACATTTATTAGGAGTAGACATATTCACAAATTATTATTAATATATCTAAAAATTTTTTAATAAAAGGAACATATTAAGAAGACTCATATATTTATATTTATTTATGTGATGTGACATCATATCTAGTCTTGTAAATTTTAATGCAAAATAAAGCACAACTTTTTTTGTGAAATTTTGAGAAACGTCACCATTACCAAAAAGTGGCGAGAGAGTCGCAAAGAATACGATCTTTTATATATATATATATATATATATATATTGTGTTTTTGTTTCATATTATTATCACTCCTTTTATTTTCCCATGGTACAGCTGTATCTTTCTCCAAATCTTATCAAAAGAACAATCATCAATCTATCTTTAGCACTAAATGTTAGGTGTAGCCTATATATATATATATAGGAAGAGGCTCTCCAGCGAACCTGTTCGCTGACGAACCGGCTTTAGCGACGATTTTTTACCGTCGCTAAAGGCTAAGACGACATGTCGCATATAAAAAAAACTGTCGTCTTAGCCTTTAGCGACGGTTAAAAAAAACCGTCGTCGCTAAAGCCGGTTCGTCAGCGAACTGGTTCTCTTTAGAGCCTCTCCGTATATATATATATATATATATATATATATAATATATATATATATATATATATATATATATATATATATATATGTGTGTGTGTGTGTGTGTGTGTGTGTGTTTAAATCATCAATTAGTCAAGATATATTGGATTTATTAATCTTGGAATTTTGAGTTCAAGTTGGTAATTAAACCTCGTTGCCATAATTCCCGTTTTGTGACAATTTATTTCCTGGGAATTAATGGCAGTATGGCACTTGACAACGTGGGTTATATACTCTCCCTGTTGCTAAAAGATTACTCTCTCGATTTCTAAATAACTGACGCTATACCTCAATGCACACTAATTAAAAAACTTAATTACTCCAATTCATTTGTTTATTCATCCAATAGGAAGGGGAGAGAGAATTGCACAAATATACATAAAAAGATAAAGGAGTCCAATAGAAAGGGGAGAGAATTCTTAAGTCTTTAATTTTTCATAAAACTCCAATAAGAAGAAGAGATAGAATTTTCAAATTTTTAATTTTCTTTAAGACTCCAATAGGAAGGAGAGAGAGGATTACATGGATAAATATAAATTCTCCTAGAAATCCTATAACGTCAAATATTTGGGAACAAAAAAATTGACATATAACGTCAATTATTTTGGAACCGAGGGAGTATCTTTGTAGGGAATAATTTTTGTTCCAAAAAGATTGACGTTTTGAGTTTATAAATGCAGATGGAGTAATTTTTTCCAACTTTACCTTTATTTAAAGTTTTCTCCTACTTAATGGTTTTCCTCAAAAAAACAAAACTCTTCTTGGTTGTTGAAACGTCTTTACAAATCTCTTCCCTTCCCAATGTTTCTTTTTCATAATCTCATGGCTAGTCATCAGTATTAATTGGATGATAGTATACTCCTTTTTGGAATCTACAAAGTTAATAATTGGTTGATATAATTAAAGCAAGGGTAATATAATATTTTTCATAGGGAGTAATTGCATTCTTTAAGTTGTGTGAATTAACCTTAAACGACAATCTTTTAAGAATAGAGGGAGTATAAAAAATAGTGGAAATGTCACCATTACCCAAACAATAATGCAAGCATCGCAAAAAGTAAGATCACTTTGTTCTCTTTTTTGGGTACAAAGTGATACCGCCTGTATTGTGATTTGTCATAAGGAAATTGTTAAATCCACAATACTTTTTGTTATTTTCACAATATAAGTGTCGTTATAGATGTATAGCAACGGTTTAGGGAATTCTATTTCCGGCGGCTGGAATATTGTTTAAAACTTTTCTAAAGTTCGGTGTATTGAGTATCAACTACCCACTTATTTAATGAAATCAGTTTCAGGTTATTATGATATGAATATTCTTTATATTTTAAAATTAGAAATATATTATTATTATTATTAATTGAAATCATTACTTTACCGGAATCAAAATTAGATTTTATTTTTTATTTTTTAGGGCAATTTTTAAAATTTTAAAATTAATACGAATATATTTGATTTTAGTATAAACGAATATAACTATATATTATGCACTAACTAAAAGAGTATCACTCTTAATTATAATATTTGTTACTTTCAAAAGTTATATTTAATCCTGTCAATTTTAAATTTTAAAACTACCCAAATTTAATTTTAAAAATTAAGATAAATCTCTAATTTTGAAATACTTTGTATGTCAAAAGATTTGAATTGATCTATTTAACTTTTATATGAGTTAAATTGACACATTTGAGATATATAGTTAAATTGATCATTTTTATGATGAATAAAACGTAATTTTGTTTAATATATTTAGATCAAGATAATATAAAAATATAGAGGAACTAGCTGGTTAAAATGAAACAATCTTCTTTTATTTTTCTTTGTTCGAATATTTTTTTTCCTGAAGAAAAGAAATGCAAAAATAAAAGCTACAAAAAAGTTGTAGGGTACGACTTTCCCAAACAAAAGTTGCAGGGTTGTGGATTTTCCAATACAAAAGTTGCAGGGTATGCTATATCATCGTACATCATCAACAACTTTATTAATTCATTGCATAACGTGGACAATACTGTTAAATATTTATTTTGACAAATTGATTACATGAATTAAAATATTTCGTTTTCTTTTTTTTTCTTTTCTTGATAAACTTTTACCAGGCAAGAATAATTAACATCTTATTATATTCTTTTCTTTTATTTCCCCAACGTATAGTACTCTCTATTTCAAAATATAAAATCAATATTTAAAAATTAAAAGTTTATTTGAAAATTTTTTAAATTTAAAATTACATAAATTTTCATCAATATTTTGAAAACAATATATAGGTCTCATAGTTAATAATACTTTAAAATAGTTTATAATATTTCTAATTGTACTGACAAAATTACATAAATTTATTTTAATTTTAAATTTAGAATATATTTTAAATTAGAGAAAGACATATCCTTAAAATTAAATATGATGGCGGAAAAGGCCTGCAAAAGATGGTTACCATACCATAAGTTTAACTATTAAATTTCTATACATTAGATCGATTTTTGTTGGAACTTGTGACTTATAACTGATATATTCACGGAAAAAGTCGAGTGCATAGTGGAGCTTCGCGATGCTCTGGCCCATCAGAATTGAGCAGAAGGGTTTGGGTGGTGCGGGGGGCTCTGCCCCGCGCTAAGGCTTTTGAGGTGCTCTGCGCGGGTAGCGCGGGGCGCGCCACAGGCGGGTTTCAGGTTCTGGAGGACTAGTGCGGGGCACGCCAGTGGAAGCCAAGGAACGGCGCGGGGTGCGCCGTTCGGCGAACTCAGTTTTCCTATTTGTTTTCTGATCGGACATTATTGGTATTTGAGACATAATGTGAAATAGGATTGGAATAAGATTAGTAGCTATAAATACTATGTATTGTAAAACTCTATGTAACCTAAGAAAGACAATCAATAAATAACTAGCCGCCCGTCACTACAAGAAAATTAACTAATTCCGACGGAATTAGTTTCGACGGAATATATTCCGCCGGTGTTACCTTATTGTCGATGGAATTATTCGTCGAAACTAATTCCCTCGAAAATACGATAACTCCGACGGAATTCCGTTGGAATTTATATACGCATTATGGCGCCAATGTTCCCGCCAGCGCCAAACATATGTTCGACGGAATGAGGATTATCTCCGACGGAATATCCGTCGATAATAACTTAATTTCGACGGATGTAATTTCGACGGAAATTCCGTCGGAAATATCCTTTAAAACCTAAAAATTCAATCAGTTCTCCCAGTCGCCTCCAGTACTCTCTCTAATATCTCTCATCTCTCTCTCTCTCAGTCGTGATTCTCTCTCTCTCCATTCTCCCATCCGGCCGCCTCCTCCACCTCCGACGACGATACCACCGGTGCTTCCCCACCTCCGGCGACGCGACACCATCGGCGTCCCCACTTCCGGCGACGGTACACTACATCCGGCAGGAATATCTCCTCCTCTTTAATTTGTTTTAATTTGTTACCTACAAAGGTTAGTTCTTAATTAATTTTAATCCGTATTGGTTTATTTTTTGCCTTGAGATTAATTGTTATTGGTAGTTTCAGTCCGCACGTATGGTAGTTTCAATCTGTTGTTGCTGTTTTAATTTGAAAATGGGATTAAATTTTTGAGTTGTTGTTGTTGATGCAATATTTGGAAGCATTACATACATATTATTTTGTTATTGGGATTATATTTTGCAGAAATTACTCAAATTTTGTCTGAAATTACTAAAATTGGGTTGAAATTATTGGGTCTGAAATTGCTGAAATTGGAATTTTGGTCTGTAATTGCTGAAATTGGGATTGAAATTATGATTTGGGTCTGTCTTTGATTTAAGGATTAATTGCTGTGATTTTGTTTCATGAAACTGATTTGGTTCAATAATCTGTGTATTGAGCATTGAGCTAATTGGTTCAATTTGTTAGTTAATTTGCTTATATTGTTAGATTCGGATTAAAAATGTGATACTTGTTATTTCCGACGGAATGTCCGGCCGAAATTCTGTCAGAATTGTTCAATTGCAATTTTTGGGCCCACCTGATTATTAATGTATTTTATTTAACTATTCCCCAATATTAAAATAACTAAGTAGCATTTACTTAGTTTTACACTAGTAAATAAATTAAAATAATATAATAGCAAAAAATAATTTTACATAATATAATATAATATAATATAATAATTTAACTAAAATAATTTAATTAAAATAAATTAATGAAAATAAATTATAATAAAATAAATAATATAGTGTAATGTAATAAGAAATAATGTAAAGAAAAGAAAATAAAACTAAATGGAATAACTTAAATCATATCTAATAAATAAATAAAATTAATTATATTTAATTAAGTAATATGATATAATAGAATACAAAATAAAATAAATTAAAAATTAATAATAAATTAGAATAAAATAAAATAAAAATTAATAATAAATTAGAATAAAATAAATTTAATTTAATACAATAAAATGAAATGAACTAAGTAGCATTTACTTAGTTCTACACTACTAAATAATAAAAATAATATAATATAATATAATACAACATAAATAAATAAAAGTAAAATTAATAATATTTAATTTAAAAATAAAAAATAAAGTAAAGAAAATAAATAAAATAAAGTGACTGTAGGTATGGTACAGAGTCACTGTAGGTACGGCGCGGGGCGTGCCATTGCACATCATCAGAGTGGCGCGGGGCGCTAAGGCTTTTGAGGTACTCTGCATGGGTAGCGCAAGGCGCGCCGTTACTGGGCTTGAAACGGCGCGGGGCGCGCCACAGGCGGGTTTTAGGTTCTGGAGGACTAGCGCGGGGCGCGCCATAGGCGAACTCAGTTTTCCTATTTGTTTTATGATAGGACATTATGAGTATTTGAGACATAATGTGAAGTAGAATTGGAATGAGATTAGTAGCTATAAATACTATCTATTGTAAAGCTCTATGTAACCTAAGAAAGACAATAAATAAACAACTAGCCGCCCGTGGACGTACCTAATTTTTGGGGAACCACGTAAATCTCTGTGTTAATTCTATACTGTCGTGTGCGTGTGTGTGATCCATCCTAACAATAACAATTTTCTCTAATGAGTATAAAAACAAATACTGGAAAACCTAAGTACTTGTTTGATCTGCATTTAAATTAAAACAATAACAAGGTGCCAAATTAGGTGCTTCAGTTAACATGATCCAAGCACCAGCGTATCCCACTTGTGATTAACTCTAATTATAATATACAACTGCACTAATCAATTCTGACGAGAAAACCTAAGTACAATAGCTCGCCTGATGTGACCTAAATTGACACCAATATTCTTATCAAGAAGACAAGGAAATAGGAAGGAAAAACTAATTGGGAAGAGGATAAGATAGACATAGAAAATTAAATAATTAAGAAGACATTTCTCTTTCTAGAGTTGAACTTTCAGAAGTACTAGTTTGATCTGCATTTGTATATTACGGAACCAGAGATACAAATTCCTTTTTAATTTTTATAAAACTAGAGATATATTTATATTTTTAATTTAAAGAGTTGTATGAAATTATTTAAAAGTCAATTGATTTACAATTAATTTTATTATATGTCCAAAAAAACAATTAATTCTATTAATATAGAAAGAGTCACCTAAACATTTATGAAAACATAAAAACACATACACCCAAACAAACCACAAGATCCACTTAAACAGTTCTAATTAAACCAAAAACAAAAAAAGGAAGACAACCCAGAAAAGTACACCATGAACGAAACCCTTGATCCAAGAAAGAAAGCAACTTGCCTATAAATAATGTATTAAACAGTCCAAAAACAAGCCTCTCTTTTGTTAATGGTAATACCTACTCCAAGTATAGTAATCAATGTCTGTGTATAATATTGCATTCTTTAACCTGTTTAAACATGAAAGAGATGATATATAGAAAATATATTGTTATCGTTGTCATTTAAAGGGGTGACGCATGCATGGTTATGTTAAATCCTATGTTGGATTCTTTTGTTGGTGTAATATATTACTGATCCGCATGTATATCAAACATGCATGGAGTTGGATATATTTAGTAGAATAAATATTACACTCTCCAACATTTTCATTGAGGACCAATCCTTGATATATATATATATATATATATATATATATACAAGGAGATCATTATTAGAAAAAGAAAAAAGAAAAAAAGATCCAAGAACAAACTAAGCAAAAGGATCTGAAATCAAAGACCATACAGCAGCATATTCAACATAGATGGACACTAGTAGTAATTATTAATCCAAAGCAACCAAAGCAGAACGCATGCACCATCTGGATCACATGTCTGAAAAGAGTGAAAAAGGAGGGATACTTTGCTCGTGCCTGAAAAAGTTAAGTGGATCAACCAAGGTTTTCACTCGAATCAATTTGTCAAAATTATTGTTGAAGTAAGATTTTCCCCATTTACGCGCCTTAATATTGCTAATAATACCCGAGCCACTGTTCACTCCGAGATCAATATCATCATAATTCCAATATGCCCTTCGTGGATTACTGGAAACATAAGGAGTCAAGTACTTGTGCAAGCTCCTGATCCACTCCAACTTCTGTGTGGTATTTCCAACCCAAAGCACCCTTGCATAAATCATGTACAATGTTCCAGCTCTATTGGGGAACGGAATTGCTGACTCTGGATAATTGTCAAGAACTCCCCCATACGGCGTAAAGATCACCGTTGTTTCTCCAGGACCAACTTCTAGAAGCTTCTTCCATAACCCTTCTATTCCTGCTATTGACATTGGTGTCCTCACAAAGTCTGATTTTGCTTTGGTGGGAAGATCCTTCAAAAAGGTCCTGTCAAGCAAATCCTCAGGGGTATAAGTTTCTTCGAAAAGATTGAAAAATGAGGAAAGCATGACAGCTTGGATCCATGGGACTTCTAGAAGGTCTGATCTCTTCAAACCTAATTGGGGAAATCTCTGATCCATAATTGATACTAGTTGATCAGCTCCACCAAGGTATGCACCCGTAAACCCTAACTCAACCGTTTTTTTATCCGCCCGAGTACTTGCATTACTTAGGACGGTAGAAATTCGGATCCTGATGTCCAGTTCATCCGGAAGAACCGGAGCAACCGTTTGGAACGGGTACAAAATTTGGGTTGCATTATCTTCCAAATATCTGAAAAGAGTGAAAACAGTCACTTTTTCCGGAACTTCAACTAGGTTTAGCTTCCAAGACAGGACAATCCCAAAACTAGCACAACCGCCACCTCGAAGAGCCCAAAACAAATCTTCACCCATTGATTTTCTATCAAGTATTCTGCCATTCACATCCACGATACGGATATCGAGAACATTATCCGCAGCAAGACCGTACTTTCGTCGCAATGGGCCATACCCTCCACCACAGATTAGTCCAGTGGCACCCACCGTGGACCAAACACCGGCCGGGAAAGCAAGCGTACCACTTGCCCGGTAAATCCAATAGTAAAGTTCACCGAGAGTTGCACCAGCTTGAACATTTGCAATTTTCTTTTGAGGGTCCACACTGATGGCACGAAGTTTAATCATGTCAAGTAACACAAATGGAATATCATAAGTGCTGCTATAAGAAAGACCCTCAAAATCATGACCCCCGCTTCGAATTCTAATTTGCATGTCGTATTTCTTGGCGCAATATACGACGGATTGGACTTGGGATTCGACTACCGGAGTCACAATGACGGCCGGGGTGCGGCGATCCGACACGGCAAACCTCGGGTTTCGCATGGAGTAGACGTAGATGGGTGTGAAGGAAGAATTGGCTGGGGTGTAAATGACTTCGGATATTGGTACGGAGGTTTTGATGAGGCATTTTTGGAAGCCTTTTGGATCGGGAAAATCTGGCCATGCAGAAGATGAGGACACAAAAAGAAGGGAGATGAGCAAAAGGATTGAAAAAGTTGGAGGAGTCTTCATTATGTTTTGCTTGCGTTTTTTGTGTTACACTGGTGCCCTATTTATAGTGTTTTTCATGCAACATATGGGTGGCGAGTAAATGATTGTGGCTTTCTATAGGATAACAATAATTTGATTAAATAATGTCCTTCTCATATCCCGAGGCAAGAGTTAATGCATGAAAATTATTGAACTGTACGATTTGGACTGATCAATGAGATGAAAATCCTTCAATAATTAAACGTAAATTTTATCTTCACTAGTATGAATTCACATACAATTTATGTTTGTTAGCAAGTATGAATTCACGTACAATTTATTTTAGCTAGAAATATGTAAAACTTACGATGTTAGTGATAAAAAATAACGAATTCTTTCGAATATTTTTTTTAAAGCATGCTTTTTAGAGAGTACAATATAATATAATACAAGTACATCTTCACATAAAGGAAGAAAAGACATAAATGTCAAAATACCTCAATTTTAACTGGCTAAGAGCTGGTCGAAGATTTGTTTGGAGCATTGATAAGTACTAACCCGGTTTTCAGATTCAACGGTTCGTAGTACAACCACCAGATAACTGATCGGAGTATTTATTAGTAACCCTTGAAATTGGAATCAACAAATTAAAACCAGAAAATTAAGAAGAGGTGAATTTTCTGTTTCCAAAAATTTACTACTTTAAATTATGTTATTCTCTCATCTTTTAAATAACTAAACATAAAAATGAACATTCCTTTTTGGAATACTCATTCCATTCACCCAAACCAACAGCCCACTAGTTCTTCTTCTTTCTCTATCCATGTAGGGCAATGATGATACCCCCCGGTATGTAAATTCGTTATCAGCAAATCTTGTGATTTCAGTAATAACTTTAGTCTGGCTTGTTTCCTTTGTTTTCATTTGTTTGTTTTATTCTTAATTTTTATTCTCATCATCTTATCTTATCTTGTTTCTTTTTATTAATTTCGTAGAATTAACCCTAATCAAGTAGAAAACATTCAATTTTAAATGTTGTCTTAACTTTTTCATCAGATAATTATAGAGAAAATATGACTGAAATAGACACGCTATTACATTTGATATATAAAATTTGCTACTAATGAAGAACTCCCAGGCTCAGCTCTAGCTCCTTTAGCGAGAATAAACTCATATTAAAAGAATAAGTTGGTGGAGTTCTTTTTGGTTAAATTTTCATTGTTTAGAAAAGGTTTTATAATATAGAATTAGAGACTCATATAATCATTCAAAGGTTGATCATAACAAACATATATGTTTACTCCCTTTCAAAATATAAGAGAAGAATGATTATTTTAATTTTGCTCCAAAATGATTTTTGGAAGAACGAGTTTCACACTTCTAAAGAGGATAAATTGTGTGCTCAAGTTTTACATCTTTAGTAAATTAATCTTATTCTCATTTGTTCGGAATAGAAGATCAATATTTATTTCTTAAAGTTAATTTAAAATATTTAAAATTAAACATTAATATAATTATTTTTAAAGTATTTAGATAGTGACACGGCTTTGGATTTTAAGCCATTATCATTTGGGAGTCTTATAAAAATGAGTTATATTTGTACGGTAGATAAGTTACAATTTTACGTATAATACTTATATAAAAAAATATCATCCAGAATGTACTTTCTTTTATGCTCAATTATCACTTAGCAATATAGGCCTCTTTAATTATTAGAAAAATCAGACAATATTGTCCCGACGTTAGGTGATCAAAGATGCCTTTCTTTAAGCACCATTGAACTCTGAACTGTTGATTTCAAACTGTTTAAAATCAAGATTTAGAGTGACACAAAATATATGTAATTTCATGTTTTCTCATGTCCAACAAACATTCCCAGAACAAGAAAAGCTAGTTACACTTCCACCGTACCCCTATGGATTAAGATGCCTTAACTTCATTTGTAAAGAAATGGTAAAGACTGGAAACTTCATAATTGGATATATCTTGATTTGTATATCCATGTTTTTCTTATTATTTTTCGAGCTTTTCTATGCGGACATGATAATTGGATATAAACTCTTTATAATTTTATCTATTTGTATTTTGACCTCCCTCCAAATTTTTTATAATAAGAGTGAAAATACAAATAGTTAAAATTGTAAAAAGTTCATGTTCAATTATCATGTCTGCATAATTTTTTTATTAATTTTCTAATAGTAATTAAGGAGTAATTATCACTTAGCAACGTAAGCCTGGCTAGCTCAATAATTATTAGTAAAAAAAACAGATAATAGTAGTGTCGCAAAGTTAGGTGAAAGATGCCTTTCGTAAAGCGCCATATATAACCTACTTCGGGACCATATCTTAACAAAATCTACAGCCAAAGCTATATGCTTCTGACCCGAGAAAATCATAAGAAAACAGCCGAAGGCAGGTGAAACAGATGAGCCATCATTTAATTAATTTTCCGAAGAGAGCAGCTATATATATATATATATATATATAAATATATATATATATATATATAGCGCATTTTATGTGGACACGGACTACTTTTAGCAATGGACAAAATCATCGCAAAAGTCGTCGCAATAGGGTATGAACCGGGTTATAGCGACGGTTATCGACTATGACGACGGTTTATATCCTATGGCGACGGCTTTTGCGACGATTTTATCCGTCGCTAAAATGGTCCGCATGCGTAACACCTGTATAAGAAGCTGCATATATATATATATATATATATATATCGAATTCAACTTGTAATAATGTCTGGTCATTACTTCCTTTTCTATATTCTGACTTGGAAAAATTATTCAAAAAAAAGTATAGTTGGAGTTTAGGACAAATTTTATTTTTAAGACGGGATGAGGACGACAATGATATATTGAGTTGAATGTGCACATCAGAAAATGTAATATATATGCATTAAATGAGTGTTTCTGAAATAATAATTAGAGGATGTTATTACTGGTTATGATGGACACTCATTTAAATATAAATTATTGGGTATCTGATTACCGGTAATAGAAAATGGTCATATTGTATCATTTCTATTTAGTAGATGATATGTGATTACCGGTAGTTGCTATTGTGAGTGTGTGGTATAGATTCAAGATTACAGGGTATATTTTTTTTAATATTAATCTTTTACTAAAATTTCCTTGTACTTATTATAGTTGAATGATTCACCTATATAATTATTGTCAAATTTAATCAACAATCATCAGAGTCTATCGAACTAATTAATTATGCAATATTTAGTAAATCGTATTAAAAAATTTAATATGTTTATAAAATAACAATTCATAATTTATTCAATTATTAAGCACAAAATTTTTAAGTATGTCCTTAATAATAAATTAAACTTACAATAATAAATAACAAACAACACCACATATTTTATATGGACAACAAGTTGTTTTAGTTAAACTAAACATGTCGACAAATCAAAAAAAAAAAACCAAAAAACCAAAAAATAAATGTAAATTATGTGACTAATAAGGATATTTATGTCTCAATTATTAAATATAAAGGATATTTTTGTTTAAATAAAAATTTCAAGATGACCACTATATGATAATCTCGTATTACCACCTATTTTTTGGTCATTTGATTATCGAGAATCTTGACATTTTATCGGGTATCTGATTATCAAGAATGTAAGATTATAATGTAACAAACACAATCTATAAAGATGACCAGATTATATTACCGAATATTTAAGATGACTATTTTAGATAACTTATAACAAACGTCTCCTTAATGTTAAAATAAATGTATACTTGTGATTTTAAAAAGTTGGCTAAGTTTATAAATGAGGATATTAAAAAAAAAATGTTGACCCGCTAGCACCAATGAAGATATTTCAATGCGTTGTTGAAATAAGTCTAGAAGTTTTGTTAAATTCATATTTATTCTTGCATTATTGCCTGCTTAATAAAAAAAAAAGCGGTTTAATTTTAAAATATTATGTTGCCAAAACAATTATAAGTTTAAAGTGTTGTTTAAAAAATATAAAAATATTATTATAATATATAAAATTATCATTAAATGTATATTTATGTGTCATTATCACCCGCTTAATAAAAAGGGAACTATCTATAATGGTTAGGAGACAAATACTGCTTACAACACGCCAAATATTACACAGTCCATTAACTGAGATCTCTAGTCCATTTATAATTGAGGTGGTCCTAGTACACTAATTGTCCCATGTGATTATTTAAAAAGATTGCATAACAAATACTATTTGGAGTTGTTACCGGGAGCACGTGTAATGGTCAGACAAGTGCTATAGGCCGAATATTTAAGTTTCCTTTAATAAGCTTGAAGTTATATATATTCATTGTATACTATACTATAAAAGAAATTATGAAGGCAAAAAGAAAAAGAAAGAAAATATTGTTTCAAAATTGTTCCTTCAAAACAAGCTCCAATAACTGTAGAAAGCAAATTAAGAAAGCTCAAAATGTCAAAGTTGAATGAGAACTTAGAGAATATGTTCACCGAAAATTTAGAGGTGAGAGACTCATTTGACCTTTTGCTAATATTTACGAGTATCGTCTTATTATTTTGAAATCGATATATTTAGAAATTTTCTTATAATCATATAATAAATATTACTTTCAGTTGTTACAGGAAAAGGTGGAAACGCCTTTAATATAATATTTTTCCCCTCACCTTAGGGGTAATGCATTCTAACAATAGTATGCAGCATCACAAATGGAAGTGATAATTCTTCCAAAACAAAGCCCAAAAAATTTAAAAAAAATGTTGAATTTTTTCTTGCAAAGTCCTTGCATAAACCGTAAATCAACGCTTGCAAACTTTCTTGTAAAATATATATATTTTAAAGAATTGGTACAAAATTTAATTACCATTAAATTTGTCATAGTTGGTTGATGGTGCTGAAACAATAGTTAATTAATCACTTAACAGGAGATAAACTGGTTAATGTACAGTCCTGGCCATGTGAAGTGAACGCTATTTGCAGTGGCCAAAATCAAATCTTCACTCGTTTGTCGTCTTTCAATAATTTCCAACAACTTCTCCGACCTATTGAGCATTAAAATAAAGCCACTAAGATATTGATGAATTTAAATATCGAACTGAAAACAATTCGGGATTGCACTGATTATTATGAATATATGGTCGGCATGGATAAATAATGCATATACATATACATATATATGTATTATTTTCTGATTAATTAATTTTTTTGCCGTTCATCTCAAATAGTAACAGCACAATCTATTTTTATTTAAAAAAAATAAATTATGTGTTTAAGTTTTATATTGAATAACTAATGTACAACTTAATTAATTAATTCTAAATATAAAGAAAAAAAGTTGTACCAAATAATTTAATTATATTATATTCTTAAAAAAGTAGATATTAAAAAAAATAATTTGATTTGATATGATCACGTTCAATTTCATTAGCTATAATGTAGTGTAATTTTATCTTTCTTTACATATTGGACTTGAGGAATTGGTTACACGAGAATTAGTGGTCCACGTACTAGTATCAAACTACTGTACGAATTTTTCCATGAATTTTTTGAGTAGTTATTGACCACTTAAGCTATTTACTGAGAAATTATATAAAAATTTAATTTCCTCTATTACAACTTAAAAAAACATACTCCAAAAAATATATATTACAAAATATAAAATATGACAACTATTAATGATGTGTTTAGATTAAAGAAATTAAATGAGACATGAATAAAATGTACGTACGGCACGTACGAATGAAATGAAAAAAAGTTTTTAGAATTTTAAATGTTTTAATTTGATAGAATGAAACTCAAAATTGAATAACAAAAGTTTCAATGACCCAAATATCCCTCATAAAAAAATATTTGTTGTAATAATATCATTCCATCCCCTCGCCCATCAAACAGAGTGGATTAATTTTTATTACATCTGTTGACATAAATACCAAACATTTTTTTATTATTTTTTTTTCATTCTGCTACGGTTTACCCTTTCCTTTTCAATCCTTATTCTCATTCCAAACATAACACTTTGCCATTATCACAAAAGTATAATTTATGGTCAATGGGCTTTACAGCTCAAGCCTTTTAAGATGTTTGATAAAGTTGGGTTTAATTCAGATTAGTGATACTTTACTCTTCCTTTTTTTTCAATTGACTATATATATATATATATATATATATATATATATATATATATATATATATATATATATATATAAACAAGCTTAGAGGCTTGTCGATCGAGTTAAAAAAGTGCTCAACATTATTTCACTTCAAATCAAATTAAAAATTGCAAAAACAACATATATATGTATTATTTTCTGATTAATTAATTTTTTTAAAAAAAAATAATTTAATTTGATATGATCACGTTCAATTTCATTAGCTATAATGTAGTGTAATTTTATCTTTCTTTACTTTCCCAAAAGATAGGGTACTAGGATATTATATTACTAATTTGCTATATATACTTTCAAAAATACAAATTTTAAAATATATATATGTATAACAATAAATAAACAAGCAAATATGAATACAACTAACATGATACTAAAAAAACTTGAGATAATAATGATGATTATAATAATAAGAAACTGTACGCCAAACACGCTCAGATGCCCGGGTCTCGGGTATCTCACTTCTAATTTAAATACACACAACACATGTAAGACATTCAAAATGTAATGTGTAAGAGTATCTTACTGAACAAACAAGCATGCGTGCTTTCTCATATTGTGTCTGACCAAAATGATAATGAGTTTAGAATTAAATAATTTTAGGTACAATTTCCTAAGTTTAGGTTTATTTGTAAGAATTATAACGTTGAAGTTATAATTTTAAGATAATTAATTTTAGAATTAAATAATTTTAGGTACATATTTGTTTTTAATGGAATTATTTATGGGATAATTTAAAATAATTTTATATTATGTTTATTTTGTCTAAAATTATTTAAAAATTTTGATAAAAACTTACCATTTGGACTGTTATACTCTTACCACAAATAACAAAGATATCATATTATTTTTAGTTATAGACCTATAGGATAGGATACAACGGTCATTTTAAACAAAGATAAATGTTAATTTTGTCCATAAATTTTTAGTCTCAAATGATAATGATTATAATAACTAGTTGTGCATGGTATTTAAGTTATTTTATTATTTCAGAACTAATAATTACTATTATTGTTTTAGTTCTAATTAATACCAGAAATGTTGGAAGGTTTAATTTGCTTGCTTGCTTGCTTGCATAATTAATTTGTATTAAATAACTTGTGAATTGTATACTGGATATTTTCATATTTGGATGGCTACTTAGTATATATATTAATTCTGGACAAATTTAAATCTTGGTTTTGTTTTCATTTTGTTTTTTTATTAAGCTCAAAACTCGAGTTGAACTTGGATGTCCAATGACCATCTTCTGATCAGTAAATATACAGTCACATAATTATTATGTATTTAATCAAAATATATCAGTTAACGACAGTCCGTTAATTTTGTAGACTAAATATGTAAATGACTTAATTAAATAACTCATTATATACATTAGAGTTTTATACTTAATTAGGCATTATGTTTATATATTTTATTTTTTTTTTATTTACAACCACCTTATATATTTGAACAGAACTTAATTTTCATTTAACGGAGTAATGTGTGCTCATCGATTCACATTACTTTTAAATTGAAAAATAATAGAATAATATTTTGTAGCACAAAAAAGTTTGTTTAATTTTCACCAAAAAGCTATATATTTTTGTATAAAAGTGTTTTTACGAGAAGCTAAAGTCAGCCATTTTTTTAACTTAAAAAAATGTTTGAACCAAAAAACTTGCTAAATTATCTTTATGAAGGAGAGACTTTGCTTGACAGAAACTTTAGTAGGTAGAATTAGGGTAATTAGCACTAGAATTATGATTCAATAGCTATAAAACTAAAGGCATTATCTTTTTTAGGGTTGGTGGGTCTGGGAGTGACACCATGCATTTACTTTCGATTGATTTACACATCATAGCTTTTGAAAAGATACTTTCGAACAAACTCAATTAAAAAAACATGTAAAAGATTGGGAGCTTTTTCGACGCTAGATATCTTTCTCACAATAATTGATTACCTCTTTTGTAACTCAATAATTCATTACGTACCTATCTTTTATATATATACAGATAGACACAAATTAATGTGAAACATGCCGTTCTTATTTTATTATTTTTTTGATCAGAAAACCTGCTGCAGGATAACAAAAGTGCAGCCACATAATTTGACAGAACATAAAGATAAGAGCCCTTCTACGCTGCCCGGCACTTGGGTCCCGGGGTGGCGACCGTCTAAATTTTTTTTTTTTTTTTTCTTTCATTCCTAAATAATTTTTGGGAGTGAAAGGAACAAAAAAAAAAAAAAAAAATTTGGTCGGTCGCCACCTCAGGCCCCAAGTGCCGGGCAGCGTAGTATTTTTTTAAAGATAAACAAAAATGCCTAATGTGCGGTAGAAGATCAGACATCTATCCTCTTTCAATTATAGAAATGCATGGACCACGATATGAAATCATTTATACAACACCCCGGCCCCGGCCCCGGCCATGGCCATATATAATTGACATGCCCTTTATAACTATTAGGATATTCCTCCCACCGTTCTCAAAATATGTGCCGAGTACATTTTTCAGACGAAAATATGTCTCAAGTATATTTTTCAGACGAATTAAAAAATAAATAAAGCATATATATAAATGAAATTAGAAAAAAATTAAAATTTATACTTAATGACTTTATAAGATTACATAATATAATAAAAAAAATTAATATTAATGGATCCCATTAAATGACATACTTGTTTTTTAAATTATTAGTTGCACACCTAAATATAGGTAGGTGACTAATTTATCCTTAATAAATGAGATCCAATTTATTTATTTATTATTTTCAAGTTTTGATCTTTATCCTGTTACACAAGTAACTATAAAATAAAAAATAACATAGACAAATACCTACATAAGATAGTTTAGACACTACATAATGTTTATAAAAAAATAAAGAAAAACTTAACTTCATAATTGTATACTTGTGAAACATAACATTTTCATGTCTTAGAGAAGAAAATTAGCCCTTTAAATAAAAAAAGTCATATCGTATTTTTCGATAATAATATAAAACAAACAATTATTCATATTACACTCATTCATCAATTCAATTATTTAGTATCAGATAATGAGATTTTTAGTAGTATTATTAAAAAATAGGAAAAAATTTTGTCTAATTTTCTTCTAACACAAGAACATTTTATATTTCTAGAGTAGCAATTATGAGATTTTAATTGTCTTTTTATTTTTGATAAGCATTATCTAGTATTTGATTCCATGAAACATAAATGTTGTATTTGTTTAAGTTGTATTTATTTTATAGTTATTATGTGTAATATGATAAAAGGACAAATAAAATATTTAAAAAGTATTACTAATTATAATAATTATAAGGATTGATAAACCCTTGAGATGTGACAATGCAGGATCCTTTTGCTTATTTTGCACTCATTATATATCATTCAATCAACAACATTTTTAATTCTTCTATTTTTATTTATACTATTTGTGAATCTCAGTCAAAAATTAAAAATATGTTCTGTGTTGCGTCTCCCGTAAAACAAATAATTTATTGAAAACATAGTATTTATTTTGTCTTATTACTACTAATATTGAACCAAACAGTACAATGAGAGAAAAGGAATAAAAAATTAAGAGAGAGGAAGTGTATAAAAGAATTGAGAGAGAGAGAGAAAGTGTACAAAATTTTTAGAGAGAGAAATACAAAAAATTTTAGAGAGAGAAAATATATTAATCTATTTTAGAAAGATATTGTACGAGAAAAATTAGAGAGAGATAATTAACTAAAAGAAGATGGAAAGAGAGAAAGTACATAAATCTCAAAAAATAAAATATGAGTCGACTTATATTAAAACTATAACCATTTGGGTTCACACCATACAAATCATATTAAAAATACTCCCTCCGTCCCAAATTAATTGCTTTTCTAGGACTTTTTTAAGTCAAATTGACTATTTTTAAAATTAATAATTAAACATATATAAATATATTTTTAAAATTATAAAAATTGAAATTAGTAATAAATTGTATATACTTTCTTTTGGTTATAATATCTCCACCTATATGTTAGCAAAAATAGTAAAAAAATTAGTTTTAAAAATAGTCAATTTGACTTTAAAAAGTCCTAGAAATGCAATTAATTTGAGACGGAGTGATAAATAATATAATTTTAGTTCTTATTTAGAGTCATAATTATTTTATGTAAAACAAAACTAAACCAAATCAAACCTATATTTTGCGGTCTACTTGTGACTTTGTTCTTGTGCTTTTCTACTGTAATTGTTGTGTCCAAGATGATTTGGGTAGGCATATGTACTATGGTTCTTTGGTCCCTTAATGAAATGATTTTTATGTTGATAAAAGAAAAAATCTATTTATCTCAATTTTATAATAACTTGATTCAGGCTGAAGAATCAACTTCAAATCCATTGTTATCAAGTACACTACACAAATCTCTAAGTATATTTAGTGAGTTTTTCAGATCAAACGTAATCTGTGAGATTTTTTAACTCAGTACATCTCCCACGCGTCAAATATATACTAAATGAAATATAAGATGAATAGTGATATTTAATGACAAAAATAGTAAAAATAGTGATATATTTTTCTTGTACTCCGATTATCTTTTGTAAGGCGGAAAGAATATATATCTTAATCGAATTTTAATATGTATAGAAACTATAAAATAAAAATAAAAAAAAAGATCTAAAAACTATTCTTGGTATTACTGCCGATAGTCACATATCTGATGATTTAATGGGTCATAAATTAAGGAGGTTATGGAGAATCATTTGCACCCTTATGACACAACCTATGTATACATATGCTTATAATTATATGCAGCAGCTTTAAGTCAATAAAAGCAGATAGACCAAACAACTTTGGCATAGCAGATCTAGAGTAGGTACGCAAAGAAATGTAATAAAGATAACGTGGATCGTTGCACGTGAATTGTGCTACATTGCCTCCCTTATAAAATTAAAAATATACCATATGTTTTATTAATTTGTTTTAAAATAATAAATATATTTTTATTTTAATATATTTTTATTTATATTTTTAACTGATTGACATGCCACCATTCAAATATTATAATTAAACATTAGAGATGTGTAGTTGGTTTACCAAAAAATATTATTAATTTTAGTGAGTGATTAGTTTTGGTTAGATGTAAGTTCGTAGTTTTGATTATACTATATTGTGATGATTATTAATATTATTTTTGATTATTGAATGGTTAAGTTTTTTATTTTATATTTATTTACGGTTTTTAGTACTTGATATATATAATTCATCTTATTTTACGAGTGAGTAATATATTTTACAAAAAAATATCTAATACATATAAAACCAATCTAACAAATTAATCCGTATTTTGCACAAGTTATCTAACTTGTTGAAATAAAAAAGGAACTCATATGATAAATATAAAACAAAATAATTTGACACAGTTCAAATTTAAATGAATATTAATTTATGGATCAATTACATTTCCTAGTACATTTTTAGAAAAAATTACAACAACAGTGCATCCAGAAAATATTTACATAATTAATATATTTTTAATAG
This sequence comes from Aralia elata, assembly GCA_034770075.1. Taxonomy (NCBI): domain Eukaryota; kingdom Viridiplantae; phylum Streptophyta; class Magnoliopsida; order Apiales; family Araliaceae; genus Aralia; species Aralia elata. The sequence continues at coordinate 17,451,034 of CM068377.1, forward strand.
TTTATTTACAAAATTAATATATTTAGTATCCTTTAATTTAGGTGGGTATTTTACATATTATCTTCATTGTTGTCATCATCATCATCATCAAAAATAAACACAGACTCAAACCTCTCCTTGGTGACTGCTGTCATTTCCTTCGTTGCCACCTCCATTGCGATCGTCATCTCCTCCCTTGCCACTTCCTTGGGAACCCCCGTGACCACCTCCCGATCCGCCTCCCCTTTCGCCGCCACCTCCACCTCCTCCTCCGCCTCCACCACCTCCGTTATGACCACCTCCACCTCCATTATGGTCGCCTTCCGCCGCCAACTACACCTCTTCCGCCGCCACCTTCACCACCTCCGTCTCCATTATGGTCGCCTCCTCCAACGACAACGGCTGCCTTGTCACTTGCAACTCTTTCCACCACCCCACTGTTGATTAGGATAATTGTGCAGTTGGTAGCTAAACCTTCATACCAAGGTAACCAATTCAGTTTTATTGGGTTACCAATTAATTTAAGAACAGTTTTCAAGTATTACCTGGATTTTTTTTCATAGTGTAGTTGGTAGCCAAACCTTAATACCAAGGTAACCTATTCAATTTTATTAGGTTACCAATTTATTTTAAATGTGATGTAGTTGGTAGCCAAACCATCATGCAGTTGGTTGCCAAACCTTCAGACCAAGGTAACCAATTCAGTTTTATTAGGTTACAAATTTATTTTGAATGTGATGCAGGAGGTAGCCAAATATTCATACAAATGTAACCATTTTAGTTTTTATGGGTAACTAAATCGTCAAAAAAATTCAAAACAGTAACTCAGGTATTTTCGGAGATTCGCGGCGGAGAGGACGATGTAGCGGTGGCGCAACTAAGGATTTCCGGAGATTCGTGGCGGAGGAGGATGATGAAGGGGAGGAGAGATGATGCGGTGATGAAGAGAATGAGCGGTGAGGGAGATGAAGATTAGAATAGAGGATATAATTTTTTTGTTTTTCCTCCCTTTGATTTGAATTATGGATTTGTTTTGTTGTTAGATCTCAAAGATTTGATTTGAATTATTAATTATGACGGTTATTTCTCCTTGATTTTAGGTTTCCTTATTAATGTGAAATTGAATGGTTTGAATTTGTTGCCCTCTTTTTGTAATTATTTTGTAGATACACTAATGGTGTAATTACTTTTTAATTATTGTATATTACTGTAAAGAACCTTTAATTTATTTACTTTTCAAATTTAAGTTGGATTTACTTGGAAACTCAAACTAGGCCCGATCCAAGTTTGAGCTCAAAGTGTCTAAACCCAAGGAAAACTTATTGGGCTCAGCGTCTAGTTTCATGTGGAACAAAAGCTACGCCTTGTGAAGCCCAGCGAAACCATATTATAGAATAGATAAAGTTCATGTAACATTATTGGGCTGGCTCAGATTCCTTTATTAGGTATTTAGGCGTCACTGCCTGCAACTCGTGACATGCCTTGGCCCTTGAGATGGTCATCTCTTATCGCCTGCTTGCCTGGCGTTGGAGAGTTCAGCTTCAAGTTTGGTTCGTCTTTGTTCATCTTTATACCATTTGTGTGTTGTCATGTGTCATTTATGACTTCATCTTACAAAATTTTTGTCATAAATAAATTTATATTAACACCACAGAAATTAAAATTTATGACTTATCAACACGTTTAATATATAGTAATTAGTAAATGTAAATAGATTTTAATTTACACTTTCGTTTAATGATAAGTAATTACAAAATTTATTCAAAATGATTATGTGTGTATCTCAAAATAAGTTTACTTTTCACTTCTTTGCAGAATAATAATATATTAAATTTTGGGGACAACATGCAATTATTTTAATTAATTTCATTTCCAAAATAAAATAATGATAAAAAATTTGTAATTTTTTTTTGTCATATTGGATTGAAAGAATGGAATTGAGGAAGTAATGAAATAAAAAAAAAGGTATATGATGATCGTTCCGAAGGATAAACAATTCTGATGAAATAAAAATTCATTCAATTTCCTTAATTTTCATTGCATGCGGGAGGTGGAGAAATGAATGAATATGAGAATTATGTCATCCTATCACACCACTCACCACCAATAATAACTAAACATATAATGAGATGATATAATAACTAAACATACAACTTGAAATGCTAAAAAAATCATCTCATTTATTACTTCATTTCATTCCTTGAATCCAAACGTAATATTAGTTCATAGTTCATATGTCCATTTTACGCGGCATTTTCAAATTAATGCATAATTTAGAAATAAAATAATTTATATTGTTTTATTTTCCATTCCATGTTACCACTTCTGTTTATGGTACGTTTAGCTAAAATAAAGAAAATGATGATGGGCTTCAGCCAAAACAATGGATAATGGAGATCCGGTTAGCTGACACACAGACGAGGGTGATATGTGTCGGCACTGTATTAGACATAAAGTGAGCTTACCATGAAGTTCACTTTATGTTAACTACTCCCGGATAATGGATATATTCTCATTTCCATTGTTGTTCTTCATTCTCATTTCCAATTAAGGTCGTGGTTGAACACCTTTTATTGCCCTTCTTTAAACTCTATAGCTCATGTAAAAGTCAAAAGACTACAAGCCTGTAAAACAACTCTGGCATAACAAAACTCTGGATGTAAGCTGTATTCAGTATATTAAATTATTTAAGAAGTAAAATGAGTTGAGAGTAACTGCAATGTTGTTGTCTTGAAAAAGAATGACCAGATGGGATACCCAAAGGCCAAAGGATGCTGTGGATAAAGCAAGAAGATGACACGATCTTTCTCTTTGTTTCTCTTTGTTTCATTTCATCTACATCTGCCCTAACGGAGAGGGAGGTTGTATAAATGGCATTAGAAATCATTTTATTGAGGAAGGGAGATGAAATCAAGCCCTAAACAAGAGACAAATGAAATTACTAGAATCTTTAATATTCACAAACATAATCAAAATTTCCCAGGATTCTTTACAAACTCGAAAAACCCAATCAAGCAAGCCAAACACAACATACTCTGCCGGAATTTGATACTACGTGGCCTTCCCACTTCCTTTTAAGAAAATTGGTTTCTCCGTGCTCCACCGATTTCCAGATTTGCCTGACGCTTGGTGATTAACAGGTGCACATGAGTTTGTGAAGTTCCCCCTTGAACCACTCCTTTTATCCGTCATTGTCCTTTCAGACACAAAATTTACCCTATTGCTTGCACAATTTGCATTCCTCCTCGACTGATTCCTCTGATAGTCATTGCCATGAAACCTCGAGGTTTGGTGCCCTGACATGTAATTAACAGTTTCTCTATTCCCGTCCTCGATATACCATGTCCCATAGACCCCACCAGGATCTTGCACATATTCGGGTACATAACTATTTCCATACTGATACCACCCCCAGGAATAATTCCAGCCATCATCAAATCCGCTGTTCCCCCAGCCATCTTCCCATCTGCTGTTCCCCCAGCCATCTTCCCATCCTCTATTCCCCCAGCCGTCTTCCCATCCACCATCTTCCCATCCACTATTCCCCCAGCCATCTCCCCATCCATAACCTACCATGGCTGTTCCATTATTGTCGTACCAGCCCCATGAATTGTTACCAGAATTTGCCCGTCCACTGCCTTCAACATGTCCATTATTCTGCCTATAATTACGTTTCCAAGGGTTATCCTTCTTTACATTAGATGAGTTGGGAGCTGCTTTTAACTTATCTTCACAATCTCCCCAACCAGTGCCTGAGAATCCTTTATCATGTAAGAGAGTATCACCAAAAATAACAATATTCTCACCTTTCTTAGTTGTATCAGGATCTCCTGGTTTGCGATCTAAGTCTAGTATCAGCTCAGGATCAGTTACGCAATCCCAATCTATTTCATCAATATATAAATTAGGATCTGGCATTTGTATATCACAAGGAAGACCGTGCATCTTTGCATAGAACCGGCTCTTGGCATTTTGGAATGCCATCTCTCCCTCAGAGTCATTCCATTTTACCACATTTTCATGGCAGGGCGTAAATGATAGACTCCACGGCACGCTTGCGTGAGGTGGTCGTCGCCCGGATCGTTTCTAACAAGTTGATAGGATGGATAGCTTGCAACACCTTAACCCCTCGCCTATATGTAGACGGTAATCTTGGTACAATTGCTTGCTTAGGAAATTTGCGTAGGGTGAACACCAACGACACCTCGACCCCTCGCTTATATTGAAGCGGTAACCTCGGTACAATCGACGATTGATGCGGTAGAAGACGCCACACACAACTATGATTGGTTGTATGATAAGTCAATTATGAATCTCAAAGAAGAACTAAGGAACACTTAGGAATTCTCAAAGAACCACAAGTAGAGAAACAAACTCACAATAATATTGATAATGCTGGAAATTGGTATGAAGTTGGTTGTACAAGCCTAGCATCACTTGGTATTTATAGGAACTCATGGTGTGCTAACCCATCACCATAAGTCAAGATCTAACAACTAATCACATCACATGCATCAGCCATCCAAAGAGTTTATCACCCCAAAAACATGTCCATGTGATGTGCTAAAAAGTCCAAATCTGACAACTAATGATCAGCACATTGCAAGCTATTTTTGCATTTGAAAACCACCAAATTTGGACTTGGGCAAAGCATGAAAGTTGTAGCCCTAGAAGTGTAGGCAAATTTAGGCTTTTGAATCACCTTATTTGGAGTTTGGAAACTCAAGTTATGGCCAAAATATGAATTGATGTCAAACTAGTCCAAAAGTGCGGAAATGCTGATTTTTTTGTGTCGGTTCGGGTATGCTTGCTTCCAATGTGTTTATGAACTTCGCGTGCTTGTAACCCGTCTCTATAACCTCTATGCTCGATCCAACCTCGATCCATAATTTATGAATCATCCCGTTAAGTCCTTCTTTGAAGCGTTTAGCTCGTGTTCTCGTAATGGGTCCAAGTGGCATATGCAATGGATCCACTTGTGTTTTGTCAAGGGCTTGTGAGCTAAGGATGTCCTCATCATACCTCTCCTCTTGAAAATGATTTGTCCTCAAATCTTCACCTACGTCAAACGGGCTTAGATCAGAAACATTGAAAGTTGCACTAACATTATACTCACCGGGTAAGTCCAATTTGTAAGCATTGTTGTTAATGCGTTCAAGCACTTGAAATGGTCCATCTCCTCTTGGAAGTAATTTCGAACGCCTTTGAGCAGGAAATCTTTCCTTACGCATGTGTAGCCATACCCAATCCCCGGGTTCGAAGATTACTTGACGCCGACCCTTGTTGGCCTGTTTGGCATATTGATCCGTCCTCTTCTCAATGTTGAGTCTTGTCTTCTCATGTATCTGCTTAACAAAATCAGCTTTGTTTTTGCCATCTATGTTAGTATACTCGGAAACAGGTAATGGTGACAAATCCAAGGGTGTTAAAGGATTAAAGCCATACACAATTTCAAAAGGTGAGAATTTAGTAGCAGAGTGAACAGACCTATTATAAGCAAACTCAACATGTGGTAGACACTCTTCCCAAAGCTTAATATTCTTTTTAATGATAGCCCTCAATAAAGCAGATAGAGTTCTATTAACTACTTCCGTTTGGCCGTCAGTTTGTGGATGACAAGTAGTTGAAAACAGCAGTTTAGTTCCTAGTTTACACCACAAAGTTTTCCAAAAATAGCTTAAGAACTTAGCATCTCTATCCGAAACAATTGTTCGGGGCATGCCATGCAAACGTACAATGTCTCTAAAGAATAAATCAGCAACATGGGATGCATCATCAGCTTTGTGGCATGGGATAAAATGTGCCATTTTTGAAAATCTATCCACGACCACAAATATAGAATCATGACCATGCTTAGATCTAGGTAAACCTAACACAAAGTCCATAGACAAATCAATCCAAGGTTCACTTGAAATAGGCAATGGTGTGTATAACCCATGGGGTTGAACACGAGATTTAGCCTGACGACATGTAATGCATCTATCACAAATTCTTTCCACATCTCGTTTCATATGGGGCCAATAGAAATGTTCTTTTATCACAGATAAGGTCTTATCAACACCAAAATGTCCCATCAAACCACCTCCATGTGACTCTCGAACCAATAACTCACGCAAAGAACATGCAGGTATACATAATCGATTCTCACGAAACAAGAATCCATCCATCTTGAAGTATTTACCTACAACATTCTTTCCACAATTTTTAAACTCTTCACAGAAATCATGGTCATTATCATATAATTCTTTGATTTGTTCAAAACCAAGTAATTTTGTGTCAAGAGTATTTAACAACACATACCTTCGCGAAAGAGCATCGGCCACGACATTTTCCTTACCTTGCTTATAGCGAATGACGTATGGAAATGTCTCGATGAACTCCATCCATCGTGCATGTCTCTTGTTCAACTTGTGTTGGCCTTTCAAATATTTCAATGATTCATGATCCGTGTGAATCACAAATTCCTTAGGCCACAAGTAATGTTGCCAAGTCTCCAATGATCGAACTAAGGCATATAACTCCTTGTCATAGGTAGGATAGTTCAAAGCTGCTCCACTCAATTTTTCACTGAAATATGCCACTGGCTTTCCTTCTTGCATCAACACAGCTCCAATGCCTAAACCTGAAGCATCACATTCAATTTCAAAGGTTTTAGTGAAATTAGGCAATACAAGTCAAGGAGCGTTAGTTAATTTTTCTTTAATCAATTGAAACGCCTTTTCCTGTGCATCACCCCACTTGAATCCTACACTTTTTTTGATTACTTCGGTGAGTGGTGCTGTGACTTCGCTGAAATTTCTTACAAACCGCCTATAGAAACTTGCGAGCCCATGAAAACTACGAACTTGACTGACATTCGTAGGAGTTGGCCATTCTCGGATTGCTCGTATCTTCTCATCGTCAACCTGTACTCCCTGTGCACTGACAACAAAGCCAAGAAACACAACTCGATCCGTACAAAATGTGCATTTGTCCATATTAGCATACAATTTTTCTTTTCGAAGCACATCTAGGACAGATTTTATATGCAATGCATGCTCAACTAAATCCTTGCTGTAGATCAAAATATCATCAAAGTAGACAACTACAAATTTCCCAATGAAGGGACGCAAAACATGGTTCATTAATCTCATGAACGTGCTAGGAGCATTAGTTAAACCAAAAGGTAAAACTAACCACTCATATAACCCATATTTTGTTTTAAAAGCAGTTTTCCATTCATCTCCCTCATGCATTCTAATCTGATGATAACCACTTTTCAAATCAATTTTAGAAAACACATAAGATCCATGCAATTCATCTAACATATCATCTAACCTCGGAATGGGATGTCGATATTTTACCGTGATGTTATTTACCGCTCGACAATCAATGCACATACGCCACTTCCCATCCTTTTTAGGTACTAAGATAACTGGAACCGCACATGGACTCATGCTTTCCCTCACGAACCCCTTGTCCATTAGCTCGTCAACTTGCCTTTGCAATTCTTTTGTTTCCTCGGGATTGCTTCGGTATGCCGGACGGTTTGGGATGGTCGCGCCAGGGACGAAATCAATTTGATGCTCAATTCCTCGAATGGGTGGTAATCCCTGTGGAAGTTCCTCGGGAAATACATCTTGATAATCCTGTAGAAGAGCAGAAACAACACTAGGCAAAGAAGATCTATTAGTGTTAGTATTTAAAAGTGCCTCCTTATACCGAAGTATAATCATTGGCTTTTTAGAATCCAAAGCTCGCCTCACATCACTCCTTTTTGCAAAAATGTTTGTTTTTCTCTCTTCACCTTTTTTTTTTCTCTCTCTTTTGTTTTTTTCTCATGATCTCTCTGTAAGTGCATTTGATCCTCATGCACCTGTTTTGGTGACATAGGACACAAGGTAACTTTTCTTTGATTGTGAACAAAAGAATACTCATTAGTAAAACCATCATGCTTTACTCGCCGATCGAACTGCCAAGGTCTCCCAAGTAGTAAGTGACCTGCCTGCATAGGAACTACATCACATAGAATCTCATCGACATATTTCCCAATTGTAAATGGCACTGATACTTGCTTGGTAACTTTGATGTCGCCGCTGTCATTGAGCCACTGCAATCGGTATGGATGGGGATGTTTGGATGTTGTAAGTCCCAATTTCTCCACCATAGTGATGCTTGCCACATTTGTACAGCTCCCACCATCAATTACAACACAACAGATCTTACCATTTACCATGCATCTAGTATGAAATAGATTCTCTCTTTGCTCGCTGCTTTCTTCCTTTACCTGTGTACTAAGCATTCTCCGTGTAACTAACACTTCGCCATGCATAGCAACCTCTCTATCTTCCTCCAACGGTGGCATAGAGTCATTGTCACTATCTTCTTCCTCGGTCTCCAAATCCCCATTATCAAGCAATAACATAGTTCTTTGATTTGGGCATTGATTTGCAATATGTCCCCTGCCTTGACATTTAAAGCATACAATATCTCGATTACGACTAGTAGAAGGTGTATTAGTTTTACCTTGCACCACTTGATTAGCCGCTCCCTGCTTGATTTCTGGCTTTGGTTTGAAAACAGTTGGCTTTTCCTCACGCTTCACATTATTGGATTTCCATGATGAACCTGTGGTAGTGTTTATTCGCTGGCCACCTCTCCTCTTAAGTTGCTTCTCTATTTTGATAGCCATGTGCACCATGTCTTCCAATACCACATAATGTTGACGCTCCACCAAATCTGCAATATCCCAATTTAACCCTGCTGAAAATCGGGCCATGGTGGCCTCATTATCCTCGTCGATTTCAGCCCTAGACATTAACATCTCCATTTCCTTGAAGTAGTCCTCCACACTCTTATTTCCCTGTTTCAAGTTTTGTAAATTTCGAAACAGATCTCGATAATAGTGGCTTGGTACAAACCTCTTTTTCATCACAGCTTTCATTTCTGCCCAAGTCTCTATTGGACGTTCTCTGCACCTCCTTCGGCTGGTCATCAATTGATCCCACCAAGTAACGGCATAATCTGAAAATTCGGTAGCTGCAATTCTAACCTTCTTGAGATCCGAGTAGTTGTGACAATCAAATATCCACTCCATTTTCTTCTCCCACTCTAAGTATGCCTCGGGATCACTCCTGCCTTGGAATGGGGGAATTTTCATTTTGATGCTATCGAGGTTGTTGTCCTCTCGATTTCGGCCGCCTCTATCCCTTGCAAAATGTCTTCTAGGGATAAGGCCAGTTTCTCGATCCTCTTCCTCGCTAAACCTTTCATCATAGTAATTTGTCTCCTCTAGTCTAGCTTCCTTTTGTTGAGCTTTTCCTTTCGGACGTCCACCCGGAAGGATTTGAGTTTGTTCCCCTCGAGTGTCACTCAACTGATCGATACGATCATGTACCTGCTCCATAGCCATTCCTAACTGTCGGGAAAATTCTTTCATCATTGCCTCCATCATGAGTTTTGGGTCAAAATTTGATGTAGAAGGTTCATTTTCAATTGTCTTATCTCTTGTGTTAGACATATTTTCTGCAAAACAAAGGTTAGTAGAAAACAAGTTCCTCACCACTCCCTTACGTGTTTCGTTCACACAATGTATTACACAAATATGAAACGCTCGTGTATCACACAAATGGCTTTTACCCTCTAGTAATCTCACTACTCTTGCCTTTTTCCGCTCGTAGTTCTCTCTAATAGGTTCTTTTTGAATTCACACAAATATTACCTCAATTTTCCAATTACAATCCAATAAGAACTTATCAAGATACAATATAGAAAGTATGACTCTCGAAATACTAACAAGACTTCACAATCGTCAAATATAATTATTTGCAAATGAAATCCCAATAATAGCAATCAACAATAATAATTTTCTGCAATATATTTTTTTTTGTTTTTTTTTTTTTTTTTTTTTTTTTTTTTTTTTGCATTTTTTTTTTTTTTTTTTTTTTTTTTTTACTATGATCCAACAATAAAAGTAAAGATAAGTAACTTGATAGGAAACTTAGCTTTGATACCAAATGATAGACTCCACGGCACGCTTGCGTGAGGTGGTCGTCGCCCGGATCGTTTCTAACAAGTTGATAGGATGGATAGCTTGCAACACCTTAACCCCTCGCCTATATGTAGACGGTAATCTTGGTACAATTGCTTGCTTAGGAAATTTGCGTAGGGTGAACACCAACGACACCTCGACCCCTCGCTTATATTGAAGCGGTAACCTCGGTACAATCGACGATTGATGCGGTAGAAGACGCCACACACAACTATGATTGGTTGTATGATAAGTCAATTATGAATCTCAAAGAAGAACTAAGGAACACTTAGGAATTCTCAAAGAACCACAAGTAGAGAAACAAACTCACAATAATATTGATAATGCTGGAAATTGGTATGAAGTTGGTTGTACAAGCCTAGCATCACTTGGTATTTATAGGAACTCATGGTGTGCTAACCCATCACCATAAGTCAAGATCTAACAACTAATCACATCACATGCATCAGCCATCCAAAGAGTTTATCACCCCAAAAACATGTCCATGTGATGTGCTAAAAAGTCCAAATCTGACAACTAATGATCAGCACATTGCAAGCTATTTTTGCATTTGAAAACCACCAAATTTGGACTTGGGCAAAGCATGAAAGTTGTAGCCCTAGAAGTGTAGGCAAATTTAGGCTTTTGAATCACCTTATTTGGAGTTTGGAAACTCAAGTTATGGCCAAAATATGAACTGATGTCAAACTAGTCCAAAAGTGCGGAAATGCTGATTTTTTTGTGTCGGTTCGGGTATGCTTGCTTCCAATGTGTTTATGAACTTCGCGTGCTTGTAACCCGTCTCTATAACCTCTATGCTCGATCCAACCTCGATCCATAATTTATGAATCATCCCGTTAAGTCCTTCTTTGAAGCGTTTAGCTCGTGTTCTCGTAATGGGTCCAAGTGGCATATGCAATGGATCCACTTGTGTTTTGTCAAGGGCTTGTGAGCTAAGGATGTCCTCATCAGTAAACTTCTTAGCACCCAAGATCTTGCTCCATGGAACTTTACCAACTGAAGTGCAAAAATTTTTCTCCCATGACCGAACACTTGGTGTCCGATTACCTGGAGAAATATGATCAATGTGATCTTTTTCTATTGTCATAAATCTAAGAACCAGAAATATATTCTGAAAACTGAGAAATGAAAGGAAAGAAAATTGTCAAGAGCAGCAGACTAGCAGATGCTGTAGAAATAACACAACAGTTAATATTTAGTAGTTAATGGCATTGGCATATATCTGCCAATTGCAAAATGATAAGGAAACTCAACATGAACGCCAGCAGGGAGGGAAAAAAGCAATAAAAATTAGATGAAGCACACAACAATAGACCTGAAAAAGTTATTCTAGAGGTAGGAAACAAGAAAATGGTTGGAATATTTATGGGATAAGCGAGGAAAGACGACACCCCAATCCCAAATCGAAACATGTGAGATAGTTTGATAGGCCCCAAGCAACTATAGTAGTAGTTTTAGTCACGACCTTTTGGATGAGCATGTGGTCGGATAAGATGACCTAAAGAAGATACTATTGAGAAAGCCAAGTGAGCCTTGATACGTTATAGTTGTTTAAAAACACCAAAACTATGAACTACACAATTTCCCTCATCACAAGATTCACCTATAGCTAAAGCCTAAAGGATACTTTAATAACAATAAAACTGAAATGCATGCAACCATAGTTGTTCTACTCGTACATTGACAAAGGCCCAACTTAGGATAATTAAAATATAAAAGTTAAAAATCAGCCACAAACATGAAAAATTAATCAGCCAAAGGGCCCCAAAAAATGCAAACTTAAAAACGTAATAGTGCAAATTCTTGCCTGCAAAATTGTAGAAGCCACCCTATTATTCTAGCCAAAAAATTCAACCATTTTGAACCCTAACCTTAAAAAACCTCTCCACATAAGAAGATATAATAGAAAAATCACCATCAAGTACAAAGCATTCTCAAATTCTAAAGAAACCCCATCATTTTATACCAAAAACTAAGTACAAAGAAACCCTCACGAAGCTTACAAGCAAAAAATCATCAAATCCAAAGAATACAAGCATAAACATACACACAAAAAAAAAATCAAAATTCAAAACCAGAAGCTAAAACATACCAACAGATGGCTTTCTTTCATATGATGTTGTTCTTGGAACTTCATGATTACAATTATCGCCCTTGTATCTTCTCCAACTCTCCATCAAAACAAACCCAAATCTAAAACCCAAAGGAACACAACCACATTAAATTTGCTCTAGAAACTAGAAGAATAAAGCAATGAATCAAGTTTTATACAAAACAAAACAACCTGAACACAGTGTTCTTGAAATTGAGTCCGGGGTTCCGAATAGAACCACAAACCTTAAGGATACAAGAACTGATTTCGGACTCGAATGACTATTCTTAACAAGAAAATTGAAGATGGGTATTAATATTTTGTAGTCAGAGGATTGATAAGAAGCTGAAAAATGGTCTGATCGGTGGAAATTGGCAGCTACCGCTTAGGTGTTAACATAGTGATCATTAAGAGCAAGTGCCCAAAACTTTGTAAGCGTTGAAGAAACTCAAACAAGGGGCGGTTACGTTTTCTGGTTATTTATAGCAGCCGGTTTTATTTCTAGTTCTTTTTCTGATTAAGACTAAGTGGCAGAGCTGGATGCGTTCTGTTTTCACACTATTTTATGTCACCTGTCTTCCCAGTTTTCCCTCTTTAATCTTTTATCATGTCCCAAGATTACTAGTCTCTATTTTTAAAACATTATAAATATTTTTTTATTTTGAGTATTATATTTTCTTAGGATACTTTTGTCGATTAATTAACTAATTTCGTTAATACTAATATTTTTGTTGTTTTATCTATTTATTAATAAAAATGATATACTATCTTCGTTCTTTTTATTTGTTTTTTCTAGAAAATATAAAATTATTCCTTTTTATCAGTCATTTATAGGCTCCAAACAAGAATTAATTATTTAATTAATTTTTCTTGTTATTCCTAAATATTAGAATCTCAACTTTTCAATGACTCTTAGAATGATAATATTAAAACTTTAAATTCAATTTAATTAACAAGACAAAGTGTTAAATATATTTTTTTAATTTATATACTTACTACTAGAACATCAATTAAAAAAGAACATAAAATTATTGTTTTGGAGTGGTCATCACAGTCAAACCGACTGTGTTGATAATAATCTTTTATGAAATTTGTCTTCTCTGCAATACACTTTTTACCAGAAAATTAGAAGTGTTTATCGGTAAAATATCGTACCGAAGCAGTTTAAATCGTACTATATCAATTATCAAATATTTAAAAAAATGAATACCAATATCAATATCGAAATATCAGTATTCTGAACCGTATGTGTTGATTCGGTATAGAGACAATACCAATATTACCGGTTATGACCTGTTTTGTTTTATTTATTCTTTTAAAAAAAATACTTTTAACAATTTTATTGTGATAATGTTGTATACAGTGGTATGATTCACATATAAAAGAAGGAAATAAAAGTTTAGAACCAGTAAGCCTTTTTTTTTTTTTCATAAGCAATAAGCACCACTGCACCAGTAAGCTTTCATGGTGGCATTGTATGAATGAAAAAAAAAATCCTCTCTTTATGTTAGTGGTATTAGTAGTAGAGTTTTTATGCACCATTTTTAAATTTCACCATATTTCTTGATGAATAAATATAAATATCGATATAATATAACACAATCGATATATATCACTCCGATACAATATATATGTTTGGTTGATGAATAAATATAAATATCGATATGATATAATATAACCGGTATATATCGATCCGGTATAATATATACGTTTGGAAAAAAACAGATATCGGTTAGTTAGTATATATCGATTTTTTGTACCGGTATCGGACTGATTTTAAATTTTACCTAATCGCTCATATCGAACTGACCGGAACTGATAAAAAATCAATTGTACCGAATTTTTAGAACACTCCTGAGAGAAACTGATATCAATATCTTGATTTATGTTATTAACTTGTATCACTATACTAAATTTTAGAGTAATTGGATATTAATTTTACTCCCTCCATCCCAAATTAATTGCTTTTCTAGGACTTTTTTAAGTCAAATTGACTATTTTTAAAATTAATAATTAAGCATATATAAATATATTTCTAAAATTATAAAAATTGAAATTAGTAATAAATTGTATATACTTTCTTTTGGTTATAATATCTTCACCTATATGTTAGCAAAAATAGTAAAAAGATTAGTTTTAAAAATAGTCAATTTGACTTTAAAAAGTCCTAGAAATACAATTAATTTGGGACGGAGGGAATAATTAATAATGGTAAAAAAATTATATTAATTTTAACAGTATAAATACTTTTAATGATTATAAACTTTTACAAAAATTAGTTTTTAAATTATGAACTATCTATTAATATATTTAGATCATCATTATTATCAAAGTTATTTAAATTTGTAATGTTGAATAAAATTATTAAAAAATTAAAAAAGGTATAATGGAGGAGAGGCAAGAACCACTAATTATGTACATATGGAGAAGAATAATTTTTTTATCACTTAAAGGCAATAAAGGAGAATATTATATTAGTCTTAAATGGATATATAAAGATGATAGGAGCACTAGTAATTACACTCATTTTATGCAAAAGGAAGGGAAGTCACTCCCAAAATTAATATTGGTGAAAGTTAGGTGATCATTTATACAGTACAAATACACTACAATAATTAAGAACGGATAATGACTCCTGGTTTCGTTTCACATCGCGACATTGTTCAGTTTAAGCATACAAGAACTCTAACCCGTGCGAAGACGGGTTTGTCTATTACTCTCTTTATTTTAAAATTTAGAGATATAATTTAATTTTTATAATTAAACGAACGCATATTAAACTTTAAAATGACGTGAATTTATTTAATTTTAATTAATACAATTATTATAATTATATAATATATTACAAAAAGTATTAATCACAAAATTTATTTCATTCTAAACTTTTATGAATCATACTAATTTTAAAGTTTAATATGTCATAATTTAACTTCAAAAATCAAATTGTATCACTAATTTTAGAACGGATGGAGTATTTTGTATCCAAAGTGTTAAATTATATTATATGATAATATTTTGTAGTGAGAGGTTGTTAATTGTGTGGACTTAATTTGGAGACAAACTGACATTATATTTTGTGGGATTAAGATATGAATATATGTTATTTATTATTAGGTATATACCTGCAAGATTAATTAAAAGACATTAACAACATAAATATACAAAGAAATTAAGATGAAGGTTTACAATTGAAAGGAAAATCTATGCGATCTTAACATGAAAAAGTCTTGTACGTGACTTTGAAATCTAAGAGAAAGAAAAATATTACCATGAAAAGATTAAATTATTAGAAAAATAAAATATTAATTAAGAATAATTGATAATATTTTTTATGAGCCATTTTATTTCAATCTTTAAATAAAATATTTATATAATAATTTATAGATTGTTTACTTGTAATTGATTACTATAGTTTTTCAAGATTAATTTAAAAATTATTGATATGGTAATGGTAACTTAAAGATTTATTATATTTATATATGGGTCCTTCTAATGTGTGCTATACACAGGAATCGAGAGAACATTCTCTTGATTCCTGTACATATTTTCTTAATTTTTGTATTTACACACAGATCAAAAAAATATACACACATAAATCAAGAGAATAACACATTAAGAAAATCCTTTATATATTAGTTCATTCTCAAATTGAAGCTTAAAATATAGTCAACGTATTCTTTTGACTAGTATGTCATCTTGTTGCGAGGTGTTTAGTTTAGTACCAATAAAATGATAATGAAACCTCATGACATTATGTCATTTAAGTTGGGATTATTTTTTGGAATAAAAGTATTGCTTCTATTTTGAAATGTAAATTGTTTTTTCTAATTTTTAAATATTAAATTAATATAATTTAGTTTACTAATACGTTGGCATCATGGAATCAACCCTCATTGAAATTATCATTATAAAACTAATTAAACATCATAAATAAACAAAAACCAATGCAATTCGAACAAGTTGAGGGATAGTATTGTCATTCTACTCAATTTTTCATAATTTATAGAACGGCTGCTCTTTCCTCTTCCAATAATGACAAGGACGAGGATCATGTCATCAGTCTCCTGTTTCCTTCTCCTCTTCCCGCTCATCTCGACCGTCCGTTCACTAAACCTTCTGGGAGATCGCCGGCCTGTAGCTCTCCGGACGACTCCGGGAGACAACCTTCAAATAACGCAGGGTTCACCCTTCAAGATTGCACTCTTTGCTGACTTGCACTTCGGAGAGGACGCGTGGACCGATTGGGGTCCAAAACAGGACTTGAATTCGGTTAAAGTGATGTCTAGTGTACTGGATAACGAACACCCAGGTGATGTTATCATAGCTATAGCTCTATAAACTTTGTACCGTTTGATGGATCATATGCTTATTTTCCTACTCCCACAGTACAATTGTTTATACTTTAGAGTAATAGTTCAGAAATTACAATATAACCATGTGAATTACAATATTAGATTTTAATCTTAATAATAATTTCCAAATAATTTTAAAATAGGACTATGGATTGGTTAGTACTTAACTTGTTTTAACTTAATTTCTGACCTACAGCCATGTTCGGGAACAACTTATAAGTTGATCAAATTAACTTATAAGTTATTTTTCACTGTAATGTGTTTGGCAACTACTTATTTTTTGACTTATAAGATGAGTTTTAAGTAAAAAAAAAAAAAAGAGGTAATTATTTGTGATTTATTTAAACATGACTTATAAGTCATTTTAAAATAAGTTAGTTTGATCAAATGTAATGTTTATTTTGCCTCTTTTTTATTTTGCTCATCTTTTTATTAATATCCTCTTTAGTAATCTTTACGTTTATTTTAACTTATAAGTCATTATGAGTCGAACACCTTCATAGCTTGTTTAACTTAATTTTTGACTTATAAGTCAAATTGATGCTGTACGCTTTTATTTATAAGTTACAACTTAAAATAACTTATATTTTAACTTATAAGTCATTTTAAAATAAGTCATTCCCGGACATGCCCCAAAATTGATGATGAACGCTTTTACTTATAAGTCACAACTTAAAACAACTACTTATATTTTAACTTTAAGTCATTTTAAAATAAGACGTTGCGGAACGGGCTCTTAGTAGGGCAGGTCATAATTTTTCTTTTTAGGATTAGGCATCGTCATAACGAGTTGACACAATTGATTTCGCTCTTACTATGAGTAGTCTTCAGTCGTTCTGTATCCATTAGCATTAGCATTAGCATTAGCATTATTTTAGGCCAATGAGTAAACTCTACTCTAGTTTGCCTTGATCAATTTGAAGCTACACGATAATAAATACATTACTGCTTCGTATTCTGGATACGAATAAGCATGGCAAGCCATGCTAGCAATGTATTGCTTAATATGTTTTCTGCAGACATCCAGCATTCCAGAATCCAGAAATTTGTCTGACTTGCGAATATCTTGCATTAATCTAAATATAATGAAGTTAATGCTTAGCATATAGGATGAAGACCCTATGCTTACGTTGTTATCAAATTTCTGTAACAATTGCAATTGTATGGCAGATTTTGTGGTTTACCTGGGAGATGTTATCACAGCCAACAATATACCAATTGAAAATGCGAGCTTGTACTGGGATCAGGCAATATCTCCAACAAGAACCAGGAACATACCATGGGCCAGTGTATTTGGGAACCATGATGATGCACCATTTGAGTGGCCGATGGAGTGGTTTTCAGCCATTGGAATTCCTTCACTACATTGCTCTGCAGATAATTTCTCGTACTGTAGTGAGTTTGAATT
Organism: Aralia elata; assembly: GCA_034770075.1. Lineage (NCBI taxonomy): Eukaryota > Viridiplantae > Streptophyta > Magnoliopsida > Apiales > Araliaceae > Aralia > Aralia elata. Next base: position 17,468,895 of record CM068377.1, read on the forward strand.
TTCAATGATAAAAGCTGTTCACAGATTGTCATGTCCAGTAGGGATGGCCTCTTTTTCCTTCTTATAATCAGGGTTGTTGGCAGTTTTACAAGATTTCTTTTTCATTGTCTGACATAGCTGTCTCCTTAATGCAATCTGTGACAATTGAGAGAAAGAGGGATACACGAAAACTATACTAAAATGATAGGTGATTTCAGAAACCCAAAATAAACATTCTAAAAATATGGACCAAATACTCTTGCTTGTCTCAGCTTAGATTTGCACGCTAGCAATTAAGTTTAGTTCTGTTATCCTTAATTTAGTTCAAGCTAATGGATGACATGACATTGCCATAATGGGATGTGATCTAGTTTTTATGACTGGATAATTGTTTTGGAAATTGCGATGAGAAAAAAGCGATTCATATTTGAGATCAGTGATTCATGTTACTATTATTTTGGTATCAGGAGGAGTAGAGTGTAGCTTCAAAGGCACACCACGTTTGGAGCTTATGAAAAATGAGATTGAAAATAATTCATTTTCATACTCTAGAATTGGTCCTAAAAATCTTTGGCCAAGCGTATCAAACTATGTCCTTCAGATTTCATCATCGAATGATCCTCAACTGGCTGTGGCACTCATGTACTTCTTTGATTCTGGTGGTGGGTCATACCCAGAGATTATATCAAGTGCCCAGGCAGAATGGTTTCATTGCAAATCTCAACAGATAAACCCTGATGCAAGGTAGAGGAAGAAACACTACTCTGTACTTTTCTGTTTTTGAAATGAGCGAAAGAATGTGTTAAGGGTGTTTGAGTCTGGTTTTTTATATCTTTCTATTCTTTGCCAACAGAAGGAGAAAAATAATTTTTAATCATATTTCTTTCCTTTGTTTGCTTGAGAAGAAAAGGAAAGCCTACTTAAGCAGTGGACTAGTCAAATAGTTGTAAGAGGCTCACAATTGAGCTTTTCTTTAGCATGATTTGATGTGAAACCAAATATTACATCAATTAATAGGGTGCCAGAGATAATATTTTGGCATATACCAAGTAAAGCCTACAAGAAGGTGGCTCCAAGGTTTAGTGTACACAAGCATTGTGTGGGCTCAATATTCAGGGAGACTGTTGCTGCTCAAGAAGCTGAAATGGGCATCATGAAAATTCTCAAGGAAAGGCCTTCTGTCAAGGTAAGGATAGATTTTCCTTTCCTATCTTTGTTTATATAAGTACAACTTATTGTCAAATTTGATACTGAAAAATGATTGAGATGGATGAATTTGGAAAATAGTAGATGAGCAAATGAAGTTGGACCTTCTTTTTTTTTTGAATGTCCTAATCTATTACAATAATTTATCCTAACCTAAGAGGAGGGGTCCAGGTGGGAGAAGGGAACTTACTGTCTTCAATCTTCATTGCGCATTGCTGCCTTCTTAACCTGTCTTCATAAGTATAACTTACTGTCAACAAGATTTGTATATCAATAGAAGTGAGTCATCTCAGTGGACCAAGTGGCTATCGGTATGAATTTGGAGCTTTGAATTGGATTTACAAGGATGAGGGAATGTATGTAAAGAATGTTACAGAATAATCAAACACGAAAAATAATGCCTACATATATTCTTCATTGATTGTGATTTGTGATTTTAGGGTTCTTGAGATATGGATCCTACTGAGTTGTTATATTTTGCATGGTGGCAGGCAGTATTCGTAGGTCATAACCATGGGTTGGATTGGTGCTGCCCAGACAAAAAACTGTGGCTATGCTTTGCTCGGCATACTGGTTATGGTGGATATGGAAACTGGCCTAGAGGAGCTAGAATTTTGGAGATCACTCATAATCCCTTCTCACTCAAGTCATGGATTAGAATGGAAGATGGCCATACACACAGTGAAGTTCTCTTGAGCTCTTGATTTTTCTTTTTCTTCTCTTTTTTTCAGTTTATTTTCTTTTATACACACAGCTCAGTTCATTGGAAGTGAAATGAACTGTTTATTTTAAAGAAGAAGAAAAAGTGTATAGCAATGCTGTATGACAAGAAATAGACTGAACCATGTTTAATTTAGCAAATGACTTTTACTAATCTATTCCTTTTGTATTTATTCCATATAAACTGATTCAATCGTGCCTCAAATTTGAGAAGATGAACTCGGTTCGTAAACTAAGCATAAACCAGGTATTCTTTTCAGGATATTAAGGTTTTCATGGATATACAAGTTTTTCGATATTATTTAAATTTTTTAAAAATAATTTATTTAAATGTATCTTATGTAAATCTGAAGAAGAAAAAGGCGGCTAATATTGTCGAATTGTTGCTAAGTGTGTATTTACTCTGGCATCACTTCTTTTTTTGTTACAGCAATATTAGTAGCAAAAAAATAAAAAAGATGGCACAATTATTTTCAGGGAGAGGTAGAGGTAGTATTTTCACCCTCACCATCATATAATAATAATAGATTCCAAATAGAACCTAATTCCTTTATTTATTATGCATAGTCTGATTGCAGCTCGTGCTAGGGGAGTTACAGGCAACCCTTATTGGTGATACACGTCTAAACCTTATTACAAACTGCTACAACCTGATCTGATGATAACTTAAAAGCAAATTAATCATCAGTGGGACTCCAAAAACTAATGGGGTACTTGGCTTGTTTATTTGTAAGAAATATACCCCAGTGCTTTTGAATTTCCTGGCTCTTCTTGTTCTCATCAAACAGGTTGTAGATATAAGTTTCTATAGGCTTTCTAGGCCTTTTGGGTGTGCCATCCTTCTTCACATGCTTTATCAAATTATTGTTAAAAGCCCCGGCATTGTCCTTACTGGCTCCCTTCCCTCCGGCCGTAGGCCATCCAGTCTCGGACACCACCACTTCCAACGAGGCGCCACCAGCCTTCTCCAGCGCCGAATACATAGTATCAACAAGTGCATCGAATACATTAGCGTATCCGAGTTGACCATCCTTTACCAACACGGTGGGAGACCTAAAAACAGCATATTCTAGGCGAATGTTACGATTTTTGCTGCCTGGTAACGAACTGAAATCAGGAATATCACCTTTGTTATGCGCGTAGCTAGAGTAAGGATGGAGGTTTACTAGTAATGGTGCATGGGTTTTTACTAAGAAATCGATAACAGGGTCAATAAATGATCGAATTTCAGGCTTAAATGCTCCTTTTGAAGGTGGGAACGATTCTCCTAGAAGCTCGGTGTCGATGGCAGTGGTGACTCTGATTTGTTTCTGAAGCCCAGCTGCTGAAACGGCGTTGTACACGTTTTTCAAGGCCTGGAGGAGGAATTGTGTGTATTTGGAGGTCTCAACGTCTTGTGGACTTATCCCGTTTCCTACCACAACGTACCTGAATTTGATGTCGGGTATGTTTTTGACATTGTTTTGGACCCATGTATTGGCGTTGTCTTGGTTGGAAGCAAGTGACTGAAGGTCAGTGTTTGGGACACCAAGAGTGAGTTCAATGCCAGTGCCTTTAAGGGCTCGGAAAGCAGCTTCGCTTGGTCCATAAAGTCGGATTCTTTGGACCCGTGTTTGTTTTAAGAGATCCACAACTTCTTGTTCGGGTGGTAAATTGTCAGCCATTGTTCCATAAGTCACTCCTACTTGCGCACCTGCATTATATATATATATAGTAGCAGGATTAACTAACTAAGATGAAAATTAATGCATGCATGTTAGGAACTTAAAAGTTGTTTTATACTTTAAAAACATCATAATTGTATCTTTAATTATGAAACGAATAAAAAAAAGAAGGTAATTCTGATTCTGAAGCAAAGAAAATTTATATTTAAAATTTATAAAATTTACAAATGAGATTGTTTTTGCAAAAACAAGTGATCAGTACTGATTCTGTAGGCAAGGAGAGAGACCTGTAGTGTGCAGGACAGCAAACAGTGAGCAAAGCAATAATAGCAATGCAGGCATTATGGAAGGCATATTTCTAGAGAAACAAAACTTAGCCATGCAACAAAATATCTAATTAGTTGACACAGTTTTTGAGAGATGGCACTTCAAATGATATATCGGAAATAAACCTCCCTTTTATAGAGAGAAAAGGTGGGTCGGGTCGGGTTCACTTGCAGGTTTCGAAACAGTCTACGGAAATTCTGGGAACTTGTTTGTACTAGGCATGCATATGTGTAAGGTATCATATTTTACATACGTGCGGGATTGTTTCTACTACGTGGCAAGCTTTAGTTATTAATAGGAGTACAAATCTTTTTCCAATAATCTCCCCCGCCGTATGTGGCGAAGATTTTATCACACCGGACTTGAAACTAGTCACGGAATGGGTGTGTCATGACTTGGGTTTTAACTAAATTTAGGGAAAATTGTCACGAAATATATGTCATAAAATGGGAGAGTGAAATTTATGAAGATAGATGTCATGCATTTCTATCTATTTTTTGTTTGTCAATATGTATGAGAATTTCAAATCAAATTATATGCATGATAATTGCAGTAGAAATAGGACAATAGATGAGACCGAAGATAGACAAATGATTTGAAATGCTAAGTGCGTCTTCTATCTTTTAATCCGACTGTCACATTGTCAATTTTACTTGCTCAAATCCACACCAACACTAAGTTCAATTATCATCTTGAATGGCTTAAAAGTTTAACAAAATTACAGTGTTTTGAATTTATAATATTATTATATATTAGCCCATTTAAATCATGTTTACAAGTCAAGTTGCACTTAAATGAGTAAAATTCATTATCACTTATAATATTTTGCATTAGCAAATAAGAGGAGTGTGACACCTTATTGAAAAACATTTAAGCATAGATAAAAATGCTCTAATTCAAATGGATGCCACAATCCTATCGTTACTTATGTGTAATTTTATTATATAATTTATTAACAAACATATATGTATGGATAAAAATGCTCTTATTCAAAATGGATGTCGCAATCCTATTGTTACTTGTGTATAATTTTATTATATAATTTAGTGCATACAATGTATTCTCTTATTTATATTCCAGTATCATTTTAAAAAGGAACTTATAATTAATAATGCGCTTCATTTTATATAATGGACAAGCTTGACATTAAATATTTATAATAATAAGAAAAAGAACATAATAATGTATACACAAAATTGTCTTAGTGTTCAACTATATTGCAGGAAAAAAAATCATGCACCTCATGTCGGTTAACAAACATAATTAAAAACTAAAAAGGATTAATATAATAAGTTGACGACCCATTAGCTTAGACTCTTAGTCATGATATTGCTTTGTTCACTTTATTTAATGTTTAAAGATAATATATACTATTTTCATTTCAAATTATAAAATTAATATTAATTTTTAAAAATTTAATTTTAAATATTTTTAAACTTAAAATTGACATGAATTCATTTAGTTTATGTCAATTATAATTATAAACTATATAAAAATACTACTAATTATAAGATTTTATTATTTTAAAAACTTAAATGTATCATGTCAATTTTAAATTTGAAAATATTTTAAATTGATTTTTAGAAAGTAAATAGTGATCTTATAATTCAAGACGGAAGACGGAAGGAGTACTTAATATTAAGTCAATAATACTGTGGACACAAATTATACACAAAAAGTTATACACAGACAATATAAAAAAGAGATATAAAATAAAATTGAGACCGACCATTAGATATTTTATATATTTCTATTGATAAATAATAATAATACTATGTGCACAAATTGTACACAAAAAATTGTACACCAAGAATAGGATCCATATATTGATTATAAATAAAAATGTATAAAATATCTAATCGTAGGTTACACTTTCTATTTTCTCTCATTTTTATACCGTTTGTGCACACTTTTTATGTATAGTTTGTATTTTTAGCATTACTCTTTTATTGATAAGTAATACATGAGTCATATATTTTTTTGCACAAATTTTTGTGTACAATTTGAACGCATAGTATTATTTTTTTTTTTTAATAAACTGATACTACATAAAAAGGAAAATATATTTCGTTTCCCCTTTTTGGCAGGAGAAAAATATAATCGAAAAAGGACAGAAATGTTTTCAGAATTTGGTAGTAATAATGTTCAAAATGTGCCCTGTTTGTTTCGGTCTGAATAAGGCTGAATGGCTCTGAATCTAAACGATTCAGCTATTCAGACTGTTTGATTATCATTTTTTAAGATCTGAATGGTTCAATTTCAACTGACCGAATAAGCCAATATTTTCGAGCTGAATAGGTAAGCTAGTCGTCTGAATGAATTTATTTTTACGGATGTTGTTCCACAACTCAAAAAACCAACAAGATCATGATTGAGGAACACGATTAAAGACGAGAAGATAAGCTCCAACCTTGATGTTGCAGATAAGAAGAAGATCGAGGATGCAATTGAACATGCTATTCAGTGGATTGATGGGAATCAACTCCTCGAGGCTGATGAATTCGAAGACAAGATGAAGGAGCAGAAGGGTATATGCAACCCCATCATCGCCAAGATATACCAGGAAGGAGCCGGTGGCGGCATGGGCAGAGCAATGGATGAAGATGGTCCTTCTGTTGGCGGTGGAAGTGATTCCGGTGCCGGACCAAAGATTGAAGAAGTTGATTAATTTAATTTAGGATTTCCTTTTGTTTGTGAATTTGGGATGTTATATAATCTATCATCTGTTTGGCAGATAAAATATAGGGCTAATAACAAAATTGTCCCCCCAAGTTTGGACGAAAATCAATTTGATACTCAAAGTTTGGGAATATGCAATCAATACCTCTAAGTATTTTAAAACAACAAAAGTGTTCCTTTTGGCCGGAAAATCCAATTTTTTGCCGGAAATTTACACGGGTCAGTCGAGAGGAGAGAGAAAATAATAAATAATAAATTTTTTTCTTTTATCAAATTTTTCTCTCCTCCTCCCCTTTCTCTCTCCTCTTTCCTTCTACTTTTCTCTCTCCTCTCCCCTCCCTATTTCTTCCGTCTTCTCTCTTTCTCTCTCCTCTTCTCCTCTTTTTTTTCTCTCTCCTCTTTCTCTCACCTCTTGGTTGGTCTCTCTTACTCCATTTTACTTAATTAATTGCTATTTTAATTTTTTAATTATATATTTGTATAAAATCATAATACATGTATGCATACATTTAAAATATATAATACATAAAAAAATATCAATAGTAAAAAAACAAAATTAAAAACAAGATCAAAACTTACTTAAAAAAAATTAATTACAAAATCAAAAAATTAAATAGATTCTTTTTCTTTTTTTCTTTATCAAATAGAACAAATTTGATAAAATTTTTCCAAAACGGAGTTGATAAAGAAAAAGGAAAAAAATAAGAAAAAAAATTAAAATTTTTAATTTAATTAAACGGAATCTAATTTTTTAAATTAATTAAACGGAATCTAATTTTTTAATTTAATTAAACGGAATTAAAATAAGAAAAAATTTTAATTTAAAAAATTAGATTCCGTTTAATTAAATTAAAATTTTTAATTTTTTTCTTATTTTTTTTCTTTTTCTTTATCAACTCCGTTTTGGAAAAATTTTATCAAATTTGTTCTATTTGATAAAGAAAAAAAGAAAAAGAATCTATTTAATTTTTTGATTTTGTAATTAATTTTTTTAAGTAAGTTTTGATCTTGTTTTTAATTTTATTTTCTTACTATTGATATTTTTTTATGTATTATATATTTTAAATGTATGCATACATGTATTATGATTTTATACAAATATATAATTAAAAAATTAAAATAGCAATTAATTAAGTAAAATGGAGTAAGAGAGAGACCAACAAAGAGGTGAGAGAAACAGGAGAGAGAAAAAAAAGGAGGAGAAGAGGAGAGAGAAAGAGAGAAAACGGAAGAAATAGGGTGGGGAGAGGAGAGAGAAAAGTAGATGGAAAGAGGAGAGAGAAATTTGATAAAAGAAAAAATTTATTATTTATTATTTTCTCTCTCCTCTCGCCTGACCCGTGTAAATTTCCGGCAAAAAATTGGATTTTTCGGTCAAAAGGGACACTTTTGTTGTTTTAAAATACTTAGAGGTATTGATTGCATATTCCCAAACTTTGAGTATCAAATTGATTTTCATCCAAACTTGGGGAGACAATTTTGTCATTAGCCCTAAAATATATGCTTGTTTGGGATTTTGATACGAAGATTACCTGTTTTGATTTTTGTTAGTTGTAAATATTAACTATTATATTAATTATAATTAATATTAAATAAATTTATAATAATTTTTAATTTTTAATAAAATTCTGTTATCAAATATTTTAGTCATGTCAATTATTAAATAATTTATTTAAATTCAAATTCAATTTATTTAAATTCAGATTCCATTCAATTTTTATCCCGTACTCCATCTCAAGAATACGGCAAATTCCCATTCTAACTGGTGTCCAAAGTCGAGAAAAAAGTAAAAACTTTTCGAGTTCTTCTTCTTCTTCCTCAATCTCAAATTAGTATTTGATGATATAACAATTATCGTTAGCTCAATCATCAGTTCGTTATGTCGTTAGCAATCTCTCAGCTTTCGTGCTTCTCTTCAATCCACCTCCACCGGCGACTACATATTAACACCGGATCATACCCATGCCCAAAGGTACTACTCATATTTCTGCTACTTACGAAGCCCTAATCACTGTTCGGTTTACCCATAGATTGTTAGTAAACTAATAAAGACGGTTCAAAAATATTATTACAAAACTTTAATCATGCATTATTATCAGACGTGGTTTTGGTGATGAGATTGGGATTGAATTGGATTTTATTTTGTGTAAAGTGAAACCCTAGTGCTGAACTAAATCATGTGTTTATAAAATCAGGGTGGAGTTAATTGATATTACAATTCTTTATTATGCTAGATTAATGCTGCGTTGTAATTTTCTGGTTTTCAGAATTTCATTGATGCCTAATTTTACTTGTTCTCAATTGCTGTAACAGGGTTGAGTTAATTTTGTGTATATATTTCTGCATATATGTTTGTAAGTGTGTAAAAAATGGCATGTGGTGACACATGTTACATAACAATTATGTTGAGAAATTGCTGATATAGTGGTATAGATAATTGGAACTAAACAGGTTTGAAACATTATTTCTGAAGATGAAAGTGAGAGATTATACTTGGAAAACTTAATAGGTTAAACTGCTAGCAATGGCATCAGACTTTATTCTGATTCAGTTTTACTTCCTCAGTTCAAAATTAGAGTTACATGTTTGACTTTTTGAGATCAACTTGCGAAAATATAAAATTTAAAATCGATGCGAAATTATTTAATTTTAGTATAAACGAACATAATTATGTATACTTGCAAAACTTAAATCAAATCATATCAATTTTAAATTTTAAGATTTTGTAAATTGTCTTCAATAAATCAAAATGTATCTCTAATTTAGGAACTGGAGGTAGTACATTACCTTATATACTTATTGACGATTGGGAATAATTTGAATTTAAGACACTACAAAAAAGATTCATATGTGAATTCTATACATAAGCACGCTTACTTCTGCGTGAGCATGCAAAAATAAATCTGCTAACACAAATGGGTCTAAAGTTTAAGTAAAACTTTTTAGGCACTTGGGAGTTGATCCAGAATACCTTCCTTTCATTTGGAGGTGATGTTAACTACTGTAAAGTTATATTCCCTAGGTATTGGTTGTTAGAAGCCAAGATGCACGTCGTACAGAGTTACCTGGTTCTGAAAGTAAGGTCATCCCAAGTTATACAGAAGATGCAGTTACATCACATAATGACATATCAGAGAAGACATATTCCGATAAAGAAGACCATGTTAATGGAAAAGTGATGAGCAAGACGATAGATCATGTTGTCACTGGAGAAAAAAGGGCGGCAAAGATCCATGATTTTTGTTTTGGAATTCCGTTTGGTGAGTTTTTCTTTTCGTTTTCAAAATGATGAACTCCAAGTGCTTCACCACTTAAAATGAAAAAAATAAATAAAAAGGATATATAAATTAAAAAGAAGAAGAAACGTTTCATGTTTACATTCTAACAAAATAATTAAGGGTGTTTTAAGTCGTTTTACGAGTATGTGAATTACAACACATTAGATGCTCAGATTGTATCAATCTTATCTTATCTTATTTTTGGTCTCCTACTTTGGACTCAAAAATTCTGAAAATTTATATGTAACTAATTCTCTATCTTACCTATTCATTATGTTTGTTTGAGAAGGAAACTTCGATATTTCGAGTGTCACTCAATAAAAGGTATGTCTACTCACAAACATTGATTCATCCCCTTCAAAATTGGAAACTGGCCATTAACAGTAAGAAAAGAGGTATCCCAATAGCTTTGTTCAACTGATCATATTGACCAATGAACGTGAATTAGTCCACTTGCTATCAAATTAATCAGATTGAGACTTTCGAAATCACTTTGTAAGAGGAGATTGTTGACAGTTTACTAGATCTCTTACGCAAGAAACAGCAATTAGAAACGATTGTAACCTGTAACTGGAGTTATCAATCATCGCATAAGTATCCAAACAAGCTGAACAAGCAAAGAAGGCAACCTTCAACGGACATTTGGAGTGTCTAATATGTTTCCAAAACGCAAATATTCTTTTCTCTCTTTAGAATCAAAACCCAAACAGCTATGATTAGATGAGGCTCAAAGAGGGGGCACTCAAAATAAGTTATAGGCAAAGCATCATAACCTAAGACCCTTCCACCTGTGGTGCTTTGGAAGCATCTGCGTATAGGAAGATTCAAGTTAAATTTTGGTGAAACTCTTTTAGGAAACCACACGAGTTGTTACTGGGCTTATTTTTTGACTACATAAGGGCATTACTTTCTCCTTTAGGATCAGCTGGTTTCAGTTTTGTTCTTTACAGTTGAACCTAGCTCTACTCTAAGTTACAGGGCTCGGATGGAGTGTTCAGTTAAACACGGGTACTTTGAAGAGTTAGACACAGGTACTCCTCAATTATGCTATTTATTTTTTTTTACACTAAAATCAACACTCATAATACCCTTGTCCAAGAAGTGTTGAGTGTTGGACACGGGTAATTCAAGACAAAGTGAAGAGTCCATGTAACATAGACCCTATTGAACTCCCTTAAGAAGGCACTGGCATGTTACTTTGCCTTTGAATGAGGGGACTTTGAGGACGTTACTTGCTTGGTGAGAGTCCCTGGGTCCTTCACAATAGATCTTCTAAGGCTAAGCCTGAGGTTATGGATCCATTCATATCCTTAGAGGTGGAGACAAGAAAGTTCCCAAGAACCTGAATGTATGAGTACACACTACTTTCCCTAGAATGGAGTGGATACAATGCTGGAAAATTGAGGATAGATGATAATCATCCACAAGCAACAATATTTTCTTTGGCTTTAGTTTTCTTTTTAATTGGATTTGGGTGGTCGTGACGTTGTGTGCAATGGTTTCGCTTGGACCTTCTGTTATTCACTTCCTATTCAAATTATGGAATTCTCTTTCTTTACGATCTTTGTGCCTATTTATTTTTGAATATTATTTCCTTTTTCTAATAAGAAAGTTATCTAGTAGCCTTTTTGATGGGGACCAAAGAGTAAAAGGAGCTGAAAATTCTGTTTATAATCGAAAGAGACTATTCTGTAATTATATTATTATTCGATGTTTTAATTTAATAATTGGAATTTAGGATATTATATATTAGGTTAGGGTATTTTATTCATTTAGTATTTTGTTATTCCAAAAATAAAATTTGGGGTTCTATTCTCTTTAAATAGCGACGTAATCCACATAAGTTCTTTACATTATTAGACTATTGATTATTAAAAATTGAGTGCAGACAAAAGTGATTTCTGTGGAGTGACCTCAAAACACTCTGTACGGTGGCCGATTTCGATGAGGAAATAGGCAAAATTCTATCTTTTCGTTGTTTTACATAATTTCTCCTTCACCCCCTCTCTCTGTTTCCCTTCCCTTTTTTATAGCATTTAGTTCTGTTGGATTACTGAATCTACTATGATGACTAAAATGAGGGTGAAACCAGTGTACACACGATAAGACAGACAGAGCAATATCAAAAGAGCACCTAGATCTATAGGAAGCACCGGAAAATGGGAGAATTTTCATTTTAAAATAGTGTAGTCTTTGATTTCTAGGACTTTAATTATTGAATGTTGCTATTCAGCAAGTGTGTAATGGCAACAATTGTTAGTAGTACATAATATAATAGGCATTGATAGCATTGTTGGACTTTTCACTATGAGAAGCAGAGGTTTGATGTTATGTTGTTTGTCATCCTCTGCTCAAGTTGAGTCTGCAGGCATAAGTAAACTATTCTGTTTCAACTTTTAAGTTTGAACAGTGGAGTTACTATTATTATTGACTAATGGATCTGTATCATTGATTGTTTCTAAAGACGACATCACATGTTAAATAGTGTGATGATACTGATGTTATGTAGATATGCTATACATTTAACATGTCAATAAACCTTTGTACTCTTCTGCCTATTTTTTTTAAATAAAAATAATTTTTTTTAAGTTAGACTTTGAAAGGGTAGAAACTTTACTTTACTTCCTTATACAATTTTAATGATTAAATATTATCACTTATTTGTTGCATCTTATGCTAGGTGGCTTTGTCTTAAGTGGGGGGCTTGTTGGTTTTATTTTTTCAAGGAACTCTTCTACTTTAGGCACTGCCATGCTCTTTGGAGGTGCTTTATTGGCCCTCAGCACTTTCAGCTTAAAGTTCTGGAGACAGGGAAAATCGAGCTTCCCTTTTATAGTAGGACAAGCAGGTAATAATTTAAAAAGGTCATGATGTTGAAAAATTCTTTCTTATATTCTATGCTGTTGAATATGTGCTCATTTTTTAATTTCTTCAAGTGAAGCATTTTTTTCTTTCTATGCCTCATTTCATGATTTCATATTAGTTGTGTGGGAAAAATATATTTAGAAACTTGGATAATAGAAAAAGTAGGTGTTAGAGGATCATGTGTGGATACAATATGAGGATTAAAAAGGTTAGGAGAAAACAAGATGATTCACCGCTGCTCTGGATTAGTAAGGCCTGCTTACCAATGGCAGATAACAGTTGTATAAAACCAACCACAAAGTCTTAAAATTTTACTATGTCAAGTTTGGGATCTTGTAGACATATCTACAATCTTACAAGGCAACCCATAATTCTACTTGTACTAATATTTAGAAATTAGAAGCCAAAATGACCTATCTTCACTTATTTTTGGGATATCAAAATCAGCAAATATTCATGATTCTCATAACATAATTAAGAATATCTAGACCAAAAAATGCATCAAATCATCAAGAATTATAAGCATTATTATGAAAAATTTCGAGCATGAGCATCTTTAATCTAGTGGGTAGAACTAGATACTTCTTCCACATGTGATCGCCATGATGGATCATGTCCTGATCATTTTGTGGCTGATAGAGAGGTATTTAGATTCCCATGGAGGTAGATATATTGAGATTCTCCCAACACTATAAGTCACTGTTGACGGGACTAATGCTTCTAGTCACTCACCTCCTTCTCATTCTACTAATTGAAGAATGAGTCCATTATCTTCTCTTTGATTCAAACTAGTTAAGGTACGGAGAGGAACGTATTTACGCTTGCCAAACTCCTGTCCACCAGCTGATACTCTGAACATGCTAGTGAGATGGAATCTTACTGCTAAGCTCTGTGTCTTGGGTCCATTATCTTCATAAAGATGAACAAAATAAATGGTTGAAAATAAAGTATCCTTTCCCAAGGATAAATGACTTGTATAAGTTTTCTAGTGGTGAACAAATACAAACCCATACAAAAATGCTTATTAAGCAGACCCTTATTGCTTAATGTAACTTCTTTTCCTCCTTATTGTTATGTCTATAAATTCTTCAACTACTGTTACTGAAGTTGTCTATATTTTTGGAATGTTTTATGCTTGGTTGCCGTACTTTGGTTTTCTGAACTTTGTTTTCTGTTTCCAAGAGTTGATCTGTTTAAACTATACTTGTTTCTCAGGGACTTCTGTGATTTTAATGAGATCAGTGTAGTCTCGTTGAAATTGTAATTATAAACAAGAGGCAGCTATATAGCCGTCAATTAAATATATAGTCGTATGAGTCTGCTTTACCCAAACTCCATGTCACTTTCTTTCCCTTCAAATTTTGTTTCTCTTTTAAATATGATACAAATTGATACTCTCATTCTGTCAATGAGCTTCATCAAGAAATAACAACCTTTGTAATGTTGAATAAACTCTATGACTCAAGTTCTTGCGCTATTTATGAGTGAAATAAATTTGTCAGAAGATAAACTTTCTGTTTTTAGTTTTGCTTTGGTCACTCACTATGAGTAATCTCTTTCACTGTTTTGCATGCCTACTTCGAACCTTGCAGTACTCTCTGCAGTGCTTCTTTGGAAGAACTTCCAGTCCTATTCAATGGTAGTAATTACATCACAAACTGATTTTCTCACTCATTCACTGGCTATGTTCTTGGCTTTAAATGGAGAATTTATTTGTTTATATATGCAGATGAAGAAAGTATTTCCAACAGGCTTCTACATTGTCATTAGGTACTGAAATATCTAGTGGATATACTACTGCTAATGAAAATCCTTTTTGCGTTTTTAACTCGAGGTATCTTGTAAACTTATTTATTTTTCTGCTATTCTTTATGACAGTGCCGCGATGCTGTGCTTCTATACTTATGTGGTGATGTCTGGAGGAAACCCTCCACCAAAGAAGTTGAAGTCACCTGATGCTGTCCCATCATAATTAGGAATTAATCTAGGCCTGATTGCATTTTGAGCTATAGGGTTTTCTTTTCTTGCCACTATTTATTACATGAGGTGGGTTATAAGTTATAATGCTACGTTTGGATTGGAAGAATGAGGGTGGGAATGGAATGACTCATTCCTATGGAATGAAAAAAATTGTGTTTAGTTGTTTTATTGGAATGGAATGAATCATTCTCATTACTTCCAAATTTATGAATTTTATTCTTTGAGAAAAGGTATGGAATGACTCATTCCAGCCGAAATGGAATAAATTATTTATACTATGTTTGGTTCTCATTCCTTGGCATGCATAGAATGGAATGACTTAAGGAATGGAATGGTTTAAGGAATGGAATGGGAATGAGAATGGAATGGTCATTCTCATTTTTATGTTTGGTTTGTTTATTCATTCCGTCAGGAATAGAATCACCATTCTATTTTAGGTGTTTGGTTTACATGAATTACATTATGAATGGAATGAGAAATGATTTTTTTTCGTTTTTTATATACTACTAACTTATAAAAAAATAGATTAAATAGAACTAAAAGAATATCTTCACTGGAATTTTAATAATAATAAGTTGTTTACTATTAATAAGTTGGTTACCAATAATAAGCTGTTTAAATAATAAGTTGTTTACCAATAAGTTATTTAAATAATAAGTTATTTACCAATAAGCTGTTTAAATAATAAGTTATTTACCAATAAGCTATTTACCAATAATAAGCTGTTTAAATAATAAGTTGTTTACCAATAATAAGCTATTTACCAATAAGTTGTTTAAATAATAAGTTGTTTACTATTAATAAGTTGTTTACTAATAATAAGTTATTTACTAATAAGTTGTTTAAATAATAAGTTGTTTACCAATAAGCTGCTTAAATAATAAGTTGTTTACTATTAATAAGCTGTTTAAATAATAAGTTGTTTACCAATAAGCTGTTTAAATAATAAGTTATTTACCAATAAGCTGTTTAAATAATAAGTTGTTTATCAATAAGCTGTTTAAATAAGTTATTTACCAATAAGCTATTTAAATAAGTTATTTTTTTTTACCAATAATAAGCTTTTTAAATAAGTTGTTTACCAATAAGCTGTTTGAATAATAACTTAACTTATATTTTAACTTATAAGTCATTTTAAAATAAGTCATTCCCGAACAGGGTCAAAGTTGGGCAAAAAATAAATGAAGCGGAAGGGAATGAAATAAACCCACCTATTTAGAAAGGAATGAAAAATAATATTTTAGATAGGGATGGGATAACTAAAGGAATGGAATACTCATTCCAACTGACTAACCAAACATGTTTTTAGTCATTCCATTCCCAGCTCATTCTATTCCATTCCCATCAACCAAACACAACATTAACTCTCCATTCTATTCCCTCCTCTATTCCATTCCTTCACTCATTCCATTCTTTCGATCCAAAAGTAACATAAGTTATAACTACAGGATCCTTCCTATTTTAGTGGAGTGAAGTTTCTGAACTTCGCGAGTAGTGAGGAACTTTATTGTGGTAAAACTGGTACTCATGATTTTATATTTAAGCTGAAGTTAGCATTACATTGAGGAACTTACTTGAGTTGGAAGACAGTTGTGAAGTGCTGATAAAGTTTGTTTTGATTTATTAGAACATAGATTGAGAAGTTTAGCTTCTAATTTTTAGGGTCGTTTGTATTTGGAACAAAAAAATAAATAAATAAAGTATTTGTATATCATTTATTGACAATACTAAATTCAAATGGATAGGTTCTCAAGATTGAATCAATGTATAGATTTCATCAACTTATCCATTTTGTCGACGTGTTTATTTCATCGTTCATATTGAAACATGAATTTCCATTCGGTTGTACAATACTCAACAATGTTTTTCATCAGTTAAACAGTAATACTTGAGAAATAAGAAAATGCACAAATAAAATAAAGTCAGAAGTTGATGATCTCTCGTAGTGCTGACGGGCAGAGGGGCTACGTCCAGCTGTCGTCACTACTCACAAAACATTATGTATCTTGAAAAAATGTGTTGTAAAATATATACTCCCTCCGTCCCAAATTAATTATTTTTCTAGGACTTTTTTAAGTCAAATTGACTATTTTTAAAATTAATAATTAAGCATATATAAATATATTTCTAAAATTATAAAAATTGAAATTAGTAATAAATTGTATATACTTTCTTTTGGTTATAATATCTTCACCTATATGTTAGCAAAAATAGTAAAAAAATTAGTTTTAAAAATAATCAATTTGACTTTAAAAAGTCCTAGAAATGCAATTAATTTGGGACGGAGTGATATATAATAAAATAAAAGATCATGACGTTTGCATTATATACATGGATGAAACTGTATATAGTAGTAGTTTCAAGGGGCCGGGTTATAGTAGGTACGTCAAATTTATTTGGGGAAAAGTCCATTGTTTCGTCTCAAACCCTAAAATGGAAAATGCAATATTAGGAGGTATCAAGAAATGATTTATAGGCCCATAGAATCAGATGAATTAGTATTGAGACACACATGCTCTAATTCTATTCATTTTAGTTTTGTCATTAACGGACTAGATTGCTCTATTCTCAATTGGGACTGACTCACTCCAACCAACTTTTTCCCCCCAGTCCTGTCATTTCTCTTCTAATTTACCCTAAAAATGCCGATTCGATAATGCAAGTGGTACATTGATTAGATGCCCTAGAATTGGACACCCCTGCCTAGTTGTTCTACTTTAGGGACATATTCTTATCGTGTTGTCCACTAACTTCGTTACACTACCTTTCTCTGTGCCAATAGCTAGCTAAATGATTGAACCCTAAATATGGAATTTTATGATGACTGTTTTAAAAGCTAATAAACTGATATTTGTCATGTGACGATATTTCAAATAATAGTTAAGAATCAAACACAATTCTTGTTTAAACATACATGTGTGTGTGTATATATATATATATATGTTTAGAGAGAGAGAGAGAGAGAGAAACACTCCATATGTATAACTTTCATCGATCTCATAACAAAACAACCTGATCGAAACTATTACTCTTCTTTTCTTCTCATAACATTGGAAAATCAAATGTAAACTTGTATCCTTCACAATTGTACGTAGTGCAATAGTAGTGGTTTGAATTTCATGACAGAGTATTTTAAATTCTATATATCTTGTGTGAAACATGCATGCATTATTACTTTAATTTACAACCTTATATATTTTTATGTTTAGATACAATAATTAATATCGACATTAGTCTTATGAACCTAACAGCTTATCGGTGCCAATATTTGGGGTGAACATGGATCTTAATTATTTTTTGTGGGCGTTGATCAATGTGCGAAGATAGTGACTTATCATCATCAAACCCTAGCTAGCTTGGACAAATGATGATGCACTATATATATATATGTGTGTGTGTGTGTGTGTATGTAGTGTCAAAAGTTTAGAGATGGAGACTGATGGTCGTTGTATCAAGCGTGCCCGTGCCCTTTAAAAGCCATTTTCTTGGGATATCGAACATGCATTAATTAATATTCAGCTTAAAATTAAGTGTTGTACGTGGGTGTCTTTTTCTTACTGCAGCTTCATCTAGTTACTTTCATGAAAATGACTCTCATAAAGAGAGAGGGAGAGGGAGAGAGAGTCCAATATAAATTGAAAAATACTTCTTTGGTTTCTCAAAAGTAACCATTTGCCAATTTTTTTCCAAAAAAGAGTCTAATTAGTTTTACTGTTAATATAAATAAAAAATTTCTCAGGCTAATTTACGATCACAATTATTATCAACTACTAGGCTGTGTCTAAGTTTTAAATGAAAAGAAATTAACGGAGAGAAGAAAAAAGAAAGGGAGATCGAGAAGGGAACAGAAATAAGCCTAATTTTCTCACCCTTTCTCTCCTATAAAAAAAGCTCCCCAAGTTTTCTTTTTCTCTCCCTTACTCTCTTTTTTAATCCAAGACAGTGAGTGCATTGGGTTACCTTTGGAAGAGGGAAAAGTACAACATTGTATTTAACAATATTATGGATGTTCGAATTTATTTATTTGTTTTATTTTTTTGAAGTATTGATGATTAGATTTATGTGCATCAAAATAGTTTTTCTCTTCTCTTTATACTCCCTGGATTTAGTTTAAAGATAATTTTATGTTCTAAATGTACTTTTGATATTAGTGAAGACTTTTGTAGCAGATTTATAATATTAGATATTGTGGGCCCAAGTGCATATTAGGGTTCACATGATCTAATTGAATTAAATGTACAAATTAGGGTTTACAAAAAACCTAATTAAATGTACAAATTAGGGTTTATGTGACCTAATTAAATGTACTAGACCCGGGGAAATCTCCACGTGTTCCAAGGCAGAAGACTCGTGGATGCGACCCATTTTGGGAATTGATTGAGCGATTGGATTGGTGGCTAGAAGAACAGGGTAATTTGGGCATTACTTTGATGATTAAAGGGCATTTCTGGAATTTCTCCTTTAAAACATAATTAAAGGGTATTTCGGGAATTTCCCTTAAAACATGTGCCTGACATGTGACTATTTCCCAGGAAAACTCTATAAATAGCCCATCTATTCTAAGAAAAGGGGATCGCTCTCAAGACATTACACTTAGACTCTTGGAAGCTCTAAACACTTGAAACTCTCTCTCTCTCAACTCGAAGACTCAAGAAGGCTCTTGGAATCCCTGCTACCCTAACCCGGTTTCCGGATTCTGAGAGTTCTGCCACGTGTCATTGGAGTAATTGTCTACCTGTTCTTCTCCCCTCTTCAATCAATCAATCAGTTCCGTATTCTTCGTGGATTTCTCTCCTCTCCAGCCAACACGAAACCCTAACCCTAGCAAGGTGTAATTTCCTTACCTACATTTATTTGGCGACTCTGCTGGGGAGGTGTAGAATTCGTGAAGGGTATGCCCACAACTCGAAGTGAAAGAATTACAGGAAGAGTTTCACCGACAACAAGCATCACTTCACCGGATCCGATTTCAAGGCAAGTAAATCCAGTGCTCCAAAGCGCGAATCTGGATTTTGATCAACCTATCTTAGAAGACGTTTCGGAAGGAAGCTCAACATCACCTCAAATGGCTGATCAACAACAAACCAGCGCTAGACAGACAAACGCAGGAAGGCAAGGTGAGGAAGTAACTGGAGCGCAGACGACTGCGAATGCTGTGCAGATAGAGATGCTCAAGGCATTACAGGAGGCACGAGAAGGCCAAGGGATGATGATGGCTATGATGTTGGAAATGCAGAGGAAGCAGGAAGAGATGGAGAATTTCCGCCAGCAGTTGATGCAAATCCCCACTTTCAGGGCTATGTTCCCAGGAAGTTCGCAGGGGGAACGAGCAGAAGTGGAAGACAACAGCAACAACAAAGAAAATCCGACTGTGCCTCCAACAACGGAGAGTCAGCCGATTCCAATCATCCACTTGGAGCTCCAAAACAGCGGTGATGTGCCACAACTCAGAGTGGAAGTGAGTCAACCTCAGCCCAACATCATCCCGACCAATCTCCCAGCATTTTCACAAGTGCAGATACCGACCATCCCTAGCCATATCCAACTAACAAGCCAACAAGCACCACCGATACAAATTATGCAGGATGCAAGTGTACACCAGCCAATTTCCTTACCATACACACCACCTATGCATCAATACATCACAGCCCCTCAAAGAGTCCATACCACGAGCCAGTATGTGACGAAGGATGATATGATCGATGTGATCAATCAATTTCGCAAGCAGACATCCCGACCTTCAGAGTTGGACTTTACTCCACCCTACCCGGCACATGTACGGAGACAACCGTACTTGGCAGGGTATATTGAGCACCCCCCGCAGTTCCCAAAGTATAACGGGGAGAAAGGGAATGCTAGGGAGCATATTGCCAGGTTCGTGGAGTCGATGTCTCCATGGTTGGGTTATGATGAGGTGAATAACCATAATCTGTTGATGAGGGAATTTAACAAGACTTTGACGGATAGTGCCTTCAGTTGGTACTACAATTTGGAGAAGGGATCAGTCCATGATTGGGATGATCTAAAATTGCAATTTTTTAAGAAATTTTTCTATGTGCAGAAACAGGTAACTATTGTAGAACTGATGCGATTCGAGCAGAGACCGAATGAGGAGCTGTCAGATTATGTGGACAGATTCAGGGCCCAAGCACAGAAGTGTGCCGAGCCAATTGAAGAGAAGAACTTGGTTAGCATATGCAACAATGGTGCTCTAGACTCCTTCAAGCCCCATCTCATTACAAAGGCCTGTGATTCATTTGCAACCCTCTCATCCTTCGCACAAGATTTGGGAGGAATCGTGACAGTGCCCATCAACCATGCGATGGTTACATGGAAGGGTAAGAGAACAGCAACTGTGGCTTTGGCTGACTCTCAGTTAAACCCACAAGGGGGTAAGAGGGAGAAGAATGAGCGAAATTTTGAACAAAGTAAAGGAAAACTTGGGGGAAAGTATACGAGGATGTCAGTTCTAGAGGCTATCACATGCAGTGAGAAGGCATTCAGGGGCCTGTACGAACAATGGGTTGAGCACGGAGTGGTGAAACCTCCAACGCCTAAATTTATGGTGACGGAAGAGATGAAAAGAAGACCAGATTTCTGTGTGTACCACCAGTACGCAGGACATTCCACTATGGACTGTTACAGTATGCGAAGGATATACCATGAGAAGCTGGCAGCCGGAGAAATCGAACTGTGAAAAGAAAAGCACCGTGTATGAAAAGTTACTTTCAAACCACAAAGGAAAAGAAACATGCAACATTATTACCCATGGTGTAGCCCAAGAGGTCGAAAAAAATCACCCAAGATGGTGGTCCACTAGAAAATGGTGGTTGAAGTACTCAAGCGTATCCCTTGCCAAGAAATTGGATGACCAAGGGAGGAAACACAAGAATTGACGAATTAAAAATCCACCCACGATGGTGGTCAAGTCCTCGTGGATTGCACTTGCCAAGAAATTGGATGACCAAATGACGAGGCATGCAACTTAAGCCCTTATGAAACCCTATACGCCAAACAATTGGCACGACGTACCAAGGGATAAGGCACAAAGTTATACTTTCAACTTTAAAAGTAATCGAGGCACCTGACTATAAGTCCTCAAAGTTATACTTTCAACTTTAAAAGTAATCGAGGCACCTGACTATAAGTCCTCAAAGTTATACTTTTAACTCTAAAAGTAATTGAGGCACCTGACTATAAGCCCTCAAACCCGAGAAAGTTACACTTTATCTCTAAAAGTGGCGAACGTTATGCTTTATCCGACAAAAGCAAAATCTATTATTATTATCTTTATGAATCTTTTTTGAAAACATTGTGCTTTTCATTAAAAGCAATATGATTATTAATAAAAATGTCAAACTTTCACTTATACTTGAATATACTTTGATTTTAAAAGTATGGATTCAAGTGTTAGTTTGCGAGAAATCGAAAAATTGCATGTTTACTCTCATTATTATGAATATTGTTGTCTTGGAGTATTAATTTGAATAACTTATGATTCAATACTAAATATTGGGTCTTAAGGAAAAAATTCAAGTTAAAGACAATCACTAATGCTAAAGAAACTCTACTATGATAAATGACATATAAATGAGTTTTTTGATACAGGAAATAACAAAAAGCTACAAAAAGCCATACCTAGAAGTAAGGAGATCCAGCCCAGCACGAAAAAATATTCGTCGGGAGAGGAGCTGCACAAATCACGGGCTTAGAGAATGCCTGTAGCTCCACGACATCTTTGTTGTGGGGTGGATAGCCGAGGTCACTAAAAGGCGAGGTGGCAGAATCAAGATGAAGAAAACGAGCTCCTCAACGGGCAAAGAAAGTAAAGCATCGATGCCCCCACCCAAAGAACTAGCAACTATACCCTCCCTTTTAGGTGAAGCCTCGGGAGAATCCTTCTGGGGAGGATGGAAATCAACAATAGGTTTCGCAGGATTCCCCCTCGGGGGAGGAGGATTAACTGCCATAATAGCATCAGCATCAACATGGGTGTCACCGGTACCCTCCAAGCTGTCATGAGAAGACGTTATATGTGGGCGTGAAGATGGAACTGTACTAACCACAGCAGGACCTAAGCCTACATCAGACCTGAAATCATTAACATTAAGGCTGACACGATCATCATGAGGTGAAGAGGACTCGACAACAATCATGTTATGTCAGCGAGGCTCACAAATAGTGGAGGTCGCCACCTCACTTGCCGTATCCATGAGAAATCCAATGGGAATATCATCATCATTACCATCTTCATTCTCGACAATCTAAAAACAAGGATCCTCGGCTTTACTTTAGAGCAAGTAAATCTCATCTCCCCGACAGCAGAGGATCCTGGGGGAGGAACTCGAGGAGGTACCCGAGACGAAGTCTAGAAGGATCGTGTCACCATGAAAGCATGAAGTATAATTGTCAGCCCGCTTGACAGCCTCTATCAAGTATGCAACGCACTCGGTATCCCTAGGAGACAGTCTGGATGGGCTACAAGAAGCTGAAGCAACAACAGGAAGACTGCACGATATAGAATAAGAACGTAATTTGAAAAAGAAAAGGAAGCAGACATACTCTAACATAACGAATGTGCATGAAGAAAAGCACCCGTGAGAAATCAACACAGTAAAGGCGTCATGATGCGTAGATCCCTACATAGCTGAATGCCCTACATGGTTGAATGCCCTACATGGTTGAATGCCCTATATAGCCGAATGCAGCGATATATGCCCGTGCTCTTTAGTATAGCTTTATACTCAACATTCCCGAGGATTTCGTCAGTCCAATGTTGCCATCCTTGAAGACGGTTAGATGAGTTAGGCAGGAAGCGAAAGGGACTGAAAGGGTATTCTTGTTTCTCTATGCACATGCGGGGAATGCGACCGGAATGGGGGAAGTCGTCCCAACCTCCGCAAGCCGCGACATACAGAAACAAGCCTTCTTTATCTGGTGCAAGAAAAGTTGTGCGATCGTAAGTCTTCAGAGCATCCGATAGACGAGGCCTGCAAGTAAGAAAGACTCCACATGAGGATACTAAGGATATCAAGTAAGACATATGAACTTGAGTAGGCTTACCATGGCAAAGGGAGAATTTGAGCCTTTCACTTGAGAATACCTGAAAATAAGAAGAAATGAAGTCAAGGAAGGATCAAAATCACAATTATGAAAGAAAAACAAGATTTGAAATTTTTCCAAAAAACTTCGGACAGCCAAAATTCATCCTTCGGAGCCATTTTTTGGGTTATTTTGATATGTGACATGGCCGTTGGCAATGATTTTTGAAGAACTCGTCGATACGGTCGTTTTAATATATTATGGGCCCCGAGACTCCAAACGGAACAAAAGTTATGGTCAAAACAGCGATCACGATTCCCAATGTTTAAATTTTGGTACAAAATCTCTTAGGATTCGCTCCCTAGGGTTCGGCCCCCTAGGGTTCGGCCACCATAGGGTTTGGTCACCCTAAGGCAAAAAAAAAAATCCCCTAGGGTTCGGCCACCTAGGGTTCGGCCCCCTAGGGCCAAAAAAAAACACTATATTTTGTGTACCTTGAAAATTCTGGTGCCCCACAAATTAATTTTTTCGGAACGGATGCTTCTTTGTCAATAAATATTGTGTTTTTCTTTATTATCCGAGGAAATCCTACCGAGATATAATCCAAGTAACGGGGCTCGGAAGACAAAAGAAAAGCTACAATAACCTGAGAAGAAACGTAGGAGAAGCAAGTCAAGAAGAAGTTCGGCAGAAAGTACTCAAATAAACTGAAAAAATTGAAAGAAAAAGAAGAAGAAATTGTTTTTTTACCTCATTCCCAAACTGAAGACTGTTGGCTTGACGACTTCTTGGTGATCTTCAGAAAAAATTTACACGATGAAAAGAAAAGCCTAAGTGACTTGGGAGATATATATATTCAAACCGCAAGCTTACAATAGCAAAGGAAGCAATCTTTATTTTCCTCTGGCGGAAGATTTTGCAACATAAAGATAAGTCTCCTTGAGTTTATTTTTTAAATAAACACATATATTTTCGAAAGTTGTTTAAATTTGGTATTTTAATGGATTTTCGAAAAATATATATATTTGATATCTAATATTTTATTCCTATCAATAGACAATTTTCGAAATTGGTATATATATATATATATTGAATATATGGTTTTCCTAAGGAAAAAAGATCTTGCTTTACAAAATTTTAAAGGAAGATTTTGTTTCCAAATACTAAATTAAGATTTGATTATTGAATTTTATTTAGTGATATCTGATGATCTTCCTTGTTTTAATTCTCAGAAAATAAGGAAATAAATATTAGACAAAAATGAGGAAGCTTTCAGATGATCTACCAAGAGGTTCAAGGAAGAGCCCTTCTAGGTTTTGCCTCCTTAGAGTTTAACCCTAATGGTTTGGTCCCTAGGGGTTCCTTCTTCTAGAACTCTTGTGTTCAAGACTTGAACAAGGGGAGTCACACAAAATCATTCGAGAACTTGGAGTATTTTGCACGAGCGTCTCTCAAGGAATCGTGACTCTCGCGGGGGGCAAATGTGGGCCCAAGTGCATATTAGGGTTCACATGACCTAATTGAATTAAATGTACAAATTAGGGTTTACAAAAACCTAATTAAATGTACAAATTAGGGTTTATGTGACCTAATTAAATGTACTAGACCCGGGGAAGTCTCCACGTGTTCCAAGGCAGAAGACTCGTGGATGCGACCCATTTTGGGAATTGATTGAGGGATTAGATTGGTGGCTAGAAGAACAGGGCAATTTGGGCATTACTTTGATGATTAAAGGGCATTTCTGGAATTTCTCCTTTAAAACATAATTAAAGGGTATTTCGGGAATTTTTCTTAAAACATGTGCCTGGCATGTGACTATTTCTCAGGAAAACTCTATAAATAGTCCCTCTATTCTAAGAAAAGGGGATCGCTCTCAAGACATTACACTTAGACTCTTGGAAGCTCTAAACACTTGAAACTCTCTCTCTCAACTCGAAGACTCAAGAAGGCTCTTGGAATCCCTGCTACCCTAACCCGGTTTCCGGATTCTGAGAGTTCTGCCACGTGTCATTGGAGTAATTGCCTACCTGTTCTTCTCCCCTCTTCAATCAATCAATCAGTTCCGTATTCTTCGTGGATTTCTCTCCTCTCCAGCCAACACGAAACCCTAACCCTAACAAGGTGTAATTTTCTTACCTACAGATATAATAGTAAAAGAATAATGACATATTAAACTTCATAGTATTAAAATAAAGATACATATTTAATTTTAATTTGAACGGACTAATAAGATAATAGTATCTTTAATTTTGAAAATGGAGGGTTTATTTATATATGTTTTCCTTTTCAGCTTTCTTTTCGATCATTCGTTTTTTCCAAGTTTCAATTGTATCTTTGATAAATTTAGATGAATATATATAGACAAAAGTTATCCTTAAATTTATAAATTTTAAGGATGAGACTCATTTTGTGAAATTAAGGAAGTAGCATTATCGTTGAGCCTACACATAAATGGTATTAACTTTGATACCATATTGAAGCATCCAACTTAAAATAATTAGTGATGAGTAAGTAGCTTTTAAAGTTATATATTGAATCTGATCAGGTCTTAGTTGCCCAATATAAGACTTTATATTATTATTAGTGAAGCTTGATCCAAATTTTAATTTAGAGATGACCGTAAAGCTATCTAAAAGGTAGGTACTTTCGGGTGAATTAGCGTTACTTACATTTGTTATATAAAGAGGGGATCTTGCGATTGTATGATATATAAATTTTTTAAGAGATAGTGAAACTGTCAGCCACCGACTGTGGACTAACCTAAACGTTTTAGGTGAACCACATAAATTTTGTGTCTTGTGTAATTGTTTTAATTTATTTTATTTTCTCTTTTGCTATTATTTTACACTGTGTTGTTAATATCTAACATATATCTCAACATACATTTTTAATTTGGACTTTTAAGTAGTAGACTATATAATTACAGTAAGCTATACATATGCAATAATACAAACTACACAAGCAAAATGGATAATGACAAATTATTGCCAATAGATTGACCATTGATCTTGAATGAATTGTTGGGATTTAAACAACTTCAAATTTTAGAGTACTCTAGAAGAATCGGATCCTAACAATGTTGATAGCATATAGGGTACGTAGCTTTGTTGCACCATAAATGTCATGAGAAGAAAAAAAAAATTAATAATAGACCTACCTTGTACGAATTAATCAACCCTCAATTCAGAATTATTAGAAACAGTATTGCTTGAAGGACACTTCATAAGTTTAAAATTTGAGAAGAGAACAAAAAACTTTTCTTTTCCAAAGCACGACTTAACTTTTAATCATAAAAGTTGAGAACTAAATACACAAATAATGAGGGTCATGATCCACTTAATTATGGTCCTTATTTTCTCAAATCTCTATTTGGATTATGCCGATAATTTCTTGTATTTTTTAATGTGTTTGGCAAAAAAAATATTACAAAAAGGACGTTTCGATCATATGGTTTACTTTCATGGCCATCTTTAAGTGTCCTCCACCAATTTGATAAACAACTTGACAACTAAGACACTTATGATTAAGTCCAATAATTAGAATCACATTTAGATCATTGTTCTCATAATAATTATAACACCACCGAATAATGGCATATATCGAGATATCACTGTCTTGGCCTTTTACTAACACCTTCACAAAAATTAGGTTCTGATTGTATTTGCACCATGATTATAATTTGCACAATAACATTCTTCAAATAAGCCAATTTACCATATATAGTTTTCATGCATGTGAGTTGGCTACTCAGCTTCTCTTCATAATTACACTTCTCTTCAGTTTCACTGATCAATGCATTAGATATTCTAGTACTTTTTTAATATTAATTAAATTGCACCACATTAGATAAAATTAATTTGAGAGCAATCTAACACTTTTTTACAAAAATATATAATTATATGCATTTTTTAAAAACCTTTGGGTGGTTGAAAATTAAATGTTAGGTACATTCTTATAAATATAAAAGGTAATTTAATAAGAATAAAAGTTTTACTTTTTTCACAAAATATGATTGACCTGCAAACTTTTATCTACTCTCATGGTTAGCCAAATAGCACCCTATTTATTTTTCTCCTAATAAAAAACAAAAACTAAAATAATAACTTTGATGAGTTAAAAAAAAAAGACAGATGAGGGTAGTCAATACAAAAAACTAAACAACTTTAAAACTAAAAGCTTCAGTCTTTTCATGTTGTTTTTAGTACTCTCTATTTCACATAATTAAAAAATCTCATATACCAAATTTTATATTATATATTCTAAAAAGATAATCTTTGTCTTATTTATTTTGATGACAATATAAAATAAATATTGTTTCAAGTTTACCAATCACACCCTAGCTCGTTATTACATACTAAAGGGATAAATACAATGAACACAAATATACCTTTATAACTGACGATGAAAAAATTAACATAAAATTTATAATATGTATCATTTTCCTTTCAAATATTCCTGAATCTTGCTCAACTAACGTTCTAATGGGTCTTCTTTATGATTCCGCATGCTTTGTGCGAGTTTAAATCTCGAATAGCTGCCTTTCCACGCATGAGCATAAAATCACGAAAGAATCAGACCATTTAATGTGCGACCACTGGAGAATACTACCTTCGTACACACACAATATATATATATATATATATATATATATATATATATATTCTAATTAAGTTTTTTCAAAATATTGAAATTCGCATACGCAATTAGACATAATTCTTTTTGATAAAGTTTTCAAAATGAAATTTAAATTTTAATATGGAATAATGTGAAATTGTTGTCGTTGAAGTGAAGGTCGGGTCGATAAATATAATATTTTTGTTACCAAGTATGTATCGGAAGAAAAGGGGTGAGAATTCCCTCCATTATGTGTATGTTTGGTTACTTAGCGCTTGAAGCGTTTAAAAGTTAAAATTGAAATTTAATGTGTGCACATCTAAAAAGGGTGGTTAAATAGGTATATCTGCTTTAATGCTATAACAATGACATTTTTAAATTTTTTACTAAAGAAACTATCCACACAGAGTATGACTTGTCTACGTTTATATAAATCTGTTATGCAGAACCTTCTTTAAACTATACAGACAAGTTAAATACTGTCTGCTTATGTATTTATTTGAACTTGTTATGCAGTACCTTCTTTATATTACTTTGGTTTTAACTAAGTAGTGTATGAACAATGATATAATGCAGAGATAAACAAGTCACACAAGATGATCAACAAATCGTGAACACTAAGATTTTTACGTGGTTCAGCCCCTACCTTCTAATCTAGTGGTCTAATCCACGTCCAATATCAACTGATATTGGAGACTCATTTATTAAAAATAATATTTAATCAGTTACAAAATAACTCCCTGTACAAATAGCTCTGAACTTGATAGACACCATTGCCCCCTTTGCACAACTGCTATCTCTTGTACCTCTGCAACCGCTTGCAGCAATGCAAACCTTAGAGCTTGTTTTGCACAGACATGTCTATCCACCACTAGATCACACAAACCACACTAGGCATGTATATAAATTTTAATCACAAACAAATATGATTACAATATCTATGAATTTTCAGCAACAAGAAATTAATAACAATGCAGAATCAAATTGTTAGAAACTTTTCTTTGAGAGCACTATTTTTCTGTATTTGTTGTTCTTTTCTTTTAGCCGAGAAGGGTATGTGTGTGTGTGTGTGTGTATATATATATTGAGAAGGATCAGTGGCAAAGAAAACTTAATTACCCAATTTCAGCAAACTCAACGGGAAGTAGAAAAGATTTAAATTTGAAAAATAAACAGCTTGAATTAAGGAAAAAGATCTTTAGCAAAATCAGCAACTTAAAATAAGGAATAAGATCTTTTAATAAAATCAGCAACTTGAAATAAGGAATAAGATCCCAGTTGAATGGAACAAATCTTTACTTTAGAAATTAAGGCTAACCAATTGCTTAATTAAAATAGTTTCTAAATAAATATAACTTCTTATGCTGTGTTTGGTTGGTGGGAATGGAATGGAATGAGCTGGGAATGGAATGACCATTCCTTCTGGAATGACTAAAAACATGTTTGGTTAGTCAGTTGGAATGAACATTCTATTCCTTTAGTTATTCCATCCATATCTGAAATAATATTTTTCAATCCTTTCTAAATAGGTGGGTTTATTTCATTCCCTTCCGCTTCGTTCATTTTTCACCTGACTTTGGGCCTATTCGGGAATGACTTATTTTAAAATGACTTATAAGTTATAATATAAGTTGACTTATTATTCAAACAGCTTATTGGTAAATAACTTATTTAAACAACTTATTATTGGTAAACAGCTTATTATTGGTAAACAACTTATTATTTAAACAGCTTATTAGTAAGTAACTTATTATTGGTAAACAACTTATTAATAGTAAATAACTTATTATTTAAATAACTTATTGGTAAATAGCTTATTATTGATAAACAACTTATTATTTAAACAGATTATTATTGGTAAACAGCTTATTAGTAAACAACTTATTATTTAAACAGCTTATTGGTAAACAACTTATTATTTAAACAGTTTATTGGTAAACAACTTATTATTTAAACAGTTTATTAGTAAACAACTTATTATTGGTAAACAACTTATTAATAGCAAACAGCTTATTATTTAAACAACTTATTATTTAAATAACTTATTGGTAAATAGCTTATTATTGGTAAACAACTTATTATTTAAATAGCTTATTATTGATAAACAACTTATTAATAGTAAACAGCTTATTGACAAACAACTTATTATTGGTAAACAACTTATTATTTAAACAGCTTATCGGTAAACAACTTATTATTTGAACAGCTTATTGATAAATGCATTATTTAAACAGCTTATTGGTAAACAGCTTATTATTCATCATTGGGCATAGAAACCAATAATCTTAGTTTACTACTGCATTGAATAAACTATTATGAAATGTTCAGGAATATTGCTTTTGTTTAATTCTATATATGATTTGTATTGGTTTCAAGATTTTTTAAAAAAAATCATGAAAGTGTTTATTTGAATTTTAAATGCATAAAAATAAAAAATAAAAAAATTCTAGTGAAGATGTTCTTTTAATTCCATTTAATCTATTTTTTCATTCATTTTTATAAGTTAGTAGCATATAAAAAACGAAAAAAATTATTTCTCATTCCATTCATAATGTAATTCATGTAAATCAAACACCTAAAGTAGAATGTTGATTCTATTCCTAACGGAATGAATGAACAAACCAAATATAAAAATGGGAATGACCATTCTATTCCCATTCTCATTCCATTCTTTAAGTCATTTCATTCCTTAAGTCATTTCATTCCATACATGCCAAGGAATGAGAACCAAACATAGTATTAAGGATTTTGAATTTCGAGCTCATGAGACTTTTTAAAATTATTTACAGCAAAATAAGATTTGTCTTGTAATTAATAACTCAAGTTAGAAATTCTTACATTGATTTCCTTAGGTGATTTCCTAGAGACCTAAAACAGTGATGTCTTTAAGAACTTTTTCTTCGTGATGAACCATTTGAAATCTGGACACATGAATGATCAGTCCAATGACCTGAAAATCACAAAGTATCTCCATACAAAATATATGTTGTCATCATTAAAATAAAACATGTAAATCAACACAAACGCATTTGATAATCTTGTTCGTGTAGTAGTATTATTGTAAACATAGCTTATTTTACTCACGAATTTGGCTTTGGGACTCAAACGCAAAGTTATTTTTAGATGTAATTGAAGACAAAGAGAGAAGATTTCGTGAGACTGGTTGACAAATAGGTCGATTATTCAGGACATTTCGTTATTGCACCAAACAATACAAACGCTATCTCCGCGTAAATGCTAGTAGTCGAAGAAATCCATACCTTTTACTTAATTTCACCCTATACATATTAGTGAAAAAAAGTTACAATGAAACCAGCGACATCCACACTTAGTAGCGACGATTAGTATATTTTCATTAAATCTAGTTTTCATTAAATTTAATTTTTCAGGTGAGAAGTGTAACTTTTTTAGATGAAAAATGTAAAAGAAGGAAATTCGGGTTTAAAAAATTGTGGCGGAAGGTATAATGTATGGGAATCTCATCCAAAAGTGTAGTAATAAACTTAAGGATATGTGTTATTATATACTAACATATAAATTTGACTTTTTATATTAAAAACATATATATTGAATGAGTCCATTAGTGTGAAAAGGAGGAAGTAATGTTTTAATTTATTATTACTAAATTATGACAATTTATATATACGGCAAGTCGGCAAGACATCACATATTAATTAATCCTTTAAAATTGAACCCTATTATATATATGGGATGGTGAATTGGTGATATATAGTCTCGTCTCCTCTCTAGCTATCTCATGGACGCATGAACTGAACTTTTTAAAGAGTAGGAGCTACCTACCTAGCTAGTAGCTAGGTTCTTCCGAGTTATCAAGATTCAGGTAAATAAACTCTCTTTTATATATATATATATATATATATATATATATATATATATACACACACACCCACACACATTGCATTTAATATTCAGTTGCTTGAATTTCGTTCACATTTGTCTACATATATATTTGGAATATAATTCTATTCTACGTGCTTTGGGTATACATAAAAACATACATATATATATATATATATATATGATCAATATATGTTTTTAGGCACAAACATGGGCGGAGCCACCCTTGGGCTGGGGTGGGCTCCAGCCCTCCCAGATTTTTTTTGATCATAGTATTTATATATCCAAAGCTCAACTCAATAATAAATACATATTGTTTTAGTCCTCCTAGATTTAACATATTACTTGTAATATTAACAATATTGTAATTAAATACATGTTTTACATATGCAACTGGCTGAAAAATATAAAATTATCTAAAAAAATTGGCTCGGGGGCACAGCCCCCAAACCCCCGTCAAATTATTTATAAGATCACAAATTTTTTACCGCGTTGTAGCCCACCCAGAAAAAAAATCCTGGCTCCGCCCTTGGGCACAAAGATGTGAGAAATATCATGCATGCAATATGTATATGTACATGTATATGCACAAGTCGCAGTTAGTATTTCCTCTTAATTCTTACAGTTAGATGCAATATGCATAAATCGTAATGAAAATTGAAGAAAGAAAGCAAGATGGTGGACTAAGAAGCTAGCACAGCTATCTAGCTAAAACTTAACAGCATTAAGAAAGAGGAGAGAACGCACCTACATTAATTAATTAATGAACAAAATTTCGTTAACTTATTATTTTAGTCTAACAAACAAGGTGACGGACACGTGGTCCGGTGCTCGCCGTTTGATCATCAGAAGTCCAATATTTACATCTTCCATAAGTACTATATATATATATATATATATGCACACACACATTTCCCTTTGCTTTCAATTTTAATTTTTTACCTAAATTAAAAAGAAAATATATAGAAATCAACAAAAAAATAATTAATCTTCTCTCTTTAGTCAAATGGTACCTAACTTGTGATACTTTGTTGACATTAATGAACGTACTACATTAATTGTTAGGCATGCAGTCGCCTAAGTACTTGTTGGTAGAACGCTAATTATAAAAAAATTATAATTATAATAATAATAATAATAACAATAATAATAATAATGACTTGCTGCGGTTAATAAAATTTTATAAGCGCTGATTCAACCTTCCACTTATCTCACAAATTAACAAGCTAATAGCTAAATTATTTTTTGTTGACCACTTGACTTTACGTATTAATTAATTTTTTATATATATATATATATATATATTTCATTTGTTGGAGGCTTTCCTTTCGTGTAGGTTGACATCATCTCGATCAAACAAACCACCATGCCTTGTAAGTGCACACTTATTTTCAGTACTACTAGTATTTACTAAACATATAGTGTGTTTATTAAATATGTACGTATCTAACTTTACGCTTAAACGCGGATGCTTATTTATATATATATATATAATTATCCCTCATTACCAAGCATGCATGTTTTGTTGGTTGCAATGAACGCGTACACACACTCTCACGTCTTCATAACGAATACCTAACGCTCAACAGAACAGAGATGCATATATGTAGTGAAATTAGGAAGAATAAATTAAAGTATTTATATTAATTATATATATGCTAGTCTCCACCCTAACACACACGATATGTGTGCTTTCAATTTTTAAAATATTATAAATGTTTAAAAAGTACAAAAAAATTAAGACTAATCACGTTGAAAAAAAAATTAATAGAGGAAGAAACAATAATTTAGTTATATGAAAGAGGTTATTGGAGATAAAATAAGAGATGGGAGAGATTAAATCATGAAGATATATAAAATATATAGGAGACCAAAAATAAATGGGTAAGTATTCAGCTTTTTTATCTCAGTAATATTAAGATAATAAAAGTCTCTTTTATCTTATCATATGACACAAAATTACCACACACATATATATATATATATATATGGGGAATGATTCACAGAAAACGTTAGCCTTGAGCACTGTTTCAGCTAACTATGATCCAGCCGTCCAATATAAGATCCAAGGGATGGAGGAGAGACTGACCGCTACTCCCTCTAGCGGCCAGATATTAATTAAATTAATTTTTATACTGGCCGCTAGAGGGAGTAGCGGCCAGTCAAAAGTCAAAACTTTGACTAACCGCTACTCCCTCTAGCGGCCAGTATAAAAATTAATTTAATTAATGCAGTAGGCCGTTACATGTTGTAGCGGCTGATATATTAAAATTATAATATATTAATAATATAATATTACATAATAATAATATTAATATAATAATATCTTAATATTAAAATAAAATTATAATATATTAATAATATAATATTAAAATATTATTAACCGCTACTTGTTGTAGCGGTTGATATATTAATAATATAATATTAAAATATTATTAGCCGCTACTTTCATGCACGCATATACATTGCATATATACTCCAAAATGGAGTGGAGCTTTCTTAAAGTACTACTATTACCATTCATCTTCATGCAGTCTGCCAATCATTCTTAATTACTTAAAATTCATCATCTCTCACGCACAAACATATAGAGAGGATGAATGGTTTGAATAAATATACAACAAGGAGCGCATGCATGTTAGACTAAATCTTCTTTGAAAGGCCGATGTAGCGGCTAATAATATTTTAATATTATATTATTAATATATTATAATTTTAAAAAGAATGTATTAGCCGCTACAATATGTAGCGGCCTATTAATATATTATAATTTTTATTATAATATTAAAATATTATTATATTAATATTATTATTATGTAATATTATATTATTAATATATTATAATTTTAATATATCAGCCGCTACAACATGTAGCGGCTAATAATATTTTAATATTATATTATTAATATATTATAATTTTAAAAAGAATGTATTAGTCGCTACAACATGTAGCGGCCTATTAATATATTATAATTTTATTTTAATATTAAGATATTATTATATTAATATTATTATTATGTAATATTATATTATTAATATATTATAATTTTAATATATCAGTCGCTACAACATGTAGCGGCCTACTGCATTAATTAAATTAATTTTTATACTGGCCGGCTAGAGGGAGTAGCGGTCAGTCAAAACGACATCGTTTTAAACTAGTTTTGACTGGCCGCTACTCCCTCTAGCGGCCAATATAAAAATTAATTTAATTAATATCTGGCCGCTAGAGGGAGTAGCGGCCAGTCCCTCCTCCATCCCTTGAATCTTATATTGGACGGCTGGATCACAGTTAGCTGAAACAGTGCTCAAGGCTAACGTTTTCTGTGGATCATTCCCCTCTATATAGTTAAATCGTTCATTTCAAAATCTAACGATAACAATTTATAAATACAAAATTCTTTATAATACGATATTACATGAAAAGATTTGTCTAACACAATAAGGTATTACAGATAGTGATTCCAATACAGTGTTCCAACGAGTGATTAACCTAGTGTAACATAATATTACAAACAATTTATTATATATATGACAATAAAATCTTACAATAAATTACATAAATTGTGGTGATCGTATATATTCTGAGAGCCACCACTTGTGCCACCATTTATTATGAATTCGTATCATCTTATTGGAGCCTTTTAAATAAAGATGGCATTTTTAGTAATAAATTTTTTTGTCACCAAAAAAAGAAGAATATATATATATATATATATATAATGCGCTAGGAAAAAGTTAGAGTAAAATACATTGACACCCCCTGCAGATAATCATAATAACACTCACCACCCCTCTACTTTTTCAAGTAACAGTCAGTACCCCTCTATTCTACAATATGTAACATTCACTACCCCTAGTGTACTTGACCAACTAATATCCAAAAATATTTTTAATATAATGTCTAATTCACCCTTCAAATTATAATGTTTAATATATCCACTAAATATAAATTTGTATATTATAATTTTTACTTAACTTGATCTAGTTAATTAAATTATGAACTTGTGCAATAAATAGAATAAATGTCAAAAAATAATAAATATTTATTTTATCAGGAAAATAAAGTCATATGCTTTTTGCTAATTAAATTCCTCAAATATTAAAATTTACGTAATATACATTCAAATATATTTTTTTGTAATTAAAAAGTAAAATTTTAATACCCATAAAAAGTACAAATTAACGCAAAAAAAAATCTAAATATTTTTCCCAAATATTAAAATTTTCGTACAACAAACTTATTATTACAGAACGAATCTTATTATTCATATAAAAAAGTATTAAAATTATATTAATTATTTTTCTCAAATATTAAACGAAACATAAGTCACACTTAGGCATAATTATTTACACTAAAAATGACAAATGTTGTTACTCAAAAAAAGAAAAAATATATTAAAAGAAAAATCTTCTTACAAGATAGAGGTAATAATAAATATTATTATATTTTTTTTATTCAACATTGTACAAAAACAACACCAACTGTATACTAAAAAATGTAATCAAAATTATAAACATTCCAAATTTTTGCATATACTCAAGAAAATTTAACATATAAAAATCATAATATGAAACTAAGAATTCAAATAATAATTTTTGTTGTTAAAAACTAAAAACTAAACTATCAACATATTCAATCACTCTAATTAGAACCGCTCTTTTAATAATTTAATTTAAAATTCTTAATATTTGTATCACTTATCCAAAAATATGTGTTAATTAAACTAAATTAATTTTTTTATAAGTTACCAACAATTTGAATGAGATAGTCTTAATTACAAATAAAACTATAATTAGAATGTATTATATTAAAAAAGGATAACTAAACACACACACACACACACACATATATATATATATATATATATATTATTCAAGAATTAAAATTTAATAACATACAAGGGTAAATATGTAACTTTATGTATTTAGTCAATCTTAAAAACTTGTAGGGGTACCAACTGTTACTTAAAAAACTAGAGGGAAAGTGAGTATTATTATGAATATCTAAAGGAGTAATCAGTGTATTTTACTCAAAAATTTAATCACTCTGAAAAGTAGGAAGGGACAAAATAAACATGATTAGAGTAGAATGTTAATGAGGAAGGGAACATTAAAACCATATGAAAATCGTATGTTCGGCAGAATAGCCGCATAACCTAGCTAGCTACCTAGCTATAACATAGATAGATATATGGACCCACGGACACACTGGGCCGTGATCTTAGTTGAAATAAATATATATCTACGTGCCAATAAAGTCTACCTATATATAGCATTTTAATTTAATAGTATAAATAAAGGAGAAACACAATAATCTTGCTGTATTAGTACTATTTAGACAATTCATATCCATTATTATCCTAGTATTTATTAGTTAATTATATACATATTGTATGGTAAAAATAGTCGCACCATTCTCCCAACTATATTAGTCAAAGCTAGTCGTATTGTTATATATTTGAAATTAATTTACAACTTTCGTCTTAGTATAACTGACATTAAATTTATATTTTATAAATAGATAGATAATAATTATTCATTCACAAAATATAAAATCGTCGACTACCTTTTTTTCCTACCCTCTGAATAAGTCGCCATATATTATAAGTTTAATCATTCTTAACTTCCTCCAAAGCTGCCAAACTGCTGCCTTCTCAGTAATACTCCTAGTATAGCTTCCCAACTCCAATATCCAATCAAGAAGCTAAATATTAAAGTTATAACATATGGTTGCAATGCTGGATAACACTAATTATTAAGCTATAGATATACAAGTGACTATTATTATGTACACATCGAATTTTATTGTACATTATAAGTCAAATATATTCATTTTTATTTTTAAAGACGATTTATAAAATTTTAAAATTGATAATAATTTATTTAAGATTTAAAAGTAACCCCTCCGATCCAAAAAAAAATCTGATTTGCAAAACTAATTTTATAAATTTAAGAATATATTTGTTTTTCACATTTACACCTAAATTTATAATAAAATTGTAATGATAAATTTAAGAATATTGTATCTATCTTCTATTACCATCAAAAAAAATAAAATAACAAATTCAGAAAGTGGGACGCTTTTTTGTGATGGAGGTAGTAGTACTTACTTTTATTTTCAATAGTATTAGGTTACAATAGTTGTGTTTGGTACAAAAATTATGACAATACAAATTAGCAAAAAGTACTACTCCATTCATTCCAAATAGAGATTAATATTAAATTTTTGAAGCCAAACTGAAATATTTTAAAATTTAAAATTAATTAAAATTAAGTTAATTTTAGACAATACAATTATAAAAATTATAAACTATCTCAATAGTAGTGCTACTATTTACAAAATTTAACGTTTTCAAACTATAAATAAATCATCTTAATTTAAATTTAACAAAATTTAAAAAGTCAAACTCGATCCTATATTTTAGAATATTTTAAAAGGATATTAATTTTAATATTTGTAGCTTTGAAATTTTAAATAAATTTAATCAATTATAAATTTTCATGAATTAATTTAAAAAATAAAAATATATCGCTAATGTAAAAACAGAATGATTAAGAAGAGAAGAAGAGAAGAAGAGAGAGCTCCCTAGAACGTTCTTAATGTTGGCAAATACATAATCAACATAATTGAGGAATGTGTGGAATAGAGGGGATACAATAATTAAAAGAGGTCAGGACTGTGTAAACCTTGGTTTAGGAAACTGCTCTCTCTTTTATACAAATATTAATTGAAAATAATATGCATGTCGATAAATATTTGACAAAGTTAAATTACGACCAACGTGAAAATATATGCGATAAGATAAAATAAATTAAAATAAAATATTTTTTAATTCCTACTTATCTCATATATACACATACGTCACAATTATAATTCAATAAAAAACTTTCACGATTCATATTAATTATTCTCCGATAAGGAACTATCACTTTGAGGCAAGTGTATTAGATTTCCCTGAAATATATCAACCCGTGATCATACTACACTGTAACCACCACTTCTCATGTTCAGTGAGCCTCATTTGATTGTTTCAATTATGGTAGCCCCACAATCTTAATTATTATATTTTATTTCTTTTTGATTTTTTTAATCAACATAAAAATAATAAGCGTAACACCCCGACCTATGTGAGATACTTGAATGTTTATATAACAATTCAAACAGCTATTACTAATACATTTCAATTATGACATTTTGAGTTAACTGCTTGTGGTGAACTAAAATGATTCAAAAAAATATTATTGAGACAACGCATTAAGTCTACGATTTGATTTGAACTCGAAATTTGACCCAAATAGTTAGTTATTTCGTATGAACACACTCGGGCTTAATATATTGGATCATTAAACTTATGCTGCTTTAATATTATTATGCATTTTTCTATCTTTGAATTAAACTTTGACGTAAGACCTCAAAAAAGGTACTCCTACAATATAATTTGAAGAGATTATATATATATTCTTCCATCACAAATGACTTTCTCTATTATCATCTTTGAAGAAAATTAAAGATTAAAAAATGTATAAAATTAATAAACTAGTATGCATAGTCCAAAATAACAAAAAAACATGATTTCAAATTTGTCTACTACCGGCCATGTCACAGACATATCGTTGTATTCACATTCGTACTCTTGAATACAAGTCGAGAGGAGAACAAAAGAAATAAATGTGGAGTATTAGATTAGAATAATCTCTCTCTCTCACACACACACACACACACATGGTTCATTCATATCCTGTTTCTGTGTCTGGCCTAACCTTTGCTTTGTTATTTTTCTTCCCACTGATGGTCGGATCTCCTATCTATACCTAT
This sequence comes from Aralia elata, assembly GCA_034770075.1. Taxonomy (NCBI): domain Eukaryota; kingdom Viridiplantae; phylum Streptophyta; class Magnoliopsida; order Apiales; family Araliaceae; genus Aralia; species Aralia elata. Next base: position 17,508,926 of record CM068377.1, read on the forward strand.
ACCATGCCTACTATAGAGATAGAGAGAGAATATTATTGATCACAGTACTTACTCGTATAGAGAAGAAGTTAACGTACGTGGACCTTTTGGTCCAATTAATGGTACTGTAATTAATTAAGTTTTTTCTGTTGTTTACCAAAAAAAAAAAAATCATAATTCATGATACATACATGCATACAGCAAAAAATTTCTTATCACACTGTTCATATATAAGTGAAAAACAATACACTCCTCCCTCTAAAATAACGCACACTACTTTTCTAAGTGAAAAATGAATGAGAGTCTGCTTAATTGCTTTATAAAACCATGAATATGTACTTTATTTTAAATACTAAAATAAAATTTGTACAAATAAAATACTTTTTTTAAATGGAGGCAAATTAAAGATCGTAACCACAAGAAAGTATAGAGAGAGAGAGCAAGATCATGCAATCATGTTGTCTATCCATGTTATACTAAGCTCAGACAGACAACAACGCCGCATTAGTGTTGATGCAAATATTGTATTCTAAACAAGAAATTACCGTACTGTTAATGCCACAAACAAACGTCTATTTACGGAATAGAAAATCCAAAATTAGAAGGATCATGACATCTACCAAGTTGCCCATATTTCATTCTCACTACAAATGATGAAGCTACTGAAATTTTCTTTTTCTGATGACAAGTGACACCATTGACAAGATCACATATCTAGACCAACAATCTTTCAAATACGAATCCTCCTTGCATATAATATATATATATATATATATATATGATTCTTCCGTCATCATTTATTATTTTTGATCAGACATGCACTTACTCGTATATTAAAAAAAAAAATTGAGGAAATTAAAACTAGCTGTGGAAATTCTTACAGACATTAATGGCGCAGTCCGTGGTTTCCTTCCCCCAAGCTTTTTAGATGAACAATGTCTGCATTACAAGTAGGTACACACATAATAAACACAAACACCAAACAGAAAAAAAAGAAAAGCATCAAAGGTGGTGGAAAAGATTAAAAGTTGATGAATCTTGAAAAGTCTGTAAAAATGATACTCACCATCCATGTACCCAATACCCAAAACAACTGGACAAACTATTTGATATTGTAATAATAAGAAGGAATCATTTTATTTATTTACTTTTCTCTAAGTGCTGGTATCTAGGGCTCCAGACCTAGTTGATGGATTACCAGTCTATTCCAAAAATATATATTTGATCTCCACTTTTTGTCACCTGAGCGGGATATTCGGGTGATCCAAAAATGACAGACCAAAAAGGAACGAAAACAATTCTAATGCATATATGCCTGCCTGAACATTACACTGTATAAACTAGCTAGATCACTTGCTTCAGAGCATATATATTCTAACTCAAATCTGACGAACATCTTCAAAATTATATTAATCTTTAAAAAATGCCACCAGAACAAACAAAATTTAGATGGAAAATTAGGAGATTACCCTGTAGTAAATGCTGTGAGGAATCAAATTTAGTGCCTGATGACTTAAGATTACATAAACAAATGGATCCAATGCCTTGACATAAATCACCACAAATGCTATCACTATTGCTGCTATTGAGAAGAAATAGAAATATATTTCTCACATAATGATCGCGATATGACACTGATTAAACAAAAAAAATACTAATCAATACATTATAGTAAGTTATTAATTGAACATACATTAGGAAGCAATATTTTCCACAATAGCTGCTGAATATAGTTGGGTTCTGTAATAGTCCTCCAGAAATAATGTAAATGTCATAATAATACCCCAAAACTGGTTTCTATAGAAAAGAGAGCAAGGAATTAACAGCATGTTTTTAACAGGGAAATCACATTGCATTTCAAAAGTGCTACAGAATCATTCAAACTGTCATTCCGATGTCCACTTCCACTTACTCGACATCCAAAAGAGCAACTTTTCCAGTCCCCTAGTTGCGCAATACCATCATGTCCCTAATACACCAAATCATTAGGCACCACATCAGGGACAGAACCAGAAATTGCATTAATCAGGGGTCATCATATAAATACTCCCTTCATCCCAAAACAATCAATATATTTTGACTATAACAATAGCAACAATTAAGATCACAACTTAATTACAGTAAGATTTTGTACATTGATACTGAAAGAGGACACTCACTTTAGGACGTCCAAAAGTTTACACCCATACTAGAAGCTAATAGATAAATTATGTCAATATGAGAAGTCTGCTTATGATATACTATTTTCTTGGAGAGGGTGGAAAAAAATACTAGAGAAATATACAACTTAAAAAAGTATTTCAAAAGCAAAGTGGGGTCATGGCCCTGCCTGCCCCTGCTCAACCCCATCCATTCCAAGAATCAAGATGACTCAATGAGACAATGACCATGGATCATATGGTATTTATGTAAGCTCTGAGTTAATCTGGTGGGCAACTAACAAGCAAAATAGTGTTCAACACATATTACTTAACTGTAGGACCACTAACAGGCATACTTAGCTCTAAGACCATTTACACTCAGTAGGGGCCTCCCATCATTCACTCTACAATTAGAAAACTAAAGACCTACTGTAGAGAATTCTTCCAATTGTTATCTGCACAACAACTGACAGATATTGTCACGGACATGCAAATAGCTTGAGCATCTGTATGTAATACTCCAAATAGCTAAAACAGCATGAAAGAAGTAAAAGAAGGAAAAAGGGGAGCTAGTTGTCTGATGTAGATAAAGTTCAGAAGTGGATGTCTCAATCCTTCTCCAAAATCAGAAATATAAAATCCATTTGAATACCAGACAACAATGCATGCACAGAACCAATGAAATTATCTTGAAGAAATTAAGTCTTGATAAAGGTATCAAAATATGAAAAATGAAACAAAGAGAAAAAAAGAGCACATAAGTAGTAAAGATATATCATACTGGTGACTGTGACTTTGGGCAAGTACAAAACATATATGAGATCCTCTTTGCGACTTCTGTTAGAAACCAAAAAGAAGAGCCATAAGAAAATCCTCAAAACATTCTACAGTACACAGCCCTGTTGAAATTTTAATTGCTAACTAAATGTTTGTCAACATGGCAACCCACAACCTCCCCTTTATAATTTCTTCCATACACTTCTTTCCAAGGGCACTAAATACACCTCTCATTCCTTTGTTCACATACTAACAAAAGGCTCTCTCTCTCTCCCCCTCCCTCCTCCATCCCACCCCGGCAAAAGTATATCTTGAAAACTAGAGAGGAAAATGAACTCACCAGCACATGGTTTGTTCAAACAAAACGACATTGTTGGCAAGTTTCTTATGGCCCTGTTATTAAGTTGTAATCTTAATAGAAATGATTTTTGTTCTGATCTTCCTTCTGCGACCCCAACAGTTTCTCCTCACTTGGGTTTCTCAATTCTCCCATCATCACTGAAGGCACTAAGTCTTGATGGGCATCTTAGCTATGAGAACATTCACCATGCAGCCAAGGACTTTGGCAATAGATACCACTTTCTTCCAGCTGCAATTCTACAGCCAAAATCAGTTTATGATATTTCCTCCATCGTGAAGCATATTTATGACATGGGTACTACTTCTGCGCTCACTGTTGCTGCCAGAGGCCATGGTCACTCCCTTGAAGGTCAAGCACAATCCCATCAAGGACTGGTTATTAACATGGAATCGCTTCGGGAACAAGAAATGAGCTTTCACGCTGGAGAGCTGCCTTATGTGGATGTGTCTGGTGGTGAGCTATGGATAAATATTCTGCATGAGAGTCTTAAACACGGGCTCGCACCAAAATCTTGGACAGACTATCTTCACCTAACGGTTGGGGGAACTTTATCAAATGCCGGAATCAGTGGCCAAGCTTTCCGGCATGGACCTCAGATCAATAATGTATACCAGCTAGAGGTTGTCACAGGTACAGTACTGTACGCAAGAGTGTTTTAGTAACTAAATATACCCATCTGATATCAGTTCTGCAATAAGGTGCTTGATATACCATGTTACCGACTTGCATCCAGCTATATTCTGATAATTTCTCTCTTTTTTCTATTCCTTGTAACCGGGGAAAAAAAAGACTACATATGAGCAGTAACTCAATACTTCTATTTAAGTGCAGGAACAGGAGAGATAGTAACCTGTAGTAATAACCAGAATGCTGATCTCTTTTATGGTGTTCTTGGAGGACTAGGGCAGTTTGGTATTATCACAAGGGCAAGAATATCTCTTGAACCAGCACCCAGGAGGGTAAGATGTGCTTTTATTTTCATTTGGAAGAGATGTGCAACAAGGTATATAGTAGCCACAAGAAATAAGTTCATAAACGAATCTATGATTTTTGACAGGTCAAATGGATTAGAATGCTTTATTCAGATTTCAGCATATTTTGCCAGGACCAAGAGCATTTAATATCATCCGAAAATTCTTTCGACTATGTAGAAGGATTTGTCATTATAAACAGAACTGGTTTACTAAATAACTGGAGATCCTCTTTCAATCCCAAAGACCCACTTCAAGCAAGCCAATTCCATACCGAAGGAAAAACTCTCTACTGTCTCGAAATTGCCAAATACTTCAACCCAGAAGAGAATAGTGTCATAAACCAGGTGAGCTAGTAAAACTTCATATCATGCCTTTAAAGACTCTACCCAAAATTGATAGTCTTGACCTCTGTCTTCTACTGTACAGAAAATTGACAGATTGTTATCAGAATTGAATTATATTGGGTCCACCCTCTTCCTATCAGAAGTGTCATACGTGGAATTTCTTGATAGAGTGCACGTGTCTGAGATGAAACTAAGAGAAATTGGCTTGTGGGAGGTTCCTCACCCATGGCTAAATCTTCTCATTCCTAAAAGCAGAATTCATGTTTTTGCCCAAGAAGTATTTGGAAATATCCTTACAGACACCAGCAATGGTCCCGTACTCATTTATCCAGTTAATAAATTGAGGTACTACACTAGCTAATTAAACAGTTCCTCCTTTTGGAGGTGTGCCTGTGCTGTGAGTCTTATTTCGGCAGAATAAAACTCGCAAGGCAAGCAAACACGTACGTTATGAATGTTGTCACATACATATTTGATGATGTTTAATTAACCTGATATTTCTTAATTTCTACTCATTTTTGCCTTTTAGGTGGAACAAAGAAACTTCTATGGTAACTCCACAGGAAGATCTTTTCTACCTAGTGGCATTCCTATCCTCCGCAATGCCAAATTCCACAGGAACCGATGGGTTGGAACATATTTTAACACAAAACAAAAGAATTCTGGATTTCTGTGATTCGGGTCATCTAGGGGTGAAGCAATATTTGCCTAACTACAACACTCGGGAAGAGTGGAAAGCTCACTTTGGCAGTCGGTGGGAGGTCTTCAGTCGGAGGAAATCTACCTATGACCCCCTATCAATACTAGCTCCTGGCCAGAGAATCTTCCAAAAAGCAACACCCATTTTGTAAATGTTATGTGGCCCCTGGCCTTGCCTTGCCTTTGTAGAAAACCACCACTCAGTAGACAGACAGCGCTCTAATGAAGAAGCGAAGCATTGTTATGCTTCAAATTGTACATCTCATCTCAGCTATGTTTTCCGTTTGTTTTAGGAAAACCAATTTCTGAAAAATCACTTTTCACTGAAAATTGAATAGTAATAGTTGGTTTATTTTATTGACAATACTTTCTTTTGTTTAGCTACGGAAAATAAATCTAAATTATCAAAAGGAAAACCTATTTACATGAATTTTTTATTTTTTTTTAAGTCTAGTCAAACATTCAAATACTTATAGGAGTCGAAAATACCAGTCAAGCATGTTTATCATAGATCATAGCTTTCATAATTGAAGAAGAAAAAAAATGTATAATTCAAAAAGAATACGCTGACAAAAAAAAAGAATTATAATTTAAATGTTAGAAAAATTATTATTTTTGAAAACTCATTGAAGAAATTGGGGACGGGATGAAGTCACAAAAAAGAAAAAAAAAATTGTGTTTAGAATTTTCAAGATAAAAGAGAATGAAGTTATGAAAAATTTATTTGAGATGAGAAAAAAAAATCATCGCTATTTTATGAAAATAAATATTAATGGATTGATTAAGAGAAAGTATAAAAGATAGGATAAGAAGTTACGAAGAGATAGAAGAAGAGAGTATTGTTTGACGAGAGGAAAAATGAGCTAAAGGATTTGAATCCTCAGATCATTTTTTAAATGAAAATAATAATAATAATAATAATGAAGAGTTTTTAGAAAATGAACTACAGTTACCGTCCAAATGATAAGAAAAACTTATTTAGAAAAAATATTTTCCTCCAAATAAACGAATATGTAATCAACTTATACAAGTCTCCAGAACAATGACCTACTTTTGATCTTCTAATAATATCAAATTCAACAAATTACCAGTATATTGTACAAATGATTACAAGTTAATGACACTTTGCACCCTTTAAGTTTGCATCAAAAATATTTTGTACCCCATAGTTTAAAATGTGACACTTCACACTCCACGGTTTATTTTTGACCCTTTTTCATATAATCTATCAACTAAGTTAAACATGTGCAGCTCACATGGGACTTTTACAGGGGTAAAATGGTCAGCTAACTAATCTCAATTAAATGTGAAACAAAAGTGACCCACCGAGTTTAAAGTCTTCTTCCCCATTTCATACGTAGGAGGGGAGGAGCTCCCCTCCCGCATCATTACCGACCACCACTCAGGCCACCACACCACTAAGACCACTAAACCAAAACTTGTTAAACACGTCAAACACTCCAAAACTCCCCCCATCCCCCGGCGAACCCACCAAACCAAACCTCTGTAACCAAATCCCTTCGTCAAACCTCGTAGCACTGAAATTTAATCAATTTAAGCATACAAAATAAAATTGAACATTACCCATACACAGTGTTAGGTGTGCAGTTTCAACTGCACGAAGGTGTACAAACCACTCTTATGCTATGTTTGGATTGTAGTTCTAGTTGGAATGAGTTATTCTATATGTCCTCCCTCCTTCAAGGAACCAAACACAATTTTTTTCATTCCAATCGCAACCAAACACAATTTTTTTTATTTCATAGGAATGAATCATTCTATTCTTCCTCTTATTCTACCAATCCAAACGTAGCATTAGTGGTTCATCCCCTCCTCGATTCAAGGCCTGCTAGAAACTGGAAACACAGAAATCTTTGCAATTGAATTGAAATTTTTGATGCTAAAAGTTTTGAAGGCAACCACTCTTAAAGCTGCAAGAGAATAAAACAAAACACTATATGTTCTTAATTACTCTGTCTGTCCTAAAGTATCAAATTAAGTTACTGAATTTGTATCAATTTTGACATTAAAAATTTGACGTAAATGTTTTTTTAACTATTTGCCCTCTAAAACACTATATGTTCATTGCACATGACTCACTCCTTCAACTGTTTAGGCAGAAAATGATTCAGAGTGTTAACTTTCAAACAAAAATTAGAGTTTCAAAGTGTCACTTTTGAACAATGTAGTGCTTTCTGCAAACTTATGTGCGAAGTGACTTTAACTTAAATACTAACATAATGAGGGGGGCACAAAGAGGCTGGCATATATTACTAATCATTAGCCCATTCTCTGATTTAATGAATATATCGATTAGCACATTTGGAAATAGGGTAGATTTATGCTAACAAAAACCGGTCATTAAGGTTTCAGGAAACATGACTTGGGGAGTCTAAGAAAAACAAGAGATACCAGAACAGTACAACCCAAAAGCCCCACACAAGTAGTTGCAAGTTGTATACAATTTACTCTTGCTTTCTGACTTCTGTCCAGCCAAGTCCCGGTCTTCCAATATCTTCTTGTGGATCTTCATAATCCCGAGCATCACGAAGAGAAGCTTCAAAGTCAGTGGAGTCACTTGCAACAGGAAGAAAACAACCTATATCATCTCTAGCTCCGAAGCCTCCAGCTCGCATAACATCATCTGAGGTGATAGAGGCCTCCATGTTAAACTCGCCATGGACATCCATATCCACAGGACTTGCACCTAATGCCACATTCACAGCACCTCTAGAATCAACTACGTTCAATTTAGTAATGTCTTCGAGAGAAGTTGGATGCTCTTTCTTGTCATGCTTAGCATCCAATTCAGGTTGAACAGAATCCGTCACTTCAGTCTTCATGCTGCTCTCATTCTTACCTGATGTAGCAATACTCAGTAATTTTAATTAAACCCAAAAAAAACCAAAACAAAAAAAACTTTCAGCATAATCATTTAAGTTTTTGCATATGAATACAAAAGAAAATTTAGAAACTAAAATATACTTCCTAGAATATACTTCCTAGAATACAAAAGAAAATTAAGAAATATCTAGAATAAACTCAAAACATGTGAGTTGGATAGAAAGAGGGTGTAGGTTAACCATGTGGTACAGGATAGCATGAGAGGGAGTATCTTCTATATAATGCAATGGGATCACTTTATTTTAAGTAATGAGAAATATATGAAAACTGAGCTTGGCTCATCTTCTTCCCCAAGTTTCTTCTCTTTTTCTGCCCCTTCCTCTCTCCCCCTACTTTATCTCAGTCTAGGACTCTAGCTTAGGCTCATTTATCTTATTTCAGTTAGTTCAAGCCTTGAAGGGCATGACAAATTGGTATCAAAGCTTCCCTTTTCTGGAAAAACTCATCCCCTTCATTGGTTCGTCACTGTTCATTACCAGATTTCACAAACTCAGAAAACACCCAATTCAGCCATAAAACCCATAAATATACACCACAATTCAGCCCCAAAATACAACCCAAGATAGCCCAAGAGGAACCAAGCAAGGATCTAAACCCAACTGCAGCAGAAACTTACAGATTGATGCTCTGTTTTTCAGGAGACCTGCAACTGATCATAATACTCATATTCTATGGTTAGGTTTGATAAATTCTCTTTTTAATCCACTCATTTCAGTTCATATTAGCTTCCCTAATCATCAACTTAAGTTTCTATAACATATACATCATAGATTAATTCTATAGAATCATTTCAGTTCTTACCGAGAAAAATCCAAAAAAAATATTTCAATTCATTGTTTAGATCTAGTTATTTGTGATTGTTTTCTGTTAGATTAGTCCTTTAGCATCATTTAGTATCACTCCTAAGCATCTAGCATCAAAACCATTCACTCTCGTTCAAATTTCTTGTTCATTCCATTATATACATTTTCTGCCATATATGCAGTGTTATACATGTGTTATTTCGTTGATAACAACACGAACACACTGATTGTTTCATGATTTGGTGCTTATTGAATGCTCAATTATTCTATCAATTTACTTAAGATAGCTAGGTGAAATTGATCAGTTGTTGCGATTAGAGAACTCAATTGGTCTGAGATCTCTAATTCTCACTAAATATAACTACTCAATCTCATTTATTAGTTGATAGATCAGTGTTGACATTGATCCAACTCTTGTTCAACTCAGAAACTTATAGTTCTAAGTTCATTTTAACAAACACCTTACACTCCTTGTGCACTGTCATGGCTAGTTCATCAAACTCACAAGACATGTTTCAACAAGACTTCCTCAGTTTTAGGGAATTTGCTACTGAGAGGTTTCAAATGATGGATGAGAGAATGAAAAAATTCATGGAACGCATCACTGGACTAATAAAACAAGGGTCTAGTGGCATGGAACCAAACTTTCCAAACCCTTTCAACCAAGAAGAGAAAGTCGGGGGGTTTACAAGGACCCCTATCATGCTGCTAGGGAGAGAATTGGAAGGCAAGAGGATGAGGTACCTACGAGGAGAGGACAGAGAACTGATCAAGAGGAAAGGAATATTGACAATACTGGCCTAAAACTCAGGCATCTCAAATTAATGTTTCCAGCCTACAATGAAGGAGATGAAACTAATAGTTGGATCAAGGATTGTCATGAGTACTTTGATATCGATCAAGTGCCAAGAAATAAGATGGTTCCCAATAGTTACCATGCACCTACAAGGGGTTCCAAAACACTGGTACAAATCCTGCATGTCAGGCAAGACAAGTGTGACCTGGGAAAAGTTCTCAGGAGACTTTGCCATAAGGTTCACTAAAGTAGGAATGGAGAGCATTTTTGAGCAATTTAAGCTCCTCAAACAAATAGGTAGTGTCACTCAATATTATGATGAGTTTGAGAAACTGAAGGGAAGAATGTTAGACAAAATTCCTCATTTAACTGAGATCTTCTTTTTAGACAATTTTGTTGAGTGGATGATATCAAGAAAATGGTCAAACTATTGAACCCAGATTCATTAATGGAAGCGTGCAGAGCAGCTAGAGGCTATGAGACACCCACCCTTAAGCCCTTGCCTACATCACAAAAATTGTCACCTCTCACCAACACTCAATACCCAGCCAAAAGAGACACTCAAACCGGTTTACAACCAAAAACACCCATATTCAACTATCCAAAACATAGCCAAATACCTCTACCTGCTACACCTAAGGCCATAACAGCTACTCAAAGAGATGAGAGAAGAACCAAGGGCCTATGCTATTACTGTGATGAAAATTTTGTGACAATTTGTGATTGGGTACCAGTGTAAGAGACCTAGAGCCTTTATGATTGTTGCAGAAAAACAAGATGATGAAGCCTATGATTCACCACCTAAATTTGATGAAGATCCTAATGAAAATGTTGACATTAAGGAGGCACAAACATCAAATACGGAGGAAGGAAAGTCTCACCGCATGCTATGGAAGGGCATTCAAGCCCTAAAACCTTGATGGTTACAAGGTATGTTGGTAAGAGACCTTTTTCCATTCTTATGGGGGTAGTACCCATAATTTTATGGACCCCAATGTTGCTCAAAGGTTAGGATGCGCACTAGAACCAACTGTTCCAATGGTAGTCACAGTTGCTAATGGAGGTCAATTATTCAGTATCAATGTAAAGATTTTAAATGGAGCTTAGAGAAAGGACTTTTCTTCAAAGATGAGGTCAAGATACTACCATTAGGTGGGTGTGACATGGTACTTGGGGTTCAATGGCTTGAAAAATTGGGCCCTGTTAGTTTTGATTAAAAGGAATTAACATTAAATTTCAAGTATGCTGATGATATGATTACAATCCGAGAATCGCACAACAAAGAGACTCCTACACTCAAGATGATAACTGGAGAAGAACTGATGAATCACTTCCAACAGCAAGAGCATGGTGTAATGGTATTCTTACATTCTCTCCACCTCTATCCAAAACCAGATTCTCATATAACTACTACTTCCAACCCTTCTCATCATAGTTATCAAGGCGACAAGTCGAGGCGAGGCGAGGCGAGGCGACAGCCGGGAGCTTAAGCGCTTAGGCGACAAGGCGCCCGACTAGTCGTCCACAAGTCGACAAGTCGTTAACAATGTAAATTTTATACGAATAAAATTATATATATATATTTAATATTGATATACTTATTTTTCTAATGATTTACCATATTCATAATACATGTAGCATATCAAATCACAACAAGAAGTGAACAAGATCAAGTCAAAATGAATAATTTTATTATAGTTGTAAACTTGTAATTTTTTGAACTTGTACAACTTCAAATTATATAAATGGTGATACCTTTGTAATATTTAGTTTAATTCAATATACTTTATTAAAGCAAGTTCTTTCTCTTAAACATGGGTAATTGTTGGGGAATATATATATATGTATATATATATATATGTATATGTATATGTATAATAGATTAATTCATATGTCCCAAACAGGTTACATGTTTTACAGTTCATAAAGGTTTTGATGTCTTGGTATTCTTAGCGTATTAAGTTTATCAGTTCCTGGTTGTTTGGAGCTTTGAACTTTGTTGTCTGATGTTTACTTTGTCATTACACAACATAAAAGAAATTGAACATATAAAGTAATGCAAAGAGTGAGAGCAAAATAATATATTTTACTTGGTTTATGCTCTCCCAAGTAAAGATAAACCTTAGTGGGGCAGCAAAATCAGAAGCTAGTGGGGGGGCAACAGCTAATGGAGCACAGGGATGTGTGTATATTTATATAAAATATATATACACATATATATATATATGGAGCATGGGGATGTGTGTGTATATATATATATAATATACACATATATGTGTGTATATATATATATAAATTTTGCTGCCCATTAACATTAAGGTTTGTCTTCACCAAGTATCATCAGTACTCAACCCATGTCAAACATGAGGTTGGGGGTTCAATCCTTGGTGGCAGCAAGGAGTGTGTGTGTGTCAAAGTAGAAAAAAAAAAAAATTGCTCAACCACCAAATCGTCCAAGGCGTCCAAGTCGTCCACCAAGTCGTCCAAGGCGCCCAAGTTGTCCACCAAGTCGCTCGACTTTCTCCCCTCCCACCAAGTCGCCCCGACGCCTAGGCGACGACTTGATAACCATGCTTCTCATTGTTCTACCCTCACTACTCCTCCACTTGACCTTGATATTCAAACCTTAATGCAAGAATTTAAAGACATTTTTGAAGAACCAAAAGGTATGCCACCAAAGAGAAACCTTGACCACCATATAAACCTTAAACCAAATTTCATTCCCTTTTCCATCAGACCTTATAAATGTTCTTATAAACAAAAATATGAGATTAAGAAATTGGTCCTAGAAATGCTCAAGTTTGGCATCATTAGGCCCAACCAAAGTCCTTTTGCCTCGCCTATTCTCTTTGTTAAAAAGAAGGATGGGTCTTGGAGGTTTTGTGTAGATTACAGGCATCTCAATTCCCTCCCCATAAAAAACAAATACCCTATGCCCCTAATTGATGAATGACTAGATGAATTGGGAGGTGCTAAGTATTTCACAAAGCTGGACTTAAGGGCAGGTTACCATCAAGTGAGGATGGCTCCACAAGATATTGAAAAAACAGCATTCAGGACGCATCAAGGTCACTTTGAATTTACAGTAATGCCCTTTGGACTTACCAATGCACAAACAACATTTCAGAACCATATGAATGAAGTCTTCCAGCAATCTCTAAGAAAACATGTCCTAGTTTTCTTTGATGACATTTTGGTGTATTCCAAGACCGCAGACGAGCACTATTAACACCTCAAGCAAGTCTTCCCAATCATGAGGAACCAACAACTATTTGCCAAGGTAAGCAAATGTGCCTTTGCCCAAATTCAGATTGAATATTTGGGGCATGTTATCTCTCAGCATGGACGGGCAGTGGACTCAAGAGAAGTGAATTGTGTACTACAGTAGCCTAAACCTAACACCATTAAGGGTTTGAGGGGGTTCCTTGGATTGATTGGGTATTACAAAAATATGGCCTAATTGCAAAACCTCTTACAACACTCCTACAGAAAGGGACCTTTGGTTGGAATGACGATGCAAAAGCAGCTTTTCAAAGACTCAAAGAAGCCCTCACAAGTACCCCAATTCTAGCACTACTAGATTTCAACAAACCCTTTGAAATTGAAATTGAAACTGATGCTTCAGGGAGTGGTATAGGAGCAATCCTTATGCAAGAAGGCAGGCCTCTTGCCTACTTCAGCAAGGCCCTAGGACCCAAGAGCCAATCATATTCAACCTACCTATGAGAAAGAATTGATGGTTATAGCGGAAGCTATTAAAAGGTGGTCTGCTTACTTGGGACAAAGACAATTCGTCATTAGGATTGACCACCAGTCCCTTAAATACTTTTTGGAGCAGAAGATTGTGTCTTGCCTTCAACAGAGATGGCTAAGCAAGTTACTCGGGTATGATTATGTAATCAGTTAGTCAGTTACAAGAGAGGTAAAGATAATTCAACTACAGACAATCTATCCAGGAGGTTTGAAGAAAAAAAAGGTGTTGAAAATTCACTCCATGAGGACATGGAAGCTCTTAACGAAGAGGAAATTGTCAAGCCCCAATAGTTTTAAGTAACAGCTGAGGCTATTTTAGGAAAAGTAGTTATTAAGAAATATCTAGACTAAACTCAAAACATGTAAGTTGGATAGAAAGAGGGTGTAGGTTAACAATGTGGTACAAGATAGCATGAGAGAGGGAGTATCTTCTATATAATGCAATGAGATCACTTTATTTTAAGTAATGAGAAATATATGAAAACTGAACTTGGCTCATCTTCTTCTTCCCCAAGTTTCTTCCTTTTTGTCTGCCCCTTCTCTCTCCCCCTACTCTATTTCAGTCTAGCTTAGGCCCATTTATCTTAGTTCAGTTAGTTCAAGCCTTGAAGGGCTTGACATTAACTGTCTGCCATGAATATATTCAAATATTTTTATGCCAATTTTGATGATATGAGAGAAGACTTGTCACTGTTCAGTTTATACCAACCAACGCAAAATCAGAATAGGACAATGCAGAAAGAAGGAACAAAAAACCTATATCAACGCAGTGAGTGGATTGAAGCACATACAAAAAAGCTCTTGAAAACTTTTTACATAGTTTAAGATTCGTAATTGTAATGTCTACAACTATAAGAATTCATATTAATTATGGATTGGGAAATATCTCGAATTGAGATCAAAAGGTCAACACTGATACTATGAGTATATTTTGGAATGGAGGGAATATGTTTACACTGATACTCTTGGCCCTCTTGTCTTATTACATATATGTTTACTGTTATCAATTGTTAAAATGTTCTTCTATAGTGTCCAAAACCATATTTCTGCTTATTTTATTTTTATTTACTTAAAAACTCAAAAACCAAACGCAAAAGCTTATCAGAATTGAACAAAGTGGAAAGTTGCAAGACTTATATTTTGTTCTCAATCCCAAACTTGGCAAGAAAAACCTGCCGGTAAAACTACTGGCTAAAAGCCTGGAAAAAATTATAATTAACATGTAGAACTATACCATGCAAAAATCCAACTGATTCAGACTCCATAATTGATTACACTTGCACCAAAATGCAACAGTACGAGTATCTTTAAAATACTTTTCCTCTTATCGTATCGACCTCTAAAGCTCTATCAGAAACCTATAAAACAATTAATAGTTGTGAGATTCTTTGAACAATTTAAACTCAAGAAGATTAAGAAAAGTAGTAAGCACACCTGAAAAATAAATGCAACATAGAAAACACTCATTATCCACGTAGAGAGGTTTCAACAAAGTAATTAACAAATTATGTAAAACTATAACCTTTAAGAACAGTGACAAATTCCCAAACCAAACCAGAGGACAAAATCTTAAAACCATCCTCAATGGTAGAATTAATAAATGACCCGAGAAGTAAGTACCATTATCATTTTCTTACGAATAAAACATACCGGAGTACTTTGGCTTTCAGCTATTCGGAGTAAACAATATAATTCCTAGGAGTTGTGGTGTCTTATTTGATACTATAAACTAAATGAGTAAAAGGGAAAAATTGTTCTCTGCCAAAACCCATATACTGTATATAAATATAAATCAAACATATTAGGCTATTACCAACTTGAATTACCCAACTAATACCTTGAAGCAAACCTCCCTTCATAATAAAGCTATACAGCCCACCCTCATTAAAGAATACCAAAACTGGAAGAAGAAGAAGAAAAAAAAAACCCTCAAATTTCTAGGCTGCTATTCCTTGGACCCAAAAAAGTAAAAGAAGAAATAACTATACAATCCGGTAAAACTCACAACCTCAAGACATCTTTATTATTCTTCGTTCCAAATATACCATAAATCAGCAGTTTTTGACAGTGTGTTGTGCAATTCTCTATTCCACAATTGTACAAATTTCTAGGTAGAGTTTAGTAGTTTATACCAGTGCAGACTGCATAGGATATGCAATTGGAAGTCTTCGAGTCTATCAATCTACAACTTAACAAGCTCAGTAAAGTAAATCATAAAACACTTGGGTGTAAGAATGTCATACAACGAAAAATGGGAATAAACTTGTAAACATTAATAAGCTAAAATTCACAATGAATTAGTGTTAACCTTCCGAAGTGAATCGAAACCATCATAAAAATCTAGAGTTTCTGAAACACAGTAGAGCTGTAGAGATTAATTACCTGGTAGAGATTGAAGAAGCTAGTACCTAGTAATCGTAGTGGTTGGGGTCCTTAAACCATCATAAAAATCTAGGGTTTCTGAAACACAGTAGAGATTAATTACCTGAGAGAGCTTGAAGAGGCTAGTACCTAGTAATCGTAGTGGTTGAAGTCCTTCTGAACTCGCATGAATTCAGAGATCAAGCGTGTGTGTGTGTATATATATATAATAGGACAGAACTACGTGTATACCGAAAGCGCTTGACACGTTCCGACGCCTTGGAGATATCAATAATAAAAATAATCGTTTTCTCTTTTTTCTTCTTGCATTAGCAGATATATTCCCGTGTTTCGGTGTTAACATAAATAAAAGGATAAACTTCTCTTAATTGTGAAGAAATAGTATACTCTAACTCGACCCCTTTTTCTCCAATTTCACCTTGCATGTTAACCGGAAGGAATTCACATTTACACTAATTTCTAAACAAATGGGCTTAGAAAACTTAATTTATTACATATATAATTATACCCTTCCCTTATCAACAATTTATTAAAAAATAATTAATTTATAATACTTCTCTTATCAAACTTACCTACAAAGTTAACATAAGATGCTCCTTAAAAAACGTATTTGTCTATCATTTTGTCTCCCAACCTCTTCAAACATTGTATGGCAAAACGACTCATTGGCTCATAAATATTTATGATTTGGTTTCATTTTAATTTATGTACTCTTTTGTTTTCCAAAAATCTCTCGCTATTATTTTTTAAAAGTATTAACATAGTCCTCGATTGTTACCACCTCATGAAAATAATATGACATGACAATAAAAAAAAATATTGAGTTGTAACTATTTTAATCTCAAACATGAGGTTAAGGATAATAATGTCTTTTATTATATACACTGTTTTTTTTTTTTTAAATATTTGATTTTGTAGTTAATTTACAAAATTTTAAAATTGGTAACAATTTAATTTTATTTCAATTACTGCACACTAATAGTCTATTGAACATTACTTAAGAATTATTACAGAGTACAAAAAAGTTATTTTAAAATTCTAAAATAAATGCATGCTTTAATTAATTATTATTTTTTTTAATTAATTATGACCGTATTTATTGATTAAACCAATATACTTAATTTTCAGAAAAGTTAATAGCCATTTTGAGAATAATGATATGGTAAAAGACATCATTATCCTTAATTTCATACACTTAGAACTAAAAATTTACATCTCAATATTTTATTTTATTATTTACTGCCGTGTTAGCTTATTTAATAAGGTGACAATATTTTAAAAATATATTATTATTCTCAAAAAATATGAGAGATTTTTGAAAAAAAAAACAACGTATAAAAATCAAAATAAAATTAAATCACGTGAAGATGGACCAAATGACTTGCCCTTATAGAATAATGGTCAAAACTGAAATTGGGCTAAAATAAATAAAATGATTAATATATATATATATATATATATATATATTCAAAAATTTACATATATATGTATATGTATACACACAAATGAATAATAATATTTTAATCTCAAATATCCTTCATAACGTTGAGGAATGTTGATGACGAACCCCTTAAATAGTTATAGTTTAAATTGTATGAAGGAAATGTAATTTGGTCAAAATGTTTATTTTTACAATTTTTAAGGTATCAAAAAATTAATTAAAGGACTTAATCAAAATGAACATTATATTATATCCAAACAAACTCCTTCAAAGTTAAAAAATCATTACAGTTACAAAGGAAACTCACAAAACTGATATTATTTTAAAATAGACAAAAAAAAAGAAAAAAAGAAAGGAATATTACCTAAAAATCTAGGCTTCTTGTCCAATTATTTTTGTTTATAAGCTTTTTGTTTGATTATATCTTAATACATCTTAACAGTTTATCTTTTAATGCATTTTAATCACTTATATTTTTGTATTAAGAAGTCTTTTAAATAATTAAGACATAAATATAAATTTAAATATTCAGAAAACTTGTTGATACAAAGATATAAGATCTTAAGATACGATCAAAGAACGCCTTAGATTATGAGTTCATCTCTTTTCCATCCGAATCCCGAGAAGCCTCCATTTTAAAAGTTTTAAACTATAAAACCCGGCAACCAAAACGCGGACCAAAACAATAAAATAAAAATAAAACACTACCGTCGAGCAAAAAGAGTGTTAAATAAGTTCACTCTAAAAACCCTAATCACGCCATCTCGCCGGAAAAGGCGACAGGTCCGGTGCCGGCGGCGTTTTTTTACACACTATGTCGCCGGCGGTCCTAGATTTCCGATCTCCGATCACGTCCCCAAACCAAACACAAGCGGTGCAACCTCCCTCTTCCCCCAACCCTAACCCTACCTCCCATAAACCTAAAAATTCCAGCTCATTCGCTTCATCACTCAATGAATCGACGAGTTTCAATAGCTCAAACATTGGTACGACGAGTGATGGAGCGTTAAATTATTCGTTTTCTTCTCTCTTTGGGTCGTGTGTGAGCTCGGAGAAGTCTAAAGTATTACCGAATTCGAGCAGCCGATCGAGGCCCAGGCTTGTGAAGTTGAGGAAACAGTTTGGTTCCCACCATGTGAGGTCAAAATCAATAAGGGAGAATTCGAATCCAGTTAATCATGCTATTTTTACGCCAAATAATTTCAGCTCTGGTGAGTCTGGCAAGTTCAATAATGCGAGTTCAGTAGATTTTAATTTAAACTTGAGAAATAGTGATTGTGGTAATAGTGTGGATTTTGTATTTGGTGATAGCAAGAGTAATTTGGAGTCAAATTCAAATTTGATATACAATAAAAGTGTGGGAACGTCCATTGTTCATGAGCCCGTGAAGTTTGATAAAGTTAGTTCTGGGTTGGGAGATAGAGAACCTAGTGGGAAGGAGGGAAAATTGGACTTTGGAGGGTTTACAAAGTTTAGGGAAAATTTTGTTTTTGACTATAATATGGCTAAGTTTCCGGGAAGAAAAGAATCAACTGAAAATGTGGGAATATATCATGATAAAAGGGAGAAAGCTGTAAAGGAGACTGAATCAGAGTTCAGAAAAGTTGATGATGTGGATTTTGTGTTTGCTGCTTGTGACAGAGATACGGTGTCAAATTCAAGTTTGGAGAAGAAAGAATCAAATCCAAGCTTTGTATTTGGTGCTGGTGGGAATGATATGAGGTCATTCTCGCATTCGAAAAGGGTGGAGGCTAACCAAAATGTTGGAAACTCATTTTCTTTTGATATTGAGAATCGGACATCTACTACATCACAAGGAGGGAATCTTGATAATGTTGGTTTTGTGTTTGGTGCTTGTAAGAGTGACTCAGCATCAATTGCAGATGCGGAAATTCGAGAATCTAGGGTAACTGCTGAGGAATTAAATTTTGTTGATATGGGTAAGATGAATGTAGATAGTGAAGCGGATCACCAGAATTCCAAAGTTAATGGTGTTTTTCTATTTGGAAGTGCCAGAAAGGGAAGTTCCGGTTTAAGTGGAAGTAGTCAGCTTGGTGATGAGATAAACAAGTTGAACGTTGAGAAAGCTGAGAAGTGCAATGGCGGCGTGAAGGGGGAAGGCAATAGTATGGGTTCTGTTCCTAACAATAAGTTCAATTTTGTATTTGGAAGTAGTTCTAGTCTTGGTAATGCCTTCAGCAGAAGCCATGCAGTTAAACTATCAGATAAGATGCAGAAAATGAACATCCATGATTCTCAAAAAGTTGATGATGTTGACACCTTTAAAGATTCTAATAGTAGTTCATCTGCAAATTTTAACAGTAAATTTGTATTTGGAAGTGACAAGAGGACTTCTGTTTCTATGACTGGAAGCTCAGGTTTCACTTCCCATCAGTTTGAGGATGCAAACGCAGCATGTCCTCGAAGCGGTACAGTTGTCGAGAATAATGAAGTGGTTGATATGAAAAACAGCGAAGAAAGAGTATTTGCATCTGGAAATAATGAAAAGACTGCAGGTTCTTTTGGAGAAAGTGTGGAAGACACGATTCCTAATGCAACGAGGAATAGGGACACCAGATCTGGGGTAGGATTATTTAGGGGACAGAACATTCCATCATGCTCCTCATCTGAAATTCTTGGGAAGGAAAATCAACCAATAAACTTGACTGAGAAGAGTATGTATGGGAAGCAATATCTATGTAATCAACTAAATTATGACAGTGAAGTGAATAAATTCTCCTTCCCATCTTCGTCAAGGGGCTTTTGTTTTCAGCCATTTGATAGTGTTTACAAAGCATCCACTGGAGATAAAGTTGAAAAGAAAGACAAAGAGTTCACCTTTACAAGCACACCAGTTCAACCAGGGGCATCCTTTACAGGTTTTAATACTCCCAATTTGGATACTCCAGCCAATTTGTTTACTGGTTTAGGTAAAAAGTTAGAATTGGGTGCTAGTAATAGATCAGCTGGGGGGAGAAGATTGAAGAAGACAAGGGGAAAAGTGAGAAAACATACTCCGGTTAAAAATGAAATGTCAAGGGAATTTAGCTCCCAGCAAAATGCAGTGTCTTCTGATTGTTGTTCTCCAATGGATTTTTCTCCTTATCAGGAAGCTAGCTGTGCATCATCTTCCACCCACTCAACTATATCTACTAAAGCAGCTTATGAAGTTTTGGCTGCTACAAGAGAAAGATCTGATATCGAAGAAGGTGATAAAATATGTAGAGAACCTAATGAGAGAAGTTTGGAGGACCATCGTGAAACTGAACTGCAAACTAACCATAGAACTGAGAGGGTCAGCAATGTCTCTGCTGGTGTTGCATCAGCAGAAGCAGGTGCGGGAGAGGAAAATGATGCTAAAGCTCAATCTTGTTTTGATTCGAATTCACAAAATCATGACGAGAGAAGATTTTCCTTTTCTACTTCATCATCAGTACAAAATAATATTTCAGCCACAAAGCCTAGGAAAAAGTATAGAATGAAAATTGGTCGTGGTTCAGATTACACAACTTCAAGTTGGAGAGCGGAGTTTGCATCTTCCCCTGTTAAATTTTTTGATCTTGCTTGTAATTCTTCCCAGTCGGATGAGTTGCAGAGTCAGAAAGCAGGTATATTACATACCCAAAGCAGAGGGGAGCGTATAAGGGCGGATGAAAAACAAGTGAAGCAGGATCTTACTCAGGCTGCAATTCTGGAAGCATGTGAAAAGTGGCGAATCAGGTGCGTCTTGCATTGCAGTAACTCATAAGCCCCCTCCACTCCCCTCCCCACCCCTCTTTTTTTTCCTTCTTTTTCCCATATTTCAAAGTATACTTTTTGTTAAGGGTTCTATCTAACTGTTTGGCTTTATTGCTATCACTTTTGAGACTCATACTTTTCTGTGCTCCATAAGTTTGCTAGTTGTATTTGAAAGGATTTGATTTGTGTCAGGGGAAACCAAGCTTATAGGAAGGGGAGCTTATCAAAAGCTGAGAATCTTTATACAAAATGCATAGATTCTATCACACATATAGAGGCACCAGAATGCTGCATTGAGCCTCTTGTATTGTGCTACAGTAATCGTGCAGCAACGCGGTTGTCTCTTGGAAGGATTAGGGAAGCCCTATGGGACTGTAAAAGGGCCGCTTCATTAGATTCGAACTTTCGGAAAGTCTATATGAGAACTGCCAAGTAAGCCTTCTCTATTTTTTTTTACCATATCATGCAATTCTTGAGTTTTCATCTAGCTTTGAATCGTTTGTTAAAGTATCTCCTTTTACCGAAACAGTACAAGAATAGGTATGTAAGCATGATTGGAGTTTGCTATTTTCTTTTTAAAATATTATTTTTTTATATGTGCTGTATACAAGTTTAGATCATTTATATTAATCATCTGGATATTTTGCGAGGCATGTATTGAATGGTTATTTACCATCTATAGTCATGTATGAAGATAGCTGATATGGGGTATTAGAAAAGTAGAATGCTGAGGATTTGTTTCGGCACATAACTTTTTTTCTTAGAATGCCTAGGATTTGTTTCTATATTAAGTATCTTCGACTTCGACCTTCTGGTGTCATACTTTGTAGAATGATTGGAGTTTGTTATTTTCTTTTTAAAATATTCATTTTTTTTTAAAAAAAATGAGCTGTATACAAGTTTAGATTATTTATATTAGTCATCTGGATATTTTGTGAGGCATGTATTGTATGGTTATTTATCATAAATAGCCATGTATGAAGCTGATATGGGGTATTAGAAAAATAGAATGCTGAGGATTATTTCCCATATAACTTTTTTTCCTTAGGCTAATTAAATAATCTAAAATTATCCGGCGAGAAGTAGTAGAAACTGTACAATGCATTTCCATATTAAGTCTCTACGACTTCAACCTTCCGGTGCCATACTTTGCAAAAATTTAAGTTGTGAGTGTCGAGACGGAATCTGAAATGCTATGCTTGGAAACTTTGGATTTCATAGGTTTGGGATACTTCTCTAATGATGGAGATTTTGCACTTTACATTGTTTTGTTTTTGGGTAAGTGACATCTGAGCCCCCTTAGTAATGTGGTGGGAGGGAACTATCCATCCCTTAAAAGGCTTAAATTAAATGATTAAGAGAAGCTTGGATGGAGAGGTAGGGATTCAAAGTGAAATTCAGACGACATGCTTAAGGAAACATTCAGACACCTAGATGGAGAGATGAAGGCATGGCTTTGATTTATTTTGCTTCTTTACTAAATACTAATTAACAGACAGAATTTGTGGGAACATATGGAACTGCTCTGTGAACTCTAAGCTTTAGGATGAGTCATTGTTATTTAAGGCACAAGGCGCATCGAGGCTCAAAGGTCTCCTTGGGGCGCGAGGTGAGGTGCGCGCCTCAGGCAAGTGAGGCGCATGTATTTAAAAAAAAAAAAAAAATATATATATATATATATATATACACACACACATTTAATCATTTATGTATCAAATTTATCAACCATTAAGTAATTTTACAAACTTCTAAGCATGTTCAGAAAGTTTTTATAACAAGTTCAAGGACCATACCTATGTAGTATAGTGATAATCATATCATAATTACATTCTGCATAAGTACATAGTTAATTACTTACAATCTTACATATATATATATATATATATTTAAGTAGTAAACACTAAACAACAATATAAATGCATATTTAAATATTAAAAAAAATACTTATAAGTTATACACATATTTAATTATTTAATAAGGTAGTAAACACCAGAATAATAGTGTAGTAAAGTACCCAAAAAATCTGGAAAAAATTGGGCAACATAACCCCTTAGTATTTTGCAAAATAGTCTTTTTTTGTGCAAGAGAAGAGAATAAAAAAAAAGGAGAAGAGATAAGGAGAAGGGAGATACTTACTTGGAGGAAGAGGCTGCAATTGATGGTCTAGATTGTTTAGGGGAAAAAAATTACACAACTTCAATGAGGTCCGCGCCTCGTGCGCCTCGAGTGCGCTTAATTGAAGGAGCCTTGCCTCACGAGGCGCCTAATGTGGGCTGCGATGGGCCTTGCGCCTAGGCTCGCGTTTAACAACACTGGGATGAGTTGGATTGAGCTTTTGATTCTCCCTGTTTTGCATTTTGGCAAACCTTTTTTGCTAGTGAGATATGAGATAGTCATCATGTACATGATTTATAATTTATTAAAAATAATCATGTACATGTTTTGATACGCTTACTGGGTTGAGCATCGTCACACAAATTTTTATCGAATGGAGTCATGGTCTATTCACGGATGGGCATGTCTGGCCCACGGATCAGTGCGGATGTTGGTATATCATTGTCTATGCTGTTATTTTTTGTAGTTATTAACTATCAGTCCATATAGTATCAGGCATCTGATTCAGTTGTACATGTGACACCTGGAGGTAGCCAGTTATAAACTGATCATTTCAGATTGTGTATTCTTGCATTTCTTTAAATTGGAACTATGCATCACAACTGGTATCAAACTGGAACTGCTCACAGAAATTTGTTTGAATAGTTGCATAATAGTATATACGAGGCTGAGAGGGTTCCATGATGCAGGACAACAATCTGAAAAAGATCATTGGCAGATAATAGATTGAACAACTGAAATACAACTAGGAGTTCGGCTCCACACCTAAATCACTATAACCTATCGATCAAAACCAAGACAGAAAATATCTCAAAACTCTCACTATCAATAGTAATAATAATTCACCTTGGGGATTACAACACATAGTTGAAGTAGTTTTGACTTAAAAGACTAATTAACCTAATTACTTTAATAAAATAACTAAACCATCAAAAGTCCCAAAGTATGAAAATAAAACCTTAATGAAATCAGTTTCTTCCCAATTAAAAAGCTAAAGAATATTAACTTTAGGGCTGTTGCATTCTTAAGGTGACTTTTTTGTCTGAAACTTTCTCTTTTTTTTTGCTCCTGGTGTTTGCGGTATAGAGATGTAACTGTCTGTGCATGGCTTTGGGTTGGGTCATATGTGGTGGGTTACTTTGTTGGTGTAATAGGCCTAGATACCTTCATATATGAGAGCGGAAAATTGTTATTTTTATTAAATTGATTCATGGTTACAGTAGATATATTACCTTCATGAAAAATGTATATGTTGATTGTATATAAATTTTTCTATGTTTAGTTGTCATCTGGTGTTAGGAGAAGTTGAAGATGCTATGCGTTATTTCAACAAGTGCCTGGAATCTGGGGTTGATGTGTGCTTGGATAGAAGAACTATGATTCAAGCTGCTGATGGCCTGCAAAAGTCTGAGGTACCACATTCATATTATTTTGGGTGGTATTGGCTCAATTTCTGTAATCTTCTGCAAGGACCACCTTTATGATTTGTGCATTGATCCTCAAAGTACTTAATCTTATGAAATCCAAAGAGTAATAATGGTGCTATGAACAAAAAAAGCATTTTAATTTTTATAGAATATGCGTGTTATTCCATGTTTTTTTGTTTCCGTTTCCTCGGTATTTCAAGGAAAGGTTGGAAGAGCTTCAGCGTCAATCTCTTGTGGGAAGGTTTCATAATCAGTTTAAGTATCATGCTATCATTTTGTTAGTAAGAGTTTGGGTAAATTAGTATTGATCTGAGAAGTGACTGTGGAGTTCTTTTGTTGAAAAAATGCTCCTTGGCGTGATAGCACCAGTATAAAATATGAGTGTACTACGAATTTGTCACAAGAGATCAAAACAGATGTATCTTTATCCTAAGAGATACAAAATAGATCTCGAAACCAAGACCCCTACATCAACAATCCAATTAATCCAGAATATCCTGCTGTTGAAAACAAACCAGAAAACTGAGTTTCAAGTGAATGGCTTGCCAACCCCTAGTATCAGGTATAGCCTTGCTTTCTGAAAATTTATGCAACTTTCGATCAGTAAGGAGAGAAATGTATTTGGTTTGGCTAACTCGTAAGATGGTGAGTTTTCCAATTGGGCCAAGTAATGGGACATTTGGACGGAGTGAAGGCGGTGAAGATCCTGGAGAGATGAACTTTCTGAAGGGATGTGTCGCTTTTGAATCATGATGCAACTATATTCATAAATCAAATGAACTTGACCTGCTCTTTCATTAATACCATATGATGGAATAATATGATTCTTTCGGAGGTTCTCTCTCTCTGTCTGGACTTATATGTCTTGCTTCTAATGGGTGATTTTCCTGACTGGCAGAAAGTGGTCAAGTGTACAAATTATTCTGCTGAACTTTTACAACAGAGAACTTCTGATGCAGCAAGTAATGCTTTAACAATCATCACGGAGGCCTTGTCAATAAGCTCTTACTCAGAGAAATTACTTAAAATGAAGGGAGAGGCTCTTTGCATGGTATGTTTGATTAAATTCTTACATGTTTTCCTTAGTTTTTCACTTTTAATAAGCTCACTTTTACATTTTTGCTGTTATTTAAGATTGGTTCTCATTATTGGCTTTTTCATTCGGCATCTTATAGCTGCGGAAGTATGAAGAGGTGGTTCAACTTTGTGAACAAACTCTTGGATTTGCTGAAAAGAATTTTGGCTCCATGGATCCTGCTATCCAGTTATCAAATAATGATGGTTCTAATTGCAATAACTCAAATGCAAGGGTCTGGAGGTGGAGACTGATGTCCCGGTCCTATTTTCATATGGGTAGGCTTGAGGCATCTCTTGATTTAATCAAGCAGCAAGAGCAGCTGAGATCTGTTGAAGACAAGTAATACATAATATTCCATTAAACAAAAAAATTGATTTCACAATTTCCAATTCATTTGGTAAACCCCTTTCATTTTTACAATTGTGAAAGGTGATGCTAAGGTTTCTTATGTAGGTACGGAAGTGAGGAGAAGGATTCATCAGTAACTTTAGCCGACACTTTACGTGAACTTCTACAATTGAAGGTATGATGTATACACAACATTAAGTTCATGATTCAATTTAGTATTGAGGTGTTGGTTGTAAAAATATTAAGAAGTGGTTAAAAGTTTAAGGGAAAATGTTTTAGTAGTCACATGATGTGCTAATACATGAGTTTTTACATGTGTTGTGTTTTGTTGACCATTTTGTACATTATTACCCATTCACATGCGATTTTCTTAACATGTGCGCTATATAATGAAGTTTATGAAGAGTGAAGACATAGTATATAACAGGCGGACTATTTTTCATAAAACTTGTCACCATTAATAATTTTTTTCTTCTTGGCGAGGAGGCTATTTTGAGATATTTTCTGTGTGTAAACATTAATGCTCATAGACCTGTAAAGAAAATTAAGAAGGTGGACTTGTATACATCAAGTGTACATGATTTGCTGTACCAGTCTTGTTATTTCCTTAAACTTTAATGTTCTCAAGAAACAACGTGGAAGTCAGGATATTCAAAATTGTTTGGCTAAATTGGGATGTTCCTTCCATTAAAATGAGCGGTGCAAGGTCCTCTTCTCTTTTGTCGCATGAACAAGACAGGAGACCTGAAGCTGTTAGCTTCACTGGCATGTTCTTTCACAAAAAAGGTGAGGTGCACCAGAGAGAGACAGAGAGCTGTGGTTTACTTCTCTTGCTGTGTTACCAAACTATGACGTTTACAATATTTGTCTTAGTTTAAAAATTTATATTTACTCTTGTTAATCAAATTGTTGATTGAAGGGAGGGAGCAACCATATTTAGTTGTAGCACTCTTATACAGCTGCATTGGTTTACCTTTTCTTGCTTCTTTAGCAAACCATAGATACCTAATATGTATCTCGCTGTTAGTTTTACATTCTTCTTGTTAATGAATAGTTGAGTGGTAGTTTGAGCCGACATGTTTGGAAGAGTTGAACTGTATAATTGCTGTGGCATGCTATACAAACACCAATATTTTTTTTTCGTTTTTGAAAAAATGAATTTATTTAGGTAAAATATATATACAAGGCTGAGATTTTGATCTTCATATATAGCATCTTGTTTAGCTTAATACTTGATTTGATTTGTTTGTTTGTTATCATGATGTACTTGCAGCCCTTAAATCAAAAGTGGTGCTCTTTTTGTTAAATATTTTTGTGCTTTCCTCTTGTACTCCAGAATGCAGGAAATAAAGCCTTTCAGTGTGGAAAGCATACAGAAGCAGTGGAGCATTATACTGCTGCTATATTGAACAGTGTCGAATCACGTCCTTTTGCAGCTGTCTGTTTTTGCAATCGCGCTGCTGCACACCAAGCTTTGGGCAAAATTTCAGATGCTATTGCAGATTGCAGTCTAGCCATAGCTCTTGATGGGAGTTATGGAAAGGTTTGCCTCTTCTTCTTCTTGGACTTCTTGGAGTTCTTGTTACTGAGCTAACTCACCTGATTCATGGGATACTTGTTTATATTTTGGCTGTGGGGGTGTTTATTACGGTAGATCATCTAAGTCTATAAATGTAAAGCATTTCTTCACTTTTTTAATTTTTCAGGCATCTGTTTCTTGATTTCTGATTGCCTTAATAACCTGTCCAGGCACTTTCTAGAAGGGCGACACTACATGAGATGATTAGAGACTACGAACAAGCTGCTAACGATCTACGGAGATTCATATCTGTTCTTCAAAAGCGGTCACAAGAGACGAATCAACAGTCTGACACGCCGCTTGGAAAAGGTGGGAGCAGAGAACATTTAAAAGAAGCTCGTGATCGTCTTTCTTCTATGGAGCGAAAAGCTAAGAAAGGAACTCCCTTGGATTTTTACCTTATTTTGTAAGTTCCTTTATATTCCTCATGTCGCCTATGAATACTCATTCTATTGCAACGGTGTTTCTGACAATACTTGGTGCTTCAGTTCCACCAAATTGTGGCATTTCTTGGAGGGCGTTAACATTTTTCTCCTGCTGATTTACCCTGTCAATAAACTTATTAAACACTGCAAGCTACTATTGTACCCTCAGAAAATACCAATTTTCAGTGTGGCTTATCTACAATATACGTACCACAAATGCCCTTTTATTTATCCTGCTATCTATATGAATAAGCACTCGCCATGTCAAGTCAGCTAGTCATGTCAAGTCACCTTCCAGATCAACTCGTGATAAGCTTAGCTTTAAGCCGCTATCGATCTTTCTATCTTCATCACCGGAATCTCACTACCACGCCTTACCCCTCCTGGAAATGAGTCTATTCACCCTAGCAATTGAACCTATTGATAAGGGGAAAGCGTCTGGATCAGGAAGTTCTTAGGTGCATTATGTAAGATTATATTCAGCAGATATGTTATTCCTTTTGGTCTTCTCTTTTTGTGTCTATGAATCTCCTGCCCACTCACATTCTCTTTATTGAATCCTATTTCTTTGTTGGTATAATTATAGGTGGTTGCCATCTTATCAATATATAGAAACAGGATCCAGCTCTCAAAATACCATAAAACAATTTCAATTTCACGTTCATTTGTATATTTAGAAACATTCTATACTAATGTTCTTTTTCTTTTCCCTCGTAAGCTTTTATACTGACAATATAGTTAAACATAATGGAATTTTATTTATTAAACCAAAACATTTGAGTGTGTCTGTCTCCCATGTGGGTGAACCACTGAGGGTTCAAGCTACGGCTGTCTCTCTCTCTCTCTCTCTCTTCCCTCTCAAAATATAGTGGATGTTATAATAAAACTATGAATGGGAACCTTTCAAAAATAAATTTATGAATGGAAAACATAATAAAAAGTTGTTGACCATGTACAGTATGAAGATAACATTGCAGTTCTTTTTCTGCCACCACTGCTTGATAGTTGATAACTTTATTGTTTTATCTTTGCTGTTGTAATTGGTGTTTGATTACATGAACTGTACTATGTGAAAGCATTCAGTTTCAGTTTTTTATCTTGTTGTCTTAAGAGTAGTCTTGGGTTTTCTTTTTGCTTGATTGTTGAGTTAAAACAAGGGTAATTAAGTGAAGTTTCTATCAACCTTCATAAATTGCTACATGCCTCCTCTTCTGCATCCAATTCCTGCCTTTATGTTTGCCATTCCTCTGTTAGTCAGTGCTTGCTTCTTGTGAAGTTCTCTTGATACTTTAATGAGTGAAGTTTTTGAGACTGTAGTGTAATTTATCTGGGAATCACTTATTTGGAGCTTCTAACTTTGTATTATCTTGAACTTTCGTGGCAGGGGAGTCAAAGCGTCTGATAATGCATCAGATATCAAGAAAGCATATCACAAAGCAGCACTCAAACATCACCCCGATAAGGTCTGAAGCTTTTTTATTTTGTTTTTCCAGTTAAAAACCATTGGGTTGTCATAATTGTCTCTAATCTTAATGAGTTTATGCTGATGTAGGCTGGTCAGTTCCTGGCAAGAAGTGAGAATGCAGATGAAGGACGACTAAGGAAGGAGATTGCTGATAAGATTCATGTTGATGCTGATAGGTTTTTCAAGATGATTGGAGAGGCCTATGCAGTACTCTCAGATAACAGCAAGGTCTGGTCCTGTAGCAGTGTTGTGATTTGATTAGATTTTCTTGATTGATGCCAGCTAACGTATTTATATGTTTGTGTGCATTTGACTTGTTCTTAACGAAACTCTCTCATATGTAAGTCTTGCTAGTATTATAAGCTACTGCAAGTCCTGCAACATTTTTGTGATTTGATGAGGTTTTCTTGATTGGTGCAGTTAACAGTTTTAAGGCATTGTGTGCATTTGACCTGTTCTTAACAAAGATCAATCTCCTTATATGCAATAGGCTTGCTAGGTTTATAAGCTCCTATTGCGAGCCTCTTATTTCTTAGTTCTCATGATACCTGAATGATAGATAAGCTACAACCTCACCACATAAAATTAGATTTTAGCAAACTGTGCTAGGTTGCTTTTTTAGTTCATTTTCTTCAATCTTATATTAACTAGTTTAATACATTATGACCTAAATGATACTTGTTATATGAACTGCAGTGAATCTTTTTGTTATACATCTGATGGAAATCTTAAATCTTAGGAATTCTTTAGCTTTTATATATATCTTTAGCACCTCAAGACTTTAAATTTCTTTATGGGTCCTGTGGTGTCCTGTCCTGGGAGACTTGCGACTGTCAGAAACTACTAGTTGAAACCCCCTACATTCTGTCTCCTGGATCCAAAGTAGGTTGTGTTTTCCTCCTGATATGATAATCTATGCTTGGAGCTTGAGGCTTGTATGCACGAGGTGCATTGCACAAATTTAGTAATGGTCATTTGCTTAGAACTCATACAAGATTAGAGGTTGGATAATTTTTAATTCATTTAGTACCTGACTTCCCTCACTTTATCCTCACCTGTCTAATGATGATATCATGTTATTGTTATTTTCCTGTTGTGTGCAACTCCCTCTGCGGCTCCCTCTGTGGCTCTGCCTAATACTGATATTCAACTTCAATTATGCAGCGTTCTACATATGATATTGAAGAGGAAATAAGGAATGAGAAGGCCAAAAATAAAAGCAGTAGTTTTGGCAGAGAATCCAATGTTTACTGTTCTCCCTTTGAGGGTAGAAGCAGCAGGGAATATGGACGCGAATGGAGGACATATGGTGAGTCATGGAAGGCGTATGGCAAATCCAGTTCTCGTTGGTAAGGAGAAGTCATGCAGGTGTGAACCACCACTTCCTGTTCTTCTAAGAAGTCTCATGTGGAAATATGCCGAGTTTTTATCATCCAAAACAGCACAGATGATGCCTTTGATGCTAACACCTCAAAAAATCCAGAAGGGCGAGTGGGGTTGGTACCGGCCTATCTTTTTGATGCCTTTGATGCTAACACCTCATAAAATCCAGAAGGGCGAGTGGGTTTGGTACGGGTATATCTTTTTAAATCCCCACGCATAATTCTACCAACAGCTAAAGTTGTGTTTTGTTCTTTTTGTCTTTACGAGTCGCCAGGAGTTGTGTTCTTGTGAAAGAGGGGTTGCTGTAACTTGTAAATGGAGGTAATACTCGCCCCGTTTACAGTAAGATCCCCATTTTCAAAATTCTCAAATTTTAAAAAGAACTTTTCCTTCCTATTTACTCCTATATGACTAGCGTTTAGTTTGATAGTGCTGGTATGTTAATGAAATTGTGATAATAAGTTTGAGGAAATTGTGTTATTCTTCAAGTCATTAACTGAGATTCAAACATAGGAATTGAATAATAAATAAATTTAGAAATTTCCCAAACATATAGAGGAATTATGAAAATCACTGAAAGACAAGCTTACAAGCCCAATTCCATCCAATCCAGCTAAGGTAAATGATGTGAATACAATACACTAGTCTCTCAAACACCATTCAAATATGATGCTGAAAAGTTTTGAGACATGGGTTACAATCGCAAAAGGAAATAGGGAGTCCTACAACCTTCACCCTACTCTATACTCCACTAGACACTACAGTTTATCAAAATCAAAGACTACCTCAATCCTTTGCAACCCAGGGAGGGACCCTCCAAATCCTTTACCTAAGAGGCAAAGCTTCTTCCACAAAGGTCCATGTCATGCATGCTACGAAAAAATTAATGTTCTTTTTCTTTATGTTTGTTTGTATGAAATAGTTGACGATGCTTTCTCAAATTGGGAGTTTTAATCTTTGCGTTTTTGTAGTTTGTTATGTAATGTGATGGTTCTGATTCCTCATCTGTTCTTTAATTTGTTGGTTAATATGTTTTTTCTTAAAATAATTTATTCCCTCTGTCCCAAATTAATTGCTCAGCTTTGACTTTTTTAAGTCAAATTGACTATTTTTAGAATTAATAATTAAGCATATATAAATATATTTCTAAAATTATAAAAAGTGGGGTTAGTAATAAATTGTATATACTTTCTTTTGGTTATAATCTCTTCACCTATATTTTTGCAAAAATAGTAAAAAGATTAGTTTTAAAAATGGTCAATTTAACTTTAAAAAGTCAAAACTGAGCAATTAATTTGGGACGGGGGGGTAATGTGAATCTTCCTCGTACAAGATTTTCTTTTTGGCAGTGTATGCAGTCCTTGATCGAGCCAAAAAAACCAGGAGTTTTAGTGTAAAACACTTTTTAAAAGGTATTTTCATATCAAAGAGTCATGAAACAGAGTAAAGAGAGCCCCGTAGTCACGAGGCCTTGTAAGGAGGTGGTCAGGGGTATAACCCCTAACATTAACTCAAATAAGAGACTTTAAACAAATGTTGTTTAAAAACCATAGAAGACGGAACAATAAAGAAGCTAAATAAACCTTCAAGGCCTGCTCCCTCCATTCCATAATAATAGAGTTTATAGAGAAAAAATTTTGTTTCAATTTATTTATCGTTTACAATTTTTTAAGAAAATAAATAATTTACTTTCTTATATCACTCTTAACTTCTCTCATTATCCCAATAAATTCTCTCTTGTATTAGTAATTTTTAACTTCCCATAAAGGGATAGTAATGAAATTTTACACAAATTTTAATTGTTAAATGATAGTATTAAATGACTTTCTTAATCTGTGTGAATGAAATTAAAATGACTATTATGGAATGGAGGGAGTATATTTTAGCCATAGAATGAGCCTCAAAGACCAAAGCTAAGTACATGATTAAATCATTTCATTTGATGTTCCAAATTTTCTCCTCAACGAATATTACCCTTTCTATTTAGCAAAAAAATAAAAAATATAAAAAAATATGTTATCCTTTCTCAAATATCCCCTTTAATATTCTCACATTATCAACCCACATTTTTTTCTCAAATATCCCCTATAATATACTCACATTAACAAATCACATTATAACTCAAATTTTACGAACATCACTGATGAACTTTCTCAGTGTGCTTATATAGACCAAATGTTTATTTGATGTCTATTATCTTCTCCTCAATCAGTGTTACCCTGAATTTTTTAAAATACACATCTTAATTTTTCCAAAACAACTTGCATCTTAGGCAAAATTATACTTGCACTTGAACAAAATTACTCCATTTCAAAACCCAACCAATGCACCACGCCAACAGGAAAAAGGGATGTTAAGCAGATGCACCCTTTCTAAGAAAGATGTTGTAATTGGTAAGACGTAACTCGCAACTCCTAATCTCCTATATCATCCTAACAGAAGCAACCCTCAAAATAAAGGAAACTATTTCTGTATTTTTGGTTGCTTTTGCAAGTGCAGGGCCGGGCACGGAAAGTGAGAAAAGATGGTAAAATTACTTTAAACGAGACAAAAAAGAATAGAATATTAGTTTGAATAAAAGGTATTTGAATGAAACAAATAAAAAGGGAATACATGATTAACATTCTGGCTAAATGTTCCTGGTCAAAATCTCCCAGAGTAACATAGCATCTGGATAGTCATGTCAAACTAATCCAATACCTTGGGGCTACTTTTAATTTTAATTGCTTTTTGTAATTCATTGCAAGGAACATTCAAACGCAAAAATATAACTCTTTGCAACAATAAATCAGTATAAAGCCTATCCCAGAAGTAACCAAGGCACGACAAAATTAAAATTGCACAACAGACTTTGCCCACTCTTCACCACCAAGGTTATCGAGCAGGCAGTGCCTGTGCATGTTCCAGTAGCTGACTAACTAGTTTGTATGTGCGCCCAGAGAGTCCCTTAGTGTGGTCAATAAGCTGCTCATACCTGGAGGAATGTGGAAAAGAAGAGAGTCAAAATAATATCATATCCACAAGGTAAAAGGAAAACCATAAGGAAGAAAAGTTGGTTACAATTATGCATAAAAATGGCTACTATTCTGCAGACTTACACGTTGGGGTGATTAGGTTCCATTGTGACAGTTCCAGTCTTAGTATCGATCTTAGCGTCGAGCTTCGAAGTCCGGATAAGATTCACAATCCATCTTTCAGCCTCCTCGTAGTTCAGATTTAGTTTCTCAGCCAGAACTCTGCAATCAACAAAGCATGAATCATGAAAAAATATATCATACCAATAAAAATAGTAGATTCTAATCAGAATCAAGGACTAAAGATTGTTAAACTCGATCAAATTGCTAATTCAAATCACTATTTAGCTAATATGATTTTTTATTTTGTTTTTGAAAGAATGACATGAAGTTCAGTACTTTCCATGTTCAGAAAAGCCTCACAGAAATCGCACACATATAGCTTGCGTACTCCTCAAGAAATAGATTTAGAATCATTTCAAGTTTTTTTTTATTACAGAAAAACAAGACAAATGTAACAGAAAAGAGCACTCAGAAATTTAGAACAAGGGGTAATTTCACCAAAGTTTCTCAACACCCTTGACACACATTTCAAACGGATTTTCCATATATAACCTGAACATTGATATGCTTATCACAAAGTTAAGTAATAAAAACAAAAGCCCAAGGAAAGCAACCATGTAGACAAGCAAATCCAGAAGATAAATCGCCCTCTCCAGGAAGAAATGGGAGGGATCGAGGATCGAAATATTCATAAAGGTGCAAAGTAAAACTTGAAAGGCAGGTACATACCCCATGTCGATGCGCTGATGTATCCGGCAGTAGGTCTCAAAGATAAAGAGCCGGGCATTCTCAAGAAACTCGTCCCTCAATGGTACAGTTGAAAAGTTGCTTTCTTCAATTCTTTTGCCAAGAAATGGGTCATTCAAAATTACCTGCGTATTCATGCTCAAAAAATAATCATCTATTTGTATTTGAATATATTATCAACACACCATTCAAAATATTTGAGACAAGTCCTACTAAGTAGTAAGTAACAGTACATAGAGCATTAGCATATTGCAGATATGAGATTTTTTTATCCCTGCTTAGCTTTCAAAGAAATTATGAGCAAGCAACCAGTTGAAGGTCAGACGGCTTACCTCTTCACACTCTCTCATCTTTTTCTGAGCCCCATCAAAGTCGTAATTGACATATATGCATGCCAAAAACTCTGTAATAGGATCTTCAAAAGACTGTTGCTCTTGCTGAATAACCTTTATGAATTCTTTGAATTGAGATCTTCTCCTTTTGTTGACAATGAATGCAGTGGCAAGGTAACGTAGAAGATGGGGAGCATTCGTTTGAATGGCATTTAAGTACCTAAAAGAAATTTTTCTCTGTAACTTTTAATAACAGCCAGAACACGAGAATTATATAAAACACATTCTTTTATTTTTAATATGTTATAATAGTGTAAAATCGATAAGAATACATAGAATAGACAATATATGCAGGGAAACAAAAGAATGCTGTAAGAAGTTAACACAAAAGATGGGGAGCATTTGTTTGATGCACTCTAAATGATGGCCTGAAGTGTAAACAGAGTAACTGAGGGCTGGGGAGGAGGGCAAAGAGACTTTGTGAACACTAATTTGTAACTTTGTCCAGATCAAAACATTCACATGTAAGAACGTAACTATAAAGATGTCAACTCAAGGACATGCAAGAAAAAGTTATTCAACATAACCAAAGGAGAGCAAGAAATCAGGTAGGGAGTGGAGGAGGATCTTTCATCACTCGATCATCATTAAAATTATTTGGACGAATGAAAATAAAAAGAAACATTAGTATTTTAATCACAGTAAGTTATTGATGATGGTAATTAGAGTAGTTTAGATAGCATACAGAAAAATCAGTTAAAAAAAGTGTCGCGTTATTAAGCAAACGGGAAGAGCTTCTCCCATGGAGTGGATTCTTTATTTTTTAATGAATCCTAACTATTATCCTTTTCTATTATGGAATGGAAATGCTTGTGTAGAAGAAAGAGTATATTGATAAAAAATTCCAAAATCAAAAGAGCGATTGGGTTGATAAAATAAAGGATTTCTAACCATCTTGTTATCCTATAACGAACATAAACCAATTCATTTAAATGGAAGGGAGAGGATAGAGAATCTGTTGATAAGTTTACCAGTATCCGAGGTATCTATTCGTTTCTTACATGCGAATGATAACAGAGGCATGAGTGGTAAGCAAATGAGTAGAGAAGATCCTCATTATCTTTCTTTCTGAAATTCACTTTAAGATATACGACCAACTAGACAAAAACAAATAACTACTTTAAGAGATAACAACCAAGTCAAATAACCTTACAAAGAAGGGTAGTAAGAATAAGCTCACACATACTTGTCCTGATTAAAAAGATCAATGATCTGTGTCCTGCCATTATCATTGTTGAAGAAGATGAACAAACTCCAATGCATTAGCCATATTCTATTTTGTACTTGATTCAAAGGCGATGAGAAATTCTGTAATACAAATCATCATTAATAGTGGATAGAACATTCAACAATACCTGTGTGCACAATTTTATGCAAAAAAAGAAAAAGAAAACCTTTGAATCAATAATTTCTTTGAGCCGGTTTAGTTCTTCAAGTGCCATATTCCAGTTTTGCATCAATATCTCAGCTGCCAGTTTTCCCCATAATGCACTCAAACTCCTTTCGCTGTTGGTGCATAAGGTCCTATACTGATACAAATAATCAGCCGCACCAGAATAGTTTCCGCACTCAAACTGAAATTTGGCATACTGATACAATGCCTCTATCTGATCCGGGCCAATCTGGTTGTTGGAAGAATGGAATATATAAACTTGGTACGCAAGATATTGATATCTTGCATAAAAACTAAGTACACGTGATAAAAATGAAATCACACTTAAGATCTGATAAATAGCAATGAGTGATAGTAATAGTAATGTATTATGTTAGGATATATGGTGGTTGTAAATAACTCGACTCAGAAGTAGATACAGAATCAGACTTAGAGTTAGAGGGAGAAAGAATGGGCAAAAATAAGGACAGAATTTGCTGGAAGAACTGATAGAGAGCGAAAAACGTTGGCTCTTAATCAGTTTCCATTCATCAAAATAAGCATAAATTGTAATTCTACCTATACTACTAGAAATTAATGACTAGCTATCTTCAATGTTCAAGTTAGTATAATTTTTATTATAACTAACTCACGCTCATACACGTTCCAACATGATAATGACATTCAATACTATATAAAAACATCCAAAAAATTATTATCCAACCCAAGCATAAAGAGGTAAAGAGGAAAAAAAGAAAGAAAAGAAACCTGATATCGCTCATTGAGCATCTGAAGATTATACTGCTTATCAGCCCTCAGCTCCTGAACCGCATTCTGATTCTGCAAAAAGGTAACTAAAGGAGCCGCCGCCTCCTCCAATGCCTTCAGCCGAGCCACAACCTCCACTCTCCTCTCCACCATATCTAAACATAAAATCCTATATTAATACCTATATATACACAAACACATATATATGTAAGTAGAGAGAAAGTACAAAAAGAAGGGACCTTGGGGAACATCTTCGGTCTGGTAAAGGGATTTGTGGATGTCCATGGCGTAATCGACCATGTTAGTATTGTTAAGGAGCTCGATCTTGAACTTGAGGATGTGTTCATTAGCGTAAAGTCCTCGCTCTTGAAGAAATTCCAGCAAAGGAAAAACCAGATGCCTGTCCAGATTCGGAGCGATTCGTGGGGTGAGGTCGTAATCCGCCATGGCCGCGCTTAGAGTGAGAAAATTTAGAGAGGGAAGGAGAAGGGGAAGAGCAACTACCGGTGAAGTTAAAGGTTTCTAGGGTTTTTTTTTTGTAAAATTATTATAAACTCCCTCCAGTATTTACAAAAATTATTAGGTTCCCCCATATTATCGAATATTACATTTTGGTTTTTTTATTGTTTTATATTTAAAAATAAAAATAAGCATGCGTCCGCCCCTATAGCTCAGTGGTAGAGCGCCAGTCTTGTAAACTGGAGGTCTGTAGTTCGATCCTGCATGGGGGCAGAAAAAGGATATTTTTCTTTCGTATTTAGTTTTTCAATTATTTACTTGCCAAATTCTAAAGAAATTGGTGCATAATATAATGTTGTCTGAGGTTATAAAATTTAAATTTTAATTGTTTTAGTGAATATATAATGTTGTCAGAACTCTTCGATTTAAATTCCAATTTTGATTATTTTAGTGAATATATAATGTTGTTTGAGGTTATAAAATTTAAATTCTGATTTTGATTGTCTTAGTGAATATATAATGTTGGATGAGGTTACAACTTATAAATTAAACTATAGGATTTAAGAATATATTATCTTAGATTCAAATTATAAGATTATATTCAAATTATAAGATTAAGTTTGACTTCTAAAATTTAATTTAAAATTAATGTGATTCGTTTAACTTTTAAATATAATAACCCATAATCCGTTTGAAAATTAATACAATGATATAATAAGTAGATGGGGTAATTTATTTTCAACTTTTGATGATCGGACTAAGGGTGTAAATGAGTCGAACTGAAGTGAACGGATAATTGCTCGAATTTAACTCAAAATGTTAAATCCATACTCGAATTCGAATTGTATTTAAAAATTATACTCGCATTCAACTCGACTCGAATATTTATTACCGAATTCGATCCGATTTGGATCAAATTATATTCAAACTACTTGTGAGCTTCATATTCAAGCTCGAATTCGAGTATCCATATAATAACTAGCTTTATAATAAATATAATTATAAATAAAATTTGTTATTTTACTTAAAAATGAGAAAATATATTTACTATTACACTTTACAAATATAAAATCACAATTAAAATTAAAAACAAAATAAAATAATAATAACTAATTATCCTAAATTTTATTTAATTTATTTATATTATAAGAGAATGTATCGAGTATCTAATCGAATATGTGTCAACCGAGTATGTATCAAATCACAATCGAGAATTTAAGTAATTTGAATGTTAAACGAGTCGAGTGTAACATTGTTCAGATTCTATTCATATTTTTATTCAAACTATTTTTTATGCTTGGATTTGAATTATATTATTAACAAATCCGAGTCTCGCTCATATTTTTTCAAGTTGAGCCCGAATCGAACCCGAACTGTTTGGTTCGTTTACATCTAGACCAGTCTAATTTCGTAATTGTAATAAGACAAGATAAATGAACATATATCGATATTTATTATCCATATAAAGTTGTCGCCATATATAACAAGACTCATAATAATATTAAAAAAATAAAGTCATAAAACGAATTTGTAAGAAATACATATCTAATTAATATACCTTCACAGTAAGGCATCACCTGGAATCACAAGAGCAAAAAAAGGAAAATAAAAAAAATAAAAAGCTAATTATTAGAAAGTAAAAGATAAAAATTAATATTATTATAAGTGGAATTAAAAATGAAGATATTCTTAATCATACTCGATGAAGTTATCATATTCAACAGCCTTGCTCTTTCCACGGGGCTTATCAAACTTGGAGACCAGCAACTCCAGAACCGCAGGTGAAACCCTAAACCCTAGGCTCAGCAGTGCCTCACTCAATTCACAGGCATCAATTTTGCCACTTTTGTCCCTGTCGAATTTCTCAAATTTTCCCTCTAAAATAAACACAAAATTTATTACACTTACCGCATCCCAAATTATATACAAAAATCTTGAACGTAAAAATTTATTCAAAGTATTACCTTCCAGCTCTGAAGACTGTAGAACACAGAAGTGAACTCCTTTGGCACTGCAAATTTTTTTAACAAAAGAAAAAACTTTCGGTGGGTGGTGAGTACGCATTTGATACACAAACTAAGGACATTTATGATAATTCCACCGTCTCATTGGCTACATGTATATGGAAAGTCTATGATATTATTATATGGCCAAACACATTTATGATCGTACTCGAAAAACAAATGGGCCATATTTAAAAAAATTTATCTTTTCTAAAAACACATTTTTATAATTTATATTGCCCGTTTCTTTTATATACGGAGCAATGTCATAATAAATATTTGTTATGAATCATTTTATTCTATACATAATATGAATATATTTAATATATAAACTTGGAGGGACATCTTCGTGTAAACAATTTTTTGGAGTCTTTTAAGCTTTCAAAAATATCCTTTAACTTTTAAAATAATTTTTATTTTGTCCTTGCATTAAATTTTATTTTATTTTTTTATCTAGTCCTTCAAATTTAGTTTATATAAAAGGAGATAGAATATACCCATTTTACACAACTCTTGTCACCGGATGTTTAGTTTATATAAAAGGAGATAAAATATACCCATTTTTCGAACGTTGGAGTTGGTGAAGATCTACATGACTAAAAGTTCTACCTATTTTTCTACGTAGGAGATAGAATGTACCTATTTTTCTACATTGGAGTTTGGACTCGATTTGTACTCACTCGACTAAAAGTTCATTCAAACTTAACTCGAAATATAAATGATTCAAATATGGGCAAATTTTAAAGTTCGATAAATTACTTTCAAATTGTAATTTTTTATTGATACTCGAATCATATATTCGCTAGAAAAATTCAAACTCAGCGAAAAGTTTAAACTGTTCGGACTCGATTTGAGATCATGCTCGACTCAGTAGCTAAACGAATCTTAATCAAATCTTATTTCATACTCAATAAATTTTGTGAACCAAATTTGAGCAACTCAACACTCGATTCGGCTCGATTCATTTAGAACTCTTAGTAACGATCATAAAAAAGTACAAAGTTTGATTCTTACTTTCAATATTTTTTTTTATTACCTTTATTTATTAGCCCTGATAAGTAATTAATGACACCCATAAAAAAGTACAAATTTTGATTCTTACTTTTGATATTTTGTTTTTATTACTTTTACTTATTGGTCCTAGTAAGTAACTAGTGCCACCGGTAAAAAAGTACAAACTTTGATTCTTACTTTCGACATTTTGTTTTTATTACCTTTATTTATTGGTCCCGACAAGTAATCAGTGACACCCTTAAAAAGTACAAATTTTAGTAATTCTTTTCGATATTTTGTTTTTATTACTTTTATTTATTGGTCCCGATAAGTAAATAGTGACACCCGTAAAAAAGCATAAATTTTGGTTTTTACTTTCGATATTTTATTTTTATTACTTTTATTTATTTGTCATAATAAGTAACTAGTGATACCCGTAAAAAGTACAAATTTTTTGTTTCATTATTCAGAGTAAAATAGTAGATGAGACACTAGTGAGAACAAATGATTTAAATTACTTAACGAGAAAGGAAATTTGGAATATGAAAGTTGCATCAAAATTAATTAATTGTGATTTTTGTTGAACTTTCTTGTCCTTAATTGTGTATCTGAATTTTTGGAAATTTATATTTAAAAATAAAAATAGTCCATTTTTTGAATCCAAAATTGACAAAATGTGATTATTTGAATTTAAAAAATTGGTAACTTAGAAGTCTAAAAGTTACATTTTGATTTTGAAATTTATTGAATTCGATTATGATAATTACTTTGTTCTGTTACCAGCATTTACAGGATTTGCGGCAGTAACGTTTGAATCTCTAAACGCACCACACTAATTTTAGTATGTTACATTTAATTCTCAAACGCTACGTTTGTGAATAAAATAAGTTACTATTAGAAGAATAAAATTATTAAGAGTATTTAAACTTCTAAACGCACTAAACACCATAAATCTTAGTGTGTATAATGTTACTTATAATTTAAAATTTTGAGTTATCTGTAACACTCCGAATTCGCTACAGGCCCAAAATGCTACATGCCGCAAGCCTAAAGGCCCGCAAGGCACCAATATCGATAGCGCAGCCCAAACAAAACAATAAAAATCTTTCAAATCCAATTCGATGAATATCAATTGACTGCCAAATTCGTAAAATAGAGACGCAACTCTCCGAAATTTAAAAGAGTTTTATCAAAAATACAATGACAAAAGAAATAATCACCTTAATCTAAACTCCAGCTATCCAAAGTATATCAAAAAGTGCTCAGCTATCAACGACGTAACATGTAAAATTTTATGTAAGGGTGAGCGGTGAAGCCCAACAAGTAACAATCTTTACCATTTAGGTGGATCAAATATAATTTGCAAAAACACATTTTCGAAATAATTTTTTTGCTCAATAACAATAGCAGATATACTTTCAAAACTATAACAATTTATAACAAAGCAAATTCATTTTCAAAAATGAGTTCAAAGTATCTAATATATACAATATATATCTTTTAAATCCACAACCTTAGCGACTAAGGTTACAGTAACCCTGTAACACTACCTAAAGTTCGATAATGTCAATGATCACTTATCACAATTTACAGTAACCTTATGACACGACCTAAAAGTTCGATAACGTCAATGATCACGCTCATACTAAGGTATCTATAGAATATTCCACGAAGGGCATCTAAAAAGTGTGCGCCTTAGTAGGTCCAATATTAGCTCCGGAACTAAACATAATCAATAACGGGTTCTAAACATAGTCAGACTAAGGATTTCAAAAACGTTTCTCAATATTATCGATATTCAAAACTATATTTTTTTCACTGTTCAAAATCATATAATCTCATTTCACAGTTCAAAATAAATATGTAATCTGAAGTTTGAATAAAAGAACGTAACATTTTAAATAGAAGCCTTAAATAAAACATAATAAATTTTGAAACAGTACATTTAGGCATCCGAGACATACATACACGTACAGTTCAAAAATCACTTACTATATATAATTTTCAAAATACTAAATAGTTTGGAAAACCACTTACTATATATAGTTTCAAAATACTAAATAGTTCAGATAATCACTTACTACATATATTTTTTAAAATATTAGACAGCTCACATAGTTACTTACCTCGATATTACAATTTACAAAATTAATGTTGAACAAATCCTCAAATAATTTTTTTTTTCTTCTCCTCTTCTTTTTCTTTTCTTTCTCTTTCTCTTTTCTTCTGAAATGGCAAGTGGGTGAATGAGAAATAGAACTATGGGAGTGGAGTCTTATTTATATTATTTTCTTTCCCTTTTTATATTTCTTTATCCTTTCTTTTTTGTCTCTTCAGCTTCTTTGTTTTTCTTTTTCTCTTTCTTTTCTCACATTTTCATCTTCTCCCCACCTTTTCCTCTTCTCCCCAACGTTTCATCTTCCTTTGTAAACTTTTCCTGTTCTTTCTCCTAATTAGCAGCAAACCTCTCAATTTTTTCCTTATCATCCGCAGCCCATGGGCCCACCCTACAAAAACTTTTTTTCTCCTATTTTATTTGCTCACTTAATATTTTAATTGTTCATTTGACCTCTTTTTGACTTTTAATTTTTTTTATATAAATATTTAGAAATTCTGGGATATTACATTATCCTTCCTTGATTCCTGATTATTATTTTTTTTCAAAATTTCATTCACTGAGAGCTGAGTTTAACAACAAAGTTTATATCAGCGTAGAGTTTCTTTTGGAGATTGAATTTAATTATATATTTATTGCACGTATTAAATAATGGGTCATTATTTGGTTAGAGTTCAGGTTCATATAAAACTTGTATTGTACTTCAGATTAATCCAAATGCCAATTATATTATTAAATAATAGGTCCCAGTAAATATTACACCGGAATTTAATATTGAGAAGGACATATGACGTGTTATTTTATTCATAAATATCGAAAAACTTGAAGTAAAAAAATAAACGGATGACTACTTGGTCTACTGATATGACTCACTCATATTAATATAGAAGTCGAGGGTTCAATTCTTGTTGACAACATGCAGGTTATGCATATTTGAGTAACGTAATAGAGAAATTTGGTATGTTTACTTAAGCGGTGTTTGATTACATCTTAATACATATTAACAATCTATCTCTTATTCGTTAATTTCTTATGAATGCTTCTAAATCGTTAAGATAGAAAATTAAATCTAAACTATCCAGATGATTATCTGAACAAAATTGACTATTTTTTGGACAAAAATAATCTCTTCAATATTACAAAATTCTTTTTCTATCCCTAATTATTGTTTCCGACACTCAAACCAAAAAAATCACCACCATCTGCCTTACCACCATCGTCGTTGTCCCTCACCACCACCACCGCTACACACCACCACCACTACACACAACCATTGCCACTAGATTTGCACTTCTAGATTTCGAGTAGTCGTTGCCGCTGATCAATATTACATCCGTCACATACCCAAATCGATTGGATTTCCGGTGTGCTACGACAAATTTGTTCGAAAGTTTTCGTACTATGAAAATGTAAACTATAGTCAGATTTATCTCATCCATAATGGCAATAATACCTAAACTCAACGGATTCAGATCTCAAAATATTACTCCATAAAAGATTCAATACCATTACCAAATAGCCTAAAAAAAGAATAACGAACAAACGAATGAATTAAAAATATATATGTATGTGTGTAATGTAAAATCAGACTATAAAGTCGTTAAGATGGGCGGATTGGTGTTTTTTTAATGAATCCAGTGGCAAATAATGGAATTTTCAGTCCAATTTCCATCGTCGAGTTCAATTCTGAATGGTGAGTTTTGTTCAACTATTATGCAGAGCATCTTTCTTGTAATACCCGTGATATTTTTTTATTTTATTATTATTTTAATTGCACTTTATAATATTATTATCAATGTATGTGGGG
This sequence comes from Aralia elata, assembly GCA_034770075.1. Lineage (NCBI taxonomy): Eukaryota > Viridiplantae > Streptophyta > Magnoliopsida > Apiales > Araliaceae > Aralia > Aralia elata. Next base: position 17,553,572 of record CM068377.1, read on the forward strand.
ATTCTTGGGCATGTGATTAGAGACAAGAAGAGAGAAATGGAAGGGGAGCATGTGGAGGAGACAAAAGGAGATGGAAAGGTCGGAAAGGAGGATAAAGAAAGAAAAAAATAAAAGTACTTCACCCACCCATTTTCCTATTCCATCATTTCGGCAACTTGTCAGAAGAGAGAAAGAAATTTATATTAAACTTAAACATTTCATCTTCATCTTCCTCTCTCTATCTATATCAGTAAACCCATTTCTCTTCCTCTCTCATTTCTTTCTCTTATCACTTATACATATTGAAGACCAAAAGAAGTTTCTTTCATTTGATCAAAAAGCAAGCAAGTGCAGCAAAGAAAGGAAAAAAGTATTCGGGGGTAAAGGAAGCTAAACCCAATTTGACAATCAGGTTAGTTTACAACTTACAAATTTTGCTATGAATATATTCAAGGTATTATTATTGTAGTAATGTTAATCATATATGCTTAATAGATGTTATCACCATTAATTGATTTTACATAAATTGTTTGAGAGTTTCCATGCTAGTAGCTTCGGTAGTGTTTTTGGCATTAAACTGATGAAAAATCAATAGTAAATGTTTTATTAATTATGATTACCTTTTTGGAATTTATGGGACTGGCATAAGTTCAATTCTTATGTATATATTGTGTATGTATTTAAGCTATTAATACCTGTGATGGATTTTTGGTTAACGATTTATTTTAATTTTGACATCTATCATGTATGTAATTAAACTGCAAGTTGAGTTTTGGTTACATATTATGTATGAAATATATTTATACATTATGTATGTTTATACATTCTGTAAGGTGCATAAAGTGTGTAATGAATTGGGCAACATATGGAATAATGGAGTGATGAGTACTAATTTAATAATTTTAGTAATGAACATATAAGTTAGATTTTGAATGTATATTCTATAATCAATATTATATGCCTATATGTATGTAATGTGTATATACATTCTGTCAAGCATGTTGGTAAGAATTGATGATGGTAATTTAAGTTATTTTACTTATGCATGAAATTTACCAAATCAAGACTTTTACAATTTCGTTTTGAATAAAGCATCAGTACTATGAAAAATGATTTTATTAAATTTATGAAAGCTTGAAATCTATTAGTTAATGGATTTTGGCAGCATGAGATTTCTTAAGTTACATGTACAATTGTATTTGTGAGGTTTATGATATGATTCTGCTTAATACACAAAATTGGAAGAATTGATGTTGGTAATGTATTATAATATTATTATTTCATAAAAGTTAAATTATTAATTTATTATGATATACTTGCATGTGTAGCAGTATTATGTATGAAATTAGTAAAGAAGTTCTGCAGATTGTGATGGAACGTTATATTTGGTTTTGTAATTATAATTTGCTTCATGGTACTGTTAATATATTTACTTAGTTCATACATAAAGGAATTATCAAAATCTCTCTCTCTCTATATATATATATGTGTGTGTGTGTGTTTTTGAGAAGTTGTTTTTAACATAGCATGAGCATGTGTATTAATGCATAGATAAGTGATTATTGATTAATTACTAAATCAATGAAATTGTTTTTAATCAAAAGAGGAGTAATTAAACTGTTATCATCAATGCGCTTTGTATATATATTAGTTTTGATGTATATGTATGTAATGATTTATATCATTATATATTTTATATTCCGTTTGTTAGGACGAGTGTAATTTATATTATCAGCAGTCGCATTATTGTCACTTTAAAGTTTTACATAATAATAATTTTTAATAATACCAAATAATGGGAAAAAGAAATTTTTGTTAATTAGTAATTTATATGGTTATTAATTTATTTCTGTTAATTTGTGTAATTAGCTCGGACGAAAGGATTTAACGAGTTATATTTGGAATATAAATTTGGGTATTACATTGCTTACTCCAGGTACGGATTCCGTACTCCTTCAGCAATACTCTTGTGAAATTTAATCAGTTCGTTTTGTTCTGCGTTTCGAATTCCGTTATTATTTCACATAATTGTTTCTTGTGAAATTCTTTCATTTTGGAGTTGATACATATGACTCGTATTTGTACTCTTTGAGTTGGAATATCATGTCTAGTATTTATTTTGATATTTGTAGAGTGGTACAGGTTGTTACCTTCTTTTGACATTATGATTATGATTTGATTTGGTTCAACATGTACATATAGAACCCTTTTGTTGGTATTATGTCGCATGTGTTGTGACATGATATCTTTGTTAAAATATACCGTAGGGTATACTTGAGCTATAACCACCTGTGGGGGTACCACAGGCATGTCGTCTTGGCACAAGAGACATGACACTTCCGTGGCGGTGTGATCAGTCCACGACGTCTCCATTTTATGCTCCGGAGGAAGTGGACAATTTGGTGTTTTGTTGTGGGAGGCGTATGGGTTAACCCTAGTTTCTGTTCTACGGATTGGTGATGTTGTGCCAAACACACTTTCCGATTTTGCATGCATTTGGATCTGCAGTCCAATGTATGATTTGCCTATGTGGCATTATTTGACTTGTCTATGTGGCAAGCTATATTTCTGAGCTCAGTATGAAATTATAACACTAAGCCATTTGATTCAGCCTATTAAATTCATTATGTTATTTTTGTTCAGTTCTGTTCAGTTCAATTAATTGAGTTAGTTATTTTAGTTCATTATTTCTGTACTCTTGTGTTTGTTTCATTAATTCTGTTGATTCAGATATGTTATATTCAGACTTTGGAGATTATATCTTCGTCGGTATTTAAGCTTGAGGCTTGTTCAGTATTTTGTCTCAGTTGATTTCGTATTTCAGTTATACATCTTTGTATTTCTATTCCGTACTAGGCTTTTGACTCATACTGTGTTTTTCTTCCGGCAGGTTTGCAGGGGTGATTCAGGGCTAGTGTGACGAGAGTTCCCTTTTATCCAGTGATTTAGATATTTTGTCTAGGTTGTGATATGTCGGTTGATTTGGAGTTGTATTAAAGATTTTAAATGGTGGTTTGAGCTGATTTGACATTTATTACGGTTTGACTTCTGGAGATTATTAATTATTGGAGTTAAATTTTGAGGCATAGAGCTATTGATTTATTTTGTTAGTTCTGTTATGCTTTGCACGTGACCTCCCTTTCATTATTCTGGAATGGGGGTGTTACATTTCTTCTCTCCCTCTCTCCCTTCATCTTCTTCATTTTGTCGGTAGGTTCTGTTGATTGTCGTTACTCATTCACACCTCATCGTTGCTGTCGTTTTGTGTCAGATTCGTGTAATGCGTGCCGAGTTGTAACCAAAAACCCATCAACCGTTGATCTTGATTTTTCACTCCATAGATCTGTAAGAAATTGGCAAGTATTTTTCAAGTAAAGAATGAAATAATAGAAAGAGAAGATGAGAAATGATAGACTCCACGGCACGCTTGCGTGAGGTGGTCGTCGCCCGGATCGTTTTCAACAAGTTGATAGGATGGATAGCTTGCAACACCTTAACCCCTCGCCTATATATAGACGGTAATCTTGGTACAATTGCTTGCTTAGGAAATCTGCGTAGGGTGAACACCAACGACACCTCGACCCCTCGCTTATATTGAAGCAGTAACCTCGGTACAATCGACGATTGATGCGGTAGAAGACGCCACACACAACTATGATTGGTTGTATGATAAGTCAATTATGAATCTCAAAGAAGAACTAAGGAACACTTAGGAATTTTCAAAGAACCACAAGTAGAGAAACAAACTCACAATAATATTGATAATGCTGAAAATTGGTATGAAGTTGGTTGTACAAGCCTAGCATCACTTGATATTTATAGGAACTCATGGTGTGCTAACCCATCACCATAAGTCAAGATCTAACAACTAATCACATCACATGCATCAGCCATCCAAAGAGTTTATCACCCCAAAAACATGTCCATGTGATGTGCTAAAAAGTCCAACTCTGACAACTAATCTGATCAGCACATTGCAAGCTATTTTTGCATTTGAAAACCACCAAATTTGGACTTGGGCAAAGCATGAAAGCTGTAGCCTTAGAAGTGTAGGCAAATTTAGGCTTTTGAATCACCTCATTTGGAGTTTGGAAACTCAAGTTATGGCCAAAATACGAACTGATGTCAAACTAGTCCAAAAGTGCGGAAATGCTGATTCTTTTGTGTCGGTTCGGGTATGCTTGCTTCCAATGTGTTTATGAACTTCGCGTGCTTGTAACCCGTCTCTATAACCTCTATGCTCGATCCAACCTCGGTCCATAATTTATGAATCATCCCGTTAAGTCCTTCTTTGAAGCGTTTAGCTCGTGTCCTCGTAATGTGTCCAAGTGACATATGCAATGGATCCACTTGTGTTTTGTCAAGGGCTTGTGAGCTAAGGATGTCCTCATCAAGAAATTACAAAATAACTAAGAAATATCAGAGAAAGAGAAAATGAAAGATAGATGAGTGAAGGGATGTGATGATAAGAACATATATCTGGCGTGATCTGAATAGTTAAGGAAATGGACAAGGTAAAGAAACATAAGGTAAACTATTACAATTGTTATTATAATATTAATTACTAATATTGTTAATAAACATATTATTATGAATGTAGTTAAAATATTATTGGACTTGATATATTTTGTTTCATCATATTGTGGTCAAAATATTATAAATATGTATTTAAAATATTATTCAGACATTTTTTATTATCAAATAGATTTTTCTTAAATTGTTCAAAGGATTAAAATGGTAAAATACTGTTATTCAAACATTTAAAAAAAATTAATTATCAAACAACATTTCTTTATTCAGATACAATTGTAAACAGATTATCTAAATTATTCAGATGTTTAAAATATTCAGATCTTAACATTCAATTTTATCAAACACAACCTTAAACATTATAACCGACTCTAATCTTATAAATTTTAAAAATTAATATTTTTACTAGTATTTTAGATTATTTTCACAAGAGTTCTCTTGCATAATAATTGAGTTGTGAACCCGTATAATACATAATAAAATATAATTATAACAAGAGTTCTTGCACATTTGTTAACTATTTTACCTAACCAGACATACTAATCTGTTATGTAAATATTAATATATATATATATATATATCCAGTGAGTTGAAAAGGTTGAAAATAAAAATACAAACATAAGTATATACTATTTTTAAACAATAATTTTCTAATTATTTTATTTTTTTCCCGAACTCCCAATAACTCAATTATGATGGATTTGAGAGGACGTTTGTTACATATCACCTAAAGTGGTCATCTTAAATACATAGTAATGTGAGCTGATCATCTTTATGGATTGTATTTGTTACACTGATATTATTACATTATCTATAATCAGATACCCGGTAAAGTGTCAAATTATCGATTATTAAATTATTAAATAATATGTGGTAATATGAGATTATCACGTAGTGGTCATCTTGAAATTTTTATTTATACACAAATATCCTTTATATTTAATAATCGGGATATAAATATCCTTATTAGTCACATAATTTGTATTTATTAATTTTTTTTTTGAATTGTCGACATGTTCAGTTTAACTAAAACAACTCATTGTCCATACCAAATATGTGATGTTATTTGTTATTATTAATTTAATTTATTATTAACGACATACTTGAAAATTTTATGTTTAATAATTGAAAAAATCTTGTATTGTTATTTTATAAACATATTAATTTTTTTGATACGATTTACTAAGTAATACTAAATTAATTTGTTTGACAGTACTTTGATGATTGTTGATTACATTTAACAAAAATCACATAAGTGAATCATTCGACTAAAATTAGTACAAAGATATTTTAGTAAAAAAATCATTATTAAAAAAATACAGCAGTAATCTTAAATTCATATTAAACACTTACAATAGTAATTATGAGTAATCATATATCTTTTATTAAATAGAAACGACACATTACTACCGTTTTCTATTGACTTGTAACAAACACCCATGAAGTTAACCGACAAAAATAAATTATCATGTCTTATCAATAGATATTGTTTTCAACTTTATTTTTGGAGAAGGAAAGAAGAGTTGATTTATTTTTTTCTTTTAATTAGAAAAGAAAGTTGTTTTAACTTTATCCCTTAAAATTAAGTATTAAGATTTTATAGAAATCATACATACTCGAGCAGTATTAAAAACACATGTGAATAATAAGTTATTCATGTTAAATAAAATATTTTATTTTAATAGCATATTACGATCATAATACCGAAGTCTATATATAAGCACGGAGTCTAGAAGTCTACAACATAGAGAAGGATTCAACCATTGTAGAGTACTTGCTAACCCCAGTACGGCAGTACCCCTGCCGCCACGTGGGATGGGATAAATTTTTTGAGTACCATATACGCGGCCGTAGCGTATCAAAACCTGCCCAGCTTCGCTTAAACAGGCTCATCTCATGTACAGAGACAGGAATGAGAACGAAAGAGAGATTGAATAAACGGGAAACTGTAGCGCACGTTAACCAATACCACCCTACAGGCTCACGTTAGCACGGTCTAGCAATGAACCCACCTCTGTCTACACTTCATCCCCTCCACTTTCCCTCTCTATCTTTACATCCTCGCGTTCTCTCTCCTCTTGGGCTAGGGTTCCTTATTTTCCTTCTCTTCTACTATTTTCTCTTTCTTCCTGTAAAATTTATATATATCCGTCGCCCAATGTTATCATCTCTGGACATAAGGTCTCACTCCGCAAGGCTCACAGTATGGACGGCAAGGGACAGTCCAGGGACTCCTACTCGAAGTTATTCAATCTTGAGGTGTTTAATATGGGCTTTTGCTGTTTTCGAGTGGATTCTTTTCCTATTCCAATTAGGGACTGTTTTATATTATTGGGTTGATTTAGATTTTCGAAATTTAGGTTTTTTTTTTGGCTTCTTATTTTGTTATTTGTTGCTGGTTTATGTGAATTGTGTATCTTATGTTTATATTTATATTTTCATATAATTATGGGTGTTTGTTGCTCTCGGTTGTATTGTAGTCTTTGATGAGCTTTCAACTACCACAACAAGATGATGGTTTTGATTATTATGGGAATAGTAGTCACGATGTGAGCAGAGGTAGCCAAGGTAGGATCTTTGTCTCTTTGTAGTTTCTATTGTTTCTGAGTTGAATTACAATTACCCTCTTCGACCAAAATTCTTTAAAGTTTCACTTCCCCTTCGTAGAATTCATTTCAGTTTCTTTCCCCCACAAGTTATGTTTAATTCAGTTTTTGTTGCTTTTGGTGAATGGAAAATTTGGGTTCATAATTTTTGAACTTATGCATATCCGCTGGCATTGTATTTTGTTTGTTATGAATAGGTGGAGCGATGTCAGAACACCCTAATGTAATAATGTCTACTAGGAAATTAAGTATTGCAAAGAAGAAGCGGAACTTCTATAGCAGTGACGAGGACGACAGTTACAGGACATACATGTCAGAGGAGCAGTATAGAAAAATGCTTGGGGAACATATTCAAAAGTACAGTAGGAGGCTCAATAATTCATCGCCACATCCTGCACCGATCCGCACAGTGAAGCCTGTTCTAAAAGGTAGTTTAGGACCCAGAGAGCGGAAGTTGGGGAATGAGTACAGAGGAGGATCACACAAAGTTGAAACCACTTCTGACTATTTATCTGATATTATCCCTCAAAAGAGTGGAAATTATAATGGAAGAGAGTTTGCACAAGAGTATGGCATCAGTAGGTTTGTTTCTTCCTCAAAAGTTTATCTAATATTAATGCTCTGATGTTTGAAGTTTTATTAGTCGTTTGACCACATCTTTTAAAAGGAACTTTGAAAAACGCTGCAGATCAGTTTATGAACCTGCTTATTTGGATATTGGTGATGGCATTGTTTATAGGATCCCTCAAGCTTATGAAAAGCTTGTAACATCTCTGAACTTACCAAGCACGTCAGAGATCCGAGTGGAGGAATTTTACCTTAAAGGCACCCTTGATATGGGGTCATTGGCTGCAATGATGGCTGCTGATAAGAGATTTGGGCCAAGAAGTAGAGCAGCTATCGGGGAATCAAAACCTCAATATGAATCTCTTCAGGCCAGATTGAAAGCTCAGCCGGCTAGCAACTCAGTCCCGAAATTCAGTCTGAAAGTGAGTGATATTCCATTGGATTCATCTACCATTCCAGAGGGGGCAGCAGGAGGAATACGGCGGTCTATCTTGTCAGAGGGTGGTGTGTTGCAGGTTTACTATGTGAAGGTGTTGGAGAAAGGAGACACATATGAGGTCAGTAATAAAAATGGAATAACATTAGGGTATTTTTTTTATGGGAAATGTGACCAGGCAGTTTTTATGATAACGGTCTGGACTTATTTGGCTGCAGATTGTAGAACGTAGTCTCCCCAAGAAACAAAAGATGAAGAAAGACCCTTCTATGATTGAGATGGAGGAGATGGAGAATATTGGTAAATATTGGGTAACTATTGTAAGAAAAGACATACCAAAACATCATAGAATTTTCACCAACTTCCACAGAAAGCAACTAATGGATGCCAAGAGATTTTCAGAGACTTGTCAAAGAGAGGTAGTTATATATATATTTTTAGTGTCTCTATGGCCTTATTAGTTTACAACAATATATCATTTATTCTTTTTGGCTAGCTTTTAGTTTATTGATTCCATATTTTGGCAACTGGGACAGTGCATTTCAGCATTTGTATTTCGTACTCATCTTGCAAGAATAATTTCTAGTGTTGAAGACTTACTGGTGGCTCTTCCATCCAGGTAAAAATGAAGATGAGCAGGTCGCTTAAGTTGATGAGAGGTGCCGCAATTCGCACAAGGAAACTGGCTAGAGACATGTTGGTATTCTGGAAGAGAGTTGATAAGGAGATGGTAACCTTACTTTCCTTGTAAAAACCAATACATTGTTAATTACTAAAAATAACCAATACTTTGTTTGTTAACGAATTTGATGATTATGACATGAGCATTTTGATTTTCATTCTGTGGTGGACAGAGAATCACAATCTCTCTCCCCCCTTTATATGCATATATATATCAAGTCTAAGCATATGATATACAAAGAATTCTGTACGAACCATATGGATACGATGAAGTACAGATGCCCATTTGCTTGTTCATTGATAAGATGTCTTAACTGCTCGACCTTGGCAGAAGTAGGAAATTCAGGGATGAAGAGTATAAGGGTGACTGCTATGCAAATAACTTTGTACAAATTTCGAAATATATTTGCATGCTTATGGTACCAACCTTTCGAATGTAAATTTTAAAATAACTTTATACGGATTTTCTAAATATATTTGCATGCTCATGGTATTAATAGATGAAACAAACAATATTAAATTGCAGTTAATACCAAAATGAATCACTCACTGAAACGCTATTGTCAACTTATACATTACTTCATTCTATAAATTTGCTAAAAAGGATTTTCTGAGTAGTAATCCTACTGATGCAGGCAGAAGTGAGGAAAAGGGAGGAAAGAGAAGCTGCAGAAGCTTTAAAGCGGGAACAAGAGCTCCGTGAAGCAAAGAGGCAACAACAAAGGCTCAATTTTTTGTTGTCACAAACAGAACTTTACAGTCACTTCATGCAGAACAAGTCGGCTTCACAACCCTCAGAGGTTTTGACTGCGGTTGATGATAAATCAGATGACCAAGAAGTGCTATTGAGTTCTTCAGAAGCGGGGCCCGTAGAGGAAGAAGATCCAATGGAAGCTGAGCTGAAAATGGAGGCTCTGAAAGCTGCTCAGGATGCAGTTTCCAAACAGAAAAAGATTACAAGTGCATTTGATAATGAATGTTTGAAGCTGCGGCAAGCTTCTGAAACTGAGGTGTCTCAGGAAGATGCTTCAATTTCAGGATCCAGTAATATAGATTTATTGCACCCGTAAATTTCTTCCTCTTTTCTCTATATTTCCCTGTACTTTTTCTATCTGAAAGTGTAAAGGTTTGTGGTGGTTTAAGTTTTAAGCTTGTTAAGCATATTAAAAGCCTTTCAACTTATCAAAAAAAGAAAGAAATATTTAAACTTTTTGTTACAATGGTTTCAGCTCAAACTATGCCTTTCAACTTATCAAAAAAGGGAAGAAATATTTAAACTTTTTGTTACAACGGTTTCAGCTCAACTATGCCTGTAGCATCCTCAGTGCAGACACCAGAGTTGTTTAAAGGTTCCCTCAAAGAATATCAACTAAAAGGCCTCCAATGGCTGGTCAATTGTTATGAGCAGGTAGGATCCAGTCGATAACTCATTTTTCTTTTGTTAACAAGTTAAGTCTGTTGACTTAAAGCATGTCCAGTGTTGTCTTTCAGGGTTTAAATGGTATCCTTGCTGATGAGATGGGCCTGGGAAAGACTATTCAAGCCATGGCATTTTTAGCTCATTTGGCTGAAGTAAGTGGTCTACTTGGTGGCAATTTTGTGAACTTCGTGTTTTCAAACAAACATGGTTTTATTGTTCATACAGGAAAAAAATATATGGGGTCCTTTTCTGGTAGTTGCACCTGCTTCTGTCTTGAACAACTGGGCTGACGAAATCAGTAGATTTTGTCCTGACTTGAAAACTCTTCCATATTGGGGCGGGCTTCAAGAACGGACTATACTCAGGAAGAACATCAATCCGAAGCGTCTTTATCGCAGGTAATTGTCCATTCGTTTTGGTCATTTCCTTCTGTCTTCTATTCTCTTTCTAAGAAGAAAAAAGTCAATCTAATGTTTCTTGCACATAGAACAACAGCACCCCTTAAAAATGGTTTCATAGGTGTAAGACTTACGCATTTGGGTAGAATGGCTTATGCAAATTAAAATTGTTTAATGAGGCAAGAGAATGCAGCAATTTTAATGCCAAAATTTTGGATTAAAATATTTTTAGGCGTAATCATGCTGATTTACCCTCAAGTAAATGTTCATCATATGCTTAACCAAATAGTTAGAAAAGGAAAAAAAAGCATTAATGTAAATAAGGCAGAATCATAAGCTAACAGTTATATGCATAAGAGACCAGAACCTATTGTATTTATTAACTGTAGTCCACCGGTTGAGTCAAGTTACCATTTTTTTTCTCCTTGGGCTGACCCTGTCTCCTGCTGCTAGAATAAGTATTTCGAAGATTCCCCTTTTCACCAATGTTACTTTACTTGCCAGGGAGGCTGGATTTCACATTCTCATTACCAGCTACCAACTACTAGTGTCAGATGAGAAATACTTCCGTCGTGTAAAATGGCAATATATGGTATTGGATGAAGCTCAGGCAATCAAAAGTGCAAACAGGTTTGGACCTCCATCTTTTGTAGCTGCTATTTGTCAAGGCAATAATCATGAGTGTAAGCTATTTAATTGTGTACTGATGTTTTCTGTTGGAGTAACTTGGAGAAGTGAGCCAGCTGTTATATACCTACTGATTTTAAAGATTATATTTGTTCATGGAAGATAATTCCTAAAATCTATAAGTTGAAACCAAATGGAATTTTTTATAATTTTTTTTGGGGCTCAAGTTCAGACCTCTGAATGCTTTTCATCTTGTAAAACAGAAAGAATCAACCTTCCCTTCTCTTTCTCTCTCCTCATCCTCCCTAGTCCCCCCCCCCCCCGCGCCCCACCCCCACAAAAAAAAATCAAATGAAAAAAAAGTTAAAACAACAAACATGGACTAAAAGCACTCTATATATACTTGTGTACTTGATGTATATTCCTGTTACTCTGTTCCTTCAATGTATTATGTGACCTTTTTTCTCTTATATTTTGAGAGCTTATTGACATTTAATGAATTAATTATTATATATTGGTGTTTATGCATGATCTATAACCAATCTATGTTATATCTGCTAAAGGTTACTCTGTTGGCAAGTGCTTAACTTTGTTAGTTCAATACGTGTCTCTGTAGTATGTTCTAATTTTACTATATCATGTTGGACTTTTATTTGACAGTATAAGATGGAAGACACTTCTCAGTTTTAACTGTCGAAATCGCTTGCTTTTGACTGGTACTCCAATTCAGAACAACATGGCTGAGTTATGGGCCCTCTTACATTTTATCATGCCAACCCTATTTGACAGCCATGAACAATTCAATGAGTGGTTTTCGAAAGGGTATTTATCCTTTCACAATTTTTATTTACAAATTACTTCTTGTGCCTGTAACTTAAAAAATCTCATCATGCTTGCTGTATGTAATCAGAATCGAGAATCATGCTGAACATGGTGGGACCTTGAATGAGCACCAGCTTACCAGATTGGTAAATGAACTTCTAGTTTCTAACTCAACATTGTCTACATAGCTGGATAAATTGTTGGGTATTAATATACACTGCAATTCCGAGATCACTTCTACATCCTGTTAGCTTTTCTACATCAGTATTCAACTTGTCCTTAAGTAGTGCAGGATACCAGGCCGAGAAACCCGGGCAATCACTCCCCCTCCAGTGTGGTTTTCTTGAAAAATCTATATTTAGTATTGCTTCTCCTGCATCTCTTAATTTCACGAATCTCTGTGTGTAAACTAGTCCACTCAGCCATCACTCCCAATTGAAAAAGATAATTATTATGTTACATTACACATGAAATAAGGATTGAAAAAATGTTTCTTTCTCTGGCTTTATCTATATTATATATCTATAACTTTTATTAGCAATTCCATTTAGATCAAAGTAAGGACTCGGTGGATTCAATAGAAAGAAAAAAAAAGTGGACTTTTTTGCTTTGATTTTGTTCGAAGGGCCCCTTTTTTATTCCCGTGGCCTGGCCTGGTCACTACCTAGCCGGGCCTTTTTTGTTCCAACGAATCCTAGCTAAAACAGTTTATCTGATTTGAAAACAAAAAAGGTTTGCTATTAAAGTAACAACAAAAAGACGAAGGAATATTTTCATTCTTATTATATAAAATCAAAGTGTCATTTCTTATTATTCTTTCTTCCTTTTTTATTTCCTTGACAACCTTATTCTAACTGGAATAAAAAAAGAAACTATGAATTTTATGCATTTTTTTGTTATGATTTTAGTGTTTTTGGCAAACCTTATCTATCAAAACTCCTCCAACAAAAGAAAAGATAAAACTTGTTATTTTGTTATTTAAATGAGCCCTCTTTTCTTCTGAGTTTTTTGAAGTTTAACTAGTTTGTTAGCAGAAATTAGACCACTTCTCTCCTTGAGGATCTTGTTGGCCAGACTTGAAGTTAGGGAGGGAAGAGAATTGATGGTCTTATGCGATGACCCAAGAGATAACATGAAAACCAAGCAAGCAAGCATGTACTTATTTTGTTTTATTATGTACCAGTGTGTTGCTAACTTATTCATTTTCTTGCATTTGCCTACTTGGTTTTGGTTTTCTAACTAAGAAGAATGCAAATTCTTAATTGCTTCAATCGTTTGATCTCTTATCTTCATGTGAAACTGGGAACTTTGCCATGTAAGATCTTCCTAATTCCTTTTCTGTTTCCCTTTTCTTCCCTTCAACAGCATGCCATTCTGAAGCCTTTCATGCTTAGGCGGGTTAAAAAGGACGTAATTACTGAGTTGACTGGGAAAACTGAAATTGCAGTTCACTGCAAGTTGAGTTCTCGACAGCAAGCATTTTATCAAGCAATCAAGAATAAAATTTCTCTTTCAGAGTTGTTTGACAGCAATCGCGGGCATCTTAATGAGAAAAGAATCTTGAACTTGATGAATATTGTCATCCAGTTGAGAAAGGTGATTTATTTAATAAAGGTTGTCTTTGCTATAATATATTTCTGGAACTTGAACTTGATGAATGTTCTCACCCAGTTGATAAAGGAGGTTTATTTGTTTCTTCATCTTGATGTAGTTTTTTGCTTTAGTAGATTTCTGGCTATGTAGTGAGTTTAATAATTCTTTATCTTTTGTAAGTTTTGATTTGCCTTTCAATGGATGCTTCAGCAAGTGATTGTTCTCTATGTAATTTCAGGTCTGCAACCATCCTGAGTTATTTGAGAGAAATGAGGGTACTACATACCTCTATTTTGGAGAGATTCCGAATTCGCTTGTTCCAGCTCCTTTCGGAGAGTTAGAAGATGTATACTACTCCGGTAGTCGGAGTCCTATTACATACAAGGTGATCTTTAAAATCGCCCTTTACTAATTATTAATCTGTTTAATTTACTGGCATCCAACTCTGGGGTTTCAGTCATTTCAGTCTCAGTCAGGTAAGTGTGCATTGCATCCTTCACCTTTTTTTTTTTCCATGACCGACTCTTCTAGTGTATCTGATACTTTAATAGTACAATTATGGTATCTTTATGTGCTGCACTTTGTCACAGTTAATCCAGACACTAGTTTACACCATCATTGGTTAGATACATTTCAATACCAAAAGATGTTACTTGTTACTATAATAGTAAAAGAGTCATTTTTTTTTGGTCAAGTGAATCAACTTAATTGTGCAGTGTATGTTTTTCCTTTTACACTGTATGTTGCATTAGAATCAGGTTATATTGTATATTATAGTATGATCCGTTGTTCCATTTCATGAATAATAATCTCTTTTGATCATTCTAGATACCAAAGATGGTCTACCGTGAACTTATCCAAAGTTCTGGTACGCTTTTCTCAGCAGTGAGGCATGGTGTCAGCAGACAGTTGTTCGAGAAACGTTTTAACATTTTTTCCGCTGAAAATGTTTTTCGATCCATGCTCAAAAAAGAGAAGAGTTCAGATGGGTCCTTTGCTGAAAGTGAGACATTTGGGTTTGCTCAATTCGTTGATTTGTCACCAGCAGAGCTGGCATTTTTGGCATCTGGATCTATTATGGAGAGAGTATTGTTTTCTATAATGAGATGGGACCGGAAATATCTAGATGGAATGTTAGACTTGTTTATGGAAGCTGAAAGTGATGATTCTATTTGCAGTCAACTCGGGAGGGAGAAAGTAAGGGCAGTCACACGAATGTTACTTCTCCCATCAAAGTCAGAAGCAACGTTATTTAGAAGGAGACATGCAACTGGTCCCAGGGATGTGCCGTATGAAGCTTTAGTATTGTCGCATCAGGATAGGCTTTCATCTAACATCAGACTTCTTCATTCTGCATATTCTTTCATTCCAACAACAAGAGCACCTCCTGTAAGTTTTTCCTTAGTTAATTTTTTTTAGTGTTTCTTCTTATAAATAAAGAAAAACTAATATTGACCTCTTTCTGTACATGGTTTCTGTTCTGCTTGGTAGATCAATGGTCACTGTGCAGATAGAAATTTTGCTTATGATGTGCTTGAAGAATTACATCACCCCTGGTTTAAGAGGTTGTTAATTGGGTTTGCACGCACGTCAGACTATAATGGCCCTAGGAAACCAACTGGTCCTCACTGTTTGATACAAGAAATCGACTCTAAACTACCTGTTTCACAACCTGCTCTTCAACTCACTTATGAAATTTTTGGGTCATGTCCGCCCATGCGAAGTTTTGATCCTGCAAAGATGCTCACAGTATAACATCTCTTCACTTGGCTTCTCTTTTATAATTCGGTGGATTTGCAAATCATGCGCATCTTTAAAACTTTGCTGAGGTTATGTTTTCATAATATGCTCTCTCAGGACTCTGGAAAGCTTCAAACTCTTGATATACTATTGAAACGCTTGCGGGCAGGAAATCATCGTGTGCTTCTGTTTGCGCAAATGACAAAGATGTTGAATATCCTCGAGGTATTTCAAATTCCTTTTAGTTTTTTCTTGACAGCCCAAAGTTTGCATGCGTAGTTTCTTATGTCAGAGCAATCTCTCTTAAACATATCTTGCAATAGATTTGGAAACTGCATTCAGAGGGTTGGTGTCACTTGGCTACTAATACAGCTGTGGTTATTTTTAGTTAGTGTCATCTATTTAATTTTTAGGAAATTAGGATAGCTGCTTTTGTAAACTAGATTAGCATTTATTTTCTTCGCACTTTATCATTTAAAGGACATGTTTAATGTTATATAGAAAATCTGTTCTCTCTCTCTCTCTACAGCATCTAGTTCTTCCTTAGATTCTGCTGATCACATCTCACTGTCTCCCTGAATTTCTCTTCCAAGCTGCCTTAAAAATCTTTACACCTACGTATTCTATCTAATTATAGCACAGAAATCATATAGCAACTTGAGGTTGTGACAGTTGGTGTGATTTTGATTTTTTGTTATATGCTACTTAAGATAAAGTCTATAGCCTATATATATATATAACTACTCTCTTTTTCCTGTTTGGTTGACAAATTATTGGATTTGAAGTCTCATCATTTGTTCAGGGTGACATACATTTTAGAAAGCTCTTGTTTGTATCAGAGGCCCATTTCAGAGGCTTGAAATTGCTAAAGGATGTGAATCTTCTACGGGAAGATAAAAAAATTTCTTTGTATTTAAATAAATTTTCATGTGGAACTGACCTTGTTGGGGAAATCAGGGTAAACCTAAAATTCATCGATATGCATGTACCGTTTGAAATTTAAATTTCAGAAATTACTGTAAAGATGGTGTGATTGAATATGGAAGTCTTGCTAAAAAAAGTCGGCCATTGAGTTGATCAAGCTATTGCAGCATAAAGGGAAAGATGCTATACAACATATTAAACGGTGGAGTCTGAAAATTGAGGGATCACTACAACTGTATTCAGAGACGATGGAAAAATAAGAGTTTATATTTGGACCTACTGCTAACTAGGTCTTAACTTTTAAAGTAACCAGCCTAGCCTGCAAACCTCTCATGTTGTCCAGGATGTGTACAAATTCTCTCGGGTTTACTTGTTTGTCATGGTTATAAATCAGGTTACTGATTTTGTTGTTGTTGGGTTCTGTATTATGTGGAAAGTGTGTGCTTTTAAATCAAATCCTTATAATTCACTAGTCCTCAAGGGCGTGTTTGGAACTTTGAGGACTCAACATTGTTCTTTATATTAATTTTTTTGGAAGTATTGATAATATATATATATCTTCATTAAGATAGTTTTACCTTTTTTACTTCTATTTTTGTTTTTGTTTTCCTTTCTTTTCCTTTGCGTTCTCCAAGTTCCTAACATACACTAAAGGTAATATGTCGCCTCTACCAAAGCTAATCCAATCTAGATTGGTCCGCTTGTTAAGGTAATCAAACCTCTATAGCCTTGACTTAGCTTACAAATGTTGAGCTCAATCTTGTAATGAGCTGTGATTACAAGTTAGCTTGGCATCTTAATGAGTTTCTTCTACAAGATTATGGCACTTCATATATCTATTTTGAAATACATGTTCTTGAATTCTGATAATTTCTATTGACTAATTTTTCAAAATTATCTGCAGGACTATATGAACTATAGGAAATATAGATATCTAAGGCTTGATGGATCCTCCACAATAATGGACCGTCGTGACATGGTCAGGGACTTCCAGCTTCGGTAAGAAAATTATTGACTTGAAGAGTTTCTTTTGAGAGCTTCTATTTTGCTTTGCAGTTTCTCTCAGTTTTGACTCTGTTCACAACGCAGATGGATTAATTAACATATTAAATGTTTCTTTCGTTGTAGGAATGACATCTTTGTTTTCTTGCTGAGTACAAGAGCTGGTGGGCTTGGTATTAACTTGACAGCTGCAGATACTGTCATTTTCTATGAAAGTGACTGGAATCCAACCCTGGATTTACAGGCAATGGATAGAGCTCATCGGCTGGGTCAGACCAAGGATGTTAGTTCCTCCTGACTATTTAATATTTATACGTGTAATTACATTTTATTGATATGCATGATTTCAATCACTAAACTTTTGTTATTGGGTGCATGGCATGCTAGAAATCCCTTGTTTCTGATACAACCAGTATTAGAAGCTGTTTTAAGTCATTCATCTGCTTCTTGATGTTGTATCCTCCTTGTTCATGAAGACTACTTTTTGGTCCATGCTAAAGAGCAACTTTTATGGAATATTTGCAAACATCTGCTCTAACCTGTTCAAATTATTCAAACATATGGAGTTTCAACTATTTTTACGTAGCAGTCGGTTCCTTTGCTTGTTAAGTGGACTAACTCTAACCTAGAGGGGAAAGTTGGAAAAGAGAAGTTTAAGGTTTAGATTCATTAAATAATTTCATTATAAGGTTATCTTCTGTCAGTGATTAGTCATATACATAAATCTGTTCGAACTCCATTATATTTGGAAATACACTTTAAGTTCGTCAATCTGTTCCAATTTCATGTATTTGGCATTTGATTGATTCTATAATATTCTTATCTTTGAAATTAAGTTGCAACAGTTTGGCTAGAGTATTACCATAATTCTTATCTATAGGGCCCCTCTTTCCATTATGCAGGTTACCGTCTATCGGTTAATTTGTAAAGAAACAGTTGAAGAGAAGATTTTACTGAGAGCTAGTCAAAAAAGCACCGTGCAGCAACTTGTTATGACAGGTGGTCATGTACAGGGTGACCTTTTGGCTCCTGAGGATGTTGTTTCCTTACTAATTGATGATGCCCAGTTAGAGCAGAAACTCAGTGAAATTCCTTTACAGGTGAGGTCTAAATTTGGGATTGTTTTCTTAATTCTTCAAATACCTTGTGCTATGCAATGAGCACAAGGCAATTCTGAGCATGAAATCTTCGGAATTGTTGACTTTTTTGATGACATTTGTACTTTATCAGTCTAGGGATAGACAAAAGAAAAAAAGTGGAACAAAGGGTATACGGATAGATGCAGAGGGTGACGCATATTTGGAAGATCTGACAAACCCTGAATCTCAGGTCAATGGATCACAGCCCTCTCCGGATCCTGAGAAAGGGAAGTCTAATAATAAGAAGGTACCAAAATTTATCTTCTTCCGTTGAAAGTAGAATATTTAATTTTCACACTTATTTCATTTAATTTTTACTTCTATGTATGGTTAAAAATCAAATGGTCAACACACTAATTTGCTCAAACGGCTGTTAACTGTGTTGTTAAGATTAATATACGTTATGACTGTTTATATAGAATATACCGTGGATAGTAGAAAGACAGATGACTCTTGAGTATCAATGTTTTGATACTTAAAAACTTCATGTTTCAGTCTAAATAGGACTGAATTTTGGAACCTAAAACCAGAGTAAGAAAGTATGTTCATCAGTTGAATTAATTGTACAAACTCTCTGAAGGAACATGGGTAGTATTCAAGTCTTACTATGTTGATAGTTTACGGTAAAGAATTCCATAGCTTCCTTTTTAAACATTTCTCTGTGTCTATATATACACACACAGATAGAGGAAAGGTAATCTAAGGCATGTCTTAGCTAAGCGTGGCTTAAGCTATGTAACAAAACGATGTAGTTTTGTATAAAAATTATAATTAAAGATTTTTTTATATAAAATCCAAAAATGAAAACTTAACCCTAGAGGGTAAAATTACGTCGTTTTATTAAGTAGCCTTGACCAAGCTTGGTTAAGGCATGTCTTAGATTACTTTTTTCCATATATATATATATATATATTTGTTAATGGTGAAGTTGTCACCGTGCAGAGAAAAGCAACCACTGACAAGCAACCTCCAAAACCAAGACCTCAAAATGGTGGTTCGAAAAACAATGATCCGTCATCCCCATATGTGGACGACTATGAGGGGAATGATCCCCTACAAAACTCAGACTCGCAACTGCATAAACCCAAACGGCCAAAGAGGCCAACAAAGAGTGTTAATGAAAATTTAGAATCAGCATGCCACCCCAACTCTGGTTGAAGGCCGTACTCAGAACCAGTCTGTATCTGATCTCAGTTCTGCCGGTTTTTGAACTACAGAGAAAATTACCAAAAAACAAGTTGGCCTGCTGATATTTCAGGCATAAAATTCTCTAATTTTATTTGATTGAGCCGAGAGCATTCTTCTGTGAGGATTTTCGATCAAACCCATGGAACTGGGGACAGCAGGACCCTCAATTTGGATGGAGCTCCAGTATGAGAATGAAGAGGTTGCTGTATGGTAATGTTGTACAGATTATATGTTAGGAGGTTATCTCCCCAGATTGGATGGTTTTCTACAGTAGAAAATTTAGTTATGTATATAGGGTTGTATTTTCTCTCTCCGAAGATCTCTTTGGTAACAGCCTCGAGCTGGAAATTTTGTCAGTTTGCGAACTTTGATGAAAGAACATTAGGAAGAAAAAATAATAGTAACACTTTGTAGCAGACAGATAATCATCCGGGAGCGGGGATGATGGGTATTGTACCACCTCCTGTCAAATAAATACTAAATTTGACTAATAGAATATCTGAAAGATGGCCAATTCTGATTATTTGTTATGGCACTGGGAAACCTGAGCTTGTCATTGTAGCACCTCCTAATTATTGATTGTATTATTTTATTTAAAGACTTCAGAATTAAATCATATGTTGAAAGTATTTGTTCTGGAACGTGCTATGGTAATATGATCAGCAATATTAAGTTATACATTTGAAACCTAAGCATTTGGAAGGAAAAAAAGAAGAAGAAGAAAATCCTATTTGAAACCTAAGCATTTGGAAGGAAAAAGAGAGAGAAAAAAAATCCTATTTGAAACCTAAGCATTTGGAAGACAAAAATATTAAGTTCCACCAGAAACATAAGCATTTTGAAGGAAAAATAAATAAATAATCCCATTTGAAACCTAAGCATGTGTTGCACTACATCAGAAATCACGTGAAAATATGATAGTTTTATACGAGTCTCGCAGATATTATATGTGAATTTCAGTCACTATTTATGTTGAAAATTATGTGATTGGAAATTATGTGAAAATATCAATTTTTTATATGATTAGAATACTATGAGCAATAACATTTTAATATTATTTTATTACATGTAATCTAAAAACATTTTCGATCAATTGATGTTAGAAACTAATATTTTTACACAATTTTCCTTACATAAATAGTAAATGGGACTCGTATTCATACGTGAGAAATTTATATGAAAATAATTTTTACATAATTTTAAGGGGAATTATATGAAAATATCATAAAAATATTTAAAAATATCAGTTTCTTATATTTCTTATATATTCTGGTTGAGTACTTTGAGCAATAAATTTTTTAATATTTTTGCATAATTCTCCTTACATGAATATTAAATGAAACTCATATTCATATATTTGTTACGATTACTAGTCATGTGATTAAAATTACGTGAAAATATCAATTTCTTATATGTATCTTAATAGAGTACTCCAAGCAATAACATTTTATTACTCCCTTCGTCTCAAATTAATTGTTCAATTTTGACTTTTTAAAGTCAAATTGACTATTTTTATAATTAATAATTAAGCATATATAAATATATTTCTAAAATTATAAAAATTGGGGTTAGTAATAAATTGTATATACTTTCTTTTAGTTATAATCTCTTCACCTATATTTTAGCAAAAATAGTAAAAAAATTAGTTTTAAAAATGGTCAATTTGACTTTAAAAGATCAAAATTGAACAATTAATTTGGAACGGAAGAAGTATTATTTTATTACATGTAATTTATACTTTGTCCGTTCTTTTTTAATTAATGTTTCAGAAGAGAACACAAAAATTAATAATTACAATTAATATTTTGTCTCGTCGATTAAAATGAGGACAAATACAGAGTTGTGATCAACTCAGAACAGTTGTAATCAACTAATCTAACAATGACAAGTAACTTATCATCCCATTTAAAACATAAACTGTATTCATCAATTGAAGTCAACAACTCAGCTCCCAAATTAATGACCGTTGGGGAAGTTGGCAGCATCGCCAAACTTTAATGTTATGTTATGGCAATCTCCCCCATCTTCAACTGTATTCATCAATGCGCCCCCTCTCCTCACTCACGTCTCTATCTAAATAGAATATATATATACACACACACTTCCATGTACATAATCATCTACAAATGTGAACTACTACTATTTTCATGATTCAGGGTCATCATTTTTTTGTTCAATTTTACACCCGCATGCAATTATCATGCTATTTCTCTATTGTATGTTATAAATTACTCAAATTTGATCATCCAGCAAAGCCGGCTCTCAAGTCTTGAAATAATTTTTTGTGGGAATTCTTGATTTTGGACTACTAAGTACTCACCCAAGCTTTGTGATTTCCCACACGTAAAGGTTCGTTTTCGTTGATTTTTTTTTCCTCCTCTCATTTATTTCTTTGGTAGATGAACAAACTCTGGGCGGAGATTACTATGTCATACAATAAAATATAGTACTACTTGTTTTTGTCTGGATATAATATAGCAGAAGAAAATTAGTTCCGATTTAGGTAGACATTCTACTAGGAAAGATGAGCATTTGGTATGTTAGTTATTTCTGATGATCTGAGAAGCGGAAAATTGGGGTAGTTGGTAAAAATTTCAGCTGTTTGGGATAGAGAAAACAAAACACAAATAATCTTAAGAATTGGGTTGGTCTTAAATTCTGGTTTGGTTGAGAAAAAATTTGAGCTTTCTTAGACTGGGTTGCTATATACATAATATATACAGAGGTGGGTTGCTATCAGAATCTGTTATAGGTGAGATTTTGAGAATTTTTTAAGTGTAGGAAATTCATAAGAAAACAGAGGTGGATTGTTTTAAGGGTGTAATTTTCTTGAGGGAATAGTAGCATCTATTGGAATTGGAGCTTGAAAATAAAGATATCTTGAAGACCTTATTTGATAGGCTTGAAGTTTTGGGCATTTTAGCTGTTGAATTACTTGGTACTGACTAAGAAGAAGATGGTGGGGAATATTGAGGTGATGACCCGCAATTTGTACTCAAATGGGGCTATTAATAGTTATAATGGTTTGGAAGAAAAGCTTGATGAATTTCGTCGAGTTCTTGGCAAGGCTGACGGTGATTTGTTGAGGATTGTTGGTGTTGGGGCAGGTGCATGGGGTAGTGTTTTTGCAGCTTTGCTTCAAGATAGTTATGGTCAATTTCGAGATAAGGTACAAATCAGGATATGGAGAAGGCCCGGAAGAGCTGTTGATAGAGCCACTGCAGAACATTTATTTGAAGTGATCAATTCAAGGGAGGATGTGTTGAGGAGGTTGATTAGGCGTTGCGCCTATCTGAAGTATGTGGAAGCAAGACTGGGTGATCGGACACTTTATGCCGATGAGATCTTGAAGGATGGATTTTGCTTGAACATGATTGATACCCCGCTTTGTCCTTTAAAAGTTGTGACTAACTTGCAGGAGGCAGTTTGGGATGCTGATATTGTGGTGAATGGCTTGCCTTCAACTGAAACGCGCGAGATATTTGAAGAGATCAGCAAATATTGGAAGGAAAGAATCAGCCCGCCTATTATCATCTCTTTGTCAAAGGGTATAGAGGCTGCATTGGACCCTGTTCCACATATAATTACCCCAACGCAGATGATTAATTGGGCAAGTAAGACATCATCCTTCGTTTTGCTCCATCATGTTTTTCAGTTTCTATCTATTAAGATACCTGTTTATAAAATGAAATGAAGGCGTGCAATCGTATCTTTGTGATATTTGCGTTGGTTTACTCGATACATTTGAAATTGGAAACTCTTAGAAATGCAGTGATCTATGACTATGAATTTCATTCTGCTATTGAATAATAACATGAACAACATATTTACTTGAATTTTTTGGTCCATAAATCCCTGGAGAAAATTATAATCATATTGAAATTATTAAAGCTTAAGAAAATCAATGTCAAGATTTTTGACCTTTTCAGTTATCAGATGAAGGGTTCTTATTAGAAGTAGTAACACTTGAAGACCGTGGTGCAACAAATAAAAATCTTAAATGGAAAAACTTTCAGGGCTGTCCTTAGAATTCTCACTAAGTGTAATCTAGCAGTCTGATAAGGGTGATCTTTCATCCCATTCCTCGAGCCTAACTCACATAAAGCATTGTACTCTTTATAGTTTATATGAAGATACATAATAATGTGCAATAGGTACACAATAAATCCGGGGTTCATTTTCATCTACTTAGATGGAAGTCCGTCTTAAGTTAGGGTTGGCATTCTTCTTTATGTTTATGCTGTTAAAGCTATTTGACTGCAGTAGAAACAATACCGTCTATTTTCAAGTCTATGGATTATCAGTTAAATTCTCTATTCTTCCCCCTCCTCCCTTTCCCCTTCCAGTTTCAGTTAAAAGAAATAAATTTGTTTCATTGCTAAGATTTCACTTGCATACCAGCTGGCATACCATTAGAGAACATTCTTTATCTCGGTGGACCAAATATTGCTTCAGAAATCTACAACAAGGAATATGCTAATGCTCGAATTTGTGGTGCTGGAAAGTGGAGGATACCACTTGCGAAGTTTTTAAGGCAGCCCCATTTCATTGTATGGGACAATAGTGACCTTGTCACTCATGAAGTTATGGGAGGCTTGAAGAATGTCTATGCAATTGGAGCTGGTAAGTTTAATCAGTTCTTTTCCAATAACATACATGCGGTTGACTTCAAAGCTATTGCATATTCTACTGCATTGCACGATCGAGGATCACTTGGGTATTCTGTACATTGCACTACATACTATTATGCATGGACATTTATCATTCTAAAATAACATGATTTTAGTCCCTCAGTCTTCATATCAAGTTTAATATATACCCTGCCTTAGTATAAAGTAATTGGGATGGACAACACAAAGAGCCAAATAAGGTCCATCAACTAACGGCCACTTCTATACAATCTTCACTCATGAGTATTCTGTTGTAGCTATGATATATCTTCTTTGTATATCTGTCAGAAATTTTCAAGTTGCAGCTAATAGTTTTGTCACTCAATTTGTCCGTCCCTAATGTGAGTTATCCTGAAAAGGATCTTACCATCCATGTTTAATTATTTTGTTGGACTTAAATATATTAATCAACTAAATTTGATAGAGAATAACAACTTTATTTTGATGTGGAGTACTTATAGCTGCTTTTCATTTCAGGAATGGTAGCAGCTCTGACCAATGAAAGTGCTACCAGCAAATCAGTATATTTTGCACACTGTACATCAGAGATGATTTTTATCACTCATCTGTTGACCGAAGAACCTGAGAAGCTTGCTGGTCCTTTGCTTGCTGATACTTATGTAACATTGCTGAAAGGTCGTAATGCATGGTACGGTCAAATGATAGCTAAAGGGGAACTGAGCCTGGATATGGGTGATAGCATCACTGGCAAGGGGATGATTCAGGTACGGTACTAATACCGATAGCAGCACTGACCTTTATCAAACTCTCTAGTATGCATCTATCTATAACATATAAAGAACTGGGATTACTCTCCATTTCCTTGGAATCTTCATTGAAGAACTATGGCCAACTATTGAGGATAATTTTACCGAGGTTTTTCCACATATATAGTAGTTATGTGCAAGACATGGATGATATTTATCTTTCTTTATGCTCGTTTATTTTAACTTTGTTATAAGCGCCATAACCCTCATGTGAGTACAACTCTGCCTTACTTTTTTCCTAGGGAGTATCGGCAGTGGGAGCATTTTATGAACTTCTGAGTCAGTCGAGTTTAAGTGTAGTGCATCCTGAAGAAAACAAGCCTGTTGCTCCAGTTGAGCTCTGCCCCATCTTAAAGACATTGTACAAAATACTAATAAAAAGGTGAGTTTCCTTTATTCTTCATGTTTTGGATGAACATTTCTTAACACATATATAGATCAATCTAATTTCTGGTTTTGGCCTTCAGGGAACAACAGCCATGTGGTATCCTTCAAGCGTTGAGGGATGAAACCTTGAATGATCCCCGCGACCGCATCGAGATTGCACAAAGCCATACCTTTTATAGGCCTTCACTTCTTGGGCAGCCGGCAGCCGGAAAAGACCATCACTGCAAAGGACTAACGAAAGAATCAACAAGTATATAGTTTGCTATTAGTTGAAGTATTCTGCAGTGAAACTATAATGCAATAATGAATTTTTGTATGGTCTTTCTATTGACTTTTGATTATATGGATTCAAAAACATATGGATATGACTACCCCTATTATAGTGTGTCATTGAAAGTATGAACGGTTTAACTTCGTTTTTCCATGGTTTTACGAAACTTAATGAACAGTGATTTAACTAGGATTACTATTATTTGTATAAAATGCATTTGGTACTACGGCTGAGTTTGTGAATTTTGCTTCGGAAGGAAGGGAAGGGAAGAAATTTCCTTCTTTCCTATCCCCAAAATAAAACTCACAAACAGGGTAAGTGACATAATTTACTGCCTTAGCCAGAAAAATGAGTCTTGTTGCCTTTTGTGTCGTATATAAGAATTTAGTCTTTAGAAATAGACTAAAAAGGCTCCTAATGTGTCTTTCATAAAATTTTGTTTTCTTGATAAAAATGAGAACTTGAGTTCAACTTTTTTTTAAAAATGAAAAATCTAAATATTGGAAAGAAGTGAAAAAATCCAGAAGTAGAACTAAATTATATCAACAGGTGCCTCCCTTGATAATGCTTTTTTTAAGTACTAACTTTTCACCACCTGTTCAAATACTATTTATTAATCTTACTACTTCAAGAGAAAACTTTTACTTTAATATAGGGAAGCTATGAATTGCGGAAAGCAAAAACCTAGTTTTATACTCTTGTAATGTTAATTTTTTTTTTTGAACTATAAGGATATTCTCGGGTCAATTTACGCGTCAATCGAAACTAAATCTCTCCCCCAGACAATCTTAAAGATAAAATTTCTTCCCGAGTAATCTTAAGGGTACGCCCCCCACATCGACTTTGTGTATACAGGAGATTTTCTCTTATGTGCTGGCCCCAAAGTTTGGTTGAACGGTAAAGGTAAAGGTATATTTGAGCTAGCTTACGCGCCAACTGAGACTAAATCCCTCCTCGAACAATTCTTCCCCGGATAATCTTAAGAGCGCACTTGTCACATCAGTCTTGTGCATTAAGGGGATTTTCTCCTGTGTTGGCCCCAAGGTTTGGTTGAATGGTAAGAAGTATCTTCGGACTCCAAGGTTTGGTTAAACTGTAAGGGTATCTTCGGACCAACTTCCGCGTCAACTAAGACTAAATCTCTCCCCGAGCAATCTTAGAGACTAAATCCCTCCTCGGACAATTTTAAGGGTGCACCCCTCACATCGGCATTGTGCATTCAAGAGATTTTCTCCTGTGTGCTGACCCTAAGGTTTGATTGAACGGTAAGAATATTTTCGGATCAGCTTACGCGTTAACTGAGACTAAATTCTTTCTCGGACAATCTTAGAGACTAAATCCCTCCCCAGGCAATCTTTAAGGGCACACCCCCCACATCAACCTTATATATTTAAGAAATTTTCTCCTATATACTAACTCCAAATTTTGAAAGCAGACCTCCGTAACCACTAAACTAACCCTTAGAAGTGTTAATCATTTTAAAATGAAATCATGTATGATGAACGCATAAGAAACAATTACCAAAAAATATTAAGCAGGAGAAAGTCAAGGGTAATTTCGTAAATCCCTCTTCATTACTTCCTTAAAAACCAAATGAACGGCGAATTTCAATCACGTCTCGCACAGGGTTTTGCGCAGTTGTTGTATTTTGGAGAAATGGCAGAATCAAGTGAGGTCTTGACAACCTTTTACAAAAGAGCTTTTGAGGCCGAGGTTAGACATAAACTAAAATACCCAGTCCAGTCGTACATATTTTCATATTTATGCTATTTTTTTTGTTTCTGTTCAGTCTCATTTTTTTTTTCTATTCGAATTTTTACTTTGTGAGGTTTGATGTTTTTTGGATCATGGGTTTCTCTATTTTTTGGTTAATCTTATAATTTACTTCTTTCCCGAATCTGTTAATCTTTGTTTAAGCCTGTGCGGAAGATATATAGTAGTATTCCTATTCTAAGCTACCTTAGGGCTTACCCAGCTTCATTGAAAGGAAAGGCATCTCGGATTCTATTAAATTTGCAATATATAATTTTGTATGCATGTCTAAAATCCGGGCAAGTAAACTAAAGAATGCATACGCATATTGCATTATTACTTGCTGCAGCCACTTATTGAGACGTGGGAATGTATTAAGTGAATCACTGACTCTTTGCAAACACGAACACCTAAAAATTCACATTGTAGCGAATCATAGATATTACTGCAGGAATGTTAAGGAAATTCTCTTTTGGATAGTATTGCAAATTTTAGGGACGTCCTTGCTTGCTTACAATTCAACAAGGGATTCCACCCAATGCATTTGTAAATCTGTGACTGAAGTGATATCTATTGCCTAAAAAACATCATTATGGTCATTATATGTGAAATATGGTTCATGCGACAAGTTTCTAAGCAGATGAAATATGACAAAGAAACATCTTCGCCATATGTATTTTGTTTGGGTGGTGATCTTTTTGTTCAAAATTGTCTTTCAGATTCGTTTTTAGATTTCTCAAATTGCCCCTGCTTGCTTACTTACATGAAAATTTTATTTGAGTCATTTCTCTGTGACCTTGGCTAATGCAAAACCTACTTGAAGAGTACCTCATTAAATTACATTTTATTAGATGGACTCTCTTCTTCATCTTCATTTCTGATGGCCATTATAAATCATATTTGGTTGAAATGAAAATTTCTTTAATTGATGAATGAGAAATTCAATATTTTGCATCTTCTATATGCCATCGCCAGTTCACTAAGTAGCCTGTGTTCAATTTAAACTTGAAAAGGATCGCTTGGCAAGACTTGAAGCTGCCCTTGCTGGTAAACAAGGTAGGTTCCCGAGCAATCTTGCCAAATTACTCTTATTTTTCAAGCTTAGACGTCAGGGTTTTCATCTCGTCATTTCTTCTTTCTGTGTTTGTTTTTTTCTGTTTGGGGGAACTGGTGCTGTGTAGATTCTGGAAACGAGGAATTGTTAAAGAAGGTTAATGAACTCCAGTCAAAGTTAGAGGATGCAACATTGTTGCAAGTTTTAGAACGAGAAAAGGTGGAGTGCATACTTTTAATTTGTTTTCAATCGTAAATGTTGGAAAGGAATAATGTAGTGTTACAGTGTTGTGTCCTCAGTCTTTGAAAGAGGTGCAGCTACTTGCTTCCGAAAATGCTAAACTCCAATATCGGATAACCCATCTTGTTCGAGCATTAAAGGAAGCTGATCACAAGTTAGCATCCAACTGAGGTATGCATAGTAAATCCACTCCTTTCCTTCCCTTTTGTTTTTGTTTTTTCTTTTTCATTGTCTCTTGATTTTTGAATTTTTTATTATATAATTCGGTTCTTTTGGGGGTGGTACTCACCAGTCTGTCAGTCACCACAAATGTGCAGACTTGTAGCATATCCATGCATATATTTGCAGATTGGATTCACGATCCATGTAGCACAATTGGGTTTGGATTATCTTCTCAGTCCCCCCCCCCCTTTTTTTTCTCATCTCTATATCCTTGTGACAGTATTGGGTTTTTCAACAATTATTATAATTTGGCCTAAACTTCATGCACTCTGTGCTGTTACTTTGGTTACCTCAGGTCATGGTTCTTGAAGCAACTGCAAGTCTGCAACTAAAGTTGGAGGACTTCTGTGTGACTTCGATATATTGTCCTCATTTATTACTCATTCTGACTGAATCTGTGAAGGGTTCCATCCATTAATGCGGTCTTCATACAAGCAAGGACTTCCTGATGTCAGAAAATATGAAAAATTGAGCACATCTAGAAATTCTTATGTTTATTTATGGATCATTTGGATATTTCACTAAATCAAAACTACCTATTTGAGAACTCGAGTTGAAATATAAATTTTCTTTATCTGCCATTTAGGTTTGGTACATGGCATCATTAAATAATTTATATTATAGCAGTGAAATATTTCTGGAAGGTTGCTATCTGTTGCTGCTGGTCAGACCCTAATTGGAAGTCTTAAGCATATAATTTTAAACATTTATTTGGTGTCAAGATTACAGTTTTCCTGCCAGAACTTGGACATTATCTTATTATGGTTCTCTCTGACCTGTTAATTTTTAAGGCACCAAATATAAAGTTGGTCCAGAATCAGCTCATAATTTCTTGTGTTATATAGATGCAACAGCGTTTTCCCTTCGGAAGTGGGGCCGAATATCCAACATTGCATCCAATTTTATTTTTTATTAAAGCAAATAGAAACTTTATTTAATTGAGAACCTCTGTACAAGATCGAATCTTGTGGACAAAAGAATGTGTTATTAGAATTTAGAAACACACTATCTACAAGATGCTTTCTAGTAAAAAGATCTGCCGCAGCATTAACTTCACATACAGCGAAGATGGCGAATCAACAACAAAAAAGAAAAGACAGCACAGATTTGTGAAGTAACAAATTAAGCTCCTGCAGCAGAGCACAAGGTTTGAGCCTTGTTTGGTTTCTGTTAAATAAGGTGAACACCCCCCCCCCCCCACCAGAGTCTCTAGAGCTGAGCTACAAAAAGCCATTTAGATAGCCACTGATAGACTACCCATTACTTGGTATATTAGTAACAGGGTCAATAGTCAACATGTTCAGATAGACCCCTGAAAAATGCCCACTCGTTGATGAAAACCTGGAGTTTCAAGAGCTGTATATGCTTTCAGTTTGACTGACATAACCAGAACAGGTTGGGTGTCAATAATGCGGAAGCTATGCGTACAAGGTGGGTTTACCAAATAGATTGAGAACATGAGTAAGTCTATTTAAGTTAAAAGTAGAGGAATTGGAGATTTAAGCTGACGCAAAATATGTTTATTCAAAATTAGCTTCTTCAGATACCAATATAGCTACAATATACAACATTAAAAGGCATTAGAGATTCAAGGGCATGGGCATACTTACGAAATGAGATGGACCATCCCAATATTGGGCAGGTAACAAGTTGGTAAATGAGAAGTGAACAAAAGTTGTTAGCAAACACTTGATGTATTGCATCAAAAGAGGAACAATGATTATAACCATACAGAGCCCAAGACATCCTTCGATATGTATAGATGTATATGTATCATTTGTATATATAATTAATCCCATATGACATCATATAGCTTTTTTATACATTCATTTCATTTTTGTGTTATGACCCTCCATCATTTTCACAAGTATGTAGAAATTTTGAAATATCATGTATTGAGAATCTGTAGCTCACGCTCTACTACTGGCAGCAATACTGGCTCCTTTCTTTTGCCTTCTCCCCTGCATAAGGTAATCAAACAGACGTACATAAGATATATACAAAATCTATAGAAAAAAAAATGAAGAAGAGCCGCACAGAATGTTATCATGTACAACTACCTCTATTATGTATAATCCTACTTCTTTTGCAAGCTCTTCTTTCCGGAGCTTATAGCACCCACTCATTTTGTATTGCCTTGCAATTTGCTTTAGCTTGTTTACTGTCAAGGAATTCAGGTCTGAGATTCTCAGTTTTGGATGAGGCTCAGTATAGCAAGACAGTGACTTCAGATTCTCATTATCAGAATCATCAGGGCACTCAGTGATCCGGAGATCTTTCCTAGTTGTACTGTCCATTGAATCCCCGTGCATTTTCACTAAATTGATTTCGAGACTTCTCAACTCTTTAATTCCCTCAAAGACAGGAGAATTGGAGTGTACTTTCCTTGCACCATCAGATAGTTTCGTCGGATTGATCTCGCCACATTTCAACTCTTTTGTCCCCTCAAGGACAGGTGAACTCAAACGTACTTTCCTTCTCTTATGCATTACGGAAACTAATTTCATATCGACATCTGTGGTAACATATTCTTCAGGAGCTTTCTTCTTCTTCTCATTTGCAGACGGACTCAGTCTGACATTTTCGCCATCCATTTTAGATTTCCACCGCCTCTTGTATTTTGCTTTTGAAAATTTATTCAAACCAAGCTCGTCAGTGTGACATTTTTCCCGGAAGCTCTCTATATTACATTGATGCTTCCTCTTCAGCTGACTCAGCTTCACAGACAAATCAGGACTGGAATTATTGTCCGTAACTGCTACTTCAGCCTTTTGTCGTGGTGTTCGCTTTTTCTTTGGTTCTGACTTGTGTTCTTTCCCTTGCTTCAGCAACTCTAAAAGTAAATCTGATGGTGCCGCAGTGTGTTCAGTATCAGCACGACTAAACTCAAGTTCCTCTGTTGCCACAAAAGGTACTATTCTCTTCTTTTCTTTCTTCGAAGATGAGTTTGAAGTGCCAATCTTGTGAAGATCTACTTTAAGTCCTTCCCTTTTTTCTAGCTTTTCATTTGCATCAGCAGTTGCTTCTTTAGAGGCAACTGGCGTTAACTTCAAACTTGTATCTTCAGTCTGGTGAATTCTTGCAAATAACAATTCATTAGCATTGCACATTCAGGTAATATTTATCATATCTACGATCTTTTACTTCAGCCGGGGATGGGGGGCTTGATTCTGGGTTACTAACTTACTCCTATTTATTTTTTTACAAGCAATTGTAACAAGTTAGGTTACTTAAAAGTGAGCTAAATTGAACAGGATGCTCTACATATATTCCTTAAATTTTTACCTTTTTAATTGGGTTAAGTGAATCGAAACCAGAGGTAATGAAAGAAGTATTTCAACAAATTTAGCAGTTGAAAGAGCTGCTTGTACCTTAACTAGGAGCACCCAATATGCCAAGTTTGTATAACTAAAGTGTTTTATCTTTATTTCATAAGTTAAGAGTTGCTCCTGGGTGTCAAGATAAAGAACTTAAAACACTCAAACCTTAAAGAGAGAATTCAAGTTGAAGCATAGTTATGTTAAACTCTCTTTAATAATGTGAGTAGAAATGATAGAACCTATGCCACCTCTACTTTTTGACAATTACTCTAAAAGGTGGGAGTTGCTCTACTTATATCAGAAGACAAAAGCAAGTATTTCGAGGGCTGTACATTATTGATTCGTCTAGAGTGCTCTTCTATCAAAATCATATGGTTCATCAGAGTTAATGATGTGCGCATTTAATCAGGGATCCAAAAATTTTGGTCCCAATCCAACTTCCTATTTTAGAGATCCTCCTACATATAAGTGATCAATTGAGTGGGGAGCAAAATCCTAACAATAGCAAGTAGTACTATAGCCAAACAGACCTTTTCTTTTTGGGATCAATAAGCAGTTATGGAACACAGATATCGTGTTATTGACTTCTACGGGACTTGAACCCAACCATGTGTACCACCATCCACCAGTATACCTGAGAATTCCACATGTAATGATATGGCACTAGAGCATACTGTGTTGATTAGTTGCAAGAAAATTTTGCAGAAGGAAAAGAAATGGATGGAAAAGGAGGAGAAGAGCAGAGCCCCGTAGTTGGTAAGCCAGTTTGGAAGGTATGAACAATTAAGTTCTATATTAATCTTTTGACGATAATCTGAGCAAATCATTTGACTTCATGGTTGCATACAAATAAATGTGCCACACATACAATCTGCAGATTCAAGCCCAAGACAGTTCAAGTTTTTAACCTTTCAGTTGCAACCTGTTAATGATTACCCACTCCTACAAAAAGCAGAGACAAAGAGAGCTACCTGGAAGATAACTGTTTCGAGATTACTTCTCTTCTCCACTTGAGTTTCCAAAGATGGCGGGCATTTGACTTTGGGAGCTAAAGAATGATTCTTGTCTTCCGTTTTTTTACTGATTCTTAAATCAAGCTTGATTAATCGTTTGTTTGTCTTGATATGGCTTGCTTCAGCTCCTGAAAAATCTAGGTTGGAATGATTGGCAATAACACCTACACGCTGTTCAATACAGGACAGTCATGCAAAAGCATTGGATTTATTACTTTTATCATCATATAAATAATAAAAAAGGGATGAATTATTCAATAATCTACAAGTATGCAGGGATCCAGTGACACCATCTACAAATATGGAAGTATCCAGTGGATGGGTGGCTACAAACAACAAACCTAAATAATCATTTGCTTTACCACATAATGTGGCAGTAAAATGGGTGAAAGTATCTATGTTGAAGTGGTTATATGAATGTGTGCAGTGTGGTAAAACATAGGTGCATTATGCATGTATGCATGTGTTTGTCTATACTCTACAGAATTATAAATCTATATCCTCTACAACCTCTGATTTGAACAGAGTGTTTTTTTTTGGCAAAATGCAACGTTCAACTTCACTTTTTTCCCTCAATTGACAAAGGCTTCGTAGAGTCTAATTCATATGATTCCCCACCCCCTTTTTTTTTTCTTACAGCTATCTCAAGCATATTATGTTAATTGAATATGCAATGGTACTCCTACCTTGTCTAATATATTCCCTCCGTTCCAAAATATAAGATAGATATTGACTTTTTAAAGTCAATTTGAGATATTTTCAAATTCAAAATGGATATGAATTCAGTATAATTATGAAAATTGTAAACTATGTAAAAAGTACTACTAATTACAAGATTTATTCTTTTCAAAAGGAAAATGAATCACAACAATTTTGTGTTTAAAAATATCTCCCAGTGACTTTGAAAAGTCAAATTTGATCTTATATTTTGGAATGGAGTATTAGCTAATCGTATCGAGAACTTTATATTTCAGTATTTCCTATGCTAGTTGGGGTATTTCTCTGTCCATCATTTTCATGGAATAAAACCCTGAAAGAGGTTTTATTCTCCAACAAGAGAAAATACCAGTGTTTTGGTCAGAAAATTTGATCTGGACAAACATCTTGATATTGGGCGATGCCAGCATGTCAAACATTCAGAGTGAAAGGCAAAACCCAAGGTTGTTTAATCGTCAAGGTTTCAATGATCAATAGGTAATCTTGGAACAAACTATATTTATTATCTTTCAATAGGTAAAAACTATTTACTCATGAAAGAAGTTACTAAGGGATGAAAAACGTATACCTTAGTGGTTCCCAGATACTTTGATGTTTTTCCTGGAGGATTTGAAAATGTCATTGAGGTAGCATGCTTTTCTGCAGTCGTAGTATTGGTCTCTTTGGCTTTCTCGCTTCCAATAGTGTTTGAAGCAGCATCACTTGATTGTTTCATCTCCACTAAAACATCAGTTGAGTGTACTGGATGATCTGAACTCAATTCTTTGGCAGTTACATCTACAGACTAATTGTTTGTGACGCAGAAAACATTAAAAAAAACATCATTTCAGTTTATCAGGAATACTTTTCTGTTAAGCATTCACTTACAAGAACTTGATCCAGGAAGTAATCAAAATTGAAGGAGTGAAGATACTTTGAACTTGTTATTGATCACAAACGTTGAATAAATACCACATAAGAATTAAGAGCAAGAAGAAAATGTCACTGGAAGAATCATTCACCAATTTTTTTTTAATAGTAATAAGAGTGTATAATATATGGCCACCAAGATGAGGCGACACCCATGTACATACGGTATATACAAAAGGTTAAAGAGAGAAAAAAAGAATCGCCAACCCAGAACCTAGGTGTGGGCTTTCAGTTTCACCCTAAATCAGTTGGATAAATTCACTACAGTACATGGGTACATTCAGCAAAGATGGTTAATGTACGAATGAAAATGGATAAGGTAGATCAAGGAACAGAAGAATGCATTACCTCTATAAGCACATCTTACACTGCCACTAAACTATCTCAATTTATATACTCACTCTAGGCAGCTAAACCTAGAAAGCTAAACCATTACTTTTTTTATTTCTTATATTGTACAAGAGGAGATTGAAGACAACGAAGATAAACATCATGTCATTGGAATCCATGTGAGATGATGAAGTACATATGCTCAATTTCAACACTAAAGATCATATATAAATGGAAAGACCTGATAGCATCAGACACACCTTGAGCAGAGATTATACATAAAATGACAAAAAATACCAAGTCTAGAGTCCAACCTATTGTAATATTCTTTGAGGACGTTGCGGAAACCTATTAAAGCTTGGGTACGCTGAAATGTAAGGAACTTAGGAATTTCACCCAATTACAATGTGTAAATAATAGAATCACAACTTCACATGCTTATTTGAATTTGCAACCATCTTTATCAAACACTACTACAGTATATACTCAGTTACATAAACAATTATACCATCTCTTGGTAGTTAACATCACCTTGTATGTTGTAATGTAAGGAACTTAGGAACTTCACCCAATTACGATGTGTAAATAATAGAATCACAACTTCACATGCTTATTTGAATTTGCAACCATCGTTATCAAACACTACTACAGTATACTCAGTTACATAAACAATTATACTATTTCTTGGTAGTTAACATCACCAAGAAAGCTATTCCTTGGGGGGATCCTCTGAAGGCTAGAGCTTTATTGTTAATTATAAATCTCATTGCTAGACTTCTTCCCAAATCTGAGGATTCCACATTTGACTACAGAATTCTCATGAATCTGTCCCAGTTCCTCCTCTTGATAATTTTTTTCCCATTGGAGAAGCACCGGTTTTGACAAAGGGGGCGAACCCAGAAACAAACAAGAAAACAAAAGGCCAGAATCCCCACAGCCAGGGTTGCAGGAGGCTATACACACCATACAACCCAAAAAACTCTCCTACAGGGGGCATTCCCTACACACAAACTATAGAGTACTGAGGAAGTAAAAATCATCCAAGTGCCAGCTCCTCCCAAAAACCTAAGAAGGGAACTAAAGCTTCCAAGTACACCACATGCACCCAAAAGGTAGGAAAGTCAGTAGCAACAATCTCACTTTGCAGGCCAAAAACTCAACTCCTCCAGAGCATCTGCAGTTGTGCCCTCTTCCTCTTTTAAATGAATATTTCATTTATTAAATTAAAAGCAGGAAAAAAGGAAGCAAAGGAGATTTATATGCATACTATCACCCATGAAACCTTTTGCATGCACAAGCAGAACAATGTAAGATAATCAACTCTGTATATCCAAGAACAGAACCTGGTTATCTTTTTGTTGAAAGCAATTCCTAAGCAGAGCCTGCAATATGTCATGTATTTTCTCAGCTGGTTCCCTAAGCATTTGCAAATGATCACCAAAGTCACAATTTTCTTGTACATTTTTGGTTTTCAAGCCCCGTATTGAGAAGTCAAGACAATCAATCTTTTCTTTCAAAGCAGTAGAGCATAACTTCGACCAGTCTTCATCAAGCCAGGCTAGTTGACTTCGGAGAATTACTACTTCATCTTTAAGTTCAACAATTTCAATATCTGCTTTTGTTATCAATAGCCTTAACACGTGTATACAAGCTTCCTCATTTAAAGAATCTTCTTCTATCACATCTGCAACAAGAAAATGGAGTGCTCATCTTTAAAATTTTGTATCAATCAGGATTCTTATTCAAAAGTAAAGAGGTCAAACTACCAAGCCCATAACCAAAGTAAAAGTCACGCTGCCATTCATGTCCCATATGATAACTGCTTTCTCCAGTGGCTGCCAAACAATTATTTTAATTCAGAAACAGTCAAATACTGAAAAATTACATTGTTGACGATCATGTTTTATTTTACTTTTTCTTCCTTGATTAGATTTTCCGGTCAATTCATTGCTAACTGAAAGTGTGACATCTAACTAGATATAAGAGTTGGGAAACCTTGATCATAGTATGAATCCAAAGGAGTCCGGTCCATAACTTCAGAAGAACCAGACCTGAAATATGAATAATTCCACCATTAAAATTTTCACCAACTCGTGGGAATGCAAGAAAAACAGAGTTACAGCACATGTATAACTTTACCACAAACTTGTCCATATTGCAACTATTTAGGTCTACTGGACCAGTCTCTGAGAAGAATAACTATTAGATTCATCAGAAGTGGAAAATAACAATAGTAACCAAACTCTCTAATCAATTGTTTTTAATTTAGGCCTATTAATATTACACAAACAGTTTTACCGGTCTGCACAACAATTAACATTATCCACACGAAAAATAAACTGGAAAATAAAAAAAATCACTTGCATCAATATCCATGGATCATCCAATATGCCAGAACAAGGTAATAAAAAAAAGCCCAAACTACAACAATATTATATTCCAAGATAAAGAGTATTTCACATAATGCAGCAACATCTATCAAATCTAATCCATGTTTACGTTTACAAACTCATTTATACACATACAAACTGATTAGACAAAGAACTTTAAGAAACAAAAAAATTTAGAAAGGAGATTAAAAAGAAATTCCGAATTCATAGCATATTGAAGTTGAGGAATATATCGACTGTACATTGTGGAACGTAACAAAGAAAGGGAAATTGATAAGGAATTGTAGCTTTCAAGAGGACCAAACAGTACCTTAAATTCCCCTGCGGAAGAAAATGAACTTGCTTTGATTTGCGACGATTAGAAAAATACTGAGTGTCTAGGGTTTTCACACACCTCGAAGTAAGAGAAAATATATATAGAGAGAGAGAGGGAGAGCTCAGAGTTGTATGAGAGAGAAGGAAAAGGTGATACTGATAGCAACGAGCGTCTATAGGAGGAGGGGAGTGGCAGCAGTGTAAATAAGTACAAGGAGGTAGAAATTGGAAAAAAAAAAATTGTCTCTTATTCACGTGGAAGTTTTAGAGGAATAGTGGTCCCACTGGGTCACCATAAGAATCTCGAACGCCAACAAATCATTTTCACAATGTTTTCCTTTTGACCATGAATAAAGTTCAAAGTTTCATTGAAACGAAGCATAAAAATATGGTTTTTTTTTTTTCAATAGAGTAAGACTGATTAATTGTGTAGCAGTAGTATTTTAGTTAATTTAGGATAGCTGTAGTTGTCTATATTAAAATTAAATAAAATTATATTAAATTTAAATTTAAAATTTTAATAAATTTATTTTTAAAATATATTTTTAATTTTAAAACAAATAGAATATATTCATATTCGTTTAAATAGATAGTCTTGTTTTGTTTATTTGTTTATTTTTTAAAATAAATAAAATCAACAAAAGAAAATAAAATTAGCCTTTATTTTTTTTTAAAAAAAATGGTATTATTAAAAGGGTTTTGTGCATTGTTGATACCAATGCATAAATAAATAATATAATGTCTCGATGTTAAGAGAACCCTTATTAAAATCTAAACATTTTAGAGTTTGAGTGAGAATCGGAACTTTCAACCGTGATAAGAATCGAACCTTAAATCTTAAGTATTATTTATTTGCTTTGTAAAATACTAAGAAAGTAGGAAACTTTTTTTATTTATTAGTATTATTTTTATTATGATGAGGGATTTACATTAGTATTATTTTTATTATGATGAGGGATTTACATATATAGGCTAAGGTTTTTGATTATTTGGATCACTTTCTTTTTTCTTCTTTATAATTATATTGACATGCCATCTAATGTAATGTAAGAATTTGGTGAGTGAGAAAAGTTTAGGCTCTCATTGATCGAAAATTACTCATATCCAATAAACCATACAATAATGACCGCTTCTTATTACAACAATATTAACATATATTAACACGTGACACACCCGTTACATGTATAAATTATATAAAATAAAATAAAAATTTTAATAAAATTTAAAGAATTAAATAAAAAAAATAAAAAAATAGCTAAATTTATAGAGATGGGAGAAGAAAAATAATTTATATGACACAATTAAACCATCCAGTGGATAACTACTTTATTACTAAGAGAGATTAGTAAAAGTTAATAATTTTCCGTTTTCAATAGAGTACTTGAGATTTCTATTGAGAAGATTAAATTATCCACCATGATTGATTTACATATTTTAAATTAGTCTTGAAAATGCCATTAATAATTCTTTTCGGAATTTCTTTTTGTATTGATATAGATAGCCATATATATAAATGAATATACCCAAAGCACCACATTAATTTCCCTTTAAACTATATACTTACCATTGAATTGAACATGCAAATGTACGTGATCAGAAAAACTTAGTATGACAACGTTAAAGTTAGCATAACTATCATTCCTTATAATGCACATATCTTGTTTATTTTTATAGCACTTATCTTGTTGCGTAACTTTTTATTCCCTCCGTCCCAAATTAATTATATTTCTAGGACTTTTTAAATTCAAATTGACTATTTTTAAAACTAACCTTTTTATTATTTTTGCTAACATATAGGTGAAGATATTATAACCAAAAGAAAATATATACAATTTATTACTAATTTTAATTTTTATAATTTTAAAAATATATTTATATATGTTTAATTATTAATTTTAAAAATAGTCAATTTGACTTAAAAAAGTCCTAGAAAAGCAATTAATTTGGGACGGAGGGAGTATTTATTTTTTTCATTAAAATCAACATTAGTTGAATCGGTATATTGAGGGGGAAAAAGACATTGAATGATAAGGATGATAATGTGTGATGCGGTTCTGTTTATTACATTACATGATTCGGTCTTGTTAGTTGGTATCTTGTTCGGGTTCGATTTGTATTCGCTTGATTAAAAATTTGATTCTTGATTCGAAATATAAATAATTCAAATATGAGTAAATTTTAAATTTTGATAAATTACTCGAATCTCTTCGAATTGTAATTTTCTATTGATACTCGGTTTATATTCGTTCGAAAAGTTCAAACTGATCGGGCTCGATTCAAGATCATGCTCGACTCGACAGCTAAACGAGCCTCAATCAAATCTTATTTCATATTCAATAAAATTTATAAACCAAATCTGAACACCTCGACTAGGTTCATTTACACCCCTAATCACATTAATTCTAAATTTAGTTCAACAAATATTGTTACTAAATCACACCGTTCAATGCATTGAATCACACCGCTACGTAACAGTAAAAAATATTAAAATAACTTTTAAGTTTAACTAAAATTTTCAAAATGCAATCTAACTATAACACAAAAGAAAACAATTTACATAACAACAATAATATTTTATAGACAAAAAATATTATCAACTAAAAAAAACAAATGAAACTGTCTAAATATATAAATCAATTTTTTTAAATTAAATAATCTTACAACAACAAAAATTTTAATTCACAATATTCCAATTTTTATCAACCTCTCCTCTTCAAATTTTTAGTGCCATATGAATGGGATGTGATTTAGCCGATTTTCATATAAGGAATATGATATACATATCGACAAATATTTGACGAAATTAAATTGCGAGTATGTGAAAGTGTATCCGATAAAATAAAATAAATTAAAGTAAAACTTTTTTTAATTTTTATTTATTCTATATATGCACATACGTCACAATCATAATTAAACTAATAATTTTTACGATGTATAACAAGACTCACTGTCAAATTATCATCCTCATATTGTATGGTGTGATAAACGTGTCACAAACACCAAACACAAGACAAGAATTTGAGAGATTAAATTTTTGAATTTTTTGGCGAACTTTTCTAGGTGAACATGAGTGTATTTAAATTTCAACTATTTATATTTTTACCTACTATTTGGGGTCAAAATACAAATAAATAAAATTCAAATACATTCATGTTTAATTTTCATGTTTTTTTGTTCTTTGACATCATTCTGGCTTGACTTGGGTCTGGTAGATCTGGGTTGGGGACTGGTATTAGTGGGTATATATAGTATAATAGTTCACAATTAAATCAAATTATGGAAGTTTATTTCCTTATCCTTTAGTTATTGTTACCAAAATTTCTCTCATATTTTCCTTATTTGGTTTAAGTAATTTGAAAAATAATTATTTATCACTGCTATTAGTTTATTTCCTTATCTTGTTTTTTAATTATGCACTTATTGAAGATGCAGGTCCATTATTTGACTGCAGTTTTGTCTAGACTAAAGTATTAATAGTCAATAATCACAGTATTAACTGTTATATACTCTACTAGTATTTTCGAACCAGTTTATACGTCAACTGAAACTAATTTTTTTTTTAACTATTTTAAGAGTGCACCCTTGATACTGACTCTAAAATTTGAACTTAAAAATAAAAAAAAAATAAAACAAACCTCTTTAATCACTACGCTATCCCTTGACGGAGTTAAATATTATTTTTTTCACAACTTATAAAAGAGTTAGAATATGAGAGCAGATGAAGTATGATTAAATAAACAGCATACGACCTAGTAGGATGAGAATATTAAGAGAAATTTTTTTGGAAAGAAACATATATATATATATATATATATATAATATAAATACATACATTTAGAAGTAATTGAAGATCTGATAATAAAAATCGAGAAAGAGGTCTACAAAAAAAATTCAGCAGTCTGATCTTGCAAATCTTAAGAAAGACATGTTTTATAGCAAATTAAATAAAACTAAAATGTAACTTACCACTATTATTATTCCTATAACAGCCATTCAATCTTCACTTATGTTTGTTACAGTCTTCTGTTTTAATTAACATAATTACAAGTGTTTGAAACAACAAGGAACATAACACACGGATCGGACAACCATTCTTATATTCAGTGATTGAGGCCACACATTCCATCTGCACGAATCCCAACAAAAGTCCCACAAAACACACACATCATAAATCACATTTACCATAGATAATTGAAAAACACAAAAAATAAAGAACACACATGTTGCCATTAGAGCTCCAATGAGCGCTTCCTCCACAAATTCATCCCAATCCTCAAGAACAAAGCAGCTCAAGAAAAAGGGGGGAAATGGCAGTAAAGAAACAAGCACTCTTCATATCCTCACTCATCATTTTATGGTATTCATCAA
Source organism: Aralia elata (assembly GCA_034770075.1). Taxonomy (NCBI): domain Eukaryota; kingdom Viridiplantae; phylum Streptophyta; class Magnoliopsida; order Apiales; family Araliaceae; genus Aralia; species Aralia elata. The sequence continues at coordinate 17,595,949 of CM068377.1, forward strand.
ACATTGGCGTTCTTCTTTTGAACAAATTCTTGCTCTCTAATTATGGATTTAGATTCCCAATTTTCCTCACAATGTGTCACATGACAGCTTGTGCTGTCCTCAGTTATCTGTCTATTGTTTTCTTGAAAGTTGTCCCATTTCAAAGGATCAAATCTAGGTCTCAGTTCTTTAGGATTGCTACTTTGAGCGTTGTGTTTTGTGCTTCTGTTGTGGGTGGCAATATTTCCCTTAGGTATCTCCCTGTGTCTTTCAATCAGGCTGTCGGTGCCACAACGCCCTTTTTCACGGCAATGTTTGCCTATTTCATGACCTTCAAGAGGGAAGCTTGGGTTACTTATGCTGCTCTTGTACCAGTTGTAGCTGGGGTTGTGATTGCAAGTGGGGTATGTTTATTCACCTTTTCCCTGGATCCCAAATTGCTTGTTTGTTTAAAATCTAATTTTGTTGAGATCATATATCGGGGGTTGATTGATTTTGTTTGGGAATGTTTATAAAGTCTACAAATTTAATATATTATTCTTTTGTGTGCGTCTGAGTTGGTATGTGCTGATCTATATACTTTTTATTTATGTTAATTATGATATAATCTTCAATGCTATTTTCTGCATTGTCGATAGAAGGACCAGATCTAAATTTTGTTAATTGTGTTAGTTTTAGATCACATTTAAATGCATATATGAAGAAGGTTGCAATGATCTACAAAGACTATGAAATTTGTGTTTTTCTTTTTCTCGTCGGTTCTGTATTTTGCTCTATTGGATGTAAAGAACTCGATTTGGTAAAACACATTCAATTTTTTAATTTCAAATATTGAAATTTCAGTTTTAATAAAGTAAATGATCCAAAGTCCAAACAAAATAGGAGTATTTGTGAAGTGGACTTAGGTTTTAGTGCATATGGGAGATCACAGGTGGAAACCTTTAAACAAAGTGACTAACTATGAATGTCAGCACACCTTTTACTTAAAAACAACAGATTTGGAGTTGTAAAAATCTGGAATATGTTAGTAAGATTGTTCTAGTTAGCATGACATTGCAGCCACAAAGGATTTTAGACCAATGTAGTCAAGTTGGTCGATCTTTATAAGTTGCAACTTCCAAGCTTGCATGGCCTACTAAATGGTTGGCCTTGCAATACGCCTTTGTGATATATCTTACAAATTATAATTGAAGTTAAAGCTCTCATTAGATAAGCCCTCCATCTAAGTGATCATGTTGTTAGTGTAACCAGATTTTTAAGTGACAAAACCTTCAAACCTTTGAGATCTTATTTAGATTTCTGCCTGTTTCGTAGTGATATTGTATTAACTCTGAAGTCAAAAACTTGCTGAAAACAACGATTCAAGTAATTTATGCTTCAAATAATCATGATATGTGAAAGTTGGCCCGTAGTCGGATGCTAAAATTTATGTGAGACTATTCATAATGTGTTTGAAATCTGCAATAAGCTCCTGAATGTTATTTTCATTGCTGAAAATGCAATAATTCGGCATAGTTTATCCAAAAGTATCTGAAGTCCTATATGTAAGTTATTTATAAAGTTTTTGTGGTATCTTCAGGTGGGCTAAAGCAATTTCTCCCTTACTTTGGAGTTAGTTCAGTAGACCTTGATTTCTTAGAATCTTAAAAGTTGCATGTTCGATTAATTCTGTCCCGGTCGATTAATTGGGTAACTCATAAAGAACTCGAGTTATGTTGGATTCTTACAGTCTATCACCTCTCATTTTTAAAATTTCATTGGAAGACATGCAATGGTTTGATTGGTGGCAGGGGGAGCCAAGCTTTCACTTGTATGGATTCATTATGTGCATAAGTGCAACTGCTGCAAGGGCCTTCAAGTCTGTTCTTCAGGGAATCCTGCTTTCTTCAGAAGGGTAAAACTCTTTATGCTTTTGATTATTAAAATATCATCTGGATGTTTCTGATCTTCTATTACAATTTGTGTTGCTATTACAAATTATGACCTGCAGTTGTTATCAAATTTAAATAAGCAAATAACTGATAATGTCAGCTTTTTATCAGCTCCGTCAGTGTCTTCAGACAATTAGTTCCATTGCATCTAAAACATTTACCTAAAACCCCACACAATATCCATATAGTGGAAAGAAACCAAGGTAAATGGTGGAGTACCTAAGAGTAGTGCTCTAAAGGTAGCTACGAAAATGACCAAAACCCCACACCACCATGTTCTCTCTATCCATATATATCCTATTGTATCTGGTTGCGGTGTTTATTTTACAATTGTGATCAACCTCTTTAATCTTCTACCATAATTTCAGGGAGAAGTTGAACTCCATGAACTTGATGCTTTATATGGCCCCAATCGCTGTTCTAGTTTTATTGCCTGCAGCACTTTTAATGGAGCCAGATGTGGTAAATGTCACTATTGCGCTTGGTGTGCAACATACATTCATGTGGGTACTTCTTTTGCTTAATTCAGTAATGGCTTACTCAGCCAACTTAACCAACTTCTTGGTGACCAAGCATACAAGTGCACTAACACTCCAGGTATGATCGTGGTGTGTGTGTCAAATCCGTTTTTACTCGTCAAATCCTTGATAATGTTGTGTTTGTTTCTCTGAACTCATCTAGGACTGAATATGTACTACCATTTTCAGGTATTAGGCAATGCAAAAGGAGCTGTAGCTGTTGTTATATCCATACTCCTGTTCCGAAATCCTGTCACCTTCGTAGGTATAGCTGGTTATTCAATGACTGTTATGGGGGTGGTTGCTTATGGAGAAGCCAAAAGGAGATATAAATGATCTTTCAATCCGTCATTCTTCCTTACTAGTACACTAATATTTTTTCCTTGTGAGAGAATAGTACAGATTGATGGATATAGATTCTTGTTACGGTGTACCAAAGTCGAAATCCTTGGAATCCTTCAGAAAGAGATTAGTTCTATTGTAATGTATCTTATATATGCATAGAAGCATGTATTAAACTTTACTAGATACTCTTGTAATTTATGTAGGAGCCATTATTTTTGGTTTTTCTCCCATGTATTTGCTGCTATAAATTGGAGCACACAGCTTTGCTGGACTTGGAACAGAGCCTTTGTTCGTAGAGAATTTACTACTATTTTGTATTGGAATTTTGGAATTAGATAATAGATTAACACAAAATGCTGAGCGCACAGTTTCATTCATGTGAATCCAGCTCAATTCTATTAGATGCAGGTCCTGATTATATCCTCACCCCTTTATCCTTCCTGGGGTGTTCTGCTGCCCCTTCTCAAGTACTACATGATAAAGAAGGTTTTTCTTGTTTTATATACCATCGGAGGGTGAATTGGATGAAGAAAAAGTCTCTCAATATTGCGTTGATAACAAAATAAGTAGATTAATTTTTAATATTTGAATATTCAAAACTTTTCACAAACAGCCCATAAAACAAAACCAAAATGTAATAGGGTCCACTCAATACCACATAGAGCTTTAGAGCAACATGCTTTCAAAAAATAATTTGTTTCATCTGTCGAATAAGGGGCAATTGTGAGGTGTAGTTTTCTTAGGTCATTTCCAAAGGAAAAGGAAGCATTAATTTTTCTTAGGACTAAAGTACTTGGAGTTGAATTAAAGGGCTTGATTAAAGAACTGAGCAACCAAAAAGAAATGGTTACCTTATATTCCCTCCGTCCCAAATTAATTGCATTTCTAGGACTTTTTAAAGTCAAATTGACTATTTTTAAAACTAATCTTTTTACTATTTTTGCTAACATATAGGTGAAGATATTATAATCAAAAGAAAGTATATACAATTTATTACTAATTTCAATTTTTATAATTTTAGAAATATATTTATATATGCTTAATTATTAATTTTAAAAATAGTCAATTTGACTTATTAAAAAAGTCCTAGAAAAGCAATTAATTTGGGACAGAGGGAGTAAGATCAGATGGTGCTTTAGTAAAGCACTCTAATTCAACTCCAAGTACTTTAGTCCTAAGAAACTAAATGCTTCCTTTTCCTTCCGAAAATGACCCAAGAAAACTACACAGCTGCTGCTTCCTTATATCAAACCCCTTCTGGACCGGTATGGAGTAGATCATAACCATCATGGTGCTTAGCAGTCTTTCTTTCAACAGGGATGCACTTCAAAACAACTGCAATGGGCATGCTCACTAATCCAATTCCAATACTAAGTAACCATAGTTGCCAGCTTAGAGGCACAGTACTTGCAAAAGCACCAAGGAATTCAACTATGATTACTTGAAATACTACTGTGCCTACCATGACACCAATGAATATCCAGCTACTGAACATGCCATGGAAAATATTTATCTTCTCAATGTCACGGCTGTTTATTTCATTGAACACCTAAAAATTTAAAACGTGAGAAAACTGTTTCAGTATTTATGCACAGCTACAACAAAAAAATTAAAAATTACTCTAATAAGAGACTGATAATATGCAAAAGAAATAAAGAATCCAAAAGTATCTTACAGAAACAATAAGCTAAATCCCGAAATAATACCTGGCAGAACACAAAGGTATTGAACATGAAAGTGTTGACAATGATGGTAGCATCTGAACCTTGAACTCCCAAAATCTGCTTCCCTGCGAAATTGAAAACGAATAGGACAGCCATTTGGTAAATACTCTGACCCACTATATTTCTCCACATTGCGTTGGTAATGAAACTCACGCCCCTCCCAACAGGCGGCCTATTCATTAGTGCATCATGTGGCGGTTCTGTAGCCAGTGCCAATGCACCCAGTGTGTCCATGATCAGGTTAACCCAAAGCAACTGCACAGCCGTAAGGGGAGCAGATCCTGAAAGTAAAGTGGGAGACTACTATAACTAAATTTTCGCAATTAAATTAAAGGAAACAAAAAACTAGCTCTACGGACCAACGCACCTGAGATGCATGCAGAAACAAAATTGATCATAAGAGCAACAATATTAACAGTAAGCTGGAACTGAACAAACTTTTGAATGTTTATGTATACAGCACGTCCCCATTTGGCTACATTTACAATAGTTGAAAAATTATCATCCAATATGATGACATCGGCATTTTCTTTTGCAACCTGTGGATATAATTTGTGAAAAGTTAACAATGAGAAACAATGACAAGCAGGCATAAGTGAAATGAGACTAGAAAGGGCAAGCTTAACACCACATCATAGATTTCTAGTGATAAGATCTAACATTTTTAAAACACGTGTGATATATAATATACGGTTAAAAACACTAAATTTGGTTCAGCCTTATAGAAGAAAAACAACAAGAAACAAGGCAAGAATATTAAACTATAAAGAAGCAGATAGAAACTTTCCAATAAAAGAGCAGATACACAAACCTCTGTTCCTGCTATACCCATAGCAAGTCCAATGTCTGCCGCATGCAAAGCAGGAGCATCATTCGTTCCATCACCTGTTACCGCAACCACCTCTTTATGCATGCTCATCAAATTCGTTACCAGCTTGTGCTTGTCCAAAGGCGAGGATCTAGCCATAACCTGTACTGATAAGTTTTAGAAATCAAGTGCATCTTCGCATAATTTAACACATACTATTGCAAATCAACTGTACACCTGAATTCTTGGTACTATTTCCCTCAATTCATCTGGGGTTTTGGTGCGAAATTCTGGCCCTTCTATGGCCAAACCACCTTCAGTGAGTATCCCACATTCTTTTGCTATGGCCTTTGCTGTGTTAATATTGTCACCGGTGACCATACGTACGGTAATTCCAGCTGCTAAACAAGTTCTAACTGCATCCCTGACCCCTGGGCGAACCGGATCCTTAATTCCAACTACTGCAATCAGTGTATATCCATTATCAGGCAAGGAAATTCCATCACAATTGTCGTCAGTGTCCTTAAATGCCAAGCAGAGTGTTCTTAGAGCTTCACAGGCAAAACCATTGATGACATTTGTAATATTTTGTACCAGTTCTTCTGACATGTCAACAATTTCCCCATTGCTGTCGACTATCTTGTCACACATTCTTAAAATTATTTCTGATGCACCTTTGCAGAAAGCTCGGATCTTACCATCTGGAAGAGCCACAAGCACAGACATCGTTTTCTTGATAGAATTGAAAGGTTCAACCTTTAGTATCTTAATTTCTCGACGTTGAGCATCAAAATCACCACCCAGGTGCAATGCATATTCTAACAGTGCTGATTCTGTTGGTGTACCCAAAATTGAAATTTTCCCATCTTTATTCTTTACCACCTCAGAACCTGTATTTTGAAATATAGCCTGCAAGAGAAAGGTTGATACATTTTCTGATATTTCTGAACAAAAGATATCTCCAGATTCACTTCCTTTTATGTCCTTAGATTTTCCACATATCCATATCTTATCAACTGCCATATGGTTTGTTGTTAATGTCCCTGTTTTGTCGGTGCAAATGCAAGTAGCAGAACCCATTGTCTCACATGCAGAAAGATGCCTCACAAGTGCCCTCTCATTCATTAATTTCTTCATTGCAAAAGCAAGACTCAATGTCACTGCCAGAGGTAGTCCTTCTGGAACGGCAACGACAATTATAGTTACTGCCGTAGCAAAGTAATTCAAAAGCTTCACAGCATCAACTGAAGACCAATTTGTGAACTCATGCTGAACTACTTTCTCCACCATAAATCTTAATGTCAACACCAAAAATGTCAGCACAGCAAACACCAAGCCAATCTTGCCAATGACTGTAGCAACACCATTCAGCTTCACCTGCAGTGGGGTCTCATCTTCTCCCCCTTCACTCAATGTTTCCATCAACTTAGCCCATTCAGTTCGCATACCAACAGTAGTCACTAGCATCTTACCTGATCCATCTTGCACTTTAGTCCCTGCAAGTAGAAAAGGTTTTTTCTCGCTTATATTTACTGGCTCACTCTCACCTGACAAGCTTGACTCATCAAGCAACAAACTATACCCTGATATGAATAATCCATCTGCAGGAACTTGGTCTCCAATGGATAAGTGGACAATATCTCCAACAACTAAGTCGAATATGGAGACCTTCTGCCGAATTCCATCTCTACTGACCTGAACAAATATTTTCTTCTTCTCCTTGTCCAAATCCTTAAACTGCAGGGATTGCTTGTAGTCACTCATTGCAGTAACCACGACTACCAAAAATATACTAAGTATGATTCCCAACCCATCATACATGCCCTTTGGCCACCCTTCAGTGGCAAGTCCCACACCTATAGAAACCACAGCACAAACCATAAGGATAATAAGGGTTAAATCATGCAAAGCCTCCCAAACAAACAACCAAAAACTTTTAGAAGGTTTCTCAATATATCTGTTGAAGCCATAGATCTCTTGCCTGATAAATAAATCATTGTTTTTTACTCCTTCATCCAATGAGACATTCAATTCAGCAGCAACTCCTTTAACTCCTTGGAGGGCTTCCAAGCCCACAATGTCATGGTTACGTACAACCTTTGCAAGTTTATCAGGGTGGATTGTAAAGCCTGCATCTATAGCCTCTTTTGAGGGCTTTATGGCTGCAAGAGAAGACAAATTAAGAACACAATAACTAAAAGTTTGAATATTTATACGGGAACTAAGGCTAGGAATATCATCCTATCACTGGTGCAAGTAATTTTGATAAAAATAGGAAGACACATACAATCGATAAACTTGAATGCTGCCCTATATGCTGTAAAGACAACTCGTAAGTTTTCCTGGTACACAAGTATTAAAAAGAAAAGGTTAGTATTAGCTCAAATAGAACAGTGAGAACAAAATCAAGTAGCAGTTATATGATATTAATAACTTCACGTGGCCATTTTCTGGTACAAGTCTAGGGTTCTCTAAACAGTAAGAACCTAGAAGAGTAAACGTTTTTATCCTTTTTTTTAAATAAAATCATGCTTTCCCCTGTGCCACATAGTATTAGCCATAGGGTGGAGAAGCACATATAATCAGAAATAGTAACCTATTGCAATATCAATGGACAACAATGTAGACCAAATGCCACTCTTTTGTTTTTAACATATCTTTCTAAATTTCCCTCATGACCCCTCCTTATAAATGGACAATATTGTAGACCAAAGGCCAATCTTTTGTTTTTAATAAGTTTTTCTAAGTTTCACTCCTGATCCCTCCCCATAATTTCCCCTAAACTACTAGGGTTGAAATATTTACAAGTTCTTAAGAAATTTAACAATATTACAAATAAAGCTGCAAATAAAACTTAACACGGGGTTTCACCAAACATAACACTAACTTGCTTACTTGCATGTATTGCCAATTGCGAGACTAATAATAAAGAAGAATAATTGGAAAAAAAAAAGGGAGAAATGGTGTTCCATCAGAGAGAGGTAGAGAGCAAATGGATCATGGGAACAGGCACAAGACAGGACCACCCGATGTATTATTGAAAGAAATAAGAAGGGTCCATGCTGTAATGGTAGAGGGCCAGAGGGTTATTATTAGTATTAAATTGATTAATAGATTGGATAGTTGGAAGAAGTTGACCTTGCTAACCTATGCACCATCCATATGAATATGGAAGTCATAAATTCATACATCAGTATCGCAAATGCATTATCTCCCTCTGCTGGACATTATATATTATGAAATTTATGGCTATTGAAAATGGCTTCAAACATTCCGGCTATCTTCGTCATCCCCCACCGCCCCAAAAAACTAAAAATAAAAACAGCAATAAAACTATACAGAAACAACCATATGTGCTTTTTAAGTAAAATCTAAGCCAACAAGGAAGTTCTAAAATTAGGAATATATTTTGATTTTTTATATCAATGTGCAATATTCAAAAATTCAAAATTAGAAATACATTTTAGTTCAGAACTTCAAAATCAATACCAACTTAATTATTGTATTATGACTTACCTGCAAAACTTTAATGAAATCATATCCCTTTTGAGTTTTAATATTTCACAAATTAACTTCAGTCTACGGAGATAATATTTATTATTTATACTAAAACCTTAATTTCTTAGAAATAAGTATTTATCTATTATAAATTATATACTAAAAAAATCATAAAGAAAAATGAACAGTAAAACGTTAACAGTAGAAGAAGTATTTCGATCCCAAAGCTATGCGATGATTGTTATTTTGCTCAGGTTTCTTGTGAATGAATTAAGTTGTAGAGGAACTGATTATTACTGAAAGTGAAGAGAAGAATAGCAAGTAGTGTGCCGTACCTGAATTTTTTTGACCTTGACTTTAGCTTGGGATCTCTTATCCAAATCCGCAACGTGACGGAAACGTCTCCGGCGGTTCCGAACTAAGGAAACGGCGTTTCTCCACTTCCTCTGAGCTTCCTCCGACGGATGCTTCGCCGGAATATCGAAGTCCTTCAAATAGCTCTCCATTTCTCTTCCTTGTACTACCACCACCACCACCACCACCACCACCACCACTATAAATACATATACTTCTCTCTATATATATTGGTGTATTTAGAGTATTTATTTAGAAGGAGAATGAAGCAGAATAGATCGATCCGCAACAGTGGAGCACAGATGGGAACGAAGTCGAAACTTTATCGGGTTAAATGTCCTTTTTGGTTATTGTACTTTGTGTTAACTTAGGATCTGTTTGATAAAATTGATAGTTAAGATCCGAATAGTTTAGATTACACCATTTGAATATAATCGTATCTGAATGAAAAAATATTGTTTGATAATTATTTTTTTTCAAAATATCTGAATTAAAGTATTTTACCATTTTAACCCTCTAAACAAAATTATATAAAAAAAAAAGTCTTCTTCTTCATCTTACCCCCTCCCTTCCCCCTACCCTCTTCGCCGCCCGCTCCCCCATCCCCGGCCGCCCCCCTCCTCTTCCCTCGGCCCGCCCCCCCTCCCCCTTCCCCGTCGGCCCCCTCCCCTCCCCCATCCCCGCCGCCCCCCTCCCTTTCCTTCCCTCATCCCCGATGCCTCCCTTTCTTCAGATCTGGTGTGGTGTGGCAGATCTGGTGTTTGACGATGGTGGCGTGGTGTTTGGCGATGGTGGCGTGGTGTTGGTGTGGTGGTGTGGTGTGGTGTGGTGTGGTGGTATGGTGTGGTGGTGATGGTGGGGTGACAGATCTGACAGGTGGATAGGAAAGAAAAATGATAATATTAATGAGGACATTTTTGTTCAAAAAATAGCAATGTTCATTCAAACTTGCCTCTTAATTATCTAGACTTGATTTTATATCTTAACCGGTTAGAGACATTAAGAGGTAACAAAAAAAACAAACAACACACTGCCTCTTAGCGAATAAGAGGCAGCCCATTCAAACCTCTTAAGAGGTAAACAAATAACACCTTACAAATAGATAAGTGAACTTTTTTTTCTTACAGTCAAACTCATTATACTCTAGTTCTCTAACACAAATTTAAATTTCCGTCAGCGAAGTTAAGTATTCGAACAAAATATTGACGTGAAAATGTCACATATTTAATGAATCCTAGCCGAAAACTACAGTTAATAACATTATACAAATCAGCTATAGCCCATCCATCATAAACAAATATTCATGCCCACTCGATTCAACCCAACGAATTTCATCCATGTTAAATAAGAAATCAAACATCAAAAAAGGAAAAAAAATTAGGGTTTTTCGTAATTTTCATCATGATATCCATGGGATCACTTGGTTCGAGTTTGCCAATGCGGCCAGGTGGGGTTCCTACACAACATCAACAAAGGCCTCTTCAGCCATCTCTTAGACCACAGACTAGTCCAAATAACCAGTCCCCAGTTACTCAAGTCAGTACCCATTACCCAGTTATGAAGTGTAAATTTTCTTTAGATTTTATGTTAAATTAAGATACATCAAAATTAATTGTTGGAAACTTTTTTTTAAGGACTTTCTGTTTGAACCTTAAACTTTATTTCTAAATGATAGACATGTCCAAGAATGAAAAGCCTGTGTTCATCAGCAGTAGTGTTCAACTGCTGTTGCCGCTGCACTGTGATTTGCCTCGTGGATGACGTGGTCCATTCTTGTTTACGAAAATTCTTGGTGCCACATAGAAAACATATGATGCTTATAGAGATAGATGGTACCTGAAAGCCTTGAAGCCACGCGCCTCCACGAGGAGATTGTCATAGATCTGCTCAACGTAGATCTACTAGATGAATTGATTTTTGGGATTAAATGAATTAATTGATTATTGTGAATGATTTAAAGAATAATTAGTATATCTAGACTTTTGGAGGTGAATGATGGGTTTGATTTTATTTTTTTTATATATAATGAAGAAGAAGATGAACAGTAAAACATTTAGCTAATTTAAATGTTAAAATTTAATTTAATTTTTTTTACTACACATAATTTATTAATTTGTCGAGTAAGAATGCATGTATATAATGTCAAAATAAATTTATAAATATGTATGCATATAAAATCAATAAGAATTGTAAAAATGAATTTATAAATATGTATGTATATAAAATTAATAAGAATTGATTTTTAATTTCAACATATATTATTTTTATAATTTACTAAATAGTTATACTTGTTATTAATTATCTAAAAACTCATTTTCTATTAATCACAAAAATAAGTAAATTATTATTTTTATTTTTTCCATTTTTTGCTAAATTTTTTGATTTTATTTTATTTTATAAAAAAATTCTTTCATTTCCACTAAAGGGTGGCCACATCATACATAGTCACGGCCACGTCGGATTATCATTGCCACATCAGCTCTTTTTTACATCTCACCAGCTTAGGTGTTCATTTCTGTCTAAAGTCAACAGACTTGACGGATTTTCTAACGTTTTGTAAGAAAACTAGAGTACAGTGAGTTGAATGTAAGAACAAAAAGTTCAGTTATCCATTTGTAAGTTGACCTAAAATACAGTGACCAAAAAAATATTTAACCCAAACTTTATCTATAGCCTTAGCCTTATTCAAAATAAAAATCCATTATGTTTTGGTTTCATATAAAATTAATTAGGTGTTAAATGACAATATTAACTTGTTGCTTTGGCTAGGGAAATCAATAATCAATATTTTTATATAACAAAAGAGATCTAGTTCAATAATTTTATAATTTTATCAAATTATTTTAATTAGTCATGAATTAATATCGAATCAATTATTTAAGATTATTTATTTTTTTTAAATACAATGTATAAACTCTTCGTATTCCATTTTTATATCCCATAAAATATCTATAATTATATATATATATATATATATATGCCACAATTTAAAAATTAATGGATGTGAAAAGACAACTTCTAAGTTCAAATAAATTCAATTTATGAAAATAAAGCATGTATTTGGCATTATATATATAGGCCCGATCAGGAGCCGACCAGTCTTTAGCGACGTTTTTTCCGTCGCCTATACAATAGGCGACGATTTTTTTATAAAATAAATTGTCGCCTATACAATAGGCAACGAAAAAACTGTCGCTAAAGACCGGTCTGCTAGTAGACCAGTCTGCTCCTGATCCAGCCTATATGTGACGCCCCCAAAATAGGTCCACACAACCCATTTTGAGTCGCCAATAACATTCTACAAAAATACAATTACAAATACGAATTTTCCCATTTACAACTAATATTTGTTGTGCAAAATACGACCACACACATACTGTGACTTTCCATACAAATATCGTACCGTATGGTACCACAGTATCCAAACCCAAATTATTACAATGCCGTAAAAAGACGACAACACATGTTTTTAAGTCTCCAGTATAATTATTATTAAACTATGTCATAACTTGATGAGGATAATCACTAACTCGGACCATCACTCCACTCCCCGGCTAGTCCCAGCTACATTTTCCTTTCCTGAGAAGAACAATGGGACAAAAGTGAAAAGGGTGAGCTCAAATAGCCCAGTAGGAAATATCATGACTAAGATAAAGAAGAATAAAAATTATCTTTAGTCTTCAACAATAATAAATCAGAGATTTAAAGATATTATATTTGTTCAACAACAACAACTGCAGCGGAACGAACAATCCATTAGAAGAGTCAAGTAGATTATAATATCTACCATCTTCTATAAGTTAAAGGATCACCACCAATATTTTATCCCTGTAACACCAATCAACAATTCCTGTTTATGAACAACCAAATCAACAATTTATTATTCAACAGCCTCTCTTTGCACTACGTGCCAAGATATTTATTTGTAACATCACTGGTCATGATCATGTCAAACGCCAGTTCATCTTTGCACTACGGGCCAAAGAGAACTTTCACCATACGCCTTTGTTTGTAACACCAAAAGTCATGATTATACCAATACACAGTTTGGTCAAAATCATGTCACGCCAGTTCATCTTTGCACTACGGGCCAAAGAGAGCTTTCACCATACGCCTTTGTTTGTAACACCAAAAGTCATGATTATACCAATACACAGTTTGGTCAAAATCATGTCACGTCAGTTCATCTTTGCACTACGGGCCAAAGAGAACTATCACCACAATTTAAGTATGAGGATGGGGATGATGACAATGATACAGTGAGATTAAGGATAAAAAAATATTTATAATTTAATCAGTATCGAAGATTGACCAAATTGCCAACACGATGACCAAATTGTGGAGTCAAATTCAAGAATGATATTTAAGAAATTATTTCATGCTTCAACTATAACGTATAAAATGAAATAGAAAGATTCAAGTGAAAAGATATTAGATGAAGCACAAACTATTAAGGATATTCTACTAATTTTTAGGGATTTTCTCCATTTTAAAAATAAGGTTTTAGAAACAAACAAAGATTTCTTATCATAAATGGAGAAATGTGAAAGAAAAAGATATCCTTTAAAGAGTACAAAAGAAATGATACGTTATACGAGTATAACAGAATATATGAAACTGCAAATGGATTTTCGCCCGTCATGCGATAATTCGCGTAGATAGGTTATTTCCACAAAAGATTAATAAGTAATGAATACAAAGGGTTATTCACCAAGCATGCGTCAATCCGCACGGACAGGTTATACCCACAGATTAATAAGGAATGAATACAAAGGGTTATTCACCAGGTACGACACTCGTACATACAGGTTATTCCCACAGAATAATAAGGAATGAATACAAAAGGATATTCACCAGACATGCGTCATACCGCACGGACAGGTTATCCCCACAAATTAATACAAAATGAATAACAACCTTTATGAGTATAATATCACTTACGAACATGAAAGCAAATGATATTATATATGAGTATGAAAGAAATGATATTCCCTACCTTCGTTAACTGGATGTTACTTTCTATGAAGTTTACTAACTTTGGACAATACTAGTATTCTCACAAATACTCACAATAACCTAGCACACTAAGAGAACTTAAGAAATTTGGAGAGAGAGAGAGGAAGTATAGGCAATGAAGGTGTGAAAATTTCTTAAGCAAACTCTCCCTATTTATAGGAAAATCAAGGTGAGGGCATTTTGGTCTTTTTCCCAACTTTTCTTGGTTTATTACGCTTATACCCTTGGCATATTCTTTTAATATCATCCATCCATTTTTTCTTCCATTTATATCATCCATCCATTTTTTTCTTCCATTTATATCATCCATCCATTTTTTCTTCCATTTATATCATCCATCCATCCATTTTTTCTTCCATTATCAAAAGATAATTCCATTATCAAAAAGATAAAACCATTATAAAAATAACTCCATTATCACAATAAATCCATTTTTCTGTATTATTGTGTTAAATGTATTAATATCACAGATAGCATATACTCGCAATACTGAAAACCAGATTATTCCTAGGAAAGAGGGGGCCTTCCATAAAAATGGCGCGCAATTAAATAACCCCTTTCCTTGACAGAATTTCTAAACATTGTCAATAATGCTAAAATATCCTATCAAATGATATGAGTTACAGTGTCGTGACAAATAGTAAAATATATTATGCAGATGCTATTTAACAATTAGTGAATCAAGATACTGTGCAATTGTTACTTTATCAAATATTGAATCAATAATATAAAACACTGTGCAACATCGTGAGCTACTGTGGAATACCGTGTGCTACTGTGGAATACCGTGTGCTACTGTGGAATAACGTGTGCTACTGTGGAATAACGCGTTTTACTGTTCTTTTTATCACCGGGTATTTCAACAGTTATCGGTTAAAGTTTTGCCGCCAATTTCTATCACTTTCTATATCCGATAGTTAACCCGTTGTGGGGCCCACTATCGTTGACAATATTGCCATTTCGGCGCCGTCGTACGGTACCGAATATAATATTCCCCGACAGAAAGAATATTTCCCGATAAAAAGAATATTCCCCGACATACTATTTATCAGATAATTTGCATATAACACCCTTAACTATTATTTATAACAATTAAACACTTCACTATTTAGAAAAATAATTATAAAGAAAATAATAAACTTTTATTTCATAAATTCGGGGTCTTACACTATATATATATCGTGACTTTAATTAAAAACAACTCAAATTAAGAAGTTAATTATTTATTATTAAAAGAACAAAACTATACATTGAAGTAATTAATAACAACCCTAAATTAACATTATGAAATTTATTAGTCAATACAAAAAATGCATACTATACATTATTTTAATGATTAAAAAATCTAATATAATTCATTTATTTATATTGATTTCCATATAAAACATGACTTGAAATGTAAATTTTATAATAAAATAAATAAATAAAACCATGCCTTCCTCGGGCTACCAATCTGGTATGAATTAGTTGAGTGAAATTTCGTTTGATTTACTAAAAAACCAAAGGTTCATAGGAGCCAAAAAGTGGAGGATCTTTATTATTTACACACGTAATGGTGGATGAATTTTTAGACAAACGAATAAGATTGAATAATATTACGAGCACAAGTTATATACAAAAAGTTGTACACAAATAACAATATTTATGTATTGCTTATTAATAAAAATACGTAAGATATTCAATAGTAAGTCTCGATTCTTTTTTTTTCTTTTTTTTATACTCTTTATACACAAATTTTATGTATAATTTGTATCCCTATCATTGCTCAATAAAAATTTTAATCCTTGACAAAGGCAGGAATAATATATAGCGGGGTAAATTTTGGAACCGGTAAATACAATGTGAACTCATTCAATAATTATAATCATGCACTTAAAAGGAGATTCATAAAAAAAATAATAAGAAGGCTTATAAAGAACTTTATCTATTAAAGAGAGAGAGAGAGAGAGTAAAGATTACGACTTTTATTAGTTAATTTACGTCAATTTTAAAATGAATAATAAGATCGTGTGGTTAGTGCGAGAGGATTATAATTTGACTTATTATCAACACTTACTTATGTTCGTCCTCTTTACTTGACTTTCAGCTTCTAAATGACTAATTCTAGACATGAGTTCAACGCGAACATGACATGACTAGTTCCATGATAGTTACAACTTGCAAGATTCTTTCTTTTCCTTTTCCTTTTTCTTGTTCCTTTTCTTTTTTATCCGAAACGAGAGTTGCAAGGTTTCTTCTCAAAGGAGTACTATAATTTTAGTAGTAATAAATTTTAATTAGTCTCCCACTATATATAGGGGTGTTCAAATTTTTCAGTACAACCGGTTTTTCCGGTATTCCGGACCGGTCTGAACCGGTCGGTTCGATACAAAAACTACCGGTTCGGTACCGATTCGGTATATCGGTACTACCGGTTCGGCCATTTTTGGTTCGGTATATACCGGTTATACCGGTTTCCTATTATTTTATTTTATTTTTAAATTATTATTAATAAAAAAAATAATAATAATAGTAATAATAATAATAATAGTATTCGGTATAACCGGTAAAAACCGGTACCGAACCCGTCCAACCGGTACCGGTACGAAATTTTGCCTTTTTTCGGTACCGGTTCGGTTCGATTCGGCCCGATTTTTACCGGTTGAACACCCCTAACTATATACATATACTATTTTTTTTATTCGATCATACCGAGAACCAAACTAATTTTTTTTTATTTGATTATGATATAAATTCGTTAAAAAAAAAAGAAGAAGAGAATAAATAAATTGGGAGTGGTGGTACCACATTGGTTCCTCCCCCACCTAGAATTGGAGATTCTTCAAATTGTTCTTTTCACTCTTTTTCATATATATCTCTATATCTATCTATTATATTATAAGGTTTCCACGAAGCTTTCTCTAGTAGTTGTGTCAATTTTTTTTTAATTCTTTTGCCCTATAATTTTAAATATATTATTATTTTGTTCTTTTTAATATTAATTTTTTATATTTTCTATTTTTTATTTATTCTTTTAAATTTTATATTTTATTCCACGTAATTTACATAGTAACGCGTGTGTCACGACCACTGATATATATAATAGCCAACAAGAACACGAGATAAAGATACTTGATTACTAACTAAGATTTGAGAACAAATATAAAATCTACCCGTTAGTGCGGCTGCCATCTTTTAAAAGGGGTAATTACAATATTGTACCTTAAAGTTGTAACTTTTTTGATTTTAACTCACATATTTGGGAATCAACAATTAACACCTTCTTCAATTTTTAAAAGACAATTATCTTCCCTTTAACCGGTTCCAGCCAATTAATAACCGGAGATGAACACGTGTCAATATTTCTATACCATTTATGACCTTAGATACGTATAGACACATAAAAATATGTATTTGAAAGTAAATAATATAAATAAACATTAATTAACATTTATTAATATTAAAAACATTAAAAATTACTTTGTCTCTCTCATCACTCATTGACTCCAAAAGAAAAAGATAGTAAGAGTGAGTCTTCATATTTGAGGTTAGGGGAGAACAAGGGAAAGTAAGTTACAACAACTCTTTAATCGATTAAAATAGTGATCTTATTCGTAGATAAAAATCTCCTTTTACTCGAATTCCTCTCCCTGTCTTAGGTGCAGATGGATGCATGGAATTCGAGAAGTTGTTAAAAAAGTTCAGACTCCTCTTAAAACTACAAATGCCATAAAATTATTTGATAGCTCATCAATTGAAACACTGATTCTTCATAACTAGAAATCAAATATTCTAAATCAATACTTCAAACACAAAAGTTCAAAAGAATTTCTCAAAGTTCTTTATGTCAACCATAATACGCAAAGACGAGAACTCAAAATCACAAGACCCACACCTTTAAGCTTTCTATTTTTTTTAAATAAAATAAAAAAGAAGAAGATGAAAGTAAGAATGTCCTTGCTGTCCTCGTTTCGGTAGTTCTTTCGTTGTCATCGACGATGGTTATTTCATATTTGTGATGGGTGAATGCAATTAATTTCCAATTTCAGTGAAACTAGGGCTTCTTTTTTTTTTTTTATATGTAGAAATCCCCAAATTTCTCATAATTTTAATGAACTTGGTCCTTTGAATCATCATTATTTGTCGCTTGAATTTCTTGATGTACACCTTTGCACTCTAATTTGTATCTTTAAACTATTTTTTTCTCTTGGCAAAATACTCAATGGTTTTCAATGGTGGTTGGTGACTTGGTGTGGTGAGGACATTATCAGTGACTAGGGTTATGATTTATTTTGATTAGGTGTGTTTGTTAGTATGAATTAAGGTTTCAATTACTGAGAAGATGATGATGAACAGTGCCTTTAATTTGGAAGAATCTTTTTGGGTTTGATCGTTTCAGGTAGGAAAAAGAAGAAGATAAAATGGTTTTTTTTTAATTATTTATTTAGTTGCTTGTGTTATTACTTTTTATCCCCAAATCTTTGCAGATATATTAAATTATATTGTGGTCTTATACAGTGAAATATGATTTATATAAGTCAAAATACATATACTAGGTAGTCAAACTATATTCTGGCGAGAAATTGATCGGATCCGGTTAAAGGGAAGATAATTATCTTTTAAAAATTGAAGAGGGTGTTATTTGTTGATTTCCAAACATGTGAGTTAAAATCGAAAAAGTTATCAATTTTAGGGTACAGTTTTATCATTACCCCTTTAAAAAGTGATTTTTCACACTGCTATTAATACCGCCTCTGTGCTAAAACAGTAACATATATATTTTTAATTTTTTAAAGTCAATAAAATTCCAAAATTTATATAATTTATTTATATTTTAAAACCATCAATATCATAATTAATAATATATCTCATTACTTTACAATTGTTATAGTTATTTGTACTAAAACTAAATAAGTTCTTGTTGATTATATATTTTAACATTTTGTGAATTGACTCCAAAAAATTAAAATGTATTTCATTCTAATCCGGATTACAGGAAAATAGAGATATTTCTACTTTAGGCCTATAAAATTATATTATATACCTAAATTGTCATTATTTGTATAAAATCATTTCTAACATCACACTACCAAAAATAAATTCTTCGTTAACATTAAGCGTATATTTAAAAACATAAAATTATTTTTAAAAATCATCATTTTAAAAATATATCTATAATTTGAGCTATACAACTTCTTTTTTTTGAATGTCCTAATTTATTACAATAATTTATCTTAACCTAGAGGGAAGAGGTCTAGATGGAGAAATGAATAACTTACTCTATCTTCATCACGCGCTACTATTACCTTCTAGACTGTCTTCATAACCTGTCTGTTGTCAACAAGAATTAAACCATCGACTTCTATATAAATAAAACTAAGTCATACTAGGGAACCAAGTGACCATCCGTAGACAACTTACTTCTAGATTAAGGTTAGCACACTTAATCAATTATGTTAGCACTTGGATCTCAAAAGTTAAAAGTGACAGCTAACAATATTAAGGACAAGGAAATAGATTGTAAACTTGCACTTAAATTGACATGTCCATAAATTAAGCTATGATGTCTCCAGAATTTTTTTTTTTTAAGGCTAATTGCCAATAAAAATGGGGAAGGAAGATAAGTTTATGCTCTTCATGAAACTAGGTAACTAACTATTAAGTAATGTCTATGGAGATGCCTTTGACATAATTCTGGCACCTTTAAAAGTATTTCATTATATTGGCAGTGTAATAATCTTGAGGCCTATTACACCATCACCCAATCTGAAGTAACAGAAGTTTGAGTGAATAAGCAGCTGTGTTTAATGATGTTTCAAGATGCTCTGACATGCAAGGAAGTAAGATGAAAATGAAGAAGAAGCTACTCGACCAAAAACCAGTAATGCATTCATGCATGCTTGAAGAGTTTCATGCTAAGCCAATGGAAATAAACTGCAACAATAATGATCGGAAGTGTCAACGGGACCAAGAAGCAGTAATACCTGCGGATAAAGAGAAACCCAATTCAGAAAAAAGAGAGAGAGAGAGAAGACTGTGGAGTCCCAATTGAATTTACATAAAGCAAAATTGTTTAAAAGAAATTGCTTATATACATTTGTATAGATAGGGTACCGGTCCATGGCGAGATGCAGGGGTTTCACAACCCGCGCATCTTCTACCATCCATGATGTATCTACGACCACAATTAAAAGTGTGTAAAATCACTCTATTTTGAAAAGTGAACAGTAAGATCATTCAAAATATGACATTTATGCCCCCACTTAAAACAAGCAAACCTCTGGTCCGCTATTCTGAATAGCGGAGCTAAGGTACCCAGTACACAGAAGTATTGCTAAAACTCTCTCTCTCTAAGAATCTCATCTCTCTAAGAACAGCAGACGTTAATGCTGTTGATTCCTAGCTATTCTGGGTTTCTAGTCAACATAAACATCTTATATAAAAAGATGAGCAAAACAAAGAGTTTGAACGCAGCTCGATTCAAAAAACCTGGAGTAACCTGGGTTAGTAATTTCCTATTTCTTCTGAGTTCGTAAGTGTTCATATTAGTTTATGCTTATTATAATACAAAATTATCAAGAAAAGCGAAACAAGGGTAGGTGATACCTCAGATTCTTATTAATTCAGTATATGCTCATGCTTTATTTTAATTTCTGGATTTTTGCAGAAAAGTAGTACACGTCTACATTTTTCTTTTTCGTGCTTTTTAGGTATGATTATGACAAAGGGTAGATAACTATAACATGAGATTTCCATTGAAAAACTTGTAATGATCAAACAAGGTGGAGAAAGAGAGGTGAGACCTTGGGGAGACAAAATTATGACATGCTCAGTAAGGCATGAGTTCTATTTGCAAGGTTCTTACCGTCCACTATTCAGAATAATTGAGTGACTTACCACACTTCTAATTGTGGTTGTAGATACTCTAGATGGATGGTAGGAGATGCACTAGCTGTGAAATCTCATAACCAGAGCTAGCCATGAAATCCGCATAGCCAGTGAGCTGTGAATTCTGTATAGGCATGCCTATAGCCTGCACTAACCCTGGATCGGTTCTTACATATATACGTCACAAGCTCTAAAAGGGAATTCAAATAATGATAACTGTTCTGCACAACTACACAAGGACTACTATAACCACCAATTCTTCCAACAAAACTAGAATGACACCAATACTTGGCATATTGTTATAAATAACTGACCAAGTTTGAGATCAAAATCACTATTCTAAACTCTATTATTTACCTAAAAGATGGTGAGCTTTAATGTCAACATTCAATAAGTTCAAAAAATACTCATAAGAGCTAGTCAAATTATGTTGATCCAAAAATAAATAGATACATTAAGCCAGTGCCCTAATTGAAAGAAGTAGAGAGACTGAGAGAGTACTGAGCTGAGATTGAAGTAAAACAACATACCGCTTTACAAGAATGGGGCACTTTTATGTTGCAGGTACAAAACAAGACCCTTCCCCATTTTTATGTTTTCCCACAGAGAAAAAGAAACAGTTCAAATGCAAAATAATTACTTCTCTATTCCACAGAGTCCCATTTGCTTCTTTATTCTTCCAGAAAAAAAAAAAGAGTTCTCAAGTTTACCACCACAATTCCGTTATCATGCCTATTCATAAACTGAACACTCATTACATTTAAGGGTAGATATGGAACGAATATGTGTCCCTAAAGTTTGTAAATTTTGTAATTGTGAATCCTTTTTTGGAATGGATGGAGTAATATTAATGTAGAAGCAATAAAATCTCACCTGTCCTTTTGAATTGCTGCTACAATGTGATTTTCAGATGCTGGAAGAAACTTAGATATGATAGCAGCGTAGAGAAACCCCGAAAACATACTGAATCCAAGCACAAGAAAGATCCACCCTTGCACTCTTGAAGCATGCATAGGCAAGAAAGTTGAGACTTCATTTAGCATGTGGTACAGCTAAACAGATCAGCACAAGCATAAGCAACTACTAACATCCGCTTTGAATTTAACACATGCAAGCCAATTATATTTAGCAGTTGATGAACACTGAATTTCTGTAACCCCCTGTAAAAAGATCAACTTTATTATTTTTATTTTAATCAAAGCAGGACTCTACAAAGGCAGCATTAGAATGATTAGTACTTGATATCCTTTGCACTGAATATCTCCAAATTTTTTTATGATGGATCATTTGTCAATGCGTTCCTGTTCCACAGTCTTGTGATGATACCCGAGCATGAAATCATAGGGTTTGTTACTCTTGTCTCGATTCATTTTCATACAGATTAATTGCATTCTTACAGTTTCTGGGTTCTGCTCACTTTCCCAACCCAATTTGTTGAACCTTATTCTTAAAGTATTTAGTTTGTATTCTATACACATCCACCAAAATGCAACAAATCAAAGACAATGTCTCATGCATATAACAACAGACAGTAGTAATAGCACTTAGACCAATACCTTCTAACATGAGCATGAAAGCATTAAACAAAGAATCAGAAGTTTAACAGGTTCCACTGTGTACCATAAATAAGTGTTAGCTATAAGTGGTTTGAACACGCAGTAGAGTTCAAGAATTACAGAATATTATTTCTTCTTCAGAGTTTACTTCATGAAGGTTCCAAATTATTTTATATCTAGGGGGCTTCTGTTAGATCTAAACAAGACAACAGTATTCTTCTTCCATACCATTGCACAAGATGGGTCTATCTTAACTTCAAGTATAACAAGTTAACAACTCCAACTATCCAACATTCTGAGTTTAATGTGCTCAAGAATTTTAAGCCAATAATATCATGCCTTCAATCAGTACTCACCGAATAATCATTCATGCATCTTGAAGCCTCACAACAGTAAAGCTCTATGTATTAAAGCATTATTCACCAAACATAACTAGTAAACACCTCTTCCACTAATAATCATGAGCACTTACATACTTAATCAAGTTTTAATCCCTACTCAGGGTGAAGCTACTTGGTCTATGGAGGTTAATTCCCTTCAAGACCATTGAAAAACAAACAAATTAGCAGTCACAAGTTAATAAGTTCAATAAAAATAGAATCAAAGCATATTGCTTTAGAAATTTGCCCCCTCACAGATTTGAACCTTCTAACATTAATGCTGAACCTTGTCCCTTTTAATGAAACATTCTCACAAAATATTGACTTGATAATCAAATGGGTTATTAACTCAATAGCTGAAATATCATGTTTAATTGTGTATATAGTGTCTGTAGTACCAGCACACACAAAGAAAACACACATAAATGCGTAAAATTGTTGATTTTTATTCAGTTAGAGAAGCCAAACTAAATACATATATGTATAAGATTGTACATATATTTAAGAGAGAAATTGCAACGAGATTTGGGGAATGTTTAGGCTTGAGTCTTACCACTATAGGAGAAGATTCCAAGGATGCCGTAAAATAGGGAGGGGATGAATAAAAAGATAGAGAGGGGAGATCGGTTCGCCGGTGCTCCGGCGGCTGATAGACGAGGAAGATTTGAAGGGGGGGTGTTTTTTCTACCCGTGAAAAAATATTTTCTCGAGCCCTTTTACGTGAATTTGAGTTTTAGACCTATTTATTATTTACCAGAAAAAGATTTTATAAAAATATAAATTTGTATATATTGTCAAATATTTTAGATTTAATATAAAGCAAAAAAAAAAGAAGGTTTGGATAAGTTATCATATAAAAAATAAAATGATGTCATTTTGTTTAAAAAATAATATTTTATAATTTTTCAAAATAGTGCTATTTTGAGAGACGTGTGATGCATTAAAGTGAATTATCTCCAACTTATCGTGTCCTATTAATATAATTTATTAGTTAATGAATGATAAATATGAGTATCATTACTAGTTATACTCGGTGGCTATAACGGTTAAACCAACATAATTTGAATTAATAAAATAACATAATTATCATTAACAAAAATTCGGATAATGATATGATTACTGATAATGAGATTTTCAGTATCAGCACTTACTCTATGGAGTAATAATTTATGCTATTTTTTCTTTTTTTGTCTAATGTGAATAATATCTGCTTTTAAAAGCATCTTCATATCTACCTTTGAACAATTATTTCCAGTTCTTTTGCGAGACAATGAACCAATTTACAAATTTAGTATTAAAAAAAAAATCATTCTTTTTGCTGATTATGATAAGATCTGCAAAAACTATTTGTTTTAGCAATTCCAAGTCAAACTTGCTAGATATGCATCAGATATATTCCCCTGATTTCATATAACTTCACCTTAAGCCTCAAATTGACAGCATGAATTACTACTGCAGTCCTTTTTAAGAACCCACAATCATATAACATGGACAGGTTGGTGAAGGCAGCAGCCATATTTAGCATTCCATTTAAGAAAGTACAGGAAACTGGAATGTGCTAGTATTATCTTTTAAACCCATGGAAAATAATTAATCGCAAAGTTTGCCGGTGAAATTATCCTAGAGCCTCGTGCCAAAATCCTCAATTAATGAAGAAATCGACACCACCAGTTTGAATCCAATGATAGCCTACATGTACCCTGCAACACTGAAGTGGGAATGTGAAGCAAAATGGGCATTTATAAACTAAGCTGCTCCAGGAAATTGCCTAGATCAATCATTTTGAGCAACCACAGCTTCCAATTTTTGCAACCAGTTCACATATTGACCTTGCTCCTTCTTATGTAGGTGGAGGAGGAGGAAGTTAGTGAGGCTTTCCCCAATACCCTTCGATACTAGATACTGCTTGAGCTCATCTTGCAAATTAGGATCCAAAGTACTGCAAACATAACAGGGTGCTTCCATCAGCCACACATAAATAACTAGGAACTTGAGTAAACAGTGAAATCAAACAAGGAAATTAATTCATTAGTACAACTTCATATTCCTTTTACAGCATCTCCTACCTGCCCCTAAAAAATAATTAAAAATCAGGACCCAATCAATTTACAGGAACTACTGCATTCAAAATAACAAATATATCTGACTATTCACCCAAAAAAAATCTAGAAGTGGTTTCCTACCATATTCATCAGAAAAGACCAAAAAGGAGAGAGATTCTTTTGTACTGCCCCAAGGATAGAAGACCTCAATACTCTCTACTGAAGACTACCCCGACAAAGTAGAACATTGAAAATTACACACCAACAGCAGCAAAAGTACAATAAAGATGAAACAACAAATATGCACTCAATTTTTCCATGTCAATCAAATCAACACACTCAGCCACACAGGTGAGTTTGTAACTACTATCCAGCCCCCGTATTAGGATCATGAACTCAAGTCTGCATAGTGCTACGGTAAGAGCTTCTTCTGTGGCTTCTGTTGGGGAAGCATAACTCCTCTTTTCAAATTAGATGGAGACATGATGTGCATTTTTATTTAATACATGAGATAGCATGATTCGAGAAATTCAAATTAAGGTACAATGAAAGCCCAGTGTCCTACTACATAGTCATGGAGTGAATGTATGTATTGGCAATAATAACGATGAGTATCACTGATGCACAGAAATGGTACTCAAAATACCCACTCAGCATCCTATTTTTGTACTCATACAATCAGCAGTCATCAGTCTAAAGTTTGAATATGATTCAACAAGAACATTGAAAGCCAATATTAGAATGGCACTACTCTAAAGTTTAAGCCTTAATAGAAAGAATAATACTAATTAAACAGTTTTTCTTCAGACTGTGTGGAGTCGATAAAAATATTGACTCCTTTTCTCTCTTTTTTCTCGCAACCAAGCTTACCTGAATAAGGGACCTCTGTAGACTGAAGATCCCAAACTGGTTGATGACTGGAGATAGTAGGCATTATGGATAGCAAACTCGGACCCATTTTTACCTTTACTCGAAACTCCACAATCAAACTGCAAGATGGAGCTCAAACCAGGCTTTTTTATGCATACCTTCATCAAACCTTCCCTAGGAAACCTACTATCTTCTTCAAAGGTCTCATGGCCTAGCAAAGCAGAAACAGCAAGCTCCTCACCCGACTCAAACTTCTTCCTCAAAACCACATCCTGAGATTGAGGAGAATCCCAATCCACAACAAAATCTCCCAAAGGACCATTTTCATCATTCTGCATGCACGTCAACATTTAGAGACATTTAAGATAATAAAATTTGAGCAGGGTCTCCTGAACGAGAACCTTTTTTTGGATAAATAAAAGTATGTGATCTCCTAAACAAGAACATTATATCTCTAACTTCTTCCACGTGAAGGAAACACTGCATATGATCGCACCAATATCATGATAGATGGCATGAAGTTTGGCATAGCGTCCTCTCAAGGGGAAAAAAACACTAAAATGGCAGCTGGAGGCGAAGCACTTTAAAGTTTATTTTCTTAATGCCAGTTATTTTGTAAATACAGTTTCCCATGTTAAAAAGAAAGACAATTTTCATTTTTAGAAACACGTGTTTGTTAGATGATAATTTTGTCAAAAGAAACTATTCCCTCCTGTTCCAAAATATAAGATCAATATTTTATTATTTTCAAAAGTTAAAATATAGTGAGTCAAATAGATCCTATAGTTTGGAGCAGAAGGAGTATTTGTTTTAATGAAATTTTGGCCTTTTGGAAATGACTCCTACTATATTCTAAAATTATTTTATTTTGATTCATCCAAAGTTGCAAACTCAATGTATTTTACTAACAGTCATGAACCATAAACAAAAAACAGTTGTTCGAGCTCTAAATAACAATTACTATTCGTTTTGATTTCCAGGATACTCGTTCAGTTTTTAGCAACAGCTCATTAACAATTGAATAATCATATCGTTCAAAAATAATTTCAATTGTAATCAATGAAACAGATACGTAATACATTGCACTCCATGTATTCGACCAAATGTCAAGGAACAGTAAAAGAACAAAAAAAAAAACCAATTCAGTTTAATATCATTTTATAAACTTGTATATAGAGATAGAAAGAGAAAATAATTTGGAAAGAAAGTATATAGTACCTGAAAGCTGTTAGAGGAGAGCTCGTGTTTGATCTCCGATTGCAATACCTTGAGCAGATTCATATCTTCTATAGCTTTCCGACCCTGGCGCAATATTCTAGTTACCCTCGGCATTAGTGTTCTCTCTTCCGCTATTTTGCAAACAGAGATGAAATTAGTTGGCAGTTGATCAGCATATGTGAATGAATAGTACTCGGAAAAACAATAGACATTAATTGTTTTCGGTTTTTAATTCGTTCCTAAACGATACTCCCCGTTTTGGATGGAACAAATTATACTCCTCCCTTTCAAAATTAATCGGTCAATTTTGACTTTTTTAAGTCAAATTGACTATTTTTAGAATTAATAATTAAACATATATAAATATATTTCTAAAATTATAAAAATTAGGGTTAGTAATAAATTGTATATACTTTCTTTTGGTTATAATCTCTTCACCTATATTTTAACAAAAATAGTAAAAAGATTAGTTTTAAAAATGGTCAATTTGACTTTAAAAGTTAAAACTGGACAATTAATTTGGGACGGAGGGAGTAATTTACAACCGTATTAACAAAAATAAAAATAAAAGAATAAAAAATATAAAAATTAAAATTTATTTTTAATAATTCTATAATATTATATAAAATAATGAGTACTAATAACTTCATTATTCTTCGCTTTATATATTTATTTTAATTTTTTTAAATAAAAAATTATTTTTTAAATTATTTTTTTGAAAACGAAAAGTGTGATTTACATTTTACCCAATTTCGTCCAAATAGTTTCACCGTTCTTTTTTTTTTTTTTTTTTTTAAATTGACCGTTGTATGGTCTATCCATCTATGATCTATCTATTAAGCTTTTTATGTATATGACTCGTCTCCTTTTTCTGTCATATTATGGTACACTCAAATTTTTTATTAATCTCCTTTGTATCTGTAACTAATTTCCGCGCCACAAGGATTGCGTGTGTAATTGTCATAAAAGATATAATAGAAGTTTTATTAAATTTTAAGAAGAATAATAAAATATAAAAAAATTAAGAATGACTATATTATAATAAAACTTAATTTGTAGAGGTGAAAGGGAAAAAAAATATGATACTCCCTCCGTCCCAAATTAATTGCTCAATTTTGACTTTTTAAGTCAAATTGACTATTTTTAAAATTAATAATTAAGCATATATAAATATATTTCTAAAATTATAAAAATTGGGGTTAGTAATAAATTGTATATACTTTCTTTTGGTTATAATCTCTTCACCTATATTTTAGCAGAAATAGTAAAAAGATTAGTTTTAAAAATGGTCAATTTAACTTTAAAAAATCAAAACTGAACAATTAATTTAGGACGGAGGGAATATAATAAAGATATAATAGAAGTTTTATTAAATTTTAAGAAGAATAAAAAAATATAAAAAAATTAAGAATGACTAACTTATAATAAAACTTAATATGTAAATGAGAGGGATATTACTTTTAAACTTTCATACGCTAATGGTCTTCTCCGCGATGCTTTATTTAAAAAGAATTATAAGTTAAAATTTAAAATGACTTATAAGTCATTTTAAGTCGTGACTTATAAATAAAAGCGTGTGACATCATTTTAATTTACAAGTTCAAAATTAAATTAAAATAATTTGTAAAAATGTTTGACTAAAATGACTTATAAGTTAAAATAAGATATAAAATAATACTAAAATAAGAACAAAAAAGCCTTTACATTATGTCAAACTTGTTTATTTTAAAATAACTTATAAGTCATTTTTGAGAAATAAAAAATTATTACTTCTCAAAAATTACTTATAAATCAATTTATAAGTCACATAAGAACACCAAAATAATGAAAAAAAATTACTTATAAATTAGTTGAACTAACTTATAAGTCTCTCCGAACACACCCTAAGTTTATAACATAGACTGCTTGGCAAGAAAACTATAAATTTGGCTCTTTTTTATTACACATTTTCTCAAAATTCATAATTTCATCAAATACACTAATTAGTTGATCTTAATAATTTTGTTAGAAATGATCAAAATATGTTAATAGACACTTGATGATATTAAGATCAATCTAGCAAAAAATTTAAATCATAAAAAATATTTTCATCGTTAAACGTTCAAATTTTTTTTTATCTATTGAAATTTTGATTAAAAAATCCACATGTTTATCGAATAGTGAAAAAGTGTCAAATTATTTTTACTTTTAAAATAATTATGTTATTTAATATAATATATTAATTGACCAATGTTAATTTTTATTATATTATTCATAATTATAAAAATATAATATAATGAATGAAATTAAAAAAAAAGTGTAACGGAGGAAATACAAAACTAAAGACGAACATTCGATATTATGCACGTTAACACAGCAATAAATGCATAGAAACGCTTTGATCGTAAATTCAAGCCCTATATTCTAGTTGATTTTTTCTTTATATATATATATAAATATAATAATAATAATAATAATATTCATATTTGACATAATATTACAAATTAAACTTTTTACAAGAATAAATTTCACATTTTAAAGTTCATTTGTTCTTTTTTTTTTTAATTTTAAAAATCACCAAAAACATACACTACTCCATTTTTAAAATAAGATATACAATTTGATTTTTGAAGTCAAGTGGTAATATATTAAATTTTAAATTGATGTAAATTTATTTAATATTAGTTGGTACAATTATTAAATTGTATAGTATATAATAAAACTCATTAATCATAAAATGTATTTAATTATAAATTGTTACGATCAAATTAATTTTGAATTTTAATAAAATTTCAAAAGTCAAATTATATATTCCCTCCGTCCCAAATTAATTGTATTTCTAGGACTTTTTAAAGTCAAATTGACTATTTTTAAAACTAATCTTTTTGCTATTTTTGCTAACATATAGGTGGAGATATTATAACCAAAAGAAAGTATATACAATTTATTACTAATTTCAATTTTTATAATTTTAGAAATATATTTATATATGCTTAATTATTAATTTTAAAAATAGTCAATTTGACTTAAAAAAGTCTTAGAAAAATAATTAATTTGGGACGGAGGGAGTATCTAATTTTGGAAAGATACAAAACGCATTATTAGAATAAAAATAAAAATAAAAAATAAAATTCTCACTTTACCGCTCAAATTTAGGGCATGTTTTTAAGCTCCAAGAAAGGCAAAACCCCTCCGTGTTTGTACGCACACATTCTTACGCCATCAAGGTACACACTGAGCTACTTCCTTCCGGTACAGTTTAGAATGGCGAGCGATGCAGATATGAGTAGCTGGACTGATCTTCTCCATTCTTCCTCAAAACTTGTCGAACAAGCTGCTCCTTCTGCTCAATTCCCTCCTCTTCAGGTCCGTATGGTTTCTTCTAAATTTCACCAGAGAAAGTAAAAGAAATATGAAAGAATTCTTTGTCGTGTTTTGATAAAGTTGAAATACCGGTTTCTCATGTCCGTTAGAATTAATTCGTTGAAGTTTTCCATTAGTATTCGATTCCTTATTAAAATCGTGTATTTTACCATTCTCAGAGGAACTTAGATCAATTAGAAGCGTTGTCGAAGAAGCTTAAATCAAAAACATTAAGAACTGACGCTCCCTCTCAATCTATTGCAGCTACTAGGTATATCTATTTCTTTCTTAAATACATGTGTGTATATATGTCACGCTGTAATCTTGTTTGTAAATACAAAATTAATTGAATTGTTTGCAACCAAATGATTTTCGTAGATTACAAGGGCTAAAGGTGTTTTTATGGTTAAACGAAATATTTTCTTATACTATTGCATTGCATTGCTTGCAGGCTACTAGCACGGGAGGGATTAAACGCCGAGCAGCTTGCTCGAGATCTCAAATCTTTTGAACTGAAGGTAAAAAAAATTCATGTCTGTTTGATGTAGTATATGCCAACCTATTCTAAGTGATGCTTAAGTATAAAACAATGGGTCTCACATTATGTAATTTGAGGGTAATAAAGTCTTTGTAGTTCAAAATTATGTATATAAGCCATCCTTTTGGAGACAATTTTTTGGTAGTTATGCAAATTGCAATCCTTTGGTGATGGAGGGAGTAGCTGTCTCTAAATTGTGCTTAGTAGACAATAGATAATGATAATTTTTTTTGGAAGATCAATTATTTAATTGAACAAAGTTACTTATAAAAAAAGGAAATTTATTTCGACAAAAAATTGGATAGCTAAGATAAAAACACATTTGAAAATCTCTACAAATTCTTGTCATTGAAGTTTTATTTGGATGATGGCCCAAATTGAGATTTCTCTTTCTCCTCAAAATGTCACCTTTTATATGCATCCAGGTATTTTTCCACTGGTGTGGCTCTTGTAGGCATACTTAATTCTACAATGAGTTTTTTGAAGTATATCTTTAGCCTGCTTTCTTGTTGTACTGCTTTGTGCTATTATACTTCCATTTATTTGTATCACATGCGTTCACTTTATTCTTCTAGACAACGTTTGAAGATGTTTTTCCTGCCGAGGCTACGAGTGTTGAGGAGTATTTGCAGCAGGTATTTCCATTTCCACCCATTTGATGGTTTAGTTACAAAATCATTTTGAGTGAAAGATGATTAGCTCTTGTTATTATGTATTCTCCGTCATGCAACTCTAAATCACACTCTATTCTATATGGATTTTGGCTTCTGAATGGTTTTTGCATCTTATAACAATATTTGAAACTTTAAGCATTTGGTTATTGGTAATGATAGCTTGCTTATGGTGTATTATAATGCTCCACTCAGGTCCATGAAATGGCAATGGTATCGGCTGTCCAGGAAGCTCAAAAGGATAACGTTAGGAGCTTTAATGATTATATGATGACAATATTGGAGGTTAGTGTGCTTGAATAAGTCCATATGATGCTATAATCTTATTAATCTCTACAGTCTCTATTTTAATTGAACCTTTTTATATATGCAACACTAATCACATTTTAATTATGGCCATCTTCTTTGTGTAGCATTTTAAGTTAAACTATGTGAGTATTTGATAATCATTATTTCACAAAATTGCAATTTTTATTTATAAGTCAACTGGAGTATTTTTTTGAGCCAAGTGTTGAATTATAGTATATGAACTTTTGTCTACTTTTTTTTCTCTCTCTCTCTGAGATCTAGTGCCTTTTACACCATTCAATTGCCCTCTTTTTCCTTGAAGTAGAATCTATGAAACAGTTCTTTCGATTCTTTTTCAAAATTTAGTGTTTGATCTCTTCTTCTAAATGTTAGATGAATATTACTTTCTTTTTTTTAAAAAAAAAAAAATTCCAGACCAAAGAGTATAGTAGTGTTTTTTCCCACTTTATGAACTCACTGAGTTTATTTGCTTTTCATTCGTGAGAATTGAGTAGCTTCTCTAAACCAGTTCAAAAAGCTGATCAAGTTCCTATTCTACTTATTAATGATTTTTTGCCTTGCCACAATCCTTCCTTGAAACATCGACTTTGAACTGTCGAAAGTGTGAACTTCCTTTTCGTATGGTGGTAAAGACAAGCTCTCATCTTGGAGTAGATTTAGATGGGGAGCGGTATCAACCAGCTGTATCCTTTTCAGAAGTGTAGAATTATTGCCTTAACTGCCTACTTAAAATGACACTTTATCTGCAAGTATATATATTTAAGTTTAACAAATTGATAAAAGTCGAATATTTGTTAATGCTTCTTCTGTTTTCATCCCTTATTGCTGTATGGTATTCGCTGTGGCAGGAGGATTGGCAAAAGGAGAAACGGGACTTTCTTCAGAGCTTGAGTCGAATCGCAACATTACCTAGGACTAATGTAGGTGATTCAAGCACTGGGGGTAGGCATCACGGTCAAATAGTATCCGTGACTTCTAGGGCTCAGGTTTCATCTGGGACATCCAGTATGGAGCTTGCACCTCTAGCTGATAAGCCATTGATAGAGAAAAAAGCTGCAGTCTATGCTGAAACTTTGAAGACTCTGAACGATGCTAGACAGCGTGGCTTACCATTTAAAGTTAGGGTTTTTGTTAGTCAGTTAAAGTTCTTACTGCACCGCCCCATACGTTTCTTTTAATAATTTTTTCTTCTCTAGTGATAAATGATGTTGCTTATGAGAGATCGAATCACTGGTTTAGGATGTAATATTCATTTGATAGTACAGTAACAGATTACTGTTACTGTATTATCAACATCACAGCCTATTTTTTGATCCAGATTTTTTATGCCTAGTCTGCTATTTGTTTGGGACTCATATATATATATATATGTATAGAGAGAGAGATTTAAAATGCGAATTATTCAATTGTTAATCTATTTATGCGAGCAAGTCTTTGATTTATATTTATTCCTTCTTGTTAGCCTGCTACAGCTTTCAAGAGTGCTTTTGAGAGTTTGGGTCTGGATACCTCTGGTGGAAAATCAGTTAGCATGCAAAAGATATGGCACCTAATTCAGGTATCAACCACTGATATGAATACTTCTCATCTTTATAAATTTGAAAGTGAAATCTTTCAGAGTTCTATGTTAATGTATATTGAAATATGGATGAACTGAATTTTTTTGACAGACTCTGATGGGTGAGGATTCAACTGTGCAACGAAATGTTTCAAAAAAAATGTCACTAATAATTGGTGCAAGGCGCCACCTTGAATGGGGGCATGAGAAATATGTTATTGAAACAATACAAAATCATCCTGCCCAGGTAAGAAATCGGTTGGTGTTTCCCCCTTATATTCTTCTAACATGTTTCCATATAACAATTCACTAGACCACTACGGCGCCTTTGCCTCACCGTCTCCTAATCAGTGATTGCATTAGCTCATTTGTATTTTTCACTTGGCAAGAAGAAAGAGCTATTTTACTATCTTAACATTTGAAGCAGTATTGTTCTATTTTTTGAATAAAAATTGATGCTTATCTTTTTTCATCTTTTACTGATTTCATTATAGGCTGCCCTTGGTGGAGCAGTTGGAAATATGCAACGTATCCGTGCCTTTCTTCGGGTATGTCAGCGCTGTTTATAATAATCATAAACAATTACATGCTGTGAGCCATAGGGCTTGTTATGCCATTTTTGAATACTTGTCTGTATCTTTTGCTTGTTACATCATTTTGAGGAAAACTTATCTGTATCTTTTGCTAAGGGACTGCAGGGTTTTTTTATGTGCAGATTCGCTTAAGGGACTATGGGGTTCTTGATTTTGATGCAGGTGATGGTCGTAGGCAGCCTCCTGTTGATACAACTTGGCAGCAGGTCATTAATAAATACTATTTTTTCAATATTTTTTGTTTACATTATATGTTTTCAGACTTTTTTTTTTCACTTGGACAAGTCAATCTAATTGTTGACGTATATACTGCTAATTAAGGTCTAATCAAGTAAACAACCTTTCCATCTAATGTCCTGAAATTTGGATTATAGAGTTTCATATTGGTTCATCACATATATGTAGGCGTATTCGCTATGTGAGTTTTTTTTACTATGTCTTCTTTTCCTTTTCATTTTTTCGTTGGAGAAGCATAAATCCAGTGGTCTTCATTTCCATTAATTACTCTCATTTCATGCATTTCATGTTACAACACTGACATATCTCATATGTACATGAGGTTTTTAAAATTTATGATTGTTACCTTGATTTCTTGAGAATTTTCTTGCATTATTGGCTATTTTTTTGATAAGTCATTATTGGCGAATTAATTCATGTAGTGAATACTGTTAACTGGAGCCTGTTGTTCATTTCTTTTATTCTTTATCGAAGCAAGGTGGCGTTATTTAACCATCTCACCAGACCAGAGCCTTGTTTTGTCTCATAGTGGTGACTTTTTGACTCAGAAAGAGATGGAGGAGGTTAAAATTTTGTTCATTTTGAAGATTTGCTTATTTTGTCGTATCCTATTAGTTAGAGGTGCTGTGCTCAAAGCACAATTGTCACCTAAACACATACAACAAACATATGATTATAATGTCTATGAAGTTTATATTAATAAGTCTTTGGTTGATACAAATCATATAGTTGAAAACATTGCAATTAAAATTACTTTTATTCTTCTGTGATAACAGATCTATTTCTGCTTAAGAACTGGGTACTATGATGAAGCGAGAAATGTTGCCTCGTTGTCTCGTGTGTCGCACCAATTTGCTCCCCAGGTACCTAGTCTTTAATACTTGTATGTGCGTGTATTTCCCTCCCTTCACTAATTTATCTTTCTATCTTGACAGCTTACTGAGTGGATTAGCAACAGAGGTATGGTATCAGCAGAGACTGCAGCTGCTGCTACGGAAGAATGTGACAAAATGTTGAAGATGGGTGATAGAGTGGGTCGAGTTGCATATGACAAAAAAAAGTTGCTCCTGTATGCCATCATATCTGGGTCTCGCAGGCTGATTGATCGCTTGCTTAGGGAACTACCTACTCTTTTCAATACCATTGAGGATTTCTTGTGGTTCAAATTGTCTGCAGCACGAGACCAACCTGGTGGATCCTCTTCTTTTGTCCTGGATGAGGGATTGTCTCCCTACAGTTTGAATGATTTGCAGGTTTACCTAAATAAGTTTGAACCATCATATTATACGAAGAATGGAAAGGACCCTTTGGTGTATCCTTATGTTTTACTTTTAAGCATACAGTTGTTACCAGCTGTTGTATATCTGTCTAAGGATATGGGAAATGAAGGATACAATATAGATGCTGCCCATATATCAATTGTGTTGGCAGACCATGGGATTCTCTCTGAAGGTTATGGAGCAGGTCAAAAATTAGGGGTGATGGATGCGTTTGTAGAGGCATCTAGCATAATTAGGCAGTATGGGGCGGTGTATTTACAACATGGTAATCTTTCAATGGCATTGGAATATTATGCACAAGCTGCTGCTGCAATGGGTGGAGGGCAGCTGTCATGGACTGGGAGAGGTAATGTAGATCAGCAAAGACAGAGAAGTTCGATGCTGAAGCAACTCCTCATGGAGCTGTTGTTACGTGATGGCGGGATCCCTCTTTTACTTGGTACAAGAGGTGCAGGAGAAGAAGGTGAACTTGGAAGATTTTTGACAGATGGAAAATCAAGGCAACAGTTTTTACTTGAAGCTGCTCGCCATTGTCAGGAAGCTGGGCTCTATGACAAAGTAATAGTTTCTTTTTCTTTCTCTCTTTTTCATTGACATAGATTCAACTTATTCAAGTTCGGAATATACAAATAGAACATCATTTATGCCTTTCGACGATTTTTGTCTGATTTCTTGAAATTTGCTCTCCTTTGATTCCACGTTCTTTGGTGTCAACATCTGTTGAGCTGAGTAACTAGGCTGACTGCACTCTCTGCTTGGTTACAAGCTCCTTTTACTGGACTTTTATGTCCACCCAGCACAAGTTTCTATTATTCGAACAGAGGCATGTAGGCTCCAAACAAGCCGAGCTAAGCTATACGCTGTTTGGCCTTGGCCGTTTTGAAATATATATCTCATTGAGTTTTTTGTACTCCTTAGCCTTTTTTTTATACGCTGTGTGTACATGGGCGTCATCCCTTTTAGTGACTGTTAATAAATAATTTTTTTTTACTTATCAAAGAAAATTAATTATTGATTAGAGTGCCATGGAGCAGTAGATTAGGTCACATCTCATCATTGAATGTCTTGCTTCACTGTTTCCGTTATTAGAATGATATATTCATTAATTTAGTCCTTGATAGACCCTTTATCAGCTTAGATAACCTATAAATGGCAAAGTGAATTCTTTGTTGAGCACCCATTTAAATTTTGATATATTCACTTGTGCATCCATCTCGTCTCTGTAAAACACTGATTTTATTGAAATATTATGTGCACAAGCGTTATCATTGAAGTTCTTTTTTTCAATTATTATTTATTACTCCCTCGGTTCCTAAATAACTGACGTTTTACGTCAATGCACACCAATTAAGAAATTTAATTATTCCAATTCATTTGTCTATTCATCCAATAGGAAAGGGAGAGAGGATTGCACAGATATACATAAAAAGATAAAGGAGACCAATAGAAAGGAGAGAGAATTCTTAAGTATTTAATTTATACTTAATTTTTCATAGGACTCCAATAAGAAGAAGAGAGAGAATTTTCAAGTCTTAAATTTTCTTTAGGACTCCAATAGGAAGGAGAGAGAGAATTACATGGATATATATAAATTCTCCTAGAAATCCTATAACGTCAAATATTTGGGAACAAAAAAATTGACGTATAACGTCAGATATTTAGGAACCGAGGGAGTATTATTTTTTTAATATGGAAAGTGTTTACCATTATTCTAATGTGCTATAGCTACATTGAAGTTCCTTAGGATATGCTGAGGCTGCTTCGTAATTGTGGTTACTTGCATATTTTCACTTGATTCCATCTATGAGACTATAAGTTGGCTGTGAATGGCTCATGATTAGTTATATGATGTGTTTGGGCTTTGGTGGCTACAAGTATATCTTAGTTCTTTCTCAACTCTGTAACCTGAGATAATAAGTCTCTCTCTCTCTCTATATATATATCTATATATATAACTTTTTTCTCCATTAAAATTGTTTAAAGAATGCTAATGAGCATTTTTTCATTTCTTTGAAAGTAATTATTTAATTTGATCGGTTAATATTAAAATATTGTACTCAATACTTATAGTGTCTTACAAATTGTGAAGGTCTTCCATCACTTAGATTTAGTGGAAACTAGCAATAGATGTAAAATCATTTGATGATTATTTCTTGTCCCTCTCTTCCCCTCTTCTCAAAAGTTCTTGCATTTTTTGTGGTTTACTTCCAAACTGTTTTTGTATCTAGACTTTCTTAAATGTTTTAACTGGAAATTCCGAACTTCATATTATTCACTGGCTTTGAATCTATCTGATGTACCGTTTATTCCTTTTTTTTATTTATAATTTTTTTTAATTATTTCAAATCAATATTCAGTCTGTAGAAATTCAGAAAAGAGTTGGAGCATTCGCAGCTGCCTTGGACACGATAAACAAGTGCCTCTCTGAAGCAATTGCTGCACTATCACGTGGTAGATTGGATGGCGAGAGCCGGACTGCCGGGCTCATTCATTCCGGAAATGAGCTTGTGGAGACATTCAAATATTACCCTGAAGTCAGGTTATTTACAACTTTGCTTTAACCTAGCGGCTTTTTGGACCATGTTATTATTGTATTATCACCATATGATATTTGATCGATCTTTTTTCGTTAAAATTGTTATCAGTGTTGAAAATGAAGATCTCCACCATATGCTTATATGTGCTCTAGATTGGATGGGTAGAAATGTTTTGTTCGCTGATTTATACTCTGCAAAGTTACCAATCCTTTTGTTTAAAGTCCTGAATCGTTTCCTTGGATATCTTGGTTTGGCACAAAATATTTTTTTGCTATAACAGCCAAATTTTGTGTATAGGTCAAAATCACTACCAATTTTCTCCCCCTTGATCTTGGGACCATTGCTTGGCACGACATGGTTAAAATCTTGGAGCGATTTATATGAATTGAGGGTCCATATTTAAAGTGAGGGCAGATGCTTTTCCCACATAATGCAAATGCTACTAGATATGTTACCAGTCTGCTCCCCCTAGTGCTGAATCAATTTGAATGTTCACACTAATCACGAACATGTACTTTGACCCCCTTTTTAGTATATTATTGGCTCCTGTATAATGTATGATCTTTCTTGTGTTTCCTGCCATTTATGTTGCTTACACTTTCTGAATGTTTAGACTAATCTTCTGTTATTAAATCATCAGTTGATATTGTTTTGTGCACGTAAACTCTTAATTTTAGGAAATTTTGAATTGGTTGAAAGGCCATACATTTTTGAAATTTGGATTTGACAAGAATGTGAAGTTGTCAACCTATTATAGACCTTATATATAATTAAATTATTCTTTTATCCTTGTGGCTTTTAATTAATCTTTGCATGTGCCTGAAGCCCTACAAGTTATCTTATACCTTTTCCTGTTTTGTATATTTTCTTAATTCTCCATTGTCCAGTCTACAAGAGAGAGAACATGTTTTAGAGCAGCAAACTGTGTTAAGACAGCTCGAGACAATTCTGTCAATTCATAAGTTGTACAGACTAAGTCATTATCTAGATGCTCTTAGGGAGGTAGCCAAACTTCCATTTCTTCCTTTAGATCCACGAGCACCAGATGTCACAAATGATGTGTTCCAGAATTCGTCTCCTCATGTCCAAGCTTGTGTGCCAGACCTTCTTAAGGTTGCTCTTCATTGTTTGGACAATGTGACAGATATTGATGGATCACTTCGTGCCTTGAGAACCAAGGTATGCCTGTTAATACTAAATTTAGATCTTTTTATTTTTATTTTCACCATCTGATCTTGCTGCTGGTCTTAAAATGATGCTTCTGAAAATTTTATTGGTGATGTTGCCATGTTGGTATATGTTATTTTTAGTTAAATCTTTTTTTTGATAAGTATGCATTATGTTGATTCTTCTAAGCTCTCAACTCTTTGGCTTATGAATAAGAATAATAGTCAAAAGCAAGAAGATCTGTTCTTGGCCTTCTGACTGTTTGGATAAAATAATTTTTGCGGCGCTGATGTACCTAACGGCTAACACAAGCGTTCAGCACGGTAACAATAACAGAAAGGTTTTTACTCAACACCATGCCTTCTGTTTCTGTGGTTGACAGAGCAAGATTGTTAGTGCATAGGGAGAACTGGTGATCATCCTTACCATCATATTGGGGGGCATTCGTTCACATATTAATATTATATTGAACGATTATTAAGTATTAAGTCGGGGTTTTCAACTAAAATCATTGCCTTTCCAGTTTACACATTCGCATACCAATCTCCTGGCACGTTTACATTTAAACTGGTAGACAACGGACTACGAGCAGTCTGACAAACTGAGTGACCAGAGGCAGCTTAATATACTTGAACCTAAGACCTCGCGAAACTAAAGCTTTTTTTACCAAATTGGGCTACCAATTGTCCCCAAGTTTAGGTTAGGTGTCAAGGAAGACTGATGAGACATTTCATGTGGCTGATATAAACTAGTTGGATTAAGTTGATAATGTGTACTTGAAGCAAAGCTGTGTAAATGAGAGAAGTAAGTTTGTAATTGGTTGGACAACTTGTATGCAAGAGAAGCAGAAGATTATTTTTGCCTATCAAATTGATTTTTGGGTGTTGGAACAAATAAGGAAGAAAAGCCAAACTTGTAATGGAAACATAGAATCCACTTCAGAAACAATTATTTTTAAATAAAAGATGCCAGAAAGGTGGACTACTGTGAACCTTTTAGTGCTTTTTCCTTCTACAGTTTCATGCACCACAAATTATTTGTATTTGTGCTCTAGTTCTTGCAAGCTGTTTTCATAGTGGGTCTTTTGAATTGCAACAGGTGTAATATTACCACCCCCCCTCCCCCAACCAAAACAAATAAATTTGTTACAGAACGAACAAATATAATGTGTTGAGTGTATGTTCTGGGAGTCACTCTTCTCAAATAACTAAAAAATCCCTAGACTTTAGTCAATTTCTACCATGGCCCTTGACATAACAAATTGTTTCTAGTCTGTTGAGTGTATGTTCTGTAGGTTATGTTAGTATGAGGCTATTGTTTGTTCCTTTTCTTCACAAATTATAGTAGTATCTGTTTTTAGTGTGTTGAGTGTATGTTCTGTAGGTTATGTTATCTAATTTTTTGAGGCTATTGTTTTGTTTTTGAAAATTTCAACCTATCCTCGTTGGTACAAAGTTTTTAGTAGTAGAAAACCATTGGTACATGTAACGTCTAGATATTGAAAAGTTACATTTGATAAACTTTTGGCAATGTGAGATGACAGGTTTTTGTTTTCAATTTTTAATTGCACTTCTTTTGGTCTGATGGTTATAAACACAACTATATCTTTTTCTGCATTTAGTTTATATTATAATATACATTGGTACCATTTTCTTTCTATAATGAACTATTATTTATACCTTTGCAGATTGCGAATTTCCTTGCAAACAATTTGCACAGGAACTGGCCTCGTGACTTATATGAAAGGATTGCTCAAAGCTTGTGATGTAAATATCTTATTACGATATACAATTCCATCGAGTTTAATATACATGCGTGGCTCCTGAAAAAACATTGTCAAATCTGGTCAAGCTTGTTCCTTTTGGCCTTAGTTGTGGGTGAGTTACTTAGGAAAGACACTTTTGCTCTTCAGTTAAAACGTTCTCTCCACTGCGATGCATGTAATGAGACGAGCACAAGCACACAACTTGTGTTGAAGGCTGGTGCTTTATGAAGTGCCCCCTTTTGCATTAATGTTCTGTATCCTGATGTTCTCCCCGTTGATGTTCTTTTAACTTGTAGCATCTGATGGTTCCCTTGCATTGCTGACGGTTTAGTCAATCTGATAAATGCAAGGTCTAGGCTATGCTGAACAAAAGTAAAGGGTAGTCATGAGCCAATACTGGAAATGGATACCAGATCAACCCTGTATGTCTCAATTGAAATTCTTCTTCCATGTTATGATAAAAGCGTGGGAAATTATTAGAAAACTCAAGATATAAAATCACGAATAATATTACAATGATAAAACACGGATACAAAATAATATGTTGCTTTAATTATTTATATAACTTATAGTTGGATTTAATAATTGTAACCAACAATATATAGTCATATTATTTTGTATCCAAATTTTTTATACATTATAATGTTCTAGAGAATTGAGGACTTCAGTTACTACTAAGACTTGTATCCTACATTAGTTAAAAGAGTAAATCACAAAATTGTCTTTTATGTTTACATAGATTTGTAATATAGACGTTTTAGTGTCTTATTTTTTGCAATGTCATGAGTAAACTTTTAATTTCATGAAAAATTGTTCTCCCTAACCAATTTTGACCAGACATGTGAAATCCTGAAAGGCAAACTCGTTTGTTTACATAAAATATATTTCCCTCCAAATTGAAGGCAAAGTTGGCATCACAATAAAGATATATTCTATCCCAAAGTAAATATATTTTGTTTTACATTAAAAAAATTTATTAAATTAAATACAAAACTATTTTTTTATTAAATACAAAATAAGGTAAAAATACTATGATTAAATACAAAACTAAACACTAAAAGGATAAAATACCATTATTCAATTAAACTTATAGTAAAATCAATTAATTTTTTTTGTGACAACAATTTATTCATTAAAACAATCTAGAACTGTAGAATAGTGCTATACGTTGTGATAAATTGCAATGCAATAGATGTTTTTTTTGACATGTCGATTCCTGTCAGACTATTAAAGTCAAGTCGTGTTATTAAAGTATTTGATTAATTGAAAAAAAGAAAAGAAAGGAACCAAAAATAGTTTTGTACTTCTCCGCAAGGTTTTCAAACCCGGCCCGGACCGCCGGTCGAACCGGAAAAAACCGGACACGGTTCACTCAACGGTTCGGTTTGGACCACTAAACCATTTTTGCTCAAAAACCGTTCAAAACCGGTGAACCGTCGGTTGAACCGGTTGACCCACTGAACCGGTGGCC
Organism: Aralia elata; assembly: GCA_034770075.1. NCBI lineage: Eukaryota > Viridiplantae > Streptophyta > Magnoliopsida > Apiales > Araliaceae > Aralia > Aralia elata. The sequence continues at coordinate 17,638,523 of CM068377.1, forward strand.
GGTTCACGGGTTTACCCGGTTCTCTCCTTCCAGATTAAAAAAAAAATTACACTAGTATGCCTTTAGGGGCTAGGGCTTCTGCAGCAACTTTTCTAATTTGATTTCTCCTTCTTCGTTTCTTTCTTCTCTCTGTCTCTCAGCTCGCCGCTCCGCCCAAATCCCAGTGCTCTCAAGTCTCAACCCTTCCCCTGTTCCCATCCGTGCCCTAAGCCCCTAAGTCCTAACCTTTGTTGCGCGCATGTGTCCGTCGAGGCCTCAACCAGTACACACAATTGAGTATTGACAATACACGGAGTCACAGACCACGGTAATCAATTAATCATAGACTTATCAATTATGTTTTGAATTTCTGATGATCTGCTGATCTGCACTTGCAATGCAGTTTTGTTGAAGTGTGTGGGTTATGCTTCAAATTTGTTGGGCTTATAATGTATTCTTAATTAGTTAATTTCTTATCCTTTCTGAGTAAAGTATCGTGGCTTGTCAGGATAGGAAAAAAGGCAGCAAAGGGAAAGAGTTTTAATAAACGATGATTCTTAATTAGTTAATTAGCAAGCCTCCACATTTGAAATTTGTCAATATTCACTCTTGTTATGAATTTCGTCAATATTCATTCTTTGTTATGTATCTTAGAGATGTTTAGTTTTTTTTTTTTAGATAAATTGATTAATTTTATATATTTACTAAATATTATATACAATATATAATAATAATTAATATAATTAATTATTTATTATTTATGACACATTAATGACGTCACTGGGTCAACAACGGTCTGACCACCCATCCACCCAGTAACTTTTCCGGTTCGATGACCGGTCCGGGTTTAAAAACCTTGCTTCTCTGCTTTCATCCGTTTAGAGGTGACAAATGAGTTAATTAAATTAGTAATGGATAATGAGTCACTAATAAATTGGATCTCTAATAAATAATGTTAGATGAATTATAAATGGATAAATTTTAAAAAGATATTAAAATAAATAAATAATTATGAGTCAGTGGACACGTTAATAATGGGGTAGATAAAATTTTGCCAGCTCCACTACATCGGTCTAATGCTCAACTTGATTCTTTGATATAAAAAGGTACCACTACTGAACATCTGAGCGACAAGTAAAAATTATCTGCAAGTTTTTCTCCTTCTCTCTTTCTCTACCTCCCTTTTCACCTCTCCCTCTCCTTGTCAACTCGAGAAATCAAACCCCCAATCTTCTCCCCACCCAAGCCCTAGTTGCATTAAAACCCCCGAGTCACGTTGCTAAATCAGGCCGCCATGGCTACGCCGAACAGAGTAAGAAAGGATAAGAAGAAGAAAGTTGTGCCGCATTAATTACGACATCGATCGAGATAATTACGGATACTGGAAACCAAGAGATAAAGAAGGAAGAAGAAAAACAAAGCTACCTTCAAATTGTTCTGCCGCTGACCAACCTGGTATTACCCTTTACATTTGAACTGATACAACACAATTTGAGAAAATTTAAAGTCCCAATCCCTGTTGTTACTTCACTCATTCTCTGATTTGTGCGATTTATAGTAGTAGAACTGTTTCGCTTCACTTACTGCTCAATTTTGAGTTACAATGTACAAATGATGAGTTTATGAATATGGCATCTAAATTATGTTTTGTGATTTGTGGGTGGACTTCTGATTTTGCTATGTATAAATTGGAGATGAGATAGTTTGTATATTGTTTATATGGATCTGGTTCAATTTTGTACTCTCTCCGTCCTCAAAAACATGGCTTCAGGTAATTTTTTTTTTGTTTTGTTACACAAATCAAATAAAAAACATGTATAAAGACTAGTTTACCCTACAAATATACTTAAATGAGTCTACTACCTTTAGAAAAGACAAAAGATTCATTAGGACATGAGGTCCGCTATAAGTAAAAGTGATAGTTATTTTAATATCTTTCATTTACTCTAGTGTTCTTAATTTATGTGAAATATGTAATTTATTTGAAATATGTACTCTGGACATCCTTTTGATGTCGGAGGAGAGTAAGTTTTATTTTTATTTAGATTTTTTATTTTATTTTAATTTTGATGATAAATGAGTTTCTATTGAAAAGATCTTTTTACCCTTTTTTGTATAGAACGATTGTTTTACACTTATTGTTGACAATAAAGCTGAATATAAGATTATCGGATGATAGTACCCTTTTTGTGGTGCACATATATCTCTAGTCAAAATTAGCCAAAAGGGACAGTTTTGCATGAAATTGAAAGTTTACCTATGACATTGCAAAAATTGAAATATTAACGTCTATATAAGTATATTGCAAATTCATATTAACATGAGGGAACAGTTTTGTAGTTAGCTCTTAGTTAACGGATTAGTTGGAGTAAGCTGCATGACAAAGAAAATGTAGAAAGACCATAAGGGCAACAATAAATAATTAAAAGAGAAAATATGTAAATAAATTCTATATTACAAAGAAAATGTAGAAAGACCGTACAGGCAATAAAAAATATATAAAGGAGAAAAAGAAGAAAACATTATATCTAACTTCAAATTTCCCTTTTTATGTTTCACCTGTTTGAAAAACTATGGTGACTATAAAAGTTTTTGAGTATTTAATGATTTTTTATTGTCTTTTTATAATAGATTTTTGGGTATTTTTTTAGCAGTTAATTTTTGATCTCTTAATCATGTAGTTTTTTCAGTTTCTCATTCCTACTTTTTTCTCCCACTCTCTTATTTCAAGTGCTCTTTTCCTGATACTTACATGCCTTCAAAATTTTCTCCATCAATTTTTTAATAAATAATTTTACTTTGATACATATAATTGTTTAGTTGTAGGATAACTAGTGTAAAATAATTAAGGGGACAAGTTGTAAAATGGGGTAGTAATATATTCATGAGCTCATATCCTTCACTTTCCGGCACACGCTCGACGGCAGACCTTGTGACAACCTTTTCGCACTCTCTTTCTGTCCCTTATTCTATTACCCAAAATCATTTAAAATATTTCCCTCTAATTTATCTTTCTCCCTCCCTTTCCCTTTTCCTTCTTATCCATGATGATGAAGTAATAGTCTCCAATGATCTAATCGAAATAAAATCTCCAATGATTTAAACAACTGTGGTGGTCTTTTTGGAGTGAATCAGAGAAGGATCTCTACTATATCCATCTAAACTAACTGGGTCAAGCTAGTGGAGAAATTGCCTGAACTGTGCCCTCAACAAAGCCAGGAAAAAAGACTGATTGCATTCAAGCTCTACGATGAATTGCCCAACTGAAAGAAGGCTTCCTATTGTTGCTCTTTAAACAATTTTTGTTTTTCCTTGCCATGTCAATTATCATTCTCAGTCAATTGATGAACTAAGAGTTTGGGTTGTACAAAAGGAGAACTTCAATTAAAATTGGGTAAGGTTTATCATACAATCATATTGGTATATATTTGAGGACAAGATATTGGTCATTTATCTTAGTATTTTGATTCTCTTTTAATTAGATACAGAGAATTGAAGAACTATTTTACCTTCTTGTGCGGACTTCTCTTACTGGAATTACCATATTATTGGAGTCTGCATATGTTGCATATTGCTTTCATGTGATTAAACATATATTACAAGGAAATCAACATTCCATAAATGTCCCTCTATATAATTCCTAATTAAAATTTATACCATATACCTGTTTATTATGTTTCATGAATATTGAAGCCTTGTCTTATTTTGTAACAGAACTGTGAGTCCTGAATTCATTCTTCTGATATACATCAATATAATATATGCTGTTGTTGGTTATGTTTCAGGTTACCAGGATCTACTGTTCCACAAAAAGAAAAACGGTTACCAGGATCCTCGGCTTGAATTTTAACTCTTTTTTTTTTTGTAGAAGTGAATATCTTATATTCAGTTGATCGTTAACTTTTAACAATGGAAGTTGAGGATTATGCAAGTTCATCAGGAGGAACGAGTGATTCTGAGCTTTATGTGCAGGACACCAATGACGAAGAACTTTGCTATTCTTCTGGTGTGTTACCTAAATTGCAATTTAGGTACGGATACTTTAGTAATATTAGAAGTTTTTCAAGGGTGTAGTTTGATAACTTGTTGTGTGTTGTTTTTCTTAGGAAAGACTTCTCCAAGGCTTGTTGGAACGATGAGTTGGAAATGGCTGAGATTGTTGGTAATAAGGGTCGAATGTGGACAACTACTGGGATAGTGCGCGGTGGCAGGATCTATTGCTCAATTGAAGAGACTTTGTACGTGAAATTGAAGAAATAATTGGAAAATAAAGCTGTTCCTTTGAGAAAAGTGAAAATTAAAAATTTTAACTTTTTAAAAAAATTTGATCTGAAGACTCTGAACCACGGTTCTGTCCAATAGTCATGTATTTGAATTTTAAAAGTTATAACAGGAAAATCTTAGACAAGTTTAACTTGATAGAGGCGACATATAATATTTTGTTCATCTGTAAACCCTTTTAGTAAACACCAGATAATTTAAGGATATGTTGTCTGAAAGATTGTGTTATTAGGTAAACAATTTGCAAATGAAGTAGGAATAAATACTAAATGTGTATCATGTGAGTAGTAAAGTTATAGCTTATCTTTGGTTTTGTTTGAAGGTTTTTGGCCGAAATAGGGGCATTACATCTCCTGCAAGATAATGTACGTCTTTCACTAGAAGAAATATATAAGATGGTTGCAGGAGGCAAGGGTGGATGTTGCTGGGAGTCCTTTGAAGTTTACAGACACGTGAAATCTTTGGGTTATGTTGTTGGCCGACATGGTGTCCCTTGGACTATGAGGCGTGTTAAATATAATTCTGTATCGCTTGAAGCCACGGAACAAATCGAGGAGACGTTTGACAAAGAATATGAAGACAAAAGTGTCATTGCTGAACTGTTTAAAAGTATGCACATTGATGGAGCTAAACCAATGTTTGATGTTTATCCTCCTAACAGCATGTTTAAAAAGTCTTCTCCTGGAAATCCAAGTTTTGTGCTATGCCTGACCAGGTAATACGGAAACTCCTGTTTACATTAATCCTTTTTTTGGTGCTAAAATTAGTTGGTGATTGCAATCTTTTGTGTCCTTGTTACTTTTGGTTAATCCTAAAGTTTTGGCATGATTTCCCCCACCCCCTTTTATATTGTTATTAGTGAATATTGTGCACTCCTCTCTAACCAAGGAGTTGTTAGATGGATTAAATTTTGTGAGCAGCACGAATTTTGCTATGACTGACCCATTAGTTCTTTACCATAAATAGTTCTTCTTTTGAGCTTTTTTACCAATCAGTTGAAGAACATATTATATTGCACCGCATCCATGTATACTTTAAGGTAGCATGAGAGATACAGTTGTCCACCGTCCTGCATGAAGAGAAAAAATGCATGTTATTTCCATAGGTTTAAATGCTTAAAAATGGTTTGTGTAGAAATTAGAAGCAATTAAGCCTGCTGATTGTCGTAAAGATGGCAAATTTTTGCTTAATAATTTATCTCTATTTGCATTCTACTCTCTGTCCTAAAATGAGAGTTTACTTTTGAAAGTCAAACTCTTTTTTGGAGAGTTTGACTTTAGCATAATTAATCGTTAAGATCAGAACTTACTCAAATTTGATGATAATAAGAAATGGACTCTCATATGGGACATCACAAAAAGAAAAAGGTGGAGTCACTTTGCTAAGGTATTTATAAAAAAATTCAGTCTATAATTTTGTTATTTTCCCCAACTACTTGGAACAAATTGAAGGCCTTTTCTAGTTTATCTTACTCATTCTTCCCTTTCGAATGAAGAGAATATCTTTGGTAAGTAAAACTAGGTATCCGTATCTAAAAAGTAAAAACCAGTGGTCTGTACTCTTGTACATTCAATGGAATGAGGACTGGATTATCCTGCATTTCTTTGCATTCTACTGTGAATGTCTTGATCAGAACAATGGTTCCTTCACAATTTGTCTAATGCTTAATCTGGTGGAAGATGTTGGGAATATAGAATAAAGATAGTTTAGGATTTTAATGATATATATATGTATATATATATATTTATTTTTATTTATATTTATATTTATATATACTCTTCTTACTTGTAAAGAAAAAGAGACGTATAATATAACATATATATAGATGTATATTATTTTCCTCCGTCTCTATAACCAGTGGGCAACAACAGTTTGTTAGACTGGTGAAGCATTTTCATCCTATGATGTTTGGTTGTGACAATCACATTGGTGGTCTATAGAATATATTTGTCATGTGTACTAACTACTTTTCTCCCCATATCTCCACCCTCGCTGTTTATACAACAATCTATTGTCAAATTGATAATGAGGTTTTTACTCATGTAGTGGCCATCCACCATCTAAAGCAGAAGTCGAGAACCTTGAGAGACGGTGTAATGGTATTCCTTTAAAGTTCTGTCTAGTTGAGCATGGACGTGTCAGTTTCTTTTCCTTAGACGCAGTGGAGCTTCCTCTGCTTCATTGACTTACACAAGTGCAGGATGAGAAGAATCATGTTTGTTCTTGAAACACAATCTAAGTTATCTGAATTTGACACCTTGTAAGATTATGATTTACATAATGAAAATGCTTTTCTGTTTCCTTTTTCCTTTCATGTGAAATGTTAATTTCCCCTATTTGTTCATGTTGGATCCGAGCACTGAAACATGCTAATGAGTTCTCCTTAACACTATCATATTACTCCCTCATTTTCATTATGTAAGTCGTTTAAGACATGATTTCGTATATAAAGAAATCTCTTTAATAGTTAATAGTTATGTTAAGTAATTAATTTTGTTGTAAAATTCTTTTTTTGCCCACTAATATTCCTCTCTCTCTCTCAATTAGTCTAACTTGAAAATTTGGGTGCTAGCATTAATGAGATTTTAGGGTAAAACAGGAAAGTGATAGATAATTTCACGAATAATTTGGAATTTTTTTTTCCTTCTTCAACGACTAACATTAGGGAAAGGAGGGAGTAATTTTCTTTTCCAAACTGCTGATATTAAATGTGGGCAACATGACATGAGAACCTTGTATGAAATTACATATTTTGGAAGTAAAAGATGAGGGTTGTATGGAAACAGTTGAATATTTTATAAGATAAAATGAGTTTAAAAGAGCATAAATCTCCAATTTTCACCATCCTAAACTTTAACCGTAAAATCTTTTTGCACCCTAAATTTTATTTTGAATTAAATACACATTAAATTTTGAGTTTCAAAACAATTTGTACTCTTGTACCTTCTACATCAAAATAATTTGTACCCTATAGTTTAGTGCGAAAGGTACAAATTGTATTGAAACTCAAAGTTTAGGATGTATTTAACTCAAAATAAAGTTTAGGGTGCAAATCGATTTTAGGAATAAAGTTTAGGGTCCAATTTGAAATTTAGTCTTTAAAACGAGTATATATTTTGGAAGTAAAAGATGAGAGGGTTTTAACTTTTATCCAGGCTTTTTCTTAGTTGTTTTTTAAAGTTTACATGACGATTGATGAGAAGCATTTGGCAATTGGCATGATAATGACCTATTCAGATACTTATAAATTATCACACATATATATAAAAACTATAACGATATAGGAAACCAAAACAAATAAAACATATTATTAAGGATAAAATGAATAAGTGGTGTATAATTGATTTATACAAATAGAGAATGTGTTGGTTAAACATATTTAGGTATACAATTATACTAACACCCTCCTACTATTATTCATTTGTCAAAGACAGCTCAAATACACTATTTTGAATAAATAAATTTTTAATTTTAAAACATAAAGAGTATTTAATTGTGTGTTCTCTACCTTTGTCATCCTAAATTTGGTCCGTACCAAATAGATGGTCGGAATGAATAATGTGTTGGGCTAAAGAGATTAGATATTGTAACTAATTTGATAACTAGGTCATGTGCTGTCACATCCCATAATTGTGGTATTTTTTTCGAAATAAAAAATGGTATCTAGCATTTTGAACGAATCTCATGCCATACATGAAGAGATTAAGATTCTAAATTTTGCAATTATTTGTATTTTAAAACATCTTTTTGTTGGGTTGTAACGTAAATAGTACATTGAGCACGCATAGAATCTTTGATTATGTCTCGACGAAAATTCGATTTTTGTGCATTAATGCTTTTTGTTGATTGGTTTTATTATCATAATACTGCTCCAAAATTAGGCCAATAAAGCGATAAAAGAGATGGGCTAACGAGCGGAAATTAAATATAATTAGTTGATTTACTATGCATAGATAAGTCTATATATCAATTGATTATAACGAATCATAACTATACATGTTATTTGTAAGTAGTATTTTGTAACTACTTATTTTGTACGTCTAACAATTAGTGTGTGTATATATATATACACACTAAATTTATCCCTAGAAAATATTGTAAATTTTATCTTATCACAAGGGGAAGGATTGCTACATTTTGGTGGTGAGATACTTCTTTAGTCTCTAGAAAACAATTTCTTTTAATATATGGTTACATAAGGGGAAGAGTTGCTATATTTTGGTGGTGAGACACGAATTAAGCATACTTAACAAATAGAGCTAGGCATGGTGGGAACCGGGGATGGTTAAATTTACCAAATAAATAAAACTATATTGGTAGCATACATTTGGTATATATATATGAGAGGGGATCCAGTCCGGGATCCCGGATTTTGTTAAAATACGGACCATTTTTTTTTTGTTTTTTTGCTTTTTTTTAAAACAACTAAAAATAAATAAATAAATAATTATGGAACTGAAATTTTTACATAATACAATGTTTTGGGCGTGATTTGGATACCTATACCAAAAAATGTATGTACAGTCTGCACAGACTGTACATACATGTTTTGTATAATGTATCCAAATCACGCCCAAAATATTGTATTATGTAAAAATTTCAGTTCCATAATTATTTATTTATTTTTTAGTTGTTTTAAAAAAAAAAGCAAAAAAATAAAAATAAAAAAATGGTCCGTATTTTAACAAAGTCCGGGATCCCGGACTGGATCCGGACCCATATATATATATATATATATATATATATATATATATATATATATATATATGGTAACCATTCACAACAATCGATTTCTGGGGAAACTATTCCAGCAACCATCATCCGCATCGTTGATCAGAATAATTAAGAGCTAAAATTGAAAAATAATAATTCCTTACCGCTACAACAGTCCAATCACTTCCGACGATAACTTAATTTACTAAACTGCCCTCCTTATTAATTAAATAATTAATATAATATTCCTACTTTGAGACTAAATGCCGCTACAAGTTGTAGCGGCGGATTCATTCTCCATATAATATTATTATAATTGTTTAATTATTATTATAATAATAATATTTAATTAATATTATTATTTCAAATTAATATGTAATATTATTATTTAATTTATTAACTTAGAGGCTTCAATGCGGCTACATGTTGTAGCGGCTGGTTCATATTCACCATATAATATAAATATTATTATTTCAAATTATTATGTAATATTATTATTTAATTTATTAATAGGTGTGCCGTTACAAGTGATAGTGCTGACGTTAGAGCTTGTAGTGGCAGGATAAAAAAAAATAAAAATTTAATTCACGTTATTCAATTTTGAAATCAACGATGTAGATTATAATTGTTGGAATAGTATTTATGACAACCAGTTATCACATATGGACATCCTATATATATATATATATATATAAAGTTTTCAAGAAAACGAGTAGATGAGATCTCTGAGGTTCCACTAGCTAGCCTAGTTAGTAGGTAGGTAGATGAAATTAACTCCCCATGTTTTTGGACACCTGGAAACAACATGCCATGCCATATTTCTGTTACCTAGATTCTATTTCGCCAATGGAGACGAATATGAATCACCATGTCATGTGGGCTTCCATATATTTTGGCTAAAAGTGACAGTAGGCAGCTTAATTCATTCTACATTTTTATCAATTTGTGTTTATGACGTCTCATTAATATTTTACCTTATTCCTTCACCTTAATGGAATGGTAGGAGCCACACAGTGGATGGATTGAGGTACCGAATAAATGGGAAAACATTTATTCTCCTTCTTATGTTTGATCTATCCATTTTATTTTAATTACTCTCTCAGCCTCAGGATTAAAATAATTTTTCATTATTAGGTTAGGTGTTTGGTTTACTTCATTATGTAAGGAAAGAAAATTAATGAAAAAAGGATTTTAGAGAGAAAAACTAAAAAATATTAAGAGAGGAAAAAAAGAAAGAATTTAGCTAAAAACATTTAGTGAGTGAAAAATTTTAAGGATTTTTTTTAGAGGGAGTTTAAATTTTTTGAGAGAGAAAAACTAAATAGTTTAAATTGGAATAATGGAAAAAAATTAGAGACAAAGCGAAAGTAAATTATTTTCAGAGAGTGAAAAGTTTTAGAGGGAGAGATCGAGATAGAAAATTCAGATCATGAATTTTCAAATTTTGAGGGATCAAGAATATTTTTAGACAAAGAATGAAAAAAATTAGAGAGAGAAGGTAAGAAAGTTAGAGAGAGAAGGATAGAAAGAGAAAAAGCTTAGGAAAAAAATAAAAATTCAAAGAGAGAGAAAGAGTGAAAAAGTTTAAAGAGAGATCGAGAAAATAAATAATAGAGGAAACTTTTTAGAGGAATTTTTTTCTTAAAGAGATGCAAAAAAAAATTAGAGAGATTTTTTGAGAGAAAACAAATGGAGGAATAGAGAAAATTTTAAAAGAGGAACAGAAAGTGGTAACAAAAGGTGATATTTGTAGGGTAGTTTGGTCATAAATTAATTTTGATTTCAAAAAATTTTATAGTAACTGACCCCATATAAATAAAGATCTTTCATTCCATTCTATTCCATTCCATTCTTGGCCAAATTTCATTACATCAACTATATAATTAAAAGTATAAATTTGATTTGGTTTGGTTTGGTTTGATTTCACCAATTTTTTGTTTAGTTTTCCTAATTCATAATAGCATAAATACTATCCAAATTTGTATCAATTAAATACTATCCAAATTTAAAAATATTCCCATCTTTAAGAGGAATAGAAAAAAAATGAAGATTTTTTTCTTTCCTATTCAAATTAGTATAAATACTCTACAAATTTAAATAATTACTACATGTTATCTATCAATAATTATTACATGTGTTCTTTTTAATAGTTTTATTTAGTAATATATCTTAATAAATTTGTATAAGATAATTTATTGCTACAATTTTATTAAAATATTAAGATGTCAAAAAAACCTATTAGCGTAGCACTCAATTTAATTATATTAATTTTAGTCGTGAATTTTATTATTAAATTAATATCCTAATTAATTTAATTCATTAAAACTTGAAATTTTTATCAAATCACATGATTAATTATATTAATAATATATGTGAATTTGAAACATAATAACTGTAACATTATTTGAAAAATTATAGTGAATTCATTCTTAACTAATTGTCCTAATTAAATTAAAACTTATTAAAACTTAATTTTTATAATTCTATTCGGATTAGAATTTCAAGCAAAATTTGTCAATATAAACGCCAATATAGAATTTCATTACAAATTTAAATAAAATTTAAATAATTATTTTCTCATAATTATAAATAAATAAATTTACAATAATTCATTCAAGTATTTAACTTAAAAAGTGATTGAAAGAACCTGTAATATATAATTCAATTATTAATTATTTGAATAAATATTTAACTATTTAATAATTATAATTATGCTCTCAAAATTATAATTAATTTATTTTAATTATTAATATAATAAATTATAATTTATGCCACCAGATTGATGAGCTTGTTCCACCGAATAAAACATAACATTATATTTCCTCTTTCTAGGGATAAAAGAGCACTTATTTTAAAGGAAACTGACGAGTTTAGGAATTGTACATCATTCTTTTCCTTAGATCTAGGGCTGTCAACGGTTCCTTATCGGATCGGATCGGGGGTGATCTGAATCCGATCCGTCAAGGAATTATCGGATTCGAATCAGATCCGATAATCCAACGGATCTCATATATTAAAGACCGAATCTGAATCCGATAATGATCCAATAATCTGATCCGATTAAGCCAAGTAACATGCACAGATTCAAGCAATAAAACTCCAATAAAATATTTAAGGCTTCAAGCGACCAATAACTAGCAATAAAACTCCATCCGATTATATTTTTATACTAGAGGTAATGAAGCTAATGAAGGCATTAATCAGAAGTCGTAGTAAACAAGATGTTGTAAACCAAATAGATTGATAAAAATTGAGGAGGGAGGTAGGGTTTTGAGCATTAAAATCAACACATATCATATTTTTATCGGATCGAGTTATTATCGGGTCAGATTGATATGTATCCGAATCCGATCCATTTACTTATTGGGTAATCGGATAATTGGGTTGTAAAAATAGATCCATATCCGTCCAAATAGATTGGGTTCGGGCCAGGACCCGACCCGTTGACAGGCCTACTTAGATCTAGTATAATTAATTGCATATGTATTAAGTATAACTTGTAAAATGAAATCGTTTGAAATTTTTTTTAAGCAAAAAGTAGCGGAGCTTCTGAACTAGTAATATTTTATTTCTAAGAGCACGAGAGGTGAAATACATTTTATTTTTTTTGCGTAAAGTGCCATTTATAATAAATAATAATTTAAAAAATTATAAAATATCTTTTTGTCCTTTTATCAATTATATAAAAAAGCGTCGTTTGTTTGTTTTTTTTATTACCTTTAACTTACGTTGAACTTGTTACTTTTTTTCAATTTAACCAACATGCTCTTTTTTTATTTCAAAAAAAACCTTCCAACTTTAATAATTAGACAAAAATTGCCAACCAATCAAAGGTCAACCATGGTTAACTAAAGTTGAGGTGACATCCTATATGACATATGACGTGTAACCAATGTTGATGTGATATATTACGTGGCATTTTATATTTTTATTTTTCATATATTTTATATTATTATTAAATTTACTTTTATTAATTACTAATTTTTTAATTTTTATAGTATATTTTTAAATTTAAAAAATTAAATTCTATTTCTTTATGGAAATATTACTTTTTTGTATTATTTCCAATATATTGAAATATTTTAATATTTGATATTTTTAATCATTTTATTTCCATGTCATATGCAACATCAGATTTTGTCACTCATTAAACACCATGTGATGCCACCTCAACCTTAATTAACTATAGTTCTCCTTTAATTAGTTTTAAGGATACTTTTTGCTTAATTATAAGAGTTGAAAGATTTAATGTGAAAGAAGAAAAATTTGTTAATTAAATTATAATAAAAAGTACTCCCTCCGTCCTAAATTAATTGCTTTTTTAGGACTTTTTTAAGTCAAATTGACTATTTTTAAAATTAATAATTAAGCATATATAAATATATTTCTAAAATTATAAAAATTAAAATTAGTAATAAATTGTATATACTTTCTTTTGGTTATAATATCTTCACCTATATGTTAGCAAAAATAGTAAAAAGATTAGTTTTAAAAATAGTCAATTTGACTTTTTTAGGTCAAAATTATGCAATTAATTTGGGACGGAGGGAGTAACAAGTGGAAGGGTTTTTTGAGTCATTAATTAAGTCAATTTTAATCATCACAGTTGAGACATTAGTTTGGATGGCATGACCTGAGATTTTCATAACAAGGATAATGAGACCAAAATTCATTCCTGTCTCATAATAATGTTGTAGTGAAATCTTAATATTACAAAAGAAAACAAAAATGCCTACAGTTTTCAAAAAATCAATCTAAGCACAGCTGGCTGTAAATGCGTTTATGACTTTGTATGTTATGTTGGTCATGCAAATCACATCACATGCAAGTAGTATTATTTATGCTCCTGCATATGATATGATGACAAGTAAGGCCGTAAAATGAATTAAATAGTTTGGATTTAATTTATATTTATTTGATTAAAATTTGATTTGAGTTCGACTCGAAATATAAACAATTTAAATATAAGTAAATTTTAAAATTCGATAAATTACTTGAGCTTTTTTAAATTACAATATTCTGTTGAGACTCAGATCATATTCGCTCGAAAAGTTCAAACTGGTTGGACTCGATTCGAGATCGTGCTTGACTCAAAATCGTGCTTGACTCGAAATCGTGCTCGACTCGAGATCGTGCTCGACTCGGTAACTAAACGAGTCTCAATCAAACTTTATTTCAGATTCGATAAATTTTATAAATCAAATATGAACAACTCAATACTCAGATCAACTCGATTTATTTACACTCTTGATGAGATGGATTTTTAGTGTTGATATTAATTGTACTCCACATACATAGACTGGGTGCACTTGGAATTGTAGGCCATAAAGTGACAGTCCATTTTATGCGGATTGATGAGACGAGACAGGCGAGACTTGGGGCAGGGGAAGCGAGAGAGGGAGGAGGTTTCAACTGTATTTGGTCTCAAGGACGGACACTTGCTTTTAGAGGTGTTCATCGATTCGTACTGAACCGGTCCGAACCGTACCGAGCCAGTTACCATTTTTATTCTAAATTGGGTACCAATACCGGTACCAATATACTGGACAGATTATTACCGGTTATGATCGATTCGGTACTATCGGTAAAAACCGGTTTTGTACCGAAATTTCACCTCACCCAAACTTACCGGTGGGCGGTGATGCAATTGCTCATGAAATTCTCTTGTACTCCAAAGTCCAATCGTTTGCGTCCATCTTTGGAGATATCAAACTTTAGTCCGTATAATAGGTGCTATTCCAATATCATATCAAATTACTATAGAATTGATCCCCTTCATCTTCAAAATTCTCCCTCCTGATTTCCTTTATCTCTACCCTCTGTCTTTCTCCATCAATTTCATTTATCTGGAGAAAACCTAATTCGCCATGCGAGACTCTCCTCACTCTTCTGTTCATCACGCTCTTGGCGGTGGCGCAGGTTCTCTATATCTCCTTTATATACACACATCCATACATATATGTATATGTACATATATATATATATATATGTATTTAGTGATGGTCAATACCTGAACAAATGCATTGAACTTTAGTTGCCTACTTTCTAGATTTTATCGCTTAATTTCCGTTTCATTTTGATTCATTTCTTCTGTCAGATTGAGTATCACTCTATATATTATGCTTCTGGCTTGTTCTATTGCTTCTTGTTGCAATCCTCTTTTTCTGGGCTAAATCTGCATCAACCCTCAATAGGACGCAAAGGGTATAATCGGTTCGGTACGGAACCTCCAACATAACTTTCCTAACTCGGTACCGAATAACGGATTACTTGTATCGATGTCGAATTGGTTTCGTTTTATTCCGAACCGACTCGTTTGAACCAGTTCGATTAACTCAAAAATCGAAAAAACTGAAAAAAAATACCCACCCCTAGTTGCCTTACTTTTTCAAACAATTTTACTCTTATTACGTTACTTAATTATTCCTCCATAACTTATCCCTCCATAACTTATTGGACAAATTAAATTTACAAGAAATTAATCCAATATGGAGTAGTAAATAATTATATGAGAGTATTGTTTATAATACTAGTTGTAACACATCAGTTTCACATTTTTTTTATCTGTATATAAGAAATTAAGTTATTAACAATAGTACCTTCAGTCATGACCTTTTAAGTGAGCCTGTGGTAGGCTAAGATGACTCAATAAGATATTACTGGACTAATTTCAATTTGGACTTGAAATTTGATCCAAAATTTATTCCGGACCTAAGTTATGTATGATTGATTCTAGCTGCACAAAATTAAATAGTAATATGGCAAAAGAAAAAAAAAAGGAAAAAAAAAGCAAGTCAAACAAGTGTGTGACCCCAAATTATCAAAAACCTGACGAAGAATTCATAATATACATATGTAGATAGATAAGAAGTTAAGATCAATGTGAAATTTATTTATTGTTCATATTAAAAGATAACTTTTATGAAAATATCACTACTTTCTTAATTAGCTGGTTAATTAATATTGAAGTCACCGACACTCATGCAGCCAGTCACTTGTACTTATTGTTCATATAGAGAAATACTTCTACTAATTATGTATACTAGGTGCCACATGTGGTGTCGTATAAATTGTGTGGGATAAAATATATATTTTATAAAATTTAAAAAATTATATAAAAAATAAATATAAAAAAATAAAATAATAATATAATTAAAATTGTGGTTACACTAAGCCTTTGATAGAGCTTCTATGAGTGATCTTTTTTTGTGAAACAGAGTGAGCAAACTTTTTTTGTGATTTTTTTTATTATGTTGAATTTCATTTATTAACAGCTTTTGAGAATGATACACAAAAAAAAAGTTATCAGATTTTTCAACTTATTCTTATCAAAATTACTTTTCTTTTTTTTTTTTTATAAAAAAAAGGAACCTGAAATTTGAGTTATTTTTTTTATATCATATCATATAGCTTACATGCATTTATAATTTATTTTAATACACATACTTTATTAATGCCCTGACCATCAATAAATCTTAGATCGGTCCTGGAGCTGGAGGGGTCCATTTAGGCAAGCAAGTTATGTATAACGTCCCCTCTACTACTCTTTATCCCAATGGTAATGGTTGAATCTTTTGAACTCAATATGTACATCACATATTTAGCTAAACACTGCCACTCAAAGGTTATATATGCTGTCTTATGCATTGTTTCGGACATATTCACAACAATAATATTTTAAAATCCCGTTTTAGAGAGTACAACTATTATAATTAGTATAAATAATTAATCAAATCTTACATAAAAGAGTGAGTTTGTACAAAAAAAATAAATTTACGCGAACACGGGTAGAAATCTAATAGCCTGTATGTTTGTAAGTTTTAGTTTGAAGAGAAGGGACGAGAAGAAAAAAATTCTTCTTTTTAATTTTTTTTTCTTCTCATTCCTTCTCTTCTTTTAGAAACAAAACTCATAAACACAGCATAAATGTTATAGGCTCAATCTTATATAGTCACTAGGATAAATTGAAATTAGTATTGTACTTTCCACTTTTAGTACGAAAGATGGATTTCCGCCTGTGTTGAATTTTTTTTTTTTTATCAAACACTAGATAGTATCGTAAGGTTGATTGAGAATCTAACTTAGACAATGCTCAATTGCGTATCCCCTTTTTCTCATAAAGCAATGAGATCTTTACTAATAACAAGTATGGTACCCGCGCAAGGTAAGAACAAATTTATAAAATAATTAGTAATTAATTTATTAATTCAAAAGTAATTCAGTTATAAAGACAAAGAGATTGAAGGAAGACTTTTATTGAGAGATGACAAAAATAGTTTTATATTAAAACTTATTTTTAAAATTAAGGAGAATCAATTTTTATGGAGGAGAGATACATGACGTGGGGAAGTGATCCAGTGCATCGACGACTCATTACCAAGGCATTATCATCATCAAATGGTCAATGACTTCAATCAGCTGATTTTCAACACCTGCACTCTTTCAATCCTCCTCTACATGTTCCGATCTTTTTTTATTTGCACTTCTCTATTTTATTCACACCCTTTTTTTTCCCTCTCTCTCTATATATAATAAATCTAATTGCATATCTCTACATGTATATCTATATATATATTAGGACTTTAGTAATTATGGTAAAAGAGTATAGAGGGCTAGAATTTATAAGAATATGTAGAGAACATTTAACTAAGGATGAATGATTATAACTCTTTGATTTTATAATTTAAATTGGACTATGACTCATATCAATAAAATTAATTTGATTATATATTTACGTATAAAAATTTATAATTAAATTTAATTTATTTTTATCGATAACTCTTACTCAAGAGTACTCAACCAACTTAAAAAATTATCTATCTATTTAACTCATTTACGAATCGCTTTGTGACTTGTTATAGATAGGAATGGATTAATTACGGTAGGTGAAAATAATGGCAAATCTTATTATGACAAGGCACTCATAGCATTGACATTTCACACGCATCCCATTTTAGTAATGGTTTCTAATTAATTAATATTATCCTCTAGATTACATTCCATTCCATGTATCACACGCATCCCATTTTAGTAAAGGTTTCTAATAATTAATATTATCCGTTAGATTACATTCCATTCCATGTATCTAAACAAAAACAAACAAACAAACTTATCTAGATATGTGTACAATAAATGAATCCAACTCCAAGCGGCCGACGCCACCTCCTGCCACTGACATCCTGACATCACCGCCCATCTTCGCTGCCCTCCTCCTTATCTCACCTCCTTCTTCCGACGTCATCAATTTCTTAATAACATCCCCAACCGTTTCTGCTACTACCAGTTCATCTCGAAGTGCCCAATTCTTCACTACCAACCCAATTCTGAGCAACTTTGTTATTAGCACCGTATTTCTGGGCTGATCAGAATGCATTGGCCACGCCAATATGGGCACTCCCATGGTAATACTCTCCATGCATGAATTCCAGCCGCAGTGACTCATAAACCCGGCGGTGGAAGGGTGACCCAAAATCTCCAATTGGGGCGCCCAATCCCTCACTATCATCCCCTTTCCCTCCATTCTCTCTTCGTAACCTTTTGGCAATTTTGCCCTCCTAACTTCTCCCCCAAACACATCTCCCTTATCAGCATCTCTCAATACCCAAATGAACTTTTGGTCACCCTTTTCTAACCCGAGCGCGAGCTCCTGGATTTGTTGATCAGTCAATGAAGTTGTTGTTCCAAACGAAACAAATATAACAGAGCTTGTAGCTTGTTTGTCAAGCCACTTCAAACATTGGTGTCGATTTGGGATCTTGTTTTGGGAGACGGAGACAGGATTAAATGGACCCAGTGCCCATTGCTTCTTGTTGTTGCTTATTTGTTCTTTAGCAAGTAAATCGAGATAAGGAGTTTCTATTACCTTACACGTGTTGTAAATTCTACCCGAATTAAATTTCATACAGCCGTGCTGAGAGCTAATGAAGTTGGCGAAATCAGAGGTGAAACAGCCGTCGAGTGAAGGAAGGTCTTTTAGTATATCCGATTGGACTGCAAAAGGTCTACCCAAATTCTCCCACAAGTGCAAGAAGACAGTGAAGGCGGAGACGCTGTGAAAAGTGTAGGCCTCCGCGTTTGGGACCAAAACCAGGTCTTGAACCACTGAACTCATTAGAGAGTCGTGGATTATTACTACTCTTCTTTTAGCGGCGGACGAGAGTTGTTGTAAGAGTGAAGCTACGGGCTTGCGGAGATGGGAGGATGCTTCGAAACATGGTTGGAGGTGGCCGAGGGGTGAATTAGGGTTCGGAGGAGGGGAGGGAAAAGAAGGGGTATGGAAGTCGTGGAAATGGATGTTGGAGACGGAGAGTGGGTCCCAGCCGTGGACGCGGAGCTTGGCTTGGCGGTTGTGGATGGTGGTGCCGACGTAGTGGACGGGGATGTCGTAGGCGGAGATGAGGCGGGAGAGGTGGAGGAGCTGGTTGAGGTGGCCTTGGGCTGGGAAGGGGACCATCACCACTATTACTTGGCCTTGCTTGTTGGACATTGTAAAGGGGTTGAGAGTGAGGGGTGTAATTAAGGTAGCCATAGTAGTAGTACTAGTTAGTGTACTGGATCTGTAATTTATTTTTTGGGATATACATGCTAGGATGGATTTGTTGGCCACGATGACTCACGGTGATAGACTTTAATTCCCTCTTTTCTTTCCTGGACACGAGGGAAAAAACAAAAAATAAAAAATCGTCTATTGGCTTTCACATTTATGGACATGCATGATTAGCCTGCCTCTGATATCGTAAATTGAACCAAACAGTTCAAGTTGGATTCAAAAAAATACGACAGAAATTTAAATTCGTTAATAATGTAGATCGTAAATCGAACCAAACAGTTCGAACTCGATTCAAAAAAATATGAGCGATATTTGAATTCGTTAATAATATAATTTAAATTTGAATACAAAAACTAGTTCAAATAAAAATACGAGTAAAATTTGAATAAGGTTATACTCGGCTCGTTTAGAATTCAAACTATTCGAAATTTCGATCATGATTCGATATATACTCTATTGATACATATTCAAATAGATACTCTGTAAGACCCCAAAAATTTTAATAAATAGAATTTAATTTTCTTCTTATTATTATTTTAAACAGAAAGGTGTTAAATTGATAATGATAAAGTTACTAGTGAAATGTGACAATTGAGATGTCTAGTAAAAACGCTAAATCACTATTCACGCAATCACTATTCACGGGGTACTATTCACACTAAAACGCTTTTACATTTTCTTCGATCTTCGAATTACGTCATAACGTTTATATAAGCTGGATACGAAAATTATACGGTATAAATACGAAAGTACTATTCATACGAATATACTATTCATTTATACAAAAAGTCAAACTAGTATGTCGGAGAATATTCCTTTTGTCGGGGAATATTCTTTCTGTCGGGGAATATTATATTCGGTATCGTACGACGGCGCCGAAATGGCAATTTTGTCAATGATAGTGGGCCCCATAACGGGTTAACTGTCGGATATAGAAAGTGATAGAAATTGGCGGCAAAACTTTAACCGATAACTGTTAAAATACCCGGTGATAAAAAGAACAGTAAAACGCGTTATTCCACAGTAGCACACGGTATTCCACAGTAGCTCACGATGTTGCACAGTGTTTTATATTATTGATTCAATAATTGATAAAGTAGTAATTGCATAGTATCTTGATTCAATAATTGTTAATTAACATCTGCATAATATATTTTACTATTTGTCACGACACTGTAATTCATATCATTTGATAGGATATTTTAGCATTATTGACAATGTCTAGAAATTCTGTCAAGGAAAGGGGTTATTTAATTGCGCGCTATTTTTATGGAAGGCCCCCTCTTTCCTGGGAATAATCTGGTGGTCAGTATTGCGAGTATATGCTATCTGTGATATTAATACATTTAACACAATAATACAGAAAAAGAGATTTATTGTTATTTTTATAATGATTTTATTTTTTTTATAATGGAATTACCTTTTGATAATGGAAGAAAAAATGGATGGATGATATAAATGGAAGAAAAAATGGATGGATGATATTAAAAGTATGCCAAGGGTATAAGCGTAATAAACCAAGAAAAATTGGGAAAAAGACCAAAATGCCCTCACCTTGATTTTTCCTATAAATAGGGAGGGTTTGCTTAAGAAATTTTCACACCTTCATTGCCTATACTTCCCCTCTCTCTCTAAATTTCTTAAGTTCTCTTAGTGTGCTAGGCTATTGTGAGTATTTGTGAGAATACTAGTATTGTCCAAAGTTAGTAAACTTCATAGAAAGTAACATCCAATTAACGAAGGTAGGGAATATCATTTCTTTCATACTCATATATAATATCATTTGCTTTCATGTTCGTAAGTGATATTATACTCATAAAGGTTGTTATTCATTCTGTATTAATTTGTGGGGATAACCTGTCCGTGCGGTATGACGCATGCCTGGTGAATATCCTTTTATATTCATTCCTTATTATTCTGTGGGAATAACCTGTATGTATGAGTGTCGTACCTGGTGAATATCCTTTTGTATTCATTCCTTATTATTCTGTGGGGATAACCTGTATGTACGAGTGTCGTACCTGGTGAATATCCTTTTATATTCATTCCTTATTATTCTGTGGGGATAACCTGTATGTACGAGTGTCGTACCTGGTGAATAACCCTTTGTATTCATTACTTATTAATCTTTTGTGGAAATAACCTGTCTACGCGAATTATCGCATGACGGGTGAAAATCCATTTGCAGTTTCATATATTCTGTTCGTATAACGTATCATTTCTTTTGTACTCTTTAAGGGATATCTTTTTCTTTCACATTTCTCCATTTATGATAAGAAATCTTTGTTTGTTTCCAAAACCTTATTTTTAAATGGAGAAAATCCTTGAAAATTAGTAGAATATCCTTAATAGTTTGTGCTTCATCTAATATCTTTTCACTTAAATCTTTCTATCTCATTTTATACGTTATAGTTGAAGCATGAAATAATTTCTTGAATATCATTCTTGAATTTGACTCCACAATTTGGTCATCGTGTTGGCAATTTGGTCAATCTTTGATACTGATTAAATTATAGAGCTTTTCTTATCCTTAATCTCACTGTATCATTGTCATCATCCTCATACTTAAATTGTGGTATTAGTTCTCTTTGGCCCGTAGTGCAAAGATGAACTTGCGTGACATGATTTTGACCAAACTGTGTATTGGTATAATCATGACTTTTTGTGTTACAAACAAAGGCGTATGGTGAAAGTTCTCTTTGGCCGGTAGTGCAAAGATGAACTGGCGTTTGGCATGATCATGACCGGTGATGTTACAAATAAATATCTTTGGCACGTAGTGCAAAGAGAGGCTGTTGAATTGTTGATTGGTGTTACAAATAAATATCTTTGGCACGTAGTGCAAAGAGAGGCTGTTGAACATGAATTATTGATTGGTGTTACAGGGACATAATATTGGTGGTGATCTTTTAACTTGTAGAAGATGGTAGATATTATAATCTACTTGACTCTTCTAATGGATTGTTCGTTCCGCTGCAGTTGTTGTTACTGAACAATTAAAATATCTCTGATTTATTATTGTTGAAGACTAAAGATAATTTTATTCTTCATTATCTTAGTCATGATATTTCTTACTGGGCTATTTGTGCTCACCCTTTTCAGTTTTGTCCCATTCTCAGGAAAGAAAAATGTAGCTGGGACTAGCCGGGGAGTGGAGTAATGATCCGAGTTATTGGTTGTCCTCATCGAGTTATAGCATAGTTTAATAATAATTGTACTGGAGACTTAAAACATGTGTTGCCGTCTTTTTACGGCATTGTAATAATTTGGGTTTGGATACTGTGGTACCATACGGTACGATATTGTTTGGAAAGTCACAGTATATGTGTGGTCGTATTTTGCACGACAAATATTAATTGTAAATGGGAAAATTCGTATTTGTATTTGTATTTTTGTAGAATATTATTGGCGACTCAAAATGGGTTGTGTGGATCTATTTTGGGGGCGTCACATACTCGATACATTCTCTTATAATATATGCACAATTTAATAAAATTAGAATAAATAATTGTTAATTATTATTATTATTATAATTTTAATTGTGTTTTTTTATTTGTAAAGTGTACTTGTAAATATATTTTCTAATTTTTAAGTAAAATAATAAGTTCAATCGGTAATTATATGTATTATAAAACTACTTATTATATGGAGACTCAAATTCGAGTTTGAATTCGAAGTTCACGAGTAGTTAATTTGAATATAATTCGATCTTAGTTGGATTAAATTTGAGTAATAAATATTCGACCCGAGTCAAATCTGAGTATAGTTTTTCAAATACAATTTGAATTCGAGTAAAAATGTACTTTTCTGAGTATAATTTTTCAAATACAATTCGAATTTGAGTAAAATATGTACTTTTCGAGTCAAATCCGAACAACTCTCTGTTCGCTTTGGTTTAACTCGTTTACACCCCTATCTACAATATAGATTAATTTAATTATGTAAAAGAAAAATCGTCTATATATTACAATATGGCTTTCACATTATATATACTAGTATCACGTGAAACAATGTGAGGTAAAATTAAAGTTTTATAAAATTTGACGGACTAAATAAAAAAAATCAAATTAAAAAAAGATAATAGTAATTTATATATCCAAAGTTAAAGAAATAAAAAAAAATAGCGTGACACATAATCATTAAACTTTCGTTGGAGACTTTATAATATATATATATATATAAATTAATTTTCTCTTTTATATTTATATTATAAAGTTCCTATAACGTTTTCGGTGTAATTGTGTCACGTTTGTTTTTTTTTTCCTCTTTTGCCATTACAACTTTAAATACATTATTAATTTGTCTCTTTTAATTTAATTTTTTAAATTTTTTAAATTTTTATTTTATATAATATAATTTATCCACGTAACATTTGTGCCATCGGGTGCATATACGAAGAGAAAACGGATCAGACTGTACTTCTTTTTACCTTTTGTCTAAAAAACCAACGACTTCTACAGGTCTACTCAGTCATGACGTATCGACATCTGAATATCTCTGATACATGCGGTTATACTTTGTATATACGACCTTTTGAATTGGGGCGTGGGATGTACAGATATTAAAAACCAAAATTATCAGATATATTAACTTGATCATGATCATTTTGATAATATTATAACACACAATATGCATTATTCTTTATAATTAAATCAATATTTTCATCAAAATAATTAATTCCTTAAATTAAAGATTTCAGGACCTAAATAGTTATTCAATAATAATTTAACAAGTATTTACTTTTGAACTTATGAAAACTCTATCCCGTATGCAATATTTTATAATTATCTCCCCCTTGTTTAATTTTTGTTTAATATAAAGAAACAATTAAACATAACGCTGAGTGGTAAATATTATTAGATAGAGTCATGTTATATATTACAATAGATTTATATCGAATTATAATTGTAAAACTTATCAAAACATAAGGTTGATAGAAATTATAAGAGAGCCCCACTTATTACACATCTTTTCAAAAAAATTACCATTAATACTAATCAAAAAATAAACGTAAACTTTCACAATATATATCATTTTCTTATTAGATAAGTACGATTTCATTCACTTCTTGACTCCCTTGCTAGCATTTTTTATTTATTAAGAGATAAGCAGATAGAATTTCACATTTTGAGTGAATAAAAATTTCATGTTAATTATAAGTACACGTATAAACAGGTCCTTTTTAAGCAGGTCAGGATAGACCGAATTTATTTTTTTATTTTTATAATTTATGTTTTAAAATATTAGATAATAAAAATATAAAACTTAAAACTATAGAAATTATAAATTATTCAAATACATAATTTTTATTATGAGATTTTTCTTTCACTTATAAAGTGTGAGATTAAGTTATTGTTGCACTTGAAAGATTATTGAGACTGATTATAATATTTATCATACTTGCCATTTACGAAGGACATAGGAGAATTGATTGTTCTACATATTATGCTCATTTTGTTTTGCTTTAACCTAATCCCAGTAATCTTTTTTTCTGTTAATAGTTTGAATGTTATTTTATCTCTCGATCAATAAAGGTGTAATTTAAAACAAAATATAATATCATGATCCTTCTGTAATAAATTTTAAACTTGAAATAGTTAAACTATAATTTTCAAAACATAAATTTGATATTAAAATTTTAATAATAATAATGAATTTCACCTAAAATTTAAAAACAAAAGAGAGAATAAAAAGCTTAAAGACCAAAAAGAAGGATTCTACTTTTTGCACTATGTTCCCACATTGTTCAACTAATGTTAGTTAATAAAATTTATTCTAACATTCTAAAAGTATTAAATTATTATTGATTTTTAAAAGTTAATTTGTAAGCATTACAAGCTCAATATTAAGGTCAATTTTTAATTTTTGTACGCAACAAATGAAGAAATGTGCTTGAGGGAAATTAATTAAGAACAATGTACGTAAATAGCACCGTATGCTTGCTCACTCTAATTCTGCATGTTCCCCTTTTGTTACACGACATTAATTAGCAGATATCGTGTGGAAAGAGTCCATAATTTGTGTGCCTCAGAAAAATTTATAAAAACATTTTTTTGTTAAATTTGTATTTTAACAGTTTATAAAAAGAGTTTATATAAATATAAATTTATTTCTATTAATAATAATATAAAATTACATGATATTCTCAAATTTATTTTATTTATTATGTCAGAATTACATTAAACTTGATAAATATAAAAGTAAACATGCAACAAAATATATTTTTTAAATATTCAAATTCTACAAATTAAACTTTTAAAAAAAAATGTACAAGTGGAGAAAGGTGGGAAATAATTTCATTAATTAGTCTTAATTTCAAAAATTCCAGTTCGAAGGTGCAAAATTAAGTTTCCCCTGGGGGCTGGGCCTACGAGGCGCTTTCACATACATAAATATTTGCGACTCCAAAGCACGCATGTGGCCGACGCACATTGATTCTTCAAATCGGACCCATCAAATCCCTGCACAGTTCAAGTTTAAAGGAAAACGTGCTTTTTTATTTTCACAAAATGTGATTTTTTTTATATTATTATATTTCATTAGTTTCAAGTTATACAACTATTATTAAATTTTGAGAGTTAATTTTAAATATTTTTAAATTTAAAATTGATAAGATTTATTAAAAATTAATATTTTTCAAATAATTTATAATTATGACTATTTTCTAAACTAAAATTAAATGAAAAGATGTTAATTTTAAATTTAAAAAAAAATACTATTTCAACCTGATTTCTCCACAAACTAAAAAATTCATTAATTACGTCTCATACTTAATAAAGCAAAAGTAGATGTAGGCGAGTTTATTTTTCTCTCATATCAAACGCACCCTACCATTAGGTACATTACTACTAAAGGTCCATTACACAACCTAATATGTCGGCAATCAATTATATAGCCACAATAACACAAGTTTGGGCGGCAATATACACAAAAACGTGTCTCCATAGGGAACAGCTGTGTTTTTTTTTCTTTCAATTTGTTAAGATCAGGTCCGGACTCCCGGACCTGACCAAAATCCGGACCCGGAATTATTTTTTTTTTTTTTTTTTTTTTTTTGCAAAACAGTTAATAAAAAATATATAATGATTTTTGGTATTGAAAAAAATTATTAAAACAGTGTTTTGGGTTTGATTTGGATACATATAACAAACAGTGTTGTACAGTCTGTACAACACTGTTTGTTATATGTATCCAAATCAAACCCAAAACACTGTTTTAATAATTTTTTTCAATACCAAAAATCATTATATATTTTTTATTAACTGTTTTTCAAAAAAAAAAATAAAAAAAAAAAAATTCCGGGTCCGGATTTTGGTCTGGTCCGGGAGTCCGGACCTGATCCGCGCGCTATATATATATATATATATATATATATATATATATATATATTTCATTATATCATTCATTACACCTGGGGGAAGGATGAGACATTGAGACTCATCCACTTCTTCACTGTAGGGGTGGACCCATTATAGCAGTTTTGAAAATTGTTTAATTTTTACATGGACAATATTTGTAGCTCATAATCAGTTTCTTTTATGAAGGCTTGATTTCCTCAAAACAAAAAGAAAAAGACCATAAAAATAGTAGTTTAATCTTTTTTGTATGGACAATACGCTACGCCTAGCTCATATGTCACGTATTTTTAATTAAAAAGAAAGAAAAAAGAAGAAGAATTTATAATTGAAGATTCTGAAATGACCAAATGCACCTCGGCCTAAACTTAATAACCTTCCTCACTAAATCACCAACAGTTCTCACGACAACTTAAATTTATTTTCGTACACTTCTTTCTTGTCTGGGAATTAAATAAAAAGTCGCAAATGCACTCTTCTTGTTTTCTCTTCTTGTTAGCTTGCTTTGGCCCCATTCTAATAATAGTTTATGGTTCAGGTGGCTACCCCCTGCAATAAATTTGTCTATCGACAAGCCCATAGTCTTATCGGATATCATTCCTAATTTTGTGTTTGTGAATTCAAGTGAAGTTAGAAAGATTTGTACGTAATTGACTAATAATTTTGTTAATGTCACACCCCTAAGTAGTCATTATCATTATTTCTGATAAAATGGAATAACCAATAATTCCAAAATAAAGTACATGCTGCCGTGGTCGATATATATATAACCACAAATAAAGCACCAAACATAACTTGTCAATTTCTCTAGTCATGCATCATTCTACTTTTTCTTGATGTTTATTTGAAAGGTGAGTTTATGTTTTCATCAAGGTTATTCGGATCGATTATCAAATCGAAAAAAAGCACCGAATGAATAGGTTATTGGTATAATCAGTGGTCGAACCGTTATTAACTTAGTGATGTCATTAATATATAAAAATATATATTATTAATAATTAATAAAATTTTAAAAAATTTTATTTTTTATGAACTAAAACATAATAAAGTTGAGCTACAATATTACTACGATAGTCAATCGGGTCAACCAGTTTTTGACCAAAAATAGTTTATTGGTTCGAACCGGACTGAATGTGCCGACTAGTTTTGATTTTAATCGGTTGAATCAGTGGTCCCGTTCGAGTTTTAAAACCATGATTTTCATATTCGACCACTTACCAATATTAGCATATAATTTTCAACAAAGACAGTTTTTTTTCTTTATGTTCTCTCTTTCCCACCATTTACTAATGCTTAACTTTATTTAAAAAATATTTTTTAAATGTATTGAGATATTTTTATAGTCTCGGACTATCACTCAATTATCCGGTTAGTCCAAGCTACACTCTCATTTTCTGTGAAGAATAATTGAACAAAAAAGAAAAGAGTGAGCTTAAATAGCCTACTAAAGAATATCATGACTAAGATAACAAAGAATAAATTATCTTTAGCCTTTAACAATAATAAATCAGAGAGTTAAAGAAAGTAAATTTTTAACAATAACTGCAGTGAAACAAACAATCCATTAGAAGAGTCAAGTAGAACATAATGTCTTTTATTTGAAAAATTCACCATCAATATTTTATTCTTGTAATACTAATCAACAACTCTTCTTTGCACTCAGGCCAAAGAGAACTTTCACCACCTGCCTTTGCTTGTAATACCAAAGATCATGATTTTACCAATACGCAGTTCCTATTCATAATCACGTAACTTAATAGTTTATCTTTGCACTACGGGCCAAAGATATTCAATTATAACACCAATGATCATGATAATGTCAATCAACAGTTCATCTTTACATTACAGGCTAAAGAGAACTTTCACCGCATGTCCTTGTCATACCGACCAAAGACACCAAACAATTATATCGTCTTTGCACCCAAGCCAAAGACGTTCACCATAACTTGATTATTTGATGATCAGTACAAGTAACAATAATATAAAGAATGAACGGAAGTTATAAGAATAATAAAAGAATAAACATTTAAAATTTGACATTTAATTTGTCTAGAGTTCAATAATGTCCAAATTGTCAACATAATGACCAAAATATAAAGTCAAATTCAAGAATGATATTCAAGATTCATAATTCAAGGATAACGATTAAAATTTAATAAGAAGGCTAAAATAAATAAAAGGTTTAAGTGAAATGATATTAAATGAAGCACAAATCTCAAAAGAATTTCTAATCATTTCAGGAATTATAGAAGCAATACTTATCATAGTAAGTTTAAATTTAGAAGTATGAAAGAAAATGATATCCCTTACCTTAGTAAGATACTAGATCTGACTGTTATAAATGAAATTAACTTGAGAAATTCTTGCACTATTAGTCACACTCAAAATATCGTTATACTCAAAAGAAATACGCACAATATTATAGAAGAAGAATTTTGTGATTTCAGTGCGTTCTTTATTGTTCAACTATGCAACCTATTTATAGACTTAGCACACCAAGTTTGACAATTGCTCAGGCTAAGCACACCGATGGCGAAAATCATTTATCTAATTTTTATTTTTTAATAAAATATTTTAATAAAACAAATAACTTTATATATAATATAATATATTCTAATTATATTCTAATAAAACAAATAACTTTATATATATTATAAAAAGTTTTCTGTTTTGTTACTGTTATTATAATAATAATAATAAAACTTTACTAATTAAAACAAGTCAGTTCCTCTGAAGGAAAAAGAAAATAAGGAACCACGTTCTGAAAATTTTTGGCTGGTTTGATAAAATAAGTAGGTCCCACAGAAGAAAAACCAAATCTCAGGCAACTAAATTTGACAAAGTATGAGTGGTGAGTCCCACCGGAGTAGTAAGCCAAACATGTAACAAACGTTTCATTCTAAACCCTTCTATTTATATTAAAAATTGAGCAAATATCTATCACACATCATTTATTATCCTTATCTTTAATTAACACTTTTTATTCATTACTTATTCACACATTTTCAATCTTTCAATAAGTATTCACAATTAATATTACAGATTCACAATATTGACAACCAGATCGTTCTCAAGAAAGTGGGGGCTTTCCGTAAAAACGACGCGCAATTAAATAACCCCTTTCCTCGACAGAACTTCTAGACATTGTCAATAATGCTAATTAGTATAATAATATCATATCAAATAATATGAGTTATTGTTCTGTGATTTAATAATATGAAATATTGTGCAGATGTTACTATAACAATTATTGAGTTAAAAATACTATGCAGTTGCTACTGTATCAATTATTGAATCAATAATATGAAATACTGTACAATACTGTGTGCTGCTATGGAATAACGCGTGCTACTATTCTTTTATTTCCAGATATTTCAACAGTTACATGTGATAGTACCATTGACAATTTTATAAAAATATTATTTCTGTCGTTTTTCGTATTCGATAATTAGTTGTTATGGGGCTCACCAATGATTGATTATTTCAACGCCGTCGTACTTTACTGAATATAATATTTCCCGACAGAAAAAATATTCTCCGACAAAAAAAATATTCCCTTACATATCGTTTATTTCTTATATTTAACATATATCACACATAACTATAACATTTATTAAATCAACACCTTACTATTTGGAATAATATTAAAAATTTAATTTTTATTCATAAAAAGTTAGAATTTAAACCTGACAAAAGGCGAAAACCTAATATCCTGCAATTCACATTAACTCAAAAACAAATCAACTATTTTAATCATCATTTTTCTTACTAAATTAGTTTCATAATTAAATTAAAATTTACTAAAGTTTGTAACCTTAAAATATCACGCGATTTAACTGCATTAATATTAGCCTAAATTTTCTTATTAAAGTAGGGTCTTAACTAAATTAAAATTCATTAAACTTGAAACCTTATTACACGGTTTAATTGTATTAATACTAACCATGACTTTCTGTAAACTAAATTAGTGTTCTAGTTAAAATAAACTCATTAAAACTTACCAATGCAGAATAAATGATAATATATTTATTCAATACTTGCCTAAATAAAAAATCTAATGATATATAACAATTATGTACTCATAGTCCTAACCTAATAAATTTACACAACATCAAACTATCTACGTAAATAATTAACTGAAAAAATTTACACTATATAGTTTAATTGATTAGTTTAATCAAAATATAATAATTTAATAATTGTTTTCTTAATTTTTTTGAGCTAAATATATTCACAATACACTCATTTAATTATGTTTACAATAATTTTTTTTATTAAAAAATAACATGGTTCTTATGGGACAGTCCAATACTTGCAATTGAAGACGATACCAACTCAAACTTATCAGTTTGGCCCACCACAAGGAACGAATAGACCAACACAAGTCCCAAACTAATTAAGAACTTACTACGTGTCCTGTGCCTCAGCTTCTCCACACAACTCCTCCGTCTCGCCGGATTCCTCGCCATCCATTAACAAGTCCTGCTTTTACCAATTATATTAGTTATTACTCCGCGTAAGTTAGATAGATATAGATCGTACATGAGATTTTAGGCTACTGATTACTGATTAAGATTGAGATATTGTGATTTTTAAGTTTTAATTATGTGAATTTTTTTTTTAGGTGAGACTTATTTGTGAGTTTATTTCTTTATGTTGTAGTGAGGTTTGATTAATTCTTGATATTGTAATAGTAATGATATACTTATAAAATTAAATTATATTATATTCCCTAAATAATGTGGCTTTCAAAAAAAAACAAAAAATAGATGCAGATTCTTGCTATTTTGTGGTGAAGCAATACAGTTTCGCTCTGATTTTAAACAATATGCCAATCATAGTAAATCATATAATATGATTTTAAAATCAATTTGTAAAATCTTAAAGTTCTGTGAGTTTTTTTTATAACAAAATATACAATAATAACTAAATTATTTTGATTAGGCACGTCTAATTAGGAGGTAAATCGAGTCAAGTAGTCTGTAGTTGAGACGAGTCAAATTTAAACAAAAAGATGTCTGATTTAATTGATTTATACTCTTGAGTTTAATTGTGTTAAATGTATTAACCAATTTATAAGAAATTATCACTTTTGCTATACGTAAGAAAACTAAGTACGTGAAGGATTACTAGTTACATATACAAGATCGTAATATGTGCAGAAATAAACTGAAATTTGAGTGATGGCATGATACAAGAATCACAATGGAATTCTCCTCGGTAGATATGTTAACAAAATGCCCATGAAATGACCCAAAATAGAATAGGCTAATCGACCTCTTTGTTTCCAGTTTCAACAAATAGCATGTCTCATCTTAAGAAAATGCCAATGCTTAGGATGAGCCGTCCTAAACTCAACTATGTGACCCACTAAAATATGTAACTATTTATATGTCATTAGCTCTACATGTCACACCATGAACTTTTCATTGTAGATTTTTTTTAGCTCTCTACTCATTGAAATGTCCTCCCTTTCCGTATCTTAATTTAAAGAGACAAGGTTATAACATGTACTATACTACCAAAAACAAAAGTTATAACTAGTCATTGTGCTTACATAATTGAATTCCTAAAGAAGAAACAATTCCACATAGAAATCATCCCCACCCCCTAGCTAGGCCCACCACAAAATCCTAGTCATTATATTATAAAAACCATTGCCTATAGCAAACACTAAGATATATCCCAATTTCCAATCCCCAAAATAGAATACACTACTTAAAACTTTTCAATGGCAAACCACCAAAACAATGGCCAAAATGGCCTAAAGCAAGCCAAAGTAATTGTAGTAGTTGTGCCATTTCCAGCACAAGGCCATCTAAACCAACTCCTCCACCTCTCCCGCCTCATCGCCGCCTACGATATTCCCGTCCACTACGTCGGCACCACCACCCACAACCGTCAAGCCAAGCTTCGCGTGCACGGTTTAGACCCTATCTCCACTGCCAACATCCATTTCCACGAATTCCCAACCCCTTCTTTTACCTCCCCTCCCCCCAACCCCAACGCATCCATTAAATTCCCCTCGCACCTCCAACCATCATTCGACGCATCATCGCACCTTCGTGAGCCCGTGGCCAGACTTTTATCCAATCTTTCCCTCACCACCAAAAGAATTGTAGTCATTCATGACTCCCTAATGTCTTCAGTCATTCAAGACATTGTTTCAATTCCCAGCGGTGAATCCTACACTTTTCATAGCGTATCCGCATTTTGTATTTTTTGGTACTTTTGGGAGGTCATGGGAAAACCCTTCGCGGTCAAAACCGAAATACTTAAACACCTTCCTTCTCTCCAAGATTGTTTCACCTCCGAGTTCATGGAATTTATCAACAATCAACGTTTATACCAAAATTTCAACTCGGGTAATCTTTACAATGCGTGTAAAGCAATCGAAGGAACGTATATTGATTTACTAGCAAATGACCAAATTCTTGGTTCCAATATAAAACAATGGGCCATTGGACCATTTAATCCCTTGGCAACAACATATGACGAGAAGAACCCCAAAAAACGCCACAACTGCTTAAAATGGCTAGACAAACAAGCTCCAAACTCGGTGATTTATGTTTCTTTTGGAACTACAACTTCATTAACCGACGAACAAATTCATGAGCTAGCAATTGGACTAGAAAATAGTGGGCAAAAGTTCATTTGGGTGTTAAGAGAAGCTGATAAAGGAGACATATTTGTTGAAAATGATGCAAGGAGAATTGTTCTGCCAAAAGGGTATGAAGAGAGAATAGAAGGGAGGGGGATTATTGTAAGAGATTGGGCGCCCCAATTGGAGATTTTGGCGCATTGTTCGACGGGCGGGTTTATGAGTCATTGTGGATGGAATTCGTGCATGGAAAGTATAAGCATGGGAGTGCCCATAGCGGCGTGGCCAATGCATTCAGACCAACCAAGGAATGCAACGCTGATTACGAATGTGCTGAAAATTGGTACGATTGTGAAGGATTGGGAACGGAGAAATGAGTTGGTGACGGCGTTAGTGGTTGAAAAAGGGGTTAGGAGATTGATGGGGTCGAAAGAAGGGGAAGAGATGAGGAAGAAAGCAGGAGAATTAGGTGGTGTTGTGCAGAAGGCTGTGGGAGAAGGGGGAGCTAGTCGTATGGAGATGGATTCCTTCATTGCTCATATCACTAGGGAATGGATTTAGATTATTAATTGTGTTGGTTTGGGAATGGAATGTGAGACATGGAATAATAACATGTATGTTTCATTGGATTACCTTTTCAAGGGTTACGCTTGGGCAAAATCATGTTACAAGTTTACATGCTTACATTACGCTAGTTTGTCACTTTTTGCATTGAAACTAATGGTGTTTATAACAGTAATTGAGATTGATATAAATACATAATTTGGATATATGTGTACATATGGAAAAGATTGGTTGATAGTCTGGAAGAGGAATTAGAATGAGGAAATGATAACATGATGGATGTATAAGATTAAACAGGGGAATTAGGTGGTGTTGTACAAAGGTCCAGGGGAGGATGTACATATTAGCGGGAGAGGGGGCAAGTGCCCACCCTTGCCTTTTGGAAATCTTTATTAGTAAGGTGTGCAACATAGGAAAGAATAAAATGCTAAAAGATAATATTTTGTGCACAAATTGTACACAAAAAATTATACACAAATAGTAGAACTCATGTATTGTTTACTAATAAAAATATCTAAAACATTCCACGGTAGGTCCCGCTCTATATTTTTTCTCTTTTTTTTATAAATAATATTATGTGCACAAATTATATACAAAAACGTTGGTGCTCAAAAAATATGATTCATGTATTGCTTACTAAATAGAAATGTGTAAAATATTCAATGGTAGGTCTCGTTCCTATTTTTTCTCTTTTTTTTAATGTTTGTACACAACTTTTTATGTATAATTTGTGTCCATAGTATTACTCTTTTTTTATACTATTTGTGCATAATTTTTTTGTATAGTTTGTGTTTATAGTATTGCTCAAATGCTAAAACGCATAGAAAGAAACAACCGGAGGAAAGAACTGAAGAAGAGAATGGTAGAAAAGGTTGTCGTGCCATTATAATGATTTTTATGTGTTATTAATTAAAATTTATATTTAATAAATTAAAAGAATGTTCACTCTTACCGAAAATCTTACGTCCGCCACTGCAAAGCTACGTGGGAGAAAGGGGGAGTTACTCGTATGGAGATGGATTCCTTCATAGCTCATACCAATAGGGGATGAATTTAGATTATAAATTTGCTGGTTTGGGAATGGAATGTGAGATATGGAATAACAGTATGTTTGGTTAGATTACCTTCTAAAGGGTTATGCTTTGGCAAAATCATGTTGTTATAGTATGTTTTGAAAAGGGTAGTGATGTTAACTTCGATCTTAAAAAGTGATTTTCCAGCGTAGATGTATGACATTTAGACCACACAATCTAGTTTATAAACTAACCTAAATTATGTTTTTTAAGTTAGGTAAAGTTTAGATCCATATTTTCAAAGAGAAAAATAAGTCTAAATTGGTTAAACTATTTTCGACCCAGTTTTTTCATTCCAAACTCAAATTGAAAAAAATCACATTTCTCTCTTTTTTTGTATCTGCTCTTCAGTCTCGCGTTTTCTTCTCTCATACTGCGTCTTCTTCTCTCCTCCCATCGCCCCTCATCCATTGTTCAGCTTAAGGCTTGGATAACAGTAGGATTTAAGATCTAGGGTTCAAGAAGTTATTTTGTTGTTTGCATAATTTCTTAAGTAATGATAAATTTTTCTCTTGATAATATAGTGTTGCTTGAGTAACTCTAATGTTGAAAGTTGATATTTTACTGTTTTTAATCTTATGATGACATGATTTTATAGTTAGCTTTTGATCAAGAAAAAATGTTGTTTTAAAAATATTTATTGTGTGTAATTCTAAGAATTATTGGATTCTTTTGACGATTGTATGAGAGAATTCAATTGGGTCAAGGCGAATCAGCCCGCAATGACTAGGAAAATGTTTTGAAAAATTTAGAGAGAGAGAGTATAAAAAAAAATTGAGAGGGAGTGTACAAAAAATTAAGAGAGAAAGTGTATAAAAATTTGAGAGATGATATAAATTTTTTAGAAAGAACGAGTTAAAAATTTGAGAGAGAGAAAGTGTATATAAAAATTGAGTGTACAAAAAGTTTTAGAGTGAGGAAGAATGTACAAAAAAATTAGAGATAAAAGGTAAAAGAATATAGAAATTAAATATAATAAATAATTTATTTCATTAAACTAGTAACCTTGAAATTTAAAATATGGGTTGACATATTTAGTTCTTAATGGTTACACTAGGGTGATTACTCTCTGAATCGAAAATATCAATGTCCTTTGAAAATAGAGGGTAATACGTTGAAAATTTGATTTCCTAATACTGAAAATAAAGAAAGAAGAATTTATCCTTTCTCAAAAAATAATATAATTTTTAATTATTGTAAGCCCTTAAATATGAAAGAGAGGCGCGTATGACAAAAAGAGGGGTGCTTGTTCAATAAGCAAACTTTAATGACCCAATTGAATCAAATTGTCCGAATAAAACAATCTGAAACGAAAAAGACAAAAAAACGGACAAGTGTGGGAGGACATCTTA
Organism: Aralia elata; assembly: GCA_034770075.1. Classification (NCBI taxonomy): domain Eukaryota; kingdom Viridiplantae; phylum Streptophyta; class Magnoliopsida; order Apiales; family Araliaceae; genus Aralia; species Aralia elata. The sequence goes on from CM068377.1 coordinate 17,674,990, forward strand.
GGGTTTGCCCCCCTAGGGGTTCAACCTTATATCTGGCCAACCAATGATACTTTCTTGGCTTGATTGGATTACTGAAATATTTTCGAGCAAAGTTTAGACAAGATCGATGAAAAGATGACTAAGTATTGTAAGACCCCTTGGGGTTTAATCCCTTAGGGGTTCAATCTCTTGATTTGGTCCAATCGAAAGTGTTTTCTTGCGTTGATCTGAATTATCAAGCGAAACAAATGTGAAATGAATAAACCAAGCAAAAGAAGATAACCCGACTAAAAAGTGCCCCCTAGGGTTCAGTCTCTTTAAGGTTTGCCCCCTAGGGGGTGCATCTCCTTAACTTGGTTCAATTGATGATGCCTTCTTGATTTGATTTGAGTTAGCAAACGAAACGAAAACTAGATCAACGAAATCGGGTGACAAAGGATGGCTACCAAGGAGGGTTCATCCCCCTTAGGGTTCATCCTTTCTAAATGATACCGATGAATGATCCCTTCTTGATGAGAGTTAAACTATCGGAATGAAACAAGGACAAAACAAAAAAAACAAACGGAAGAAGAATAAAAAGGACAAGGGAGCCCTCATTCCCTCTATGGTTCGGCCACCCTAGGGGTTGACCTCCTAAGGGGGGCACACTCCTTCATAATCTCAAATGTTACACCAAACAGACTTTGATCAGAGCAATAACAGAACAACGATATTAAAACCAAGGAAAGAGATAAGAAATCCATGATGATTTAGAAATGATCTTTCTTGAATCCTTCGTGACAAGATGAACTGGTTACAGTGCTATGAATAACAAGAAAATGATGAAAATTGAGAAAGAAAAGTAAAGACAAGCGAAAAAGATCAAAGAAAACACGAACCTAGGGTTTGACCACTATTCATCAGCCCTTCCCCTAGGGTTGTGCCAAAATCCTCCAAACTTTCCAAATAAAGAAAGAAAAAAGGAAAGTTCGACTTCAACAATGAGAACTTGTATATGAAGACTTGAGAGGGGCCTCTATGAGTTCCTAGGCAGAAAATATATGGAGGCAACCAACTCATCATGGGAAATGGATGAGGGGTTTGGATTGACGACTCGAAGGACAAAACGATTTGGGATGACTTTGGACAATTAAGAGTATTTCCGGAATTTCATTTGAGGTCACGTGTTAGGCACATAACTCAAATATGTGTCAGACATATGATCACTTATCAAGAAACCCTATAAATACACCCTTCATTTCAATGGAAGAGACTTTTGATTTTTGATATTCTAAAACACATAAGAAGATTTTCTAGAGTTCTATCACGTGTTGTCTAGTGATCGCCTATCCGTTATTCTCCCCTCTACAAATCCTTAATCATTTCTCATACTCTTTGTGAATTTATCTCCTCCTCAATTAATTTGAAACCCTAATCGAGCAAGATACGATTTTCTCATCTACAATTATTAATATTGCAAACTAATATTGTAAGTTTGCAACGATGGGATGGGATGGTATGATTCGAATATGCACTAACTAAAATGAAACGCCCAAAAAGAAAAATGTTGATCCGTTGGTTAATTATCATGTCAATTTTTAGTTGATGTATGACAACGGTCTATGATTATCATAAAGAAGGCAAGTTGTGACAAAATCATTATTTTTTCCTAATTTGGAGGCACCGGCAATAAAATGATGAATTATTGATCTTCTAGTTATCATGACAAGAACAAACTGTTGGACTAGTCACAAGAATTAATGAGCTCGGTAGTCTTTAGCTGGTGATAAATCAATGGTCTACAGATTTTTCAAAATTAAAGTAACAGCTCCATCGATGATCATCGATCTAGCTTGCCCAGATCTCGTCGTCATTATTCTTTACACAATGTGGTAGGCACTGTCATGCATGTGGTATAAAGAGATAATTAAGATGATATACTATATCTTAAAATTTTAGTGAACATAAAACTAGATTCAACAAAATAACATATAATCTAGGAAACAAACAAACCAACACTTAAAAAAGTAATTGTGCAATACTCTTACACAATTTAGAGGCCTTTCAGGAATTTAACCAAACAGCACACAATCTGGGAATTGGTACGCCTACATTTCTATCTATTGATATGAGCAATAAAAGAATCCAACTCCATCCGAGTAACACCACCTTTGACCATGGATCCCCGGAGAACACTGCCCAATTCCGCTGCCATCTTCCTCACCTCCTCCCCTTCTTTTGAGGTCATCAATTTTCTAACGCCTTTTTCGACCGTTGTGGATGTCACCAGTTCATTTCTATCTGCCCAATCCCTCACCACTATACCAGTTTTTAGCCCCTTTGTTATTAGCAACATGTTCCTAGGCTGGTCCGAATGCATCGGCCAAGCCCCTATGGGCACTCCCATTGTCAAACTCTCCATCAATGAATTCCATCCACAGTGACTCAAGAAACCGCCTTCGAGTCACAAGAATTAATGAGCTCGGTAGTCTTTAGCTGGTGATAAATCATTGGTCTACAGATTTTTCAAAATTAAAGTAACAGAACGATCGATGATCATCGATCTAGCTTGCCCAGATCTCCTCGTCATTATTCTTTACACAATGTGGTAGGCACTGTCATGCATGTGGTATAAAGAGATAAGTAAGATGATATACTATATCTTAAAATTTTAGTGAACATGAAACTAGATTCAACAAAATAACATATAATCTAGGAAACAAACAAACCAACACTTAATATAAATGTAATTGTGCAATACTCTTACACAATTTAGAGGCCTTCTAAGAATTTAACCAAACAGCACACAATCTGGGAATTGGTACGCCTACATTTCTATCTATCTATATGAGCAATAACAGAATCCAACTCCATCCGAGTAACGCCACCTTTGACCATGGATCCCCGGAGAACACTGCCCAATTCCGCTGCCATCTTCCTCACCTCCTCCCCTTCTTTTGAGGTCATCAATTTTCTAACGCCTTTTTCAACCGTTGTGGATGTCACCAGTTCATTTCTATCTGCCCAATCCCTCACCACTATACCAGTTTTTAGCCCCTTTGTTATTAGCAACATGTTCCTAGGCTGGTCCGAATGCATCGGCCAAGCCCCTACGAGCACTCCCATTGTCAAACTCTCCACCAATGAATTCCATCCACAGTGACTCAAGAAACCACCAGTAGAGGGGTGTAAGTTTGCAAAATCACAATCTAATTGAGATACGCAACGGAAAATGGAAATTAAAATTTTTGCAACTTACCCATGAATCACCTTATGCATAGCTATTAATTGATGAAGATTAACAAGAGATAATACCTTTGATGATTCAACTCTTAAACCGCTACAAGATCTACTCCTCTCTTGATTTTTCAAGCTCTTCCAATCTACAATCCTTTGTTGATTTCTTCAAACTCCTCCAATCTTTGTTCCTTGGATTAAATACTAGCTATAAAGTGTATGTAGCACTCTAGAGGTAATCCACCAAGAACAATTATACAAGAAACAATATTTTGATTTCCTAGAAATCTTGGATGGCTAATTCAATTAATTTTATTCCTAACTCTTAATAATAACAAGAACACTTCTTCAAGAACACATAGATGATCTTTTTAATATTTCTCTCTTAACTCTTAAGATGGAGGCTAATGAATGTTAGTAGGTTTAATTAGGAAACCCTAATCTTATTAGGATACTTACAAAAATAATACTTACACAAAATGTAAGTATACATTTGCTCATAACCCACATGTTATTCATTTAAGCAATTAACATGTGTTACTTGCTTAATCAACATTAAGCAAGTATACTACCATTTTATTTAATTTGCATTTTTATTTAATTTAATTCTCAATCTAATTAAGAATTAAATAATAATAATAAGATTTCTCTCATTAATTTATAATTCAATATTTCTCCAAATATATCATTATAAATATTAAGCATTTCAATTTAGTCAACTAATAAATTAAATACTTAATTTATTATTATTTAGCCAATTATTTCCAATACAAAATTATTCTTTTGCGGTGTGACCCTTTAGGTTCAATATTATGCCGGTCATAGAATAAATAAATTAGAACTATTCTAATATTATTTATAATGAATTAAACTCATTTAATTCATATATAAATAAATATTATTTATTCTACATCATGAGGGACACCTTACGATAATGTATCATGACTATCCGTATAATATGAAATCAATATTTAATCACATAGAACCTATTCAGCAGTAGTTACTGTACAATTTAATCATTCTACCAAACAATGTCCCGATTAAATATAAGACATGAAATTACTGACAAGTCTTATTTTATTTAATCATATGCATTTCGATCCAAGAATGCACAACTCCGATTAATGTAAATTAGAAACTCCTTTCTAATTTTCATTCAACCCTGGCCAGGGATTTCTGAGCTGTCATTTATCAAATCGCATAGGACATTCTCTCCCTTTATTAGAAGTGGTAGATCCTTTGTCGATCATTCACCTACCTCCGTGTATACTTTATTATGCACATAAATACCCTATGACATACCCTAAGGTATTAAGGAATATGACAAAGTATAACTTAACATACACAAGGTACTATGATGATCTCAAGTACAAGGATTACTTGTACAACTATCACTTAAGAACTTCCCTATTAACAGGTGAATAAAACTCCATTAGGGTTCTTAAAGCGAGTCACGTTCAGTGAACTTATTCTCCAATAAGCACCTACATACTTGTTTTAGTGTCTTCACACAAATGATTCTGAGATCAATCATCATCTTCTAAAGATCAAGTATAGTATGTACTAATCTATCCGGATCAGTAATCCCAATATTAGTGATCCAACGATTAGGAACATTTTAGTTTTGAGTTTTCTTGAATTTAGATCTCACTAGCATGATCTCATCATGATTCTAAAAGCATTGCTCGAAAACTATGGGTTCATCACATTTATTAATTCAACCAATTAACATGGATTAAATATGCATTTTATTCTATTATTAATATTTGAATAAGATTACAAAGTAAATGCTTATTACATCAAATATAATTGACTTGAGGACATATTACTTTCAAGGGGTGCCCCAAAATCTCTATTTGGGGCACCCAATCTTTAACTACCATCCCCTGCCCTTTCACTCTCTCTTCATACCCTTCAGGTAATTCTGCACTGTTGAGCTCTCTTTGACCCAAAACTTCGGTATCTGCATCCCTCCATACCCAAATGAACTTTTGCCCACTTTGCTCAAGCCCAATTGCCAGCTCTTTCACTTGTTGGTCCACCAAACAAACAGTTGTTCCGAAAGAAACATATATCACAGAATTTGGAGCTTGTTGATCAAGCCACTTTAAGCATTCGTGTCGTTGATTTGGGCCGACTGCGTTGTGGGATAGTGTGACAGGATTGAATGGGCCAAGAGCCCATTGTTTTAGGCCGGGCATCATATCTTTTGTTGCAATCAAATCAATATATTTACCTTCTAGTGATCTGCATCCGTCGTAAATAATACCACTCATGAAATTCACAGAAGCTAGATTTCGGTCTATATATTGCACAAACTCTGGACTAAAAGCACTTTCTATAAGAGGAAGCTCATCTATTGTTCCGTCATCAACAAAAACGGAGCTAGGCTTTCCCAACATTTCCCAAAAGTGAGAAAAAACATGGAAGGCCGAAATGCCATGGAAAGTGTAGGCCTCGGCGTTTGGAACCAAGACTAGATCTTGAACAGTGATTGACACCAAGAAATCATGGACAACTACTAGTCTTTCGGCCGTTGGACCCAAAGCTTGCAAGAGTTCCGCAACCGGCTTACGGAGGTAAGCTGCTGCTTCCATTGACGGCCCAAAAAGTGTGGAGGAAGATTTAACACAAGGGACATGAAATTCATGAAAATGGATATTGGCTGCGGAGATGGGGTCCCACCCGTGGAGGCGGGACTTGGCCTTTTGGGTGTAAGCGGTGGTGCTAACGTAGTGGATTGTTATATTATACGGCGAGATGAGGCGGGAGAGGTGGAGGAGCTGGTTGATATGGCCTTGGGCTGCAAACGGCACCATAACGACCACCACTTGGGCTTTGTTTTGGCCATTATTGCTAATTTGGTGGTGGTTTTCATTCGGTGCCATTCTCAAAAGAGTTCTTCTAGGGCGACATTTCCCTTAGCGACATTCTAGCGACTTTTTTTTTTTTTTTTTGGTTTTTTTTTTGTTATGACTTCCAAATAATTTATATGATTTATTGGTACAAAAATTTTAAAAAAAACAGTGATTTAGGTGTGATTTGGATACATATACAAGACAGTCTGTACAACACTGTTTTGTATATGTATCCAAATCACACCTAAATCACTGTTTTTTTTTTAAAATTTTTGTACCAATAAATCATATAAATTATTTGGAAGTCATAACAAAAAAAAAAAGTCGCTAGAATGTCCACAAAAAAATGTCGCCCCAAAATTATTCTTCTCAAAATTTTGTTACCTGAGGTTTGGAAGTCCAAGGACTTCTATAGAACTGAGGACTTATATATGTTCGACCAAGAATATACTTCGGCCGTCTGAAATTAGTTAAATAATGTTCCACTTTTTGGGTATCTTACATTAGGCATTTGTGACGATGATTTGATTGCTTTTTCTCGGTTAGCGACACAGGATTAAACGGCCCAAGTCCCCATTGCTTAAGCTCGCCCATCATTTGAGAATCAGAGTAAATCTATAGGTACGTCCTATTTACTTTCTTCTTACCGATACTTAATTCCGGATGTCGTTTTAATATAATAAAAAACTCATCTCCCTCGATTGGCGTTGATTGTGCAGGCCTTGTGCCTATTATATTTATATACACAGCTCACTTACGTTTCTAAATTCTTAAGTCTTAACATTCTCTCTCCTCTCTTTTTTTCACTCAGTCCAACTAAAAAGACAAAAAAAAATATTTCTTCACGGCGAATCACCATTTTATCTAACATTAAGATTGTTGGAGGTGAGTTCTTCAGTTTGTTTGGGGATACTATTTTTGCCGTTGATTTTGATCACTATCGTTATTGATTGACGGGGACTGGGAGGAAGATACGGCTGCTGCTGCAACCATAATGGGAGTTTCTTGTTGCTGCTTTTGTTTGATGGTGTAAAAGGATTTGTGATTTAGTGGACTTCTTCTTCACATGGGGTGTTTCCGTTGAGTTTTTGGGTTAGTAGATCCCACTTGATTTGCAGGACTTTCTAAAAGAATTTCCATTAAAGAACTAACAAAAAAAATAATCTTAATTTTAGATAAAATGGTGATTCACCATGAAGAAATATTTGTTTTTTACTTTTTAGTTGGATTAAGTGAAGAAAAAAGAGGAGAGAGAGTGTTAAGAGTTTAGAAACGTAAATGAGTTATGTATATAAATATAATAAGCACAAGGCCTGCACAATTAGCGCTAATTGAGGGAGATGGAGTTTTCTATCATGTCAAAACGACATGCGGAGCTGAGTATCGGTAAGGAGAAAGTAAATAAGATGTACCTATAGATTTACTCTTGAGAATCACAGATGCTATGTGAAAAAGTTGTACTTCCTTTCAAAGCGGGATCTTGATACCTTTTTTGCTGTTGAAGACAATAACAAAGAAATAAAAATTACTCCTACTGTACGATCCATGCCAAGATTTGTTTGAAGTAAATCCCTAGACATCAACAATTCTAACTTCCAAATACTTGACCAATCAAAGTGTTTTCTTAATTGTCATATACTCCCTCCATTCTAATTTACATTTGTAAAACGACGACTTTTAAGAATAATTTTATATTCTCAAATATAATCTTAGTATTCACTAGTAATTCAACTGTTGTGGTGGTTTGATATTGAAAATGATAGTAAAAAAATAATGACAAATTAGAAACATCATGTCATTTTATAATCTTAAAATAAAAATGTATATCTAATTTGAGAACAAATTAAAAAGAAAATTATATCTCTAATTTTGGAACAGATGGAGTAATTTATAAGAATAAATCTATATGTACCTCAACTTTACTTATTCCTTCCCGATGCGCACATTATTGTGTCGTTTTGCTGCACCATTTTTTTTCCTTGCTAAAACAAAACAAAGCAGCAGCAAACCAGCCCTTTCAAATTTCCGCCGCAACGCTTACCCCCTCCTTTGAGCAGCAGAGTTTAATTCTTTGGTAAAACTTTAAGATCGAAAACTAGAAGCAGAGAGTGAACACAATAATTGAAATTCGTTTCATAAACACTAATCACGATTTACATGTTTACAAGGGGCATACCCCAGGTAATTAAAAAAAAGCGATGATACAATAGCTTAATAGCTCAAGCAACTACAAATAATACAATGTATCTATAAGAAGAGCTGACGAAAGCAACAATATCAAAATAGTCTGCAACATCAAACAACCCTGGCCACAACCCAGCAGGAGCAGCCGCTGCACAAAGAAGCAGCCACGAGCAAATAATAGTTTTTGATCTTAAAGTTTTACCAAAGAATTAAACTCTGCTACTCAAATGCTCAAAGGAGGGGGTAAGCGTTGCGGCGGAAATTTGAAAGGGCTGGTTTGCTGCTGCTTTGTTTTGTTTTAGCAAGGAATAAAAAAAAGGTGCAGCAAAACGACACAATAATGTGCGCATCGGGAAGGAATAAGTAAAGCTGAGGTGCATATAGATTTATTCAATTTATAATCCTCCTTCCACTTCTATTTTACCTTGTTTGTTTGAGGAAGTTCAATTCAGCTCAAGTGATCCCTGAAATGATTTTTCACTTTCCTTTTCTCACCTACAAAAAGGAGATGTTACCCAAACTGCAGTAAAAACAAAATTGAGTTTATTTTAAAAACAAATAAATTTCACCGAGAAAGTTACATCCAATTATTGTCTATAAATCAAGAATGACATTAGATAGAACCGGAATGTATACCTGAATTGATTGAGTGGATGGATCGAATCTATAAATTCAATTGCATTTGCTTTGTTATCCAATTACTGAATGTTGGTGTTCAAAAAAAGTTCAAAAAAACTTATAACATTGGTGTAATATCCTCGTATCTGCAATGAACACCACATTATTTTAATAGTAAAATATGGCTTAATTCAAAGATATATATATATATATATATATATATATATATATATATATATATAAATAAAAGAATCACATGTTCATGTTCAAGCTGGATGCAAGCCCCGGCCTGAAGAATGTATATCGCATCGAAATATCTTTTTCCCGAAACATATTTGTAATTAAGAAAATATTTGTGTGTAGCACCAACTGCGCTACAAAAGAAAGCTCTGCAATAGAAAATTACCGCACTCATATATTTACTCACATATCACAAAACCTATCTAGAAAAACAACTTTTATATATAGCAAACATGTATACAAAAAACAAATCACACAAATATACTTATTTTGAAACTAATAAACCTTGCATACAAGGACGGAGATACACATGGGCTAGGGTGGGCTGTAGCCCGGGTGATTTTTTTTTTTATAGGTAAAAGGTAGGGCCAAATATGTAACCTAATAAACTTAAGAGGGGCTGATTAATAAAGGAGCTATACTTGGAGGGAACAAAACAAAAATTTCATAAACCAATTCTAATTACAAGACATGTCCGCCCCTCACTCATCCTCATTTCCCTTGTATGGCTGTATTCTTTTCATTCTGCAAAGGCATGAGGCTGAGTCTATGGGGCACAAGGCTGAGTCACTAAATGATTAATTTAAGCTATGATACTGGGGAAGTGGCCAGTGGGGATTGCAATATTAGTGCGTACGTTGAGTTATTAAATTCATTAAGGAGATGAAGTCACGAGCTGATTGGGAATTTGGGAGGGAGAATTAAAGCTAATGACAGCAAAAGAATATTGTTATATAATGTTATTACTTGTAATATTAACAATATTGTAATTAAATACATGTTTTTACATATGCAATCAGCCAAAAAATATAAAATTATCTAAAAAATTTGACTCGGGAGCACAGCCCCCGAACCCCCGTCAAATTATTTATAAGATCACAATTTTTTGACCACGCGCTAGCCCAACCAGAAAAAAAATCCTAGCTCCGCCCTTGCTTGCATATACTTAATTGTACATCTGTTGAGCTGCACAAAAATTGCATTCTTTTATAATTTTATCTAAATTGTCAATATTCTACAAATGATTAACAACAACAAAAACAACTCAATCAATATATTTAACGCATAAAATACAGCATAAGAATGCTTAATCCAATTTGACCTGAATTTCAACATATGGTATGATAAATTGAAAACCCCCATATAATTGCCTAATTGATGTTTCAAATGAACTACAAAGCAAATGACATATTAAATACTCCAAATTCTATAATAATAGCAATTGTAATTAGAAAAACGACATATATAGAAGTTAATAACTACTCCGGAAAATATAAAACCATTATTGAATTTTAAAATTCAATTTAATTAAAATATTTTTAAACTCAAAATTGATATGATTCACTAATACGAAATAATAAATATAATTATAATTATAATTAGTAGTACTTTTAGATAGTTTACAATATTTTATCATTGTATTGACTAAAACTAAATAAATCTGATGGGTCTCCAACTTTTAGAAATATTTTGATGATAGGAATAATTAGTAAATAAGTTAATTAAAAGTGTAAAATTCTCTCCATAAATTTTATTTATTAAAATTGTTTTTAACTATCTTATCTACTTTGACCGAAAATGTTTTTCTAATCCTATTGAATTAATATTTTATTAACCTTGATAATTTAATATTAAGTGTTAAAAAGATTAATTCACAAAGCAACATTTCCTAAGGCAAGGAGAACTCCTATTTTCTTTTTAGTGATTTCTTATTCAAGCTTTCAAAAATTATTTTCACAAAAAGGGGCAAAAAGATTTTACCAAAAATGAAAATGTTTGACTGCATGCTTAAAATTTTGAAATATTTATTTGTGCATGTATGTATCCGTGTGGACTAGCAGCATGTGCTGGAAGATTAATGAGACAATTATATTGGGATAATTCTTTTTGTCTTATCCGTGCCCATGCGCTTGGAAATAAAGAAGAAAGAAGTTTGAAAAGTAGAAAGGGCCAAAAGCCTTCGCTGGCTTTGACCAAAGGATAGCATGCATGTGATGATATTAATTGTTAAGTTTGAATAAAGAAATTCAGCATGTGTTTATGGAGGCCAACTTTTTAAATGGGCTAAAGCTTTTTGAAATAGTTAGTAGGCTCATTGGCTTGGGCAGTCCGTGTGATCATTGCTACATTTTATCCGAGCCTTTAAATTTCGAAACAAAGAATTCGAGCCCTTGATTTTCAAAATAAACTCTCGAAAAACCATTATGCCCTTAACTTCAAAAATTTATAAATAAGAGATTTTTTAGTTCATTTTAATTTGTCAATTCACAAGAAAAGAAAAGCTTACTCTCCTTGTCTACATTCTCTTTTTAAAAGAAACTTTCTCTCTCTTCTACTCAAAGTTCTAATCATTTGAAGAAAAAAGAAAATTGGTCAAAAGTATTTGAGATAAATTATTTGATTGATTTAATTGAATTATCTCTTACTTCTTTATATTTATAAATATACAAATATAAATTGTTGTACACAATTATATATATATATATTATCTATTTATCACATAAAAAGTCAGTACTTAGATACCGATACAATTTGAAAATATTCCTTTTGAGTGAATGATAGAGTGAATTATCCGAACGGTCTTTAAAATCCTAAGTGGCTTTTATTGATATTGTTTATATAAATATCGTATAGTAAATCAATACTTAAACACCAATACAATTCAAAGATATTCCTCTTAAGTGAATGATAGAGTGAATTATCCGAACAATATTTATGTTCTAAGTGATCTATTGAAAATATTTATATAAATATTGATTGTGAAAATATAAATTTGGTCAATAGTTAGATACCGATACAATTTGGAAATATTCCTCTTGAGTGAATAATAAAGTGACTTATTCAAACGGTCTTTAAAATCTTAAGTGACCTTATTTAAAATATTCACATAATAGATAAAATATATTATTATATATATTTTGAGTTAAACAGATTTATTTGTTATATTAAGTATTATTTAATTGATTAATCTATTAATACTTGATATCTGTCTTCACAAGTATTTGATCAAAAATTCTTTTATTCATAAAATATTTGTTGCATAATATAAAAGTTATTTAAACTTTTATATTACAAACTTAAGTGAATATATATGCTTAACAAGAAGCATATTACTCATTATAAAAGTTATTTAAACTTTTATATCTGAAATCAAAGTCATATCTGTTTAAACAGATAAACACATTCTTTATTTATAAAGGAAAAGTAAACCTTTATAAATTTGTACTAAGTTTATATATTTGCTTACTCAGAAGCATTTTTCACACAAATATAAAAGTTATATAAACTGTGCATAAATTCACATATTTGCCTACTCAAAAGTATTTTTGATCTAATCATAAATTAATATCTGTTTACACAGAAGTATATTTCATACAAATATAAAAGTTCTTGAACTTTTATAAATATCTGATTTTAATTGTTATCTGCTTATTTGAAAAGTATTAATTATAGAAGTTATTTAAACTTTTATATATCTGTACTGAATCTTATGTGCTTATCTTAGAAACAAAATTTCTTTCAATTATTTGTAAAAAGGGAAAATGGTAGAGTTAGTTTATTTTATGTACATATGAGAAAGACGAGTAATTCTTTGACCAAGACCAGAGTCTTAGAGATGTCAGCTGAGAGTTGAGTCTCTAGTGTACTTATGAGATAAGAAAGAGGCTGTTGTTTTAAGATCAGATCATAAAGTAGAACTGAACTTAAAGGAAAAGTACAACTAAACTTGAGCAGGGAGCTGAGAGCTTACTGTCCAAGATAGTTAGTTGTGTATAGTTGGAAGTTTGTCTTTAAAACTTTGTAAAGGTTTCTCAGCCTGTTGAATGAGTATTTATTACTAGGAGTAATAAGATCTCAAGTCCTGGAGATGAGCTTGAGACTAGACGTAGCAACATACCCGAGGTGTATATTGTCAACCAGACAAATCTCTGTACATTGTGTGATTGAATTTTTATTGTCTTGCATATATTAATTTCTAACACTGCAAATTAATTAATTAAAAAATTTAAAAAGACCTAAGATAAATTTTAAACAGTAATAATCTATTCAACGCCTCCCCCCTTCTAGATTATTATTGGATTTTCAAAATCTATGTCAGTTTTGAGTTTAAAATAATCTCAAATTGACTTCAAAGTTAATAATAATCTTATATTTTGAAACGAGGGAAATATTAAAAAGGAAGGTATAAAAACATATAGAGACTTAAAGACACAAACTGTATACTAATAGTTAACCATTTAAGAAAAATAAAGATTCACTTTAGATTGGACCAAACTTCTGAAACTAAATAATTTGAAGAGCAAATGAGGACATTCATACAATATTACATGGTCACTGAACTATTTCAGAAATAAAACTTTCGAAGATTCACAATTTTATAACAAAAGAAACAATCTTAAAACACAAACTTAGTCCCATGATTAACAACAAAGAAGATATAACACCAAAATTACAAATCAAATTAAAAGGTAAAGATTGATTATGGCTACTCACTAATGAGAAACATGTCATAACGAAAGTTAGAAATGATAGATTTTTGCTATAAAAATTCTATCTATCTATTTATTTAATGTTTATTTATTTATTTATGTTGGACATTTATTTATTAATAAAAGTACATCATTCATCTTTATTAAATGGTCATTTAGTTTGTTTATATAAATCTCCATATTATATATATTATGGTTTATGTGCATAAATAAATATTATACAGAGAAGATATAAATCATATGTAATATATAAATAAAGAAATAATGATTTATAACATAAGATGATTTGGAGATATTATCTTGTAGGTTATAGTACTTTAACACAGTTGACTTATCTTGATCATGGAAGTTGAACTTCTAATTAAAGTACTAGTGCATTAACAATGTGCATTAAATGAATAATGTGATAATATTTTATTTATAAAATATTTTCACATAAATACTAATTTGTGAAATTTCTTAATTTTGAAATAATAATGGACTTAACATTATTATATTTATTAATTTGATGTGCCAATGAGTGAGATTATATTGTGTAATTAATTAATACATCGAAATGTCGATTAATATATTTAATTAATATTAAGAACATTATTATTGTCAAAACATCTATAAAATTTTTCATAAGATAATTTATCATTGATCATACAATCTTGGTCGAGTCATTTAATATTTATTATTAAAATGATTGATTTAATTGTTAAATCAATTTATGATCAAATAAAGATAAATTATGAACTTATGAAATTAGTTTAAATGTGTCCGAATTATATTAATTCTAAAATATTTATGTACATCTGTAGAGGAAATATTTATAGTTTATTAGTAAAAAGTTTATTTAATTAATTCTTAGGCTAAAGTGCAATTACAATTATTTAGCGAAATTAATTGTAATTAATATTTATTTTAAATATTATTATTAGATATTAATATCTAGATAAGTAATGGAGTTAGAAAAAGAATCCTTAGGATCTCCTTCCTAACCTAATATGGATAAGATTCATAAGAGAGAGTAAGGATCAATGTTACTCCATTGCCCTATAATAAATGTCTTAATTTGACTTTCATGTCAAATTGACCATTTTTAAATTAATAAATCTTAAAAAAATCAAAATATACGCTAAGTGATTATGATCATAATAAACTACAGAGAATTTACTACTATTGTCAAGTTTCGAAATTTAAAACTTCTATATAAATATTTTTGATTAATAATTCTAAAAATGGTCAGTTTGATCATGAAAGTCAAATTATGAAGTTTATTATGGGACGGAAGGAGTATTATATATATCATTCATCAGAAACGTATTGGAGACGTTTCATATCAAAAGAAAATACTAAATTTCATATTCTCTTTTTCAACTTAGGAAAAACACAATTAGAATTTTTTTATAAAGGTGCTTTGAAGGCCACACTCCAAGTTCAGCATAAAATCATAAGAGAGAAGATCACAAGGATACTAGATAGTGTATGGATTTTCAAAATGTGTTAATCCAACCAAGCACTAGGTAATAAATTTGTACTCTAAATACATGGTATATGTGACGCCCCCAAAATAGGTCCACACAACCCATTTTGAGTCGCCAATAACATTCTACAAAATACAAATACAAATACGAATTTTCCCATTTACAACTAAAATTTGTCGTGCAAAATACGACCACACACATACTGTGACTTTCCATACAAATATTGTACCGTATGGTACCACAGTATCCAAACCCAAATTATTACAATGCCGTAAAAAGACGACAACACATGTTTTAAGTCTCTAGTACAATCATTATTAAACTATGTCATAACTTGATAAGGACAACCACTAACTCGGACCATCACTCCACTCCCCGGCTAGTCCCAGCTACATTTTCCTTTCCTGAGAAGAACAATGGAACAAAACTGAAAAGGGTGAGCTCAAATAGCCCAGTAAAAAATATCATGACTAAGATAATGAAGAATAAAATTTATCTTTAGTCTTCAACAAAATTAAATCAGAGATTTAAAGATATTTTAATTGTTCAACAACAACAATTGCAGCAGAACAAACAATCCATTAGAAGAGTCAAGTAGATTATAATATCTACCATCTTCTATAAATTAAAGGATCACCACCAATATTTTATCCCTGTAACACCAATCAACAATTCCTGTTTATGAACATCCAAATCAACAGTTTATATTCAACAGCCTCTCTTTGCACTACGTGCCAAAAATATTTATTTGTAACATCACCGGTCATGATCATGCCAAACGCCAGTTCATCTTTGCACTACGGGCCAAAGAGAACTTTCACCATACGCCTTTGTTTGTAACACCAAAAGTCATGATTATACCAATACACAGTTTGGTCCAAAAATCATGTCACGCCAGTTCATCTTTGCACTACGGGCCAAAGAGAACTATCACCACAATTTAAGTATGAGGATGAGGATGATGACAATGATACAGTGAGATTAAGGATAAGAAAAGCTTTATAATTTAATCAGTATTAAAGATTGACCAAATTGCCAACACGATAACCAAATTGTGGAGTCAAATTCAAGAATGATATTCAAGAAATTATTTCATGCTTCAACTATAACGTATAGAAAGATTCAAGTGAAAAGATATTAGATGAAGCACAAACTATTAAGGATATTCTACTAATATTCAGGGATTTTCTCCATTTAAAAATAAGGTTTTGGAAACAAACAAGGATTTCTTATCCTAAATGGAGAAATGTGAAAGAAAAAGATATCCCTTAAAGAGTACAAAAGAAATGATACGTTATACGAGTATAACAGAATATATGAAACTGCAAATGGATTTTCACCTGCCATGCGATAATTCGCGTAGACAGATTATTTCCACAACAGATTAATAAGTAATGAATACAAAGGGTTATTCACCAGGTACGACACTCGTACATACAGGTTATTCCCACAGAGTAATAAGGAATGAATACGGAAGGGTATTCACCAGGTACGACACTCGTACATACAGGTTATTCCCACAGAGTAATAAGGAATGAATGCAGAAGGGTATTCACCAGGTACGACACTCGTACATACAGGTTATTCCCACAGAGTAATAAGGAATGAATATAAAAGGATATTCACCAGGCATGCGTCATACCGCACGGACAGGTTATCCCCACAAATTAATATAGAACGAATAACAACCTTTATGAGTATAATATCACTTACAAACATGAAAGCAAATGATATTATATATGAGTATGAAAGAAATGATATTCCCTACCTTCGTTAATAAAATACTGAATGTTGCTTTCTATGAAGTTTACTAACTTTGGACAATACTAGTATTCTCACAAATACTCACAATAGCCTAGCACACTAAGAGAACTTAAGAAATTTAGAGAGAGAGAGGAAGTATAGGCAATGAAGGTGTGAAAATTTCTTAAGCAAACCCTCCCTATTTATAGGAAAATCAAGGTGAGGGCATTTTAGTCTTTTCCCTAAATTTTCTTGGTTTAGTACTCTTATACCCTTGACATATTCTTTTAATATCATCCATCCATTTTTTCTTCCATTTATATCATCCATCCATTTTTTTTCTTCCATTATCAAAAGATAATTCCATTATCAAAAAATAAAACCATTATAAACATAACTCCATTATCACAATAAATCCCTTTTTTCTGTATTATTGTGTTAAATGTATTAATATCACAGATAGCATATACTCGCAATACTGACAACCAGATTATTCCCAGGAAAGAGGGGGTCTTCCATAAAAAATGGCGCGTAATTAAATAACCCCTTTCCTTGACAGAATTTCTAGACATTGTCGATAATGCTAAAATATCCTATCAAATGATATAAGTTACAGTGTCGTGACAAATAGTAAAATATATTATGCAGATGCTAATTAACAATTATTTAATCACGATACTATGCAATTGCTACTTTATCAATTATTGAATCAATAATATAAAACACTGTGCAACATCGTGAGCTACTGTGAAATACCGTGTGCTACTGTGGAATAACGCGTTTTACTGTTCTTTTTATCACCGGGTATTTTAACAGTTATCGGTTAAAGTTTTCCCGCCAATTTCTATCACTTTCTATATCCGACAGTTAACCCGTTGTGGGGCCCACTATCATTGACAATATTGCCATTTCGGCGCCGTCGTACGGTACCGAATATAATATTCCCCAACAGAAAGAATATTTCCCGACAAAAGGAATATTCTCCGACATACTATTTATCAGATAATTTGCATATAGCACCCTTAACTATCATTTATAACAATTAAGCACTTCACTATTTAGAAAAATAATCATAAAGAAAATAATAAATTTTTATTTCATAAATTCGGGGTCTTACAATATATATATTTGTTGTTTCGCATAAAATTATAAAGACGATGCCAATTTTATTTAAAAAAATACACCATTCTTAACTGCCTTTATATAATTGAACTACAACTTTCTATTTCATTTCATGTTATTGTAAATATCTTAATTCCCAAACAACATAAATCCTCAATTGTGATTTAATATTCTTTTCCTTTTCTCAATTTTACACACTGTTTGTGAATACAACAGAAATAACATAATTTGACATACCCATCAAAGTAAAATAATAGAAAGGCAAAAATTACTTACCTATTGTCCAGTGAATCTCCATTTAACTCCTCAAAAATTGCATTAGAGGAAAAAGGATAACGGGTCATCATATGATTGTTTCTTCCGCTATGGAGATAATATGAAGACTAACTCCACACATACTAACCAAAACGCAATTTCAAAATTGTACCGAGCTTCGTGACTGTTTATTGTGATTTTGAATCGGTCTCTCTAATATAATATAGTCGATGCTTTGTTATTCCAAACCTATAATCTCCTTCGCCCAAAAGTCTTCATCTAGACCAATCCGTATTAACATAGTTGAACTGATTTCATAAACAATAAAAAGAAATAGAAAAAAAAAGAATTTTTTTTACATCCAATTGTTCATTCCTCGGAAGAGAAAGAAGCTGATAGAGCAAAGGCCTCCTCTTTTTGTCCACTCTTCCCGAAGTAAGTGAATTATATATAGTTAGTATTGATTCATTGGGGGACATTGAGGTGGAAAGACCCAATCTGAAAGCACCTGGTGTTGGATTTCATATACAATATATCAAACAGGTGAGGTGCAAAAAAAGGAATATGTATGATGTTGGGTTATGGGTTCGGGATACCCGACCCGGTGTGGAGGATCCGAACCCATTTGGGATTTAGTTGGGATAAAGTGATCCAGTTATGGAAATTACTTTCTAACTGGGTGGACTTATGTATTGACTGGAGCATTTATTATGATTTGGTTGATGGAGACATATGCTTTATTCTGTCAAGTGGGACCAGGCGTGATGATGACATAAGGAGGTATATATACAAGGCTTCCCTCTCGGATTCAAAGGTAATGCAAAACTAAACACTAAACTAAAAACCTCCATTGTTATCAAGACCTTGATATAGCCTGTACTAATTCTCACGCCTGAGCTATCCCCCGGTGGCAAAACCACCCGGAACTCTGAGTGTGGTATCGTTATTGTGCAGGATTAGCGCATTTTTTAGTGACTGGAGTGTGCAGCTGAATCTTGGCGTTAACATTGGCGCTAGAAGGAGGGCCTTTAGTGTTAGTTCACAGTCACTGTTAAAGCTAGGGAACAGATATGGTGAATACAGCCCATAACGGAGGGGAAAGATCAGCTGATTCCCATACACCAACTCGTAGGTCGGTCCTTGACCGACTCAGGTCGTCGGCTAGGGAAAGGTTGGGACCAAGGGGTCGGACTAGGGTGCCTTTGCAAGTCCAATCTGCCCCGGTTCGTCGTCGTCTGTTTCACACAAACCAGCAGACGCCAGAACCTTCGGCTCATATGACTGCCAACCCAGCTCGAACCCTTGTTCATTCAGGCAGTAATGCCGATCATGGAGATAAACGGCAATGGATCCTGACCCAACGAAGGGCAAAAGATCAGGAAGTAATGGAGGCCTTACGCCAACAGCAGCGAGAAATAGCTGAGCATTTGGCCAGGCTGGAAGGACAGGAGGAGGTTTCATCAAGCCGACCCCCTGGCCGACAGAACACTGACAGGAACCAGTCCAGGACTAATCGTTCGGATGGTTCCGAACCAGTTCGGAGCGGGCGTCAGAGCCGCTCCCCAGTTCGGAGCAGGCGTCAGAGCCGCTCCCCAGTTCGGAGCTGGCGTCAGAGCCGCTCCCCAGTTCGGAGCAGACGACAGAGCCGCTCCCCGGTTCGGAGCCGGCGACATAACCGCTCGGAGAATGAGAGCAGGCGAGATAGTCGCTCCCCAATCCGTAGCAGGCATCAAAGCCCTTCGCGCCTGAGGAGCCGGCGTCAGAGCCGCTCCCCTGATCGCAGAAGGCACAGAAGCCGCTCACAGGACCGAAGCAGGCCCAGGAGCCGCACTCCGGATCGGAACAGGCGGGTAAGCCGTTCTCGACATGGTAATATTAATGAGAGAAGGGGATTCGGTTCAGGTGGCAGGCCTCGGTCGCCACCCCGAAGAAGCGAAACCGATCCCGTTGTTATACGATTGGCTGAGTTAGAAGAAAAACTAGTCGCGGTGGTTCAGGCCAGGGAGTCGCCGAACGTAACAAATTCACCTTTCACTAGGGAGATCGAGCAGGTCAAAGCAGACAAGACCAAGAAAATGCCTCCCCTAGACTCTTATGATGGTACTGGCGATCCCTATGATCATACTCACGGCTATAATCAAGTGATGAATTATTATGATCAATCGGATGCCGCCAAGTGCCACATGTTCGTCACTACTCTGAAGCTTGCAGCACGGGAATGGATGGCATCCCTCCCCCCGAACTCTATTGGATCGTGGCAAGACCTAAGTGATAAGTTTCATGCGCGATTTGGGAGCAATAAGAAGAGAGGAAAGCTAACCACCGCTCTGACGCAAGTAAAACAGAGATCGGGTGAAAGCTTGGGTGAGTATGTGAAGAGATTCCGTGATATGGCTGGTACCGTGACTAGTTTGAATGTGCAGCAAGCAGTCGGGTTCTTCACGACTGGTCTGGATGCCACGAAGTCGAAAGACTTGTGGAAAGATCTCATTCTTAATCCACCAACAGATTTAGCTGAAACCTATGGTCGAGCTGAAGGACTTATTACCATAGAAGAAGCCTACAAAAGCTTAAATCCTCAAGCCCGGGATGAGGATAATTCAAAACCGAAAGATAGGAATTATACTCCTCGGCCCGGCGGCCAACCGAAAGGCAACTTCTATGGTGGATCTGGGTCGGGAAATGGCCAGGGAGGGGCTAATTCAGGAGGTGGCAGGCTACCTTTCCCGAAGAAGAATGTGAATAAGGTATATACCCCTCTCACTAAAGATCGGGCAAGGATTCTTGAAGAGATTAGGAATCAACCCTCATTTGAATCCTGTCCGACCGCAACCCGATCCCACCGGGGCCAACCCTGGCCGTTATTGTGAATATCATCAGACGTCCGGTCATGATACGGAGGATTGCTATAACTTGAAGGATTTGATAGAGAAAGAAAATCCAAAGTGGTGAACTGGTGCAGTACGTAGTAGGACGGCAAGATTCTACTTCGGAGGGCCGAAGAGGGTCAAACCGAGAAAGACGTCTTGAGGCCCCACCTCCACCGAACCCTCCAAGAAATTGTGTTGATGTCATCACTGGAGGGTCGTTCGGGAAGAAAGTTGGGAAAAAGAGAAGGGGCCTGATGGATGTCGTGTTGTCAGTTTCGGAACGGCCTCCGGTTAGAGATCGCCCATTTCCCAATACGGTGATATCATTTACCGAGGAAGATTACCCCTCGGAACCAATTGATCCCCATGAAGGGGCTCTAGCCATCACCGCCCAGGTCGGATCTATGGATATGAAACGAATAATGATCGACAATGGATCTTCGGTCGACATCTTGTTTACTCATGCTTACAATAGGTTAGACCTGGGGGGAGCGAAGATGGAAGTGGGTCAGGAATCTCCGCTGTATGGCTTCAGCAACGATCCTGTTCGTGTGGCCGGAACCGTGGAGTTACCGGTAATCTTTGGCACGGCACCGAGGCAAGTAGAAGTCACAGTCAGATTCTTCGTGGTCCAAATAGATTCGGCCTACAACGCCATTTTGGGTAGACCCACTTTGGCAGCTCTTCAGGCGGTTACCTCAATAGGTCACTTCAAGATTAAGTTTCCGACCTCGGAGGGGGTCGGCGAGGTAAAGGGTGATCTGGACATGGCACGCAGATGTTATCGGAATTCACTGATATCCTCGGCGGTTGGGGTCAGCAAACTGAAACAAACAATGGCTATAGAGGTGGAGCCGTTCACTGAGGGAAATTCCGAACCATTAGCGTTGCCCGCCGAAGAGACAGAAGAAGTAGAGTTGATTGTTGGAAGAAGTGATAAGCTGATCAAGATAGGTTCGGGGCTGGCGGAGCCATTTCGGACTAATTTAATCGAGCTGCTTCGGGTATATGCGGACATTTTTGCATGGGAGCCTTCTGACATGCCCGGAGTCGATAGATCAGTGGCAGTTCATAAACTGTGTATTGACCCTTCTAAGAAACCTATCCGTCAGAAAAGAAGGATCTTCGCCTCTGATAGGCAAAAGATCATTGACGATGAGATTGCCAAGTTGCTAAAGGCGGATTTCATTTATGAAATTGATTATCCGGAGTGGTTAGCAAATGTGGTGCTGGTGCGGAAGCAGAATGGCAAATGGAGAGTCTGCATAGATTACACCGATCTGAATAAGGCGTGTCCGAAGGATTTTTACCCTCTTCCGCACATCGACCAGCTGATTGATGCAACTTCAGGGTTCGACATGCTCAGCTTCATGGACGCCTTCTCTGGATATCACCAGATCTCCATGGACAAGAAAGACATGCCGAAGACGGCGTTCATTACGCATCGAGCAATATACGCTTACAAGAAAATGACGTTCGGATTGCTTAATGCGGGAGCTACATATCAGAGAATGATGAACTATGTGTTCGCCAAGTTATTAGGTCGAAGCATGGAGGTATATGTTGATGACATGATTGTCAAAAGCATGGGAGTTCGAAACCACCTGGATGACTTGGAAAGCTGCTTTGAGACAGTTAGAAAGTACAAGCTTCGGCTGAACCCGACTAAGTGTACCTTTGGCCATAGGTTCGGGTATATTTCTGGGGTTTTTACTCTTCACGAGCGTGATCGAAGCTAACCCGGAAAAGATTAAAGCCATTTTAGACATGAAGTCTCCCCAATCTTTTAAAGACGTTCAGCGATTGACCGGTAGAATTGCTGCGCTTCGGAGATTCATGTCAAAATCGGCGGAGCGGTGTCTACCCTTCTTTAACACTTTGAAAGGACCAAAGAATGAAAAAAACCTTCCAGTGGACTTCAGAGTGTGAAGATGCGTTCCAAGGAATAAAAAGGTATCTCTCCTCAGCTCCGCTTTTGGTAAAACCTCTTCCTTCGGAACCCTTGTACTTATATCTGGCGGCGAGCTCATTGGCCGTAGGAGCTGTATTAGTTCGGGAAGTAGGGGGCAGGCAATGCCCCGTCTACTACGTCAGCCATGTACTTCGGGATGCCGAGACCAGATACCCCAACTTGGAAAAATTTGCTTATGCGCTCGTGATAGCTAGTAGGAAGCTGAGACACTATTTCCAAGGAAGATTGATGGTAGTGTATACTGATCAACCTTTGAAGAAAGTCATGAACAAGCCAGATTTGTCGGGACGCCTCTCTGCTTGGGCAATGGAGTTGACTCAGTTCATCATAGAATACCATCCTCGAACCGCCATCAAAGGTCAGGCATTGGCCGACTTCATTGTGGAATGCTCGTTTACCGAACCCGATACAGATGATAATACACAGATTGTGAGTTCGGTATCGGCTAATCAGACAGGTCGTACATCATGGACATTGTATGTGGATGGCTCTTCGACTTCGGATGTCAGTGGAGCAGGGGTCATTTTGATTAGCCCGGAGGGATTTAAGGTCCAACAGGCCATTCGCTTTGAATTTAGGGCGACCAATAATGAGGCAGAGTATGAAGCCATTTTGGCCGGATTGCGGTTGGCAAGAAGCTTGGAAGTAAAGCACTTAATCATCTTCAGTGATTCCCAGTTAGTGGTTAAGCAGATATTGGGAGAGTACGAAGCCCGAGGGGATAGGATGACGAAGTACTTGGCCGCAGTTAAAGACCGACTGCATTATTTTGAGTCGCATAGTGTACGAGGAGATGGTCGGGAAAATAACACCATAGCCGATGCCTTGGCGAAATTGGCAACAACAGAAACTACTTCTTTTAGTGGGTCGGTGTACCTGGAAATTCTGGGCGACTCAAGTATTCAAAGGTCAGAAGTGTTCCCAATAGAAAGGATGGACTGTTGGCTCACGCCATATATTTCCTATCTGGCGGATGGCGTCCTCCCTTCGGATCGGTTAGAAGCCAAGAAAGTTAAACATCGAAGTTCGTTCTTCATCTTAATCGATGGAGACTTGTACCGAAGGGGGTTTTCTTCACCGTTGCAGAAGTGTTTGACCCCTTCCGAAGCGGATTACGCACTTCGGGAAGTCCATGAGGGTATATACGGAGATCATATGGGCGCTAAGGCATTAGCATACAAGATCCTGAGGCAGGGTTACTATTGGCCAACCCTCTTCCAAGAGTCTAAAGAATATGTTAAGAAGTGTCCTAAGTGCCAGCTGAATGGAACGATCCCTCACCAACCTCCCGAAGAGTTGTACTCAGTCTTATCACCTGTTCCGTTTACTGTGTGGGGATTGATATTCTGGGACCATTGCCAAAGGCCAAGGGGCAGGTTAGTTTTGTTATTGTGGCAATCGACTATATGACGAAGTGGGTAGAAGCCAAACCTCTCAAAGCGATTACAGAGCAGGAATGTCTTAAATTTCTCAAGGAATTTGTTGTATATCGCTTCGGTATTCCAATGGTGATAGTGTCGGATAATGGGAGGCAGTTTGTAGGTGCAAAGTTCGAAGAATTTCTCACAGATTTGGGAATTCAGCACAGGAAGACTTCGGTGGCCCATCCTCAGTCAAACGGCCAGGTAGAAGTCACCAATAGAACTCTTCTCAATGGAATTAAAAGGAGGTTGGATGAAGCCAAAGGAAGATGGCCCGAAGAGTTGCTTAGTGTGTTATGGGCATATCGGACAACAACCCGAACGACGACAGGGGATTCGCCTTTTCGTCTCGCTTACGGGACCGATGCCCTTGTTCCTGTTGAGATCGGATCCCCATCACTTCGGGTCAGTCAATTTAAGGAGTTGTATAATGACGAAGGTCTTCGCCTCAACCTGGATTTGTTAGATGAGGTTAGAGAGTCAGCTTTAATAAAGTTGGCGGCTTATCAGAGGAGGACTGCCAAGCACTACAACAAAGGGGTGAGAATAAGAAGGTTTGAAGTTGGTGATCTGGTGCTTCGAGAGGCTGCAGCATCAACTCCTCAAAATTCAGGCAAGCTTATGCCAAACTGGGAGGGACCATATGAAGTTATTGAAGTACCCAAGCCAGGAACTTACCGGCTTCGGAATATGAATGGTTCGGATATTAAGAATACATGGCATGCTGGGAGACTTAGGAGATATTATCAGTGAGTCATATTCATTTCTTTTTAACCGATTATGTAAATATTTATGTCTATTGAAATGAAATGATATCGGATTGCATTGACGAAAGATGTTTAAATAATTTCATTAATGTTCATTGGGGTTACAAAGTTGTACCATTTACATTTGAAAAGGAAAAAGCAAGTAAAATAGTCCTATTGGGTCGGAGGAGACAGTTCTTTGAGTTCTTCTTCATCGTCCGAAGAGTCAAGGATAGAGGTATCCAACCCCGCGGCCGTCATCTTCTCCTTGATCTTCTCTTTGTGGCCTTGGTACCCTTCGGAGAAACTGCATAATGACCTTATCGGCCAGTTCAGGAGATGCCTTATACTCCTCTATTATTCGGAGCTTGGCTTCTTCGGTCAAGGAAGGCCCCTGGTTCTTTAGTTCGGCGTGCTCTTCTTCCAATGCATTAAGGGTGCGAATCAGGTCGGTCATTTTGGAGTGTGTCTGCTCCATTTGTTCTTCGAGGGCCGTAATAGCCTCCTTCTGGTCGGGCATCGTTTTCTTTCAACAGGACTCGCTCTTCCATGAGTCGGTCGATCTGTTTCTCATGCTCCACGATCTCCGCCTGAAGGATCTCGACCCGATTCCGAAGTTGATAACTCTCACGACTGGCTTCGGTGAGTTCGTCCTTGGTGCCAGCGTGAAGTTCCCTTTCCTTCTCTAGCTCAGACTTCAGAGTCTGCACATCATCTTTTAGGGCTTCGTTTGCCGCTTCGATTTCCCTGTTCCTCTCTGTTAATTTAAGCAGGGATGGGAGAGATCGGGCGAACACAGAGCTAGACTGTAAAAAGTGTGTGTTAGTTGGGTGGAATAAGTAAGTAAGTAAAGTAACTGTCTATAACAATAACGAAAGCAGAATTACCTGGAATTGAAGTCTGATGAAATCTTCAAGGAATTGGTCTAGGTTATGATTTCTGAATCGCTCGTTATCGGCTGGCATAATGAAGCGTTCAAGAAGATCATAGGGAAAGGGGTCGGAGCGGTTTTGGGGCCAAAGGGTTCGGGGTTTGGATTGGTTGCTGGAAGAAGGAGCCGTAGTCCGGGGATCGGGTGACCTGCCTCCACCTGGATGGATTTTGGTCTGATGCGTGGGGTGCAGTTGGAAGTGCTGAACTGGTCGAAGGCTCTTTACGAGGTCTCTCTTCGTCAAAGGCTCTAGGACTTCATCATCAGTTTCTTCCTCGTCGATGATTCCCTGGGTAGCCGGATCGGGAATTGCCACGGGAGTCTTTACTGGCTTCGGTCGTGGCACCTTCTTCTTGAGTTGTTTTTTTCTTCATCAGAGCCATTTTTTTCCGACCTGCTCATCTCTCTAAAGTATTCTTCTTGAGGACTTGGGTCATCGGGATGGCTGAAATTGGGCGAGCCGCTATCGGCACCTGGTTTAGAGGCACGTCTCCTAGGATTCCTTCGGGATTGATGAAATTCGGTTCGATGATCCGAGGGTCGGTTCGGCCTACTTCAGTCGGGGCGGTTGGCTTAATAAGAGTTACTGTAAGAAGTTGAATGTTATGGGTTAGTTCGAGTTAAAAGGGATGATAAGCAATAAAGTTAAGAATTAAGGTTCGGGATCTAGTTCTTACATCCGTGGTCGTACAACCAAGTATGGTTGCCAAGGAGCTCGAAGTCCCACTCCTCGTCGGGCATCTTGCTGATGAACTGCTTGAACTCGTCCATGCGATCGGCTGGGAATGCTTCAACGTTGTTGGTATTTTTATTAAGGCCGATCCAATCCGATATCAGGTTGGTATCGGGCCCTTTGATATAAAACCACTGAGGATGCCAACCTTTGTTGCTTGTGGGGGTCTTCATCAAGGACAGCTTCTGAGCCCCTTTGGCGGGCAGTTTGCTGATCTGCCGAAACCCTGCCTCGCGAGATCGGATGACCGTGAATAGCGCGAAGAAGAAGTCCAGGGTCGGTTCGACCTGGCAATCATGGCAGTAGGCGATGAAGCATACCAGGTGGATGAAGGAATTTGGGACTAGCTGGGCGAGTCCGACCCCGACCACGCTCAGAAAAGTAAGCATAAAGGCATTGAGGGGGAATCTGAGCCCGTATTTTAGGGCTTGGACAGATACGGCAGTCCAGCCATTGGGGCGCTGGTACATCCTCTCGTTGAGGTTGGCTGTGCGTATCTGGTAGGATATAGGAATCTGGTACAGTTCCCGGATAGTTGCGAGATCTTTAGTCTGAATGGAAGATCTGGTATTTATGTGGGAGAAAGTTTTTTCCGAGGAATATTCCTCTAGCATCTTCATGTTCTGAAGTTCGGCTTCGGTGCGGGGCGACGTGGTAGGAAAGGGGTTGCCAGGGAAATCAGAGCTAGTGATAGGATCTTGGGATGAAGTGCTGAGTCCCAGTGAGGTGGAGTTGGTTTCAGCGGCAGAAGTAATGACTACCGGCGCGGCGGAGACGACGATTGTTGGTATAGCAGTGGTTGTGACGGTGGTAGCTTCTGTTGTCACCGCTATAATGGGAGCTATGATTTCGTTAGCAGTAGAGGCTGAGGCACTAGTTTTTGATGGGTTGGAAGAGCTTGAGGCATCGTTTGTCGCCATTGATGAATAGAGGAGAGGTGCTGGATTCGAGTAGTTGGAGTAAGATGGGGATTGCAGTGAAAGTTGCAGAGGAGATTTGACAGGTTTGAAAAAATTCAAATTGAAAGTGACGGTTGCATTTGGGGATGATTTAATTCTATTTGAGAGTGGCCCTTTGAATCCGGCACGGTTCCCACAGACGGCGCTACTTTATTAAATGTGGTGGGCCCCTTTTATTGGCACGTGACGTTATGGTGATAATGGGGGTGATAATTTGAGGCGGTTACAAGGTTAAGGGAGTGATTGGATCAGGGATTAAGGGTATGTTTATTCTTTTTACTCTTTTATTATAATTCTTTTTATAATTAAAGAGTAGGGGGCAATGTTGGGTTATGGGTTCGGGATACCCGACCCGGTGTGGAGGATCCGAACCCATTTGGGATTTAGTTGGGATAAAGTGATCCAGTTATGGAAATTACTTTCTAACTGGGTGGACTTATGTATTGACTGGAGCATTTATTATGATTTGGTTGATGGAGACATATGCTTTATTCTGTCAAGTGGGACCAGGCGTGATGATGATATAAGGAGGTATATATACAAGGCTTCCCTCTCGGATTCAAAGGTAATGCAAAACTAAACACTAAACTAAAAACCTCCATTGTTATCAAGACCTTGATACAGCCTGTACTAATTCTCACGCCTGAGCTATCCCCCGGTGGCAAAACCACCCGGAACTCTGAGTGTGGTATCGTTATTGTGCAGGATTAGCGCATTTTTTAGTGACTGGAGTGTGCAGCTGAATCTTGGCGTTAACATATGACATTTGGGCAAAATGCATTACCGTAAAGGCACCACACGACAATTTCACCTTTGCAGTAGCTCTAATTCAACATATAAGAAACACATCCATTAATAATGAAGAAGAAAGTGTCCTAAAGTATGTTAGGGTTTATTTGTGCAGAGGATCATGAACATTATTACTGATATTTAACAAAATAATGTCAATATTGAAACTTAAAATAAATGAATTATATATTATTCTTAATGATCATATCTCTGTTTTTGCTGCAATCAGTAGGTTTAAAGGAAACAACTTTTTTCACGGTCATAGCTTACCAAAAAATTGGTCATATCTTACCAATCAATCCCATTGGTTTTTAATTTTGTATCCGCGTCAGAATAGAATCAAAACAGAGAGCAATAGAAGGGAGAGATCCTATATCAGTACTATATAGGTTCAAGAAGGGAGGAAAATTCAAAAAGAGAAAAAAATTTGATAAAAAAAATCACCAAGAATCGATTGATGCACAAATGACTTGAAGTGAAATGTCTAATCCTTTTGTTGGGTTTCTCTAAGGCTGAAATTGGGAGTAGAAGAACAAATTGGGCTCGTCTTTCAGAGGATTTTGATGTGGAACGTTGATTGATTTACTCAATTGGCATGAGCTGTTATTGGTCCTAATTGGGAGAAAAGATTATCAACGATTTTTCTACAATTGAAGCTCCAGATTCGAAAGAGAGAGATGAGGGTCATTGGAATACGAAGAGAGTTTGGTTGAGTAGTGAGTAGTCCAGACCAAAACTCGGTAGAAACTAAAACTCCTCCTGGTTAGTTTTCTTTAGCAACTCACAAATATAGAATACAAAAATTACTATATTTTCTCCGTTAAATAGTTATTTTTTCTTTTGAATGAGTTTAAATAAATTTGAATTTGAATGAATAAATTATTTAAATTATTTGTTTAATAATTTTTAAACTCTGAATATGTTTAGTGATCGAATAAGTAAGAAATAGTGATAAATAATTTGTTAGTATTTTAAATAGATAAGCAAATTAAGATATTTTACACGAAAATGAATAAAGTCAAAGTGAATTTGCCATGATATAACTTTAATGAGTCATGATATTTATTGTTGTTTTGTGGCATGCAATTGCATAATCTCGTGTTTATTACGTACCAATGATATGACGAGTATGTATCTTAATTTGTAGTATTCCAATCGTTGGTAGGACTTTTATTTTGTATGTGCATGAATCTTGATAAAGGCGTCAACGTATTACTCATATAACCGATAACTACGTAATTTTTTAATTTTTAACCATTCTGTCCGTTCTAAAATTTTTAAGAAGATTGATTATAATTTTTTTTTAAATAAATTATTTACTATTTTTAATATTTTTTTTCTTTTTTTATGTGTATTCATATTAGGGACGGATCCAGTCTTGAAATTCAGTGGGGTCAAATTCGAATTTTTTTTCTTCTTAAGAATAAAAATTTAATGAAATAATCACAAATTTAAATAACCCGCAGTGAATTTTTTTTTTGAATATCAGCAGTGACAAGTTGTCACTAGTCCATTTGGTTTGGACATTTTTAGGAATATACTTAAATTTTGTACGTTTAGTTGTTGTAACTCAATTACCTATGTCTATGCTGACCATTAATAAATATTTAAAAACTAATTTAACATCAAAACAAGACCAATATACAATATGAATAGTTAAATGTAATTAGCAACAACAATAAACAATCTCAATTAAACCACTAACAAGTAAACATCTAACATTACAAAATAAATTACAAAATTTAAAGAAAATAAAAATAGAATAGAACACATACACGAAGAATTTTTATTTGATGGAGTTCTCTTCATTGTTGCACTGTTGTTTTAAGGAGTAAAAAACCCTAATTTATAAAAGTACAAAACAGAAGAATCCATAAACAATTACAAAAATTTCTAAAGTAATTGTTAAATTTGTGAAATTGAAAAACTAAAATTAAAATATACCTGAATTAGTTGCAGATCTTGATTGTCTATATGCCTGATTTGAATTTGTAGACTTGAATTTCAAGATTTGCTCCGTTGCGATTTGCGAATTTGGAGACTTGGGGTTGTCGTCCTTGTCCTCCTTTGTTGCTCTGTTGCTGAGAGATGAAGTACTAAGACAACCATTGGATTGATTAATAGTGGGAATGTGAAATTAGGATTTGGTCCATGAAAGACAATATTAAATAAATTTTAGGACCACAGATCAAGATAGTGGGAGTGTAAAAATTTTAAGACAATATGTTAACAAATTTTAGCTCAATATCCCGGAGAGGCAAACAGGGCAATGACTCACTGTTCTCCATAACAATGCAGACTAAAAAATAGCAAATTATTATTATAAGTTTGGTAGAAGATAGGTGAATGATCAACAAAGAATCTATCATATCTAGTAAAAGATGTGAATGCTCTATGTGATTCGATAAATGACATCTCAGTAGTTCTTGACCAAGGCAGAATAAAATTATAAAGAAGTTTTTAATTTGCATTATTTAGAGTTGTGCACTTGGAAATCGAAATTTATCAGTTGCCCACTGCATTGCTTACCAATATTTTATGGATTGGGGGAGAACCGATACATTTTGTACCGGTCATTAGTACGGTATAAAGTGTGAACCGTTAGATCTTTTAAAACATATATGATGGTCACAATTATTTACTATATATATTAGCCTTATTTTTTCCTAGCTGACGAGGATAAGCAATAGTAGGGGTGTTCAACCAGTAAAAACCGAGCCGAACCGAACCGGTACCGAAAAAAGGCAAAACGGCATACCGATACCGGTACCGGTTGGACCGGTTTGGTACCAGTTATACCGAATATTATTATTTTATTATTATGTTTATTATTATTATTATTTTTTATTATTTTATTATTATTATATTTTTATTTTTATTTTTTTTATTTTTATTATTAATAATAATTTAAAAAAATAAAATAATAAGAAATACTTACAACCGGTATGTACCGAACTCTAAATTGCCGAACCGGTTGTACCGCTATACCGAACCGGTCATTTTTGTACCGAACCGACCGGTTCGGACCGGTCCGAAATACCGAAAAAACCGGTTATACCGAAAAATTTGAACAGCCCTAAGCAATAGTAATGAAATCTCTAGTTCCGTCTTCGCTCTTTTCTATTAACACTAATTGATTACCTTCCCTTTTGAATCCGGCAGCCATTTTTCATTTTCTCATCAATTAAGCAAGATTTCATAGAAAAACAGAGATTTTGTTTGGTTGGTCGGGATGGCGGTGAGCAGCGACCAAAATCAGGACGGCTCCGACAAGCAGCAAAGACGATCGGAGATCTATACTTACGAAGCCCCATGGCACATTTACGTTATGAACTGGAGCGTCCGTCGAGACAAAAACTTCCGCCTCGCCATCGCCAATCTCTTGGAGCAGTACCAGAACCGGGTCGAAATCTTCCAGCTTGACGTGATTTGTTTATGTTGAGAAGTTAGTGGAATGTATTCAATTCGTTTATTCAATTAGTTGAGAAGTTAGTGGGAAGTGCGCGCGGATCAGGTCCGGACTCCCGGACCTGACCAAAATCCGGACCCGGAATTTTTTTTTTTTGCAAAACAGTTAATAAAAAATATATAATGATTTTTGGTATTGAAAAAAATTGTTAAAACAGTGTTTTGGGTTTGATTTGGATACATATAACAAACACTGTTATACAGTCGGTACAACACTGTTTGTTATATGTATCCAAATCAAACCCAAAACACCGTTTTAATAATTTTTTTCAATACCAAAAATCATTATATATTTTTTATTAACTGTTTTGCAAAAAAAAAAAAAAAAAAAAAAATTGGGTCCGAATTTTATCAGGTCCGAGAGTCCGGACCTGATCTTGACTCAGTGGGAAGTATTCAATTAGTTTATTGAAAAAGGGTGTTTGATCAAGATAAGTATATTATAATAATATAGTTGTTTCACTAAGTCCAGCAACAGTTTTCTAAGTTTTCAACCATTACTTTATTCTTTCTCTCTAAAGGGAAGACTATGTCTCCCTTGAAGACCCCCACTTAAATTATTAACACACATTAATTAATTCAACTTATAATTTAATATCACTCCGTTTCAAATTAATTGTTCAATTTTGACCATTTTAAGTTAAATTGACTATTTTTAGAATTAATAATTAAGCATATATAAATATATTTCTAAAATTATAAAAATTGGGATTAGTAATAAATTGTATATACTTTCTTTTGGTTATAATTTCTTCACCTATATTTTAGCAAAAATAGTAAAAAGATTAGTTCTAAAAATAGTCAATTTAACTTAAAATGATCAAAATTAAGCAATTAATTTGGGACGGAGGGAGTATATAAAAAAATAAGGCTAATATATATAAGAAATAATTGTGACCATTAGATCTGTTTTATGTTCACATCTTATAGTGTACTAATGACCGGTACACACCAGATGACTGAGAGGACTGAATATCTGGCTAAGTCGCCATTGATGGCATGCAATTTAAAATTAATTGGAGAAATGAAACACGTTACTGAATTCCAAGGAAATAAATTATCAGATCAGGATAACTCTATCCCATATTTAATTCCGATATTTGCGTTGTCTTACACTCACATAAACATGACATTTAGTGTTGGAGAGTCAAATAAGCTGACAGTGTATATAGAGGTCCATGCGTGCAAGATTAGAATTGTAAGATCAATTTTTAGATTTTGGTCATGAACACTACATCTAAGGGACGTTTTGTTATTGTTTCAAAAGAAGTCCTCTTTCTATATAATGAGATTGGTATAAATAAAATGAATTACGCAATATTGATCTTAATTTTATTATCATGAATCACGACTAAAAACATATTATATTTTTATTAATATTACACAGAACAATAATACAATCACAACTAAAAAACATATTACATTTATTAATATTACACAGAACAATAATTCTTTCTTCGTATGGATGAATTTTGTAAATATAACTCTTTTTTGTGGTATAAAATGATTTTTAAATTAACTTCTACATCCTAGTGATGTGTGAGATAAAAGAATCAAACTCTGCCCGGGTAACGCCGCCTTCCGCCACAGATCTCCTGACGGCGACACCCATTTCCGCCGCCCTCTTCCTCATCTCATCCCCTTCTTTGGATACCATCAATCTCCTAACAGCTTTTTCAACACTTAAAGATGTCACCAATTCATCTCTACGCTCCCAGTCCCTCACAAGTGTACCAATTTTCAGTACATCCGTAATTAACATAGCATTCCTGGGTTGGTCCGAATGCATTGGCCACGCCGCCATCGCCACTCCCATACTCATACTTTCCATGCACGAATTCCACCCGCAGTGACTCATAAACCCGCCCGTCGAGGCGTGCTCCAAAATCTCCAATTGGGGCACCCAATCCCTCACAATAATCCCCTTTCCTTGTGTTCTCTGTTCGTACCCTTTGGGCAATTCATCTCTCCTTGCATAATTTCCTTGAAATATATCTCCTTTATCAGCTTCTCTTAAAACCCAAATGAACTTTTGTTCACTTTCTTCAAGCCCAATTGCCAGCTCATGGATTTGT
The DNA here is from genome assembly GCA_034770075.1 of Aralia elata. Lineage (NCBI taxonomy): Eukaryota > Viridiplantae > Streptophyta > Magnoliopsida > Apiales > Araliaceae > Aralia > Aralia elata. Next base: position 17,709,128 of record CM068377.1, read on the forward strand.
TCATCTGTTAATGAAGTTGTTGTTCCAAATGAAACATAAATCACCGAGTTTGGATCTTGTTTGTCAAGCCAATTTAAGCAGTTGTGGTGTTTATGGTCCGATATGGATACCGGATTAAACGGGCCAAGAGCCCATTGTTTGATGTTCCCACTAAACTCTTCCTTTGTAATTAAATCAAAATACTCACCTTCAATTACTTTGGATACATCATGAATAGTACCTGAGGAAAATTTGTCTTTAAGTTGAACTTGAGAAGTTGCGAATTCGATGAACTCTTGGATGAAGCAACCATCCATGGACGGAAGGTTTTTTAGTGTTTCTAACTCAAGTGATGAAGGGCGTCCCATGTATTCCCATTTGGACGAGAAAAAATAGAACGCCGAGACGCTTTGGAAAGAGTACGACTCGGCGTTCGATATTGTAACCACATCTTGAACAACTGAGCTCATCAAAGTGTCGTGAATAACCACAATTTTATGAGCAGTGGGTGCGAGCGCGTGAAGAAGAGTGGCAACGGGCTGGCGAAGACGCGATGAGGCCTCGAATGATGGTTGAAGGTGTGCGGGGAATTTAGTGGAGGTGTTTGGGTTGGGAGGGGGAGTGAGAAATGGAGGGGTTGGGAATTCGTGGAAGTGGATGTTGGTGATGGAGAGTGGGTCCCAGCCTTGGATGCGAGACTTGGCTTGGCGGCTGTGGGTGGTGGTGCCGACGTAGTGGACAGGGATGTTGTAGGCGGAGATGAGACGGGAGAGGTGGAGGAGTTGGTTGAGATGGCCTTGTGCTGGAAATGGTACCATAACCACCACCAGTTGGGATTTTTTTCGGCCTTTGGTTTGGTGCTCAAAGAGATAAGATGCCATCGGATCGGAAAGGTTTAAGTAGTAGTATTATAATCTTTTGTCAAAAAAAAAAAGGTAGTAGCATAATCTATCAGGTTTGGAACTTTAAGTGTACCTTAATGTTAGTAAGGGAGCCTTTATATAAGGATTTCAGTGTCTCGTCTGTTATTTCATTGTGTACAGAGAAAATCTCACCGTTTAAGAAGTAACCATAAAAACGATGTAAGCCGCTATTTGTTTATTTATCTATTTATATTTTATTTTCTAATTACTATATTTTAATACCTAGTAGAATATAATTTTTTATTTTGAAGCGAAATGTCTAGAAAAAATAGTGGTCGGAAAGGTTATACAAAGAGATTATGTTATTTGACAATATTTTTAAGATAATTATTTTATCAATAAATAAAAATATCCAACTTAAAAAAAAAAAAAGGAAACTCAATTATACCTCCATCTTTTTACACCGATTCTTCCTATTCCTCTCTCCTCTCTCCTCTAAAAAAAATTTCATCCTCGCAACTAAAGTACTAAATCAAGAGAAATTAAAAGTTTTTTTTTCTTGGGTATATTTTGATCATCTCCTAGACCAATCATCTCCTAGACCATTTAAATATGACAAAAGTTTATTGTTCTTTTTAACTTTTGAATTACGCATGTGATTAGGCATCTTTCCAAAGGTCGTGGTACTCCAGTCGAAACCATGATTGTTGGCTATGAAATTTGTATTGTCAAGGTATTATATGTCTGCAACAATGAGTGAAGACTTTCGCGTCTCTTATCATTTCTGCATAGTACATAGCTCATGTTCCTACAGTTTTATATAACAAGTGTAATCCTGAGCAATGATTAAATCAAGACAAATTAAAAGAAAAATTAATCTCTCTAAAAGATTGCTCGTTTTTTTCTTTGCCGTAATCATTCAAAGAGAGGAGAGAGAAAGAGGAAGAATTGGCTTAGAAAGAGGGAGAAGTAATTGGGATTCCTTTTTTTTTTTAAGTTGGATCCTTTTATTTATTGATAAAAAATTACCTTAAATAAATTATCACATGAAATAATTAGGGATGGCAATGATATCTCATCCCGTCCCCGACCTTATAAAAATTCTCTATACTCGTCACATTCTCCAAGGAAATTAAATTTTAATAATTAGTCCCATCTCCAAAGGGTATTTAAACCCCCATAGGGAATTTATATCACGGGAGATTAATATTTTGTGAATTTTTTAAATAAAAAATTTAATTTTAATTATATTTACAATAATACATACATGAAAATTAATTATATTTTAGCACATATATGATAAAATTAAGAAAAATCAAATAATAATAATATATATACACACAATGACATATAGTTTAATTATGTAATACTCCTATATAATAGTATACACATTAGTTTAATTAATATATAATTATTTGGGGACGGGTACGGGGCAAAGATTGGGGCAGGGGAGCAAATATCATCCCCTCCCCATCCCTTTAAATAAAATTTGGTAATTCCTTATCTCCGATCAGAGTCAAAATTATCGTCCCCATTAGGGGTGGAGCGTGAGAATCACTGTGAATATGAGATAAATTATTATTTTTAAGTATAATTTTTTTGTTGGGACAGCATATGAGATACTATTTAAAACAGCTGATTCAAACTCATATACAAGATATCAATTTATAGCAAAGAAATATATTTGTATAGTAAAAAATTGTATAAATTTCATTGGCACTGAATGGTCTTTGATACTCGACAATATATTGCTACATGTGACCAAAACCTATTTAGCACCACACAAAGTTTGTCAATTAAGCAGAGTCTAGTCCAAAATGATAGCAGGCTTTACCATAAGATACTCCGGGCCTCATCCGTTACATTATATAAATGAAAACTTTATTTTCATAATATACTCTTTTATTGCGTCATGCATAATATTGTCTTGTTATATTGGCGGTCGTATGCGCATACGTATATGTGTAATATGTGCACGTGTTTGCGTGGTCCACAAAAATGTATATATAACAAAACAAACAAACAAAAAGAGTTATTTTTCATTTTGGTCTGATAAAACAATTGAGCGCGTGCGGATATTTGCCCATGAAAATCAATAGCAATTCATCAATCAGTGATGTTAACGCCAAATTCTGATCGCTCGCCAAATCACCAAATAACGAGCCGAAAAGACGTTTAACGGTGGAAGATATGCATTTGTTTTAGTGTGTGTAGAATAAAATAATGACACGTGGAAATAAAATAATAACACGAGGATTTTACGTAGAAACCCAATTGGGAAAAAACCACGGGGAGAAATCTCAGAAATCCACTATGAAAATAATAAGGAAGATACAAGTTCTCAACTAATAAATAAACTCAATATTTGTTGTCTGCTTTTTCTCGCCTTTCTCTCTCTAAACTATCTGATGAGAGTATGATGTCTATGTTTCTCCCTCTCTCTTGGTGTTTCTCCCTTGGTCCTCTTGGATCTCTCCCTTGGTCCTCTTGGATCTCTCCCTATTTGGTTGCTGCCTTCCTCCTTTTTATAACAAAAGCCAAAGGCCTTTTAATTTACTAAAGGAATGAAAAGACTTGTAGAGAATGAAAGAACTTAACCCCTTAGTTGCCCAACCTTTTATGTTCTAGTGGCCCCCACCATTTCAACCTTTGGTTTTTAACCTTCCGCATTCTCCTACCATTTGTCCAAATATGAGACAATCAAAATAACCAAGCTTCACAATAATGCTGATAGTGGAATTGTGGGTCCCACAAAATAATATATCCCAACATTGCCCTTCACTCTCTTATTGTAAACAACTTAAAATAAGAGAGTACAAAATGTGCTTCGATTGTCCCGGAGGATGTTTGACCGTCTCGGATGGTGTTTTGATCGTTCCGGGGGATGTTTGACTGTCCTGGAGGGTGCTTTGATTGTCCTGAGAGATGGTTCCTATCTGTTAGCGCCTCAATGGCTGATGCAAGTACCTTTACTTTCTATCTTTACAACGAATTATCACCGGAGCGGCTCCGACGCCTGTGAGCGGCTTTTGTGCCTGCTGCGGATCTGTCCAATGAGCGGCTTTTGTACCTGCTGCGGATCGGGGAGCGACTCTTCGGCCTGCTCCTGTCCTGCGAGTGGCTTTTGTGCCTGCTATGGATCTGTCCTGCTAGCAGTTTTTGCGCCTGCTGCAGACCAGGAAGCGACTATTTAGCCTGCTCCTCATTTGTCTAGAGCTGTCCGAACGATATGTCTATTAGAGTTTGTTGTCTGAAGTGGACTGCTTAGGTTCCGTCAGTGAAATTAACCTAGCAATCATGAGTATTTACAACATTTATTAGCATATCATACAATCATGCATAGATTAGGTTTTGCTATATATAGCACATATCAGTACATATTATTATATTTATTTGAAAATAGACAGAGATAGAGACTTAGCTTTTGGATGTGAGTCTGCCGAAAATAAGTCTACAAAAAATTAGAACCATCCTCATTTAATTGCTACCTTTCATAATTGTAAAATCAATAATGGGTGATTTTGATTCAACACTAAAACGGCCCTCCTTCTAGCACCAATGTTAACGCCAAATTCTGACCGCTTGCCAAATCACCAAATAACGAGCCGAAAAGACGTTTAATGGTGGAGAATATGCATTTATTTTAGTGTGTGTAGAATAAAATAATGACACGTGGAAATAAAATAATAACACGAGGATTTTACGTGGAAACCCAATTAGGAAAAAACCACGGGGAGAAATCTCAGAAATCCACTATGAAAATAATAAGGAAGATACAAGTCCTCAACTAATAAATAAACTCAATATTTGTTGTCTGTTTTTTCTCGCCTTTCTCTCTCTAAACTATCTGATGAGAGTATTATGTCTATGTTTCTCCCTCTCTCTTGGTGTTTCTCCATTGGTCCTCTTGGATCTCTCCCTTGGTTCTCTTGGATCTCTCCCTATTTGGCTGCTGCCTTCCTCCTTTTTATAACAAAAGCCAAAGGCCTTTTAATTTATTAAAGGAATGAAAAGACTTGTAGAGAATGAAAGAACTTAACCCCTTAGTTGCCCAACCTTTTATGTTCTAGTGGCCCCCACCATTTCAACCTTTGGTTTTTAACCTTCCGCATTCTTCTACTATTTGTCCAAATATGAGACAATCAAAATAATCAAGCTTCACAATAATGCTGATAGTGGAATTGTGGATCCCACAAAATAATATATCCCAACAAGTGACATTGCCATATTTCTATCGTTGTCTTGAAATTTATATAAAGATTGTTAACGGTAGTGAATAATAAACTAATACAAATTATATTTTTCACTCAATTTCTTTTAATATAAATTTAGTAACATAATTATTATTTTTTATCCACGACACTAATGATACAATTATTTATAACGAATATTATATTAAATGTGTACGGAAAGAAAATAGTGTAATGGAGGAGAAGAGCCTAGTCTGTAAATAACCAAGTTATACCTTCCTAAAGAGATGAGAAAAAAGGTAATTGTAAGTATACCATTATCTCCTGTTAGGATATAACATCTATGGACTTTGGCATACTAATACACTACGGCTCCAGCTTTGGCGATCGGACTTCGAGTCTCATCGAAGTATCAACCCAAATCGCTGACCAATATTTGCAAGACATTTATTGCACAGCAAGCTCATAAAAAATCGTGTCTGTCACATCAAAACTTTTTGATGACAACTATCTCACCAACCACCACAGACATACTGACACGTGGCAGAAGACATGTGACCATGTCAGATGCTTTTGGACGCCAACTTTTGGCGCCAAACTCCTCCTATAAATAGCCTCTTACATAAGGTAGAAGGTAACCCACTCTTTCTCTCTCTAACTCTTGAACCTCCATTATTAACACTCATTCTCTCACCTGTGCAAGCTACTTACCCTCACGCCGGAGATGTTTTCCCGATGAAGAAAAAGAACATTAACATTGGCGTTAGAAGGGGGGCTTTTAGAGTTAAAACCCAATCAAACTTCTAATCATCATCTGAAAACCACATCCCAAAATAGCCTACAGACTCGGGTATACCAAAAGTAACATATTATGGTAAAGGGTGAATCCAGCTAAGCCTGTTGTACCCGAACTTGCGTAAAACTTTCAAAGTCGGTCTTCGGTTAAAATCCCAAAATGGCTAATAGAGGCCAACCCAAAGTTATCAAGTCTTTGGCACAAAAGCTAAGCACGTCGTACCCGAGCTAGCGTCTTCGGCCAAATCTCTAAAATGGCCAGTAAAGGTCAATCCAAAGCCTCCGAGTCTTCGGCACAATAAGTGAAGCTTCCAAAGAGACAGCCAAAGTGTTCAGAACATCAACAATAATGTGGAATCCCAAGAATTACAGCTCATTGTACTTTCTTACACTTAACAATCAAAATCATGGGGTTCTTGCACATGTGTCCAGCAACAAAAGAGAATCTTATTACACTCAACTATCAACATCAAAGGGCCCACGCCCATGTGTTAATGTCAGAGAGCCCACAACTAAACAAAGGACACTCATCCACATGAGTTTGAAAAGAAAGAAAGCCACAACTTATCAACTATTCTCAACTTCCACTAATAAAAAGCATCACGATCCCCGAGAAGAGTGTTCGGATATTTCCAATTATGAGTCAATTTTGGCCCCCTATCGGCATTATCTTTGGCATTCCTGTAAGCCAAAGACGCACACTTCACTATTAACAATCAAAATCGCACACCTCAGTCAAACTCTCTTTCTTCAGATCTAACAAATTTACAGAGAAAGAAAATAGAAAAGGCTTCGGCACTCTATTGACATCACTTTACCAACCATGGTCTTTAACACAATTAAAGTGACCTTCAGATTTGCACCATCGAGCACTGTTTTTTTGGTCTGTTGTGGGTTTATGGTCAATGTTAACGGGTCGAGTATGTCCTCCCCGATGTCCCTTAGAGCCGCTGATGTGAAACCATAAGACGACGCAAAAGCAGATCCATGAAATTCAAACACATCAAAGTGATATCAAATCCTAAGACTCATTATCCCCGCCACTTAACATCGTCTAAAAGCTTCAATTCATAACCAAAGACATCCACATCAGCTCACTTTAGCTCATTTCGATCATTTCGGCTCGTATCAGCCCACTTCGGTTACCTTCGGCTCATATCAGCCTACTTCGGCTCACATAAGCTTATCTCGGCTATTTGGCTTACATCAGCTCATTTTACTTTGACTCATATCAACTCACTTCAGCCCACTTCGGCTCACATCAACTTATTTTGGCTTTTTGGCTCACTTCATCCCATTTTAGATCACATCAGCTTACTTTGGCTTACATCAACTCACTTCGGCTCTATCGTCTAAGTCTCCGACGCAATTCACATTTCAAAAATTCTCCAATTGCATTGTTTGTTGCCGACCATAAAACTTCGACAATGGCATATCAGTTACAATTGCGATATTAATAAGAAAATTCTTTTTTCTTTATCTTTCTTCAGAACTAATAACTCTGTAGGGGGAGAAAGGGGAGAGTTATGGCAGCTCACTATTCGAACTTACATCACCAACGACGAATATTTAACTTCAGAAATCGTTACACTGCTTAACTCCCGCAAAATTTCCCTTCTACATCCATGTCGTCAATGATTTTTGGTTTCACAAATAGCACTTCGGAGTAGCCAAACTGTCACCAAGCTCATCATCGGAGCTTCTTAGCACAAACTCCTCTTCGGACTCCCAGCTCCACAAATTAGGTTATAATACTACATATTGGGATACACAACGAACCATTTCAAACTTCTCTTCAGATTCAAAGCACTATTATGCTCCACTATGGAAATAATGTACTTCAGTTCATCCACTTCGAGTTTTCTTCGACGACTCTACATAATCGTCATGCCTATTCTACCCAACTTTGGACTTCAGAACATCAGCAATGTAAATGCAAAGAAGCAACTACGACAACAACTAAAAATGCATAGCACCAAGATGCACCAACTACTCCATTTCGAATTTCAGAACTTACAATCTAATTGAAAATCAACTTCACCTTCATGCCAATTCTGGTACACTAGATCATCATAATGGAATCCTCATCTTTTGACCTCAACAATGACACAACACACTTTGAATCAAATAACTATAAGGAGTTCAGACTACGAACTTCCTTTAGTTTCTCAAGTTTAGTCATTTCTCTAGAGTTGACCACCTCTTATGCTTTAACTTTAGCCATCATTGGCAACAAATATTTAGAAGGTCTAAACCACAAACTTGACTTCAGCGACTTCAGACAAATTCAACTTCAACCGCTTTAGATATTTATTTTGAACTTCCAACAAGTTCAACCCGACGAATCAATACTCCAGCGCATTCGAACCTCCAACAAGAAACACTTCAACTTCGTCAACAATGGTACATAAGTTTCAGACATGTAATCCTAGCAATTATAAATGTGTTATTCGGACAACAAGGTACCACCAGCAATTCATTCCCAACAGACTCTAGCAATCTAGGGTCGACATCAATGGGTTGAAGACTAATCCCCCCTCCCCCGATAACCTCTAAAGCTGCTAATTCGCAACCACGTGACTCATCAAAGCAAGTAATATACACTTCGGACTTCAGCTACACAACAAAGTTAAGGTACCATCTGCTCATCACCACATCAACAATTCAATTCTTCAAACTTTGGTTCATTATCTTGGCATCTATAACTATCGACAAACCACTGCCATTACGATTTTTTAAAAAAATAGTCATCGTTATTGCCATCGGCATTACTCTAATTGAACAAGCCCAATAAACCACTATCATCAACATCGGTGAACTCAACTCCACTAACACTCATAAGCCCGTCTTCAGCATCTGTTCAATGACGTCTAAACTAATCTCAAGTTATAGTAACCTCACAAAAGATAATCGCCTACGACAAAGTTAACTTCAGCTTGCACTATCGACAAGTACACATTCATGGCTATACATTTCAAAATTTTATCATTAATCAGTTCAACCACTAACACTCTAGACTTTGGACTAACTTAACTTTACACCTCCAAAATTTCATCTACAATCATCTTCGGAGCCTCGCAATCATTCATTGGCAACTACAAATCATAGCTTTGGGCTATACTAAATTGCCAAGAACCAAAACAACATTAATAAAATTGGGACTAAGGCAACTCAATGCCCCATTTCATACCAACTATTTCGGCAATCACACCAAGGCTTCTGGAAGCATTTTGATTTTCAGTTAAGCCATGCTTCTTCAGTAACACAAGAGATATCATCAACAACTTCGAAGTTCCTCTGTCGACAGACTCTACTCCTTCACAACTTCATCAAGTTCCAAAAGAGTGGGAGCATTCATCATAACATCATTTTATCATCACATTATAACATTATCATCATCACATTATCTTCATAACATCATCATCATCACATCATTCTCATAACATCATTTCATCATGGTATACATGTCCGCTCGTACACATCAGTTGACACAACTCCTCTCCAAAGAGAGTCAGATCTGGTAAGCAGTTACATTTGGGCTACTGCATCATGCAACTTCGGTTAAATAATTACCAACCTCTCAGTTCCTCCCCCGGAGTCTAAATTTATGAGTTTTCTTCAGACAGTAAAGTGAATGCCACAAATTTTCTCCCGAAGTCAAAATTCAAAATTTTCTTCAGATAGAGCAAAAGCATTCACGTCCTCGCCGAAGGCAAAACGAACCCGTTTCTTCAATGGGCAAGGAGGAATTTCCTCCCAAAGACAAATTTCTTCGAATAGAGCGATCACTCACGTCCTTGTCAAAGGCAAAACGAACGCGTTTCTTCAATGGGCAAGGACAAATTTCCTCCCAAAGACAAATTTTTGTGGACAGAGCGAAAACACTCACATTCTCGCCGAAGGCTAAACAAACGTGTTTCTTCGGTGGGCAAGAACATTAAGCTTCTTCCACAGTGGACAAGCACACTAAGCCTCTCTCCCACAATGGACGAGCATCCAAAGCCTCCTTCACAACAGATGAGCATACAAAATCTCTCCCATAGTAGTAGAGCATCCAAAGCCTCCTCTATAGTAGACGAACACTCTAAGCCTCTTCCCAAAGTCAAAACGAATAATTTTGACTTGACATCGGAGTAAACACTTACAATTTCTCCTTCAAAATCAAAACTTCCATTTTCTTCAAACATCAAAGCAAACGCTTACAGCTTCTCTTCTAAAGTCAAAATTTTCATTTTCTTCGGACAATTTACGAATGCTTATAGTCTTATACGGACAATCTCTCCTACAAAGATGAAAACATGAGCTTATTTGGACAGCGATGCAAACAACAAAACACTTTCCCTTATTTTAGAGTGGGGGCAATGTTAGGATATAACATCTACGGGCTTCGGCATACTAACACACTATGGCTCCAGTCTTCGGCGATCGGACTTCGGGTCTCGCCAAACTGTCAACCCAAATGGCTGACCAGTATCTGCAAGGCATTTATTGCACAACATGCTATAGAAAACCGTGTTTATCACATCAAAACTTTGGTGACAGCTATCTCACAAACCAACACAGACATACCGACACGTGGTAAAGAACATGTGACTATGTCAGATGCATTTGGACGCTATCTTTTGACGCTAAACTCCTCCTATATATAACATCTAGCATAAGGTAGAAAGTAACCCACTTTTCTCTTTCTAACTCTTGAACCTCTATTGTTAACACTCCTCTCATCTATGTAAGCTACTTACCTTCACGTCGGAAACGTTTCTCCAGCGACGAAAAGGAACGTTAACACTACGTCAGGGGTTGTGAGAAAGAATGGATTGAAAATTTATGGATGTTAGTGGCGAAGAGTGGGTCCCAGCCATTGATAACAAACCTAGTTTGGCGGCTATGGGTGGTGGTACTGACATAGTGGACGGGGATGTTGTAGGCGAAAATGGGGTAGGAAAGGTGGAAGAGCCGGTTGAGATGGCCTTATGCCAAGAAGGGGACCATGACGACATTTAGACGTTATTGGTAATTAAAGCTTCTTAACCCAATTTAGATGTATGCTAATGTTGTATAAAGGGCTAGCTTATCGTTATTGATTCGGTTCCAAAAAATTAATATACTCCCTCTGTTTTAAATTATTTGATCATTGTAGATTTTAAAAAATTAATATGAGACATTTTTAAACTCAAAATTAAGACGACTCATTAAAAATTATAAAATTACAAAACTTACAATGAGTAATACTTTTTAAATAGTTTATAATATTTATTATTATATTGATTAAAATTAAAAGAATATATATCTATTTTAAGTTTAAAAATCTCTTAAGTTGACTTTAAAAGGTCAATAATGATCAAATAATATGGAATGGAGGGGGTACATTACAAAGTTTTAGAGTTAATTTATCAAATCCTAGAATAACAAACATGACGTATCATTTTAAGATTTTAAGATTTATCAAATTGATAATATAAAAAAAAAAAGGTTCAAATAAATCTCTAATTGTGAATGAAAGTACTCCCTCCGTCCCAAATTAATTGCATTTCTAGGACTTTTTTAAGTCAAATTGACTATTTTTAAAATTAATAATTAAGCATATATAAATATATTTTTAAAATTATAAAAATTGGGGTTAGTAATAAATTGTATATACTTTCTTTTGGTTATAATATTTTCACCTATATGTTAGCAAAAATAGTAAAAAGATTAGTTTTAAAAATAGTTAATTTGACTTTAAAAAATCCTAGAAATACAATTAATTTGGGACAGAGAGAATATTATAGTATAAATCGGATATCTATCTAGCGCGTCATAATGTCGGGATTTGGTTTCATTACGTGTAGGCACATAACATATCATGTGATGTTGAGATGCGTACTGCCGTTAAACTCCGGAAGAAAAATCCAGTTGCTATGTATGTTAGCTGCCCATTATCATGTGATGTTGAGATACGTATTATTGATTATAAATACCGGCACAACCGGCAGCTGACTAATGTTAGTGACATAAATTATATATATAAATTATGTATAAATAATATAAAAAAATAAAAATAAAAAGTGAGACTTACGATTAGATAACTTATATATTTTTATTAATAAAAAATACATGAATTCTATTTTTTGTACATAATTTTTTATGTACAATTTATACATAGTATATTATTCAATTGCATGGCAAGAAAGTAATAAAAACCAAAATTCAACCTTAAGAAAACGTGGGACATGCATGCATGCTACTAATGAAGTAACAAAAACATCAAAACTTATTATCTACCGATAAGAAACCAGAAACTTATTCCATACCATCAAAAGTTCAAAACTAACTACTAACACCCCCCCCCCCCCCCCCCCCCCCCCCACACACACACACACACACAAATCCAAGTTACTAAAAGAAAGACACATTGTAAGAGTTTAGACTACCAAATTATCTACGAATGTGAGCAATGAAGTCATCCATCTCCACGCGAGCAACGCCACCTTCTGCCACCGAACTCCTGACGGCAGCCCCCATTTGTGCCGCCATCCTCCTTATCTCGTCTCCTTCTTTTGACGCCATCAGCCTTCTAACAGAATTTTCAACCGTTGATGATTTCACCAACTCATCTCCAAGTGCCCAATCCTTCACTGCTACTCCAATTTTCAGTACCTTTGTGATTAGAACCGCATTTGCTGGCTGGTCTGAATGTATAGGCCACGCCGCTATTGGCACGCCCATTGTAATACTCTCCAAGCATGAATTCCATCCGCAGTGACTCAAGAACCCACCCGTCGATGGGTGCGCCAAAATCTCCAATTGGGGTGCCCAATCTCTCACTACCATCCCCTTTCCTTCTAATCTCTCCTCGTACCCTTTCGGCAATTCAGCTCTTCTAACATCTCCGGCAAATATATCTACCCTATCAGCATCTCTTAACACCCAAATAAACTTCTGCTCACTATTTTCTAGCCCAATTGCTAGTTCAAGGATTTGCTCATCGGATAATGTAGTTGTTGTTCCGAAAGAGAGAAACATAACCGAATTTGGAGCTTGTTTGTCTAGCCACTTCAAGCATTTGTGGCCTTGATTTGGATCGGAATCGCATATTACCACCGGGTTGAATGGCCCGATAGCCCATTGCTTGATGTCACTACTAACATTTACTTTTTTGAGTATATCCAAGAACCGGGCTTCAATTACATTGCTGGAGTTATAAAGATTACCAGAATTGAACTTCTGGTGCACCTGTAGTTTTTTACTGAATTCCAATACCTCTGAAGATAGAATACTTTCAAAAGGAGGAAGATCTTTTACTATATCATCTTCAATCCCGAATTTTTCTCTCATGTTTTCTCCTATATATGACGAAATGAAGATAGCAGAAACAGGCTGGAAAGAGTAGGCCTCCGCGTATGGAATTAAGACGACATCTTGGACAACGGAAGCCATTGCAAGGTCATGAATCACGATGATTCTTTGAGTGGTGGATGAGAGGGCGAATAACAGTTGAGTGACAGGCTCACGAAGGAGTAACGAGCCATCAAATAATGGTTCAAGGTGGGGAGGGAGTTTCCCCGAGTTATTGGGTTTGGGAGGAGGAGAGGGAACAGCAGGGGTTGGGAATTCATGGAAATGAATATTGGCGATGGAGAGTGGATCCCAACCATGTACTCGAAGCTTGGCCTGGCGGCTGTGGGCAGTGGTGCCAACAAAGTGGACCGGTATGTTATAGGATGAGATGAGGCGGGAGAGGTGGAGGAGCTGGTTGAGATGGCCCTGTGCTGGAAAGGGCACCATAATTACAGTCACCGGGGCTAGTTTTAGGCCATTTTGGCCACTGCTTTGGTTGTCACAGTGATTCTTCTCCATTGAAGATGTTTAGAGAGTGATCGGCAATGGATTTATAAGAAAAAAAAATGTTGAATGATTTATGGATGATTGATTGATCACGAGATAATTTCAGTGTGATCATGTCACCCTGTAAATTGGCTTGTTATAGAAAATAAAGGCCATTTGTGATTTGTACGTAGTGAGATCATCGGTGTTTCGGCCACTCAAAAGGTACACACCTCAACATAGTTTAAATTTTAATTGTAACCTTTTAGTTTGTCATTTCCGGTAAGCTTGAGCATTTTCTCTAGTAGAATAATTATTCTCAACATATGGATATGTTGTCCAATAATGTTATGAAAGATAAGTACTTTTAACAACTTAAACAATTCATACTAAATAAAGCAAATTCGGCAATGCTCAACAAGAGAAATGGACATATATAGTTCCTATCCTAATCAACAGCTGGACCTTTGTTTTTTTTCCGGCAAATTTAGATTAAGACAATTCTAAATAATTTTCTAAAGTATTTCAACTTCATAATTATTAAATTTGTTCAATAATCACACTCATTTAAATATGAAAAAATCACAAGCAAATTCAATCATGCCTGTCCTTTTACTAGCTTTTGGGCCTAAATCATTTAACTTCTTAAACAATTCGTATTAAAGAAAGCAAATGGAGCCATGATCAAGAGAAATGGTGATATACAGCTAAGGCCGTAAAATGAACCAAACGATTCGGGTTTGATTCACACTCACTTTTAGTTTGATTCGAGCTCAACTCGAAATATAAACTATTCAAATATGAGCAAATTTTAAAATTCGATAAATTAACCTTTTCAAATTATAATTTTCTATTGATACTCAAATTATATTCGCTCGAAAAGTTCAAACTGTTCGGGCTCAATTCGAGATCGGGCTCGACTCGGTAGCTAAACGAGTCTCAATCAAATTTTATTTCAAACTCGATAAATTTTATGTTATACGGTTCCTAATTAACAGCCGGAGCTTTGTTTTTTCCAACAATTTTAGATAAGACAATACTAAACAATACTCCAAAGTATCTCAACATCATAACAATCGAATTACTCAATAATCATACTCATCTAAATATGCAAAAATTATAAGCAAATTCAATCATGCACATACTTTTACTAGTTTTTTGGACTATAACCTTTGCCGAGACTCAGCATAATTTTTGGGAAGAATCTTCAATAAAATGTAATTTTCAAATTGTGAAACCAAGATTTCATGATATTCATATATAAATACTCCATAAATAAATAAAAAAGAGAGCAAAATAAACTGGTTCTGTACCAAATAAATTAGCAAAATGACTTTTCGAAAGAGCAACTGCTTGATTGTTGGAAAAAATGAGGTTTTTCAAGTTATCTATGCGACATGTATTTGATCAAGAGCACATGCCATGAAGTAATAGACGAGAAAGATACGTGAGACTGCTGGGAAAAGGGCAAAAGGCAATATAGAGCTATTAAGCTATTCAAATCACCAGCCGCAATTTGGAACAAACCTTGGGTGAAGTTACAAAGAAACGTGCTTGTAGTCCAAACATCAACGAACTAACAGTACTACCATCTATACTAAGGCATCAGTATCACATATGAACGTCAATAGGCAGCTGAAAGTCTTTCAAGTATAACATACAAGTGAAACAAACGCGAGTACAATTTCAACTTAAGTTCTTTTATGAACAAACCAAATATCAATTATGCATCTGAAACCAGGGTGTGGTGTCAATATCTCCTCACTGGACTCCTTGAACGGTAGGGAAGTTGTTGTCTACAGACAAAGAAAAAAGGGGAATTTGTATTACCGTAAATCAGCTACTAAGTTAACAAAATGAAATCACTTTGATGTACATGTGTACTTCAGACAGGAACATGCAGAAGTACCCTAAATAACTGAGAGTCTAGTTCCATAACAGAACTAGCTGAAAAAGGGGGCAGGTGTTATATCCAGTTTATATAGATATTCCTGCTAAAAAGATTGAAAATTAATTTCCGGAGGAGTGTATAAAAGCAAGAGACTTTGGGCAAATGGACATTCTCTATTATTCTTAAAATGTATTATGAACCAGAGACCGTTTAAACAGAGGCGGCATAATTAACGGAAACTATGTTAACAATAAACATATAGTCATGCATGTTAACCACATACTAAATGGCAT
Organism: Aralia elata; assembly: GCA_034770075.1. Classification (NCBI taxonomy): domain Eukaryota; kingdom Viridiplantae; phylum Streptophyta; class Magnoliopsida; order Apiales; family Araliaceae; genus Aralia; species Aralia elata. The sequence continues at coordinate 17,724,945 of CM068377.1, forward strand.
GAATGAAAACTTTCAGCAATTAAGAAATAATCTGGCAACGGGTGCCAACAAGCAACCAAGTTAAGATTAGCAGCAAAGATACGTTCATGAAAATCACAAGATCTTTTAGTGCAAGAACAAAGCAAATAAACCAAAACCTTCCAATATTCCCTTTGGTGGGACCCTTGCTGAAGACCCAATCAACAGAGATAATGTGCCCATAAATTTCAGCCCCATTCATCCTGGATATTGCATCCTGAGCAGCTACAAAATCTTTATACTCGATAAGTGCATATCCCTGGAGGAAAAGGTCTGGAATTGGTCACGTAAGAATCAACTTATGGTATTTCATACAATTTTAACAGGGGAAATTAAAGTACTATTTTGAGTTATTAGCTACGAATATCATAGAGATATTAAGGAATATCATAGAGATATTAAGGAAAAAGAACGAGCCCTGGTAATATTCAGATGTATATTCAAAATTAGCAAATGAGAAGACTACATGCTCCCTGCAGCGAATATGAATTCCGAATCACATCTATAGGTAAGACTCGAAAAATAAAAGGCATAAAGAAAAAACACAATAAACAGTATTTATTTATTTTTGTTAAGTATTTTACATCATTGATTTTATTCAGCTGACGAGTGAACTTATATATTAGAACTTACAGATTACCAAAAAAAAAATACATTAGAGCTTACAAGGTAATCAAGACAGTTGTCAATGAATAATCCAAAATACTAGGAATTACAAGTCACAGATAATTTTTTTAAAAAAATTGGGGGGTGGGTGGGGGAGGGGGGGAATAAAGATATAAATAGCCTTTTTTTCTTCTCTCTTTTGGTACAAAGATTTTATATTTTGTTCTAGGAAAACAAATTATAATGAATGCTTGCCTTGGTATAACCAGTGCAACGGTCATAGTTCAGATGCAAGTCTTTGACTTCACCAAAATCAGCAAATCTGTCATAGACATCATTCTCTTGTGCTTCCTCATGTAGACCAGTAACCAAAACAATCCAACCCTCAACAGCTGCAAGCATTCATCAACCGACACAAAATTCTCAAAAAGAAAAACAAGAAGAACAAAGCCACCAAAAAAACAAAAGCATCTTATGCATTCACTCCAATGACAACTAACAAGTAAACAGTTGTTAATTTGTGGACTAGCAGAATTACCATGACTAATCATTTTAATATGGAAAAAAGTATTTATTAGTATAACTTTTTCAAAAGCAACTTAGGAAACTACTTCTATTTCCCAAGGTTTAGAGCACTTCACATACAAGGTAGCCAAGAACAGGAAAAAAAACACTGTCTAACCACATCAACAAATAATATAACCTTAAGTCCAAAAGAGCACAGTTTGTTCTTTTTTCTGTGCATTTGTTTTTGATAAACAAGGGCGAAGTGCATATGTGAACCAAGTCCTAAGAACAGCACACACAAGCGCGAAAATACAATACAGAACCCTTAGCAAATTCCCCTGGCTGTTGCAACAACTTTCGCAGTGTGCAAGCCAAACTGAAAAAAGCACCATGTCAGGTAATTATATTAAATCTTGCCCAACAGGAGGAGTACAGACATATTAAGGAAACAAAGATGTAACAGTATAGGATTCAACCCTAAATCTGCCACTACTTATTTTTTACCCAAAAACATCACTTCCCTGCCAAACACAAATAAATAAGAATTTAAAATTATACATTCAATTAAGTAAATGAATACATGATAAATCAACGCATATTTCACAATCTTCAACAATCCATCAAATTGGAAGTGTGAGGATCATTTATACTGATAATAGCAAACAGCAATATCAATATTATACAAGAGTAAACAGACACAAACACACATGTTATATAAAAAACAAAATCATACATACGCATCAACTCCTCACACACATACACAGAGTCACATAACAGTAACATTCTGCAACAAAATCATATACGCTTTCCATATGTATATATACGCTACTGGCCTACTGCACACAATACTCATATAATCAACATAGATACATAAAGGAAGGAAGAGTGAAGAACTGACATCGTAGCGGCCCGTCCTTGGAGGCGGCGGCGGTTACAAGGGTTTCAGTTTCTCGCCGGGGACCTCTGCCTCCTCCTTTGGCTATATCAAATGTCCGAGCACTACCGGGAACGGAGGTAATCTGCGGCAAAGGTTTGATCAGTTTTCTGTCTAGTCTTTGTTCTTCAACAAAGTCGACGGCGAATGGCTCATCATCGTAGCCCTCACTTTCCGCCATTTTTATCCCTCTTCAGTCCTCTTTCCTCCTCCTGTTCTTCTTACACTTCTTGCTAAGCTAATTAGCATTTAGCAGCAGGGATGTTGTAGTAGTAGCACCAATTAAATAGTAATATTAAGTACACCAATTATATTTTTTTAAAAAAATTTATGAAAAAGAATAGAAAATAAAAAATAAAATTTATAATTAAATATTTTACATATTTTGATGGATAACTTGATGCACAATTTTTCGTATAAAGTGAATGCATATAGTATTATCTTTTATTAAATAATAAATAGTATGCTTAGTTATTCTCTTTTTATGGTGGGATCATTTTATGACGTGGTCAGCTCTAATCGGCCCTAAAGGAGAGTTGTATTCTTACTTGTGAAAAATTCACAGAGTTGGATATCTTATCGAAAAAATTATCGCTAATTCTTATTCACCTAAATTATAATTAAAAAACTTCTCTAAATATTTATTATTTGATAAATCATTTCATCTCGTGCTTGACACATACATACTTATTAGGGTTTCAAATTTAGAATCATGATGTCTCATTAATATTTTAATATTATTTTATTATTTGATCAGATTCTTAATATTATCCTTTTATATTTTTAATAAAAAAGATTAAAAAAAATAAATTTTGAACATTAAAATAAAACAATTTTCTATTTTTTATGTTACTGAATTTATAAAAAAAAAATTTAAATTTAAGTTTTACAAATAAAATATTATTTTTACCCTTATATTAAGTTTGTTATGTTTAGAACATAAAGGGATAATATGAGTTATAAAAGATTTATTTATACTAATAAGCTTTCGGTCCAAATCTGTCCGTCCATCCCTGTACAGGGCGATCCTAAGAATTTGGAGGCCATGTGCGAGAAAGAGAAAAAAATAGCAAACAGCGGGAGTCGAACTCGTTACGAGCAGTTTAGACTTAAAAAGTCTTATTGTCTTAATCAGCACCTCCAAAGTAAGATTTGTGTATAATAGTCACTTTTCAATATTTATATAAAGTATATTTGACCTACAAGCTATATACATATACACACAAAAAAAATCGAGAGCCCTCCGAATTTGAAGACTATATACGATCGCTCCTTCTGCACCTCCTCAAGGCCGGCCCTGTATCATGATTCTGCACAAAATTTTCTGTTGCACTCATGATCATGGCTGCTTGTTTTAAGATTGCACAGCATTTTGAACTGTGATAAAGCAATTAAATTAGATCATCACGTGACGTCTAGGGACACTAACCCCTTCAGACAGACGGAGATTCTTAATTTTCTCACAAGCAACATAAATGAAGAGATAATGATACACCTTCTAATTTATTACATTCTTACTCCAAATTTTAACCAAGCATACTACTTGACAGTAGACAAGAATATTGTGCAATACAATTAAAATCACCTTAAAACCACAAAATGTAGTACCTGTAGAATGGAAATTGTGGGGGTAGGGGGGAGATCATATAAAAGGCAACCAGTGGCACCAAAAACATGTAAAAATGTACAACTTGCGCATTTTAATCAATCATTAGTCTCAACATATTGGTGCTACTCATCATTCAAGGTCTACTTAAAATGTATTGGAGAAGAATGGGCATTATTTGGTTTCAAGTACATCACAACATCCAAAATGTAGACCAAAAACACTCCAAAACCAGTTTTAAAATGATTGTTTTTCCCGCAATTGTTGTGCTCAGCATTTCAAGGACTGCAGAGATTTTTGAGGTCCTCTTCTTGGGCATACCAGCTTGGTATTATCTTTAAAAGATGAGGGTAAAGATCCTTGTACGCATTTCTGATTGTCCCTTCTGCAACTCCAGTTGCAAGAGCAACATCTACATTCACATGGCCTTATTCAAATGCATATTATACATATAACAGTAATGTAACCACCTAAAATGAGTGTTGCAAAGTCTAGTGTGTGTGATCGGCTTATAATAGAGGTGATCTGAACCATATTGGTAAACCACTATGAATTCTCTACAAATTTCTATTTGTAAAGCAAAATCTTCAACTTGTGGTTCAGAACAGAACGACAATAAACCAATTTTCAACTGGATAATTTTCTGTAGTTCATAACATTTTCGTACATGGGTTGTGGTATGAGACTATGAGTTAAAGATAGTGTGTAGGGTCCTATACAAGTTATTAAATAGAATTTACCTTTAAGGGGCTTCTTATCATCAGAAAGCTGAGTTACAATATAGATAACTGCTGCAGCAATAGATATAGGACTCCTCCTACAATGAAAATAGAATAAAAATTACTTAGCAAAAGATGCCAAATACTCCTCAAGAAGATCCATCTAATGGTGTTTCAAAATCTAAGGGTTAAGCATTTAGGAACCAGAATAAGCAACACTGCCAGACAGCAGCTTCACGAAGTCCATTTCCGAATTACATAACAATGCCCAGTATTCTAATACTCCTATATTAAATGCACTTTTTCAAAGAAAAAGAGAAAAATGATATTATAATGATAGCGCGCATACATACTGTTTCGAGTTAATATAAAAATTCAAAGATTTGCTGCTTCAGAACTAAAATAGCAATGCATACATTTGTCCACAAAATTAAGATGAACTCGGATGTGTTGATACACTTGTTGTACCCAAAAGTGGTGTAATGAGCATCGATTTAAGTTTAAATGTACCTAAATATTTTCTGTATTATAGGAATTTTCAGTATATTTTCAGGAAAAGATAACTACGAAATTATCTCCTGTATCATACTGTAGAGGATGTATTACCAACTTGAACAAAGTAGCACAGATAACTGTCTGAAATTATCAAGTTAAGACAGAAAACCACCGAGAAGCTCATAATAGCAGGATCATACAGCCTTTAGGGTGCTCAAAAGGTCCACAACCATCAAGGTTTTTTCAGCAACTACTTCAGTTCACAAAAAAGGGTGGAGAGAACCAGTTAAGAACGAAAGCTTGAAAGGTAAAAAAGTTCATAATGAACCAAGAAGCAGAATTAAGAAAAAGTGGAATGCTACATATTGCGACTGGAATGTGCCAAAAATGAATTGCGACCGGCGTGTGATAAGACCTGGCAAGCCTGTCATACCAATAAGTAAAGTAATCGTAGTAATTAAACAAAAAAGTTAACCTTCGATAAAAAATAAAAAATAAATAAAAAGGAAGAAGAAATAGATTCAGTTTGGTGTCTCTCTGAGTCCCAAATTCTCATATTTTTCTCTCTTCCACCGAACCAAAAATCATAGCAGGTAACTTCCACTGGATTGTCAAACACATCACTGGCGTACTAATATATCATCGTCTAAATTAGTTGATTCCATCAATTAGGTCACTGGCAATTCGCAAGTCGCCTAATAATTGGTTCACGCAGGTAGACTTGGGGACTTCTGGAATCTTCAAGCTTCGAATGCTATTTGAAATTTCCCAATACCCGGATGAGAACATTGCAAGAGTTGTATTTTCTCAATTTCTCAGAATGTGAAAGTTCACAAGGAGAGAAAAATACATAGATAGGGAGAGGAAGAGGGTGAGAGGAAGGGAGAGGGAGCTTCCTGTGATGAAAAGTTTACAAATAGAACTGAGAGAGACGAAGTTACGGGCAGAATCTGGATGGGTTTTTTTTTCTTTTGTTCTCTTTAATAATTAAATCAATATAATACTAAAGTGAATGATATGACATGGCTAAGAAAAACTATCAAAACAATAATCACTATTAGCTAATAAAACAATTTTCAATATGCTAGTTATTTTGAAAAATATGTATTTCAAGTATTTTTCCAACTCTCATCACATGCATTAACAGGTTCTAATCCAAAGTTATATTAAATAGTAAAGACCAAAAACTGTCTTAGCAAACTCTTCCCCTAAGCTATCCTAGCTATTTTGTCTACAACCCAATCATCCTTCACTCGTCCAAACTCCAAACATTCTAGTTTCAGAATTTGTAGCTCCGTGATCATCTGGAAATATTTAGTGTGTCTGAAGATTTGATTATATATGCAATATAAATTCTGCAACTGCGTGAAACAAGTGTAAACCAGAGAGAAGCTACCTTATATCAAATTCTTCCGACTTTTGGACTGCTTCTTGGGCAGCTTTTACTGTTTGATTTGTCATACCAAGATTTGAACAAAAGCGCCTCTGCAGGATAAAATTCAAGTTAATGGAGGCAGAGCAAGAACAAATTCAGATCATACGACAAGCCTTAAACGTGTCAAATGCTGCCAAAAATAGTAATCAGATAGTAGTATAAAGATTTTATTTCACAAAAGGCTCACCATAAAATCCCCAGCATGTATAGTACCCATCTCCACCGACTGACCCATCTCAAGCTCTAGTTGTTTCACTATGTATTCTTTTGCTCGGCCAATTTCCTTTTTTGTCGCTCCATTGGCAACAGAGCAAATTTCTAGTTGAATTCCACAGGTTCAGGAAAGCTCATTCACAGAGAGATAAAGCAGGAAGCATCCGAATGATTAAAAAAAAAAATTAAAAATCTTAGGTTGTACCCTTTACAGTTCGCGGCTTGTCTTCTTGTCGACAAGCAATGTACAGGCAAGCAGCCAATATTGCATCCTGGTTTCTTCCTCTACTAGACTTTTGATCTTCTACCTTCTTGTATATCTCATTAGCACGATCCTTAGAAAAAAAACATAAGCAACATTATGGGAAACAAAAAAGAGAGTAACGCAGAGGCATTGCAATAAAAGTAAGCGGATATGTGAAAACAGGCAAGCATCTATCCATTATTAGAACATTTCATAGACATATTGAAAAGGGACATGCATATGATATTACGATTTGCAGTTTCATTATATACAATATTAAAGACTATAGTTCCAGAAATGGGAAAGATAAGAATCCTCAATCAAAGAATTTTAATAGAAAAAAATGCATACCAAAGGCCTTTGGCCCAATGGTATGACTCGCCTCATGGTTTCCATGAGGTCGAGGGTTCGATCCTTGGTGGTAGCAAGGAGGGGGTGTGTGTGGGTGGGGGGTGTGTGTGGGTCAAAGTAGCAAAAAAAATAAAAATGCAGCACCATGGAACAATCAGAACTCTTTATTATCTTGAGAAACCAATGTTGTTTTATAGTGATCCAATCATCCAAACAAATACCCACTACCCAGTAACCACCTTTTCTGACTTACGAGCGCACATGTGAATAAAGCATTCTAATAGACTTGTTCTATTGAATTGAACAAGTTCATATCCCATTGTTCTCTGATTGATCATATTAATTATTTACTATTTTACTTGTAATATGACACACACAGTAGAATTCACTGAGGTATTCCGAATCTGGCACCACGTTTCCATAAACACAAAAAAGAGATTGCAAAGGACTCAATCTTAGAGGGCTCTATGTTGCAGGGAAAAAGATATGACTTTACAAATACAGCCAATCAATTTCAGTGGGTCTTTTGGACAAAATATGAGCATTTAAGAATTCTTCAACTTATGACACAATCAATTGCCTATCTATCTAATGAAATATTACTCTTTTTTTGATGAATTATTGTATCTACACCAACTTCATATGCTTTTTCCTCAAATGAGAACACGATATGTTCAGAAATTTTGTTAGCAATAGTTCAGAATTTCAGACACTGAGGGGCTTAAGTGCACACCACAAACAAAAAAAAAAATGGTTACGCCGCTTTCTATTTACCTTGTAAGATGGCATAAACAGCATCAAATAATAAAATACTCAATTCATACCAGATAAAGCGTCTATCTTCCCCTTTTTTGGATGTCCCAAGAAAAATCGTCCAACCACAAAAAAAAAAAAATGGGTAACAAAACTCACTATAATTAAGTAAATTAAGATTTTGAACATTAAAGATACGTAAGTCAATATTCTTAAAAACTTTGGCATTTGAATGAGGACTTTATTTAGGACAGAGGCAGTACTATAGAAGGTCCATTCAATACAAGAACTCGACAATTATAGCCAATCTACATCGAGGAAATCAAGATGGAGCACTCAAGTAAACCATTTGTAAATTCATTTAAACTCTCGACAACACTCATGCAGGTTATTTAGTACCTTGCCGAGTCAAAAGAGAATCATAAAAAACTGAATATAAGCAAAGGAAGTTAACATTGAGATCTTGCAGATTTCTTGCCTAAAGATTATCTTTGTCCATAACCATAAGCTAACTGATCAACAATATAAGAACTGATCGAAAAATCCCCTTAAAAAAAAGCTGAATATCCAACATAGGGTATCCACATAGACACAGAAAGACATAATCTTCAAGATACCTTCCATCAACAAAGAAAAGGAGGAAGCCATTCAAACATGACATTTTGATCACATTAGACAAGCCAATAGGACAGTAATTTAATTAAAATTGCCTTCATATCATTTGGTTATGCTGCAGATGGACAAGATGAAACATTATCCACATAGAAACCTCACAAATATTAACAACGTAAGGAATTTAGGACATCAATATTTAATAATACCAACGCCAACGCCATTTTGCATGATCGTATGTCCATGCTAAAAGTCTCAATAATCACATAGGTTTAATAACCAAATATGACAATGTTAAGAGTTGAGACCAGCGTACCTTAATGGTTGCAACAAGGCCCAACCTGAAACACAAATTAGCTAAATCAGCTTTCTATGCAAATTTAATACATGAATATTTGAATTTTGAAAGGATTTAGAACAAAACAGGAAAGAAGGTCAAGGATATTTACAAACCACCAGTATTAAGTGATCAAATAAAAAGTAAAATGTGTAATTCACAAAAGACTATACAATAGTAGTTTCTGAAGAACTTCCATCTCCACAGTGGGAGAACTAGAAAACCAAATACTCTGCGGACCATATTAAACAATATGATTAAAAACCAACTAGTTGAGGCTCATACAAAGAGGATATCCAAATCAATTTTAAAATAATGTAGAATGCACGTACAAGAAAATTGTTAAACCAAGGACTATTTGTCAGACTGTAATATAAAAGTTGACATGTGTGTGCACGCACTCATAGGATAAGAGTACACAGCGCATGCCTAATATCGTATGGGGCATGGATTCGGGTGCGGGGATTCATGTTCACCATACGGGAATTCACCAGTTTGGCAAATTTCAAAGAAAAAAGATTCCGGGGTTCTACAGATATTTAACTACTAATTTATACATATGAATATATTTGAGATGATTAATTGATGATCCAAGCCACAATGCTGGTGCAGGTTACCCATACGAATATTAAAATTATAAATATTATTTACCCATAATAAATTATATAAGTTGGTTACATATATATATATATATATATATATATATATTAGTTACAAATAATAAATTAACATTTAATGATATATTTATTATACTTATTATAATATATTAGTTGTCCATAATATTCATATATGTATCCATCAATTAAAGTCTTATAGGCTAATATAAATTGAACAGATGAACAAAGAACCACGTACAAAATATTAACTAAAGAAGTATCACAAAGGAGTTGAACAAAGAAATCGCACAAAGGAGTCAAACAAAGAACTCGCACAACGGGAAACAGATGTGTAAAGAAGGCGACCTCATGACAGTCGCACAAAGTCACCCAAAATGAGAAGGGAGAGGAAGAGAGAAAATGGGAGGAGGGAGAAAAAGAGAGATCTTAAGGCAGTCGAACGGCAGCGGGTGAAGGAGTGGGGTTGAGTTGAGTTGAGTCGCCTAACACATGAAGGTTAGATTGCATGCTTGATTAGGGTAATCAATTGAGTATTGTTTAGTTTCAATTTTTTTATTTTTAAAAAAATTAGTTAGTTAGCCCTTCCCGAATCTCTCTACTGAACCCCTTATCGAATCCCACCATGCCGAACCATAACTAAACATCAAATTTTGGTCCAAATCTGCTGATTCAACGTTGACCGAATCACACCAACGAATCTAAGAGAATTCAGAAGCACCCGAATCTAAGCAGAATCCTTTCCGCAATTCCCTAGCTAGCTGTGGAATCCCTGCTTCCTAGCCAATATCCTTCTGATTTGCACTGAAAATCCATGCACGTGTCCTATGTCACAGAAACATTTTACACCCAACTTTCTTAATGTTGGGTGAAAATCTATTGCTAAATCACCTACTTCTAAAACTAAAGTCAATGAACTAATATAGTGAATTCAAAAGAACATATAAACACCAAAATTACCATTCAAGAATTTACAAATGAGGAAGTAACTCCGCTATAATCCAATCCTCTAGCACCAGGAATCTCCTTCTAGAATTCTCTCTAAAGAAGAAAAGTGACTCGTTATCATTTGGTCGCTCTAACCCAAGGACAAAATAGAAATGCCTCGAACAACCCAACTCCAATTACTATTTTGCACCAAGAATTTACCATGCTCAACTTCTCAACCTTTTATCTGCCAATCAATCAGTTATCACATTCTCTTAATTTCAAAGATCCAAACATTAATTTTCTCCATCTACACTCACCCCAATATCAACTAACTACCGCTAACATTAATTACGCAACTGCCTTTCAACCTATATAGGTAAACACAATAAAAGATTTTGGTTGCGTTTCGAATTCCTAAACTAGAGGCGAATGTAATTACATAAAGAAAAACAGGAACACCAGGGATGTAAAACAAGTCAATGTAAGTAAGCATTTACATTTTTCCACATGTTCCCAGAAAACATATTGACCCAAGATCCAACCTTTTAACCTATTCACTCCAATTCAAACGTGTTCTCCACGATCAACAAAACCACCAAAATCTATAACTTCAAAAACATTACATGTATGTATGTATCTATACAATCAATAAACTCAGCCAAACAGAGACCTAAAATCTAAAATTTATGACCTATTCATTCCACTTACCGCAGCACCTCACCATCAAAGCATAACCTAATCAGGGTTTACATATAGAGTATACCTGTCGGACATGGTGGCAATGGTCTTGAAGGCCAAAATGAGGGACCGATCCGGGTTCGAACCGCGATTCTGCCAGCGACCCAGGGACGAAGACAAGAAATCACTGGTGACGCCGTTGGGTTTGGATATGACGGTGGAAAGGCCGCCGTCTGTGAGGAGAGGGTTGGTGGGACCACCAACACGGACGGGGTCGTTGTCACCGGACTCGTTGGCGAAAGTACGCCACTCGGAGGTCTCATCAATGGAGTGAGACTCCAGAACAAGTCCACATTCGGAGCAAACGGTGTCTCCGGCTGAGTGATCGGAAACAACTTCGGTATTTTTCTTGCAGTCGGAGCAGTAAGCATCAGCCATCGATTGATGCTGCTTCGATTTGATTGTGTTTGTACAGATAACCTGTATAATTTAGCTTTTGTCTTACAGTTTTTCCTTTTGGGTATTGTGTAGTGAGTTTTATTTTGATGCTTCTGTCCTCTCCGTTCTTTCTAGCTGAGCGAGAAGGAGCAGGAGAAGGAGCAGGGTGTGTCATTAGGGGAATTGTGTAGGATATTTATACGCGGATGGTTTTAGGAAAGTCAAGTGTGGTTTGATTGATATTTTTGTATGTCCTCGGTGCGATAAAAAGAAAATAAAAAATAAAAAATAAAGACATGTCGGATTCTGAATTTTGTCATAAAACAAAATAGCATGGACATCTCTACTTGATGTATTTATATTATTACATCATTAGGTATGAGTTCAAATATTCCACCGCACATTGCCTTTTATAAAAATGAGAGTAAATTATAAAAATAATAAAGAGTAAAATAACTGTTTCATCAAAAACAGTTATTTTCTTCCTCTTCTTTCCTAAATGATATAGATATTGATATTATACAAGCATTTAATTTACTCTCTTTTTTTTCCGTATGTACAATCAAGGTTTTCAAACCCGGCCCGGACCGCCGGTCGAACCGGAAAAAACCGGACCCGGTCCACTCAACGGTCCGGTTTGGACCACCAAACCATTTTTGATCAAAAACCGTTCAGAACCGGTAAATCGGTGGTTGAACCGGTTGACCCAGTGAACCGGTGGCCGGTTCTCTCCTTAAAGATTAAAAAAAATATATATATTATTGTTTATTATCTCAAAGAGCTGGTACGTTTTTGTCAACAACGGCGTGGTAAGAGATCTCGTAGCATCACTGCCCGTTGATTCACCGACCGGCGGCGGAACCATCACCTCTTTCCTAAATCAAACCATAATCATAAGAGTTATTAGAAGAAAAAAAACTTTTCAAAAAATAAACAGGAATAAAAATGAAAAACAAAACATACCTGAAACGATTTCAATTCAAGGCAAGGTATCAAAGCAGATCTGATCTGATTGAAAAGTCGGAGGAACAGAGAACGTAGAGAGCGTCTGTTTCCGTCTAGGCTCCGTTGCAAAATTTTGGTAATTTTAGAAGCCAGAAGGTTCTATGTGAGAAATACAGGGATGGAGGCAACAACAAAAAAAAACAAAAAAAAAGGAACTTGTGACAGGATAAGAGGATTACATCTCATTCTTATTCTTACGTGTATGCCGCACTAAAATAGGATGACTTTGTTTAAATAAATAAATAAAAATAAATATTGAGACCCATCAGGCATGTGCTTCTACAAGTTCCCACGCCGTTTTGGACCAAAAAATTATTATTGTTTAATTAATTTATTAATTAAAGATATAATTATTTTTGTTTCTAAAATTATGAGATAAAATACATAAAATAAAGGATAACTGTGTTATTTATATAATTTATATAAAAAAATTATATAATAATAATTAATATAATTAATTATTTATTATTTATTACATATTAATGACGTCACTGGGTCAATAACGGTCCGACCACTGGTTGGACCAGTGACCCATCCACCCAGTAACTTTTCCGGTTTGATGACCGGTCCGGGTTTGAAAACATTGTGTACAATAACAAAAATGTTATTTTTATATAAGTTATTGAGATTTTAAAAGCACTTTAAATTTTTAAAAGAGCAGTTAACATAAATATGACTCTTATAATATTATCGTATTCTAAGTGTGACAATTAGTTTATTAACATACTTATTGTGAGTAACTAAATACAACTTATATGTATAACTTATGATGTCTTTTTTTTTTAGATATGTAAATTAATTTTTAAATATATTAGTGTGATAAATAAATGTTAAACGGTGTGTTTCTTGCTTTGGACTTTTGCTCAAAATGGAGTGTTTTAAATACGAATGCTTAAAATCGCAAATATTATTTTGAAAACCTTTGCTCCTTACTCTCATTTTGATATAGTTAAGTATTTAGAATTTTTTATTTAATTTTATTAAAAAAAATCCGTAATTTCATGCTATTCATTGAGTTGTGTATTTGCTAAGAATATATTCTGGATGGGTCAATTTTGGATTGAACCCAAAATTCCATTGGATCTATTAAGTCTCCATAAATAAATTTGACTCAACCCAACCCATTTATCAATCACTCCTGGGCTCAATACATTACTAACAAGTTCGAGTCAAAGATGGGGCTTCCCAAAATAATTCAGGGCGAGTGGAACTGAAGGTTACTCAAAATCTGATTTACAAGTGGCTCTTAATTTAATTTCTGTTGCTACTAATGAAGATCCGAATTTTCATTGATTTGGAAAATTCATGACTTGTTGACTAGAGAGCGAGAGTGTACTTTGTGGCATTGTTGGCAAAAATTAAAAAGTAATTAGTGTATTGATTTCTTAGTTAAAAAAACTTTGGAGATCGAGTCTAAATAGATTCTGCATTATCCACATGAAGATTTATATCCTCTTCTTAGTAGAGATCTCACTGGGGTTACTACTCCAAGATTTTAGCCACCCTCTAGCACCAAAAAAAAAAAAAGGTTCTAGTCAACAAACCCAAACTCAATTCTTTTAAATATTAATTATATATTAATAATATCTACACAATAAATAAATAAATAAAATAATCTATATCAATATTTTGAACTGGAAATTTTTTAAGTGAACCTCATTATATTTAGTCTTTAGAGATAAAGAATAGGGAAAAAATATATCCTTAAAAGTTTGTAAATTTTACGAACAAAATGATTTTTTCCCCTCATATTTTTAGTTATTAAATAAAACAATTTTCAAGCTGTGAAGCCCACTTCTATTAAGCCCAATATTTATCGCTCCTCAAAAGCTCTTCAAACTGACAGCTAATTGGGCCACGTTATTGTTTTTGTTGCAGATAGCCCAAGTGTTAAGGGTGGTGAGGAAGGAGTAATTATTAAAGCGCTCGCTGTACGATGGTACGAAACCCATGGATCTCCATGGGCTTGGGCCAGCCATGGCACTATCACCGTGGGCACTCAGCAACTCTAATCCCTCCCTACTAATTTGTTTATAATCATCCAATTCAATACTAGCATTAGCTGTATGATACTGAAATTTATTTAATCAAATAATAATATTTTGGATTGAATTTAAAATCAAATACTTGCAATAAAATAATTTTTCTTTTTCAGTTACTTTCTTATACATTATTTTTTTTCTGAAAATCATTTTCTTCTTATACAATATTTTTCAACATCCAAATATAGGAGTAACAAAAGAATGTCTAAAACATTGGAAAATCAAAAATAATGTAATAATCAAAATCTCAAAGACGTCTTAGCCGAGTGCTTAAACTGCTATAAGAACTTTAGATTTTAGGTTCAATTATCATTTGTGTCTTGAGTTTATTTTCACATTAATGAAAAATTTACTTATTTTCTTTTTTATATAAAGGTATTTATTCTTTCGTATGAGAATAGCGTGATTGATTATTATATTTTTGATCAGTACGTGAGTTTATTGATATATATTATGTACTCATAGTAGATTATAAAAATTTATATTACTTCTATATTGGTAACAATGTAGTGTTTTCGAAAAAAATAAATAAACTCATAATCGAAATTAGAAAAAAAATAAATGAAGTGGTACCAAAAACATTAGACTACTACTAAAAAACTACATATACTTACTATTGTCTTTGTCGGATAGAGTTAGAATTTTAATATATTTTTTTTGTCTCAAATAAGATATCAAATAATATGTTATCATTATATTAGTTGATTTCAATTATTTTAATTGTTTTTTTTCTTTTTTAGAAGAAGCTCAAAATATATTATTTCAATATGAGATAGAAAACAAAGATGCATCCCACCCAACCAAAACGTAGGAAACAAAATATCTAATCCTTGAGCTAAGCCGTGGGTAACTCTATTACCATTCATCCTCACATTAGAAAAAGAAACGCTCTCAAATTTAGAAAGAAAAAAAAAACAGAAAAGAATATAATTATTTGATGCCAAATTATTTAAAATATACAATTGAAATTAAAAAATAATAAATTTAAAACTTCTAACATTATCTTTATTTAGAACCTCATTCATATATTAGACTACAATATTATTATCTCTTTTTTTTTGTTAATTTAGATGAAATTTAACATTTCTGTTTTCGGCAAGAATGAATCTCAAGACTTACGAAGTGGACTTATGCTCACGGAATGGACTTAACCACCGTACCTAAAGATAGGCTTGGTTATAATATTATTATCTCATTCCTTGCCCGTGAGTAAGATTAAAATTGCTTTAAGAAAAAGTTGTCAAAGACTGAAGCTATAATAAAATAAAGGGGTTTTTAAAGTTGGCCAGATCCCACCCAGTAAGTCATTTTCAAGGGATTTGTTGATATCATTCGGATACTTACGTAGATCCAAAATGGCTTCTTTGTTGTAAGATATAATAAAATGTATATCAACAAAAATGTATATTGATAAACTCTTTATTTTAGTGGTCATCCACAATATATTTGATATTTATCAAACCACTAGAATGGGTTTTACATTTTCATTGAGAGAATTGTTCTACTATCTACTTCTCTTGATATCTATTTGATGCCTTATATATAGGCATGGAGAGAGAGAATTAGAAGATGAAGAGATAGGAAGATAAAGAGATAGGAAGATGAAAGGTTTTCTAACACTCCCCCTTGGATGACCACTTTCTAAGAATATGCCTCGTTAAAAACCTTACCAGATAAAAACCCTGTGGGAAAAAAAAATTGGTTAAGGAAAAGAGTACAATATTCTTGTATAACTTGATTAACTTCTAGTGCCTTAGGATTGCCTCATTAAAACCTTGCGAAGGAAAACCCAGTGGGAAAAAACCTTAGCGAAGGAAAAAGAGTACAATCAGCACATATTCTTCAAAAAAATTACTCCCCCTCATGAGTACCACTATTCATGGTAAAAATATCCTTAAGTCGACACATGTCAATGTTGTGCACCATCTTCTTAAAAGTCGCAGTTGGTAATGACTTAGTGAATATATCAGCCAAATTATCACATGATCGTATCTGTTTGACATCAATATCACCACTCTTCTGGAGCTCATGTGTATAAAAGAATTTTGGTGCAATATGCTTGGTTCTATCACCCTTGATATAGCCTCCCCTAATTTGAGTGATACAAGCAACATTATCTTCGTATAATATCGTTGGACTATTTATGATTGATGATAATTCACAGTTCTCACGAATGTGTTGAATTACAGATCTCAACTCGCTTCATGAATTACGATAATCTCTGCATGATTTGATGAAGTAGCAGAAATTGTTTGTTTAACAGATCTCCATGAAATAGCAGTATTTTCATAAGTAAATAAATATCCTGTTTATGATTTGCCTTTGTGTGGATCGAAAAGATAACCTACATTAGCATATCCAACTAACTGTGGTTTTGATCCATTTAGATAAAATAATCCCAAATCAATAGTCCCACGAAGATATCGCAAAATATGCTTAATTTTATTCCAATGTCTTCGAGTTGGTGCAGAACTGAACCTTGCTAGTAAGTTAACTGCAAATGCTATATCAGGTCGTGTGAAATTTACAAGATACATCAAAGCACCAATTGCACTAAGATATGGTACTTAAGGACCAAGAGTTTCTTCATCATTTTCTTGTGGTCGAAACGGATCTTTCTTGATATCAAGCGACCGACCTATCATTGGAATGCTTAAAGGATGAGCTTTATCCATGTAAAAGTGCTTCAGGACTTTTTCTGTGTATGTTGATTGATGAACAAAAATTTCATTTGGAAGATGTTCAATTTGTAGGCCAAGACAAAATTTTGTTTTACCAAGATCTTTCATCTTAAATTCATTCTTTAAACAATTTGCTGTTTTTATTAACTCTTCTGGAGTCCCTACAATATTTAAATCATCAACATATACTACAACAATAGCAAATCCGAATTCTGATTTTTTTTTGATAAAAATACACGGACACATTGGATTATTCTCAAATCCTTCTTTCAAAAGATATTCACTAAGGTGATTATACCACATGCGTCCGAATTGCTTTAACCCATATAAGGATCTTTGTAGCTTGATAGAATACATACTTCGAGATGTAGAATTATATGCTTCAGACATTTTATATCCTTCAGAAATTTTCATATAGATATCATTATCTAATGATCCATACAGATATGTTGTAACAACATCCATTAATTACATATCCAAATTTTCTTTTGCTACAAATCTAATTAAAAATTTGAATGTAATTGCGTCCATTACAGGAGCATATGTTTCTTCATAATTAATATCAGGTCTCTGCGAGAAACCTTGTGCTATAAGTCGCGCTTTATACCTTATAATTTTATTTTTCTCATTTCGTTTACGTACAAATACCCATTTGTATCCAACAAGCATTACACCTTCAGGTGTTTGGACTACAGGTCCAAAAAACTTCACGTTTATTTAGTGAATTTAATTCTGCTTGAATCGCCTCTTTCCACATTGGCCAATAATTTCTACGTTGACATTCTTCAACGGTTTGTGGTTCATATTCATGATCATTACTTCTGGTAATATTAAGAGCAACTTTATATGAAAATATATTGTCGACAACAATTTTATTTCTATCCAATACTTCTCCTGTATATACATAATGCATCGAGATCTCGTTATTTTCAGGTACCTGATCCTCTTCAGGGGATAACTCTTTAAGAGTTTTATTTTCAGAAGATTTTTGTTCATAAGTTTTGGATAAATCAGTTATTTGTGGCCTGTTTCATGGGTATAGCCTCTTTATAGGCTGCAACTTGTTTTTCTTGTACTTTTCTCTTCCGGAGAATTTTATCACCGATCGGTCTTCCACGCTTCAGGTGTGGTTCTGATTCATTTGCTGTTGTATTAACTGATTGTCCAACAGGGACTTCAATCTGTGCTAGAGCATTTGCAGCTAGAATGTGAGATTTCACTATTTTCTTATTATCGGTGAATACATCCGGTAATTGATTTGCAATTCCTTGCAAATGAATAATCCTTTGAACTTCTAGTTCACATTGATTTGTACGAGGATCAAGATGAGATAACGTCGAAATATTTTATGTAATCTCTCGTCGTGCTTCAGGCAACGATTTTTCTCCCCCGAATAGTGGGAAGACTATTTCATTAAAATGATAATCCTTAAAAGGTGCTTTAAAAATATCACCAGTTAGAGGTTCACGATATCTAATGATAGATGGGGAATCAAAACTCGTATAAATTCCAAGTCTACATTAAGGACCCATTTTAATGTGTTGTGGGGGTGCAATAGGTATATATACAGCACAACCAAATGTGCGCAAGTGAAAAATGTTTGGTTGTTGGCCAAGTACAAGTTGCAATGGTGAAAATTTATGATAAACAATTGGTCTAATGCGAACTAATGATGCAGCATGTAAAATAGCATGACCCCAAGCAGAAACTGGTAATTTTGATTTCATAAGCAAATGTCGAGCAATAATTTGAAGTCTCTTGATAAGTGATTAAGCTAAGCCATTTTGAATATATGTATGTGCAACAAGATGTTCAACATCAATTCCAATAGACATGCAATAAGTCATCAAAAGCTTGAGATGTGAATTCACCAGCATTATCTAAACGAATTTTCCTAATTGGATAATCAGAAAATTGTGCTCTTAACCTAATTATTTTGAGCAAGGAGCCTAGCAAATGCCACATTTCTAGTAGAAAGTAAACATGCATGTGACCATCTGGTTGATGCATTAATTAAAACCATAAAATACTTAAATGAACTACAAAATGGGTGTATTGGTCCACATATATCACCCTGAATTCTTTCTAAAGAAAGATGGACACTCAACAACAATATTTGAATGTGATGGTTTGGTAATTAATTTACCTTGAGAACAACACTACATGGATAATCAGTAGGTAAAAGAATCTTCTGGTTCTTTAAGGGATGTCCATTGAGAGTTTTCAATAATTCGACGTATCATTATTGATCCTGGATGACCAAGACGATCATGCCAAAGCATAAAAAACCTTTGGATCTGAACACTTCTGGTGTATTATTGCAACATTTATTTCAACTGTTCACATTTTAGTATAATATAACCTAGAAGAGAAAATAGGTAGTTTTTCTAGTATGAGCTTCTGGCCCGATACTATTGAAGTAATATAAAGAAATTATTCACTGCCTTCGTTATTAGTTACAACATAATAACCATTATAACATATATCCTTAAAACTGAGTAAATTTCTGCTTGACTCAGTAGAATGCAAAGTATCATTAATACCAAGTTTTGTGCCCTTTGACAATTTTATAATCACTCTTCTAGAGTCTTCAATTATAATCGCTTTTCTAGAGCCTTGATTAAGTTTGATGAATAATCGCTCTTCCAGAGGTTTCAATTAAGTTTAATGAACCTGATATGGTATTGCCATTGGCTTTGCATAATTTTAAAAATCATTCTATATGGTAATCGCTCTTCCGGAGCCTTTAATTACCAATAGGACCCATACATCTTCATATATGTAAAACATAAATTAAACTTTATTACTTGAAACATAAATCAAACATATCAAAATAAAAATGCTTATTATAATGCCATAATATGATTAAAGAAAAATAAATAATTGATATGACAATTTCCATTTGGAAAGTCAAGATAATTCATGAGATCTTCAAGATCATTATGATCATTCATGGGATCTTCAAGATCCTTATGATCAACAAATTTTTGTTTCAATTTCCTTTCCCTTTTCTTTTATGGAAGCTTGGTACAAATCTATCAAATATTTAGGAGTACGACAGGTACGTGACCAATGACCTTCCATTCCACACCAACGATCACGACCATAATTTTCTTTATGTTTATCAAAGGAGGTTCCATTCGCTTCAGGGAATGAAGTAGAACCGGTCGGGTGAGATTGGTGGTTTTTCAGCAAAAGCTCATTATTTTGTCCAGCCACTAAAAGACATGATATCACTTCAGGGAACATAATTTACTCTATCGCTTCAGAAAATATTTTGTAAACTTATGTTCTCGATATTGCTACTGCAGGAGCATATTTGAGGCATGAAATATAGTCAATGTTTTCTCTAACATGTTTTCATAAGTGAGATGATGGCGAATAAAAATCATTGATTTTTGCATGATCCTGCAGGGATGCATGATTTCCAACTTTAATTGTATCTTCAAGATTCTATGCCTCTAGATGAATCTCAGCATCAAGAGTCCATGACAAATAATTCTTGCTCAAGATATTAAGGGTAGCAAATTCAAGTTTTGTAAGGTTCAATATTTATATAAATATATAGCTTGATTTCTAGCACAACATGAGTCTTTCCTTGTCACTGCTTTAACTTACTAAAATAATTAAATATACACAATCAAATTTAATTGTAATGAAATAATACTTACAATGAGTTGAAAGAACTTCCTTTTCAAAATTGGATAGAGACTCGTGCTGATAACGTGTTGTAAAATAATAGATATAACAAAATGTATATCAACAAAAATGTATATTGATAAACTCTTTATTTTAGTGGTCATCCACAATATATTTGATATTTATCAAACCACTAGAATGGGTTTTACATTTTCATTGAGAGAATTGTTCTACTATCTACTTCTCTTGATATCTATTTGATGCCTTATATATAGGCATGGAGAGAGAGAATTAGAAGATGAAGAGATAGGAAGATAAAGAGATAGGAAGATGAAAGGTTTTCTAACATTCTTTTATTTATTTAGTACTCCTACTCGTTAATCAAATGGATGATGAAACCTTATGAATCAACTCTAAAATAGGTTTATACTTCACAAAAATAAATTTATTTATAAAATGTATTTATTATCTTAAAAACAATAACTTTTTTATTAATAAAAAAATAAAATGACATAATTTTTTCAAATATAACTATGTCATTTTATTATCATAAAATTATTACGGAATGAAAAGCTTATTATATTTAAAAAATAAATATAAAAGAAAAATAGACCTTTAAGATTATAAATTTTGCAAATAAAGTTGTTTTCTAGAATGGACAGAGTATTTCAGAATTCAGAGACTTGTCACTCTTTGTTTTATCCTTTCGAATTCTAACGGTCAAATCCATTACATCTGGTGGATCCTCAGTTCTCATTCTAGTTTCTACCCAGCCACCATCATCATCAATAAAATAAAATACTCCACAAGGGACCACAACTAATAAACTATGCTGCCAAAAAGTTCGGATTTCTAATCGCATTTACCTATATATCTGACTCTAAAGAATAAAATTTATTCATAATTTTCCTTTTTATTTTGATTCCTATCTGATTTGTTCTTAACATTGGGTGAAAGACTCGAGTGATATTTTGATAAATATTTTATTTTTTTACGAACTATTTTTTTGCACGGAATGTAAAACCGATTTACTTATTCAAAAACATAACATTTTAATACTACGTTTGGATTAAAAAAATAAAATAATAAAAAAAAAATAGAATGAACGGAATAATTTTATAATAATAAAGGGAATGAGATGATTTTTTAACACCGAACCAAATACTATTGCTGCAAACGTTCTAAATGCCAGTAATTGAACATACTCTAGCTCGTAGACATGTTTATGTACATGTGTACATGTAGCTGAATTACTACAACATTTACGACTAGATTATTAATTATCGACCTCTATTTTCTTCAAATTATTAGTTTTTATTTTATTTTTTGTGCAAACAAGGGAAATTTTCATTTAAACATTAAGTACAGGAACCATCCGGTACAAAAGTCAGATTACAAAAGGGCTAAACATAGCCTTTGCATCTGGGAACACCCCCGCCAAGAAAGTCGTCAGCATGCAAAAAAACTCCTAACAAAAGAGAGGGGAGATGACAACAGAACAAAAGTTGGTTCCTGGGTTGCTGCTGCTGCTTTAGCTAGAGAGTCAGCCACTTGGTTTCCTTCCCCAAATATGTGACGGACCTGCACCGTCCATTGCCTGGCCATGAGCTGAGGTTCATTGTAGATCTGTTTACATTACCTTAAAAGTGATACATTTATTAGCCTTAAACTTTTGTGTTAATTATTTCTATACAAATGATAATTTAAAATAAATGATTTTTTTTCTTAATTATATATTAATCTGATTTAATAAATGGATGTTAAGACTTTAGATACTTGCTTTGACCCAATTGATCTCATGGGATGGATGCTCAATGATTATTATATGTATGGTTCCCTTGTTGGTTGTATGTCATGTGCGTTCGCTAATATTTTTGAGCTAGTTAAGTGAACTTGTAGCTAGCTTTTGGCCATGAATGAATGAATCTTCTTTGATTGGAGCACAAGCCAAATTGCAGATAAAAAGGAGTATATATATATATATGTAACTTTGTTTGTTAATGGAGTAATATGCATGATAGCTGCTTTCCTGTGGCGCGCGCGCGCGCGCGCGCACACACAAACATATATATATATATATATATATATATATATATATCTATATCTATAGTGTGGGGTTTGGCCTGACAATAGGCAAGTGAGTCACATGTGATTGATTCTCCTATAATTGATATACATATATATAATTATATTTATATGCTACTAAAGTCTAAATATCTATCTAGAATCCATGTGAATTGTGATGATCCATTCAGGAAGTGTTCACATCCACTACAATGATGGATGAATCTAATTAAACAGGGAAAAATGTCAGTTCTCGTCATAAGGATCAGTTCCGTATGATCCATCCGACTTGGAGAAATCTGTTGTATAGATTGTGATATATCAAGCCTAGTGACAGTCAAATGTGTGGGGTTTTTTTTGTTTTGTTTTTTTTTTAAATTATATTCTTTCCCCTTTTTTCCATTATAGTCGGGTGCAATTTGAGTGAGCCTTATGTACTAATTAATATAATCTTCTTTAAGCAAAAATTAAATGGAAGAGATTAAACAGATTGACTAAATTATGTACGCTTCCTCGAGTGCTTAAATTATAGTATTGACTAACTAACTAAATTAAACATAGTACTAATAAAAGTCGACGAAGAATGATTAAGGTAAACAAATGAAAGATTAGAAATGAGTTGAACTAAATCTAAATACAGTTGCTTTAAATTTGACTGTGAATATTAAAAAAAAATTTAAATTCGACTCAAATTCGAATTACATATAAAAAACTCTACTCTATTCAGAGTTACTCAGACTAAACTCAAATGGAGTTTCATTACCTACTTACTTGAATCTAATTTGGCTAGGATCAAATTGCAATTGAACTGTTCACGAGCTTTCAAATTGAGAAGCAATTCGAGCATGCAAGTGATATTCCTCTTTATAAAACACAGATTACTTGAAAATGAGAATATATAATTCCAATAACAACTTCGCAAACATTGAATTATAGTTACAACTAAAAAACAAAAGGGAAAAAACATATAAGCTAATTATTTGAGTTCTATAACATTTTTGGCAGCGGCAAAATATTTACTTTTTTTGAAAAATCACTCATCCAAGAGACTATATATATAGGATTAAGATACGAACCGTAGCCATAAATACGATCAGGAAAAGAGGAAGAACAACAAAACATAAGACAAAAAGGAATAAAACTGTCCAAAGGGAGTATAACAGTAGCAAACAGTTAACCTAGCTCGATCACTGATGACCACTTCTTGCCTCGCTTGATAATTCCAAACATGATAAACTTATACAAAACTACACTAATCCCGGAAACATTTACTCCCTTACTCTCTTCAATTTCATTCAGAGTATTTAATTAATATTCATGCATTATTCCAATATGTATTGATATGTTTCAGATCATAACTAATAATAATTCAAGTAGTTTGGACTTTAAACAAGTTAAATAAATATGACTTTGTCATAATTCTAATTATATTTTTTTTTCTATATGAAATGGATGACTTTACTAATAAATCTGAGTCACAGAAGAATTTATTCGGATTAAAATAATTTGGTTCGATTTTCAGTCAATGCGTACGGAATTTAACCTCGTGACATCTATATATATATATATATATATATATGTATTGTATGTAAAATATATACGTACGAGCTGGATGAGGAGTGCTCTAAATCTTTTGTCTATGTAAGAATGAGCTTTGACGGTCAAATATGTTTGGGAAATTATAATGATATAAATGAATTAATTAGATGAATAGTGAGTAATGGTGTCGGATCCATGCATGTATAGCGAGTCTTGCATTTGCATGTGGAGTAATATACAAGAGCACGTAGAGATTTGAAAGTAACACATGGATTTTGTTTGTACCAATGTAATGTAATGTACGTATGACTCTTTTGACTTGTTCAAAATTTGAGATCGATGGGGATCTCAATGCTTAGCTAGGTAATTAATTGGTACCAACGATGGGAAGCCGAATTAAGAGGGAAAGGTTTGGAAAGGCATTTCTAGAGGAAGAAAACCCTCATAAATCCCTCTTTTGTTTATTTTACTACATAATTAAAAATAATGAAAAATAAAAGATTGAGGGGTCGAAACATTTATTACTCTCTGCGTTCTCAAAAGAAAGTATCATTTGTCGATTTTTACCTTTTTATTTTTTTTAAAAAATCTTATTTTTATTAATGGTAATATATAATGATGATAAAATGTCTTGAATTCACTATCACAATTTTTTTATTATACCATCACTACAAAATTAGACACTCAACAATTTTAAAGGTAAACATACAACGTAAATGTACTCTTAGGATTTATAAATTTTGTAAAAAAAAGAGACTCTTCTAGTGATTCGAAAGAAGTAATATTTCATAATTTTATTATTCTCTGTCCCCTACAAAGTGTGCAAATAAATCTTAATATGTATAAAAAGAAAATCAAGCAACTAAATTGTACTTGCTCTTTTTTACTTGGGACAAATGGAATAAGAGTTATTAGATCATGTGCTTCTCTCTCTCTCTCTATATATATATATATATATATATATATATATATATATATATATATACACACTTTCTTTTTTTGCTACCACCCTCACTTGCAAAAATAGTACACCCAACCTTCCATTTTTAATTATAAAATCAATATTAACTTTTTAAAAATTAATTTCAAATATTTTTAAACTCAAAATTTACATAATATTTAAGTTTTGAAAACAATAAATGAATATTTAAGTTTTGAAAACAATAAATGAATATTTAAGTTTTGAAAACAATAAATCTTATAACTAGTAATAAATTTTAAGTAATTCATAATATTTATAATTATATTAAAATATACCAAATAGATTTATGTCACTTTTGATTTTAATAATATTTAAAATTAATTTTTAAAAATTAATATTAAATTATAATATTTTATAATTTAGAATGGAGGAGTACTGGATATAGACATCGGAGCAAATTAAACACAAACTGCAAATATAAAACATTGTTCCTAAAAATATTAAACTCCACATTATTGTTCGCCCGCGTCGTCCTGAACGTGTAAGTTATTGGGTTAGCAGTTCTATGAATTTTTTTCTCTTTACTATAATCAATTACATGCCTTTTCTAGTCTTTTACTATTACTACTACCTCCATTCCATAATAAATAATTTTTTAGAAGAAAAAATTTGTTCCAATTTATTTGTCGTTTACAACTTTCTAGGAAAATAAATTATTTACTTTCCCATATCACCCCTAACTTCTCTCGTTGTCCTAAAAAATTTTCTCTCTTGTATTAATAGTTTTCAACTTCCCATAAAGGGGTAGTGATCTAATTTCATACAAATTTTAATTATTAAATGATTGTATTAAATGACTTTCTTAATTTATGTGTATGAAACTAAAACGACATTTAATATGGAACGGAGGGAGTATCATTTTAAAATTTTAATGCACAGCCACCAAAGCCTAACCATGTCGGGTACTCCTGTAGACTATAGCTTGTGTTTAAATGCCTCAATTATAGATATTTTTATCATAAATATGTTTAGGATTTAATATCAGCTAAAAAAAATATGTTTAATTTTCTACACTCTTTCTCCTTTTTTGTTCCATACTATAAGTTTAATATTAATTTTTAAAATTAATTTAATTTTTTTTATATTTAATATTGGTATAATTCATTTAAGTTTTAAAAATAATAAAATTTAAAATTATTAGTAATTTTAAAAAAATTATCAAATAAAGAATTTTATTGATAAATATTAAATAAATTATATTAATTTTAAGTTTTTAAATACTTTTAAATTAACTTTAAAAAATAATTTTTTTTATCACGTTTTGAAAGGGATGGTGTACTAAACAGGATGTTTAAATAAATATATCTATATGCACACCAGTTTCACTTGCTACCATGTCAGGAGTTTCCTTTGGATCAATATTTGTTTTAATTATTTTATTACCGTGAAGTAAATAATTTAATTATATTTAACATGCCCTCGCCAAGCACATGGCTCCAACGGAGGATGAGTAGAATATTTTAGTTCATCATTTGTAATCCAAGTTGCAGTTGGCATCGGAATGCCAATTCTACTTTTCTTAAGTTGTTTCCTACTCTTATCCTTTGAGATTTTTTTTTTAATTTTCATAAATAATTCCTTAATATGGCCGGATCTTCATAATTAGAAATCAAACATATATTTATAATTAATGAAAGCACATTGACCATCATCTTATCCTTGAGTTTTCTCAACCCGTATATTCTGCAAGTAGAATGGCATCCTATTTTTCTTGTCACCTTGTAAAGACCAACACAAGAGAAACCCTTAGTGACAAAAAACAAATTTTTATAGTACTTGTTTACCTAATTAATAATGTTTATTTGGTGGGTTTGAAAAGTTTTTTTAATAAATAATTTATTTTAATAGTAACTTATTTAATTTATAAATATAATATTTTAAAATCTAAACGAAATTCACAATCACTCGTGTGACAAACAATACGTTGTTAACTCTAAAACTCTATTTTAGAGGAATATCATTTACAAGTTATTGTAAATAAATTTTGATTATAATTAATAACAATATCACTAAACTTCACACATATACATAAAAAGTACATATAGACTACCCTATAGATTACCCTAAGAATGCATTTCAAAGTCTTAATTAATTTTAGTAGTTTCGTAAAAATTGTGTATATTTTTCTCAGTGCATATATGGCTGTATAAAGTCAAGTTAAGTTTCATTTTTTGTATAAAAAAGACATAATCTTATCAATTTAATTATCATAAAACAATTAATTATCAAAAATGCACCAATGTTAAACTCAGACATTAATGGCAGCACGAAATTTGAAGTTATTCTATTTAGGCTTAAATATGGAATAATACCCTGAACTTTTAATATTATTCCACTTTGGGGATTGTATTCTCAATTTTTTCAATTAGGGGATTAAATTTTTAATTTTTTTCACTTTGGGGATTGTCTTCCCAATTTTTTCAATTAGGGGATCAAACTTTTAATTTTTCTCTACTTTGGGGATTGTCTTCTCAATTTTTTCAATTAGAGGATTAAACTTTTAATTTTTTTCGACATGGTAGCGACACGTGACTAAAAAAATACTTATGTGTAATATTGAGTCTCATTTTAACATTTATTCAATTAATTTTTTATACCAAAAAGGGTAAATATAATACCATTATTAATTTTAAAATAAATTATTATTATTATTATTTTAATATAAAACCATTATTAATTTTTTAAGTAAATTTAATGATAAATTTACCCTTTTGGTAAATTATTAATTTTCAATTTTAATTTTTTGGTAAATTTAATGTTTTAAAGTAAATTTAATGACAATTTTTTAAAATAAAATTAATAATGATCTTATATTTATCATTTTTGGTATAAAAAATTAATTAAATAAATATTAAAATGAGACTCAATATTACACAAGTATTTTTTATTCACGTGTCGATGTCATGTCATCAATTTTTTAATGTTACACTATCAATTTAGACGTAATCAGAAAATTTTAGAAGTTTAATTCTCTAATGAAAAAAATTGAGAAGACAATCCCCAAAATAGAAAAAAAATAAAAGTTTAATCCCCTAATTGAAAAAATTGAGAAGACAATCTCCAAAGTGGAAAAAAATTAAAAGTTTAATCCCCTAATTGAAAAAATTGAAAAGACAATCCCCAAAGTGGAAAAATATTAAAAGTTCAGGGTATTAATCCATATTTAAGCCTTCTATTTAAGAAAAGATTATACTATCCTTGATGAATAATTTTTGTAAAAATTACTAATGTGGAATGGAGGGAATATAAAATTCTATAGTTGTAACGGTAATATAGTTTCACCAATTGACTACATCCTCTAATGGAAATCATCCAATGGTGCGCATTAAATGTCATGTTTATATATTAAAAAAATATCCTTCTTAAAATAAAAAATACATTTTTTTATCCATTTATTAAAGATATATTTTTCTTTTTATATTATAAAATCACATAAAATTTCTAGCATGTTATTATTATTTATCATGCCATTATTTCTATATTTGTAATAAATATTAATTAAAATCATATTTTAAAAAAATATTTTTTTAAAAAAAATTGTCATTTTATAAATATATTTATAAGACTATAATCTTAGAATAGATATTGATACAAAATACACTAAAGTATTTACTAAACTATAATGGAAGCGTGCAATTAGTTTCATATAATAAAAATGGATTTTTTTTTTTTGGAATAATAAAAAATGGATTTTCTCAACCCAAAGAGGATGCTCGCTTGGAGCCTTGGACTATGCTACTCCCCATCTCAAAAAGAGCGCTAAAATTTTGAAGTGAGCTAATTTGTACACGACACTCAAAGGCGCGTGTTACTCACCCAAGTCAATATTCGGATCAGGCCGCTTATTTATTTTGACTTGCAAATTGTACTAATAAAACTAACAACTCTGAAAAGCCCTCCTCCGTTGACAGCTCCTTTGATTCTCTCTCTCTCTGTCTCGGTCTCTCCTAACATATGAAACAGAGTAGATAAGCTAGCCCCAGTAAGGCACAAACAAATAACACCTTCCATTAATCTGCTCATACCCATCTGTTAACTCACTTGTCTTTCTATTTCATATAAGTAGTCTATATCGTTCTCTTTCCATTTTAGTTTTGTTTCGTTTCTCTCTCTAGATTGTTAATAAGAGACATTAAAATGGTTCAATATGGGAGATTTGTTCATTTCAAAAAAGGGGAAGTAGTTGCTGTGGTTTATCAAGATGTTGAGAATCCGCTTGGGTTGGTTTGTGGGAAATCCTCTGTTTCTGTTTCTGGTACTGGTACTGGTACTGATTATTATTATTACAACACCAGTAGTAATAAGAGAACAAGACCAAAGCTTTTGTCACTCCTCTTCCTCTCTATTTTATGTTGCAGCCTGATTGTTGCACCCCAGTTCTTTTTCTTTCCCTCTACTTTTCCACGCTTATGTAAGCTTCTTAATTTCTTCTTCTTGTGTTTCTGTTTTTTTTTTCCCTTCTCAATTTCTCTGTATTTCTTTTTGTTTATATTTGTTTGTTTTATGGGTTTTGCAGGTTCATTTGGAACTGAAGATGAAGGACTTGCTGCTGAAACAGATGCAAATGCTTCACTTTGTTCTTCAGTCCCAAATGGTAAATTACTCACTCTGTAGTTTGTTTGTTATTTTTTTTTTTTTTTGATATTTTTTTCCTTATTAGTCATCTGCAATGCATGTACCAATTCCCTTGATTTGTCAATCAGTGGTTAATCTGCCCTCTTTTGTGATTTTCCCCTTTAAATCCACCAGTGATTTTGTTCAGTGAGATGGCTACTTAAAACGAAAAGAAAAATCCCCTCTTTTTTTTCAATGGTAAAACAACTGCTCATAATGCTTTGGGTGCATGAGGTTTTGGAATCCATTCTTGCCTTTGGCAAGAATGTTAAATTTCAGTCGAATGTAGTAAAAAAAAAATCCCCTCTTTTTGTGCTTTACTCTTTAATTTTGTTCTGTTTTCGTTTTTGTTGTTCAATAATGGTGGTATATAGATACAACTGAATCCCTTTTCGTGTTTCATTTTTTTTTTCTACCAAAACGAATACATTTCATTGTGCGATGGTTGTTTGACGGATCAAAGCCCACTTTTGCTTTTATTTTTTCTGTTATTAGCTTCTTCTTTGTGATTTTAATAAATTATTCTATGTTAATATGGATTTTTTGGTTGGTGGGGATTTATATGCTACATTTGGTTTAATTTAACATGCTCTCTATCTGTTCTTTTTTTTTTTTGCTATGTACTATCTGTCCTTTTGCCTATATGCTTTTGTTTTTTATTTCTTGCATTATTTCTCAATCATTCAATTGTCAATGTAACAATGGAGATATTATGCTACTACACAGGTCACAGTTTATTTGGTTGATTTCTCCTCGTGTCAAAATTGTTGACAAAATTTTAGTCCATATGTGCAGGGACTATATGCTGTGATAGGAGTAGTATTCGTTCAGATATATGTATCATGATAGGGGATGTCAGAACCCAATCTTCTTCCTCTTCAATTTTCCTATATTCCCCCAAAAATACAAATGACTACATGAATTATGTATCAGATCTCTCAATATATAACAATGGGGAACTCCAACATGAAAAGATCAAACCCTATACCCGAAAATGGGAAACAAGTGTAATGAACACCATTGGTGAATTACACCTCATTTCAAAGAATCAAAATTTGGGTATTCATCAGCATTGTGATGTTAAGCACGATGTCCCTGCAGTTCTCTTCTCGACTGGAGGCTATACTGGTAATGTTTACCATGAATTCAATGATGGGCTTTTGCCCCTATTCATTACTTCTCAGCATTTGAACAAGAAAGTTGTGTTTGTTATTCTTGAGTATCATAATTGGTGGATTACCAAGTATAGTGATATCCTTTCACTTCTTTCTGATTATCCGCCTATCGATTTTAGTGGAGATAAGAGAATACATTGTTTCCCTGAAGCCATTGTTGGCCTAAGAATTCATGATGAGCTCACAGTGGATTCTTCTTTGATGGGAGGGAATAAATCTATAAAAGATTTTCGCAACATTTTGGACCGAGGTTATTGGCCTAGAATTACAAGTATAATTCAAGATGAGGAACGAGAAGCACAATTGTTAAAAGATAAGCTTGCTTCATCACCCTTGTCGTTGTCGATTAATCCAGTGGAAATGAACAAAGGGAAGAATGAAAATTGGTTGAATAAACCAAAACTGGTCATAGTGTCACGGAATGGGTCTAGGGCGATTACTAATGAAGATTCATTGGTGAAAATGGCAGAACAAATAGGGTTTTTTGTGGAAGTTTTAAGGCCTGAGCCGACGACAGAACTGGCCAGGATTTATCGAGCACTCAATTCGAGTGATGTTATGATTGGAGTCCATGGTGCAGCCATGACACATTTTCTTTTCATGAAGCCTGGCTCAGTGTTTATTCAGGTGGTTCCCCTCGGAACCAATTGGGCTGCAGAGACTTATTATGGGGAACCTGCAAAGAAGCTTGGTTTGAGGTATGTTGGCTATGAAATTCTTCCAAATGAGAGCTCATTGTATGATGAGTATGATAAAAGTGACCCTGTTCTGAGAGACCCTCAAAGTGTCAATAGTAAAGGTTGGGAGTTCACTAAGAAGATCTATCTTGATCGGCAAAAAGTGAAGTTAAATCTTGAAAGATTTCGCAAGCGTTTGGTTCGTGCCTACTACTGTTCCATTGCTAAGAGGAACCTGCATTTTCATCATCAATCCCAATAAGTCTCAGCCTTTTTTGAGGGTATAGATATTTCCGGTGCAATAAGTGACATTTCTAACGCAATATACAACTTTTGATACATGTGGTGTTGAGCCGAAAATATCACTAACCCTTCTTTTACATGTAATTGTAATCTATTCTTCAACCCTATGGCCCCACTGAATTGATTTCTCAAAATGATTGATTTAAGCACTAGAGATTAGAAGATGTTTGTAGAAATCAGTGATCTTACCATCTTATGTACATTGTTAGCGGAAAAAATAAGATGCTTTTTGGTTTATATTAGAGATGTTTGTGGAAACCAAGTTTATACCTTTGTTTTCTTGTAACCCAGTTGGTTATTTTTTTCAATATATTCAACTGCAGATTCAATTGTAGAGCTTTTGATGCATCATCTATACTATATTTAAGCTAATGAACAATGCAATGCCTATGATAAAAATATAAACTTGTTATTCGAGTACGGATAATTTCAAATATAAATATGAAAGGGTATATGTATGTATCTACAAATAATAACAATTGTAATGCTACGTTTGGATTGAAGGAATGGAACGAAGAGAAGGAATGGAACGAAGAGTGGAATGATTCATTCCATTCTAGTTGGAATGAGTTATTCCATATGCTCTCCCTCTCTCAAGGAACCAAACACAATTTTTTTCATTCCAATCGCAACCAAACACAATTTTTTTCATTCCATAGGAATGGGTAATTCCATTCTCCCTCCTATTCCACCAATCCAAACGTAGGATTAGGCTGCGTTTGTGAGTTTGGAGGGAAGGGATGGGAAGGGAAAGTATAGGAGGGGAAGAGATGGGAAGGGATTATAATTTTTTCTTGTCATGTTTGTGAGTTTTAAAAAGGAAGGGAATGGATGAGATGATTATTATATTTTCCTTGTTTGTGAGTTTAGGAGGGAAGAGAAAATAATTTTATTTTTAAACTACACTATTACTATATTATCCTTATATATAAATATAATAAATGTATGATTTTACAATGTCTGGCTATTGAATTATTTTGTTCAGTCTTTTTTATGTTCATATATATATATATATATATATATATATATATATATATATATATATATATATATATATATATATATATATATATATATAATATTAACTCTAATTTATTATTATGAGTATATAGTTTATTAATATTATTATTATTATATACCTATATTGTTATTAATTATAATAATAATAGTTTATTATTATAATAATATTATATACAGTAAAAATAAGCAATAAGAATTACTATATACTCATAATAATAAATTAGTAAGGCGGAATATATATACTCATAATGTTCTTAAGTTTATTTTTATTTTCTTATTATGGCAAATTTAATTAAAAAAAAAATCAACCTTCGTACGTACTCTGACAAATAAATACAAATATGAGTTGATTAATTATTTTTAATAATAAACTACTTAATCTAATCGTTTCATGATAAATGAAAAGGAGAATATATGTAAAACTAGTATTTTACAATATTTAATAATAATAATAATATATCATGTATACAATTCATAAAAAAAAATCAAATGATTTGAATTGTTATAACAAATTTGTTTAATTAATTATACGTACTAAATTTAAGATTTTTTTTTCTAAATAACTTAGATGATATTTTGTTATTGAAATACTAACTTTATGGACCATGGATTATAGAATTTATTCTAAATAAAAAGATATAGTTATGAGATTATAATTAAGGATATGGTTGGTAGTAATAATTTTAATACAAGTAGTAATTTAATTGTAACATGGATGGGATTAGGACTGTGCATTCGGTTATAACCGAACCGAATAGCTTATTCGGTTATAACCGAATACCGAACCGAACTTATTTTTGCTATCCGAAATACTATCCGAATTAACAAATAACCGAATTACCGAAAACCGAATAACCGAATTTACTATTCGGTTATTCGGATAATAACCGAAATTAAGGTTTATATTTCTTCAACAAAGAAAAGTCATTTCAAATTTCCAATACAATAGTTTCCAATCACAAAATTTTATCAATAAATATTTTTATTTTATTTTTTTTTCTTATTCGGTTAACCGAATAACAAAAATTTTAAAACCAAACCCGAACCCGAAAACCGTATATTAAATCGGATATAACCGAATTTCTAAAAATAACCGAATAACCGAAAAAATTCGGTTAAAAAAATTCGGTTCGGTTCGGTTTTTCGGTTATAACCGATTTTTGCTCACTCCTAGATGGGATATAAGTAAGTTGACACGTATACTAGTTAAAATCTGCATGATTTATGTTCATATCTATGTATGTCCACCAGCTATACAGTATGAGCCAGAAATGGGGGGTGATGCGGTTGATGAGCAAGCATGTCAGTTTATGGAAAGATTTGATAAATTATGGAATTTGGTAATTTCTGTCAAGTTTGGAGTATCGAATTTTGACGTTTTCGGAGTCTAATTTCATTGGAAACGGGCCAACGGTCAAAAGTCACCAGCGTTTCGCTCGTGAGCTGTAGGGGTTTTTGGTCAAATTCCATCGTTTAGGCCTTCAAAATTGCATTTTATTGTTTTCGGGTTATCTTTGTAATTTTCTTTATTAGTTTTTCTTTTTCGTTTGAGTTTCTGCTATTAGGGTTTTGCTATTTAAGTGTTTGTTATGATGGGATTGAGCAGTTTTTTGATGAATAATAAAATTTCTTTATTTACCCAAAATTCTATGAATTAGAATTTTGTTGCCTATTTCCTGGAATTCGTAGAATCAACAAGTTGTAGAAGGTTATTGTTGGTAATCGTGCGCGATTCAACAATTGATAACGATTTTCGTTTACTTCCGCTACGTCAGTTGGGAAACAACAAAAAATTGTATTTTCAAAAATTAAGAGTTAATAATTAGGGACAAGATTGTCATATTATTTATTTTAAAAGGTTATTTTTGGTAATGTAAAATATTTCATTTTCCCATCATTTTCCATCCCTTCAAATCCTCTCACTTTTGAGGGGAAAATTTTGAGCCAAAAATTGAATCAATTTTACCTCCAAATCCCTTCCCTTCCTCCCTAAAAAAACTCGCAAACATGAGATTTGGAGATTAATTATTTTTCCATCCCTTTCCTTCCCTTCCCCCAAATAAAAACTTACAAACACAGTATTAAGCATTTGGTGTAAGCAATCTATTTTCTATGTTTTTGTTTGATTAAGAGTAAATGTTTAAATTGGGTTGACCTCTCATATATTCAACGATTCAACGTCAGAAGTTAGGCTTCTCTCCCATTATTGTTCGGCCTCTGCCTAAGCTGAAAACAACTTCTCACCACGAATACCTACCTTATAGTTCTTGATTCAAAGCTTTTATTGAGAAAATTATTTGGTGGCTTTAAGATGCCATTGCAATTTTAATTCATGCAAAAAACAAAGAATTACATCGTCATGTATCTAATAAAGTATCGTTATTATATAACAATATAGCCTTTAAAAAATCATCTATTCTTATTTAACCGGGTAAAAAGTCAACAAATGTTTTGCAATAATCAAATTTTCCAACAACCAAATATGATGCAAAAGAAAATTGTTGCTACTTTTGCTTGTTCTATAAGCAAGTACACACTAGCTGTGACTTGCCAAAGATGTGTTCTAACTCAAATATCAGCATGTCAGTATGCTTCGAGTCAAAGCACTTCTATAGTCCTCCAAAATTTAGTTCCAACTCTATCTAAAGCCAGCGCGTCGCCTTAGCAGAAGCA
This sequence comes from Aralia elata, assembly GCA_034770075.1. NCBI lineage: Eukaryota > Viridiplantae > Streptophyta > Magnoliopsida > Apiales > Araliaceae > Aralia > Aralia elata. Next base: position 17,760,849 of record CM068377.1, read on the forward strand.
TTGACTGGAGGAGGTGTCCTGGCATTCCGTAAACCTACAAGGGAAAAGATTTTAGTGTCAAGTGAATCATACAGAGAATCCGAAACTTGAAATATGACATAAAAAACATAACGCATTATAAATCAGACTTGAGTTTATTTTGACTTACGATAGTCATTTGAATTTCCTCCAAGTGAAGTTCTCCTTGACGAGTCCAATGGCTGAATCCCAGTTAGTGACTGTCTCCTGAGCGCCCTTGCACTACTAAGCGGAACTGGTGACTTCTCATCATCATGTATCCTGCTTGTGCCATTAAAAGGCAGCGCTGCTTCAGTCTGTTTCTGTTGGTTCCTGTAATTTTGCATTAAGGTTTTGAGGGACAATGATTGCAGCATTTTATATTAAATTGTTTCAATAGTGCATATCTTGCTGAAAGTCATTTTAACTTTGTAGTATGTTATGCTGTTTAAAGCTTAGTATCTGAGTGCTACAACATCTACATTGACAATAAAAGAATGATCACATGGTAAAGAAATAGGACAAAACTTAAAATTTTCTATTAGCCATTATAGTTGTATAAGATGCATAAAATTTTTAGGTCGAATTTTACATACCTTTTTTCAGAGCCATTGATTAATTTCCCAATGGCCCGAAGTGATTTCCTTATCTGAGATGCTTTTCCATTTGTACCAGTCTTCGTGCTGGATGTCTGGGACTCCAAAGGTTTCATGAGCTCACTTTCCATCAGCGTATGAGGCTCAACTCTGGCAAGTGCAGCTGGCTCAGGTGTTTTGGGTCGTTGAAGAGATGGAATTTTCGTTACACTTTCTGTTCTTCTCAGTTGACTTTGACGGGCAGAATTTGTAGGACTTTTAGGAGGCGTATGATGGTATATGTCCATTGAGGAACCGACATTGCTCCTGAACCCACTTGGCTTTGAAGCTGCCTCAGCAGCTTCAGGTTGGCCAGACCTCTCTAAATTGACTGAAAATTTGTTTGCATATTTTGGTCCTTCTAAACTTAATCTTCGAGCTCTAGATTGTACTGAAGGTGTTTTGGAAACCTTTTTGACTTCAAGATTTGCTGTCTTTCGTGTATTTGTGGTGTTGCAGTTCTCTATGCTCAGCCTTCGAGTAAGAAGAGGAGTTCTCTCAGCAACCACCTTAGGTTTCTCAAATGGGGATTTTGGTTCCTTGGGTTTATTTGCCTGTGCTTTCTCCATTTTGACCACACTGGATGTTTCAATGCTTAACCTTCGGGAACGTGGAGGAGTTCGGTCAGTAATTGATTTGCTTAATGGAGATTTTTCTTCCCTTGGTTTATTTGCCTGCACTTTCTCCATTTTGACCACACTAGAAGTTTCAATGCTTAACCTCCGGGAACGTGGTGGAGGAGTTCTGTCAGTCATTGTTTTGTCAAACATTGATTTTGCTTCCTTTGGTTTATTTGCCTGTGCATGCTCCATTTTGACCACGGTGGAAGTTTCAATGCTTAACCTTCTGGAACGTGGTGGAGGAGTTCGGTCAGTCACTGATTTGGGTTTCTCAAATGGTGACCTGTTTTCCTTGAGAATATTTACTTCTGCAGTCTGTGGCTCCCTACTGGACAAGGCCCTTTTGAGGCTCTCAAGCTGCGAAGTTTGAGCAAACCAACCACTTGTTATGATTAGCATTTAGCAATAAATCAAGCAAGAACCAAAAACACAAAAGGATGCTGATAGTTTAATTTTTTTCTGAAGGAGTGATGTTGGCTATACATTGAATCTTCATTATACAATTATGTTTTATGGGCACAATACAAACAAAAAGGTGCTTATAATCCAATTTAATTCTGAATACTGACTCAAGAAACCACAGATACATTTCAAGATTTATTATGATTCTCAGGACAAGACAATTGAATTATCCTCAATTGGATAACAATCACATGCTTTTCTCCAGGAAAAAGAAAAATATCATAACAAACTTGTGACCAAAGGTGGACACTCCCACTATTGGTAAATACACGAGAGAGAATACTTTTCAAACCTAGTTGCCTTCTCTTGGTTATAACCTTTTTCACATATTTTTACATTTTTTAAACTCATCAGGTGTATTCTCAAGAAACTACAAAATGTAACCCGCACTAAATTTAGTTACCGCTTTAACTTGGGCTGCAAGGGCATCCAAAGCAAATGAATCTTGACAAAGGTGTTTGTCAATAAAAATGTCTATTCTAATTGGTTTTTCTATTGATCCACAAAACGTTGTAAGAAAATGCAGAAGTAGGTCCTTATTTACACAAAAGATAAATTGTCATCAGAGTTAAAAATAAACAAAAATCCAAGGCCAGCCAGCAATTTATACCACTTACATACGATTTAGCTATTATTTATCTGCCTACAAAGATAGCATGCAAGCTAAAATATTTACCTGTTCTTTAAGTTCCATCACCTCACTGCTCTCTCTTTGAGGTCGAGCTGCACCAAGTTCGACAGTTGACACCCTCTGAGCAAATTTCAAGGTAGTAACTGTTTCTCCAAAAGAATCTCCTTCTGGACTCACATGAGCAAACATTAACGTTTTTGCATGTCCTCCTGTCAAATAGTTAAATATTATCAGTAATCCATGTAGTTATCTTCTACAAGTGAAAAGGTTTCAGTAACCCTGAGACTTTTATTTAATTTTAAATGTATTACTGGCATGTGTTTCTTGAGAATGCAAATACATTTATTTAGCAAAAAAAAAAGAAGAAAAGAAATACATTTTGCAAGCTATGTAACATTATGTGATTGATGAACTGACAACTAACTTAGAATCATATAATGGAAGCTTAATCAACAGTAGAAAGTTGTATCTGGATTTATATACTTACCTAAAGAGTTCTGCAAGAGTAAAGTAAGTTTGCTGTTTCTGTAAGGGATGTGAGAGTTTTTCTGAGCCAAGGCTGTCATAACATCTCCCAAACAGGAAAGAGATTTGTTAATATACTGGGCCTCCCTGAGCCCATCTCCTGTAACCTCTGACTTATCCACACGTTCGCTTCCTGCAAGGTCAACCAAATGGAGGCAACTACGAAGTATGCTTCCAGATACATCTGTGCCATGCACATGTACAGTCAAGATGCTGCAGATAAAAAACCTCTCCTCCATGAGTACAGCAGAAATAACTGACATTTATTTTGTATCACTTGAAGACCAAAAAAATAAAAAAATAAATAACAAACAAAAACTCAGTTTCTTATAATTTAACCTGTGGGAACGACTACTTCGGTTGTTCATGGCTGTGGAACTGACAGCACGATTCAGTTCACCAAGTTTCATAAGGTTGAGAACATCACCCGTGGATGTCACATTATGCATTGTAGCATCAGGAAGACTCAAGCTATTGTCATTTGTACAGCTCCGAATCTCTAATTTGCTGGCAGTTAAGAATACAAAAGGCTTGATTGAAAAACACATGGTAAGTAGGTCAGTAATCAACATGTTTTTCCTTTTGAATTTTTGCTTATGCAGAATTGCAAACATGAAAGGATATTTTGTTGCTGAAGAATCTTCTGCAAGAAGGTCGCGGACTTGCTCATTATATATCTCAACCATCTGTACATGAATGTCATATTTTATGATATCCTTCCTTTTATTGGCCAGTTGGAAGAGATCATCAAGAGCTAGATAATTGATTCCCAACTCTTTGGTTACTCCACCTGAAGGACCACACTGCCAAAGTAGATTAACATCAGCTGCTAATAAGTTGCCATCTGATCATACAAATGCAATATATTCTTAGGGAAGTAACAAATGAAATGGAGAAATTTGGCATGCAAATATCATTTCGCTATTCGTATTCCTTTTCTATGCACAAGTTTTCTCTCTTTCCTTTTTTTTTTTTTGGATATTTAATCATGTACATAAGCGTTGTTTTTGAATTTGCGCATATAACCAAATGACTAGGTGCAATTAAAGAAAACATAAGTCTGCTTTATGGAAAGATAAGCTATACAATTTGCACCACCACTTAAACTAAATCTTACCATAGTATGAGTCTTTCCAGAACCAGTTTGACCATATGCGAAAATGCACACATTGTAACCATCCATCACAGACCTAATTAGTGGTTGGGTATCTTTGAATACCTCATCTGAGAGAAAAAGGAAAAGGAAGAATACTTATGATAAAGAAGAAGAAGAAGGAAACACTTTAATTTCGTAGAACGCGGTGCAGCATTACCTTGAGTAGCAGTTGGACCAAATACACGATCAAATCGGAAAACTCTTCTTCCATCTTTCTGGGGCTTCAAGGGGTCTAAAACAACTAATGAACCATCCTGTCCAATAAAATCAATCACATTTTTTGCTTCAGCACTAAATGAAGGTCTGATTCTGCAGTAAACTCTAATATTTCCTGAAGAAAATTTCAAATTCACATAACAAATACCGTTAGCAAAAGAATAAAATGACAAGACAGTATTTAAATACAATGAACTTTTTATAAATTAGAAATTCCCTGACCTTTTAAATCTTGAACCATGTTATACAAGTTCATGTTCTCTTTAACAACCTTATGATACCCAAGAGCCGCTGTAGCCATCTCTTGCACCTCACTCCCTGGACAACGTAAAACAGAATAGCGTTATAATAGCTTTCAAGGGCAATTTTCTTGTGGTTCAAATTAAGGTTCAAACAAAACCATTCGTTCAAATTAAGTTTCAATTGATTAAATCCTACTTGTAATGTGATTCTGTTGGAAATAATAGTGGAGAATATTTTTCTTCACTTTATTCCATTATTCCTCCACCTTTTCCCTATATTATTCCTTATGTTTTATTCCATGTTTCCCACTCCATGTTTTCTTCCTTGTATTAGCTAGCATGTTTCCTTATATTAAGGAACATGTTTTGTCTTAATTATTTCTTCCAATTGTATAAGTAGGTAACCTTGTAAGCTTTCTAAGTAATGAAAATATATGAAATGTAAGTTCAAGTGTTTCTTTCTAACATGGTATCAGAGCCTGATCTTTTATCCGGCGACTTTTTCCGGCAACTTTTTTCCGGTGTCTTTTCCGGCGACTTTTTCCGGCGACTTTTTCCGGCGTCTTTTTCCAACAGTCACTTGTGCAGTTTTTTAAACTGCATATTTCCGGCGACTTTTCCGGCAACTTTTCCGGCGACTTTTCCGGCAACTTTTCCGGCACCATCTATGCAGTTTTCTGAAACTGCCTATTACAGTTTATACCCCACAACCTGTTTTTTCTGAAACTTACCCACAGTTCTTTAAAAAAAAAAAAAAAAAAAAATGGGCGAAAAATTAGAAACTTCAGATTCTACTCCAGTGATGATTTTTCAACAAGAAATCCCTTTTGCAATTGGGGTAAACTCAAACACACCACAACCATCCCAAGTTTATTACAGTAAAGGATCGTCTCACGAAGATGACGATTGCTGCTGGTAAGGAGATGGAGGTTTTTACAGGTATTGTCCAAACTGCCGGAATTGCTATTCATAGACGGAGTTACTAGTCACTACCAGAATTGCTATTCATAGACGGAGTACTGTTCACTGTCGGAATTGCTATTCATAGACGGAGTACTGTTAACTGCCGGAATTGCTATTCACAAACGGAGTTTTGTCCAGTTGCCGATCGTTTTCCAAGCTGAGAAATAGGAGATTTCTATTTATCAGCTTGAGGGGGAGTGTTGGAAATAATAGTGAAGAATATTTTTCTTCACTTTATTCCATTATTCCTCCACCTTTTCCCTATATTATTCCTTATGTTTTATTCCATGTTTCCCACTCCATGTTTTCTTCCTTGTATTAGCTAGCATGTTTCCTTATATTAAGGAACATGTTTTGTCTTAATTATTTCTTCCAATTGTATAAGTAGGTAACCTTGTAAGCTTTCTAAGTAATGAAAATATATGAAATGTAAGTTCAAGTGTTTCTTTCTAACAGATTCAAATTCATGTTATAGCTTAATACCCAGTTGTTTCATGTCTCTTTGAAACTGAGACTGCAAGTCTTCAAATTCCTCCTTTGTTCTTGACAGCAATGACTTAAGGTTCTGCAAGACAAAGATGTTCATAAAACTCAAAGTAAGAGATTACTCTCCTTGGGTAATAGAATATTATCTCACAAGATCGATTAAATAATGAAAATCAGCTCTATGGAACAACATTTATCAATCTCATAAATTTGTTTAGTTTTTGAACACATATCAAATATGACTTATTCGACAAATAATAACACACAGAAAATGGGTAACATAGAAAGATCAAAGGCAGTACATCCTGATATGCAGGCTTAATGAGATCTATGCAATTGAATCAGATGAAAAAAATTAGTTGTGATACCATATTTGATATAAAATAACCACTCGAGTATTTATCAGGTTTCTTGACTCCTAAACATTTAATGTACTTTATCTTTTGCATCATAAGTGTGAATGAACCTGAAAGTAATTGCTTGTAGTCTAACAAGTTTCAAAAAAGGAAAGCATGTGAATAGTGCAACAGTGAAACAAATCAGGGGATCTTTACTTTTAATGAACATGTCCAGAAGCTTAATTATTGCACTACTGCACTGAGAGCTAGTCAATTTCAGATCGATGAAAGATATTTCGTCAAGGAAAGGCTTATTTCTTTTGTTGGATAAAGATGTACTTCCATGGAAAAAAAATGAAAGCTCTACTCAGCGGAGATTTCATACAACAGTAATATTCTTTAGATGAAATATGGAAGTTTCCATCCAATCAAGTTATCATCTGTTTCCTTTAAATATTAAATTAAGTTTTCTGTATATCATAAATATTAAAGAATCAGAGTTTTGTAATTTTTGCATCTAGGCTCAATGTTTAACCCAACAGGAACCATAATAATGTAATATTTTCTATTATAGAGTGTGAGAATTTTAATTTTTTTTAAGAAAAAATTGTTAGTACTTTATCTTTAGTGGAAATTTGTGTCCAGTCACATAACTTCTAAAGTACATTTGTGGAACGCTTACCAATAGTTCTTTCTCTTGCATCTGAAATAGCTGGTGGTGGTTGCAGTAACCCTTTCTCAAGCAAGCTCTGCAACACTGCAATGAAGAAAAATAATGTGCATCATGAATGAAATAAGATCATTTGTATGACAAACAGAATGTCCTCGCGTGTGGAATTAAACTTTGAAGTCCAGAATCCATTTAACTTTATATTGGAAACATTAAAACCCAGTACATATTAACTAAGGTGTTGTTTGTTTACATCTTATTGCCTCTTAATGGACTGCCTCTTATTCGCTAAGAGGCATAATGCTGTTTGTTTGTTTTTTTGTTACCTCTGAATGCCTCTTAATCGTTAAGACAGAAAATGAAATCTTAATAATTAAGAGGTACCTCTTAATGAAATTTTTTTGATAAACTTTTTTTATATAAATATATTCAACAATATTATTCACTCATTTTTATTAAATTGAACATTTAAAATTATTAAATAAAATTTTACCCTTTAAAATGGTAAAATAGTGTCATTAAGAGACAACTTACTTTTTAGTAATCAAACAGTTTTTTAGATTCAGACCTCATAACCATTCAGATGATCTAATTTATTAAGACATCATAATCATTCAGATCTTAATTATCATTTTTATCAAACACAACCTAAGCAGAGATATTGAGGCACAAGGATTACATTTATTTCACATTCTATTAAAAAAAAAACTACTCCAACAAAGTAAACACTTGAAAATTATCACATTTCTGCCTCAAACAAATTTCAAAGTTGGAAATGGGGTGCTGATATTATGAAGGGACAGTATCTTCAATGTTAATGAAAAAGATTAAAGAGCAGATAGTAGGTGACAGAAGAAGGATGAATGATGGAATACTTAAAACAATATTTTTATTATTTTTATGCAACATGAGAGGGAAAAGAGAAGAGAAAGAGAGAGAGAGAGTGTGAGAGAATCATGTGTATCATCGTCCTCACTTGTACTTGAACCAGAGAGAGTTGATTATTTAGTGAAGTTCATATATGGATCTACTAAAACTAAAACCACTTTCTACTGAAATAAATTTTGAAAAATACCTTTTTGGTCCCAAGAATGCATGAATTTCCCATCGGTGTAGTCATTGAATGGGTGATGGAGCTACTTTCTTCTCTCAAAAGATCATTGAAGACTGGTTTCAACTAGTTGACATGAGAAGTTAATGTTGGAAGACTCATAACAACTCTTATGTAGGAGAAATGTTGAGTCAGAGAAGAACTTCAAAAGGAACCAAACAAAACTATATTGTAGTAAGGAACTTATTATATGCACACATCTCAGTCACATAAATATATTAATTTCTTCTTAATTAATTACTGTGAGCATTAGATAACAGATGGAAAGGACCAAAAGACTTTAAAATATTTTACATGATAAAAGTAACAGGATTTCTAAAATAATGTTACAGTCCTCTTGAAACTGATGAGAACCATTAAAGCACTTTAGCCATGTTGTGCACAAAATTCTAGTCCAAAAAGAGTATATTATAAAGGCATCAATTATTAGTTCTCCAGCGTCTGTAAGGTTTGCAAGTTAACTTCCCCATATAGGTTAACTAATGATTGTGAAACTTAAATGGACACCTTTGAATATTAATAATTACTTTACACATATTGAGCTACTAAGTTGACTGAAACATTCTTCAAGTACATAAGGAACCAGTACATTCTAATGACAGACTTAAGATTAAGCTGAGATAGATAAGCATTGATGATATGATTGCAACGCATGAATGCTACATTCCCCCCTTGCGTCCCATGCTTCTATTATAATCATCGGGAGCTTCATCGATGACCGAGTAGCACAACTTTATCGCTGTTGACAACGTAAGACACTTATTCTCACTCAAGCAGAACTAAGCTACAAGAGGTAAGAATTCTAAGGATGCTAGCTCCTAAGTTTGCTTTTCAACTAGGAATTTTGTTCCCTAGCATAATAAATGAAGGTAAAAGAGAATGACTTGCATCCCATCTAGCACAGAATTTAAATTACACAATTACAATTAAAACATACGATGGTAGTTTCACAATTTTTCAATGTTTTATAAATATGATAACCACTTACACTTACGAATAGAAAACAGCGACATAAGTGGAGCCATGATACAAACACGGGTCCCCACATAAATGTTGTCTTCTTTTTTAAACTTCACTAAAATATCAATAGTAAAACAACCTTTACTGGACAGTAACACTGCAATAATGCACCAAACCAATCCAGAAAATATAAACATAAAATAAAGAAATAAAACCAAGTGAAACAAGGCAATGGTACTGTGCTTTGATTTTGTGTTATGTGGCTTTCTTTCAACGTGGGCAAATATTTTCATTTGCTAGAGGACACGTGACATAGAAAATTAGAACATGCAAGAAGAAACAAAGACGCCGTTACTCATGACTCTACCAACTCACATCTGGGAGCCTGTTTTGAAGTTGTTCTTCCAAACAGTTTAACATAGTCTTGCGTAATAACTTGACTGCATCCTGTAATAGAGTTTCTGTAAATCAAAATGTACTCCTTAAAATATCTAAGGCTAAAATCAAGGTAACTTATCCAAAAAGAAGAACTAAAATCAAAATCAGGCTACGACAAATATATACCGGATTCCCACTGCGAAAGGAAGAAAGAAGGTTAGCGTCTATGTTTTCCTTTTTCTCAACCATAAATTCAGCAAGAACTGTAACAATTGACTCTGCACAATTGAGTTGATGATAAAGAGTAAGAAGAAATATAGAAATAAAAGATAATTCCATTTCGGGCAACTAACATGGCATAAAATTCATGTAACAACCATATATTAGTCGTCTTTGGTTGCTGAGAGAGGTGTATTATGACAGTAATATAGAAAATTATCATAACTGCTAAATTTTGCGATGCAAGTAGCTACTTCCTTTCATTTTCTAAACCATGTAACAACGATATATTAGTGTTTTCTGCATTGAGAGGTGCAGTAAGAGGAAAAAGATTAATCTATCAAAAGGACTAAGAAAGAACCACTTTCAGAATTAGCAACACTTCTCTATACACAATGGAACTTTGTCCCACAACTTGGGGCTCTGGAATTTTCTTTTATAGCTGAACTTAAAATTTTAGTTGATATGTCTCAATAAAATTTTTCAGGGACTGCTATTTTAAAAGCTATCTACCACATGAAATATATGAATTTATGGACTAATTAAATAGTTTACACTAGTCTTAACAAACATTGGATATGTAATTTATTTTAATAAGTGATGTAAGATATGTAATTTATAAACCTAAGACCATGCAATATGACACATAAACAACATATAAAGTCCTCATATTTTATGCATATTTTAGATCAATAGTTGCTTCGACATTTGAGTTATATCAACATATAATATGAGGCGCTAAAATTGCATGACAAATGCATTTAGATAACATGTATAGGTATAGTAAATTAGGTAGAGGGACACACTAAGGTGGTGTTTGAATGCATCTTAATGTATCTTAACAGCTCACCTCTTAATGCATCTTAATGTTTAAAATTGGGATAAAAAATTTTCCTCTGAATGACTCTAAATCATTAAGATACAAATATGAGTCTAAACTATTCAGAGAACTTTTTAATACAAAAATGTGGGCTGTTAAGATGCATTAAGAGGTGGACTATTAAGATATGCAATCAAACACCACCTAAGAACATGTAAGGTCCTCATTTTTCTTGTTAGCAGATTTTTGCTTTATAATTGCTTCAATTTTTTTCAATTATATGACTATATGAGCTGCCAAACTTGCATGACAAATGCATTGAGCTAGCATATATATATATATATATATATATATGTATCAAAATGGGCAGAGGGACCATCAAAACCTTCAAGTTTCTGCTTTTCAATCTCAGCAGGTATTTGTTTAATGTTGTTTACGGTCATATCCAATTGCCGATGAGAGCCCAAAGAGTTTGCCCCTGCAACTCGAGAATGTATCCTACCCACAGAATGCATAACCAAAGGCGATCTCTGGGGCTTATAAAATCCCTTTCCTCCACTCATCTGCTTCCATTCATTGAATGCTTTAAGCTCTAAAATGCAATCAACTACTTTAGCTGATGATCCAGCTTCCAAATTGTCCTAATAAGATACAAATCCAAATTTTCTTCACGAGAATGATTTCTATATACAAACATGAATACTATAAAAAGTCAATATTGGTGTTTGTAACATACCCTTTCAAGGACAGATGCATCAAAAGAAGCTAGCTTTAACTCTTCTACAGCAACCAAAAAGTTTCTGACATTTTCGAAGTATTGATAAGCTGGCAATGGCTGAGAATCCCAGATGAGGGATTGTGATGGCGAGTGATTCTCCACAACCTTACATCAAATTTCAGAACCAAAATAATCAGAGAAAAAAATAAAATAAAATAAAGCCCTAACTAGTACTAAACTAAAAATTTGGATACACTAATCATAAAAGACAGATATTATATATAGAAATAAATTTTACCTTTGGGACTGATCCTGGTTGAATCTTGTTAATTGCATTGCAGAGAATCAAACCACTTCTCAAGCAAGAAATAAATTCTTTCTCTGAGGGCTGATTCAATATGCCAAGAGGTCCCACTAAGCTCTCAAGCCATTGAGTAGCTTGGAATCGCCTCCAAGCTTCACATTCACAAAATAAATACATAAAATCGAGAAAAAATGATTCTTACAGATATATACATATATAATGTACATATATTTCCACATTTTTTAACATATACAATAATTAGAGGTCTCTTTTGTTGCAGAAAAATAGAGTGGAAAATTAAAGGGGGGAAAAAAGAAAATAGGATCTTCAATCAGAAAATGAACAAAAAAAATAGAATAATAAATGAGCAAACCTGCTTGTTCGGCTTTTCTTGTAGCTAAATTCAAGTCTTGTTGAGTTCTTCTTGCAGAATCCTCCATTTATTGAAGAACAAAAAATCTACGATTCAAGAAACAAATCAAAATTTTGAAACCCTAAACATAAATGAAATCTTTTAAGCACAAAGGGGAGAAAAACCCTAAAATCCTAGTAAGAGAAAGAGAAATTCAATTTGCTTACCAAAAGTCCCAATTTTTCCAATTCTTTCAGTTGATATGTGATGTGACTGTAGAGATACAGTGAGTATATATATTCGTAAGAAGGAAAGATTAGCTTCGGAACCCGAACCTGAGGCTACGGAATATTAACGTTATGTTTGTTTTGAATTCAAATTGGTAGGGTCTCGCAACTCTTGACTGATCTCAGCCGTTACTTGTTAAAAGGAAGTCAACCCAACCGAGGGATAAGATTTGAGTTGAAGGTTGGGTCGGGGCAACTCAGGCAAGTGTTCGGTTTCTGTTTTGGACTTTTTGATAGATACGAGGTACTTCTGTTGGTCAAAGAGATGTTACCTATTGGTGCGTGTGTAACACGCTCCGTTTATGACCAATAAAACTGGCACCATGTACTGGTTGTTTTGTTATTGTGAACAATCGCTTACGTGCGCGTGGAATTTAACGTACCTTGCATTATGAGGAAATGGTTAATTGTGCTTAAATTAAGCTCTATTAACTTTAAATGATTCCTTTTTTGGTCTTGTGCGGTTGGAAAATTATCATAATCTGAAGATTATGAGAACTAATCACCATTCACCAATCGTAAAAAAGGAAAGACTATAATTATAAAATTTATACTTTCACACATATAATTGATACTTACAACAGGTACGCCCACATAAATTTTAAGTAAATCTTATTACATCATATGTATATACGAGAGAAAGCCTGATGAAATGGAGTACTAGATTTTACTCGTACAAATAATACTTCCCTTAAACTGCTGATAATCAATGTATTTAATAATAACATTAAAAAATGTATTTAATAATATATGATATTAATGAATTTAGTAAAAAAATATTTTAATTTATTACAACAAGATATGACTCAGGAGGATTAAATTCTTATTTTTGTTATTTTTATTTTTTGAAGAACTATCAAAAAGATTAAAAAAATTATTGATTCAATTCGTCTCTTATATTCGATTCTCACTTAGGTGAGTTTATTTCTTTCATTATAGGAAGTTTGTTTTCTCTTCAGGTGAAATTTGTTTGTGAGTTTATTTTTTTCTCTTTTTGGTGAGACTTGGTTCTTGATGATTTACTTAATTATGAAATTATATTGTATTTTTCAAAAAGTGGGGCTTTCAATAAAAAGAAAAAAAAAAGGAATAATACTAAAATGAACTTCTTCTAACCAGAAAGTAGTTACATTAAAATCCATCTACTAAGCAAGTGTCGTTAATCCATGAGCTACTTGGTTATCCGTCCTTCCAACATGATTAAAAATAATATGAGTGAAATCCCTACTAATCACCCGACAATCTTCAACCATATCATTAAGGTAAGAAGTCTTACTACTACCACTATTAAGATGTCCGATAATACGTTTACTATCACTTTCAACAATTATATTTATACGGTGATGAAAAAACTCCTCAAATTGAAACCGTCATTTAATTTGAGTCACCACCCAGAACTTCCGAATTAATTAAAGTCTTCAAGCAATTAATTGATCCAAATAGATGATGAAAACCCGTGAATAAACCTTCACGAAACTCCCAATTTTCTGTTCTGTTCTATAGTATTACTTCTGCCGAAATCACCCGCCGTTAAATTTGATCTTCAGCTGAATAAAGTACTCACAATTGTTATATCTTTTTTCTACATACGATCATGCCACAAAGCCAGTATATATATGGTATACTCCAAATCCAAATTAGATTTGGTAAAACAAAGGAATTTATATTCCTTTTTAACTTGGTACCACACGGATTAACCCAATTCCTTATTTACTTGGAAAGAATTTATGTCTCATATGACTAACGTAACCATCAGGAAACCATGTGCCCATTAATGGACTATGATCCCATGTAACACCACCATATACTAGCTTTAATACACTACCAATAAAATTGGTATTTGTAGCGAAATTGAACGATCCATCTCACATTAATTAATTACCAATGTAACGTACACCTGTGTAGACTAACCTAACAAATATGTTAACTCACCTCCTTACTTAAAAGGTTAACCTATTAAGTTGAGACTCCACCATATTTATTAACTCATCTACACTCTTGAATTTATTCGATGTAAGATTTATGTGAAATATCCCAAAAATCTTCATCTTTCACTTAAATACCCATCACAAGTATCATACTAGAATAGTCACCATTGAGCACACTTTCTTTGAGTCCTTCAAGAGCCCTGCTCGACCCCAATACTACTCTACTATGTCAGATGCAAACGTAGGAGTACAACCTTGCTCTCCGTGAACCATTCACCTTAAGCAGCTTGCTAAAGCCATCCCAAGTCCGTTCTATTCGACTCAAATTAACCATACTTCACCGCGTAGTAGCAAACACGTGAGTGATCTCCTTATGCTCCACCTGACTCAAATATATTTGCTCCACCACACAGATTGGGTAACACGCAGCTTGCGAATACTCCACCATGGAGTGTCAACCTGATACTTGGGTCCATCGAACCATGGACTCTAATACCACTTTTAGCGCCTTCTCTGATCTTTAACTTGCTCCTATGATTTCTAGAATTTGTACTTTTACTGCGATTTATATTTCTCTTGTGAGATCCCCTGAAATTACTTATACCCCTATTATCTGCCACAAGTGTCTATGTCTCAAAATTCAAACTTTGCTCCTTTCACCTTGTTTCCTCATTGTGTATGCTGTCATTGACCATCTGTATGGTTATTTTTCCTTTCAGAGTTGAATTACTTAATGACACAACTAAAGTTTCTCGACTATTAGGCAATAAACTGAGAAACAACAACGCCTGAATCTCGTCCTGAATATTCAACTCATGGTAGACAGCTGGTTCACCAATATTTAGAACTCACTCATATGCTTGGATACACTGTTATCATTTTTGTACTTCAGGTTCACGATCTTCCAAATTACAAAGGTCTTATCCTGTACATTTTTCTTCTCGTATATGGATTTTAATGTAATCCAGAGAGTATAAACATCCGTCTCCTGCGAAATATGGTAAAATACACTCTAATCGATCTACTGTCGGATGTGATTGATCGTCTTCCTATATATTTATCTTTTTCCAATTAGCCTCAGGTTTATCCATAGACTTTTTCATCATCTATTTGGATTAATTAATTGCTTGAAGACTTTAATTAATTCAGAGGTTCTGAGTGGTGAGGTAATTTGAGTTTTTACTCAAATTAAGAGATGGTTTCAGTTATAGGGGAAGAATCGGGGAGCCCGCGCATTGCGTGCACGTACACAAGACACTAACATACATGTTTGGAACTTAATTTGACCCAAAAGCTTAAGTTATTAGGTTTTGGGCCGATTCATATATATTAATTCTTCAATTTTTTATTATTTATCTAATGTGAGATTGCAACTCACTTGTGATATCCTAACAATCTCCCCCTCACAAGTGAGTTCGTCACATTAAGAGCAACCCCTCACTTGAACACTTCTTTTCAATACTGATTCTTGGCTAACCACTCTTGATTTTTTCACCAAGAGTTAACTTCCATCAAGAATTGAACATCTTCTCTTCAATCACCGTGGATCACCAATTCTCAGCTAAACTCATCGAGAATTCAACATCATCATCAAGAGAACATTAAGGGAAGCATTAACCTTTTATCGAGAATTCACCACCATCACATGTCTTTTGAAAAGACTGTCCGAGATTTTAATTTCTGAACCACCATCGCGTATCTTTTGAAGATGTTCATAAGCCCGGGATCAATCTTCTTTAACTTTAATACCATTTGTAGCAGAATTGAACGATACATCCCACATTAATTCATCACCAATGCAACGCACACCTGTGTATTTTGGCCCAATAAGTATGTTGGATCACCTCTTTACTTAAAAGGTTAACTTATTAGGTTAAAACTCCACCATACTTATTAACCTATCTACACTCTTAAATTTATTTGACTTTGGACTCTAAAATTTATTCGAAGTGAGATTAATATAAAATATCCCAACATACGGTTGAACATACAATCTTTTGAGAAATATAATGCACCAAACTGCTAACATCTCAGCACAAACTGACAACCAGATTGTTTAACAACTTTTAATAAGGCTATTTTTAAAGCTGTTGTTGAAACTAATATGCAATGTATTTTCTGATAATTAATTTCTTAGAACATACTAATAATGCTTATTAATTTATGATATGCTTATAGATAACTTGTACAAATTGCATCAAACACTACAATGCTTACGTATTTAAGCTATAAGTTTTAAATTTGAAGCAGATAATTCATGTTTCCCCTCAGAAAGAAACGAATTTGTTTGAACATTGAGGAGGATTTTCTCTGGATTCCTCAAACACAACAATTAGAAAAAGGAATAATGTTACACACAATTAATTTAAGCACCAATGCGGCATCACAATTGTTATTTAAGTTAATACTATTTCCATTTTTAATTAATTGATTGATTGACTGTGTTTGATTACCACATTTGAGGAGGAAAATATTGATTATTTTATTTTCAATCATAATTTCTTGGGATATAAGAAAAAACAAAATAAAAAATGCTTGGATAAAATCATCATTTACTTTTTCTTCTTCTTTTTTTTTTTTGAAAGCAAATTAATCTTCACTTATTTCGGAGCATATCAAATAGTAACTCGTCCACTCATTTTTTTTTTCTTTTTTCTTTTTTGAACATTCAAACTATGATGAAGAAGTACGCATAAAATTTACAATAACCAATAGCAAAGATTGTCAATACTTGGACCTACCAATTAATACTCCCTCCGTCTCAAATTAACTGCTTAGTTTTGACTTTTTTAATTAAATTGACTATTTTTAAAATTAATAATTAAACATATATAAATATATTTTTTAACATTATAAAAATTGATATTAGTAGTAAATTGTATATACTTTCTTTTGGTTATAATCTCTTCACCTATATTTTGACAAAAATAGTACAAAAATTAGTTTTAAAAATAGTCAATATGATTTTAAAAAGTCAAAACTAAACAGTTAATTTGGAACGGAGAGAGTAAAATTTTAGCCTTAACACATCAACAACTTGCATGTTGTTTAAACTTTTATTATCTTAGTCATATTTTGTTTAGTTGAAAGAGAATATGATTATTATTTTTTATACACAAAAATAAAATAAAAATTATCACAGATAACCATGTGTTATCCATTATCCATAGTAATTACATATATAATAGATGCATCATATCATGTCCGAAAAAGATATGAATAAATTTTCTCAGCTAAAAATATTGAAAAGAGTAGATAATACTGCTGGCATATTAAAATGGTAATACCCACTTCCAATTTTCTACTACAATTACAAACAAGCCAACACTAACTGCTCTTATTAATTATGACTCCCTCGGTTTCACAATAAGAAACTATTTTGCTATTTTATTTAATACTTTAAAAAGAGTCTTATATTTCTTTTATTAGCTAAATTACTTGTAGCCATTATTGTATTGCACATAATCATAACCCAACTTGACGAGCTTTTACTTCAATGCCATTAAAAAACAGAAGCAAAAATATAATATAAACAGGAAATATGTCATTTCTATTTTCTCTCTTTTATATTTAGTAAAAAGTTGTTATCTTTTCAGTACATAATATACTAAACCAATGCCAATATAGTAATACATCTTTGTTATTAAGCGGAAGAAATAGACTAGAGTGTTATTTTGGTGTAGTTTAATCTCATATTATAATAAAAGTATATTGTAAAAAAAAAATAAGGAAGAAAAAGAAAGAAGAAATTCATTTTAATCCCTATCTATACATTCTCTCTCAACATTATTTTTTTGTCTTTTTACTCTCACTTATTCACCGGTTTGTACACCTGATAAAAGCGGTTCAAACTCACGAGTCACGAGTCAATTCAATTATTTTTTTTCTCTCTTCATTATATCTATATTTTTGGCTCAATCCAATGATCAGACATATAATTAAAATTGAATTATGATTGGTCATACAAATATATATCAGTTGGAAGAATTAATGAGATATAATCGGAAAAATGAAAAAATAGTAAGAGAAAGGTGGATCAAAAATATTAATTACCCTTGTTCGCATTCAAAACCATACATATATTTTGTGATGTAAGTCCCAAAATGGCGAGGAGAAGTAATCGGTATTTACCACTTTTGGTGTTTCCTATAAATAGTATATTCATCATTATCTTTTTAACATATCTTCCAAGATTAGTAACACGTTTTTATTTTTGGAAATGGACCCAAATAATTCAACCAAATCAAACCAAGAAAAAGATACATGTACATGTGCAACTTTATACAGGTTTACTATAAACAGAAAAATGAGCTATACAATATTATTAGTTAAATGGGAAAAATGGTAGGGACGTGTTTGGCAATACAACAGCTTGCTTTACACGTAAATTTAAATGACCCTGTTTTTTTATGTTTTATGCATTTACAGCTCCGTCATCCAGTTAAATAAAACAATGACATTTCAATATTTTTTTGTAGGAATTAAATAAAGTTCACATGCTATTAATTTATAGAAAAATTACATAAATTTAAGATAATATATATTAATGGTTCAGACTAAAATTAGTCTACTATGTCTATGACATTAAAATTTAGCAATTTAATATTTGAAAATGTATAAATGTAACCCCATCTCAAGTATGACTTTAAAAGACTCAAACTCCGATAGTAGCAAAACCTACACAAGAAGGAATTGGCATTGCCATTTTTTGGCATTTGTTTCGTATATAGTAAAGCTATTCTCTACTTTTCATTTTCAAATTCATATTTGGTTAAACTTACCTTGAAATTAAGTTTCATAACTAAAGAGGGTGTAACTCTCTCTCTCTCTCTCTATATATATATATATGTGTGTATATATACACACACACACATATATATATATATATATATATATATATATATATATATCATTTGTTTTTTGACTCATTTGGACGAGAGATTTGATTTTGTTGAGGTCGAGATTAGGATGGGAAGAGGGAAAATTGAGATCAAGAAAATTGAGAATGTCAATAGCCGGCAAGTTACCTTCTCTAAACGCCGGTCCGGGTTGCTCAAGAAGGCTAAGGAGTTGTCGATTTTGTGTGACGCCGAGATTGGGGTTATAATTTTTTCTAGCACAGGGAAGCTTTATGAGTTCTCTAGTTCCTGGTATGTTTTTACGCTTAATTTTATGTTCATTAGTTATTTCCTATCTGTTGTATCATCTTGGTAGGGTTTTTTTTTTTGGGTATATTATGTAAAGAAATAATGTTCTTTGATGTTAGTTTAGTAAGCTAGAACATGCTTATATATGAGATTTTCGTTGACTGATGTAAATCTCAATATTTTATTTTATGGATGAATGTAATTTTATATATGAAATTAAAGTTGGTTGTAGTCAATAGTCTGTCAAATAGTTGGACGGACAATATTTATAATTCTGTCTAACTGTTTGACATATTCTTCAAACTATTGATAAACGCTAGTATAAAATCTCGCCCAATTAATTGTTGGCTACAATTAACGTTGACTGGGAATCATACACATATATATATATATATATATATATTAAAAATAAACAAAAATCTCACAAGAAAATGTGAAAGTGAAATAATTCTAGAAAGTTTGTTGTTGATCTGAGAAAGAGATATAAGAATGTCTGAAGGACCAGGCTGAGTTGATTGCTAATTGGTTTTGGAATCAAACAACTGGAGTTTGAATAATCATAGTGAAGTTTTTTCTCATGTCAAAAAAAAAAAAGAATAATCAAAGTGAACAATACTATGGGTTTGCTTGTGAGTTTGTAAGTGAAGATAAAGAACAAAAGAAGAGAGCAAAAAGGTTAATTTCATCCTAGAGAGTTTAAAGAAGAAAGAAAAGTTATGATCTCATCTTCTTTTTGTTACTTAGAAAGTTGAGGAAAAGAAAAGGTATAAAAAGAATATAGCAAAAGAAGTAAAAGAGAAACAAATGGGGATAAAGTTGAAATTATATAAAATTTCTTTAAATAGACTTTCTCTTCTAGTTCTATAAGAAAGTGGGTGGCTATTTTATTTCTTTCTCTCCTATTTCTTCTCTGAAACTCACAGATAATCAAAATGAAGAATAAGAAATTTTCTTTTAATAATAAAAACAAGTCTAATGGTAAAAATTACAATAATTAACTAATAAGTCTCACATATAAAAAACATTAAAAAAAAACACCTCATATAAAAGTGAGAATCAAACATGAATATGGTGTTTAATTTAAACTTCTACTAAAACATGATGTTAGTGATGAAACCGGCCCAAGATTGAACCTGGACCAAGCACATCACCTAGCTAGGCCCAAGATCGAACCTGGACCAAGTACAGGCCGATTTAACCAAAATTACCTATCTCGAAACGGGCCCACTTAAAAGACTGGTTTGTGCGACGTGTATCCTTTTGCGACGGAAAAATAGTCAGAAGTCTTCCAAAATTAATTGTTAGGGATTTGGTGGTATCATAAAAACACAGGATTAATTTCATGTCCACCTTTAGTCCTGTTGATTTTATGAAATTATTTTATGTATATTAATACAATAGTTTAATAACGTAGGCAAATCCTCTGTCCCCCTGTTTAAGTGATACCCTCTTCTTGTTTAATTTTAACATGGATTTTAAAATATGTAGATGCATATATGTATTTAATATACTTAAGAAAAATAATATATATCTTGTAACTTTGTATGTCGAACTTTCTTGTAGTTAATTATGTAAATAACTATATGTTAATAATATTTTAACTATATATTTAATATAATGAATCAATTTTATAATTATATCTAATTTTATATATTGATATACATCGCAATCGATACAAAACTTAATTTCACAATATATATATATATATATATAGTTGGTCTCTGTACTTAAATTGGGATGCAGGACATAGCTATTGGAATTCCTTATAACATGTATGATTCTCGTAGGTGTATAATGTGTTATGCCTAGAACTTGGGCCTTACTTACCTTATAGTTTTTATTAAAAAATATCTTGCACATTTAGTATTGTTTATTATGTTTTCTTTTGTTGAAGCATGGAGCAAATAATTGCAAGATACAACAAGAGTCCAGAATCTTCCGAACTTCCTTCCATTGAGAATGTGTCTGAGGTAATTCATATGCTAAATGATATTCTCTTTACTCCGCGGAAAAAAATTGTATTATAAATTAAAAGAGCATTCTTAATTATATATATATATATATATATTAAATATAAAATAATACAATATATTCAAACTTGTTATCATATATCGTATCGTCACTACTTAACTAATAACTTATTTTTTGGAGCTAAATATTAAACTTAAATATAACATTAATATTTGCAAATTGGAAATAAAACTTTTTTTTTGGTCGAAAGTAGGGATTAATTTAATTTCCACCTCTATTGCTTTTATCATGAAAGGTTGTAGTAGTCATAAGATGTTAATTTAACGTAAAGTTTAGGGGTATATTTGACAAATTTAGGAATTAATAACAATTATCACTTAATCTTACACATCATTATTTAGGCATTTACTATATATTACAACGAAAAATTGATATCTCCACGAGTTTTGACTAACCTAACGTGGATCTCATTTACTATTCATGTATATATGTGAGGAGAGGCTTGAAAATATCATTTTGATTGTGGAAATATAAATGAAGGCATTCATAGTAAGTTGAGATAGAATCATTCTGAAACATGCTAGCTCAAAAGCTAAATTTCAAACTTGGAAGTTCAAATACAGCATATATATATATATATATATATATATATATATATATATAATGCACTATTATATTTTCTTGTTTCTTCATCGATCTTTAATTTCCTGACAAACACAATTCTTTGTTATTTCAAGCATGATTCTCAGCCTGAGGTGGATGCCTTAAAAACGGAGATGGCAAAGCTTCAAAAGGTGTACCGGTAAGTTTCCCGGTTCGTGCATTACTTATTTTGGGTGTTCAAATTAAATTAAGGGAATTTTGTTTTAATTAATTCTATTTTCACATTGCATATATCATTTAGAAATTAATTTAATTATATAATAACGAAGCTAAACCATGCACTAGCTAAGAACTGTGAAAAAAAAAACAAGAGCAATATATCATAATGGATAAAAGTAATTAGCTAAACTTTGGCGATTATTGTGAATTAAGGCGGATGATGGGAAAAGAGCTGGATGGCTTGAACTTCAAGGAGTTGCAGCACTTAGAGCATCAACTACATGAAGGGTTATTATCCGTCAAGGACCGGAAGGTAATTTTATTATTAATCAATCAATATGAATTGCAGCTAGCATTTTTATTAGGATTTAATATGAATCAATACGTTAGATTTAAGATCGGATATTACAAATAATCACACAAAAATTAAAGAACTGAAAAATAAAAACACATATAAATTTAACCAAGTTCACTAATTTGGCTAGTTTTGTTGGTATGATGTATTCATTTAGCAGTCTCACAAGTCACACACTCTACATAATACACACATGCGCCAACAATACTTTTATAATCATTAGAAACCCTAACTCGTATAACATGGACTCAATCCCATGAGTTCCAATATACATTAGTCAAACTTATGACCTGACTACCCTGTCGTAGTGGCCATTCATTGGGCTCACAAGAAGTATGAACTAATCCCAACACAATACAATTTTAACTAGGTTTGTTGATATTCAAATATTTTGGCTCTTCTACAAATATAAGTCCATTCTGTTATTTTTAAAGGGCTAAATTCTACTTGTATAATCTCAATTCAGCTTCAGTAACTTTACATCCATGCCAAACCCTATATAGTACTCCTTTTCTTTTTAATTTCCCCTTCCATTTTGATCTTATTCGAGCTATAGTTAAATTAGGGTTATAAAGATAATTTTTTTCTTTTTATGCATTTCAGGAGCAATTATTACTGGAACAGCTTGAGAAATCCAGACTGCAGGTAAAATTAACAGTTTTGTACCTAAGCATGTCTTGAGCACCTAATTGCCAATGCCAAAACTGCGCTGGTCAAATAATAATAATTTTAATTGTTGAACATATAATAATTGTAAGTTACAACAGTCAACAGCAATCTCTCAAGACAAGAGTATGGAAAAAAACTAGAAAATGAAAATTTTCTATGTACCGTGCACTGGGGGCAAAATCTTCCCTCACATTTTGTATGTGACACTCAGTATTAATTGGAGAAAAAATAAACTGCTAGAAATTTTAATTCCTAAGATTTTTGTGATCTGTAGGAACAAAAGGCAATGCTGGAAAATGAAACTTTGCGCAAACAGGTAAGCTTGAATGCTGGAAATCTTGCTTTTTAATTACTTCCAAATTTTCATCATCGTCTGTTCATCACATATTATGATGCTGATAACTTCTTTTTTGTTTTGTTTTTGATTTTTTTGATTTTATTTTAAGATTGAGGAGCTTCGTCGTCGCAACCCAACACCAGCACCATATCATGAAAACTATCCCATTGAAAGGAGGAATTCTTTTGCAAGTTCAAGCGTAGTTTGTCACTCCAGATCAGAGAAAGAAAGAGATTCTGACACCTCACTATGCTTGGGGTATATACATACATATATATATATATATAATTTTACTTAATAGGAAATTTTTTTACATGCAGTGACAATGCATATACCCAATATTTTTTTTCTATTTTTTTTTTAATTTATATTGTTAATTGTATCACAAAAACCTTAAAATTACATAAATACCCTTAACGAAATAAAAGATAAAAACTTAGATATATATGTAGCCACTGCAGTTCTAATTTTCTCATTAACTTATTTTACAATTCTAGCTTAATTATCGGTGTTAATATGATCTATCTTTCTAGCTATATACTGATTGCTAATGCATTAATTTGTTACAGACTATCAGCAGGTGATGCTTATCAAAGGAGAAAGATACCAAAGATTGAATGGGGCTTGAATGAATCGAGAAGTCATGAAATGGCTTCACCTTAATTAATTATTACTGTTGGAGTACTTGTTGTTTCAATTAAAAACCTCTTCTATATATCTTTTATTTGTATTTGTTATTTTATTTGCTGGAGTATTATTTTTTCCCTCTTGATGGTAGAAAGCTCCTACATGTACAACTTCTCTATTCCTAGTATATATGTTTAACTGTATAAGATAATTTTTGTGTGATTGTATGGTGAGTCCCAACTATATGAAGATCATGAGAATAGAGCTTTGATATATATATACACACACACACACAAAAACACAAACACACACTCTACTTATGAACCAAAATAAGGGCTTAATTTTGGCGTTTAAATGCGTCCCATTTCCAAAAAGTATACTAGTAATACGAAGTGACATGACATTTAAACTTTATCTTTAATTATATTAAAGGTGTCAAGTGTCCGCTTAGTGGAGTGTGGGGATAAAATCACTTGGCAACATAACAAAAAATTGCTTTTATTAATAAAAATCTGAGGTATAAGAATATTTTGGGATAAACTATTTTTTTAGTGTTTTTGAAAGTACTTTATATTACATTTATTTAAAAAATTTACTAAAATATCTTTATAAAAATGTTTCTAAAATTGGTCAGGTCATTTCTTGGTTAATAAATATTGTTATTGGTTAATTCTTGTTAAATTATTAGCCGCATCATACGATATTCTTTTTTATTAAACTAAAAAGTAATATAAGTAACAAAAAAAAAAAATCAAAGAAGCTATATAGTTCAAGTTGATAAGATTAACTTCTCCTAATTATCCTTATTAAACTAAGTGGTCAGCTCAAATCCATGCATATTAAATACAACAAGCCGCTGAATTTGTTAGTACAAACAATTAAATTTAATGGGTGTGCCTTTTTCTAATTGTTTTTCTATTATGATAATATATCTCAAAAGTCAAGTGTCCTTTTTGAAGGGGGTACCATATATATGATGTCGCCATTATAACATTTAGAGGCCCGAACTATTCGCTATTGTTGTTGTGGTCATCATCAATTTGAATGCATACTTGCATTAATTTCCAACATCATCACCTCATCTTTTACTAATTTATTAATTAAAATCATACACATTTTATTTAACTTTATTATTCTTAACGGGAAATATATTAGTAGGTGAATTAATGTACCCAGTCTTCATTCATGATCAATAAAATTATGCAAATGATGGTCAGAGATTATAATACTAGTATGACATTATGCATCACTGTAATTTTTATTTATTTATATTATTATATACTATGACGGTGGCCAAATCTGTATTATGGAATGTACTTTCATTAGAAAATTGAGATTAGAATCATAAATCGAACGATTTATGTAAATGATAGTACTAGGACATTATAATAACACAACCTTATGTACTACTA
Source organism: Aralia elata (assembly GCA_034770075.1). Taxonomy (NCBI): domain Eukaryota; kingdom Viridiplantae; phylum Streptophyta; class Magnoliopsida; order Apiales; family Araliaceae; genus Aralia; species Aralia elata. The sequence goes on from CM068377.1 coordinate 17,786,207, forward strand.
TATTTTTTCCCTAGGTTCCCCACTTCCTCTCGTAAGCCTTAGAATGAAATGACTTTTTAAAATTCAATTGTAATAGAATAAATTCTAATATATATATATATATATATATATATATATATATATACACACACACACACACACACTCTCTCTCTTCATTTGTTCCAAAGTTAGAGATATTTTTTATATCAATTTGCAAATTCTAAAAGTTCAAAATCAATGTGAATTTATTAAGTTTTAATATAAATAATTAACTATAGCAATTGTAAATTAATAATAAAATATTAATAATTCTTATTTTTATTGTTTTCAAAATATAAATCAAATTATAGCAATTTTGAAATTTAGTATTTCATAAATTGTCTCAAAAAATTGAAAATATATCTCTATTTTTGAGATGACTTAATATATAACTAATTAGCACAGAAAAATTTACAAATAAGATGGTATTTAAAAATTACTGAAAAGACGCGGGGGAGGTTTGGTTGTGTTGGGCGTCAGATATTATCATCTATTTGCATGGCGGCGGTGCCTTTTGGGGAACGCCGTGAGCTCTGAGCTAGCCACCTTTTGGGGGCGCCTGTGAGCTCAAATACTCAATTACGTATATATCCTCAATATTTACCAATTTTTACGGCATTATTTTTGTTTTTTTAAAAAATACTTTTATTTTAATTTTTTGAAGCTGTTTCCAGAATTCATAAAATTTAAAATAGATACAAATTTAACTGAATTTAGGTAATACCATCCTAATTTTATTATAAATTATTAAAAAAATATTAATAAATATAAATTCTATTATTTTCAAAACTTACATGAATCATACTACTGTTAAATTAAAAATTTTGTGAATACATATAAAAGATCAAAAAAGAAACCTTTTTCCAAAATGGAGGAAGTATTATTCGTGAAATGCATTTATTGGAAACGGTTTAGTTGTTTGTCTTAAAAATCTGTATCGTTTAAAGTCCATTTCTTTTTAGTGGCAATGCCATGTGTTACAAAATAAATTTTGTTGGGATTTATAATTCTAGGCAATTTAGATCTTTTAGTTTCCAATTGAATCTAAAATAAAAATACTCTCTTTGTTTCACAAAATAAGGTTTATTTGTAGAATTTGTGGTATTAAAACTATATTATATGTTCTATAAATAGTCTTAAAATAATAATAATTAATTTATAGTGTAGTATGATAATAAAATAAGGGTAGGGAAGGTGATGGACACCTCATATTCTTGCGTTAATTGTCCTTTATAATACATAACTATTTTAATAAAAAAATAATATAGATCGAGTAAATAAGTTCATTTTTGTTGAAGAGAGGAAGTAATTAATAATTCAAGTATTTTAAGCATCGAATTACCATTTCATACTGATGGCGACAATTTCATTAATTTTAGGCACATTATTTTGCATTGACCTTTGCTCATCATGACCTGCATATCACTTTCAAGCTATTTCTCTCCCACCATATTGGATTGGTTGATACCTTACGCGCCTTCGAAAAGCTTGCAGCTCTCTCAAATACCAAAATTGAGTAAATTTATTGTATTTTAATTTTCCAAAACTAAAATAATACATCGATATCTGTCCAATTATTTTTAAGAAGAACTTTGTTTTCTGTTATCTAAAAAAACTAATAATATTAATTTGCACACGCACACTTATATATTAAATATTTATATATTAAAGAAATTATGTATATGTGAGTCTTGTGCATGTATTTGTAGGGTGGGGTTACAAACAAAAATAATGCAAAAAGGATTAATTATTGTGTTCTTCAGCTGCGTATATATTAGTTAGTCTGCGAACTCCTTCACCATCCTCTTGTGCATAATTAATGTATAATAAAACTAGATATAGTATAATCTTATACCTTTTTTTCATTTTGGTAAGGTAGAGTAGACTATTTTCTGTAAATTATAATAATAATAATAATAATAATAAAAGAACAAACTACCATCCTGAGTGAAATTTAATTTGTTAGGATGCGTATTGGATTCACGTTATTGAGCTATAATCTTGTATGACAAGGTGTTTAATATATAGCCATAGGTAAATTAGTCAAATAAACTTAAGAAATTGCCCTCAATTCACTTTAAATTAATAGATAGAACAAATTGATCTTCAAGAAGTTTGAAAAAGGTGCAAATAATAAGGGTTGGATGAGTCTATATATATATATATATCTATATATCACCTTAATATATATAGAAGTTTAATGTTCTTAAATTTTTATAAATAAAAGTTGTTGATCATCGAATTTACCATTTCTTGCCAGAATAAGTTACATGACTCAAAATGAAAGGATAATTTAGTTTTTTAAGAATATATCATTTATATCAACTCTAATTTTCTCTTATTCTTTTTTCTTCCTTTCATTAGATTCTAATTACATGACTACAATTTTTTGTGCTTTTAAATATATTATATTTAGGAGTGATACTTTCACTCTGATCAATTATTACATTAAGATTTTATTTAAGTATATTAAGGTGATCAATTGTTTAAGATTATATGTTTAGGATTGCTTAAAAAATGTGATTATATACTAATTTTGATTATTACTTTTACTTATAATCAGGTTTTAAAAAGTACGTAGTTTATGTTTTGTAAATAAAAAAACCCTTAAACCAGCAAAAGTAAAAAATGTTTGATATAAAAAAATTTGCTAATCACTTATTTTAAATATAAATTACTAGAAAAAATTATTTTGAGAAGCAGAGATGGGTAATAGATAAAGTACTTACTCAAATAGTAAGGGATATATTAGTAATAAATTTAGTCAAACTTAATTATTAGATGTGACAAATGATCAAAAACTTCAATTTAAAACTTGTGATTATTTTTGTAAAAAATGATTATAAGCATTTTTTTAAAATTAAGTTACCTAGCACCTTTTGCTTTTTAAAACTGATTGTAAACAAGTTTAATTAACTGTTTATAAGCTAATCCCAAACCCTCTCTAAAATCATTAAAACATTAACGTGCAAGTTCTAGTAGCGAAAGACTTAATACAATTAATTTTTTTATTTTTATATATAATTATATACACAAAATATAAGACCTTTAATTATTTGGTCAAAAACCACCGCGCGAGCTCTCGGATCCGATCCATAATTTATTAGTAACTAATTGGGAGTGTCCGAGTGTGCTTATGTATATATATATATATATATATATATATATATATATATATAGTGAGAGCATGAAGGAACGAAATGATCATAAGCACTCAGCTGCCAGTAGTAGCACAAAAACCTCCATCCTTTCCCTTTTACATATTGCCCACCTCCTTTCCAACACTATAATCACTCTGTCGGCCTCTTATTTTCTCTCTCTATCTCTCCGGTATCATTCACTGCTAACTCTCCTTGTCTTCTTTTACAGCAAAAACAACAACCCAAATTTCTCTCTCTCTTAATTAAACCATGAAATTTGAACTCCCCAGAACAACTAGCTGCAACAGCAGCACCAATAAAATCATCCCATCAAATTACATGCGATCAACATCCTACAAGCATGACCCCACCGGCCACTATATTATCTCCGATAAATCCATCGTCCAAAAAAGCTCCGCCGCCGCCTTCCACCGCTTCACCAAAACCCGTATCGGCGTCTCCGCCTTTCTCCGATCACTCATCAACCTTATCTCCTTCCCCATAATCCTCCCCACGTGCCGTTGGCTAGCACTTCCTTCCCAGCTCTCCATCACACCCTCACTCGGCCGGAAGGTTACCGGCACGCTCTTCGGCAACCGGAGAGGTCACGTGAGTTTCGCGGTCCAAGACGACCCGAGATCCGCCCCGGTGTTGCTGATCGAACTCGCGGTCTCGACTTCTTCTCTGGTGAAAGAAATGTCGTCGGGGTTGGTGAGAATTGCATTGGAATGCCAAAAGGGGCATGGCCGGCCGGGGAAGTTGTTTAAGGAGCCTATGTGGACTATGTATTGTAACGGTAGGAAGTGTGGCCACGCGCTATCACGCGCATGTAATGAGTCCGATTTGCACGTGCTTAGTACTGTTCAGAGCGTGTCGGTTGGTGCCGGGGTGATTCCGGTAGTGGATGATGGCCGGAAAGATTGTGCCTCCGAGGGCGAGTTGCTGTATATGAGAGCTAGGTTTGAGCGAGTGGTGGGGACGCATCACTCGGAAGCGTTTTATATGATGAATCCTGATGGTCATGGTGGACCTGAACTTAGCGTATTTCTCCTCAGAATATAGAAAATATATAATAATAAATTTCAGTTATAATTTATTGTTTGGATGTGAAATTAGATGTGTATTAGTCCGAGTTGGACGAGGTGAGTGTTCGAAGCATACATAGGTGTAAGGTTTATTAGTTTCCATGTGTTAATGTTTGATCAACTACATTTGAGTTTTGATGAGTTATCGTGTTGTTCTTAATGTTAGAGGTATTAAAAAAAAATAAAAAATGTTACAGAGATAGACGATTAATTTAAACATGCAATAAAAGTCTACTATTTGTGTGCCTAATCTTGTTTACTTTAATATTAATTATTGACAATCTAGCTCCCAATGCACGCGCATGCTGATTTGAGCGTACATTGACAGTTTATTTTAATTTAGTGAAAACATTTTACTTAATTAATTTCCTGTCATGCTAGCTACTAAAACAATATTATTTGAATAGTGTTATGCTAAAGTCTCTTAGCAAGTAATATGATTTGAAAACTCAGTATATAATTTTAACTTAAGATGAAATATATACTTGTATGTTAATAATTATATATTCAGATGCTTGCTTCAACAAATAGCACATGAGCATGAGTTTTTCCTATAATAACCCTAAATTTTAATTAATCACCTATCCATCACATTAAAAGAGATTAATGTTGACGTTGGGTTATAAGAAAATTAGATTATATATACAGAGAGAGAGAGGAATAGTAATTCCACTTCTTTTCTTTTCCTTACCTCAATAAGTCCTCTAGAATAAAGAGGAATATTATAATATATAGGTTTATGATCAAATGCAAGCTAATTAGTAATTAATCAAAATCAAGTTGAAAAGCAAAGCGTGTCGTTCATTAAAAGTTAGTAGTAATATATAGAAAATTAATAATAAGGTTAATTTGATCGATCCTTTATTATGTCGTCAATCATCAACTTGTTTCGCATTAATTGGGAATGCAACTATATAGTATATATTAAATTTCTAAGTACGTAAAACATACTATTTTCTTTTCAACATCGTGATTATCAAGTTTATGCACCACAGTCCTGAACAGTTGATTCCATTGTTGTCATGAGATATGGAGTGTGTGTGTATATATATATATATAGTACGTACTATATATGTCAACTATCGCTCCACCTATAAAATTAAAGGGAATCATCTTTTCTCTAAAATAACTTTTTTAACAGATTATGGAAACTTGTAAACTGCTCTTAATTAATTAACCAACTGCACATATAGTTCACGTGGATTGATGAAATTTTGGAACACAAATTATTAAAAGGAAAAAGTAAGCAGTGAACTGGATTTTTTTTAATTTTTTTTACCAACAAAAAAGGAGGTCAAAATGCCAAAGAATTGGGTATATATAAAAACTACGACGTTACAATTAATCAAGTTACAGTGCACATTGGAAACGTAAACTGTGTCATATATATATATAACAAAATACAAATGATTTTGAATTTTCCGCTCATCTAATAAATCATCTGAGCCATTCAAAGTTTGGTATAAATCTGACCGTTCATTATTTTCCCCTTCTTTATTTCCTCTTCTTCTATATTTTTCTTCTTCTTCAAACCCTATCTCCAATACCTTCTTCTTCTACATTTTTTTTTTCTCTCTAACAAAAATTAGTGCCGGAGGCACGGGGTTACCGCTAGTATATATATATATATATATATATATATGTATATATATATATATATGTATATCTGGTGCTTCAAAATCAAATTAAATAAGATTCCTATACTAATCGATCGGGTATTTATGTATAGAAAATCTAACCATGTCATGTGTAAATTATTACATAAATAAATATATAAATATACAGAGAGCTAGAGAAGAAGAACCATGCAAATATACAGAACGATAAATTTTAACTTGGATCGGACCATATTTGAAGAGCTTCTCTAAAGATAGTTAAGAATCATATATATAATTGAATGGATTATTGTTCTGCCAACCCAAGATATTTTTGGTGCTAGATATTTATACATCATATAATTTTAGCCTAGTCGAAAACTTATAAACTGTTCTAGGAATAAGGAGACATGCATTGCGTCTGTATTTTTTTTTTCTTTTGAAAGCAGCATTCTCTCTTTACTCTAAAATTCAATCGTTGATCGTGAACAACCAACTAACAGATTTGGTTTTGAATTATTTGCTTGAACTTTCCTCGAATCCCATAATAATATTTCCCCTTTTTGTGTGGGTTAATTTATAATATATATATATTTTTTATTTCATACAAAGGATCTTAATTTATAAAATTTACGAATATAAAAAATATATTTTCAGTTCATATATGATTAATAAATAAATAAATCTTTTTTTTAGTTGCAAAACCTTTCCTTTTACAAGTACATATTTAAAGGAATAGATTAATAATTAGTGTTTTTTCCTTATTGACAATTGAATTCTCTTTTCCATAAAAAGGTCTCCTATACTAAAACTTTTTGTTCTACAAAATAATCATCTTCTTATTGATGATATATAATAATTATAAAGTAACACAATGTTTTTAAATTCTTAATTTCACACACACACATATATATTTATTAGGTACTTACCCTAAAACAGACAAGAGTAATAAGCATATCTCCTAATCAAAGACTCTTGCATGTGCCTGCCACTTAACCCCGCAGGTAGATAGAACTAGAGAGGAACAAATATAGTAGTACTTTTCTTTGTTTAGTCATCAAACATATATACTATAGTTGTACTTGGTATGAAACTTGAGAGCATACCATTTATAGTGCGTACTAGTAATAAAATCTAGTGAACTGGCTTAATTTCTTTCCTACTACAGTAAGAAAACTAAAAGGCACGTGGTAAAGAAATTATTTGTCATGTGCTTAGATGTATACTATATATGCGGTTAGGTTAATTAGGAGGTTAAAGATATTATATATATATATATATATATAGCCATGCATGTTACTGCTACGTAATTGGGATCAAATATTGGTTGTGCCGACCGATAGATACTTCATTTTATTTTTAGATATTTATACAAAACTCATGTGCAAGTGCAACTACATGTCGTGCTTCAAATTAATTTAAGTTTGAAGTATAAAGAAAACTCTTATCCTGACTACTTGAAGAGGAAAGTCATGTGTTGTTAATATAACCTTTAATATATCTTAGACCTTTTTCAGCTTTAATTTTCAGATAATAAATTTTTAATTACTTGTTAGTTCTAATAATATTTGTTCATGCAGCTGGCTAGAATTAATACGTATGACATTAATATTATTGTCCATAGTAGTTAAGCTAGCTTAAACCTAGCTAGGCCATGCCGTAATACACAAATATATTCAACATTTTCATATAAGTATAACCGTTTCTCCTAATGAACGGCTAAGTGTAATGGTGCATGCTAACTGTTATCATTTGCTCTAAATATTCACTCTCGTAGTATTTTAGTAGCTTTAATTTGTGGTCGATCAGTTTAATTTTTTGTAATTGAAGTCCAATTAATTCATGCAAGGGTGAGATATACTTTGAATCAGATCAGTCCAAACCTTTTGCATCTGATATTCATAATGAAATAAAATTATAAAAATAAAATAAAATTATTTGCTGTTTCGAAAAATATAATAACATGCGAACAGTCTTTCCCACATTTCCTGCATTAGAGTACTACACTACATGCACAATGTATACCGTTTCCTGTTGAGCAAACAAAATTGTATTAAGCACGTGATCTCACACGTGATGAAACCCAATTAATCTTTTGTCATTGTGCATGGCAATAATAAGTCTATCTATATTTTATATAGTTCAACCTGTCAAAGCGTAGTACAAGAAGCTATGAATGATTGTTCCAATTATATATAGAGATTTGATAAATACTCCTATCATTTCAATATACATTTTCTTTTTCTATTCATTTCAAATTTAATGCCTTTTTATTTTTAGATTCTAGAGTGATATGAAATATGTAATATGTCATTATTTTTGTTTTAATTAATTGAGTATTGTCATGTCATCACAAGTACATTATTTAGCCAATATTAGTGATAAGTTTGAAAATATACAATTTTTTAAAAAAATTATCATTTTATAAATTTATCTTTTATTTTAAAATGGAGATAACATAACACGAGTTTCGCTATCGTTAGATTGTGTGGTATTAATTATAGATAGTTAACAAATGCATTCTAGTTCTTACTGTTTACACTATACTATGACTTAAAATCGACTTTATTCTGAAATGGAATTCAAGTGCTAAAATTTCGAGTTTATATATATATATATATATAAAATATACTAGTATGTTAATTTTAAAGAGTGATCATGCATCTTTATATATGGATTAGAATTCAGATATTTGAAGGGATTGTTGTATGCCAAAGTCCAAACCCAGCAATTTTTTAGATATTAATTCAAATCTCACACTACATCTATCTGTCTTTGGGTCAGAGGCTGAAAAAATAAAAAATAAAAAATAAAAAACAGATCCTGTCTTTAAGATGTGTAGTTATTATCATAAAATACTTATAGTTTGGAACTTTTTCAACTTTTCATGCTTAAAGTACATCTATTATATTTTAACTACTCAATTTATTCGTATCATCTCGATCTGTTCATGCAGTGATGCAGGACTGAACACGTAGGACTTGATCATTGTCGTTAGGGAAGCTAATAGATTAGTAATTTATACTAGCTCAAGAACCAATGTCCAGTACATATATACGGCCAAAATATCATCACTGCCTACAGCCTACAGCTGCATGCATGCTGGGCTTAAATTACTTCACAATTTTAATTTACTCTAACATGACATTTAATTTAATTTATTTTTTTTTATAAAATTATAATTTTATACCTTTTAAATAAGAAACCAGTCCAATCATATATTGTTTCGTGATGCAGAGCTACAATATTGCAAATGTCGAATACACATGGCCACCAACAAGCCAAAAAAAAACCTTCTTTTTTTTTTTTTTTTTGGTAATTCTTATGATACAATTATTGGAGCTTATGATCTAATGGAAGGAAAAGAACGAATTCACTAATCTACTGTATAAACTGGATAGACCAGGACAATTCGTTAGTGTAGTTTGATAGCTTTTTCTTTTATTTCTACCCGGATCAGTGAAAGAATTTCACAAACTAATGGAAAAAGTATTGGTTTTTATAGAATTATTAGTTTCTCGGTTCGTTCATGAATTTCTACTCTCCCACTTTCTGCAATTCCAGTAGCCGTTTTTCTTTTTTATAATTATTATTTTAAATATTCACCTGGGAGAAATATATATTAAAAAGATAAAAAGTTTTCCTTAGTACAAGAGCACTAAAATTGGAAAACAGAAAAGTGGGTATCACAAGTCACAGTGAAGCTAGCACATGGGAATGTGTATGTGTATCTTGAACCGAAGATAGAATGAAAAATTAGTTATTAGGATTAAATACAGAAAAGGTGTGTGTGTGTGTATATATATATATATAAATGTCAGCCATGAGGTGCTAGAAATATATAGGCCTTAAAGATAGTTTTTGTATTTGATATATGTTGGAGATATTATGTCTGCAAGATATTTTTGTAATTAATTAATAAATGAGTTTCTTAAATCTTAATAGTTAAATACCTGTCATGTTTGATAAAATTGAATAAGTAATTAAGATCTGAATAATTAGTATATATTAATAAATCAGATCGTTTGAGTAAAATAGTATCTGAATTTAAAAAATTGTTTGATAACTTAAAAGTATAAAACATCTGAATGACTTTAAAATTTAAAAATATCAATTTAAATTTAAAAATATTTCAAATTGATTTTTTTAAAATCAATAATGATCTTAAATTTTGGAACAGATGAAGTACAATATTTATATAGATTCCATATATTTAAATTTTTCATTAAGAAATAGTTCTTAATGATTTATATTTATATATTACTCTTACCGATTAAGAGACGATAAGATAAGAGACAAACAAAATTTTACTAAACAATTTTATCTTTTTACCGAATCAGACGTGAAACTGTTAAAAAATATTAAGAGCTAAACAAACACTACCTTAGTTACCCAATAACATGATCAAACTATATTATCTGGTTGGTGTTCTGAAAATAATAAGGCGTGGCTTCATCTACACCAGGTCCAATCAAGACAAACAGATCTACACTCATGAACAAATAATTGGTGTACCATGCCAGAAACATATATACACACATTCACATATGTACATATCATGTTTTTATTAACTTCAATTTCTTTTCTTCTACGTAGGCAAGAAATTGGGTTATACATACACCTAGGGATTGAGGATAGGGAAGAAAGATATTCTCACATTATTTTTTTTAACAAAAAAATTAAAAACTGACGTCGCAATATTAATTCTCAAAAGTAGAATAAAAAGTTACTCAAAAATAATTATATATACTATATTTCCGGTCGGAAATTAAAGTTTTTGAGAAAATTTAATTTGTGCATAAAGTGCGTGTATGTATGTATGTATGTATGTATGTATGTGTTAGTTTCACAATGTCATTCATGTATGGATGTAATAGTCACCCTATATATCATATTCTCATGTGACAAAACACTCTATTTTACTGTATATTTACCTTCAAGTATAATATCATGTAAAAGTATTTATGATTATCACTTGAATTTATCAATAAAACGCTATTAATTACTTACTTTTGTAAAAAAAAAAAAAAAAATTAAATGATTTTAAGTGAGAGACTGAGATTAAGATCCACAGTATACTTATTTTCGTAACTCCCACTTGGATATTGACCTCTTTTTTTAGCCACATCTTACCATCCCTATCTGTAACATATAAGTTCATAAGAAAATATTGTAAAAGGTGAACATTTATAGTTTCTTGCGTCAAAATATTATTTAAATAAATAGTTGTAAATTATATAAATGTGAAGTGAAACAAAAAGTAAATCGTACTTGTCAAAAACTCCAGGCTATTTATATTCTTCTATCTAGCGGCCCAAGAATAAAGGGTCAATTTTATGAACTTCAAAATATGAATAAGGCCCACGATTTACTGGGCTTCTAGATCCAGTTCGGGGATAATTCTTTGAGAACTGACTTAATTATTTTGGGGGAAAACGAATGCGGGTTTAAAGTAGGGGTTTAGAGGGACTGACAATAACAATCTTGACATATTTTTAAAGCTAGTGTTTTTAGAGAAGAATAAGAAGAGGAAGAGTATTAAACTCAGTGCAAATCCCCATTCTTCAATTTCTTGATTCGGTATGTTATGCTGATTTTTGTGCAGGGTAATGTAATGTTATGCTTTTAGTGTTTATGTCTGAAAGATTTGCTTGATGGTGTGTTTATGCTTGGTAATGCCATTCTTCTTCAATCAATTATTCAATTATCTTCTTATAATCAAATTAAAGTTTCTTACTTTGAAGCATCATGTTATCTTGCATTCAAGATGTTTGATGAAATAACTCACTGAGCTAGATTATGCTGTTACCTTGTGGGTCCGACCCGGGCTTTATCAGTGCGTTTTATTATACTCTTATTGATGATTTTGGACAAAGGGCTGCTCGACATTTCTGTTTCTGGTACCGAGTTTATAGTACTCCAACTGCAAAAGTTACTATTGATTTGGGCAGTAGAGCTCCTAGGAAATTATCATGGATGATCATGAAAGAATAATTGTTTTTTTTTTGTCCTTACTGAAATGGAAGGATTCACTAGTGTTGAGGCTCCCTTAGGTCGCTTGACTCCTAGCAGTACACTATGATCAAAATAGTAGCTTTTATTAAAAGAAATAGACTAGAATAGCTTACAAATTATTCTTTGCAGATTGCTCATCTTGTAGATTGCAGATCAAAAGAGTAGCTTGTATTGTTTGACCATGTTTGCATTACAATCCGAGCAATAACTTTGCACATGTTTATTGCTTAGAAAACCATGGCAATTTTGATAGTTTCTATATTGTTGTCCAAAACTTATTTTTTTTATATGTTTCTCAGATTTCATATGATTCACCCGGGCATATGATGATTGATCTAAGTGCTCATGCTTTGGTTACTATTGCCACGTATTGTAAAAATAACTTCTTTTGTTTAGCTATTATCCAACTTTACGTAATTTTTGAAATATATAAAAACATATTAATAGATGGGTAAAGTAGTAATCTAAATTTTAAAGTTACATTTTCTATTCTTTTCTTTGCAACTCACAAACACAAGAAAAGAAACTTATTAATTTTTCATTTATAAACTCACAAACAACCCAAATGAAAACTTGTATGATTTCAGTTCTTTTCTTTTGTGTTTTAATTTATGTTTTCCTATTTTGTCTTTTCCATCCAAACTCACAAACATGTGTGATAGAGAGAGATGGTGGGAGGAGTGAGAAGGATAGTGAAGAAGGGATTGGGAGAGATGGGATTCAACAAGGGTGGAGGAAGCATCAACTGGTTCCCTGGTCACATGGCTGCTGCAACTCGCGCCATTCGTGATCGCCTCAAGCTCGCAGACCTCGTTATTGAAGTTCGCGATTCTCGTGTTCGTTCTCTCTCTCCCTCTACAGAAATCTCATATCATAACAAATTTTATATTCTCTCTCTTAATCTTTATATCTCTACAGATACCATTGTCCTCTGCAAACCAAGACCTTCAACCTCTGCTCACTGGCAAACGCCGTGTCATTGCTCTTAACAAGAAAGACTTGGCCAACCCCAATATCATGCATGTAATGAACAATTAAATTTTAATTATTAGGGTTGATATTTTGTACTGAACAAAATATAATTTAAAAATGGTTGATTTTTGCAGAAATGGATTCATTATTTTGAGTCATGTAAACAAGATTGCCTAACCCTAAATGCACATAGCAGGAGCTCTGTTCAAAAGGTTTGTTAATCTATTTGTGCGAACCATATAGTTTTGTTGCCCAAAATGTAGCAAAGACCAACTTAATGATTTAGTTCTTTAAGATTATATCACTCAATGGTGTGACTGTTTTGTAACACTCGCCTTATCTAACTGGTAAGGTAATACAAGTTCTTATTTCACTGACTAGATGTGTGCCACACTATGCCATTGTACACACACTCACACACACATGTAAAAAATAGTCTTGCACACACTGCAACATCATTGGCTCCATTTGGTACTACTGAATTTGAGAATAGATCCATAATGAACACCAGTTATATGGCATGTCTCCAATACATATTAATGTTTTGAACCTATTTAAATCATATGCTGGTAATCTACTTAGCATAATTTATTATGTTCTGAGTTCTGACTCTTAGTTCATGTAACAAAGCTTCTTGAACTTGTGGAGTTCAAATTGAAGGAGGCAATCTCAAGGGAACCTACTCTTCTTGTTATGGTGGTTGGGGTTCCCAATGTTGGAAAATCAGCTCTAATCAATTCAATCCATCAAATTGCATCATCTCGATTTCCTGGTAAGATGGTCTATTGTTTTCTTTTGCAATTCTTTCTCCTCAACTCATTGTTAGAATGCATTAGTTTACCAGTAAGCAAGTAGTCTCTTACAACGATAAACTTTAGTTTTTCCTTAGTGCGGGAGAAGAAGAAGCGAGCCACAGTAGGACCATTGCCTGGTGTGACTCAGGATATTGCTGGATACAAGGTCACTTTTTCTTAGTACCTCCATAATTTTGTTTTTACAACTGATATTTTTTTTAACTTACGATTATGATTCTTCTTATATAAACTAAGTTTATTCTATATCAAGAACATAATTTATTGTCCGAATTGAGAAGTAAAAGTCCGTACTTTTTTGCAAGACTTGTTTTCAGTCAAGTTCTAAATTGATGACTTTATCAAAAGATTAAAAAAAAATCTGAAATCATTTGTAGTTTCGTTCTCTTTAACAATCGTGTTAAAAGTTTTTAAATTGTTAGATGGATAAATATGCAAAAAGCATATTGGAAAAGTAGAAAACTATCCTCAAATTTCAAATCATTTATATTTTCATTTTCAAATCATGCTAGAGGTTGCTATTGAATTGGTCAATAAAGAGATAATCTGGAAAAATCAGATTGCAAAATAATTCTAAATGAACAGCAATCACATACTTTCTGCCTATTCAACAATACTGATGGGTGATATGCAATTATTCATGCTTTTATATGACTGATTTTTACATGAGAAGCGATGCATTGTGGAATTTTTTTTAACCTTTTGAGAAAAAAACAAATGGTCAAGTCATGTGACAGTCACACCATTATAATGGTCCGCTGTGATTTGCAGGCTGCATGTGACCAACTATGAATAAGTCTATTGCAGTGCTCATCAGATGGTATGATAGTTGCATGAGATAATGTCTTGTGCTCTGGAGCGGTATCTATTAAGTTTGAACTCTATAAATGTTGAACTGCGTTTTTGTATGGTCTAAGTATTTGTAGGACAGGGAGAGTATTGATTTCCAAAAGTCTGTGTACTTTCCTTGTCTGTTCTGTAGTCCTCCTCTGTTTTTGAATGCAAAATTCTAGACTATTTCATTTATGAGCAAAAGGGAGGTGAGGAACTACACTCGTTGCTCAGTACCTAAAACGGCGTAGTTTTGATTAAAGAAATGGTCAAATTACAAAAGTGCCTTTTATAAATTAGTTGTTTTAGGGATTGAGCACCAACTAAGTTGGTGCACAGTCTCGCACCTCCCTTAATCCCTTCATTCATTATTCCTTGTATTGTAGACTTTGCTTGCAATCAACTGAAATATTTCCAGATATAATTTGGAAGTAGTTTCATTTTTTTGGTGATATAGAATCCTTTGGCTGATCAGCAAATAGGAATCGTGGTACACATGTTTTCTTATATCAGCCTATTAATGTTCAGACACAGTGGCAGCTGAACAAACATACCCACCTACCCCCCCCCCCCCCCCACAAACAACACAATATTAATAGCAAAATCCTCTTTAAAACTGTCTTCGTCATGATTATATTTTACCTTCTTTTTTCTTTGTCATATATTGAGGACGAGTTATTTGTGATTAAAGTGGTGTGGTTTGTTCTTGCATTCAGATTGCAAATCAACCAAGCATATATGTTCTGGACACCCCAGGAGTATTGGTTCCAAGTATTCCAGACATTGAAACAGGGTTGAAGTTAGCTTTATCAGGTTTGAATATTTTTAATTTTCTCCGTCAGTTCCAAAATATAGGATCTATTTGACATTTTGAAGTCAATGTGAGATTTCCAAATTCAAAATTGATTATGAATTTATTTATTTTTAGACAATACAATTATAAAATTATAAAATATCTAAAAAGTACTACTAATTACGAAATATATTGTTTTCAAAAGTTAAATGATACACATTAATTTTGAATTCGAAAATATCTCATATAGACGTTAAAGTTGAGCTTAACCATATATTTTGTTTTGGAGGGAGTATTAGGTATATTTAATTGGTTATATCTTTGCTGTTAAGTTATAATACCACTTGTGTTGTATATTTAAATCATATCAAATTCGTTTAAATGTCAGATTGGCTGATTGTGTTACTTTCCTCATAGAATAACGGAATTAAATCAGAGAAATTAGGATTAGGGTTGTTTGAGATTATCAACTTCTATTCAGGTTGTGTATAGATAAAATGATAATTAAATATTAGAAGGAAGAGAGTTTATAATAAAGGAGGAAAATGTTTAATCCGGAAACAAACAAGGAGTTGGAAATATGATGCAAAGCTGTAATGTAGGACAGCCCGCCAATCCTTATGAGTGCTAAAATAGAACTCCTCTAAAAGCCCCTTGATAGCGACACTTAAAGAAAGACGAGAATCAACATCTTATTATCCCACAACAAGCGAAGAGGAAGATGTGTTTAGTTAGAGTTCCTTGCATTTCTTTTCAACAACTAATACTTAAAGATAGCAAAGTTGTAATGTAGGACAGCCCGCCAATCCTTATGGAATGCCAAAACAGAAGTCCTCTAGAAGCCCCCTGATAGCTACACTTAAATAAAGACGAGAATTGACATCTTATTATCCCATAACAAGCTAAGAGGAAGATGTGTATAGTTAGAGTTCCTTGCATTTCTTTTCGACAAGTAATACTAGTGTTATTTCAAGTCATGAAGAGGGCAATTCCATGTACACACATGTTCCTGTCATTCTTCCCTATCTGAATGCACCAAAGATAGAGAAACACGTACAACACAGAATTCTCTAATCCTTGCTCCCACAACCTTGAACCAGACTTGTAAAGTACGTAGTACAATAGGCAGGCTTCAGCTTCATCATAAACCCAAATAAGGAGTTCCACAAGATCCTTGCCACAGAGCAATGTTAAAACAAGTGCTCCGCTTGCATATTTTTCTTTAACAAGCAATGCTCTGCTTATGACAACATAATGGTCCAGTTATAAGCGATTTTGTTTTCCACTTTAGGTTGTTTGTCAGTTTTGCTACTCCCATTAAGAGATGGATGTTGGAGGCGAACAAAATCATAATATAAGAGGTTTATATAGAGTAGGAGTTTGATGTGTCGACTTTAAATTATCAAATTATTTTGTAATTGAAGTTTTTGCAGAAGAATTCAGTTATTCTCTTCTTATTCTTTATTTTTGTACGATCAAGTTGATGCAACTCTCCGTAAGTTCCTTCCATACATATTATGTATTAATAAGATCACATATACTTGTCCAAACAGAAATCATAAGATAAATATCATGAGACTAGAACGGCTTTAGCACTGGCACCGAGTCAACTGTCAAGTATCTTTGAATTTTCAGTCTCAAATCAATAATCTGTCAAGCTGCAGCACGCTGCAACCGGATGCTAGACTACTTTTTTAAGTGCTATTTTTCTCGTGTTTTCTAATTCGGTAAGGTTGGACTTCATGTACCCCTAATTGTAGCCTATCTTTTCTTTAATAAAATTTCCTTTTTCTATATATAAAAAGCTATATCCTGATATTGTTTGACCATGCCACAAAAAAAAAATTGGCATGTTGAGGAATGGATGTCTTCAATATTAAGTATTCCATTCAGCTTGAGATGGAGAATGCATGTTGGTACCAACAGATTGAGAATAGATATTTTATTTCATTTCTATTTTTAATCTTTTTTCACAATAATGCCTGTGAATCAACTTGTAACAAATTTTTATTAATTTGTGAGCTTTGGCATGTGATTTTTTTTTTACATGTTCCAATTATTGATAGATTTTGCTGCCTCTTGACATTCCTAGTCTATTTTTATCAGTCACTCAACTGCTCATGCAGGGTCTGTGAAAGACTCGGTGGTAGGTGAAGAGCGTATTGCTCAGTACTTACTGGCAGTTTTGAACTGTCGAAGCACGCCCCTCCACTGGAGGCACTTAGATAATAGAAGGTGTGATGGGCTTCCAAATGATTCCAACGATAGGAAAGAGTATAATGTAAAGGATCTTCTGCGAAAAAGGAGGAAACCCCCTAATTTATCCGATGTGCACTATATTGAGGTAACCTATGATCTATTGATTCTTGTGTGCGAGGAAGTCGATGAAATTTTTATATATAAAAAAAATGCAACCTGTCCCATACTCCCCTGTTAGCCAAAGGCATCTTTCTTTTCCATCACATTACTTTAATAACGGATTATGCTATTTTAGGTGGTCATTTTTTTTGTTATATATGCTCTTTAATTTTTTGTGGTCTTCCCTATGGAAAAGGTGAATTGGCAAGTAAAACTCGTGTAGCATAGTAATGTGTGCTTTTTTTTTGCAGGATTTTATTTTTATTTTTTTTTCCTTTTAAATATCTTGCGACCTGAAGATCACTTTTACTGCTTATATACTTTCACTCACCTTCTCTTAATGTTACACTTGCTTTAGCTTTTCATTATCTTGTCTGGTCATTACTCTTGAAAAGTTGTTTCTACATTTGCAAATGTTTTGAACTAAAGCCTTCAAACTTTCTGTTTGTTTTCCTTTATGGAATATATACCACGTATACCTAAAAAAATAAACTACAAAATATTTGTTTTCGTCATAAATACTTCTGAGTGAGTTTGACAAGTTCTTGCAAACAAAGAGAGGCTAGACTTTCTAGAGAGTTTTAGAAATCTCTGTTTCTTTAGTGGGAATGCATTATGAACTGAAATGCCTGTAGCATGTTTTGAATCGTGTGAATAGATAGTTATATCAATCTAGAATGTTTGAAAATATAATGTACATTAGGGAACGCGGCTGAGACTGGGGAAGGTTACGTAGCACAATGATAGATGGTATAAAAAGTATCTAAATTTATTGCCTTAAACACATTTATAAACTATTTATTCAGATTCATCACATTTATAAACTATTTATTCAGATTCATCTTTCAATACTCTTTATTACTAGTCGAGTTTATAACTTGGGGGAATAAACATTTGAATTATTAGATGCATGTATTTAGAAGGGATTTTATTAAACATGCTAGAGTCTCTGCGGGTTTAGTCTAATTTTTTTTATTTTTTTTCTTTTTCTTTTCTTGGTCACAAAAGTTCTGTTGTCTTGCAGGATATTGTCACTGAAGTCCAACGCACACTTTATGTGACTCTCTCAAAATTCAATGGTGATTTGGAGGATGAAAGTGACTTGGAGAATCTGATAGCGCAGCAATTTGAAGCACTGCAGATGGCACTTAAGATACCTCACAAGGCATCAGAGGCTCGTACTATGGTATCAAAGAAGTTCCTTACTTTGTTTAGGTCAGGTAAACTAGGTCCTTTCATCCTTGATGATGTCCCTGATGCCTCCAGTGCTGTATCCTGAAAGTCTTGGTTAAGGAGACTAATAGTATGATCCGATATCATGTTTGCCCCATTCCCCTTGGGATTTCTCACCAAACTAGTCCGTGTAACATTACATATACAATGCAGTCTTGATCTAAACATGATTTCCAGTCTTCTTTCTTCACTGCTTGGTGGCTAGTCTATCTTTTTTGCTTTCCGATGTCCAAGATATTGTGGTAATATTTGTTTTTCTTGTATAATACTACCGCTGTTCCACAAAGAGCATCTCATTCGCTATTTTTTTTTTGGTTCCATAAAAAGAATCTATTTTTAGTGTTAATAGTACAAAATAACAATATCGTCACACATTATTATATTAACAAATTATTATTTTTAGGGGACATAAGAAGTTAAACTATACTATTAATGTTTACAAATTTTGAAGATGAGACTTTTTTTTGTCATCTACTATCACGCGGTCCTTTTAGACTCTAGAACTTCTGGTATGACATTATCAAAACCCAACTTCCGTGAACAAAGTTTTACTCTATAATCAAACTCTGCTCCTAATATTTTTTTTGGGGTGGTAAAATGAAAATTTTTACCTGTGGTTTACCCAAAATCCAACTTGACCTCCTGTAATACAAACTATATATGAAGAGGAAATTTTTTTAAGTTTCCCTTGTTCAAGAAGAGGAAATCCTTGTGATTACTTCCTACAGTGTATAACTTTTGTTGACGCTTCAGCTTACTCAAAATTGTGATGGTCAAGCAAAAGTTTAAAATGTTGCAAGAAGAACAAGCTAACATGAGCGTATATATCCAAGGGCACTTGCCACCCACCCTTAATTTTTATTTTCCCCCTTTTTGAAGAGGTAAAGATAAATATTGACCATGCACTCTCCCGCTACTGAGCTCGAGCTATGACTTCTGCTTAACCTCTCTATGAGATTGAAGTATGAAGTTAAAATATTGAAGTAAAAATTAAGGTAGGTTTAAAATCATAATTATGATTAAATAAAGAAAAGTATACGTAGGAGTTTGTTAGTGTGTCACTGTGTGTGTGTGTGTTTGTGTGTCTGTATATGTATTGTGTTATTTTTATTTTAGTTGTATATTAAGATCACTTGGTTGGTTGGGTTGATGCCCTTGAGGATTTTTCTTTAATTGGTTGAGCTCCACGAGGACTTGTCTCTAGTTTTTTATATTTTTATGTTATTCAGAATTTTTGTTTGACTGTTAAATTTGATTTGTTGAAACACTAGCAATCATAAAACAATTTCAAAAAAATGAAGCTTAATATGAAGAATGTTTTGTAGTGATGTTTCATGTAAACATATATATATATATATATTGTAATTTTAATTATATATTTGTGATCTATCCTTTCTATTAGGGAATTAATTGTTCTATAATAGTTATTCAATATTTAAATATTTTCACCCCTGACAAAATTCATACGTCTGCCACTGCCGGTTAAGAAAACATGCAAGGGACACAAACACTAGTATAATTATACAATACATGCTTTTCTCATTATGCCTATTTATGTATCAACCTTATAAGCGTTAATGCTGTTGTGTCACTGGTACCCAACCTCCTAATGGCCATGTCAGCTGCCAATAATTGCTAGATGTTTTAAGACTTAAAAAACGAATAAATTTTGAACTCAAAATTCAAAGCCAGATTTACATGGTGGTGTAAAAAAAAATTGGTGCAACTGATATTCAAAAATTGTAATACTGCATTTGAGAATTCGGCATGGCATGGATAGTTAAGGTGTACTTGCTCAATACAAGATATTATTGTGTAATAATAGTATAAGGCATTATTCAACTAGCTGATCTAGAATAACAAAATTGAATCACAAAATGATGGCATCCGCCAAACATGCACTTGGACCCCCTCCCCAAATGCAAAAAAAATATAAAAGCATATAAACTCACTTATTTGATTCAATGAACTCTCGGTACTCTCTCTTCATTTTGACCCCTGATACAGTCCTGCATGTAGAGCATATATGTAAGTGCACTGAATTTAGGCAGGTCATTCATGGATTGATGTTATTAGATTGGTTGATCCTCTATATTACTTTCTTGAAGATAACTTTTCTAATATTTTACCTTCTTGCTTAAAGTCGATGAATAAATTTCACTTCAACATGTACAAGCAACGAGTATAGCTGAATTGGAAATGTTGAGAGAGAGATGAGAAGCACAAGGAGCAGATAAAATAAGAGAGATGAGAAGCACAAGGAGCAGATAAAATAAGAAAACGGCACCACTGAGAAGTTAGAAGAAGAACAAATAGAAGATGAAATATTGCAAAATAATAAGTCATATAATTCTTGTTGCCATGGAAATCGTTGGATTGGAGGTTTCAAGGAAAACAAAGGCCATAAAATATATTTCCGTTGAGATTGTATGGAAGGAAATGCTAATTTCATATATAAACAAGGAAAGACTTTAAAAGAGCTTATTGGAGAGTAAGATTCCCAATATCTGACACATTCAGGTCGGGCTAAGGCTTGCTAAATAGTGTTCAATTAATGTGGAAGCCTAAATATAGTTTATTTCAGACATTGAAAAAGTAACTTGTATATAATTAAAGGTATGTTTAGCAGGAAAAAGGAGAGACGATAAGTTGATTGTAATGAAAAAAAGCAAAACCAGCAGTGATGCTTTCTATAAGGACAATAACGTAAAAGACTGAAGCTACCAACCTGATCATTTCTTTGTTCTTGAAAAATTGTACACATGGTGTACCCATTATTCCAGCTGCCTCAGCAACCTCTGGATCTTCCTCGATATCAATTTCAACGAAATGGACATTCTCATCATAATCATCTATCACCTGAAGATATAGAGAGTTCACAGAGAAATAACTGGTCAATCAATTGTTCAACAAATGATGAAGAAATGTGTGGCTTTCTTGTCAAGGATAGATTTGACATTAAATGTAAACAAATCATCAAACAACAAATTAATAGTTTATTATCTTATTCAAAGTCAGAAGCCACTGGTCCTTGCGAAATTCTAGCTGTCCCGCTTTTATACTGGCATCTTTTATGGGATGGAGGGGTACTATTCTAGAATAATCTACTAATAGAATTAAATATTTATCATAATAATGAATGTTCATATAGTGTGTAATTAATCAAATACATTAATCATTCCGACAAGGATCCCAAAGTCCATATAATGAACATTCACTTGCTTTTAATCAGCATGTCTTCTAAAATGTGTAAAATCAAATACATTAATCATTTTCCTCTAGCAAGTTCTTAAATGTTTGGAATTTTCAACTGTTTCGGTTCAAGTAATTCGCCAGCGGTTCACAATCTAAAGCTAAAATAATCTCCTAACCTTTTAATAAAATCCCCAAAGACAAGTTTGACAGAGAAAAAATAAATAAATAAAACAAATTTGGTATAATTGTAGCCTTTTGCCCTCAATAGGTTCCTTTTCTTATCCCACAATATGTGAATGTATCAGTAACCTGGTACTTTTACAGTAATCCTGCTTTCAGAATCAAGTCTTGCAATACAGAAAGTTGGAAACAAGTTGTGATACCTTGCTAAGAATAGGCTTCAAAGTCCTACATGGACCACATGTCGGTGCTGTATATAGTACACAGATAAGCCTTGGACTTTCATGGTATAATTTTCGTAGAGCATACTGTGGGCAAAAAAAGATAAAGTTTAGAGACAATGGGAAAATGATATACATGAAGGAATATTTAAGTCGGCAAGGAGACGCACAACATAAAAAAATCTCCTTTGATGCGACATTTTTTGAAGAATGTACACATACCTGGCCCTTGTGTTTTGTAAGCGTGATGTCAAAACCCTCCTGCACATCTCTGGTCGTGAGTTCTTTCTTAACCTCTTCAGTTTGGGGCTGTTGAAACCAAGCCATGAAACCAATGAGACGAGAGTCTTTCCAAGAGAACTATAGTGTTACACTCACTAATGATATAACCTAAATTTACAGTAAAATCCATAATTGATCGACACTTTCTTGTAACCATGGCTTAATACAAAGATATAATGGTTAGATAGCTCAGATGATCTAATACTTACAACTACTTTGAATTTGTGTCCATTAAAACTTACCAAGAAGTGATATCTTCAGTTGGAGATGAAATGATTACAGTGAGCTTGTCTTGCATACAAGCTAAATTGGAGGACTAAAGCTAAACACTTGATTTTTAATTCAATTGATGATAGGAGCATTAGCATATGGTGTTGCTTATTCTTAAGGCATTTATGCTACACGTAGATAATGCTTGTTATGTTGCAAGGGAAGGGCATTAGAATCACGCAACAAATACTAATAATTACTTAATTAGTATTCCACTTTAGATGGTCAACAAGAGATAGTTGATCTACCATTTTAGAAGAAATTTTTCTGATACTATACGATCTGTGGTTAATCATTTAATGATGTGATGATGCCTACAGAACTTGTTCTAATTTTACTTTGTAAAAATGGTTTTTCCAATTAGGCATGACCACTTGCTATGAAAAAGAAATCTCTGGTTGTGATGTTTTAGAAATCCTATACCTGGTGAAATTCAACAAGGAGATTATTGCTTGCAAGATATCTCTCCACTGATAGAGCAGCAACGCATCCTGAACCAGCTGCAGTTATGGCTTGCCTCCACTCATGGTCCTAATCAGTGTACAAGAAAATGAGATACAAACTTCATTTCTATAACAAAAAGGCGTTCAAAGATCAAAATACAAGGTATTTGCAGCAAAAATGACTTCGTTTTACGCATATAAAATTATGCATGGTGAATGCTGAAGGTGAAGAAGATTGCTGATCCATGTACACGTGTACAAGAAGAAAATAAGGAAGCAGAAAGGAGAGTTGAGGGAACAAGTACAGGCAAACAACAAATCAAGATAGCATAATTCCTCTGGAAACTTCAGAGAGAATATACGAAAATCTTGTTCATACCACAAAAGAAAAATGTCTTTTAGTGTGAAGTAATTAATTATTATATCTGAATTGAAATACACACGTAGTTTGGAGAGACAATAAATGTTAACAACATGTAGAACAAAACAAACTAGAGCAGAAAAGTATAGAGCATATTTACCTGTACATCTCCAGCTGCAAATACGCCTTCAACAGAAGTTTTTGCAGTACCCTCCTCAACTAACACATAACCTGAGACGTCAAGATCAACTTGGCCTTCCAACAACTGGCTATTTGGTGAATGTCCTATCCCATAGAATAAGCCTTTAGCCTCCAGCACTGATTCCTCTCCGGTATCAACTTTTCTAATTAAAATGCCAGACATTTGCCCTTTTGTGTTGCTAATGACATCCACAGTCTCTGTATTGAAGTGCAAGGTGATGTTCGGATTGTTGAAAACTCTGAAACATTCGCCAGAATCAACCTGTTAAACAAACATTCAGGGAGTTGAAACTTAAAATACAAATCCTTGATTAGTAAGTTAGTTCGTGTAAAAATGGGTATTCAAATTTGATATATTTAAGACAGAATATAACTACAAGTAAGGAGCCAGAAGAAGCAGGGCAAAGAGGAAAAAGAAAAGAAGAAATAACCATTTTGCTCTTCAATCAGTGATGCCTGTAATACAATGCCAATAAAGTTACATTTGAAATAATTTATCTATGTGATGGGGCAAATGACAATAAGAATTTTTACTCGTAAGACAATATGCACTTATTGCTTCTTCTTCTTCTTCCTTTTTTTTGTTATTTTTTTTTTAGATGAGGGTAACAAGAAGCCAACAGATTTCATCACACAAATCTTGCAAATTTCTGACCGTCATCACAGAGGTTAGGTTGGATTGCATTGCAAAGCTAATTGGAATATAAATCTGTCATTAATAAATGACTGCTCCCTCTCTTTTCCATGACCCTTCCTCGAACTTCTTTCGTAAACCCCATATCATCAATAATAGAAAGATAACTCAATGTACACAATAAGCTTCATGATGTCTAGATATGCATGCCATAGAAGCACCCTATAAAATATAGAAATCTAAAGTTGAAGAAAAGGATAGATGTCCTTGGTTTTAGTTACAGATATTATATAATACTTTTTTCATAAGAAAGAAAAAAGAAACTGAAAAACAAAGTAAATTTTCAAAAGAGAGAGAGAGAGAGAGATTTTGAAGATTAAAAAAAGATGAATTTAAAAAAAAATTAAAAAAAAAGGCGGGGAGGGAAAGTGAAGGAATAGTTGATGCCAGAGGTATCTGAATCCGAATTATAAGGAAGGGAAAATAAATAATCTACCAGAATAACTTATTAATCACCCTCTACGGGTCAATAAAAAATCTGATTCTGCTCTTGTTGTTAGCTTTTATTGCAACCATATTGTCTAATTGGCTAAATAACCAAAAAAAACAGCTTTACTCTCTATTGGTGTATTAAACCAATTCGAACAAAGAAAATTTTGATGGATTCTAAGTTTTCATAGGTCCGCATTTAACAACTTTTTACCAGAAGATAAAATTACAAAAAAATCCACCAACATATCTCTAACTATACCAAATTGATGCCAAAATCCAAATGTTAGCTCTTTTACCAACAAGCCTATGCACTTTCAGTTACCAGAAAAATTGATTGGTCAGAAAAATTACTAATTGTTATCAACCCACATAATATCTTAAATAGGAACTACACAAGAATACAGTTTTGCAAAGAATATAATATCCAGAAAATTCTTCGAAGTCACCTACATTTGATCTGACGAGAAAAGAAGGTAGAGATTTCCCACACAAACTATCAAGAAGCCAAAAAAGAAAGCATAAAACCACATATGCCCAAGTGTACTTCCAATAAGTGAAACAACCCACCCAGAAATTTGAAGAACTCTAAATACTTTGTTAGTCTCTCATAAGATTTAGTGAAAACAAAAACCAAAATTAAAGAAAATGATTAATGAAGCAAACAGTAGGAAGATAAACTTCAAAAAGTTTCAGACAAGGACCCATGTCATAAAAAAAATAAGAAATAAAAATAAAACCAAAAAAATCAAATGAGATCAACGCCTGGGAAGGAAAAGGTATAGAAATCAAATTTCCAACATAACTACAAAGAAAAAACAAGATTTAAATAATATTTTGATACTAAAAAAAAATAAAAGGCTTAAGTGGGATTAATTTGGACCCACCTATCTTGCATTGCTCTGGATGCCCTTAATTGGTCCCTGCGTACAAGTAAATGTACATGACGAGCATATTTAGTTAAGTATAATGCTTCCTCTGTAGCTGTATCACCCCCTCCAACCACAGCAAGAATTTGCCCCTTAAATAGTGGTGAAGCGCCATCACAGATAGCACAGGCACTAATTCCTCGACTCCAGAACTCATCTTCCCGAGGTAAACTGAGTCTTCTTGCTGTGGCTCCTGTGGCCACAATGACGCTATGGCATTTCACCTGAAGAAAAAAGAACACGAATTTTTTTTTGAAAATTATAAACACCGTGTAATAGTTTATAAAGAGTTAAAAGACTGAAAAGAGAGGACTACACTGCAATAGAACAAGCTACGAGAGTTATGTGGAAGGGATAATTCAAAAGGCAAATTGATATCTAAATGGGAAAAGCACACAATTCCAATAGAAAGTATCTCTTTGAACCAAATACACACACACACAAAACATACATAGAGAGAGATTAAGCATAGGTGAGTATAAATAAGGCAGTTTAGTAAGCCAAATTATTGATTATTTGGATATTTTTCACAAGTATATACGCATCCACCTAGAGACTAATGAAGAAGCCGACATTTTGACACAATTTACCAAAACACAGATTAACTGGCCCAGTGTTAGAATAAGCATTTCCTCTGCCTCCTCTTTTCACTTCTTCAATAATTATCTGCATCTGTTATTTCTCAAAAAAACTAATTATGTGTTGTTTCCTTGGTGTTAACTAGAACACATTTAATAACAAGCAAGGAAATAGAGGAACACCCAAATTGATGGTTTCGGCTATGGATGCTTGGCAGTTGGCAATATTTATAACAAGGTCAAAATGTTTATGTCGGCATGTGTCAGCGACCGATATTACCCTGACACTCACAGACATGGATTTGACACTACTTATACATGCTCAAATTTTAAAAATAAGCCATTTGTGTCAATAATGTGTTTGACACTTGTAGATACTTGTCTTAACATGCCCAAAAAATATGATATTACTTTACAAGTCTAGGAAATATAATTATTTTTATAGAAGAAACAAAGCGCATGTTGAATCATAACAAAAGTACAATAAGGTAAATTAGTAAAGTATCAGACGAGGCAAAGAAAGAGTAATTGTCACAACTACATACATATGTGCCAATATACATTTTCATAAAACTACAACTGCATATAATGTGTGTGTGTGTGTGTGTGTGTGTGTGTGTATATATATATATATATATATTATATGGTAATTATTAATATTATAGTTCACTTTTGGGTTAACGAGGGTGCTGCTCGGAGTACACTCTTTCCTGAACATTATATTTACGCTACCATAAAGATAGTTCTATACAAAACTTTAGCTTATATATATAAAATATATAAATATGTTTATTGATGAGTCGTCCATTAGTCCATGCTGGGTCATATACGTGTATCCAGTTTGAACTTTAGTTCCCAAAGCATGAAGCCATGACACGCACTTATTAAGGAAAAGTAGAACTAAAGAATCATGAAGGATAAAAGCACATTAGGGTTGCCTTGTATGAAAAGGCTTTGATGCTTTTGTAGTAGGAGCAACAACTTTTGTGCTATTCGAGGAGAGGGAAAGGATCTACTTCCATACAATTTCTTTCCAATCTCCCCCCCCCCTCTCCTCCTCCCTAATAAAAATAAAATAATAAAACACCACCACCACATTAAGTTACAAAGACACACTTGGCTTAAATTAATTTATAAAAAAAAATAGTTTTGGGTTCATCCAAGAATCACATAGGAAGACTGAAACCATCAAGGGATTTGAACAGGCAAAAAATTGAAGCTATACTAAGAGAGAAACTGACAAGATCCCATTGAAAAATCTCATCACCTTACGTTCACTAGTTTGCACAGTAAAGGGACTAGTCTTCACATCAAGGAATTCAACGTCTTCTTGGAATAGTTCCGCACCCCAACGTTCAGCTTGCCGTCGCATCCTAATCATTGAAATAACTTCAAGTTTACTTAATTGAAATTTAACAGTTTCATAGATAGATTAAACAATGCCACTACAAAATAATAATTCCAATGTTTTACTTACCGATCCATCAAGTCCGGGCCAGTTATTCCTTCTGGGAAACCTGGAAAGTTCTCCACTTCAGTGGTAGTCATCAGTTGGCCACCAGGAACACCGCCTATCTGATATCCTTCAAACAATACGGGCTTCAAATTGGCTCGACCTGCATAAATAGCTGCTGTGTATCCAGCAGGACCTGAACCTATGATCACCAAATTCTCGATACCTTGAGCTGCAAGAAGGTAAGGGAAAGAAAAAATAACCCATGAAGAAGGATAAATAAAACCACAACAGGGAAAAGAAATTTATATAATTTCATCCAAAAGAATGAAGCTTGGTACAAGTGCTCACATAAGCAAAAAAAAAAATCGATGAGACAGCTAGAATATGTTGGAGTGAGAAATTGTTAAAACAAATTAGAAGTACTGAAATGAAGAGAAAAGTATCTAAATAATTAATAAAATTCTTGAATGACAATCAATGCATATTGACGCTTTAGTAAGTGCAAAGAACTAACTTGTATGCATCTTATGTGAAAGTTATGGAATATATCATTCCTTTCGTGGTGGCTAAAGCTAATTTGTAGATTACAATAATATAAAGGTTCGGAAGGAAAAATAAAGTCCTGAATGAGAAAACTCTTCTTCAAAATGACTTACTACACTCAAGGAACCATTAGAATTCACATGACTATCGGTCCAAATGAGTCCAGTATTAGATTGGTCTTAAACTATAAAAGTAAAACTTACAAATACAAAATTTGTCACAACATAACATGATAATGACAACTCCACTACTAAGTACTTCACAAATGATTTCCACAGAAACAGAGAGATACAACCTATCCTCACCAGTGTTACTCGGACTCTTCATTTTGCCCTAAAGTACCCGTGTCCGACACCCGTGTTCGAAACCCGACACTTGGACAAGATACTTCATTTTAGTGTAAAAAATTGGCAAAATTGAGAAGTACTCGTGTCGGATACCGTGTCCAACCAGACACTCCATCCGAGTCCGAGTAACATAGATCCTCACACCTAGAAGGGAAACCTCCTTGGAAATGATTTTAGGTCATATCAGCATGAGATTTTGACTACATTGTGGTAAATCTCCCTCAGTCAGAGCCAATTCTTCTAGCAGCAAGCAACAACCAAGTTTGCCAGTTAACTCACATAGATAACAAGATGACCATCTAAGTATCTCTGGGTGACAATTTTACTTCGGCCAATTTGACTTAAAAAAAAAAAATTCTCTCCAATCCGCATAACTAAACTGCGGCTCCCCCATATTAAAGGGCGGTTACACCGTTAGATTCATGAATCCGCAGAAATATGTTGCAAGGATAACCTATGGATCAGTCCCCTTTATATATATACAAAACACATAAATGTAAATAGCTCAACGAATTCAATTATCTCAATTCCCACATAAATTAACTAATATTCAGTGTTTCATTCAGTAAAAGTAAGCACATTGATTTTGTAATTTCAGACGTAAAATGCCTTGCCTTTAATGGAAAAATATTATCCGCCAAAAATGAGGATAAAAGCTTATTGAAGATAATACCCAAATCTATGTAATTTTGAGAGCGAGCATTGAGAGTGAAAGACCTGAAGAGATGGGCTGGTCCTCAGAAGACGCTTTGACACGGAATGAAGCAAAGGAGGCAGCACGGTGGAAAATTGATCGAGGAGCAGCAAAAACCGGGTGGAAGCGAATTGAGCGGTGGCGAGTGAAAACAAATGGATTGGAGAGAGATAGAGGAGTAGTAGCTGGACGGTGCGTCAGACCAATTCCGACACCGGCGCCGACTCCGACGGCCACTCCGACCCCGCTTGCTATCTTCGCCATTTGTTTCGGACCATACAATAATATATCCCCCAACCAGCTAGTTTATTCAATTTGTTTAT
Organism: Aralia elata; assembly: GCA_034770075.1. Taxonomy (NCBI): domain Eukaryota; kingdom Viridiplantae; phylum Streptophyta; class Magnoliopsida; order Apiales; family Araliaceae; genus Aralia; species Aralia elata. The sequence goes on from CM068377.1 coordinate 17,816,205, forward strand.
TTTTTTTTAAAAAAAAATTCTGGGGTTTTGTAAAGTCGCCTATTAATACTCTGCTAGTCCTCCTATCTGTCTATCTATATACACTCCGTATGTAGGAGCTAAGACCAATCTGTCAGCTCACAGTACAACACCCCCCCCCCCCCCCCTCCTCCTGCTAGTCCTATCTGTCTATCTATACACACTCCGTATGTAGGGGCTATAAGACCAATCCGTCGGTTCACAGTACTCCCCCCGCCCAATCCCTTTTTATCTCGTTTCTATTTAGAGAATCAAATTTTTCCTTTTTCTCTACATTTGTAAATTTTGCGAAAATAGTAATGACTTTATTTTTTATATTAAATATTAATTTATTTTTTTTAATACATTTTACAAGGATAGTATAGAGATTTTATATCAAATTTAATGAATCAGATAAAACATTAATTATATTTTTAAATTTTTGTAGTTCTCCTAAAACTTCACTTTAAATAAATCAAAGAGAGCAATTACTACTTGATTATCATAAATATTAGTTCATCGCAACTTAAAACGAAACATAGGAAATACTTATTACTTGATTATATTGGAGATTTGGAGTACTGTTTAGGGCCTTTGGGCCAGGTAAGATGTATTACTGACTAATAAAAACTTTTAGAAAATTGGTGCTTTGGCCCAATACACAATTACAAATGGTCGTAGAAGAGACCAATTATTATAGTGGAAGAAGGTCCACGAAAATAATACTGTCACACTTTTGTTAAAAAATGATTGCCATCTTCCGTATTCATTTTGTTGGCTTTTCTTTCCAAATATAAAGTTTTCATTTGTATATGTAGACATAAATTTTCTCAATAATTTTTTCTTTGAATAATAAATTTTACTCTTTGTAATTAAGTATTAAAGAAAATCCTACCTAAAAATTATTATTTCTCCGTTTTAAATTATAAGAATATTTTGGACTGAAAGACAATTTAAGATATTTAAAATTTTAAAATTGATATGTTTTATACTTCCATAATTTTTGGTAGTTGATTTATTCTAGAAACTTTTTGCTGACCGAACCAGGCCAAGTCCACAAGTCAGCCAAGACCCAAAACGTTGCAGCGGGAGGGAAGACCAGGCTCAGCCCTGCCCTGCCTTAGGATGAAAAGAAGCTATGGAAATTTAGGGAAATTCCATAGGCCTTCAATGTGATCCAAAGCTTTTTAACGCAGGTAGAGGCCCACCAAATAATTTATCAGCTAAACATATGTCAAGCGACTCAAGCTATCAGCGCCCTCATTCTCTTTGATTTTTCAAAAAAATAAAAATAAAAAAATAAATAATATTCTTAAATATCAAATTGTTAATTTTTGAGTGAATTTGTAATCTTATCTTTGCAACAAATTATAGTTTTAATATTTTAGTTCTTCGGATTGCTTAATCAAAAAAAAAAAAAAAGAATAATAACAACGGTTGATATATGTCCATGCAAAGAATACTATTTTGGTTCTAAATTAGAGATACATTTTTTTTTTGCACTTTTTAACATTAGAGTTATGTTTTTAATTAAAGTAACATGAAATTGCTAACATATCACTATTTATATTTTATATACATAGAGCACTACCATGCTACCATCGTCATATTTCTTAATAAACGTTAGGGATATGTTTCTAAAGATTAAAAAAAAGTGATCAATTTCGAATTGCATCTCTAATTTTAAAACAGATGAAATAATTTTTTACGAAGGAAAATATAAGTAAATTTGCTAAATAATTATTAAAAAAATAAAAATAAATTTGTCATTGACTTCAAAAGACTCGAGCACCATGATCTAGTAAGCACTAAGCACGTGTCATATGTTTAAAACTGCATAATAAGGGTTAGAGAGTTTATCCGATCAAGTTGATTAAAGTAATTACTCGTGAATTAGCCTAAACACATTTAAGATTGGGTATTCAAATGGGAAAACAGATTGTGGTTGTTGAAATAGAAGAAGGAATCAAGACAAAAAACACATCAAATTGATAGATTGGTAACATTTTTGTTTGCATAAAAATACAAACAAATACCGGCTGATATTGAAATTTTGAAGCATGAGAAAAAGAGGACCATTTAAATAGAAATAAAAAAGAAGGCAAATGAATAGTAACAGATTTTTTTGGGTCAAGAAAGTGCAGCCGCCCAACTAAAATCAGAACCTTCCAAAAATGTCTACATAAGACCAATTTAACTTCCTTTTTAGTTAAACAAATATATAGAGAGAGAGTGAGAGAGAAATGATGCGTATCAAGTATTTGTTACGAATTTTTATAGAATATACATCATTTGTATTATTAAAAACAAGAAAGAACTAATCAGAATAAACTTTTGACTTTATTAATTAGTGTTTAGAATCATTCCCCATATATATATATATATGTGTGTGTGTGTGTGTGTGTGTGTGTGTGTGTGGAGAATGATCCACAGAAAACGTTAGGTATGGGCACTGTTTGAGCTAACGCATATCTAGCCGTTCAATATAAGATTCAAAGACAGGATTTGGGCATGGCCGCTAGAGGGAGTAGCGGTCAGATATTAAAATAATTAAATATTATCTTGGCCGCTAGAGAGAGTAACGGTCAGTCAAAACAACAGCGTTTTAACTTGCCGCTACTCCTTCTAACGACCAAGATAATATTTAATTATTTTAATTTTCATATTGACCGCTGGAGAGAGTAACGACCAATATGAAAATTAAGTTGCCCCCCACTTTGGTTACCATGCATTCAAATTTTTACAACCACTTGTTTTAGGATAGTGTTCTTTTATGCATCTCTTTGGCCTCTAGTATGGAGTCTTTTCGAGAGTTTCTTCATCAAATTTAAATAGGGATTGGATGGTTGTGTTTTATTGAGGGTCGTTATGTCTTTTTCACTTGAGATGCTTTTAATTTCTTTTGGGAGCATAAATTATCCTTCCTTTGTGTTCTATATTGTTTCTACTACAATAAAATGATAATACAACTATTAACAAAGAGATAATCCACATGGCTCCTCAGACCTCAAATACCAGAAGCAACTATAACCAAAAGAAAAGCATGATAACCAAAGTGAGGTTGGGGGTGTGGGGGTGGGGGTGGGGGGGTGGGGGGGTGGGAGGGGACAACTTAATTTTCATATTGGCCCTACTCTCTCTAACGACCAATATGAAAATTAAAATAATTAAATATTATCTTGACCGCTAGAGGGAGTAGCGGTCAGTTAAAACGTTGTCGTTTTGACTGGCCGCTACTCTCTATAGCGGACAAGATAATATTTAATTATTTTAATATATGGCTGCTACTCTCTCTAGCGGCCGTGCTCAAATTCTGCTTTTGGATTTTATATTGAACGGTTGGATATGCGTTAGCTCAAACAGTATTCATGGCTAACGTTTTCTGTGAATCACTCTCATATATACATACATATATATATATATATATATATAGGGAGCGGATCAGGTGCGGGATCCCGCACCTTGTTAAAATGCGGAATTTTTTTTTTTTTTTTTTTTTTTTGCTATTTTTTTTTTAAAACAACTAAAAATAAATAAATAAATAATTATGGAACTAAAATTTTTACATAATACAGTGTTTTGGGCGTGATTTGGATACATATAACAAAACATGTATGTACAAGGCTGCACAACTGTACATACATGTTTTGTTATATGTATCCAAATCACGCCCAAAACACTGTATTATGTAAAAATTTCAGTTCCATAATTATTTATTTTTATTTTTTTAGTTGTTTTAAAAAAAATAGCAAAAAAAAAAAAAAAAAAAAAAAGTCCCCCATTTTGTTAAAATGCGGGATCCCGCACCTGATCCGCACCCAAAATATATAAATATATATATAAATAAAAATATATATATATATATATATATATATATACACACACCCTCCCTCCTATTCACATGTAGTACTACGTACGTTCAAGCGCGTGAAATAAATATTTTTTCATTTTTGTCCCATCTCATTCTTCAAATATTTTTCCTTTGTCTGAAAAGAAATTAATTGGTGTTTGTCACCATGTTGGTCAACAGACAACAGTTGCAGTTGGTTCATGGAATTTTAAATGAACCTTGACTAAATATTAAAACAGTTTCACATCAATAAACAGCAAATTCCTAGCTTAAACAAATTTATTTTATTTTATTATATTATTTTGTTTTTGAATAAATGCCATCAGTATATATATAAGATTTCTCCAAAAAAATTGGTAATTTCAAAGTAAAAGTGTTGTTTTTACACGGTAGATTTCTTATAAGTACTGAGCCAAACAAACAAGCTTGACTTGGGCTCAACTATATATTTAATCAATTGACATTTTTAATTAGAATTTTAAATGTCAAGTTATAATTGAGCTAGCTTCCCTGAGATTGATTGGGTTTAAGACTTGTATTGGGGATAAGCAAGCTCGTATAATAAACAAGACAATTGAAATATTAATTTAGATTCTTTTTTTCTTCCTAAAAATCAAAGTTTGAAAACCTAAAGCTTAATCATCTCCGATAGTGTACAGCCATGTAAAATATCCCTATGTTAAGAAGGTTAGGTATTTTTCTTTTAGAATAGTATTAAAAACTATACAAAAATTATCTACTTTATTTAGGTGAAGTATTGGTTGATTGTATGTTAATTTAAAATAATTCGTAAATATATATTGGGTTGTGTATGTGTATATATATACACACACACACTATGTGTATGTAAGGAAAACTAATTTTGGAAAATAATTTATATGTCAACAAATATTATGACAAAATTGGATTGCGACTTATATGAAATTCTAAACGATAAAATAGAATAAATTAAGGTGAGATCATTTTTAATTCTTTACTATCTTAAGTATATATTCATATATGTCGATTTTATAATTGATAACAAGATTCATAAATTTTTATCTAACTCTTATTTTCCCTCTCTAGCTTCAATAGTAACTCTTCTAAATACGAGCACAAAAGAGCAACAATTTATGTTAACTAACTGCTTACACTATGCTTATTCCTTTGAATATACAAAACTCCACTTATTTCAATTTATCAAAATCATATAAATGAACATTCATCCTTAAATTATATAGGGAATTGATAATTTAATTTTAAAAGTGAGTTAAAAATAAAAGTTGTGTTTAAAATAGCAAGATTCTTGATAACGCTGTATTTCGATCGGTTCAACCACTGGAACTGAGTGTTTCGAGATACTTAAAAATGAACGAATACACGGAGGATTGGCCTCCGGATCCGTCTCAATTAAGTCATTAAGGGTTTATGGAGATTGATAATCTTAGAATATTAAGGTGTGTATTTTTATACAAGATGCCCAACTTTGTATTTATACCTGATCCGAAAGTCAAAGAAAACTCTCCTTTTGAGATCCACATAGTATAAGTACATAACTTTATCCAAAATTAGAAATACATATTTTTAAATCTAATTTAAAATTAAATATACATTATTGCTTATGAATTATGAAGTGACGTAAAATTCTAAATACCATCACTATATTCTAGCTATTTCGAATATTATTATCGGATGCCATTATTATTACATTTTTATTTTATGTTATAAATATATATTTTTGAAAAATTATTCTTTTAAAATATCATTTTAAAATATATTTTTTTATTTTAAAACAATAGAAATATATATATATGTTGAAACTCAAATCAACCTGCATGCACACATTGATGACTAGTGTTTTAGAACAATCAAAATGAAACAACTAATGACGGTCACTACTTAAAATGAAGATAAAAATAGTAGACGTGAGCTGCTGCCAGTGGCATTTGGAAGAAGTTGGGCTATAACACGCACCCTTGTGGAGAGTAGATGTATAAGTATAACCATCCTTATCTTCAGAAATTTAGAGGAGAGAAGAAAGAATTATAAAAGCGCTCAAAAGTCAAAAAAAACCACTATTCAGAAAAAAAGACAAACCTCTGTGGATCATCGTGGAAGACAAAATCAAAATTCTAACATGAGAGAGAAAATTTTGATTGACGAATTTGCACGTTATCTCTAATAATAATAATAAATACTTGCACGTAGCGAAATTAAATAATTATTATAAACAGAAGATTGTAGAAAATTATCATCACACCAACATTTATTATTTAAATAATATCTTATGAGAAAAATATTCAAAAAATCACCACACTTGGACAATCTCTGTAGCTTCCAATCCAAAAACCAAAATGAGGTCTATTTTTGACTTTTTTATTATTATAATTTTTGAAGAATTTTTACTAGAAAATTAAAGATTGAATTTATCATATCCGACAAATTTTAGTAGGATAGAAAGAAAAAAAATCAAATGATGACTCTCAATTTTTGAATGTTACACATAATTGACCCGTCAAGCCCATACATAAATCAATTCATTAAGTGTATGATGGGGCATATTTTTCTAATGTAGATTTTCTTCTATACGTATGTTTGTTAATAGAAGTATATATATACACGTGTGAAATGTATATTTATATATAGTATTATTTTAATTTAGTAAAGTAGTTCAGAAGTGTACTAATCCCTCTTGTACACGCGTTGCGTATGTAATTATCATAAAACTTTAGTAAAAATTCTATTAATTTTGAAGGATAAAATAAAAAACATACAAAATAAATTAAATTAGGGAAGACAAAATAATAATGAGTATTGCTATATTATAAATGATGTGACAAAATTTTAAAAATAATTAATGATTCTCATATATATGAATGTGTCTAGTAATTATAATCGGCCACAATTATATACATTATTTTGTATCTATTTTTTAATAAATAATTAAAACAGTATAATCGACTGATAATATCACCCACCCCATATGCATTTATAATATAGATAGATACGTAGATATGTGAGTGAGCACTAGTATATAAGAAGAGGAAAAGATAGAAGAAACGTTTGAAGCTAAGCTAGCATATTTGTTTGAGTTTGGAAAGCAAAGAAAGAGAGAGAATAGATTTCTCATGAACTGTGGAGTCGTGTTGGGTTTCTATTGCTGGGGCTGGGAATTCTTAACCGCCCTTCTTCTTTTCTTCTTTAGATCTATCACCAATACTCTTCCTTCTTCTTCTTGCTAATTAATTTGTTAGATCAAATAATTTATTTCTTTAAATTCCCTGTCTTGATAATTATATTTATTAGATATTATGATGATGATGATGATGAATATGGAGGGGGGTCATGATCATCAATGTGAAAAGGGTTTGGTAGAATATGGAAGAAAGTCATCACCGCCACCTTTCTTGTTGAAAACCTACATGCTTGTGGAAGATCCGGCCACCGATGAGGTTATTTCTTGGAACACCGACGGGACGGCTTTCGTGGTGCGGCAACCGGCGGAGTTTGCCAGAGATTTGCTACCGACACTCTTCAAGCACAGCAACTTCTCCAGCTTTGTCAGGCAGCTCAACACTTATGTACGTACATACCAACTCCATCTCTAGATCTTGTTAATTTTCTTGAATGAAAGATTAACTATTTTCCAAACCCAACTTTGGTATAATTTAATTAAGCAATTAGAAAATCCGAGTTCAGCAGTCTTGAAGGAAAAAAAAAACATGTTATATACCAATTTTATACTTTGTGCATATATTAATTAATTATACCAAATGTAAGATAGTATAACTATATATGCACAAATTACAACTTATTATAAAACAAAAATGATTTCAATGTTCGGAGAACTGTTGAGTTTGTACGGACCTCAAGCAAATAAAAGCGGTAGTTATTGTATAGTAATCTATAGCAAGCAATTCTTTTTGGATCATCAAATTATTAGCAGTTAACAAATCTTGAAAACACCAAATGAGCACGCATAATTAATATTTTGTTTGACTTATAATATCTTGAATTCAATCATATCATATTAGCCATATTCATTACTCATTTGTTGTTGATATAGATTTATGTTGCTTTCACACTTCAAAACAATGAATGAATAATTAATTAAATAAATAAATAAATCATGGTCTAGAGCTCATTGCTTGTTTCAGGGGTAAACTATTTGGGGTGTCATGCATGAGATCACCGGTTAGAGTACTCTAGAAGCTAGCGATATACTCTTTGGCTCTTTGCACGTACGTATAATATATATATATATATATGTAAAAAAAGATAAGAGAAATACTAATCTTTTTCATAATTAATAAATACTAACCTTTCATAAAATAAACTTAATTAATCAACTAATGATACTCATAACAAATTAAGATATGAGCAAATGAGAGAGATTCTTTCTATGTTACATGCAACTTAATATTAAGGCAATGAAAGAGAGAGAGAGAGCAAGTAGTTCCATGGCGGAGCCACGCTTGGTCTGGGGTGGACTATAACCCCCTAATTTTTTTTATAGGTATAAGGTAGGGGAAAATATGTAACTTAATAAACTTAAAGGGCAGATTAATAGGGGAAAATATGTAACAAATTTGTGATTAAAAAGGAATATTAGGGGTCAATAAGGAGTGTATACATATATATATATAATATAATGTTATTACTTGTAATATTAACAATATTGTAATTAAATACATGTTTTATGAATGTAACTGGCCGAAAAATATAAAATTATCTAAAAAATTTGACTTGGGGGCACAACCCCGAACCCCCGTCAAATTATTTATAAGATCACAAATTTTTTATCGCGCGATAAAAATTCTGGCTCCGCCCTTGGTTCCACTTCCACCGTCTATACGTTGATAAAATTATTAATTAAGAAGCCGAATTACTAATTATTTTGGTTGATAGGGGTTCCGAAAAGTTGCTACGAGCCGGTGGGAGTTTTGCAACGACATGTTCCGCAAGGGTGGAAAAGATCTACTCTCCGAAATCCGCCGTAGAAAATCATGGGCTAACAAGCCACAGCCCCTATCTGCAGCTGCAGCTGCACCGGTACCACCAAAAGATCACCAATCTGATAATGAATTAGATGATCAGAGGTCTAATTCTTCAACTTCCTCATCATCCGGATACGTTAGCCTCGTGGATGAGAACAAAAGGCTCAAGAAGGAGAATGGAGTTTTAAACTCTGAGCTCTCAAACATGAAAAACAAGTGCAAGGGGCTGCTTGATTTGGTGGCCATGTACGCCAGCACGAGTTTCGAGAAACAAGAAGAAGAGAGAGAAAATGATGAGGGGCCAAAGCTGTTTGGTGTAAGGCTTCAGGGAGAGAGGGAGATCAGGAAGAGAAAGAGGGAAGAGATTAATGGTGAAAGTGCAAGCCTTTTTATTATGTCTCAGTCATGCAAATAAGAATATTTAAATAGCTAGCTATATGTTAATTGTAAAAGAACTTTAATTAAGACCTATATATATATATATATATGTTTAAGCCATTCAAAAACTAGTTTGGTTTGCATATATATATATCTTTTTTTTGATCAGCAGGCCAGTTTGCATATATATATATATATATATATATACATATATATATATATATATGTATACATACAGCATGCATGCAATGTAATAGTGAACTATGAAGATAGTTCATGCATAGTTAAATTGTACAATAATCTGTACCGTTTTGGGATATATGCATGTGAAAAAGAGGCACAAGCCTTTAAGATTGATTAAAATTGGCGTGGAATTATTGGAAGTGATATCATCTCATTTAGAAGATTCCACTTATCATCGTAGAACCTAACCTTAAACTTCTAATAGAAACTAACGTTTTATCAACTATATATTCGACTTTGACTTTGTCCACTTAATTATATGTGGTTGGACTTACGATGAGATCATCTCGCCTAATTAAATTTATCCCCAATTTAACGGAACATATGTAAATCTATATATAGGAAGTGATTAATTTGTTGTATTGTCAATAATAAATAGAGTCGCATCCACCGGTGCCTTTGTTGTTGATAGAACTCGAAATGCAACTCTTTTGCTATTGAAATTACAATCCAATCCATTCAATATATCCGAGCAAACAGTTAAATTCCTAAGCCCTTTTCATGCGCAGGGGATTTTGTTATTTATTCCTAGCTCCACTAATTAAAAGATGGCATGACATGTAAGTTCAGAATTCTATCTAAAAGCTTAATTAATTCTTCTAGATAAAGTTCCTCTTAATTTATAGCCTGTCCTTTTGGAAAAGAATTAATTCTTTTTGAACGAAAATATGTATTTGAAGAGAATTAATTAAGAACTAGGTAATTAACTAACTAATTAAAGGTGGAGACGACTATAATAATTATAAAGAGGGCGGGAAATTGACATTGTCTGTACAACACTGTTTTGTATATGTATCCAAATGACACCTAAATCGCTGTTTTTTTTAAAAAATTTTAGTTCCAATAAATCATATAAATTATTTTAGAGTCAAAACAAAAAAAAAATTTGCAAAAAAAAAAAAAAAAAAAAAATGTCGCCAACAATGTCAATTTCCAATGTCGCTGTAGAAAGACTCTAAAATATTGGAGGAGTATTTGACAAGAAGTCAATAAAATAGAATTTTGGTAGTTAATCTAAAGACATGCAGCAGTATATAAAAACCACAATTTCGCGCATGCAATGCAATTCATTAATTAAGTTAATTTGATATATAGCCTGCAAAGCAAGATTGACTTATTTTATTGATTAAGATATCGCGCACTATCATTTCAATTCAATTACAGGCTCATCATATATATATATATATATATATATATATATATATATATATAATAGTTGAATGACAAATTTCTTCCTTTTTTTTCTTCCTCCTATTTTTATTATGCTAATTAAAAAATTAACGATAGAGTTAAGGAAAGACACCGCTAAGTCCTCATTGTTACATTGTTAGAGTTCATGAGTAAAGAAGGTGGCCAGTTTTCCACCTTAATTTTTTTCAAGGAAAATGGTTATAAATGTATTACAAGTGTTAATTTCCTCAAAAACATGTGATAAAAATAACTGATAGGTGGAAAATGTGTCCGCCATAATTTTGAAAAAGTTCAATGTACCTGAAGAATAACTAATGGGTGGAAAATAGAGGAATAACACTAGTACTGGTCATCTTTTGACTGCGGGAGCCAATAGTGACTAAAGTGAGTCTCTTCTCCACAGAGTTGTCTATTCATCACTGTCATTTAAGATCGAATATAGCAAATCAATTTAAGATGAACAAATAAAAAACAAGAACATGCGATATACTCAATTCATGAAACTATGATCATTGATGTATTCACAATTAGATACCTTACATACTATACATTATGATCTACATATATTACTACAAAAAAATGGTCCCACAACGATCAATACTATTAACGACTGCATTTTTCGATTGCTAATTGTATTAATAACGACCGAAATAAAATTTAGTCGCTAGTTAATATCAACGACCGCGTGCGGTCGCTGTTTTAATTTTACCGTCAAAAATTTAGCGCAAATGTTTGGCGGGGAGGTTTGTTGCGACCACTACCTATCAGCGACCATGATGCGGTCGTTGATACATCCACGTCATAAAAAATCAGCGACCGCGTGCGGTTGCTAATCGTTTTTAATCTAATCAGAACCAGACAGTCGGTGAGCAGCAGCAAACGAAGAAAGAAATAAACAGAAGAGGGATGAGAGGGAGAAGAGGGAGCCCCAGCCGTCGCTACCGCCGCCGTCACCGTTGCCCAAACTGCCGTTGACCACCTCTACCTGATTAGGTATATATTTCAATTTTTTTATACTATATTGTCTTGGGGTTGAACAATTTTGGGGGGTTTGGAAACAACATTAAACCCTAGTGTTATATTTGGACCTGTTTTGCTTTTGCTAACTTGTGGATAGAATTGTATTATATTAAAAGTTTCAGATTATTTGGACCCGTTTTGCTTATGCTAATGTTTAGTATTTTCCACTTAAATTGAAATAGAATGTTTATTCAATTTTTAGAACACCATAATACATTTGAAAACACTTGTCTCTCTGATATTCCTGAGTTGGAAAATTCTGGTGAGGGGGTATGTTTTTCCCTCTTCCTCACTATATAGTTTCAATTTTTTTCCTTATATATTTCCCTTCAATTACTGGAATCCTTAGGGTTTCTTATTGATTTATGAGTTAAAAGTCTATTGCTTTGGCTCATATTTTGTTCTGTGATTGCTCTCTTTGAGGCACTGATTGATTATAACATTTCAGGTTTTTCGACAGGGCTTTTCCTTGATCATTTGATACAAATGTTATTGCATCTTATAAGTTTAGTATGTCTGAGATTTAGAAATTGTCCATTATTACACCTTTATACATTATCAAAAATAACTTGCAACTTCATTTTGTTCTTTTTTAATTGTTTAAAATATATCATTCCCTCTCTCTCTCTCTTTCTATCTCTCCCTCACACAATTTCTATCTTTGAATCTCTTTTATATGTCCAATTTAATCTGTTGCATTTTGTAGTCAGAAAATATACATATATATTAGTTGTATACTATCAACTAATGAAGGCAATGACGTATAAAATTTACACATAAGGCTTGTGACACATACATTTGTAGTTTCAATTACATTATCTAAGTTAACCTAGTTTAACCTTTCAACTGACTGTACAATGACAATTTTCCCCCTCCAGGACCTATCTTTTCTGGCAGAAGATGATTATACCCCAGCTGGTAAGCTGATTAACCCTTTATATATTTTTCATTGGTGTAGAAAATAATTTTGTTGTTAGTACTGATTGTAAGACCCCGAATTTATGAAATAAAAGTTTATTATTTTCTTTATGATTATTTTTCTAAATAGTGAAGTGCTTAATTGTTATAAATGATAGTTATGGGTGTTATATGCAAATTATCTGATAAAAAGTATGTCGGGGAATATTCCTTTTGTCGGGTAATATTCTTTCTGTCGGGGAATATTATATTGATACCGTACGACGGCGCCGAAATGGTAATATTGTCAACGATAGTGGGCCCCACAACGGGTTAATTGTCGGATATAGAAAGTGATAAAAATTGGCGGCAAAACTTTAACCGATAACTGTTGAAATACCAGGTGATAAAAAGAACAGTAAAACGCGTTATTCCACAGTAGCACACGTTATTCCACAGTAGCACACGGTATTCCATAGTAGCTCACGATGTTGCACAGTGTTTTATATTATTGATTCAATAATTGATAAAGTAACAATTGTACAGTATCTTGATTCAATAATTGTTAAATAGCATCTGCATAATATATTTTACTATTTGTCACGACACTGTAACTCATATCATTTGATAGGATATTTTAGCATTATTGACAATGTCTAGAAATTCTGTCAAGGAAAGGGGTTATTTAATTACGCGCCATTTTTATGGAAGGCCCCCTCCTTCCTGGGAATAATCTGGTTGTCAGTATTGCGAGTATATGTTATCTGTGACATTAATACATTTAACACAATAATACAGAAAAAGGGATTTATTGTGATAACAGAATTATCTTTTGATAATGGAAGAAAAAATGGATGGATGATATAAATGGAAAAAAAATGGATGGATGATATAAATGAAAGAAAAAATGGATGGATGATATAAATGGAAGAAAAAATGGATGGATGATATAAATGGAAGAAAAAATGGATGGATGATATTAAAAGAATATGCCAAGGGTATAAGCGTAATAAACCAAGAAAAGTTGGGGAAAAGACCAAAATGCCCTCACCTTGATTTTCCTATAAATAGGGAGAGTTTGCTTAAGAAATTTTCACATCTTCATTGCCTATACTTCCTCTCTCTCTCTAAATTTCTTAAGTTCTCTTAGTGTGCTAGCCTATTGTGAGTATTTGTGAGAATACTAGTATTGTCCAAAGTTAATAAACTTCATAGAAAGTAACATCCAGTTAACGAAGGTAGGGAATATCATTTCTTTCATACTCATATATAATATCATTTGCTTTCATGTTCGTAAATGATATTATACTCATAAAGGTTGTTATTCATTCTGTATTAATTTGTGGGGATAACCTATCCGTGCGGTATGACGCATGCCTGGTGAATATCCTTTTGTATTCATTCCTTATTATTCTGTGGGGATAACCTGTATGTACGAGTGTCGTACCTGGTGAATATCCTTTTGTATTCATTCCTTGTTATTCTGTGGGGATAACCTGTATGTACGAATGTCGTACCTGGTGAATAACCCTTTGTATTCATTACTTATTAATCTTTTGTGGAAATAACCTGTCTACGCAAATTATCGCATGACGGGTGAAAATCCATTTGCAGTTTCATATATTCTCTTATACTCGTATAACGTATCATTTTTTTTGTACTCTTTAAGGGATATCTTTTTCTTTCACATTTCTCCATTTATGATAAGAAATCTTTGTTTGTTTCCAAAACCTTATTTTTAAATGGAGAAAATCCCTGAAAATTAGTAGAATATCCTTAATAGTTTGTGCTTCATCTAATATCTTTTCACTTGAATCTTTCTATTTCATTTTATACGTTATAGTTGAAGCATGAAATAATTTCTTAAATATCATTCTTGAATTTGACTCCACAATTTGGTCATCGTGTTGACAATTTGGTCAATCTTCGATACTGATTAAATTATAAATCTTTTCTTATCCTTAATCTCACTGTATCATTGTCATCATCCTCATCCTCATACTTAAATTGTGGTGATAGTTCTCTTTGGCCCGTAGTGCAAAGATGAACTAGCGTGACATGATTTTGACCAAACTGTGTATTGGTATAATCATGACTTTTGGTATTACAAACAAAGGCGTATGGTGAAAGTTCTCTTTGGCCCGTAGTGCAAAGATGAACTGGCGTTTGGCATGATCATGACCGGTGATGTTACAAATAAATATCTTTGGCACGTAGTGCAAAGAGAGGCTGTTGAATAATAAATTATTGATTTGGTTGTTCATAAACAGGAATTGTTGATTGGTGTTACAGGGATAAAATATTGGTGGTGATCCTTTAACTTATAGAAGATGGTAGATATTATAATCTACTTGACTCTTCTAATGGATTGTTCGTTCCGCTGCAGTTGTTGTTGTTGAACAAATATAATATCTTTAAATCTCTGATTTATTATTGTTGAAGACTAAAGATAATTTTTATTCTTCTTTATCTTAGTCATGATATTTTCTACTGGGCTATTTGAGCTCACCCTTTTCAGTTTTGTCCCATTGTTCTTCTCAGGAAAGGAAAATGTAGCTGGGACTAGCCGGGGAGTGGAGTGATGGTCCCAGTTAGTGGTTGTCCTCATCAAGTTATGGCATAGTTTAATAATAATTGTACCGGAGACTTAAAACATGTGTTATCGTCTTTTTACGGCATTGTAATAGTTTGGGTTTGGATACTGTGGTACCATACGGTACGATATTTGTTTGGAAAGTCACAGTATATGTGTGGTCGTATTTTGCACGACAAATATTAGTTGTATATGGGAAAAATCGTATTTGTATTTGTATTTTTGTAGAATGTTATTGGCGATTCAAAATGGGTTGTGTGGACCTATTTTGGGGGCGTCACACTGATGATTACACGTTTTATTCTTTTGTTACAGACCCATTTGGACGATATTGATCCGTGAAGACATTTGTATTCACTCTTCGTTTGTTAATCTACATTTTAATTAATTTTTTACCGATTGAATGTACGGATGTATGTTTATATTGTACGTTATGACATTTGTATATAAATTTTACTCGGCCGGAACTTGTTTATATATATAAACACAATATTCGTGGATGTTTATATTACTGTGTCGGTTTAATTTTCTTAATTTGTATGTATATATGGATGGATATATCGATGAATTTGTATGGATGTTGATTTATTTATATATATTGTTGTGTGTGGGATATAAAGCAGGTACATTTTTTTTTGAAAAATTCACAAAACAGGGAAAAATTATTTTTTTTAAATAAGTATCAGCGACTGCATGCGGTCGCTGACACGTGGACCATGTCACCACTGAGATCTGACTTGTGGTGACTCAGATTAGCGACGGACTCGGTTGCTATAGTGCGATCGCTAATATATCGGTAGCTAAATGTGGTCGCTGATGACCGCACAACGACCAGATTATATGCGACTAATATCAGTGATCGAAGTCGGTCGCTGATAAGGATCTGCGACCGCAACTCGAGTCAAATCTTGAGTCCGGAACAAATATTGAGTCAAATCCCAAGTCTGAATCGAATCAAATCCATCTAAAATAAAGCCTTAAACCACTGGCCCAATAGTATCTTCTTGGGTCATCTTAGTTCACCACAGGCTCACCTAAAAGGTCATGACTGAAGGTACTATTGTAAGTAGCTCAATTTCTTATATACTGGGACTGAGGTGTTACAAATTCCCCCACTTAAATTTCTGACGACCGATCACCATTGTGGGATAATACCGATTAGATTCGTGTCCCCACCTCCGGACCTCCCTCTCTCCATTGTGGGATAATACAACATTTGTGTCCCCATCTCCGGTAACCCGATCGGATGACCCGACCCGAGCTTTTAAGAATCGGCTCTGATACCATATGTAACAACCCGAGTTAAATCCCGAGTCCGGAACAAATCTTATGTCAATTCCCAAGTTCGAATCGAATCAAATCCATCCCAAATAAGACCTTAAACTACTGGCCCAATAAGTATCTACTTGAGTCATCTTAGCCCACCACAGGCTCACCAAAAGGTCATGACTGAAGGTATTATTGTTAATAACTTAATTCCTTATATACAGACAAATTTTTTTCTTATCTTTCGACTTAGAACTGAGGTGTTACAAAAACCATTAATTAATCATGCATGTTACGTACGTACTCATTCTAGGAGTGATGATTGACTCATAATAACGTAGCAGCCATGCATCAAATAGATCGACTCGTTCTTATGCTCCTTAATTTGTTGCAGAAAATATAAAAAGCATTAATGCACTATTAAGATATTAAAGCATTGGTTAATCATACCGTATTATTATATATGTACTCTTTCTAGAAGTTATAAAAAGGTAGCAGCCGTCGTAAACACATGTGTTAATTAATTGGTGCTTCACTTTTGCTGCAAAAGAAAAAGGAAATACATTAGAACAGCCCCTGCCCACCTTTTAAACTTCCAGATGGATGTCTTAATCTGTAAAAAGTAATGAAGGTTTAAAATTGTTCTGTTTTGGTATCGTAAATCATTTTACCACCGAGCTTACTCCATTTCAAAAATATTAAAAAAAAATTAAAAAAAATTACAAGAGCTAGCGCCATCAATAATGGCTTTCATGATGAGTAAAAATTATGATAAAAAGTATTTATTTATTTATATTATTAAGTCAGAGCAGACTGCTGTTTAATTAATTATACTTGTTTTGATTTTGTCATAATTTTCTTATATTTTCTACTAATCAGAAGTAGATAATATGATCTTAGCTCAAAATTGAGGTCCTCGTTGGGTTCCAAATTAGATTCTTTTCAATTATGAATTTAAATTTCCTCATTATAATGTTGTGATTGTCGTATATTTTATAACTTCTTAATCAAGGTTAATTATGAAATTCATTAATTTGTACTTAAAATGAGTTTAAAGAAAAACCTAAATATGTCCTCAAATACATAATTTAAGTCTAAAATATATATACTATATAAAAATTATTTTACCCTTGAAAGTATATTTAAACAAAAATTCTAGGTGAACATAAAAATTGAACATGAGTGTATTTGAATTTTACCTATTTATATTTTGACCCCAATGGAGGGTAAAAATATAAATAAGTGAAATTTAAATACACTCATGTCTACTTTTCATGTCCACATAGAAGAGCTCATATTTAAATGGCTTTCATTGAGATCGAAAAAGACAAAATTTCACTAAAAATACTTGCATGAGGTCTACTAGAGTAATATTAATATTTATATATACTCTCTCTTTAACTTTATTTTTTTTTTAATTTATGTAAATTTGCCCTTCAGACCTTTATTTTTATTTTTATTTTGAAAATGGGAGAAACTACTAGCGTAACACTATTATGTAGAATTGAAGCCTGAATTAGTGTGGCTGTTTGAAATTTTCACCAACCCAATACACTGCCACTAAATTTTATAATCTTATGTAAATACATGAAATAGCAGTTGTTTTGGAGGAAAGAGTCGGTCTTATTATTAAAGCCTAACAAGTGAAATTCAACATAAGATGTGACGCCAAATGGAATTGAAAAGATTTGGGGGACACAAACACTGACACTTTCCGACTTTCTTTATTTTATCATTTGAAAAAGAAAATACAGTGATATCCTCTTATTATACGGAAATAGTTTGCTACAACGGGTGTAATAATAGCTTAATAATATCAAAAGAAGGAATTGACATATATAGTATAGTATAGTATAGGTATCCAATTTGAAATTTAGTTTTGCTTTCATAAAACTTTATGCTGCAACTTTAAATTTAAATCAAACTAGATACCCCAGGGAACAAGAGAAAAATAGAGGAAAGAAAAAACTTCAAAAGAAGCTTAACTTTAGTTTTTGTCGGATGGTGCATCATAATTATACACACACGCATGCATATATATATATATATATAATGTGGCTGTGATGGTCATACTCAATGAATTAAATCAATTCAAAATGACGTAATTTTCTTTGATGAAATAACAAAAAGGTCATTAATAAAATTAGTGAACTGATAAACTATCTCTAATTTAATAACTTTACACAACTATATCAGGTATCATATATATCTTTTCTCACATATTCATATATACAAAAAGAGTTTCATTTAATTTTTTTTTTTTGAATTTTTTATATTCCATCAAAAGAATTCACTTTTAATGACTAAACTAAAAACTTGTCATTCTTAACTCCTAAGCATAAACGAAGAACAAACACCGCCGTCTCATCTAGACCTGGCAATGTAGTTAATTAACCAGTGAGTCAATCTAAATTAATTAGAACTATTTGAATTGGTTAACTATTTTAAATTATTTAGGTTGGTTAAAGTTTGAATTCATATTCGAATATTGTAATCCAATTGAAAATAGGAATTCTGAATCTGCAAGAGCTTTCTCCACATTTAGAACACAAAGGAAGTATATGTTTCTTAAACCTGTTACCATAAAATAAAAAAATAAAAAAAAAGTTTATTAAACCAAAATCCAAACAGACCTTAAATAAAAAATAAAAAGATAATAAAAAGAAACTGTCAGCAATAAAAAAAAATATTGTTTTGTGCACTACTACGTACTAAAAAGAAATTTTCAGCAATAAAAAACATCGATTTCTCTAATGGATAAATTATTTATAAAAATATAACCTAAAATGTAAGTAAAAAAAATAGAAGTAGACATTAACTTGACAAAATTTATAGAGCCATGTAACTTTTGTAGAGAGCATAAAAATTTTAGAGTTACAAAATTTAGCGAGAGTGTGTGTTATAAAAATTGTAGAGAGAGTATAAAAAGTTTAGAAAGACAGAGTTTGTTATAAAAGTTTTAGAGAGAATAAATTTTTTTTTTTTTAAAAAATATAAAAAAACTTCGTGCATAACAAAATTTAGAGTATCAGAGAATGTATGAAAAAATTAGACAGAAGTTAAAAGAATATAAAACATCAATATATTAAGTACGTAATTTATTTCATTAGGTCATAATAATAGTATGTTTAAAATTTAAAATATGAATCGACTTATATTGAAATTATAATTATTTGATTCCAACCCACATAATTTATATTAAAAATAAATTATATAATTTTAATTTTTAAATAAAATTATAATTATATTTTGTGATCCATAAAATTTACTTTTTGCCATGTCTAATCTCATCCATCCCTTTCATGAGACATGGTTAACGGGGATAGGGCACATAATTTAAAACACGAATTGTTGACTAATGTTTTCATATCTAACCTTCCCTACAAAATCTAGTTCAGCTGTAAAGGGTAACCTCTCTCTCTCTCTCTCTCTCTGTATTTTAAAAGAGAATATATCTGCATAAAGTAAATAAAAATGAATTGAGTTTCTATACACGACAAAACCATTCGATGAAATGTTCAAAAGTAGAAAACGTGACACGCATGACTTGGATGGAGGGATTCCTTGTTTCTTAAATCCTAATGCTATTTTATTTGAATAAGTCCAGGGACATGAAAAAAGGATCCAAAAATTAGGTAATTTTAATTTTTTTTTATTATTTTTTTGGGATGAGTTTAAATATATTTATACTATGAATTTTTAAAAAAAATTAGAAAAAAACATAAAAAATTAGGTGTAATTTGGATATATATCAAAAAATAGTTGTATAGGCCCATACAACTATTTTTTTGATATATATCCAAATTACACCTAATTTTTTTTTTATATTTTTTTTCTATTTTTTTAAATTCATAGTATAAATATATTTGGACTCAACCCAAAAAAAAAAAAGCAAAGGAAATTGGAAATGTCCAATTTCCGGTCCTTTTTTTCTGTCTGCGTAGGAAGGCTCATTTTATTTAGGAACTACATTGGCCATATATTAATAATCTATAATTGTATATATAATTGTATATATAAAGACTTTCTTTCGTTAGATTGTACTCTTTCTGTTCTAAAATTAAAAATGCATTTTTTAATCTGTTCTAAAATTAAAGATACAATTTTATTTTAAGACTATAAAATAACATAATATTCTTAATTTATTATTATTACTTTTTTATTATCATTTTTAATATCAAAACACCGCAATTGAATTCGTGGTTAACATCAGAGCTATATTTGAAAATTATAAAATTATTATCGTTATACAAATGAATTAAAAAGGAGGGAGGGAGTATATATGATTATAATTTCATCTGTCTGCAATCATTCTTTTCTCTAGTGTAAGAAGTATCAAGTAAATAGATGATTCACTTTCTATGTCAGCAGAACTGCGTAGATTGATAGAGATTGTAAGTTACGAAGTGATATTTCCACAACACCCTCTTCTCACATGGACATGAGAATCACTGTTCATGTGAGGACCTTTCCGGGATACCAAAATTCACTACCCTTCTTTTTCATTTTCCTTCTTCTTCTTTTTTTATAAAAAAAACACAACATACCCATTAAATTTACTCACGGAGTTATTTTAGAGCGAGACAAGGACACATTTTTTATTTTTGTCGATCAGTTTAAGTTGATAAAGCTTCTTTGCATTTCATGACAGAACACTGCTCTATGGTTCGCAGGTAGGTGTCATAGCAGGTGTTGCCATTTTCACAGCCAAAAGAGGAGAGTTGTAAATGACCAATATACTCATCACACTTGCATTTGCGTACAATTTCATAAAGGTACAGCTTCTCTTCGTGTACATAGGTAATTTAATGGGTAGATTCAAGCCCGTTTCCCCCAAACAAGGAAACAAAACAGGTTTTAAACCCTCATGACATAAAAACGAGGGAATCAACTTCTACTGAGGTTGAGTGCTCATGAATTTGCTGCAAAATGATTAAAAATGGTTTCTAGTGTTGATTGGCTGATGCTGTACTCTGCGATGCCTAATTGATTTCTGCAAATTGATATTCACATCACAAGTTAGTGCGACAAGTTAACAAAAATATGGAAATAAAAAAAGATGCCGACTAGTCTCACCTATTCCGTTCTATGTACCCAAAAACATCAGCAAGCGAGAGATCTTCTCCATATGGCAACTGCAGTAATTTGGAGAACGATCAATGTCAGAATTAAAGAGCCATACACTTGTGGATATCATGATAACAGGTGCATGGCAATATATGGGGTTGCGTTACTCGATCTTTAATCTACTTGTGCATTTCTCATCAAATTATGTATGATTGCTTCTTTCCAGTTGCAAATGTGATCGTCTTATGTTGTCTTGTGCAACTTGAATACTTATAAGGGGAATGTAGAAACTGAAATTAGAGGTCTTGTCCCACTAAATTAATATTCCTACATAAGGTTTGCTTGCTACCCTCATATTGCCATATGGTGTGTGAAGAACTGGACTAGGACCTCTTACATATAAAGTGGAATGTAAAGAAATATTAGGAACAATGTAAAGCCAAGGCTCATGGAAGCATCTGCTTAAAACAGCGTATAGGCTCTGGCTCAAAAGGTAACTCAAAGAGAGTAAAAAGAAAATTCCTGTATAATAGTCATTTTAACATGGCTTTGGCATGATTTGCAAGATTATTTTGACTTGTTACTATGGTTTACTATAACAGCAAACAAAGCAAAGCCTTCACTCCATGTATGATTTACGGATTAAAAATAGACCATCATAACTTCTAGGATAAATAATCATGCTAGTGACAGACGCAAAATCGTTGTAATGTCTTGTAAACAATTTTCTGAAAACATAATCACTGGTAAACAAGATCCAGATGAAATAGTTGGTCAAAAGAACACTGTTAAATAAAAGCAATGAAACAGGATCCAGGTGAAATAGTCGGCCAAAAGAACACAAGCAATTAGTTAAAAAAACTGTTAAATAACTCGTGATTAAGATCTTCAGTTTCAACGTACGCTTCATCAGATTGCTGAAAAATTCTTATTAGGGAAATGAAAAAATGTCCTGGATTCTCTTTTATAAGAGCAATGACATTAACATTATCTTCTAAATATTTTCCCATCATCTCATATACTCCCTTTGTTCCACAAAAAAAATCCCACTAGCAAAATTTGTGAATATTAAGGATATACTTCTGTTTCATGTATACCTCTAAAAATAATAAATTGTTGGTTTAGTAGTGTGCTATGATAATGAAAAACTTGAGGACATAGTGATCAGTAAAATGTGGACTCTTCTCGTGGAACTAAAAAATTTGACAAATGGTACTCTTTTTGTTGTCGGAAGGAGTATTAAAATGGAGCATAATGGGTAGGAATATTTAACACAATTCTTGTATCTCAGACATGGTAGTAGGTAAAATATAAATTTGAGACTACTTCAAAAAGCTTGATATAGAATGTACCTGATATTTAATACTTAAACCATTGGAACCTTGAAACGTTGTGCCAGGAAATGAAGCTAGAATAAATGAATCTATTACTGAGAACTTTTCTTTGGTTAACCACCATTCAGAAAATATTGGCAATGGGATTCCACCTATGAGAAAAAGCACAACAGCAAATCAATTACGCCCTGCTACAAATTAAAAATAAATGATAACGTACAAGATATTGACAATAAAAGAAAAGAAAGACATGTACTATATGTCCTAAATGGCTAGTTCCAACTCCATGGAAGGTAAAGAGACAAAAGGAAAAGGATAACTAATTCACTTTGGCAAACAAAAAGAATGTTGATAGAAGAACTTGAAATAAGAAATAAGAAAAAGAAAATCTGGTCTTGTAATTGTTTTCTGAAAATGATATAAACATTAGGGATAATTGAACTTGCTATTAGTCATACGAACTATCGATGATTGAGGTAAATAAAACTTATTAGTCAAAACTGTCAAAATAATTAAAGAAAATAAGATGAGGAAAGACCAATTTACAAAATGATAGAACCAAGTCCACTCTCTCTTTATTGCCTAGGATGTCAATGTATAAAACAACCATATGCTGAATATTGCCAACAATTTTGAAGTAAGTCTCATTTATTCGATAGCTTCATACTTCTGAAGTCAATAATTGATCCCCAGTCATATCTGAAGAGGGCTGTTCCGAGGCATTTGCATGCACAAAATAGTGATCAAAGTTTTCGAAGAAAGCACACCAAGAATTAGATTCCATTCATAAGAACAAGAAGGTTTCTATAAGAGTTGCCCTGGTTTGTGGGTAAACCTCTTGGGCAATAGGCATACCACAAATTAAACTATGCGATTTTGGTAAATGTGGTCTCCTCTAATTATTTTTTGTTTAAGTAGGTATTTTTTTGGTTGATAAAAAATTAAGTTAATAAATATAAAGAGTAAAAGGGATCAGCTAAAGGATGCATAAGTCCATCACTTTGGCAATTGGTCATAAGATTGCAATAACAAAGAGCAAGGCTTGAGGATACATGCTACTCCCAAGTACAGAAGATAACATCTATATGGCAAGTGCTAAGAACGGCCTAACATGTGAATATTATAAACTATCTAAAACATACTACTAGTTATGAGATTCATTGTTTTAAAAATTTAAATAAATCATGTCAATTTTATATTTAAAATATCTCAAATTGACACTTAAGAATTCAATATTGATCTTATATTTTAAAAGAGAGAATATTTATTAAAAAAAATGATAATGTAAATAACTAAGTCTTCTATAAAGTCAAAATTCTAAAGCACAATGTTTGAAATGAAGATCTCACATTAAAGAGACAAAAAAGAGTTCAAGGATAGAGCATACCATCACGAGCCAACTGCTCAGATAACTGCTCACCAAAAATTCCATCAGAACCATTACTTGCAGATACAAGTGTCTTTACCCTCTCTTCATTGCCAAGCCAATGTCCAATTATTAACATCATTGCCTTTGACAAGCTAATCTCTGCAATCGATGCATTTTCTGATGGTACAGAGTCACTCCCCCCAATGCAAATCTCA
Organism: Aralia elata; assembly: GCA_034770075.1. Taxonomy (NCBI): domain Eukaryota; kingdom Viridiplantae; phylum Streptophyta; class Magnoliopsida; order Apiales; family Araliaceae; genus Aralia; species Aralia elata. The sequence continues at coordinate 17,840,601 of CM068377.1, forward strand.
AGTTCACCTAGTATGCCCCTTCTATGAGAAGGAATGTCAAAGAGCTTTTCTTGAACTATACCGCACATACACTCCAAATCGACACAGCTAACTTCAGTAGGCTTAACCTAAAGGAGAGGGGAAAAGAGAGTAACTATATTTGAAAATACAAATACAAGGGTAACAACAATGAATTTTACCTCCAGCTCAAGATGATTCCCAAATCTGGTTTTCAAATGTTGGGGACTTCCAATGCATCTTAACCGACCTCCGACCTTAAAATTACATGCAAAAGAGAACAAAAATGGTCCCATCAGAGTTTCATCAAGCATTTCAGCCTGCAAAATAAACCTGTATCCTTAAATAAGTACCATTATTCCAATTCTGGTGCAGAGTGCTTGAGCTTCATTCATGCTGTGGGTAGTTAGGATAACAGCCGTCTTTCCTTGTCTGGTTGATAGACGAGATATAACTTCCCACATGAATCGTTTGGCAATGGGATCCATACCTAAAATTATTAGTGCACCCAGCTTTCTATATGAGAATGGACCAGTTTATGATTTTGGAAACACTATACATGAGCAATAATTTGTAATCCATTAGTAATTAACCTACAGCGTAGTATAATCTCAAATCTAGAACAAAGCAGGATTTGCCTTTAGCTGAAAGTTGTGTATACAAATGCTTTGGTGAAGCTTCACAGCTTAATTCTGTAAAGAATTCATTTTTTTAAAATAAGTAATAAAGTATATGAATTTTTTAAAGAATTCTGTAAAAAGAATTCATTTTTTTAAAATAAGTAATAAAGTATATGAATTCTTTAAAGAATTCTGTAAAGAATTCACTAAGGTGTAACTTATACAGAAAAACTCAAAACAGGAACAAGTCAGCCAGAAATATTACAATCTGGGAAGCCTTTTGTACTTTGTAGTTGTTGATTTGGGTGCGGAGTGCTAGAATTGGTAATGGTTATGAAAGATGATTGATTCGGGACACGAGCTAGTAAAACATATAAACCGAGAAGTCCAATTATGGGGGATATGAGTCAGAAATATGTTCACTAATTTTCACATCTTCCAGCACAAAGGAGAGTAATTTAATGTTTGTCGGAACAAAGTTCGACTTCTAGACTCTTCGTTATATGGGAAACATTTGAGCGAGAGATTGTTGTCTTGCTTGCAGTTTAGAGGCCCACATAAGATGCATTCAAATGTGGAAATAAGCAAGAATTTTAGCTCATATCGTCTATAGGTGTATGCATTTAGTCTCTGGATGTCGAAGCTTCACTTTGATATTTCATATTTTAGTAGCACATTTGTTGCTGTCTCTTTCACGCCATTGGCAGCTTCCAAAACCAATCCTTTACCCCTATAACTTCATTTAAATTGAGAGGACCTCAACCCTCACTTTACCTTTTCCTTTGTTTTCTTATGAAGAAGAGATTATGGAAAAGTCATTCTAGAGAAGATCTGCAGGTAATGCAGATTCAAGCTCTGCATGCAGATTAAGGGTTCAACATGTTTTTTCTCAAGTTTATGTAAAATATAGCTAACATGTAATTCATGTATCCAGTAAATTAGGGGTAATTGTCGAAAAGAAACATAATTAAATAATTTAATGCAAACAGAATGTTATATTCTGTTATTTGAAAAAAGAAAAAAGGTTAGCAACCGTAATGAATTTACAAATTTTTATTAGGCATTAGTCAAATATGTCGATTCTTAAGAGTATCACTACAAAAGTAGATCTGTTTTAAGCTTGGAATGTCTATTTGAGTGTACTTTTCATTAAATACACCTTTGATGCTTAAGACTGTTAGTCAGAAACACACATCTTAATAAGTTTGCTGAATTGACTTTATATATACTTGAGCCAAATAGTAGAGCATAACGTGCATTTTCAAAGTGATAGTAATTTATTACACTAGAAAGTTTAAGTAGTCCAAAAAGGAACTCACATGAAAGTTTGGACATTGGAAACATTATGAACTAAAAGAAATGTGATTACCAGTGGATGGCTCGTCAAGAATGACTATAGGAGGATCTCCAATCATAGCAATGGCAACAGATAATTTTCGTTTATTGCCCCCACTAAGCGTAAATGATGGTTTATTTGCATGCTTCAACAAATCAAACTCCAGTAACTTTTCCATAACAATCTGCCAAGTACGTCAATAGCATTAATTGTCTACATGATTCTCATACTAATCAGAGTACCAAGAAAAGAATATTCATTTGGGGCATTTGGTCATGAACCAAGCTCAACTTCATGGTATCTTGAAAGTTATAATATGCGTACCAATAATCTATTTCAAAAAATTAGACAACAAATTTTTTATAAGTATAAACTCGAGAGGGAGGGAGAGTGATTATAACCAGCCTGAAAATTTGAGAAAGGAACACATGACTTGCCCTTTTTCTTGTGACAAAAAAAATGAAACCGAAAGAAAGTAGAAGCTAATTCTTTATAAAATAGTTGACTTGCAATTAAATCCTGGTCCTTAAAAGATGTATTTATTCCGCATTTTATTCAGAAAGATGATCCAAGAACCGCTTCTACTTTCCATCATACGTATGCTCTTTGTTACTCACAACCAATCAAAATTGTTGTCAATAACGAGTGTGAGAATGATCTTGTTTCTACTCCAATTTTAAAACGATCAAACCTACAACCTCTGTAGAAAGTGTAGAAAATCTATACACAATGTTATGATTTCATATTGCAAGAGTTTACAATTTATACAAGTTTGGTGCTCTATTCTAGGAGTAAAACAAGGAGCATAAAATAGGGAGAGGAAAACAAGGAACATGTTTTCCTCCTTAGTGCAGCACTTCTAACACTCCCCCTCAAGTTGGTGTATAGATATCTCGCATACCCAACTTGAAACACAAGGGATGAAACATCTTACCACTAAGACCCTTAGTCAGAATATCAGCTAGCTGATGTTCTGTTTTTACAAAAGATAAGCAAATAAGACCACTGACTAATTTTTCTTTGATGAAGTGTCGGTCAATCTCAATGTTTGCTATCGTTCTATCATGTTGTACCGGGATCATTTGCAATACTAATGGCTGCCTTGTTGTCACAAAACAACTGCATAGGCCCTTTAGTTGTAACACCCAAATCTTCTAGCAAGGTCGAAGCCACATTAGTTCACACATACCCACGGCGATAGCTCGATATTCAGCCTCAGCACTAGATCTTGCCACCACAGACTGTTTTTTACTACGCCAAGTAACAAGATTACCTCCAACAAATGAACAGTAAACCTGATGTAGATCGACGATCCTCTATAGAGCCAGCCCAATCTGAGTCGGAAAAAGCTTCAACTCTCATATGACCATTTGGTGCAAACAATAAACCTTTGCCAGGAGCAGACTTGAGATACCTCAAAATTCTGTACACACGGGTTTCCATATGACTTTGTCGAGGATCATGCATATATTGACTGACTATACAACAGCATAAGATATATCAGGTCTAGTATGAGAAAGGTATATCAAATCGTCCCACCAAACGTTGATATCTTTCTCTATCAACCGTAGGTCCTGTGCCACCTACTAATGATGATTAACTTCAATAGGAGAATCAGCAGGCTTACATCCCAACATGCCAGTTTCTGTTTAAAAGATCAAGTACATACTTCCTTTGAGATAGAAAAATTCCACTGGAAGATCTTGCAAACTTCAATACCAAGAAAAATTTTTCAAAGGACCAAGATCCTTGATCTCAAACTCTTTGGCTAGTCTTGCTTTGAGGTTAAACTATTTCTTCTCTATTATCCCCTGTCACCACAATGTCATCAACATAAACAATAAGAATGGTAGTCTTACCCTTTATTTGTTTGACAAATAGAGTATGATCTGCTCGACTCTGCTTGTACCCAAACCTTATCATTGCCTTGTGGAATTTACCAAACCAGGCTCTAGGAGATTGCTTCAAAACCATACAGAGCCTTTCGCAGCTTACAGACCTTACCCTCAGTTGCAGATGAAGCAAAACCAGGGGGTATTTCCATATATACCTCTTCTTCTAGGTCACCATGAAGAAATGCATTTTTCACATCCAATTGCTGAATATCCCAGCCAAAGTTTGCTGCACATGAGATTATGGTACGAACAGAGTTCATCTTTGCCACGGGAGCAAAAGTCTCCTGGTAATCAATCCCGTGAGTCTGAGTGTACCCTTTTGCAACTAACCTGGCTTTGAGTCTTTCAACTGTCCCATCTGCCTTTTGTTTCACTGTATATATACCCATTGCAACCAACTGGTCTTTTCCCATAAGGAAGAGTAACTAGTTCCCAAGTATCATTTTTTTTCAAGGCATTCATCTCTTCTATCATAGCATGTTTCCATTTCTCGTTGCTAATAATTGCTTCTTTCCACCCCTGAGGAATAGATATAGAGGACAGAGAAGAAACAAAGGAATGGTAGGATGCAGATAATTTATCATATGAAACAAAGTTCGAGATAGGATGTTGTGTACAAGACCTGACACCTTTTCTAAGAGCAATAGGAATGTCAGTATCATCAGGAGAACAAATAGGATCAGGATTCATACCATTAGTATTACCAAGACTCGGTTCAGGGCAAGGTTGGTGTAGTGGTGCAGCAATGGTGACCTTATTCTTCCCTTTTCGAGTATAGGTCCTCAACTCAGGCTCGGACTGTAACTGTAACTCTCCCTGTGTAGCATTATCAGAAACAACAACAGGAGTAGAGGAAGATGGCTCGAACTCCCCCTGTGTAGTATTATCAGAAACAACAACAGGAGTAGAAGAAGATGGTATAATAATACTTGTACTTGTACTACTTTCAAAAGACGTCTCCTCATCAATAACATGTTCCTCCCCCTGAGGAGACGGTGAAGAAGAATAAAAAGGTTCAGACTCCCAAAAAGTTACATCCCGAGTGACAAACACTTTGTGAGAAGGGGGTGATAACATTATAACCTTTTTGGGTTGGAGAATAACCAATGAAAACACACCGAAGAGCTTTGGGATCTAATTTACCTCGAGTGGGAGATTTTTCATGAACATAACACACACACCCAAAAACTCGAGGTGAAGGAGAAGGACTTGTCATGTGTTGGAGGAAAGAAATGGGACTTCTATTCCCAAGAATTCTAGAAGGAAGCCGATTTATAAGAAATGTAGCAGTTAAAACGGCATCTCCCCATAGAAATTTAGGTGTGTTCATAGTGAACATAAGAGTGCGTGCTACCTCTAGTAAGTGTCGATTTTTCCTTTCTGCCACCCCATTTTGTTCTGGTGGTTGTGACACAGGAGGTTTGAAGTATGATGCCATGCTGAGAGAGATAGGATGCAAAAGTATTATTATTACTATATTCTCGACCATTATCGCTATGGAGAATCTTGACTTTAGCTTCCAAATTGGGTTTGGATCATCTTATGAAAATTTTGAAAACAGTCAAAACACCTCATTTTTGGAATGAAGAAGATAAATCCAAGTTGTACGAGAATAGCAATCAATAAAACTAACAAACCATCTTATGACTCAGAACGAGAGACAACCCGAGAGGGTCCCCACACATCAGTATGTATAATAGCAAAAGGTTCAGAATGTCGACTGTTAATAGCAGAATAAGTAGAACGTTTGTGTTTACCTAATTCACATGGTTCACATAAAAACGGAGTTTTTGTGACACTGCTTAACTAAAGAAGGGAATAAAGACCCTAGTATTGATAAAGGAGGATGTCCCAAACGTCGATGCCATTGATGAAGAGAAGTCAGGTTAGATTCAAAAGTAGATTGAAGAGCCTGAGTAGCAGTTCCATCTGTAATCAAAGGCATGTTAGATGTGACACCATCCAAATAATATAGACCACCAACTGCACTACCACTACCAATCTTTTTCCCTGTCACCAAGTCCTGAAAAATACAATGAGTTGAAAAAAAAATGACTGAGCAATGTAAGGATTCAGTAAGACGTTGGATAGATAATAGGTTTGCGGTAAACGAAGGAATATGAAGAACGGATGATAATGTTAATAAAGGAGTACAAACTACTGAACCTCTCCCAGAGATAGGAGAAAGAAAACCATCAGCTACTCGGGACCTTGTCTTTGCCAGAACAAGGCGTGTATGAGGTAAAGAGATTGGAGGACCCAGTCATATGCTCGGAAGCACCTGTGTCAATGATCCAACTAGGACCAGTAGATGAGACATTAAGAGCACAAGAGTGTATACCTGATTGTGCATAATGAGAAATAGATTTGGAACCTTGTTGTCCCATGCTACTGTTATGAACCCTACTGCTAGCACCACTTTGTTCCGCCATGTAAAAGATGAGTACAATATATATCCGAGGAGAATAAACTTTCCAAAGGATATCAAATAATTGCGCTACACTTAGAGACAGAATTCCCTGGGAAAAACACGCTGGAAAAAGTTGCCGGAAAAATTTGCCGGAAAAAGCTGCCGGAAAAAGTCGCCGGAAAATTCGCCGGAAAAAGTCGACTGATAAATAATCAGAACCACGCCGGTAAAAAACTGTCGGAAAAAATCGCCGGAAAAACTGCCGGAAAAAGTCGCCGGAAAAGTCGCCGGAAAAGTCGCCGGAAAAGTCGCCGGAAAAAGTCGTCGGAAAAAGTCGCCTGATAAAGGATCAGAGCTCTGATACCATGTAGAAAGTGTAGAAAATCTATACACAATGTTATGATTTCATATTGCAAGAGTTTACAATTTATACAAGTTTGGTGCTCTATTCTAGGAGTAAAACAAGGAGCATAAAATAGGGAGAGGAAAACAAGGAACATGTTTTCCTCCTTAGTGCAGCACTTCTAACAACCTCAACTAGCTCCTCACCCTTTTGAAATTCCTTGGCTAAACACCTCGATTACAGTTGCAGATTATTGTTTGCCCAAATCACCTCTGGGCTTTTCACATTCATGTGTATTGTAATGTTTTAAATTGTATTGTTCGGAAAGTATTGGATGAATAATTTGACGAATCACATTGCAAGTTTATATTTAAGGGATGGACTTTGCATTGTACAGGTTGAGTCAGTAGTTGGATTCATTCATGCTTGGAGAAGGTTTAAGATCTCAGTTCTCACAGAGGTTGCAGCTGGAGAGGGATATGAATTCACGTGCCCTTTGGTGGACAATTTGGCGAGAAAGGAACGGATATTATTTTGACTACACTGAGAAGTCTTTTCTCCATGTTAAATTTTATTTTTAAGCTAATAGCTTTTTTGGCAGAACGAGGCTTATCCTAGTTCAGTATTGTCTTTTGTTGACTTTTCTGGGACATTTTGTAGATGGGGATCCTGGCGGCTGGTGCCCCCTTTTGGCATCTTATTGAATTAACATTTACTTATCAAAAAACAATATTGGGTGGTACCACATGATCAGTATCTGAGTATTAAAAACGAGTGAAGTGTTCAAGTAGCACATACATCTGCCAGTTTGTAATCTGGGACCCCTTTTATTCTTGCATAGAGCTCAAGGTGTTCTTGGACAGTTAGAAATTCTAGCAGAGCATCAAACTGAGGACAATATCCAATCTGAAATGTAAAGAGTAAGATAATCAAGTTACTAGGTGCCAACTACACATTGTTCCAACCAGTAATTGGAGTGATTATTGAAAATTAAAAGACGGAATGGTACATACATGTCGACATGCAGCTTTGGGGTTCATACGCATATCATTACCAAAGACATATGCAGTTCCATCACTTGGATATTCCTCTCCTGCATTTAATAATCAGAACAAACAAAGACAAAATTATAAACTCATTCATTAAACAAAGAAATATTTTGTTAAGGACTTGAGAAGGTGAAACTTTCTGGTAAATCAGATAGATAAGGAGGTTTAAGAGGAAGGAAAATTACTCCAGACCATCATAAATAGTGTTATAGCAACAAGATGATGAAACAATGGACGAAGAAAAGGTATCCAGTCCGTATACTATATATATACACATATACATAACAAATTACATAAATACATCAATAAAACACGCATAGATGTTTGTCTGTATGTGAAAGTAATATGAAATGGTCTACTATTATACTTATAACAAACATTAGAAACTCATTCATGTTGACCAAACTTCAATATGAGTTAGGAGGCTGCTGCTCTGGGGAATCCAATATCTACTTTCTTGTGATGCTGTTCTCATATAAAGAGCAGCTCCTTGTTCAGGGTCATCAGATGAGAGATCAAGGAAGAGGTTTCCCTAAACACATCTCTCTATAAAGAAACTGACTAGACGATACGCTCGTAACGCTCCTGGATGAGAATGTCCTCCATTGCCAGAAACATTCTCATCCTGATAACCCACTACTTTATTTCAAATCCACACAAACAATTTATGAGATGGTTCGTAATGATCTTCTCAAAAATGACAGGGTGCTGGAGTGTCAGGATAAGGGGTGGAGAGAAAGAAAAAGTTTCATGATGAAGATTTGTCAAATACCGGATAGCATCGATAGAGTCGTAGTCTTCCCTGCTCCATTGGTTCCTAGGAAGCCAAAACATTCTCCTTCTTGAACAGCAAAAGTCAATGAATGAACTGCAATTTTTGCACTGCTATGCCTTCCTCCCGGATACACCTGAAACGGGAGAGATACTACTTAACAAGTGCAGAGCATTTCATGCATAAACTAAATATGGTAAAAATATTCTCTGCAAAAGGGGTACCTTGCGAAGATTACGAAGGTAGATAATTGCTTTATCAACTGAACCTGACAGTACCCTATTTCTTTCTGATCGAACATCAATATCTTCGTCAAGGTCAAGACCAACATTCTCAGGAGAAGATTGTAGAAGTGGCTCGGTATAACTGCTGGAAGTCGTACGGTACAAATTCTTTATACTCCTCCAACATTCCTTAGCTGAGAATGAACTTACTTTTTGAGGAGGCAATAGTTCAAGCCCAAGCGTTAAAAGGAAATACACGATGCCCTATCACAGGTTAAAGATAATAATAACTGTAATTTTATACTTATCCAAAATTTCTATTTCAACAACAAAAAATATGGAGATAATTAGATGGTATAAATATCAGCACTTCTTCTTTGACAGTATGACTTGAAAGTTATTCAGTTTTAAGTTGAGGATTTTGTAATGGCACAGCATACTGCACCTGCAGAGCATACATCAGGTAGAAGAAATTATATGCGAACTCACTATGTCACCAGACTTACACTAGTTACATTCTAAAAAACGTGTTTCTAGGTCAGTGGTAGCAGTTTACAATCCTTATTTATAGTATAAGAAATTCCTCAATGGAGGAAAACAAATGTAAATAAAACAAAACTGTTTTAAACCCAGGCAATGTGCTTGACAGCAGTATAGATAGTTTAGATATATTAGCCATAAAAGAATATGGTTCCTTGTGCTAGAGAAAATAGAGAATTTGAATGCAGAGAGCCGCAATCCATCTATGCTGTTTTTCATTTTGAAAAACCTAAAGTTAGAGCTTTTAGCTTCACTACTTTGGAAAGGCTTTTTGTAAGGTCCAAAAGTGATTCACTTATTCCCTAAAGTGTCCTTTTGATCTTGACTATAACTTCAGTTAAATTCTCGCAATCATTTTGGATGAGGATAATGCTTTGAGGCGAGGTTGCTTTGACTACTCTTTTGCACAAATTAATTTCCATATCTTCTTTAATCTGATGATGTTCGGCTGCTTATTGCAATTATTTGATTGTTTGAGGAATGTTAGATGCTTTGGTGAAAGAATTGAATGATGTTAGCATGCTTTAGTTCTGGTTTCTTCGAGTATCTAACCTACTTGTGCATCATGTTATCATTTTACCTCATCAACATGTTCATATCCTGAATAATGAAAAAGAAGACTAAAGATTCAGATCTAAATTCCCAAGTCTAGTACAGCAGTCTAGTTTTCTTGCTAAAAACGTTACTTGTAGAGATGAAACCAGTTGTAACAGTACATAAGAGCACACGAATTTATGTGTACTGAGGCTGAGAGAAAGACCTCGACAGCAAGATAACAGATAGAAGCTCCAGTAACATTCCAGTCAAAAACTCCAGCACCAGTTTCATTTTTCATATCTTGGCGCAAAAGAGCCAGTGAAGCTAGTCCATCAGCAAAGCAAAATCCTGGTGATAATCTGAAAAAGTTCTGGAATATTACAGCTTATGTTAGAAAAGAGTTCCACCATTACAACCACATATTCATACAGGATGTCAGGAACAATTACTAATAAAGGAAAATTTATTGTGAAAAAAATAGCTGAGCTTGATTAATAACCAGTTGAGACTTATCCTACAAGTACTATTAATAAAGAATAATTACCAAAATTACTTACAAAAAAGAAAGGAATGAAAAACAATTATCAAAATACCATAACATTAATATGATACTGCTAAAAAAAACTTAAAGTAGTCATCTAATCATCCAGCGAAAAGATATAAGATTTCTATATAACTTCTAGGTTTCTGAGGTTGCTGTCCCCATAGATATCAACTTAAACCAAAAATATGCAGCTGGCTAGTGATAGAATATTCAACATAAAGATATACCAGTGTCTAGAGAAACACACAACTAGCATATGCTAACTTGGAAAACTTCGTTACACTGATGTAGAACAGACACAGGAGCAAATCAACTCATTCTGAAATGTAGACAGAGCGAATGAAGGTAATGAGACATCAAACACAAAACCAATTGGCTACAAATGGAGTAACCAACAATGTTTATGTACTGTTTGATTTGTTTCTCAAGCCTTAATTTGTTGAATGTGGGACAACAATTAGCTACAAACAGAATACCCTACAGGGTTTTTATGTATTGTTTCTCAAGGCTTGATTTGACCAATGCGGGGGATTATATTCTCAACACTCTGTTTCATGTATGGCGTGATTTGAGCCAAACACATTGACAATATGTATTAAGTAATTGAAGCACATGGTCATTGAACCCACATAAATAAATTTTGTAATAAAATAATTATACAAACACTAATATTCAATTATCTGCAACCAACAAACAGACCGAGAGGTTGTACGTCTGAGCTTAGGGAAGAATTTTATCTTGCTAAGGAGGAAGTTATGAGACAAACTTTTGACACCAAATGTTCTTCTGGCTTTAAAACACAGTTTACATGCTCAGCATAATCAGTATTTCAGAAGTTGGAATCTTCTACACAAAAGCGGACATGTTTAATACAGGAACTGAGAAATGAATACTTCTAGAAGTCAAAATCCTACCTTCAGAAAAGAATTAGTACTTGCAGTTGTCTCTATAACCCCCATTATGAACGATATAACCATGAGAATAATCCCAGTGAAGAAGTGGACCAAGAGAACCACGTTCTGCAGGTATAATGAATTTGAATACATAAGTATTGATAGGAAACTAGCCAAAAATTTTACATGCTGAACAAAGAATAAGAACTAAGAAGTAGCTGTACCTGTGCCATGCTGTGCTCAGTAAAGAAAAAAGTGAGGCAATATGTTGATGATGAAATTGCTAGTCCATATTCCAAAAGCATGAGCACCGTGGAGAAGAGAGAATAATTTCCAATAAACTGATCCAGACCTGAACCACCAAACAAATGTTTAATTTAAGGAATACCCTAAAATGGTTAACCCTTACAAAACAATGAAGGATTAGCAGGAAAGGTGATCACTATCATTAAAGTATTCTTCATGTAACAGCAGTTCCAAAACAAATTTCAAATTCTTAATTAATGCTAAATCTTAAATTCCATACATATCCTCTATAATCATCTTTCAGCTGATGTAAATACTCGGATTCAGATACTAATATTAGTGATTGTAAAGAGATACTAATATTGGTAACTATCTTTCGGTTGACATTGTGATAATCTAATTTAAAAGAACATCAAGATCCATATTAACACGGGAAGCAAATATAATGCAACGGAAAAAACCCAATCATGAAAGTGATACTAGTAATATTGCTTGAATATGAAAGTTTAGAAACCCAGAAGACATACAAGTGCATAGAAAGGGAAAAAAAAATAAAGGAAGACATATAAAGACTACAAACACATGATAAGAAAGGAAAAATAACTGATCACAGAAATTCTATAAATAACTAAATCCAAAGCAAGTAATATTAAGATGATACAATAATATCACCATCTCCAAGCAGAGATTTTAATACATCACACTACCATTACATTGCAACCGCATAAAATATTGTACCATTATATGCAGATGGACATTTATAAATTCCAGATATCATTTAAATAACGACATGACACTTAAAGATGAACAATGTATTTTCAATCAAAAAACACCAAAAATTGGGGGTTTTGGGTACTGAAAGTTGGCAATTTCTACAAATCAAACAAGTAACACAAGTGATTGGAATTACCCTTTTACACGTATAGCACCTGCATGGAAGTCTGATGACTTACCAAATATGTAAAAGAGAAGCACAGCAAAAGATGAAGGAAATAAGAAGCTGATGAAGTCCCATATGTAAGTGGATGCCCAATATGATAATATAGAGACCTAATAAGAATTAAACCTCCATGAAAAAAAGCATGGCTGATAAAGAGACTAGTTCCAACAATTATAAGAAGAAAAATGAAGAGAACAAACATACCCCACTAATTAATTGTTGATGCTTAGCTTTTACTTCACGTTCCTGCACCAAACCAATGTCAGTACCTCTTTTAAGACTGATATCGGATGATGAAACTATCAGACTGATACATAAATGCAAGATACGTTGTTCATAATAATAGATAATTACCGCGTAACATCTTTATTTTTACATCTTTGTAGGTCAGTAACATAACAAGCTAAAAGAAGATCATGGACAATATGTGATGTAATGTTATTCATCACGCAAAGAAAATCTGCACCGGAAGAGGATGGCAACACATTGTAGAAGGAAGGAGGAGTTGTGCTCTCAGCCAACCAATTAACTAGCCATGTATGCAGTGTAATAGTTCCAATTTGAGTTATAGTTCTTAGATATATTTCACATAAGAAATAAGGAAAACTTACGCTGCTATTCAGTCTTAAGAAGATGCTATCGGAAGAGAAAATTCTTAGGTAGCACTAGGTTCGTGTCAAATCAATGTAATAGCCGTGTAATGCAATAAGTTATTACATTGATGTGACATTTTTTTGTTTGGTTTATTAATTACATGTATTAGCCCATTATAGGTGTAATACGATAACATCATTTGGGATGATTTTCATTAGGCCCTACAGTGGGTGTATAAGCTCATTATTTCAGTAATACAATAGCTCATAAAAGACAACACAATATGATTTGACATTTTGACTTAGAATTTACTTTATTCATTACATACAACCATATAATTAGTGAACCAAACACAATTTTGAACGTAATGTAATAACATTAAAATTATCACACAAATACCGAGTATGAACCAAATAAATATGTCGTAATGACCTAATACCGTTACATTACAACTCTACTGCATTACGTAGACTATTGCATTACGTAGACTATTCTATTCAGCGACCCAAACCCTACCTTAGATAAATAAGATTATACTGAGATACGCAAAAGAGTACAAAGGGAGTGGAAATATTCAATCCAAAGCTGACAAGACAAGAGAGAGGGGAAAACTAAAAGGAATATAGTTTATATAAAACACTCGTTCAGTCCATATGAATATCTAAAAACTAAAATAAAAAATTAAAATAACTAAAGGGTCTTGGCCCAATGGTTATCCCATCCCTTGGCCCAATGGTTAACCCCATTCCTTGTGTACCAAGAGGGGGTATCGAATCTTGGTAGTGGCTAAGGTTGGGTGTGTGTATTTTTAAATTATGTCTCAAACTAGCCAAAAAAAAATATTGAATATCTAAAAATCCAACCCCTCCTAAAGCTTCCATAGCAGAAGCACAAAGCAAAGTCAGAACACAACTATAGGCACATCACCACTGAAATCTGACAAGGAACATAACACCCAAGAGGAGAAAGCATAGGCAAGCCTTGTCAAATAAACCAACATAAAATTTTAAGGGATCCAAGCAGTGAGGCCATGACGAAACAAGTGAGAGTGAGGCTCATTCTTTTTCACATGCATGACACATATGCTTGGAGACGAGGATATACACACCCTGGTTACCTAAGTTATTAATTTTTAACTTATTTGGGACTACAGGCCACACAAAAATTTTATGATTGGAAGAGATCTTAGTTTTCAACGGAGGAAAGAGGGAATTGAATGGGAAATCGAGATTAAACCAATAATCAACCAAGGCTTTAGAGAAAAATAATCCAGTGTCCAAAGACCAATTTCACCTACACGCAGAAGGAGAAAAATGGCTCGCAGCAAGGCGATTGTGAAATAGAAAGAGTTCCTCGGTCTCCCTATCGTACAAATTACCAAACTAATGAAGGTGTCAAGAAGGGGAATAAATCATACGTTCAAACGTTCAGAGCAAGATATCCAGGGAACCAAATTATGTTCTGGATTGATGATATGATCATCAATTATTGATATGGAAAAGATGTCCACTGAAGAAGTCTGTTTTTCAAAAGTTGGATATTTTAGGTTACTTAATATATCAATTAATTCTCAAAACCCAGAGACTTATAAAAGAAAGTTGTAAGAACCACAGTCAGGCAGAAGCAGAATTCACAAGTTTACTGCCTTGAACAGCTATTTTATCCATTTATCTGGAATTGATAACAACCAAAGAAGTACAATAATACAGCACATACATTCAGAAACTTTCTCAAGGTGCATGTTTCTCAAAAGAAGTTGAAAGTACCTTTACAATGGCAACAGCGAAGGAGGCAGGAAGGAAGGAGAACGCAATATTTACAACAACGGCAGCAGAGAATGCATCCAGGTCCTATATTTGCATATGATAGTCCAAAAGTCAACGAAATATAATTCAAAATGCATCACAGGCTAACACAATCACATAATAACAAGATGAAATTTACACATGTGTACGGGTATAGAAGATGGTCCTTTTGCTTAAATATGAAGGACAAGAACTATCAAACAGACAAAAAGCCCATTCTTCCATTTTGCGGCTGTGTAACATTACAAATATTCAGCCTAAAACATATGATTCACTAATCAGGGTAGTAATCAGTTTCTAACCAAATTGAAATTGATAATTAGATGGTTATTGGTTATTTTAGTTGCCTCCTTATTTGAATTTCCAAGAGATTAGGAAACGAAAATGAAAGGCATTACACTAGAACTGTAGGAACTCTAGATTATATTGCAGACATAACTTATATGGCTTATATAGAATTGCCGACATGGAACCCCATTTAGTTGGCCAACTTTCTAAAGTAAAAACGTAGAAAACAGTTGCAAATTCCTCAAGAAAAATAGAAATAACAGGATGGAACTGTCCATGCAAAGTAAAGGAAATCTTATGCAACAAGTGTGGATCTTTGTAGTTAAGACCATCATTTTGATGATTTCATTTTCCAATGACAGGAGATAAACATAGACACAGTAGACAGAACAAATAGGCATACATGATGTTGCACACGCTGGCTTTCCGTCATGGGCAGCGGATGGTTACGTGTTTGGATTGTCATATTCTCTTCGGAAGTGGCAAGCCTAAGAATTGCTGCATTCATTAAATTGATATAGGTTGGGGCAGCATGCTGACAAGAACTGTTGTGTAGAACAGTGTATCCAAGACTCCCATCATTATTCTGATTATCCATTACAGCTGCCCCATATCTGCACTCAGGCAAACATAATTTTGGAAATTAGGTAGGGGGATCAATTGAATTTTGACAGAGGTTGACAGTGTTGAGAGTTATTCAGCTAGCTACTGAATGGATAGTGTCTTAACATTCATGTGGTAAATTGTGCTCCTAACTGCATGAAAATAAAGAACTACAAGAAAGCAATCTAGGAAGAACGTATGTCTCCCTCAACTTCAAATCATATTGAAAGCTCAATAGGAAACCGAATTTTTAACTCCATTAAGCTAGATAATGAGAGCCAAGTGAGAGCATAATGGAGCTTTATGTTTTGCAATTAAGTCTTATAGCCTAGCACTTAGAGCTCACTCTCATTGTGTTTAAGTCAAGGAAGACACGAATTCAAACCCTCGGGGAAATTAGACTCGTGCTTTTAGTACTTGGATATTAAACTATGCCCTTAGTGGGGTTGGGGTCAAGCTATGGCACAAACTTGATTTCAGGGAGTGTGTGCGATTCTCCGCATATGAGAGCTCATCAAGGTTCCTACTATGCTACATTTGCAGTACACAAGTAGGTATTGCAATAATTATCCAACCTTTCTTATCCAACAAAAAATAAGAGCAAATACTAAATATCGAAAGTCGCCGGCTATGTAAGAATTGAACTATGACAAAAGTGATGGTAAAACTTGTAACCAACTTCTTGACATTAACTACAGATTTTGTAAAAAAAAAATGTCAAAAATGTTCCTTTCAGATGCAAAGTAATTTATTGCTGGAGCAAAAAAAAAAAAAAGTAATATATAGACATCAAAATTTTGAATCAAACAAGAAAAAGAAAATATAAAGGTCCCAAAGATATGAACATCAAGACAACACACCTTGACTGATACGTCTGATTAAAGCTAGACATCAAATATTCACTCATGGATAGGAGGACCGGTCCCAATGGTGTCCCTGCTGCCTCGATTGCATCAGCTAATGCCTTTTCTGGTTCAGGGAACCTATACGTGCTCTCTTGAAATCTTTGTATCCAGCCCCCTTGTATATACTGTGCAACCTGTGGCATTAAAAAAATCATCATTGGCTAGAGAAATCACACCATCTACATACAATGTCATAATTGTTTGTAAAACAGATGAGTTTAGAGCATTATATAAGGAAAACAACATTGCACATGAAATTTTATCACCAAAAAAAAAAAACATTGCACGTGAAAAAGTTATGTGCGATATTTCCAGAGCTGATAAATGTTAAGCAAGTGGTGTACCCGATATTGTATGATGCTTAAACTGTCTCAGATACAAATATTTTTGAGGCATTTACATTTCCTAAGAATTAAGAACAAACCTCCTGCGAGATAGGCCAGGATAAATCAAAAGGCACTGGACCGCCGCCGCCGCCGCCACTCAACAGAGGATTAAAATATGAAGTTGTGAAAGTAACAGACTGCTGATCAGGATGTGGCCTAAGCTTGAGAAAGAGAAGACCAAAAAACAAGAAAATAGCAGGAATTAACAGCTGGAAAACAATTGTCTTCCGATCTCTCCGAGCTGATACTGCCCTCTTTATGAGTAATGCTTTAGAATGTTTCCAAAATGTTGACCTCGTAAGCATACAAGAACAGCAGCACTGCATGCTTAAAAATCTCATGAAACTTAGGATGGCAGCAAAAAAGAGACTACAAGCTCTCTGTAATATGGTAAATATAAACCCAACGACCTTCATATAACTTCCACATAATTTGGAGTGGAATCTTTTCTTAGGAGCATAATTATGACAGGCTTGAGAAACAACATAATCAGGTAACACTACATCTTTTTGTTCCTCAAGGCACTCTGCTTCATCAAAGTCGCATCCTGCAACTCTCAAGAAGACCTCCTCCAGAGTTGTGACAGAAATTCCATAACTCTCAATGCCAAAATAGTGTTTGTCCTCGCAATCTGTTGTTTGCGAGTTAGGGTCTGATCTTCTCATGCACTGTTCAATTTCCCTAAACATGCTTTCAAAGTAGGGCGAGGATGCAAGAGGAAGCTTGAAGGAAATCTCAGTTCCAACCTATAGAGACATATTGAAGCCCAAATAATATTATAGTAGAATGAATAACAGTATTGATAATTCTTATGTGCATAGATATTATGAGTAAAACTTTAATTTTAGGTTTTAGAAACACATCGAGCCATAACAAATTACTTAGGGAACTCACATCCCCATACAAAAGACTAACAAAAATGCTGCAACAATAATGTGTTCCCTTCGTAATTAAGAAAGTGTAAATATTGAGGATATAAGATCAGAAAAATACTTCGCTCACACATGTTGCTGACGGAACATGACGGTAAACAATACTCGAGGCTACATAGGCATCAGCTGCAGTCTGAAAAGAAAGATACTAGTAAAGGCATAAATATATATTATATATACCCTCTTTTTTAACTAAACCAATCAAGAATGTCGAAAGGAAAAATGAACTGGACTTGAACTGGACCTTCACTAAAGTAAGAGTATAACCAACCCCATACTGATGCTTCAAGAAAAGGGAACTGCAGGAAATATAAATATCTAGTTACAAAACTGTTGCAAAGGGTTTAATATTCTGCTTTGAAACAAAATTGGGTCTAAGAATAACCTTCCACAGCATCTTAAAGAACCATTAGCCATTATGGCAATTCGATCTCCTAGTACATCAGCTTCATCCATTGAGTGTGTGGTTAGTAATACTATCCTGCCTTTCTTTATTCTTTTGATTAGTTGCCATGTCATCCGCATTGAATAAGGATCCATTCCGCTTGTAGGTTCATCAAGAACAATAATCTATAAAGTGAATATGCACATATATATGTCAAATATTAGCAGAGATAAATAAGAGAGATATTCTGACACCTCTGTTCACCTTACTATTTCCTATCAGTGCAATTGCAAGGGACAGCTTTCTTTTCATGCCTCCAGAAAGAGCTCTCCCAACAGTATTAAGTTTATCCGCCAATCCCACCTAACAAGTTCATGAAAGAAATAATAATATTTTACCAGTAATCAGTATGAGCTCAAAAAAAAACATATATGCAACAGGAACATTTTTCAGGGAAAGGTGAAAATTGAAGTATAAGTAAATTGAATACTTTACACCAGATTGACACATGAATCAAAATTAGGAGGAAAAGGTCTTTACTGAAATATTTATGGATACAGAACTTCAACATGAATCCAAAAGCCAAGTCTTCGGTAGTTGAGAATTGACAAGAGGTAGATTTAAAATTCAGTTCTCATTTCTTTAGTTTATTTTTTAGGGGAATTTCTTGCTCAATTACTGTCTTCAATAGTTTTCTGCTTGATGATTTTAAGCTTACATGCTCCTCACTTAATTGGAATTGGAATTAGATATGCAATCTACGGATACCTCCAAGAGGAAGAGGAAGAGGAAGTGAGCAAAATCATAAAATGGCGAGTGGGAGAAAATGAAAAGGAGAGGGAAACTTCTTAGGTTTTTAATTATATAAGCACTTCAAAAATCTTTGTCATAGACGTAGTTCTACTGAAAGTGGAGAGTGCAATTCATTTTCTAGCACAGAATGACTTGTCTGAACAAAGAAAGGTTGGTACCCTGTATGTTAGTGCTTGTCAGTGGCTCTGAAAAACATACTCAATATACACACCTCATGGAATTACATAGGTACTTGGAAGGAGAAACTGCACAGAGAAATCGTAGCACTGAAAATTCTCCATGACTATGCAACCATACTTTCAACCCCAAAGAAGGCAAAAACTATATAAAATACACTAACCGCCAATAAAGTATCAAAGCACATTATTTCAAATGTGCACCGTGCAGTTAAGAACATGTGATACAATAAGCACAAAAAAATTCCAAGAAATAACAAAGGCTAGGAACTAACTTCGTCAACCATTTCACTCACGACACTATCCACAGAGTCTACATTCACACCCTTCAAATTGGCAAAAATTTCCAAATGCTCCTTCACCTGGCAAGCATTACCCGACAATTCAAGTAATTAGAATATAAATCGCTGCAATTATTAAGCATCTCAAGAGAAGGAATGAATAAGATGTCACCAAACACAAGTTCATCAAATTAACATTAAAAAAATGTAAAAGCCAGAAACATATTTACAAACTGCCAGATTCGCCACTTGTTTAGGTGGAAGTGAAAAGTGGCAAAGGAGAATAAAAAGGAACAGTAAATCAAAAGTACAGGATTGTAGCTATTTATCCATATACACCAAAATATAAATCAAATATACAACTTAAAATATAATGCTTAATGAGCACAAAACTACCTACCTTCTTCAAACCCAACATTGCATGCGACGACCAAGTACAAAAACTCATCCATACATAATTCAAGTAAGTATGGTGCTCTTTAAAGGAAGCCCCCAAGATCACCACCACCATAAGTGATGAAATAATAATAATTATTATTATTATTATTATAATAATAATAATAATAATAATACCAAATACAAAATTTTAAACATTCAATAAGAAGTAAGCTTTGCTTACAGTTAATTCTGCGAAGAGAATATCATATTGAGGGCACACACCCAAATTCTTCCTTATTTCATCCTGCAGGATA
Source organism: Aralia elata (assembly GCA_034770075.1). Classification (NCBI taxonomy): domain Eukaryota; kingdom Viridiplantae; phylum Streptophyta; class Magnoliopsida; order Apiales; family Araliaceae; genus Aralia; species Aralia elata. The sequence continues at coordinate 17,860,807 of CM068377.1, forward strand.
AACAAACTGGTTAGAAAATTGGGACACTATCCATGACCACAGATGAGGATATGAATCAAAAGATAGATTTGACAGAAGGTATATTATATAAAATAAACCACCAAGGTTATAAGCAACTTGCTTTTATGGATATAAAATGATAATAAATTGGAAGAATTCCAATGTCATAACTAAATGAAAGGGAAACTAGAAGTTCCTGAGCAAACCAAAAGGGCATGTTGTGTGCCTTGGTGAAATGGCAGATTGGCAGCAGCAGATAAGTTAGTTGCTCAGGTCATTAAACACGGCCTAATTCCAACAGACGACCAACTCATTATACTACATCAAACATATCTAAGGAAAACTTAAATATAGTATTACACCTCTAGCATATCTGCGGGAAACTGAAGTAGTCCTACATTCATAAATGGAAGAGATAACTTGTATACATGTCTAATTTGAAAGATGGCCTTTGAGGCCTTCAAAGTGAAACACCTTAAATTACATGACCTACTTTTTACCACAAAGTAAGGAAGTTACAAAAGAAAGAAAGAGAAAAGAAAAGAAAAGAAAAAAAAAATGAGGAAGAAAAAACAACCGAGTAACAGTAGCAATTATGATGAACTAGAACAGCAACTGAGTTACTGTGCTAATTTAATTATACAGAACAAGTATATATGTTTATAGAAAACTTTGGAGTACAGCTTGTTGCTTTGTTAAGATCCTTGAAAGACTTGAAACTGACATTTTCACAAGATATCCAAGGACTAATCAAGTAGTTGGATCTTCTGACAAACTCCTTATTCAGCATGTTGAAAACAATTGAGGAATTAAAGGAAAAATATTTGTGACATGCATGAGGCAATCAAAGACCCAAAAGGATTTTTGACAATGAAGTTACCATGTCGGTTAAGATATTCTTCCCCAAAACCAAAGCATCCCCAGAAGTAGGAGAAAGAAGGCCAACAATCATGGATATTGTGGTGCTTTTACCAGCTCCATTGTGTCCTGCAGTATATTTAAAGTTAATTTACCAAAAAACAAATCAAATGTACTAGAATGCTAAAAAGAAGAAACAAAGATGACAGAACCATCATAAAGTGAAATGCATGGGCACCTGAGTAGCGAAAATTAAACAAGAGGGAGAGTGAAGAAACTGAAAAATCAGCTTACTTAGAAGTGTAAAAATTTGATTTCTTAAAGTGAGCTTATGATAAATGGGCTTCTAAAAAGTTACACAAGAGAGGGAGAGTGGCGAAACGAAAAACGAGTGCAGCTTACCTAGAAGAGCAAGTATCTGATTTTCATATAAAGTGAGCTGCAAAGAATTAACAGCATGACACTCCCCCTTCTTAGTAGAATACACCTTGTGCAGATTCCTAATCTGGATGCATCTACAAACAAGATAGGGATATTAGCAAATACTTGTATGCTGCAAGTAGCGATACCTCGGCATTGAAGTTCTAGAATGTCCACCTGCCATCCAGCTCTTGCTGCTTCATTTCTAGGCTTATGGCTTCCACAGCAGGTCCAGAAGAACTGTCCTCTTTGGAAAGCTTGCCATTGATCTCACCTTGTAAACTGGAAGCATGAAGTTCACTAGAGTTTTTCTTCCTCCAAAAACTTCGGCGAAATATGAAGTTCCATGGGTAACTCGCTACATTTTCTTTGTGAAGTACCTGATCACATAAACATATGGTGAAGTTATAACTTATAACATCAATATACTCTTATAGTCAAATGTTTCCATAACATCATGGTGCTTATTGGGATGCTATGTCCAACATGATTTCCAAACATCCATCAGACCACTACAAAATGATTTCATAAAATTCATTATCACAATCTATCTTCAAAGGAATATATTGTTAAAGCATGATAAAAATTGTTGAGCCCTCACTCAAACAGCTTAAGCTTTTAGAGTAGTAGGTAGATTGACATGGTATCATGATCTTGGGGTTCAAGTCTCCGCGCTTGCAGTTTATTCTTTCCCCCCACCCCCCACCCCTCTCTTTTATGTTGTTAGTGCAACTGCACTCTGTTCGGTTTGTGCGCTATGGTACTTATGGGTTGTTTCTCTACATGCAAGTGGGGTTTTCACATGAAATATACATTGTTGGGAACTCTTCTAACAGCTTAAGCTTTTAGAGCAGTCAGTAACTTGAAAAAATATCACTACTTTAAGATGATGGATGTTTCATCTGAGAAAAAATAATCTGTAATCAACGAAACGTATACTGTTATCTCTGTAAGTTGCATATACTAATAATTGATATTGTCGATCTGAAAGCAAAAAATGTGGACGGAGAGAGACACAGGCTAGAAGATATACCTTGTCTAGGTAAAGACCAACTGCACAGTACAAAAAAGAGTCGAGCAACATCATCAAGAGACAGACCAAAAAAGACACTCCAGATGACGCCTGCAAGGATCTTAACTTAGATTTCAATAAACAGAAAATGCCAATTAATTATAATGGCGCAGGTTTATTAGCATACCCGCCATATGTTACTCCAGCGGAGTCCAACATGAGCACGCTCATAATCAGCAAAGTTAACTGACCCTAATGCAAAGGCAGTGGGTGAAAGAAAAGAAGCCACGACCTTTACTACCCTACAAATAAACAGTAAGAATTATTTCCCCGGTTGTCCTACAAGCAGCACTTTGTCACAGGAACATTTTATATAAAACCTATATAGCAAGAGTACTAACATGGAAACAGTCTGGTCATTCACAGTATAATAAGGGAAAAAGGCCCCCAGAAAAGTTAGAGTTCCAACTGCCACAGCTGTTTTTGCTCGTGTGAAGAATGTAGAGATCAGAAATGACAGCATTATTGCGCTGAGTCCGAACGAGAAGAAGTACATAAAGACCAGTGTTTTATCACTGTACTTGAAAAGGGTACCCATTGTGCAAACAGTAATGATTCCAGAAGAAATTGCAAACTGCAGGTAAAACAAAAAGCATAAGAACCATTTCCCCAGAGGGGAGGGGGAGACAAGATGGGCATAAGTGGTGCTTGTAATTGAAACAGTAGAGCTAACTGAACCATTTTATAGCTTATGAAATATTTAGTACAATATCAAATGTGCCAAGTTTATCAAAAGGACAACTACTATTTATACAATACACAACACCCAGAACTGAAAGGCACGCCGAACATATTTTATGCATTCAACAGAAAAAATAACATTACAAAAATCTTGTTTTTTTAATGAGTAACAAGAAATAATTATCTTTCTTAAAAATAAAAATCCTAAATCCACTTCAGGGGCGAAACCCAGGGTCAGAACCATGTAGCTCGCAGTAATTTATATACTTATACAAGAAGCAAAATCAATAATTCGAATGGAAACCCTTAAACCCAAAAACAAAAGAGAAAAAAATAAAAAAGAGAACTACAGACATTGGAATTGGCTCGTTAAATAAAAGAGATGAGAACTCCAAAATAAAATAACATCAATAGTGGGATAACAGTTTCATCCCTCCAAATAAGCCGGATAGCGAGAGAGGCCCTCACTGCATAAAGGTGAACTTGCACCCCATCTAGGCCTAAAATGAAGATTTCTACAGGATTTCAATCATGATGAAGGTAAAGATCGCATCTCGTAGTAAAATTCCAAACTGAGAGCCACACTCTAACCTATTATAATGAATACACACTTCCCCAATTTTATACATGAATTCTCTGTAATGCATAGGTAATTTATCATCAGCATATAAATAACAAATGGGAATAAACAAAATAATTTCCTTTGTTCCCTTGTACAGTTTCACCATTTGAAACCCAATATTTTTCTATCTCCAATAATAATTTAGTACTTACCACCAGTGTTACTCAGACTCTTCATTTTGCCCTAAAGTACCCGTGTCCAAAACCCGACACTTGGACAAGATACTTCACTTTAGTGTAAAAAATTGACAAAATTGAGATGTACCCGTGTCGGATACCGTGTCCAACCAGACACTCATTCCGAGTCCGAGTAACATAGCTTACCACCTGATTATACATGCCCAATACCTTTTCCACAAAACTGGAGGCACTTAAACGCTACAAAATATATACTAGCATGAATTAAAATCCTAAAACACAGTTACTAGAATATCTTGCCCACGAATCAAGCCTTGAATCATTTTCATAGTGAAATTTAGAGTATTGATTAGCAATATTCTATTTAGAAGACAGATGCAATCATACAATATCTACCTGCAAAGAGTATGTAATAAACCACGAAAGATGGAATATCTCGTCTTTCAGACCCATCATGTAAAGACCTTCTTTTATCTTCTGCTCCTGAAGCATTAGAATTAAAATTGTCCTAAGCCAATAGCTTTCAGAGAAGTGCTATATTTAAAACTCAAACACGGGTAGACAAATCTAAAAGAAATGATCAGTTTCACCATGACCTAAATGATTAATTTATCAGAGTCATTAGCAAACCTTCTCGAACACAGAGTAGCTAATCAGGCGAGAAATTGGATAGAGAAATCCCAATAAATACCTGTTCATCACAATCCCAAGACAATGAAAAAACACTTGACAATAGATTAGATAAAATAAGCTAGACAATCATTCATAATAAGATAACATAAAAACTAAACATAGATGCGAGGAAAGAATATTATAAGATACATACAACACTCCCATGACTGCCTTGATGATGGACTGGAACTCGTCATCTGTATATTCACGAGTTGGAAATGGAGCTAGCCTTATGTTTGAAGGACTGAACCGAGTCCAAGGTATATTCAGTGAAGAATTTGTGTCAAATGAGAGCCAAGGTGACTCATCTTTGGTGACTGAGTTAGTTACTGATTGTTGAGCAGCATAAATAATAAACGAATCCATGACTTGTTGGAGCTGGAAAAAGAATAAATGCGGGAACTAAAGTAAATACAACCAACTTTTTAACTAGTCCCAAATATAGAACAGATAGTATTACAAAGATACGAGTATGCCAGAGAATTAAGGACATTAATTCCAATTTAAAACAGAACAAAGTTTAAGCTCCTAATATATTACTTAAAGTTAAGGGGTACCAGTAAGTAATAACACCCCGATTCATAAAGACGTTGCACATCCCTGTTTTATTCCCATTTGATAATCAGTAATAAACAACCAACCTAATGACAGTTGACATAAACTGCGGCTAATATCATCAAAGATGTCCTATCCTTTAGTTTAATAGAGAGAAGCAGAACATATGCCTTACATCTCATTCACTGTAGTACAAACAACCAACAAATTATTGAAAACAATTCTGACCTTGTGCTAACTAAAAGCTGAAAGGAAGAAGCAGGTCGTAGATGTTTTAATAATTTTTGCTATCAACGTTATGTTTGCTACTCACCAGTAAAAATTACAAGTTTTGACTCACAGGCGCGAATAGGAAAAAAAGTCAGAGAAGTAACTTAGCCTATAAATCGAGCTGCCAAGTAAAACCTGCCAAGTAAAACCGGCAAGTCAACCTACACTTTCAGGAGTATATTACAATAACCTGCTGATATCAACAGTTCTGAAGGCTGGTGTAAGCAACCACTTGGTTGTCTGCTGCTCATGAGTTCTTTGGCAATTTGTGAGTACCTCATTCCAGAAATTATATAATTATAAGAGATAAAGTTAAGAAGTCAACAACAAATTAGGTACCATAGGCATGAAAACATCTTTGATTTTTGAGTTGTATCTCACATTGAAAGCGTGTGTAAGCTTTGAGATGTATACAAGATCTTGGAGTTGCCACTACTAGTACTAAGAAGTAAGAACCTCACAAGTTCATCTCATGACAAAATGATATGAAACCAAACTGCCATTACAACCATCTGGTATCGGTGTCCTGATTACCCAGGTGAGGAAAACTCACCTAGTTCAGAAGCATGGCAGAATTTCAGGTGTATTTAACAGTAAAAGGTAATTGATCTGTGTCACAAAAGTGAGATCTGTGAAGGATACTAGGCCTTAACGAGGACATAGAGGATTTGAGAGGGAACACGTGATAACATCCGAAGCCAATCCCATAACGAAAGAGTGTCAAAATATATATTATATAGATAAGCTTGGAGCTGCCAGTACTAACAATCCAAGCCATGGATTTTGAAGCATCTTAGCAAGCCCACTCCACTAGCAAGTTGTTAAGTACTGACATCCAGGAGTTGCTTTGTGACGGTCACAATAGGAATTGAGATGGATTACAGTTATTATTGAAATTGTTATAGCATAATGTGACATTGTCACTTCTACAATACTATCCTGATTTGCTGCATGTGATGGGGAGGGTGATGACATGAATCATGATACATCATACACATACTGGATCCTGTTTTTAATAACTAAGCTACTAGATCAACTGGTGACTTGACAATCATCGTCTCTTTTTTGCTATATTATATTATTACCAGTGTTACTCGGACTCTTCACTTTACCCTAAAGTACCCGTGTCCAAAACCCGACATTTGGACAAGATACTTCACTTTAGTGTAAAAAATTGGCAAAATTGAGAAGTACCCGTGTCGGATACCGTGTCCAACCAAACACTCCATCCGAGTCCGAGTAACATAGATTATTACCATCCTTATATGCAACCCTAAAAATCCAGCTATAATCCTATAGAAGATTCTGTCTTACCAACCAAAAAACACACTTTAAGACAATTTATTTCTCACATGTACCGTTACAGTACCCTAATTTTCTTTATTACCAGTATTGGGCTTCAATTAACACTACCCCTTCCTCAACCCCTTTAGTCCTTAATTAAGCACAACTCTTCTCAATACTTGTGTTACTATTTCTGCAACTAAAGTCTTACATGCAGCCAATTCTAACTCTTCTCCACCTAGAAAGCCTATAACCTTTCTCCTATTTAACAAAATCCCAATCCTGGAAGTTACACGTCACCTTAACCCACACACAAACCAATTGTAGGCAACTCATTCCCCATCACATGTTCACTAGATTAGTAAGATACTTCAAGCACCTACATAGCATGTCGGGCTGGACTATTCATCTGCAAATGTAAATATACATAAATAGCACACATAAGAGAGAAACGGAGAAGAAGTATACAGTTAAGAAGCCACTGAAGCTATACTGTAAAATTGGTAGAGTATTGACGCCTAATTCCAGGTCATTGAGATAGGGGCCATTTGTGTCCATGATGCTTTTGACATCAGGAAATCCTGAAAGAGCCCATGAGTGGTTGAGACGTATGCTATAATCAAATGACTGAGGGCCTTGATCATGAAACACAATAGCTCCTTTGATTTTTGGATTCGAGCAATTCCTATATCAAGAGGGAAAGAAATTTCTTAACTTCTGCTTCAACTGATGGCCCATAAAAAACACTTTTTAAAAATTTATCGACTACAAAACAGGCACAAGCATACCATTTAGTTAATTAGTTCATAGTGAGAAGCTATGGAACTTTTGTGAATAATATACAAGGCACAAACATATCAAATAAGCAGTTTTTAGAGACGTGTGAAATTCAATTTGTTTTACATCCATAAATTTGACAACCAATACTGCTAATGCTGAAATCAAGTGTAGTATAACTATAAAGCAGAAGTAGAAAATAAGATAACACCAGATCCTAAAGAAACATAATGAACAAAACAATCCAAATAGTGTTTGGCTGCAAGACTGCAAATATAAATGAACAAAAGTCCATATTAGTAGACACGGTTTCTTTTTCTTATTGTTACATTTTTATTCTCTCCTTTTTCTCCCTTCTTGGAACCAAGATGATAATAGGGTACACTTTTTTTTTGACAAGTATAGCCTGTATAGGGTAAACTTTTAAATGCCAGGTATCCAAGTATGCAAACAAAATCAAATAAAAGCAAATAAAGACTTTAATACTGGTTGTTCTATCATCATGGAGGGAAAAGTGCCACCAATAGGATACATTTTTCCTTCTCCGAATATACATCTGCATACAGAGGCACATGGAACTGAATTCACTAAACATTATTCAGATTAGAACATTCAGAAGGGTGAGCGAATGAGTCTAATTTAAAACCTGAAATTAAAAGGAAAAAAATTATTTTCCACCATAATTAATTTATTTACATTGCAGTTAAAAGAAGCTTAAGAGAACCAACATAAATTAAAAACTAAATAAAAACTTAATTTATTATTAAATTATGTCCATTTTGTAAACCATTAACTCATAGGTGCTTCGTGTAACATTCATGCACATAATAATTTAACTATACATTCAAAAAGTCCTTAGTATATAAGCTCTACTAAACAAAATAAGGGGCAGAACAGAACTCACTTCACTTGGTCGAAAGCACCATAAAGATCTGAGCGTATGTAGGTCTCAAGCTCCAACTCATCATTGTAAATCCTTGTTACAAGCTGTAAGCATAAAGTAAGTTGTTACTAGATCCCCAAGAAAATTATGACATCATTGCATATAAACTTTGTCAAATATAATTTTATTCTATTATTTGGTTTCTGATTAGAAGAAGTCCACAAAATTAAGTCCTTAATTGCATAAATGGAATTACAAACAAATGTATAAAAGAAGAAGATGGGCCCTTCATCCCTGGAGTGGACTCAGCTGGCTGCAGAGTAAGAAAGAGGGAAAAAAAAGGAACTGGAGGGGAAAACAGACGTGCAAACAAAGACAAAGAAAAAAAAAGCTTAACGGCTTGGGATACCCATAAGATGCAGCACAGACGAAGCCCCAAAAAGGAGACAACATTGGCCAGATAAACCAATCAAAGAAACAGAAGAATGATGGAAAAGTCACCAACATCGTAAAGATGATATTTGTACCCCTTTGAACCATTTTTGTTCTCCCCCTTTCTGGGCATATTGGCTTAGGATTTTTAGACATATCAAAAACACATTTATATGTCAAGAAGAAAATATAGAGAGAGAGAGAGAGACTATATACCATACCTATAGGTATGCTAGGTTCGGTCAAAAGGGGGGGAGAACAAGAGGAGTAGCCATGGTGTATCATTCTACTATAAAATCTATTACATGAAAAGCAAAGAGCTGAAGATGCAAGGATCTGTAGATAGAATATCAATTTACTACCCAAATCCTACCATTTTTTAGGACATTTCATATATAAAATATTATTCTCCACGTCCTACATTTATTGGGACATACCGTTGATTGTTATTAGGATGCACAATCTTAATCATTTTAAACTCGCAAAGAAGAACATCATTCAAACTAGCTGGCACAACAATGATGTATCTCTGAATATGTTTGATAAAGATAAACAAATATAAAATATATTGATGTAGAAAAAAATGAATTGTACATCTTGGGAAAATGAAGTAACAAACCAAGTAAAAGAAACATGAAAAATGGATCTTTAACATGTACCTTCAATATGGGAAATTTAAATGACAAAACATTAATCATCATCCTTGTCTCCCTTGTATCAGGTGCAAAGGCCAAAACCTCGCCCTTGGCCAACAATAATTCCAAAACTCGATCAAAACTAGGGGATGTATCACCTTTCCCCACTTCAACAAACATTCCTTTTTTAATATATCTGCATAAGTTATTATAAAACTATTAAAAAATAAATTAGAACTATTACTTCCCAAATCGCCATGGGAAAAAAAAATCTATTTAACAAAGACTCTGTTCTTTCCCTTCATCATTACCCTGTGGTGCAATCATCCATTTATTATATAATGACCCCTAAGAAAGATTGGAACTTTCACTTTTTCTATTATTAGATCATTGTGAAATTGAAAACCTCAAAGCAACTGGGCTAAATCCAGTTACTATTTTGCATTATTGTAATCATCATCTTCTACTCGGTTGTTTTAACTAATGAACTTTATCAATAAAATTTTAAGCTCCATATATAAAAATTTGAACCATAACAATGATTGTGAAGACATACGGCTGAGCCGGGTGGATTTGGGTATCCACCTGCGTCCTTACAGCTATTAACATCAGCATTACAACCGTGGGAAGAAAAATCTGCACACAAAAACCAAAAATATCTCATTTCTGTAGCTTCTTTCTATCACAGTCAAACAGCACCAAAATCTCAAGTTCAGGTCCATACAAATAATAAATAAATAATAAAAAGTTAATTAACAGGGGGGAAATATGATCAACTATATATACACACATATATTATAATCAACTATGAATACAACAAACTTCAGAAAAACACAATCTAATTCCTGTAACTAAACCAACTTAAGCAAGTGTAACTGAAAAATCAAAACTAAAATTGTGTTACAACCTGAAATTATAATAGCAGTTCAACTTCAAATATGCATACAGAACACTGATACAAAAATTATGACAGACCTCCGCACAAGTAACGAAAGGATGGCGAATCTTGAGAAGCCAGTTCTTCCGAAGCATCGCCTTCAACTGCCGCCCTGAAGTCCTCATCTCCTTTTGCCTCTCAATAATAAACCCTAGCCTAACCCTAATCGACTGAGCGAGAGTTAAGACGAGGGAGAATCACATCAAGTTTAGAGAGAGATATAGTAGAGGATGGTGTAAGAGGACAAAGCAGGTGGTGGCAAAGGAAGAAGAAGCACCTCTGCGTTGAAATGTATACATTTGGAAGCTGGTGCAGAGACAAATTCACTGAAAATTCAGTGTTACGTTGTCGTATTACTAATTGGTAAAGCCGTCATAAGAGAAAAGGCAACTCAGGCGGCTCCTAACGTCACGGTCAGTTTTCCGTTGAGTACTCTCCCCGTCTCATAAAAAGATTCCTAAAGTGGATTTTTCATATAAAATTTAAGAAATAAAAGTAAAGAAAAAATATAAATAAATTCTCGTTTGATTCATAATATTGATTGACTTCATATAAGTTCACTAAAAACTCTCTCTTTTATTTAAAAATAGTAGAACATATTTAATTATTTTTAAGAGTAAAATAGATTTTATGTAACACTTTTCATTTAAATCGTATATTTTTTTTAAGATCTTTTTTAAGACATAATTTTTGAATTTTAATTTGATTTTGTAGAATGGAGGAAGTGTGTGTATATATGGAAGATAATCCATATCAATTACAAGACTTTATATAGCCAATAAATTTTACACCGTTAATTTTAATATTTGACAGTCAAAATTTAAAATACAACCCTTCTGCTACATCAAAATATTGCAAAGAAAGATTTGCATAGTGCAACACATAATTACAGAGAAAAATGTCTACCATAAGAGGGCTCTAAGTATTTTTAATATGTAATCACCATATAAGTTATATATAAATTGTATGTAATTGATGAAAGGATGTGATTAAAAAAAATTAAAAAAAAAAAGAGTTAAGTACTTAGCAAAAATATATGGATGTGATTAAATATATAAAAAAAATTATTGAATTTTGGTGGCTGATGAGCTTGAAATTAACTTGAAAATTTACAAGGAAATAATCATTGAAATAAATAATTTTGAAAGTTTAATTTAAATTATTAAAGTTATGTATCCCTCGTTCAAAATTAGAGATATATATTTTTTTACTACATTATAAGAAATACAATTTTATTTTTAAATTATAAAATTCCTAACACGACATTATTTATATTTTATGACAAAAAAGTAGATTTAGCTTCTTTCTATTACACATTTCCTCCAATTTCATTCAATACACAGATTATTTGATCTTAATAATTTTGTTAGTAATGATCAAAATATGTTAATAGATAGTTAATGATATTTATTAAGATCAATCCTACAAAAATTAGAATAATAAAAATATTTTCACCGTTAAAAATCTAAAAAAAAATCATTTATTGAAATTTTGATGAAAAATCTACATGTTCATCAAATGATGAAAAAATGTCGAATTACTTTTATTTTTAAAACAATTATGTTATTCAATATAATTGACCGATATCAATTTCAATTATACTATTCATAATTATAAAATTATGGTGTATTTGATAAAATTGAAAGAAATATGTAACGGAGGGAATCTAAATCCCAAAAAAGTACAATCATTCTACCACTATTACACATTTAACAAATATTTAAAATAATTATATGCATTTTTATTTTATAAACGTATGTATAATTTTGAAAATGGAAAGTGTTCAATCCAGTAATTAAGCCGAATGTCAAGTATTTGTGTGGAGTATGAATATGTTTAACTACTACATGAGTTCCCATATTTCTACGTTTCACTCGTTGGTGCATTTTACCCATCATGCCATCACTTTGTAGGTAATAGAAATCGAAAGAAAGTTACATTAATTAGTGAGGAGTTGCTTTTCGGACAAATGTAACCGCAAAACTCATCTTTGCATTCATCCCAAAGAAATACTCCCTCCGTCCTAAATTAATTGCTCAGTTTTAACTTTTTTAAGTCAAATTGACTATTTTTAGAATTAATAATTAAGCATATATAACTATATTTCTAAAATTATAAAAATTGGGGTTAGTAATAAATTGTATATACTTTCTTTTGGTTATAATCTCTTCACCTATATTTTAGCAAAAATAGTAAAAAGATTAGTTTTCAAAATGGTCGATTTGACTTTAAAAAGTCAAAGCTGAGCAACTAATTTGGGACGGAGGGAGTAAAATCTTTATATATTTTGATAAATTTTCGACGAATTATAATTACAAAAAATATTATTTTATATATAAAATTTGATAAAATTATAAGAGTGTTTCACTTATTACACGTACTTTTTTTAAAAAAATTATTACTAATATTTATCCACATAATTAGTTTGTAGCGATAAAAAAATCAGCCTAAAAATTCGCAATATATATTATTTTTAAAAATATATATATTGAGTTTTTTTCTTCTTTTGATTTTTTTCATTGACAAATATATCCATATATAATTATTATTTTGTCCAAAATATTCTTTTATGAAATTTTAAATGCATGACTCGTACAGTTTGCCGAGTTGAAGAATTCTTCATGATGTCACTATTGTTACTTGTCATCATTATTTTATTGTGAAAAAGACCGAATGATAAATGTCAGTCCAGTTGCACAAAAGGTCTACAAGAAGTATGTAAACCGCGTCTTTTCGAGGCCTAGTTATTCCATTTGTTTAGGATTAAAGTATCTATCTGGATAAGAACATCTTAGGTTAATCAAATAATATATATATATATATAATATGTGCGTGAATTGACCCAAAGGCCAAAAGAACCAAATGAAAAACATGATATGATCATTGATCTTATGCGTACATTATCTATTATATATATATATATATATATATATATATCCATCCGGAAAAAAAGAATAGAGTCCACTTATAAATAAATAATTTTTATGAATTTATCCTCATAATATTTATTAAATGATATATATTATATATCCATCCGAAAAAAAGGAATAGAGTTCACTTATAAATAAATAATTTTTATGAATTTATCCTCATAATATTTATTATAGGATTAAAAAAATATTCAAGGCGATAAAACTAAAAAAGAAGATAAAGAGTTTGAAGAAGAGTGTTTTGTTGACAAATACATGAATTTTCAACTTAGGGACAAAATATAGGAATTGGGAGAGACTAGGAAAGGCCGAAACATACGGATTTGGGTGATAAAGGAGGAAGCTTCGCAGTGGGCCCAATGGCCCAGTCCAAGTACTGCGTGAACGTAAAGGTTCGTATGTATTGTGCACAAGAGTACAAATGGTGGGGTTGGATTAACTTAACTGGCAGGCAGAATATCTTTGAAAGGTTGGACGGTTGGGATTTGGGACCGACCCCAACTCCCCTCATAGGAATAAAATATATATTGGCAATATTTTAAAAGAATGGTAAACGTTTTGTGTTGATAGTTGCCCCTTGTGTAGTTTAAGCCTCCTATAAATTGAATCAGACACTTCATGTTTGATTTTAAAAAAATGTGAGTGAAACTCGGATTTTTTTAATAATATGATATAAATTTGAGTATAAAAAATAATTTAAATAAAAAATATGAGTAGAATTTGAGTAAGGTTATACTCGACTCGTTTATGATTCAGCTCGAATTCTCAATTATGACCCGATACATAATTTTGATACATATTCGATACATTCTCTTTTTTCTTTTCTTTTCTTTTTTAATTTTATTGTGATTTTGTATTTGTAGAGTGTATAAGTTTAATTTATAATTATATGTATTATAAAGCTAGTCACTTTGTAGAGATTTGAATTTGAACTTGAATTCAAAGCTCGCGAGTAATTTGAATATAATTCGATTCAAGTTGGATTGAATTTAAGTAATAAATATTCAAATCGAGTCGAATTTGAGTAGAGTTTTTTCAAATATTATTCGAATTCGAGTCAAATTTGAGTATAAATTTAATTTTTTGAGTTAAATTCGAGCAACTCTCTATTCAATTTAGTTCGACTCGTTTATACTCCCGTTAGTCACTAATCTGCCAAGTCTCTTTGCTTGTACGGTTGTTCTTTTATCTTCTTCCTTTTTGTTGAAAAAACTTGCACACGAGCTTACAAGTGCATAGACTTTTCATAATCAATATCAACTTTTTCATCCAAATAACAATAAATTCACATAAAAAAAATACAAACCTTGCATGGTGAAACAAATCGTTGGGATTGGTTTATATTTCAGGATCCGGTCAATGGTCGTTACAACATAACATAGTCATATATATTTGGATTTGAGAATTTATTAGTAACCCAATTTTGGGTTTGACTAATGTTTCGAGTATCATGAATTTGAGTCAATGTTATAGCAACTAGAGTTATTTATTTATTATATAAATATTGTTTGGTGTATAGATTATTTATAGAGCGCGTGAGATACATATATAAATATGTTAACAAGCAAGAGTAATCACAATTTAATGATTTTAATTTGATAAACCTGAGTATATCATGTATGATTTATTTTATGTTCTTCTATCATTTCTATATTTATATGATTATTTGCTATATTATATCTTAAATTCCTACACAAACATATATGCACGTGTCCCACGAAATTTTTATAGATCTTTTTAACGCTCCACATTGAAGGAATATCTTATACAAATGAATTTAATAATTAATAATATCAATTACTTCTCAGTTATAATATCATTTAAGTTTATAATTAACGAGGCATAATAAGAAGAAAAGAAAATCAAACCCAAATCTTTGGTTTTTATTTTTTTTATTTTTTGAAACTCCAATATAATCTCATAATCAAGTACATTATCACTATTATAATATTAATAACCAATCAAATATCATAAAAGAGGAAGAAACAAGTCTCATATAAAGAAAAAATAAACTTTCATAAATAATATTAAAAAAAAACTAATTTAATTGAGAATTGAACATGCAGTACCGTAGTATTAACCCAAACCCTCATTTGATTATATTAAATTCAGTTTTTTCTTAATAATTTTGACTCATTAATGTAGGATATTGCCTAATATGGGAGAGTATATTTTAAGTGTCTTACTAGTTATGTTAGAAAATAACATTTTAAGTTGTTATTTTGAGCTTGTGGGAGATTAACAATCCGTTATTAACGAAATATTAGTGGTCTTACTATATAATTTGTATTTTATTTGTATAAATAATTGTACATTTATTTATTTATTTATTTTTATACATTTGGTGCAATTGTGTATGCATGAGATTCAAACTGTTGACCCTTTTTCTTCTTTTTCTTTCGTCTTTACGCGGCTTGGGACTGTGGAGCTCTCGGTGCCTCTTTTTTATAGGATAAAAAAAAAAATACTCCATCCATTTTGAAATATAGGAGCAAAATGAGTTTAGGAAAGAACAAGTATTTAATTCTTGAAAAAATCATTAACCAAGAAAACACGAGTTTTGAAAAGATAGATTTGGATTCAGACTGGGAACTCGAACTTGTGAGTTGATCTGACCAGAACTTCATTGAAATTCTCAAATACCCGTCCGTGCATGTGGAAACCTAATCAGATTCAAATATGGTGCCAACAACACTTGGCAGAACTGCACAAAGGATATTTTGGTCGAAAGATAGTTCATGGAAGTAGCAACACTGCTGCTTGTGTTCATGATCTTGTATGATGCTTCTTATCAGGGTTTTTTTTTTGGACATTATCCGTTTGATACTTGAATCACTAAATCTGATACCACACTAGCCAGAGAGTTGGCATGAACATGGAATAAAAGCAAAAACTGCATAAGCAATAGAGTAAATGAAAGCATTAAAAAGTCGCTAAAATGTAAACCATTCAAGTATCAACTCCTATATTTTGCAGAGATCATTTTGGACTTTAAGATACTAACAAAGGCTTGAAAGGTAATGCTTCATATAAAAGGAAACGAAAGATTACAAATTCCAACCTTTTAACTCTGGCCGTTATACATGCTCTATAACATTACTGTCATTTATCATTAAATAAATTCCCATCACACCTCTACATATACAGACCCATTCCTCATTCCTCTTCAACTCTCTCCAAAACCCAGGCACATGTATAAGCTTTATCAATCTTAATAGTGCCCGAGATGATAATTCTAACTTTGCTTCTGTATGATGCATATGCATTTACATTCCCCCCCAGTAGAACTCAAAGAGAACTGCTCTTGAACGATAATCTAAGGGAATAGATGTTAATTTTCTGGCCGATAGAAAGTATAATCTGAACTGGCCTCTGTCTTTGTGACCTGCAGTAAAATTATGAAACATTGTGAGAAATTATTTGTGGTCATATATGTGTGCTGTAGATTCTAGATCTTATGGAAGTACTTGAAAATAATTTTTTGTGCATTTGAGAAAATCACAGTAACTGTTAATCATGTCATATAGCTAACATATGCATAAATAACAGAAACCAACCTCAGCAGTACGAGAAGATCCAGTAGGAAGACTAGGAACAAGAGATGCCCAAAGAATAGGATCTGTTAAAGGATCAATCGTGTTGTAGTTGGTCATAAGTGGTGCAGACAAGAATGGAGTCAACGGGTACAAATTTCTCTGAAGAGCCATTCCCCCAGCCATTCCCAATGCAACTCCAACTCTCTCACTTCCGCCATCATGACTTGATGATTTCTCAACTGCCTTTCCGTATTCTATTTTGTTAATACTATTCTTGTTTTCATTCTCGTCATTCTCAATGACAATTTCTTTCTTTTTTAGTGCTTTTTCTTGCAAGCTCTTGTAGGCTGCAGACCGTGACAAAATGCTCATGGCAGAAACAGTGGAACCTTTACGCTTTTCTCCTTCACGAGACATACCCAAATGGGGCATCTGGTATGGCTCAGTGGGTTTTATAGCCCATTGCAATTCTTTAAGTTCACTGCCAATGTCTTCAGAACAACCATGTTTTGTTTCATCTGATGATTTTGAGTGTGAATCTGCCTGACGAGTTTTGTTAGGCCCCCACCACTTGATGTAGCTTGTCAGATCAATCTTTCTATCAACACAAAAATTGCCTATAAACTCACTTTCTGTTGTTGCATCATCACCTGCATTTCCAGAAAAGGAAGGCTGGTTTATGAAAGTTGATAAGTGGAGTGAACTAAAATTAATTACGGTGAGGTTGTCTACTTTAACAAATCTCTGTGTTGAATCTTTCTAATCTTGCTTACCATATTGTACGCTGTTGAAGTAATCAGCTCCATCCATTCGACTGAATGATGAGTCCCATCGACTAATTTGTGATAGAACAGGAAAGCAGAATCATATTATAGACAAGGAAAAAACACAAACACATTTAATGCTCTTGCAAAATTACATAGAAGATGGCAGACCCAAAAATGAGTAAGATTTTAGTTACTCAATCTCGATAATGTAAGTATGGCTTGTCTGGGAAGCCATATTTTACGTACAAAGTCAGCATGCGATGGGATTTGATGTAATCAATATAAGAAAGAACAAAAGACCGTATCAACAAGTGTACCTGGAAAGCCCACGATATTTAGACATTCCTCTTGAGAAGCCACTACTCTTTCTGCAAGTAAGCAAGTATCATAACAGTACCTTTCCAGAGAAATTTTGGTTTTAAAGTATAGACTATAGACACACCTTCGAAGTGATGCGAGGTAATCCTCTCTTGAGACGTTTTGCATCTCTTCAAGATCTCTTGCATAATCTGTAACCTGCAAAGCATATTCAGAATTTCAGATGCATTTGTACATTGAGCAAACAGTTGTCAGGTTGTAACTAACCCCCCTCAACCCCTAAAAAAATACTCAACACCATGTCACCATCAATTTCAATTCGGCATTTAAATATTTGACAAGAAAAAACTTAGAACTATGCCCATGAGCTTATCAAATCAGAAGCTTGATTAAGTACACATCAACTAAATGAGAAATTACTCTATCCGAGTACAATTAAGAGAAATATTCAACAGGCAGTTATCTAAAGTTTTTTCCAAAAGATGGAACATGGATGTTCTATTTGTCTAGAGGATGATTTCAAATCGGCCATTTCTCACCGGAAAGTTTATGAGTGTCCCTGGGCCCCAGTATTTCAAGGCAGCAAGATCATATGCTCTGGCTGCAGCTTCCTCATCATCATATGCACCTATAAGCATGCATAAATAGTAAATCTTTATATATTTTGTTCAGAACTTAGAGGTTAAATTGTTCCAAAAAATGCATCCAAAAAAACCTACTTACCCAGGTAAACTGTTAAAATTTAGTGATGCACCAATCAATTGTCAGTTCCCATGCAATATAGACAACTAGAAAGTGTCAGCATTTTTTGACAAACTTTGAGCTCAATGTTAGACATTCTGATAAGCACATGTAGGGAAAAGGATATTGTGTGGTAATGTATGTAGAGTGAGAGACCTTGCTTCCCCTTCTTATTTTGATTTTGATTCCAGGTACTTTTATCCCAAAGGTGAGCTTCATAACGACCAGTCCATCTATGCCTAATACCATGAAACCAAAAGCAAGAGATTATTATTATGAAAGAAACAAGATAAAAGTACAAGCTAGCAACATAAACCATGATATAGAGGCTCATAAAAAAACAAAAGAATATGATTAATAAAAAAAATGAAGATTGGGAGATCAAAGAAATGGAACAAAATTTGTGTAATTTCCATAGACGCTTACCTAGTGTTAAGTCCTAATTAGGTATGCACCCTAGAACTGTAGGTCATTACGAAGAGATCAAATAAATTTTAACTTACGGAAAGTGCAGCAATGTTTCCATTTTAATTAATTGTTTCCATTTAATCTGCATCAACATTTTTTGGTGCTCAATACAATATTAATTTATTTCCAACACCAAATATCTATCAAGTATTCTTTATTGTGAAGCTGAAACCTTACAGCAATTACAGTATCTTTTGCATCCTCCTTCCTGAGAAATTACAAGATTGCTTACTTACCATTGAATGATCCCTTCTCTCCATCTTTTTTTTTATTCAAAAACAAAAAAGTAAAAGAGAAGAAATTACCATTGAATGATCCATATATAAAGATCCAAAATGCTACACAAGAAGGCGGGGACATTGTAATAGGCAAGAAAATTATGTTCACTAAACAGAAGAAGTAATCTGGCAAGATTAAGAGGGATAAGAACTAACAACTTGATATTAAGGCAAGTAAACTCAAATATGTATATGACTATATGTACTCTTCAGGATTCCAGTGAACATCTACCATTCTGTTGTTCTATCATGTATCTCCTCTTCTCTTCTAAATACTCCCTCCGTTCTACAAAACAGTCCTATTGGTTTTGATGTTGGTATAAGATGACATAATGTCCTCAATATTTTCATCAAGCCATCACTTAGGCTTGTTGAACAAAATCAACTATTACTACTAGATTGAGTTGGTTATTTAGTAGAATTATAGGATAGGAACAAACAGTGAGTTGGTTATATGTGATGGGGGGAAACAGCGAGTTGGGTATATGTGTAGGAGAAAAATGCGAGGAGTTGGTTCCACTAATATTTTCATAAGAATTTTTCATTGGGTTATTTATACATGTCAGCCCTCACTTAGAGAAATTTCTTGCTAAGCCATTGCTATCACTACTAAACTAAACATGCAATAAATTTAGGGATAGATTGTAAATTTGGCAAATGACTCTTTTTGTGAAACAGAGGAAGTGTATAAATATATAGACATATACAAACAGACGAAACGGAAAAGTCAGCGTTGTTGTTCCAAACAGAATCTGTATTGAACTGAGTTTCAAAGTGAATTCCAAATCCCTACTAATCTACAATAAAGTCCAAGACATAAAACGTCTTAACTTAACTTCCATATATAATTAGTTCCTGTCACATGAAAAAAATAAAATAAATTCTTTTCCATTGATCAATTTAACTTTCACCTTCCCTAAATCTTTACTGGCTTGTTGCTTGAAAACACAAGAAGACTTAACAATAAAGAAAAGATATTTTCATAAACACAGTCCTATAGCTATCAAACTCACAGCTCAACATACTAAGCTCCGCCTCAGTAGCAGAAATGAAGAATATATATAAAATTAAAATTATACATACCTGGTGACACCTCGGTAAATGGAGCTACGTTTGCCGGCGGCACAAGGAGGCATTTTACTGATGCGCTCTTTTGCAGTACATCCACCTCTCTCTTTCTTAGCTTTCTTCACTCCTCTGTTGTACATCATCATCATCATCACCTCCTGATCCTTTATACCCGGCACTTGCACTGCTGCTGCTGCCGATGCTTCTGATGTTTCGCCACCACCTCCGCCTCCTCCGCCACTGACTACTACTTCAGCTTTAGTTGCTACTGCTGGTGGTGGTTCAGAGGAGGTAGAAGCCATCGGCGAAGTATAAACCCTAACCTAGAAGAGAGAGAAAAATTCAGAAGACACAGCTGAGTTGGAATTGGAAACACTGTATGTGTGCAAGTGAGTGAGTTTTTTTTAGAGAGAGAGAGAGAGAGTGACGTGGTTTGATTTACAGACCGTAAAAAAATAAAAATAAAAAAATGGAAAAAAAAGTGGGTTGATAATTGATTTCACCGTCAAGTGAAAACTACAGTTGGAGGAGGAAGATAGGTACGGAATTACTAAAATATCCTCATCCAGACATCCACATCATTGTTGTTCTGGACTTGGGGGGTAAGTTGTTGATTTACTGATTGGGTAAGAAAAGACCGAAAGAGGGGTTTCTAACGGCTATGGTACGAAATGAGGCTAAATCTGTAATTTTGAACGGTTTGAAACTGTATGATCGGATCGCATCGAATCGAATCAGACCGATCATGTGGAACGCGAACCCCAGTTGTCAGGCAATTGTTATATAGCTGATAAAACGACAACGTATCTTACGAAATTAACTCCACAATCATTGTAAAATTTTGCAGGGACATAATTATTAGAGTACTGCCATCACACTTAATTTTCTCAACTGTTTTTCATACCAATGCCTCTCTTTCCACATTAATATTGACTTCTTAAAAATGACATTTTAAAATTAACATAATTTATTTAAAATTTTAAAAATAATAAGTACTTATTGATATAAACTAAATAAATATATATCAATTTTGAATTTAAAATTGTTTGAAATTAAATTTTAAAAAGTTAACATTGATTTTATAATTTAGAACAAAGATCGTAAGATTGTAGTTGTATATAAAAAAAATTCATTAATTACTTATTCGATGCACAAATTATGTATACATAGCATTTGTAATTATTATGGATCCGCATATATGAATTTTGATAGTGATAATAAGGGCAAAATTTTAATCATACAGATATTGTTATGAACCGACTAAATGACTAGATTCTCCTAAAACGCTAACTAAGCTAATAGTCTTAATTCCCTTCAATGAAATCAATAAGGTTGTTGACTGATTCTCTCTCTTATTTATATCTTTTATTTTGGGTGTGAGGTGGGGGATCCAGCTTGCATAATTTGAACCATTTTTATTTATATATTTAATGAAAGAACTCTCCCTTCTTTTACTTCTTCAACAAAAGATATAAAACTTATCAATGGGCTGGGTGCCTCAACGGTAAGCTTTGCTGTATGATACAGCCATACAGGCCACCGTATTCGTGTGGTGTATGTATGTAAAAGAAGCTCATAAAATTTGTTGTCATGCATAATTTGCTACTAGAAATTACTAAGCATCCCACAATTTAATTTAATTTTCAGGTAACAAGTAGATATCAATGTAGGTATAATTAGCATATACGCCCTCCGTCCCAAATTAACTGTTTAATTTTAACTTTTTTTTAGTCAAATTGACTATTTTTAAAATTAATAATTAAACATATATAAATATATTTTTTAACATTATAAAAATTGGTATAATAGTAAATTGTATATACTTTCTTTTGTTATAATCTCTTCGTCTATATTTTGACAAAAATGGTACAAAAATTAATTTTAAAAATAGTCAGTATGACTTTAAAAAGTCAAAACTAAACAGTTAATTTGGGACGGAAGGAGTATTTGACAAATTCCACAAGTTGCAGCATTTTGAAAACCGAAACATGACTACTGAAATGAGAGGAACATAACAATTTTTGATCTGTTTGATGTCTAAAAAGTTACACTTGAATGAATTATGAATCCTTAAACAGACCAATCTCTTGAATCTCAACCACAAGTCGCAATCATATTGGTGGTTTACCCTAATAAGGACCGGGTAAAGGATTGGAAAAGCAAATCCTCAAAATCCTCCCAATCACCATTCATTAATCCAATACTGGAATGGTTTACCATCTTGTACATGAGTTACATAATAGGAGTAAAACAGTTCGAGCACAAAATGCATATTAGTACGTGTGTGTAGATAACAATTTATGGGAATATCTGAGCAGCAAATGCGCACCATTTATATCATTGGCAGAACTGATGCCCATTTTGCTCCTTTGGAAATGTTGGACTTCAAGCTCACAAAATTTCGTACCGAGCAAAATCTCAGGACTCCCTCCATGAGATGGATCAGATGTGGTACTTTGTACTCCAGGCTAAAAGCACAAACTGTTCATCCTTTGTTCTCTATCTCTGTTTGCAGGTGCCAACTGATTTACCGAATGTAGCTGAAGGGTAATGTAGTGGAGTATCATAATCGGTGTGCTTCACATAATCATGAATTTTTTTTATTTTCACTGTGCCTTCATTTACCTTTTTTCCTGCCATTTCCTACCCGTCTTTTTGTATTTTTTGGTAAATTGGATAGCCCAGCAGGTCTGTGAACACGTGCTTCACCTTTCGTGCTTATGTTTGTCCTCCCCATCTCTCTCTTTCCACTTGATGGATCTGTGTTGAGATTTCTCCTTTTGTTCTTTGTACTTCTTTCAGAATGACCCTCCACCCGATTATCACCGCCAGAATGTCTGTTTTCTTTTGCCCATTTCCCACCATTACCACTACCAGCATTTATACTGGGCTCATTTGTGCTGCGAGTAATGCCGTTCCATTTGCCTTCCCTTTTCCTCTTTCTAGGCTCTGCTGAATCCTCTTCCTTCGGAGACTTTTCATATTCCTTTCGCTTCCTCTTCTGCCACCTTAAGATATACAAAAATTCAACAGATGTGAGAATAATGATTTGAACAAGACCATAAGACAGAACTTTAGTGTTTTTTTAAAGAGATCAGACCCTTTGGGAGACGACTCTGAAAGTTTGGGTTCTATGTCAGCACTGCCAGTTTCCTTGGAAGTTGTCTTGCCTCGATGATTCTGCAATGGGTAAGCATGGTATATTATACATATGGCAACATGATAAATTCAAAAGCGAACTTCACCAACATCAAAATAAATACAGAATCTATGTGGAAACAAAATATCAGCCTACAGAGTCGGTATCCTTTTAGGTGTAACATTATTACAGCAAAAGCAAGCTTAGCATTAAGAGATTACTTCCTTTCCAGTGCCCTCAAGATCATCATAATGAATTTGCATCATCTTTGACATGGTAATAAAATAGAAACTTACGAAAGGGAAGAAAAACAGAAGAAATACCTCCAAAACGCTCTTCACATAGTTCCTGTATTTCTCTGGGGCAAGTAACTTGACTGCTGCAGCACCACACTTCCGCATCATGATCTCCAGGATGACTGTAACCTGTAACAAGAAAGAACAAACACATCTATAACACTTCTCAAAGAAAGGAATGCAGAAGCACATCCTGACATTCATAGGAAGAGTCATGTATGTATTGCGATAAATTTATGCCGACTTACAATTGCGAAGCTTATCAATACATGGGATTGGTAGAAATTATAAGAGGGCTCCACTTATTACACATCCCTCCACAAAAGTTACCACTAATACTTATCCACGTAACTGACAATCAAATAATCGACATAAAACATTCACAATATATATCATTATTCTTCATAGGAATGGCTGACTATGGAGGGGAATGCCTATGTTGGTTCCCAAGAACATTTTTTTCCCAACTGAATGGGAGGGGTTGATCCTGACAATACATACATAATTGCATACGCACACTGGAAATATGTATATACTACTACAAAACAACAACAATATTACACATACTTTTGATCGGAAATGATGCCGTGATATAGATGACCATGGGAGTACTCTATTAACAATTTCAGAGAGAAAATTCTGCAGGTCCTTCACTTGAATGGTCAACACTAATACTTTCACAAAGCCCAAAACAGCCTGTTCAGAGTGCAAATTTGAACTTATAAGCATTTAAAGTAAGAGATGAATGAATATCATGCAGTAGAGAGTCGGATTTGGGATACACTCACTTTAATAACTTCAATAGCTTTACTTTGCAGCAACTCTAGAACAGATGGCACCAGATCAGGAATCAAAAGACATATATCCGCATCATTATGCACTAATACAGATAGCGCAGAAACTGCTCCACTCTTTATGTGAGGAGAGGAACCAGAGAGATAACCCATTATCTGAAAAGTATAAAAAATATTATTAACTAATGTGAAGATATACTAGCAGAGCTCCTAAACATCAGTGTTGTATAAAAGATAATGTGAATTAAAAATTGCCGAAGTTGCACAACCAAATAAAGACAGAATGGAGAGGATAAGTCATTCATGTGTATTACAGCACTCTGTTTCCAGTTTCTTTCTTCATAATTTTCCAGCGAACCTGTTTTCATTATATTCTGCAACGCATTGTTTAAAATACACAAAGCCAAAAGCCTGACCAAAAT
The DNA here is from genome assembly GCA_034770075.1 of Aralia elata. Taxonomy (NCBI): domain Eukaryota; kingdom Viridiplantae; phylum Streptophyta; class Magnoliopsida; order Apiales; family Araliaceae; genus Aralia; species Aralia elata. Next base: position 17,885,799 of record CM068377.1, read on the forward strand.
CTTTTCAGTTTATTCCCTTCTTATAGTTGTTATTGTTATAATTCTCGTGTCCAGGTTACTTGAACTTTATGTTGTGAAGGTAAAACTTGTTTTGACTGTGTCCCATCTTCTGTTGGACATTTTTTATTTTCTGCCATTGTGGGGTTGATTAGCACCAGTATTTTCTCCATTAGATCCACCCGATTTTGAACATATAGGACAAATGCTACCATTACCACTGCTTTTTGTCAGGCAAGTTAATTTGGTCGGCTAATTCTACTATATAAGAGATCCTTTCCCACCTGACTGAGTATGCCGAAACTCTCTTCATACACATATACACATGGATTTTGTTCTTTGCATATATATTCTGTACTTGGGTTCTCTAATTATTCAGGTGCTAGTTAACTTAGAAAGAGTTGTTGAATCCTAGGGGGATTACGGTCAATCACCTTTAGCACTGAGAATCATCTCCAAGGGGCAGAAATAATCTCTTAAGAACAGTGTTTGCATGCCTCAACTTACCACCCACTTCATTGATAAGTTTTCTACTCTTTCTTAGTACAGTAATATATATAGTAGGAAAATATGTGGTTATGTAAGTTTGGCCTCAAGTATGGGGACCCTCACAGCAAAATATAACCCATGCAAGAAGTTCCGCATGAGGAAATATCAACTAAAATGTAAAACCATCCAAAACCAAAACAGCTGAGTTAAGGTTCTACTGGGAACTTCAGACACATTATATATTTCAAGCAATAAATCTATCAAGGAAGCTTCTCACCAATGGAATTTTCATGTCTCGCATGGGTCTTCTGGTTTAGCTATACATGCTTTTATATTTACAAGCTATAGGAAATAGCTTTGCCAAAGCAAGAGTCACAAAAAGCATGTCTTCCAACAATCAATTTCTTGCAAGACTTGCCACTCAATTAAAGACCAGCCATGAGAATATGAGAGAATAAATGCTCAGAAACAAGGTAAGCAATAACATTGCGACTCCAGAATAAAAGGGCATTATGGAAGGAGAGTGAAAGAGATCTTCACCTGGGAGCTAGTTAAAAGTACCCTTTAAAAAATACTTCGACCAAAATTAGCAAAAATCTTAAAAATCCCCATAAAAATCATAATCCAATATACTACATGCATGCCCCATGCATCTGTCAAATAAATATTTCTGAACTACTTAAGCTATTTATAATGTACGTAGATATAAGAAGCATTACCATGTTGATGAGTTTGTGATAAGGTCCATCAGAAGAAGCAGATGATGAGTTTCGCAAGCTAGAGCCTACAGCGAGGAGGACATCATAAGCTGCTTTCCTAACAACTTCATCAGACTGGAGATAGAAACAAACATGCATTAGTGTACCAGGAAAGCAATAAGAATGTTGAGCATAAGACAAAATATAACGAAAATGAAAAGAGAAACAGATTTTGGGTATTTTAAACACAATAGCTCCGAAGCAATGCTTACTTCAAATGGAGAGAACTAGACAAGCACACAAAAAAAATAAAAAAATTGTAACAAGGAGACCTAGTTTACCGTGCAATAAGAACTTTGAGCTGAATGGGCATCAGACAAAAAGAAAGAAGAAAGAAAAAAGAGAAAAAGAAGGGAAGAGATATAGCTTTTAGATTTCTCACACACAATGAGTTTCAATTGTAAAGCTTATATTAAACTGATAGACTTAGACAAGAACACAAAAATGATTTCCATAACAAGTAGACCTAATACAGCGGAGAAGGAGAAGGTTAAAGAAACTACAGCTAAATCAAAGGTAATCCAAAAAACATCCAACTTGATGATGACAAATATAAAAGTAAATCATTCTACCAGGCTTGCACATGTTTTCATCAATGCACAAGAAAATGATTCAAATGCAAGTAAGAAATACGGACCTCTTAACTATGATAAATGTAAAACTTAATTGTTCAACCAGTAGGCATGAAAAACAATTCTTTGCATCAATGCACAAGGAACATGTTTCAGACCCCAATTTAAAACAAAGAAATCATGCTTCCTATGCATTAACAAGGGTCCAGTTAAAACCATTGGTTGAGAAGAAATAGGATGTACGTATCGAAATAACCATAAACACAGGACTATTAAATCAAATGAAACATCACTTACATCTTTTAGTGTGAGTATAATCTCATTGAGTATAAGAAAAGTCTTTTTGTCCTCGTCCAGAATCTGCAAAAAATGCATAGGAAGGTAAGCATGAACTGAACTTAATACAGCAAATTGTAGACTTGCTGCAGCGCATATCATTATGAGATGGTATTGATTAAGGGTAGTGCATCGAACTGAAACCACATAAATAACTGGAAAGTGCCCAAAATATATGATAATGTCTGAAAGCCACACATCAACAAAGATTAAGAGAAGAAATATCGGGAAGCATCTGAAAGCCACACAACAACAAAGATTAAGAGAAGAAATATCAGGAAACCAGTATAACAGCAAGCAAGCTAATTTCTAAGTATAAATGAAGGCAATTATATGGATCAGACGTGATCACCAGAATATCAGCATTTAACTATGCTACACTTGGAAAGTAGTGATCTCAATTCTCAAAAGGAAGATATACAAAAATATTATAGTAAATGAAATGGAATTATCCAATACATACGAAGAGACATGAGTATTATTGTATAAGATCAAACACATTCATAAGATCCATGTAGTTCTTCCAGATTTTCATATTTTGAAGAGTATGCTAGTATATATGCCTGTTTGTTGTGTGACCATGTATACCTTTAAGGTAACTATTTATGTCAACCAGACATAAGAAGGCCTTCTTTGTGAAGCGCCTTATTGATGGTTACGTAAGAGCACTCATGAGCATACATGGAGTCCTGATTAACAACTCTCATCAATAGCACATAATTATGGATTGAGTTGTAGGGATCTAGTGTTGGGAACCATTGTACATTTGACCAGTAGAGCTGTTACGTAATGAATATAAGATTCAAAAAAAATTAAGAGAATTAGGTTATGCTTTATCTACCAATCTATACATCTTCTGGTGAAATAAATCACTATGCACTTTTGTTAATCATGCACTATTGACAATAATGATTAACAATTTCAATTGCATGTGAAATAGAAGTAGCACACTAAATGAAGTTCAGTAGTTGCAAGCCAGACAAACACATAACCTTATGTCAGATCAACTAGGTTGAGATATCCATTCTTGGAGAAATTCTAAAAAGGCATGACAGATCCATTCAGCAATAGTATAGATCTCCAATAATTAGCTAAAGAATAGGGCATACCTTTATTGTGTGAATCAACAAGGTCTGAAAGCAAGCAAAACGACTTCTGAGTGATATAATGTCAACAGGTGACTTAATACCAACTAACAGATCCATCACTTCAATGAACTTAGAAGAGCAGAACCAAGAATGTTTCTGCACCAAACCGTAACATAAATGAGTTGCAAGTTTTGAGAACGAACCATGTCCAACTCTAAGAATAACAAACTACAATTTATCTTTTCAGAATCACTGCTCACCTCTAAGATTTTGTTCAGAGTGAGGTATGCTTCACATTGACCAATCTCATCAGCTTCCTGAATAGCATAAATGTCATTACAAATCAAATTAGCCGCAAATATCTGATTATTCAGAGACTATCCAGTAATCAGATTACCTGAAAAGCATGTTTGATCAAGTTAAATATTCGATCAACCAGATCTTCGCTAGCTCCTTCAGCAATAGAACATGCTAGCTCTAGTATCACACATCTGCATGCAGTTAGATTTTGAAAAATCAGTGCAATAATATATTTTATAGCCATATAGTACAAATCATGGCATTCTCATTAAGGCATGGAGTTTTGAAATGATATAAGAAACACATTTTTTGGAAAGTGTAAGAATTCTATCAATGCACCAAAAGCACCAAAAAGTGTGTGAACCTGTGTACTCGCAATATATACAAACTCGAGCATAGGGGAATCATAAAAATTTCTACACCAACCTATCAACCATACAGGCCCACCACTTTACAAAAAGAGGATACTGGACACACAATAATAAGAGACTTAACATTTCTTTCAAATGAATAGACTGTAGAAACAACCACCATACATCTACTTCTTTACTTCAATAATGAATTTGATACCTCTTTGCATCTTTTCCTGCAGAATTTGAAATGCCTTCTTCTTTATTAACTAAACCGTCCGAATGATTGACCAGCTTCCCACAATCACCAGAATCATCTACAAGCTGAAACCTCGAGAGAGAGGAAATGAAGATCTTTTCCATTACTGAAGAATCAGAAATGGATGCCAAGCACCCAATTGCACTCTGAGATTAAAAAATTAAAAAAAAAATTAAAATGATATAAAAAAGAAAAATATACTGAACAGTTTGCAAACTTAAGGCAGAGACTAGCATTTACCCACCCTGTTAAATACTTTCCCATGACAAAGTACCTCAATCAATATTACAAATAAAACAATCAGAGCTTTTAATAGCACATTACGATTAAAGGAGTCTTGGCCTGTAAGGATCTTGTAGAAGTACGGGAACCTTAAGGTGCTGTCAAATTCAGCATTGAATATTTATCTTCAGAAACGACACAAGCATATCCGATGCAGGAGAATGTCTAGAAGGGTTTAGGGAAGATATAAAGGAGGGAGAAAGAAAGGTGAAGAGCCTATCCTTCTGTAGAAACACATAATGGCACAAAGCCTTAATCTCAATTAACATATAAAACTATGAATTCCAACTATGGAGATTACATCATCTATATAAACCATAAAACCCTATTCTAATATAACTTAGGCATCCTAATTTAATAAGGAAACAAACTCCTACTTTACTATCTACTACTCCCTCCGTCCCACAAAAACCGACTTAATTTTGACTTTTTATGTCAATAACCATTTTTAGAATCAATAATTAAACATATTTATTTGAAATTTTGAACTCATGAACATTGGAGTTTGTAGCAAATTCGATGTAGTTCCCTATGGTCATAGTCCCTCCCTCTATATATCCAAGAAATGGGATAAATTTGTTTTTAAAAATGGTCAATTTGACATATAAAGTCAACTTAAGCCAATTTTTATGGGGCGGAGGGGGTATAATTTAAGGATATATTATTATTACCAAACCCCTATTTATACCTCATATTTCCAGTTGGTTCTCTTGTTCCATTCTGCATAAGAAACAGCACTGGTTGTAAATTCAACTGATCTCGAATATCAATATGGTTATATGAGGGAAGCTCAATGAGTTGCACTCCAAATCTTTAATGGACGACAAGTATTTACTTTTTGACGTCGAAAACTATGAGGCAAATTTGAAGTTTTTTGTCTTTTTAATACGTACATTGTTAAAGTTTAATAGCATTATATTAAAGGATGGCAATTTTAAGTGCAAAGATATACGGGCAGATCCTAGGGAGGAAAAAGTGGAGGATGCAGAAACTAGTATGTAGGCAGATGAGCAAAATCAAATCTGACCTCAATACAAGCACAGGGCACAACCCTTTAGTTCAACAGGAAATTGGATTTATAAAAAATGTTAGTAACAGGGAGTTAACCATTTTCAAGAAATATGAGATAAACTAAAATATAATAAAAACCTTCAAATATGTGCGCTTCTCATGAGGTAATTCAAATAGAACATCAGTTAAAGCCTGAAGCAACTTCTCAGAACATGATGCCAAAGCCCTAAGATTTTTGTCAGCAGTTTTTATCGAATAAGATGGTTTCTTTTCAAAGTTTGTTGCTGAACCTTTTACTTCATCCATCTTTGGAAGTTGTGCGAACTCACCAACATCCTTACCAAAACTAAGTACAACTTTATTTTGGTTGACAAGTTCCTACATGAAAAGAATAACCCAAAATTAGGGGAGGGGGAATGATTAGAACTAAGTGTAAAAAAGATAAGGGAAAAGAAAAAAATTGCATAGAAAGAAAACTAAAATAACAACTATTTATACTGTAGAGCAGTTCAAACCTGCAAAGCAATAGCAATGTTTTGGACCATAAACGAATCCTCCTTGAGAAGAGGAATCAATAGTTTGGCCAAAGGTTTGATATTCTTGTGCATGTTGATTGGATGGTGACAAAAGGCAGGTAATAATCCCCATAAACCTCGGGCATGAGCCTTCAGATCTTGCCGAACTGATTTTTTAACTGGCAAAGAGAGCAACTTTAAATTTGAGATATAGGTGGAAATCTGAGTATTGCATCTCTAAAATTACAATCCAGAGACTGAATATTTGCATAAAATCTCAGGGGGAAATGGTTGATAATAATTTCCATAACCTAATCTGTTGTTTTAGTTGGAATGTTGGATAACTGTACAACTAGTTCTAAACAAATTGTTACCCCCAAGGAGTTAGCTCATAAGTACCTTGAAAAGCTTAGTTCATGGGTTGGGTTCAATACTCGCGGCAGCAATTATTTCCTTGACGCACTCACACATGGTTTACTAGGGGGATTGCCCAGCGTGCATGGTTGGTGAGGTATTGCGTGCACTGGTTTATCAAGTGCACACCCTAAGGGTAGTGCCTATAGGTCCTACGTGATTTGAAAGGAAAAAAAAAGTTTCAAACACATTGTTGAAGATCATTACACAATGTAATTTAGTACCGTATACTAACTGCTATTAAGACAATATGTAATATTATATCACTTGTTTCTAGAACTAGATGTTTCTTGGAGCTTTTTCTTTTATCTGAGCTCAGTGTTTACTAGGTAATGTCAGAAAGTGAAGGCCTCCACACATATATAGAGAGGTATTCTTAATTTTACAATTTCTCTTTGATAGGGTCAAGAAACAGACAAGTAGATTCCGAAATTTCCGATTTGAAACAGCTTGAGCAATTAGGGATGAAACACAAGCTATCATTTAATTGAGTTACCATTATTATGCAAATAAGAATGAATACAGGTTTTTTGCTGCATATTCAAAATATTATGTACTGCTAGCTAAATACCAAAAAATTTAAAAAAAAAATTGAAAAAGGATAAGAAGAAGAAGATCTTATCCAAATTCAATTCAATGGCAAAGTACACAATGCCAAAAGATATCAAAGATATTATTTAATTAATAGCAAAGCAAATACCTTTATGAGAAGCCCTTACAAAGGATACTGCCAAAGGCACAATATGCTCTATAAAGAACCCCAAGGATGCTCCAGTAACATAATTCTTTAAAATGGGTATTAACCAAACGTTTGAGCACGTGAGATCTTCAGCATTAAGGGAAATAGGTAGCAGGTCAAGTAATTTCTCTGGGCCCATGGCAATAGTAGCAGATCCAATACACTCCTGAAGCTGCAATCATTAAAAGAAAAACATATTGGCTAAATGATTCAACAGAAACCTAAAATCACATAAATTTCTGCCCACAAAATAGAAAATTCAGAAGTTAACTGGGGGTTAAATAAAGCAAGAGCATGCTCATCAATTCTACTGAAAGAGTCAAAGTGAATCAGCCAAAAAATTAATGACTTTGAACAGTGGTGTAGCCAAGATTTTTTCCCAGCGAGTGACGAAACTAACATAATAATTAATTAATTTCTCAAATTAAGAAAGGCGTTAAGTCAAAAGGTTCTTATAACTACTCAAAAATGAATTAACTCAAGGCTACTCAACCATTCTATAAGCACTACATACCTTGATTTAAGTGAAAATTCAATAAATGAAAAAAATATATCACAAATTGGTTTTCTCATTACATAAATACAGCAAAAGTAAAGATACAAATACTGAATAAATAAGTACAAAATAAAAATTTCTTTACAAGGTTTGTGACTATAACCTACAAGAGAAAGATAAGAGAGACACATGTTAGAGAAAGAATGAAAAAGGAGAGAAACAAAAATTTCACTGCTTTTAAGACACCGAGAAAGAGGTTCAGTAGGGAAAAAAATTAAAGAAAAAGCAAAAAAGGATACTAATATGAGTTCTATATCTTAAGAAATTGGACAAAAAGTCAAACTATTATTTATTAACCACTTTAAATTTCTATAAAATTAAATGAAAATTTTCTTATTATTCTTGAAAAACTTTTAACTATCTACAAAAAATAAACAAATAAGTTCTTATTATTTTCATTACTAGTAATTAATTAATTTTATTAACAACAATCGAGTGTATGTGGCCGCATAGACTCGCCCAAAAAGAATATGATACTTTCTTCACATCCAAAGAAAAGATACTGCAAACCAATTACACTAAACCACAGCAGTCCAAAACAGGATACATGATCTTTTCCCTTTCACTAAAACAAATGAATTATACTCGAGTAGAATACCAATGGGTTCTAAACTAGCCAATTAGTTTGTGATTTCAAATTTAGAACAGGTAGCAAAGCTGGAATACCAAGGAGAAGCAAGTACATAATTTCCTCCGCTATCATTTATACTTCCATTGGATGTTATAGTTATAAGAGAGAGCAAGAGGGACATAAGAAGAAAATCCCATATTAGATAGGTAGAGTATTCTGGCAAGAAACAACATTAGGAAAAATAAAAGCGAAATTACACCACAAAATCCTGTACAATAGTTAAAGTCAGCAAAACTACTCATTTATAATGGACAGACCAATAATAATATCTCAGGCATTCCATTAAGTACATTTTTCTGATAATTTAATGCAAAGCATGTGGCAAAACCTATTAACTTTCAAGTATACTTGTAACCAATTATTTACTTCAACATAAACAAAGAAAATTATCTGCAAAGAAAAACAAAAGGCTAGCTGAATATGTATGCTACTTACTAAAGGGTAAGCAATTTCACTTGATTTGCATTTGAGCATTAGGTGAAGTAATAAATTGTATCTGTTTGAAAAGGATGACAGTAAATCTAACAACTCAACAACCCCTTGTATCCAAAATAGTAGGTGTAGGCTTAAAATGAATTCCAAACGAAAGCGTAAAATTAGTCGGACAAGAAGAAAAATAAAACAGATAAAACAACTAAAAAGGTAAATCAATGAGATAGTAGTGGCATAACGCAGCCATGATATATGAATTGTTTATCCCTGATCACTGTTGCCAAAATATGAATGACTTTCATCAACACTTACGTGCTCAGTGTCAGAAGTATTTGTCATCAAGTCAGCAAGTTTACATATTATATCCTTCATATGTAAGTGTGAGATCTCACCTACAACAAAAAAGGTAAATCAATGAGATAGTAGTGGCATAACGCAGCCATGGTATAGGTCCATAGTAACAATTGCAATCCAAATGCAAACATGAAGAATAAGTAACAACAATTGATAATAGCCAATCAGAGAAACCTTATAAAGCAACTCATCTTTTGGAAAAATATGATCTCCCCAAAATTGAGCAAAAATGTTATTTTATTTGGATATCCATACAGCCCCATCCAAAGGCACATGAGACCACTGTACTTGGGTTCACCCTATTTGATTACCAAATGTAACTAAGTATGACCTGTTTGAATAAATTCAGACACTGTGTGTAAGCTTACCCTGTTGATGATAATTCTAAAATGTGGTTCGGAGAGACTCTAAATGAGTAAACAAGATCAGCTTAGAACAAAATAAAGATGCCTTCGTAATTGTAACTGATCGGTCAGGCTGAGTAAATGGTAGAACTGGCAGAATTCTTTTTAGGCGTGTATGGGAAGTCAAAAGCAAAGTCACTTTTATTATTTTTTCAGTTGAAATAAATTACTGCAAAGCCAATTCCAATAGGATCCAAAAGAGCCAATGCAAATCAGTCAAAAGTAATTCCAGTAGGTCAAAATACTTTATCGTGTGATCATGTTCATGTTCCTCAGTGTCAACTACCTAGAAGTAATTACTCATTACTAAAAATAAGTCCAACAGAAGACAGCATCAGAAACCATTTGCAAGGGCATTAAAGAATTCCTTTTGCTATTAAAAATCTTTGCAGAAATCGTTAATGTCTACTTACCAAGTTTGAGGAACAAAACAGAAATGACTGCCAAGATATGCTCATTTGGAACTTCACTACAGGAACTGAGCAGATTAGAAAACACAGCACATGTAGATTTTACTGTTGATTCCATTTCACAAGCAGCTTCATTCTCAACCAACTGACCCTCAGTTGTCAATTTATTACTTACATCAATATGGCAGTTGATTAGTTCTATTAAAAAATTTGAGGCCTGTGCTGCAGTGGTGGCCTCAGAAGTCAGGAGTCCTAAACACACAAGGAGAATGTTAGTATAAATACAAGTGTAAAAAATAGTATAATACTGTAATACCAGATTATTTCATAACTTACAAAATACTGGATTTCATCCACTATGTTTATTAAAAAATGAGTATGAGAATCCTCCAAGCATATAGGAAAAGTGGCCTAATAACCTATCGTTTCTAAGAAAATAAGAGATACAAATCCACCCAAAAGCACCATGGCTAAAGCCCACAAAAAGAACGGATCTTCACCTCTGTTTTAAACCCATGATAGTCATGTGTCATTTTCATAGTATTAAGGACTGCTTCTCTTAACCTTTTTTTTTGGGTAAATCAGATGCAGCCAATTAAATTGTTCATCTTCCTCTGATGTGAAATGATAATTGTATGCATTCAAAGCACTTTAGCAATTAAGGAATTAGGGTGATAACTGATAAGTAATCTGCAGGTCCATCGACTCCATCAGTGTCTATTTTAGTCATGGGTTATCGAGTTCTTCAAGACCTTTTTCTGTTTAGATTCATTGAGTCTTATTAGTTTCAGAAACCTTAAATGATAAATTCAAAAGTTTTACTCATGTAAACAAATTCAAAAGTTTTACCCTATGGCTGGAGAGATTCTTTGTAGGTTTTGCACACCTTTTAATTAAATTCAATTGATCTTATTGAAGTGAAGCTATTAAAAGCTCAGCTTCTCTATCTCCAAATATTTTCTTCATTATCAATCATGTAGACTGAGTTAAATAAAGTGGCAGTTTAAATTTTGATAGTCAGAGCCATTGATACTGGTTATGATGATGAGATCTTACCTGCTAGAGAATCAATTACCAAAGAAAGATGCCTGGTCCATATGCTGGATTCCTTGGCATGAATCTTGTTGAGAGAATATTTTAATAAATATGCTGCAGATAAAACAGTGTCCAGGGGGTTCCCTCGCACAGATATATATGATGCAAGTGATTTTATAAGGCCATCTGCCTCTGGAATTAAATCATCAGCTCCAAGACTTTCAAACATTGCCTTAATAACATCAAAAATGTGCCTTGTCAATGCTGAGAACCGGGCAGTCACGAGCTTTTGCAATTCCAAAAGGGCTTTTAAACTGACTTCGGCAGATAGATATGGAAGAAGATGTTTTAATAAATTGAGCATATGTAGGACCTCAAGGTGGTCAGGTTTCGACAAGATATCATCTTTCAAATCAGAACTTGAAGCAGATATATTAACTGCCACTTCCATGTAACTATTGAACAAAGAGAGGACCAATTTGCTTGCCTTTTTTATAGCTGTGGAAGATTCAAAAGCCTTCAAAACGTTCATGACACAATCTTGTGCACATTTACGAACCTGCAACATTAAAATCAGACTATAAACAACAATTACCATTTAATCAATTCATATATGAGTTTTACCACCAACACGAACTCAATGCAACACGCCAACTACTGTTAAAGTTCATTTTTGAACTATAACTTTTATGTGATAAACATTTTAGAAAATATCAATGCAATACAAAGTTCAGTTTTTAACTTATGATTTTATGCAATGTACTCTTTAGAAAATGTCATTGCAATAAACCAAGGCATGTCAATAGACATCGTGAGCAATTGGATACATTTGTGACAAAAGCTATAAAAATTGAGTAGGTTAGATTTAGGCAAAAACTACATTGATTTCGAGTAATTAGTTCATTTCATTAGAGCTAAATACAACAGTACTTTAATATCAATGAATATACGGACACAGAAGTATAAATATGTGATGGAGGGTAAAAATACTTTGGGACGCTTATCAATTGAGAACTTGATAAGTGTCTGGAATCCCAATTTAACCGATTCCCAATCCTTCAAGTCACAAAAGCCTACTAAAACCCCTATACACTTGACCACAGCCCTGACGCTAGGTGCCGAAACGGCCACATTCTGATGATCAACCAGTTCAACCAGAACCGCCACCGCATCAGCTGCCTTCTCCGGCGCAATAGACTTCTCCGGGACCAGCGGGAGCACGATTGACAAAAACGATGAAAGGGCAGAAACGGCATTAGCGTCTAGGGCTTTAGAGCTGTCGGAGACAGCGTCTATAGTGGCGGCGAAGTAGGAGAGAGGAGTGAGGGGCATAGACTCCGACTGGATGATGGAGCGGGTGGCGGCGGCGGTGGCGCACAGATGGCGGTGCTGCGGGGCGGAGGATTTGGCGTACCGGTGAAGGAGTTGTTGGCATATATCTGATTTGTCAGTGAATACTGTGTCATTTGGGGTATCTTCCTCCATGGATTCTGCGTGCTGTGCTTCCTTCATTTTTGTGGCTAATTGAGAGGCTCTGTGTGATTATGCGAAGGGTTTTGGGGGTTTAACTTTCGTGAGAATTATGATAGGCGGGTTATGCTTGAACCGGATGATATTGGATGGTTTGTTTGGTTCGATTCGTTTATGTTATAACCGTTATGTTTTGTGAGAAAGCCCAATCCAAGCAAAGGAAACTCAACCGTATGGGCCAGTCAAAGCTAGGGGAGGCTCCGTCTCAAACAGTTTTAAATAAAGTCGTTTGTTTCTCATTTAACAAACAAACAAAAACATCGACAATAACTTTTTTTTTCCATTTTCATTTTGGCGATCAGTATTTTTGCATGCATTTTTGATATTTTTAAAAAGTCTCCTCTCATATGAGAGTGGAGTGGATCTTACTTGAGAGTGAATGAAAATAAAGAGGCGAGAGACATCAACAACAACCAATAGTAACGAAGTCGAAAATTTTATTTAAAAATATACGAGATTAATTTTAAACATTTATAAACCCCAATTCTCTTCAAGATGGACGAGATTTATCTTAGACATTTTCAGACCCCACTTTTAAATGAGGTGGACGAAATTTGATATCAGTGCAATTATTTTCAAAATAATGGTGACAAATTTCTATATATTTCACTTGTCTTATTAATTTTTATCTCAAAATATATATTTAGCACTACCATTTTTTCCTCTCAAAATTATGGTGGGCAATTGCCCGCCTTCTAATGTGTGTAGATCCCCCTTTAATGTAAAATTATTAGAAAAAGGAAAGGGGCGAAAGAGCTTCATGATTTGGGTGGAGAAGAAAGTATTAGATTCCACAATATTAGTACCAATACTCTTCAATTGAGAATTGACCCCATTGTCAATAATTTTTTTTGTTGTTGAAAGTCCGATTGTTTGGTAATATAATATAATTATGTATATTATCACTATTATAATATTAAGAATCAATCAAAAGAAAGAATAAATAAACTTACAAATAAACTTCACATTAAAAAAACAAAATTCTTGTTAAAAAAAATTAAACTTGAAACCTAAATATCACAATAAATTAATTTTAACCATTAAATTAAGACTTCATGCCAAATGTCAATAATTCAATAAAAAGAACAATAATCAATCAAATGTCTGATAAATTCACCTTGGTGCACGTGTACTAAGAGTTGGATAAAGACCCATATCAATGAATGCCTACAGCCACAGACAGGTACTTGCAACGCTTTGACGCACTTGTCCACCGACGATCACATTTTCCACTAATAGTATTAAATATTGTAAATGATATATTTTTCTGATAAAAAAATAATATAATTTATTGTAAATAAACACATAACCACATTATTTATGCATTTGTTGTACTCATTTATAGTACTCCTTTATTTATTGTATCTCCTTCAATTCTATATATACATACGTATGTATTTGTATCAAAACTCTAATCCTTCAATAAACAAAAATTCTATCCGAACATAAAAATTAGATATTAGTATATTTGAATTTTATTTATTTGTATTTTGACTCCAAATAATGGATAAAAATATAAATAGGCGAAATTCAAATACACTAATGTCTAATTTTCATGTCCGCTTAGAATAACTATTCAATAAATTTATGTTTGTTACGTCAGCACGTCTCTAACTTGTGACGGATCATACATATTGCTTATAAAAATTGATTATTGTCATTCATAATCTTCACAACTCCACTTTCAAATTTTCTGTCTCATATTTGTTAGCATTTAATTATGTGTTGTGTATTATTAGCTAATGCAAAAGTTTTTTTTCGACTTATAATTATAACGTATATTGAAATTGCTCAATAATACTTTGGTTATTAAAAAATTACTAAAAAAGAAGATACAAAATGATGTGTATAGTTGTAATTGGTTATAAATATTAGACCCACCAATATATGGTGGATCATCTATTAATTACACTTTGATATATCATTTTATAAACTATTCTTTTGTAATAATTATTTGCAGGCGTAACAATGCTATTGTATAGGAATAAAATTGACCCATCATATTATGTGTTTGATTATAATAGTTATTCACTACTAATTATCCTAATTTGCAACAAAAAGTGTTGAAACATAAAATTGCAAGATATATTATTTTCTTCATCGTTTTAATTTTAATAAAAAAATATTTTTAAATAAAATAGTAAAATAATTTTAAAATAGAATTGTTATTTTCAAAGGATAAAATTGATATCTCCATAACCTCTCATTCATATGAATATAAGTCTCATTTATTATTCATATAAAAGAAATCTTACAAAAATATCAATTGTACTAATAGAAATATCAATCCCTTTTTTTAAAAACAGTCCCTTAGTTTTTTCCCTGTTAATTATGATATGGCCTTTTTCTTTTATTGTGTTGCTCTTATTGTCTTTTTACTTTATCTTTTTTTTTTCGTATGAATTCATTTGTTGTTTATCCCTATTAGTCAATAAAGGCTTTGTGGAATTAAGTGCATGGCCGAATATGAAAATTTGAATATGAAGTTGGCAAATATTGCAACCGAACCATCTGATAATTAATTCATATATATTATGGATGACAATGGTGCAGTGCGATTTTTATTTTTTAATGATTTGAAATTACATTGATCTTAAAAAATCTTGGAACGGAACCGCATTATACTAGTAACAGTTCAAGATTTTTAAAAACAAAATTGCATCCGCCGATTTTATATTTTAAATTGCACCGAACTGACTTGTATTGGTCAAAGATTAAAAATATTTTTAACTTACCTTTTATTAAATTAGCTAAATACTTTTACAACATACATTAAAATAACATTTATTAAAATAGCTTAAGAAATATTAACAAGTAATATAAGAATATATGTCCAATAAAAATTAAAATAACATTGTTATAATTTTAACATTATTATTTAATATATATCAACTACATATACAAATATTCATAGATTAAATTTTGATATGCAAAAGTAAATAATAAAAATATGTGTTTGAGTAACTCTATGATTATATATAATACCACAAAATATAGATATATAATTAAAATAAGCAAGTATATATAGAGCGGTTTAAAGACCGATACACTGCCGATTCAAGAAACGGTATATACACTAACGGTTTAGAGACAAATACTAAAATGACATTGTGTTGGTCCCGGTTTAAAAAATTTGCACAAAATTGGACTGTGAGACCAACGGATAAAAATTGACTGGTTCAATCCAGTTTGATCGATTTTGGATCAGTTTCAATTTAATTTGTCATCCCTAATGTAGATTTTGTTGTTTTATATTGATTCTCTTGAGAGGAATAAAAATTGTAACTTGTATAATCTTTCTTAGTTTTAGAGAAACTTATTTTATATTATAGAGTTCTTTTTTATTAATAAGTTGGAGTTTTTCTTTTTCCTTCTTTGGTGAAGTATTTTTTTAAACTCTAATTTTGAGAGTAACATGTATTCTCATAATTAAATACACAATCACAATTAAAAAAAAATCAATAATCAATTATACCTCACATAAAAGAAAAAATAAATTTTACATAAAAAAATAAATAAAATCACATAAAAATAGACTTTACATAAAAGAATAACTAAAATCACATAAAAATAATAACGACTACAAACTTTAGTCTTAATTATCAAATTAAGATCTCATTGATTTAATAGTCCGAATTTGATTGATTAGGAGTTTTTGGTATATAATTATGGCATGTTTGGTTTGACGGGGAATGGAATGAGTATTCTAAAATGAATACTTATTTTTTGTTTAGTTACTTAAAATTGATCGTTTCATTATAATCAACAAACTTAAAAATAAAATATTTAATCGATCAAAATTGTGTAGTTTTTAGTTTTGACCAAACATATGAATATGAATGCCCATTTTATCTCATTCTCATTATCATTTCCATTCTCATTTTCATTTCCATTTTCATTTCTATTTCTATTTTTATTTTCATTCCCATCCCCATTCTCATTCTCATTCGCATGGTGTAACCATACAGACAATTAGTATTTGATTTATGATTCACTTAAGAAAATATTCTTTTACGAAAATGGAAAAACATGAGTATTAGAGTCACAACTTAATACTTAGGGGGTGTTTGATAAAAATTGAATGAATCTAAATGAAAAAAGTTGTTTGATAATTGACTTGTCTGAAACATCTGAATGACGAAATTTTATTATTTTACCCCTCTAAAAAAATTAAAATTGTTGTAAAATTATTTAATATTACTTAATATAATAGTTAATATTTTTTTAAAAAATTTTAATTTTAAATTTTTTTTTTACTCATTCAGCTGCTCATTCAGCCATTCAGTCAAAAAAATCTGACTTAAGCCATTCAGCTTAACCATCTGACTGATTCAGCCATTCAGACCAAAACAAACGCACTTACCGATTCAGTCATTCAGCTCTAAACAAACACCCCTTAGTCGCAACTTTTAATACGCAAGGAAAGGAAGAAAGAAAAAAAAAAAGGGTATGCTAGTCACTTTCTAGTTTGAAGGACAGACTAGTCCTTACGGATATGCGGCACTCAAAAAACTAGAAAAACGCATCTTATTCACATGTCGTGCCCTATTCCTTGTACGCCAGCCACCGACGACTCTTAAACATCCATTAAGTACTCTAAACCCTATTGCACTAATTATATGTTACCAACCACCAATTATTCCATTCAACAGAGAAGACCTCGTTCTTCTTTAAATCCACTAATTCCAGGATTTTCTGGTGCTTTTTTCTTTAATAATCTCTTTTCTTTTCCTCATTTTAATTACTGCCCAATTAACCTTACTTAAAAGCTTAATCACCAAAATAATTTGTATAAATCTCCCTACAAAACCCCCCACAAACACAGAGACCACAAGACAGAGAAAGGGAGCGGCCCCAATTAATATGGAGAGAGAGAAAAAATATTGAATGCAAAATACAGAGGAAGATGTCCTTGTCCCGCTAGAGTTCAAGTAGTAATAGAATTTGGAGAGAGAAACAAATCAAGAGGGGGATGGGATTTACAGCAAAGGTCAAAAACGACAGCAGTAGCAGCAGCAGAACTGAAGGTTGGGGAATGGGTTTCTTCTTAGTTTTTTTCCCTGAAGAAGATGACCCAAATAATAATATCAATCATATTACCAAGAAAAAAACCATCTTTTCATCTTCTTCTTCTTCACCAATTTCATTCAGTTCCCTTCTCAGGCGGACCAATTCAGCCCATCTCATCAGAAAAGCTCAATCCACAATCTCCATTTGTGCCCTCCTTGTGTTTTTCTCTCTCCTCCTATTTACTCTCTCCACATTCGAACCCAAATCAAACCCCATGACTAAGACCCCGCGAAGACAACTCTCTTCGATCAGATTGAACACACCCAATTCAATTTATTCACCAAAAAAATTCCAAATTTCACATGCGCTGCAGGGGATGGGTACTCTGTACAGAAGGGGCACAAAAGCTATGAACGATTTAATTATCTGCCATGTAGTGGAATCTGTTACTGTAAACGAACTTAGGCTTTTCTTGAGATTGTTGCAGAGGTCTTCTCTCGGTTCAAGATCCGACCTTTTGTTTATATTCTCTTCAGGTTCATCAATTTCTTTCGATTCTGCAATTCGCCAAGAGAACGAGTCGTTCTTGAAACTCGTTGCTCGGTTCAAAGAATTCAATGGCACTGCGGGTGTGAACTCGGCTGTGAGTTTTGATGTGACCCAGTTCGTGAAATCGAGCAAGAAGGAGAGAGAAAGTGCAGAGCCTATATGGGGTCGAAGAATTCGGAGCAATTCCAGCGTAGAAAACGGGACTGAGTTGACCAGGTTGAGTTACGGGTCTGTGGTTGGTTTTGAAGTTGACGAGCTTGACCCGGAGAATTCGTTGGCTGGTTTTCTGGAGCACGTTCCGATGAATTTGAGAAGATGGGCATGTTATACAATGCTACTGGGCAGAATTAGGCGGAATTTTAAGCACGTAATGCTAGTGGATGTCAAAGATGTTCTGCTACTCGGTGACCCACTCGGCCGAGTTAGGAATCGGAGTCCCGAGTCAGTCTATTTATCAAAAGTTACATCGCCACTAGGCAAGCATGGCAGAAAGAACTCCGATAAAACTCAGTCCCCTCCTCATCAGAAACCGGTTACTCCGTCAATCATAATGGGTGGAGCTCGGGGAGTTCGACGCTTATCGAATGCGATGCTAACGGAGATTGTTAGAACGTCAATGCAGCAGCACAAAAGGAAGAACTCGGTGTCCGAGTCAGGACTCCTGAATCAACTCGCGGAGAATGATTTCATATTGAAGAACATAAAATTGATAATCTCAACTGGGTCGATACCGGATGTGAGTTCAGTCAACTCAATTGCTTCGTTGTCCTTGTCAAATTACACGGTGGTACGGCGCGGTTATAGTAATATAGATTTTCATGCTGCTCTTATGAGGCATATTTGTTCATTTCCGTTAGATTCTTCAGTTTATAGCGACTGTTAGCAGCCTGGAAATAAGAGTAATATGGAAAAAGATTGTGTTAAAAGATTTTACAATTTTTTTTGTTGTTCGTAGGATCTCCGTACATAGCATTTTTAGTAAGTAATCTTTTGCTATAAATTTTTGTGTATTTGATTACTTGAAAATATCATAGCTACCTGTTGTTGTCAACGGATGTGCCAATGGTCCGAAACTACTAATTATGGTTCATAATCAAGAAGTTCATTGTTATCTGAAGCGCCAATAGTTCAAAACTACTAATTATGGTTCATGATTAAAGGTTCACGAGATACAATACATTGTATCTCGAGGCTTAACATAATCTAAACAAGCATATTATGTACTATAAGTTACCGGCACATATTACATATTACGTGTGTGATTTATGATTTATTATAAAAGGGAAGAACGTGGGAGCGTAAAAAAAAGAAAGGGAGAAAGTGAGAGTAAAAAAGTAAGAGAAGGGAAGAAAATAGGAGAGTAAAATGGATAAGAACGTGTATGATTTAGATTCCATGTGTTCCTATTTTCCGATATTTCGTGGTGTTTGGTACTTAAATGAAAATATAGTCAAAGGAAATTATTAATGGAAAAAGCTTACTAAAATAAGGACAATGACTTATCAATTTTAACTCGGTAATTCATTTTCTAGAAGGCATCATTCTCATCTCACACAACTCTACCTCTTTCTCTCTCGTATGTCATCTTCTCTTTCCCTCTTCAAACATCTGTTTTTGGTATCCTCTTTCTTCTTTGACTTCTCTTCTTGATCTATGGGAGTTTTGTCCAAGAAATCATATATATTGAAATTGAATAATCAAGTCTAATAAAAGTAGCAGTTGTGTACATGATTCAGATTTGGGTCAAGAATAAAATCAAAAGAATCGATGTTATTTTTTTCATGACTGGATATGGTGACAAAAAACTTTGGGGAAGAGAGAGGAAGTATGTATGTATAATTGTTCTTGGGTTGTTTTGATTTGATTTAGTATTTATTTTATTTTGATTATGGGTTATCTTTTTTTTTTTTGGTAGTTTAGCTATAAAATTTTAACATTCTTGTTTTTGCCACGAATGAATCCCAAGACTTCATGCATCCAAGTCGTATGAGTAGTTCTTTTATCATTGAGTCATGAGGGGTTTGATTAGTTATCGTTCTTCCATAGTTGAAGAATAAATACTCGAAAATATTTTTCAGAAAACATATTTTGGAAAGGGTTTTCTTTGAATCAAAGCCTTAATAATGTAAAAGGAGAAAGAGTTCTCTTTAAAACAAACATAGCCTTAATTAAAAGGGAGGGACAAGAGAGTGGGAGAAGTTGAGAAAGGAAAAGGGATAAAAGAACGGGAGAGAGAAAGTAAGAATGAAAAAATAAATACTTTGCTTAAGAGTATTAATAGGTATGGAAATGATAGAAAGGGAAATAAAAAAAGGATTCACGAAATAAATTGTTAACATCAAAATAATTGTTTTGTTTTCCTCACGCTATATTATATAATATAGATATATAGATATAGATGATATCTTAATCTCGTAACTTAAAACTATTACTAGGAGTATCAACATTATGTCTTTTTGAGTGGACTAATGATGAAGCCAAATAATTTAATAATATTTTTAAGACAATAGATTTAGGACTTGATCCATGCTCGAGTCAAACCAAATCGTTATAAATAGTATTAGATCGATAGCCCTTCATGGTGTGGTATACATCAGGAACTCATACATCCCTTGAAAACTTTAATTTAGTGATTTATGATTCGATTGACCTTAAAGAGGAACGTTAGAGACTTAATTAGTGGGATTGACCTTGAGGAAGAACGTTAGAGACTTAATTAGTTTAATTAGTGAGGGTGATTGTGATATTCATTGAAATATATTAATGTAATACAACATTCACAAATCGAAATGTTATTTGACCCAATAATATTGTCTGAATAGTGGATTAAGATCCCCTCAATTATTATATTTATCATTCAACTTTTTTTAATACACATTTAGTGACATAAATACTGCTTTTAACGACACAATTATATCATTATGTAATACAGTCCAATTTACCAATACTTAATGAAATGACCATTAATACTTGTCTCTCTCTCTATATATATATATATATTTATGTTGGCATTGGCAAAGGAAATTAAAGATTGGGTTTTGTGTCACTGTTTAATCACTTGAATCAGGTCCGGGCTGTCACTTTTAATTCATAAGAATCAGATCGGGTCCGTGTATTGAATGACTACTGTAACAGAAGAAGTAGTTGGTCGATCTAATGACTTACTTAATTTCATAGGCCCCTTGTGACTGGTGGAGCGACGACCTAGCGTCCTTCTTATTTTAATTTAGTGCAACCATTACTTTCTGTCTATCACTGAAAAGTACCATCAAGAGGAGTAGTAGGACATAGTACTACTACTATGAATGGCAATAAGTTTTTATAGAGAGAAACATGCATTGAATTACTGCCCCGCACCGCATGCATTTCCTTTCTAAGCTTAAAATATGTTGGACATTAATTCAATTTAAAATTTATAAATTTGACAAATAAAACTTCTTCTTTTTTACTTTTCTTAAAATAAATTTGACAAATAAGAATATTCATGGCAAATTCGGAGGTGATTTGTTGCTTCTCTTCTCTCAAGGGAGAGACTAGAGAGAGAGAGAGGAGGGAAAGAGGAAGGAAAATTGAAAAAGAAAAAGAAAAAGAAAATGAGGGAGCATTGATTAGACCAATGTGCTTTCCACCGTGTTTCCTTTAACTATCTTGCTTTTATTTTTAAAGGAGACACGAAGAGATTATGCGTTTTTACTTAATTTTTTTAATATATATTTAATGACATATATATATATATTAGTATCTATGATACAATTTTTAATTTTTATGTGATAAATTATATTATAATATTTGTGACGTTAAATTTATATTAAAAAAATTAGGTTGAAAATAAAATGGAAGGAATCCACATTGTTTTTCTCTCTCTTCTCTTTAGCCAGCTGATCTCTTCCAAGTTCGAACCAAACAACCCATTGGCCTGAAGGAGGAGGGATATAGGGAGGAGTGGTAGTTGTTTAAGCAGGCTTCGAGTTTGATGAGTTTATGAGGAATTAAAGCGGGTGCATGGGTTTGTTGAATTGTTATTCCCAATGCTGATCTTTTCCTGTTCCCCATTTCCCTCCCCCCATTTTATAATCAAGTGAATTTTCTGGCAGTAGTAGTAAAATCCTCATTGACTGTCGTTTGCAAGTCCTCATTTACACATGATCAAAAAAGGATGAAGATCCCTTCGCTACACATCTCTTTTAGTAATTTTTTCAACACATATTCAACTATATAAATATTATTTTTATGATAAAATTAAATTCATGGTAAATAATCAACAACACAAAAAAATTGATCACAATTAACTGGGTCGCTGAAAACGTCACAAAAAATAATGTTTATATCTTTGAAAGTATATCAAAAAAAATTAAAAGATATGCGAATAAAGTGCAATATGTAATAAAGGGTATCTTAATCGTAATTTATTCTTTTTTATAATATTAAATTCCTTATAACTTGAAAATGGTTATGTGTAGACGTTTTAGGCTTTAGCACATAATTTAAGGTAGCACTTATTCCAACCATTTTATCATTAAATATAGTGAGAAAATGACACAATAGCCCCTGCAATTGATAAGTGAAGGGAGAGCTAACCATCAAGGGCAATTTGAAAAATAACACTTTTTATCTACTTAAAAAATCTCAATCGACTAATATTGTGGAAAAAAAAATTCTAAAACGTCTAATATATTAGAACCAAGGGAGTATGTATCTTGATAACCAGAAAAATGGTCAAATCTATCTATATTATAAAGCACTCATGGTGTTTTTAATGATTTTGTGTCATGCTTATCGATTTTTCTCTCTCTCTTTTGCTTTTATAATTTTAGATATATTATTATTTTATTTTTTTAATTTAATTTTTTTATCTTTCTATTTAATCTTCCAAATTTTATAAATTTTTAATTTTATCCCACAATTTACACACGCAGCACGTGCACCACCGAGTGCTAATACTAAGAAGGGTGTAAATGAGTCAAATCAAAATGAACAAAGAGTTACTCGAATTCGACTCGAAAAATAAACTTTTAACTCGAATTCGATTCGGATTCGAATTATATTTGAAATACTCAGCTCAAATTCGATTAGGCTCAAATTTTTATTACTCGAATTCGATCTGACTCAAATCGAATTATATTTAAAGTACTTGCGTACTTCGAATTCGAGTCTTTACATAGCAAGTAACTTTATAATATATATATATATATATATGTATATATATATAATTAGCAGTTGAATTCATTATTTTGTTTAAAAATTTAAAAATATATTTATAATTACAAATCCTTTTGTTTGGTTGGATTTACCGTCTTAACTGGAACCCAAATTTAACCACAGCCCACAACCGACACCACAATTGAGTGCCACGTGTCACTACATAATTCATATGAGACAACTATTTCCATCCCTTTGCAATTCAAGTGTACCGCAGGTCTGGTGGTCCCATGCATATGCTTAAGTGCGTCTCTTATGTAAGTGTACATGCGCGTACGTAATTAAGAGGAGAGGAATATATGTAAAACAGAGGAAATAATATATATATGTTTTATTAAGATCAATGTATTTTTATGTTTGTAAGACATGTATGCCTGCATGCAGTTGGTAAGTATACTATGTCGAATTGCCAATTTAAGAAACAGACGTAGGTAGGAGTATGTGTACGTACCCCAGACGCCATAGAGCTGGCAGGGATAGAACAATATATAGTTGATGAAATCATGAAATGCAAACACATACGGTAAAAACTAAAACGGATTATACATCTGATATACACGAGTTTTTGTGTCTCTTGCGCTTAATATTACTACGTAATTTTAATAAATTAATAAAAGAGAACTGATATTTTTCACATGGACTTTTGATATTTTCATATTATCTTCTCTCACACGAACATGAAATGAGTCTCACTTTCATGTAAGAGAGAATAAGGGACGAAGCCAGAGAAGGTTGGGAGTGGGGTCAAAATTTTTACTAGCTATAAATAATTTGGCGGGGGTTCGGGGGCAGCGCCGCCAATTTTTTTGTAATACTTTTGTATTTTCGAGTCACATACACACATATATATATATATACACACTATATTACAATGACAATATAATAAGTAATAATATAGGGTATATTTACACTATATTGACTCATAATAGATTTTTTTAATCACAATTGTTCATAAGTAATTAATTCATTAATTATTTTTAAAAATAATATAAATTAGATTATTATTTAGTTTAAAATATTATAGAGAGATGTATTGAGAGGATATGAGTCCTATTTGGTCAAAATTTGATGGACAAAGTTATAAATTTTCAATTTGACCCCGTATAGTAGAAAATTTATAAATTTTTAGTGGGGTCAATTTATGCATAATACTTAAAATTTTTAAAATTTACTTTACATTATAAAATAATTTTTTTTTCAGTGGGGTCAATTGACCCCACAACCCTGCACCTAGCTTCGTCATTAGAGAGAATCATGTAGAAATATCAAAAACACATATAAAAATAGTGTTTCCCTAAATAAAATGATGAATCAAAAAACAAGTATTAGAAATATGAAATGACAAAACTCGTGAAGCTTATGTGAATTGAGTGATGGACCACTGAACGTTGCACATATGAAATTGAAGGATTAAAGATTTTGGAAGACACATTTATAAATTAACTAAGCGGTGGCACATTCGAAGATTCTGTAGACGAGGACGCACAGCCGAGGGAAGGGACGGAATGGAAATGGGAATGAGGTATGCGAATCTATTCTGGCAGTAATGTTGGATAAATTAATTTTTATAAAATAATTTCGTAACTTGTGTATGGGCCATGTTCTCAACCAATAATACTTTGCCATCATCTTGAATTGCTGTTCACTCAGGAGAAATGATGGAGCCCACTAAATAAATAATTAATTAATTAATTTTGTCAATTTTTTGTTTCATTGATTAGAATTATTTTATTTGGTGGATTTTTACATGCATATATGGTGCTAACAACTTAGTAAGTATTTTTGTATTGTCAGTACGGTCAAGTAATTATAATGTCAACCACAATAATCTTAATCTTTTTTTCTTATATGGAGTATATAATAAATAAATAATAGAATTAAAAATACCACTTCAGCACACTGCATACAACACATAATTATATTAATATTTCCTTAATGCAGCTATTATGTAAAACAAATGACGAACAAATTTTTTTTCAAAAACTCTGTGTGAACATAAAAATTAAGGATAAAAATATAAATAAATAAAATTTAAATACACTCGTGTTCAATTTTTAGCTCACTAACTTTTCATCCAATCGGGGGGCGGTCCGGTGCAGGTACCGTCCGGTGCACAGTATTAATTTTTTTTTTTTTTAACCACAATTATCAGAAAAAAAAATAAAAAATAATAGAGCAAGTTTGAAAAAAAACCTGTAAAAAAAAGTATTTTTTGTATTGAAAAAACACCGTAAACAGTTTGCAGTGTTTTTTCAATACAAAAAATACTTTTTTTTACATATTTTTTTTCAAACTTGCTCTATTATTTTTTATTTTTTTTTCTGATAATTGTGATTAAAAAAAAAAAAAAAAAACCTTAACACTAATGTACCGGACGGTACCGGTCATTAATGCACCGGACCGCCCCCAACCCCTTTTCATCAACTGTGGACGCAAAGATCAAAAGGTAAAAGTTCTGCTCACTTTATTTCAATTAACAATAATTTTATAAGTACTTTTTAATGAATCCAATTTTATGAGTACTTAAATTGCTCCATACGTCACGGACAAGGGGGATTTACCTTTTTTAAGTTTTAACAAAGGGGGATTTACTTGTTTACTTTAAATTTGTTGACGTGATTAGATTAATAAGCTATTTCCAATAGGTGTCTTTTCTTTCTTTCTTTTTCTCTCGTTTTTTAACGTTTATGTTTGAAAATGTACAAAGTGTTATGGATTCGAGATTACCTTCCTTCTAACATTGTACTGTCTCTGTTTTTAAAAGATTGTTTTTTAGAGAGTAATTTTTGTTTTAAAAAAATTAACGTTTTAAGTTTATCAATGCAGATGGAGTAATTTTTTCCAACTTTACCCTTATTTAAAATTTTCTTCTACTTAATAATTTTCATCAAAAAAAACAAAACCATTCTTGGTTGTTGAAACGTCCTTACAAATCTCTTCCCTCCCCGACGCTTATTCTTCATAATCTCATGGTTGGTAGTATACTCCTTTTTGGAATCTACAAAGTTAATAATTGGTTGAGATAATTAAAGCAAGAGTAATATAGTATTTTTCATAGAGAGTAGTTGCATTTCTTAGTCTACGCAAATTAATCTTAAATGACAATTTTTAGGAACAAGAGAGTAAGAAATTAAAATTAATTACTCCCTTCGTCTCAAATTAATTGCTCAGTTTTGACTTTTTTAAGTTAAATTGACTGTTTTTAGAATTAATAATTAAGCATATATAAATATATTTCTAAAATTATAAAAATTGGGGTTAGTAATAAATTGTATATACTTTCTTTTGGTTATAATCTCTTCAACTATATTTTAGCAAAAATAGTAAAAAAATTAGTTTTAAAAATGGCCAATTAAATTTTAAAAAGTCAAAACTGAGCAATTAATTTAGAACGGAGGGAGTAAAACGCTACAATTGAAGGTAAATTGGCGTTACATGAATAATGAATTTAAGCACATTGTTATAAATATGCCATATGTAAATATTGTCAACGATTTACTACTGTGTTGGCATGCTGCCTTGAATCATAATCATGTCAAAGCAAAAGTTTAATTAATCATGAAAAAAATTCATTGGGTTGTACACTCACCAAAAGTATGCATAATATTCATTCTTCTCTCTTTTAGACCTTAATTCCATTATTGCTTTTGACTATTCTAAACATTAAACTGATCCGAGGCTAATTATTGATAACTTTTGTTGTAATTATTTTAAATTTTGAATTGTAATAACATATCCCACATCGAAATATTGAATAAAACTTAATTATTTATAAAATATTAACTCTACTATCAAGAGTATTATTAACTTACATGATATTTGTTCGTGAATATAAAAAATTAAAAGTACTGACTTTCTAGAAAAATGGAATGTATGATATTTATTCGTGAATTTTTATATACAACAGATTTGAAAGAATCAAAGTGACGGAAAAGTCATCTATATCTATCTTCTATATTATAAAGCTTTACTAGGCTTCTTTCGCAAGTTTGGTGATTTTGTATTATATTTTTTTTCTTTTTTTCTATTTCTTTTTATTTTGTCCCTACAACTTTAAATATATTATTATTTTATTCTTTTTAATATTAATTTTTTATATCTTTCTATTTACTCCTCTAAATTTTATAAAATTTTTATTTTACCCCACATATTTTACATACGCAACACTTATGCGATGACCACTAATATAAATAACAACAACCACATAAGTTGCATGTTTTAACTTATTGGATCAAAATTAAGTCGTTCCCATAAAAAAAAGGATTTTCCTATCTTCCAATAAACTTTTTTCTCCAAATTCATCCAACAAATCAGGTATTTCTATTTTTTTTAATAAACATATGAGCATATCCAGAGCCTACAAAACTTTCCCATGAATTTAGAAAAAAATTTAGTGCACTTCCATTTACAGAAAACAGACATGCCCATGATCACAAATTAAAATTTCTCTGAAAGGGAATTGTTAATAATAATAATAATAATTTGAGGAAGTAGATGATATGGATAAGTAATAGAATCTGGAAATTTTGAGGTATTATATAATTTATACACGGAGGAGGGTCCGTAGCTATGTGGCCAATTAAGTAAGGTTGTGAACCACAAGATGCAAAATCCAAAAGCAAATCCAAAATCGGCTCTTAACAATAACACTTTGGATGCCTTGTTGGAATATTTCACTACTTAATTATGTGCTTATTAAAGACAAAACACAATAATTGTTGGGTGAAAGGTATTGCGATCATATCAACATTAGCTGGGACACGAGCCTTACCACTAAAATAATTTCTACCCAAAAGTAATACTAGTATTTATTTAGGTCCCAGAATCCCAAGGATGAAAGGATTGATAGAGTTGCATGGATCAAATTCATATGTTAAACAGAAGTGTATAAAATCATCAAAGTCTACAATCATTAAGATCTCAACTGATTACAAATGAAATGAACAACCTTTTTTTTTGCTTTTTTTGGACATAAATAATAAAAAATAAAAGGAAGGAAAGGGACTTTAACAACCACAAACCCAATACATACCCAACCAAACTAAAGAAATGGGCCTGCCCGCTGTCTTTCATAACTACAATTTATGATCACAAAAAAAGCTGCAGCAAAATAGAGTGATGTGAACTCCAAATGTAACATGGTGCGAGTAGATATAGGTCTTAGCCTCTACTCTTGAACAATAAACTTTTTAAAGTTGATCAAAGTGACTGATGTTTGTATCATTGACTCTTTTGTTGAGAACTTATGCTTGCAACTAAGTTCGTAGAGTACGCCCCCCGATCAGATCATTCGCTTGTTGTTGTCGAACTTACTTCCACATAGGCCTTGCTTGTATGGCTTGTGGCAAACTAGACTGAAGTTGAAAAAAGAGTTTTTCCTTCTTCAAAGAGACTCTTGAAAAGCCCTTAAAGAGTTGTGTAGGATGAAGCTGTCATAGTTGGGTAGATGGGCGGTCGAGATGTAGCACGATGTGAGGGCAACTAACTTTTCAAAGTGGGTTAAAGGAACTAAAAGTAAAACACATCCAGAAGGCCAAAGAGACTAAAAGTAACTATAGTCATCACAAAGCCATTTAGAAAATCAAGGCAATGGTGTAACAACAAAGTTACGTTGTTACCGCAGAAATAAGGTCAAGACAAACTGTAACTTGCAGTAAAATATGCTGAAGAGAAATGGAATCTCACTTGGAAGTTGTTGAATTCAATTTCTAGAAGAGATCAACTTTCTTCTTAATCATGTCTTGCTTCCATTTTGGTAACTTATAGAATGCTTCTTCCACCATCCCCAAAACAGCCTGGAATTCCTCATCAGAGAGGTAAGCCTGACAGTAGAACAGGTACAATCAGAAAATGAAAATAGTAAATATTAGCATTTAAATGTACGTACTTTGAAGGATTCCACTGCCATTCTCATCTTGTTCTGTTTCTGGTTTTGTTTCCGCCTGCTCCCCACTATCTCTGATACTGGCTGAACAATCTCAGTCTCGTTAACTTCAAAAGTTTCTATAGAATCTTCTACCTCGGATACGTTCTCGCTCTTTCTTATAGTGCAAACATTATAAAATTTTAAGGTGATCTGAATTACCGGATCAAGAGTACATTTATTACCACAAACTTGACGGCCAAAATAGAAAAGAATGCAAGTTTTTCATCCACAAGGTTACGTTTGTTTGTAATTGTGTTGCATAGAATTGGAATATTATACTAATTTAATACTTTTAACTACTTTCTTTTATCCTTGAAGTAGTCTCAAACTAGTGCAAAGATGACAACAGTCCGCCTTCCCCCTTTTATTCTGTTAAGTTGTTTCCACTATTTTATATAACCCACCTCATTTCTTTCTATTCTAGTGTTTATACAAATGTATACAAGGATTAAGCAAAATTTCTTGGGAGAGTCATGCTATCCAAATGCAGCAAAATAAACATGATGAAATATGCATGGTTTTCAAGTACCAGAAAGCCTTGGTTCTGCATGTAGACTTCTACTGGATCTGACCGGAGAGGAGTCAGGCGACCACTTCTCAGCAGTAAGAACTGAAGATAAGGCACTGCAGCTGCTCTTTGTGATCCCTCACTCACTCCTGATGAGAACCAGCAGGTTTGGCCCCAGAAGATGAACTAAATGCAGAGTTTAAGGCAGCTAATGCTGAAGCTCTTTGAGTTGGTCCTCCCTGATTCGATAGTCCCATTGGACTCGACCTGATTGTACAATAGCATCAACATTCATGTCACTTCATTACCTCGTGCAAAATCATAAGCAAGAAGGGCCCCGAAGGCAGATAAAATAGTCAAGCATTTACAATCTTCTTCTTACCAAGGAACAGGTTTAGGATTGTAAATGTTAGATTGTATATTCCTCAGGTATAACACTTGATATTACCACTGTAGCATGTGTTGGATGAATTAGAATGACAACAAAAATGATACTCCCTCCGTCCCAAATTAATTGCTCAGTTTTGACTTTTTAAAGTCAAATTGACCATTTTTAAAACTAATTTTTTTACTATTTTTGCTAAAATATAAGTGAAGAGATTATAACCAAAAGAAAGTATATACAATTTATTACTACAGGGCGGATCAAGAGCATAACTAGCATAACTACTTTTAGCGACGGACAGACGACGGTTTTGTCCGTCGCCATAAGTCCTGTCTGTCGCCGTAGCTTTTAGCGACATTATATGTTGTCCGTCGCTAAAAGCTATGGCGACAGACATGACCTATGACGACGGACAAAACCGTCGTTTGTTCGTTGCTAAAGGTAGTTCTGCTAGTTATGCTCTTTAAGAGTTCTGCTCTTGATCCTTTATTACTAACCCCAATTTTTATAATTTTAGAAATATATTTATATATGCTTAATTATTAATTCTAAAAATAGTCAATTTGACTTTAAAAAGTCAAAACCGAGCAATTAATTTGGGACGGAGGGAGTAGATAGCATTAGAGTTATGAGAGTATTCTGTTGGGATACTTCTTGAATCCTATACAGATATAAAGTCGAAGTATCTGAGCATTAGACTTGAAATTGAAGTATTTAAAAATTCGAGTTGAGGGAGGAATTGTTGGGATAAGTCTCCAATCCTATTGAAAAAAGATTGCTAATATGAGAAGGAAGAACTCCTATTTTTTATAGCAATATTATTTTAAAAAGTAGTCTATTTAGAGTAGAAATTTTATTTTGGAAGTATCTTATTTTAAATAAAAAGAGATGTGTGGATTATTAAAATATTATGTTGAGTTGTTAAAGTGTAGTACAACCAAAAATCATGTACCATCCTAAGAGTTGAGAGAGATTTGTGGATTACTAAAGAATTATGTTGAGTTGTTAAAGTGTAGTACAACTAAAAGTCATGTAGCATCCTAAAAGCTAAGAGAGAATGTGAGTAGAGAGGGTTTTTGCAGTTTTTATATTTCGTGCAAAAAAATTGTATGGTATGAAGAAGAATTTTGTAGCTTTTAGTCCGTGTAAAAAGTTGTGTCGTGATATTGTGGAACTTTAAGTTTTAGGTCTTAAAACTTGAGAGAATTATTATAAGTCCATTATTTTGATATAATAAAGATTCGAAATTTAATCTGTTATTTTTTTCTTTAAAAATTTTTCACATTAAATTTTATATTATTCTATTTTTTCTTATTTTATTGTGTGGTTTACGTTGACTTAATTCCATGGCATTCTACTTTCTGAAACTAATTTTCTATTTTATTGGGGTTATCGCTCAATGTATGATCAATGACCAGCATTATCCTATATCTTAAGAGTTCTAATTAGTTGTAGCAAAAGTGCAATATAAATTAATTTTTTAATAATATAGGGTATTGTGCAAACTTAGAATATATTATTTAATGGCACATATTATATAATATTATATTTTGTCATTATAATTTAGACAATAACTTTTATTTGATATCAAATAAACTTAAGGAAATTTAATCGGAATAACTTATGCTTTTGAAACGAAAATGAAACTTATTTATTAAAAGAAATGAACTAAAAATTAATTGGTGGCGAAGAACCTAAAAAATAAAGTGCAAATATATTATAGACGGATATGTAACGACCATCGTACTATGAAATTAAAATTTGAAAGTGAATAATTGTTGAAATACGTTATATTATGTAAATAAATTTTAATAAAAGCAACTTATTAGTCTTTAATAGAAAATTTTTATTTACAATTTTAATGAAGTATTTTGAGACATTAAAATAGTTATGTATTACATTTTAGTAAATAAAAAAAAGCAAATACTTAAGTTTGATTAATAGTGTGATATACTAGTTTTCAGGTTTTTAAAAAGTTTTACAAATTTAAAATTAACAAATCTATGATAAAATTAAATTACGACTAACATATAATTCTAATGGACAAGTGTCTCCACTCATGTCTTAACTTGTTAAAGAAGATTTTTTTAAGAGCTATATATGAAAATAGATAGCTAAGTGCGAGTGGATAAAGCGAGAAGACTTGTAAGCGAGATAGACAACAAGTAACTTGCTTCCAAGTCGCCCCGGTCGCGAGGAAGCAAGGGATCTTTGTCGGTGCTGACTTGGATCTCAGATACCTTTAGCGACTAATCTTTTTGATAGTACACTAGTCGCATCTAAATGTGCAAATGTCTAGCATGAGACGTAAAAAGTAAAAGAAACCAAATAAAATACCTTAATTCATAAACACAAACGAAACATTTATGGGCCCGATTAAACATATTACAAAGCGCAGCCCAGTCCATCTCAATCAATTTCCCCAGTCCATCCCAATCAATTTCCCCCACGGCCCCAGCGAGCCATATATTGATCGATACTTGTATAAAAAGAGAGAAATTAAAACAGATTTTCAGAGAGAGAGAGAGAAAGAGAAAGAGAAATATGCATTTCAATTCCCAAAGCTGTCACAACGATGCTTCGTCTGTCTTCCTCTGGTAAATTGTTACCAAAATCAAAATCAAAAGCGTTAGGGTTAGTGCTCTGTACGAGATTCTGAAGAAAGCAATTCGACTGTAACCACGAAAAGATACTCGTCTGTTCATGAATCCACCGGAGAAATTTGAGTATTGAAGCTT
The DNA here is from genome assembly GCA_034770075.1 of Aralia elata. NCBI lineage: Eukaryota > Viridiplantae > Streptophyta > Magnoliopsida > Apiales > Araliaceae > Aralia > Aralia elata. Next base: position 17,918,576 of record CM068377.1, read on the forward strand.
CAGAAAACTGTGTTTTTCGTTAATGGCTACCAATCTTTCTGATGCTTCAGCGCTTGCCTGGATTCTGGCAATTGAAGCCCTTGCGAGCTTCAGTGAAGTGGATACCTCTCTCTTAATTGGTATGCATTAATGAAACCCTTTTTTGTTTTACGTTCTTGATGAAAATGTTTTCACATTATTTTGGCTTATACGAATTTGGTATTTGTGGTATCAATCTGTATTACTCTAGATTTGGTTAAAAAGGCTCCTGGAGAAATCTCGGACCATGTTGGGGAAAATGCAAGGGAGAAGGTGTCCTTAAGAATTTTAGAGAGTTTGTCTGCTCAGAAGAAAGGAGTCACAGGCAGTGTTTCTCCTAAATCTGATAGTTTTGATCAATCAGAGAGTTGTGAGAATGTCCTTCGAGAAATATTGCCCAAGGTAATATATATTTTCAGTGTGTATGTGTATAACATTTGAGTAAAGTAATTTGGAATGAAAATTCTTATGGTTCTTGAAACTTTTTATTATTAATGTATCTGCATATGTTACAAGTCTTCTGGATCAAGTTGGATCGATTCAGCGATGTTGAAATGGGATTTTGAGCCCTTTATTCAGCATAAAAGATCTTGTTTGCCTAAATCCGCATTGCAACAGGTATAAATAAATTTCTTAAGTTGAAGTAAGCAATACAAAGTTGTAATTTCCCTTATGTTTGTTGTTTGGCTTGTGTTTCCTCTTGACAAACAGCTGAAGGATGCTATACTTGAAGACAACCATTTAATTCCCACATCCCTGAAGGAAAGGAGTGGTTTGTTAATTACAAATCAATCTGATGGCAACACACAAAGATCTGAAGGGAGTGACACTGATGTTCTAGAAATTTCGCCTACTAGAAACTCTTTATCTGCTAAGAGAGTTAGGAATGACTCAGCTACTGATAATCATGGGGGACCATCCACTTGCAATCAAGTCGGTGTCGACAATGCTTATGATGTCCGTTCCGATGCTGACAAGGAGCCCTTTTGTACCCAGCAGGCCATGAAAGGTCAGAACTCAGTTTCTTATGGAAGCAGACTCATAGAAGATTTTTCTGGAAGAATCGTACAGCATACTGAAATTGGGTCTGCCTCGTCTAAAGAACCTCAGGTGGGAGCCTTAATGGAAAGCAACATGCCTGAGAACGTTAATTATGAGTACGTTGCATCAAAGAGGCTTAGGATGAGCAATGATGTTGATGGTGCTGACCACTTGCATAATCAGCAACAGGCTTCTCGTAATGATGAGAAACTGTCTCAAGATACATTTGGAGAGGGACAAGGCCAAAACATGGGTCTCAATGAAGCTAAAGAAGATAGTGAAGATTGTGCTGAATTGAAAACTTTAAGCAGTGCACAACAAGCTGTAACTCAAGAAACAAATTCTGTTGTTGAAGCCAAAGAGAAATGTGAGCATAGTTTCCCACTAAATGCCCCAAATGGTGTATGTTGTGGTGAAGCCAAAGCTGCAATGGACCATAGTTGCGAACCTGAAATTTCTAGAGAAGATGATGGCTTCAATGATGAAAATAATGATATCATAGGTAAGAATTCATTTTTGAGTACAAGCAGTGAAGAATCCTTGGGGACAGCGGACGGGACAGAACAACAACATTGTATCATTTGTAAGAAAGGTGGTCAGTTGTTGGTTTGTAGTTCTGATGCCTGCCCAAGAGTGGTCCATGAGAGCTGCTTGGGAGTTGCAGCCACCTTTGATGAAAGTGGGAGCTTTTACTGCCCCTTTTGTGCATATTCACGAGCAATTTCAGAGTTCATGAATAGTAAGAAAAAGTGCTCCTTGGCAAGGAAATATCTGGCATCCTTTACTGGCTCAGGAGTTGAATATCTGCAGTGGAACAATTCCAAGAAATTGCATAGGGAAGACCAGAATCGATCAAGAGAAGATGAAGATTTGGATGAATGCATTGAACCAAGCAGTGCTGAGAATGTTGTCGACAAAGTGAATAACACTCAATCTAGGGTGAATACAAAAGATTTGCAACAAGCAGAGCCATCAGTATCAAGTGATTCACCTTGTGGTGGAAAGGGAAGAGCTGTAACCAATGGAGGAAATGATGTCCCAGCGGAAGATAAAAGTAATGCACAAAAGACTGGCAGCCCAGCGCTTGCTGTCCAAAATTGTGAAGCTGATGATTCATTTTGTAGAGGGAGCGAACAACTTGCTGGAATTGAAGAGCAGCAGGAAGTTTTACCTCAGCCAAATGCTGTAACCCATGTGGAAAACCATGTTCTCTCTGAAGATAAACGAGAGGCACAGATGATGGGCAAGTCAGTGTGCTGCCAATCCTCGAGGGAGCAAGAAGAACCAAAGATTGCATTGCAAGCCGTTCAGGATTGTGAAGTTCATAATTCAAACTGCAGTGACCCGAAAATTGTCCATGGGAGTGAGCAACATGGTGGAATTGAAAAGGTGCAAAAAGTTTTGAATCAACGAAATGCCGTTTTACCTCTAGAAACTGTAAAGCCACCAAGTACTGATAGAGTGGAAAGTTCAGGAGAAAAAAATGATAAGTCTATTGCTTCTAATCACACCTTAAGAGTCCAGAAGCAAGAAATCCAGTAGTAAGTTTCTTAAACTTGAAGATCCGAAAGATGTTGTGTTCCTGTATAGATTTGACCTCATCATTATCATACTTTATTGTCTTCATGTTCAGCTTAGAATTTAGTGTATGATAATTGAATACATTATTGAATACTCTTGTGTCACAGTGGTCATAGATTTATTGACAAAGCCTTGCTTTTGCTTTGCAGTACCTATCCCGTAATTCCTCGGTTGAGGAGAAAGAAAATCCCATGGACAAATGTTGAGGAAGAGACACTAAAGGTACTACCCTTTCTGCATAGGATAGTTTATTGCTAGCCATTTATGTGTCTGTTCATGCGTCCGTAAATGTGTTTGTTTACATGAATATCAATTTTTATTTTTATGTCCTTGGACGGGGCCTTTGTAGTCCCCTGCCTTGAGTCTTATCTTCTGCAACAGCCAGTCCAAGAGCAGAGATAAAGGCGAGTTGCATTATGTTGATAACCAATATAGAACACTATGTCAGACCTTAATAAATATTAGAGTTGTGGGCTTTCCCTATTGTATCTTTCTACCATTTAGTTGGTTGTATTCATCTCTTTCTATAAGTTACTCATGCTATTGTGCAATATGGCAAAGTAACTGTAGTACTTTACTTTATATGCTCCCTTATTGTGCCAAGTGGCCTGCAGTCAATGTCAGACTTATATGTGATCTTCTGTGTTAATATAACAAATAAATTGTTCTATAAATTTAACATGAAAGAAACCTGGTTTTATGTAGAATCAATGACCAAAAGAAACTTTCAGTTAGCATATTAGGCTTAGTTATTTCTCGAGTTTTTCCTCCAGTTCTTAACCCTATAAAACAAATAGAGAATCGGGGCATGGGGTGGGGGTTGTTGGTGGGGGGATCAGTTATTTAAGTGCATTTAGTTGTCTAATTGTCTTATATTTTGCTATTAGCTAGGTATCATACTGGTTTAGGTGCATGTGAATTAATAGAGTTGTGCTTGTAGAATAAGATCTACAAGTAGGAGTGACCATGACTTTCTATGAATTAGGGGTGGTGAGTTTCAACCAATTAAACTGTAAGCTTCTGCAGATCTTTGTGCGTAATTTGGTCACTTCGGAAAGAGTTGGCCTTCACTCTGTGGGTCACTCTCTTCCCAAAAATGAAGAATTGGCAAAATATATTTTTTTGTTGTTTACCTTTTATTATATATTGATATTGCAGTGAGGTGTGGTTTAGATCAAGAATTTGCAAAATAAGTGAGGGGGGAATATGTATAAGGATATCCCCATGCAACGAAACAAAGCCATGAACAAACAGACCTATCCCACCACTCTCCTTTCCTGAATTTGCAAATAAGTGGGGGGAATATGTATAAGGATATCCCCATGCAACAAAACAAAGCCATGAACAAACAGACCTATCCCACCACCCTCCTTTCCTAGCATGGTCCCAAAAAGAAGAAAAAATAAAAAATAAAATGTCTTCAAGTTGTGTTGGAAGAACAAGAGAGGGATCTTATCTGGGATTCTTTCAAAACTGAGCTATAATAAAGTGTCTCTACTAACTTCTCCCAGATTTTGTCAAGTGTCCAAGTTTTCTGTTGTAAAATACTGATTTTTGCTCCAAGAACATTCAAGACATACATTTGAGGTAGTTACATACTTCCCACGCAAATCCCAATTATAGTGTAGTCCTCTGCTCAAAGCATGTGTCAATTTTCATATGCCTTTGGGCTTGGGACCTAGAGAGATGAAGCATACGAGTGAGTATTAAAATCAAAAGGACAGTTTTGTATATCTTACCATAATTCTCTCAGTCTGCTAGAAGTTTTTTTAGATAAAAGAATGATTTTATTGGAAAGAAGAACAAATACCACAAAGATGTTCTCACTTCTCCCCACTCATTACCCTGAAGCTGTCGTACTTTTTGGTGATCAAATTATATGGATTGTCCAACTCAATCCTGGCCTATAATCATTCCATATGAAAGCTATGTTGCTTAAAAAGGCATCAAGACCATAACCTCCTATTGTAGGACGTAGAATGACAATTCACCTCACTAAATAACCATTCCAAACTTCACCAGTTCCCTGTGTAGAAAACTTCCTTTTAGTCTCTAATATTATACTAGCTTCTTTAAACTGCAAATAATAGAATGCTAACATAATTGATACAGATAATGGATAAGCGAGATTGAATGTGCATGAACCTAGCTCCCTTTAAATTGAACCATCTCAATACTTATTGAAATGTCTCAGTTACCACCAAATGAAGCCTGTATATTCTTAATTGGCAGTTTATTTAACTGGGCATACAATAGAAAGCCTATTCACCTCTGAAGTTTCTCAAGCTCTTTTACTATTTCTGCCACACTTCTATTAGATATTAAAGTATATACTTTGTGAGACTATTTTGAAGCTTTGAGAGAGCACCATTGCTTATGTTTAGAGGGAATTAACACAACACCTGTTGAAAGTGGAAGAAATATGATAGATAGTAGCTAGTTTATATTATTGATCTGGATCGCTCAAAGAAACATCTTATGTATTTTCTTATTCGTTATTTCTTAATCAGTAGCCATTAGAGAGATGCTGTACCAACTATTGCTTTATTCCTGCAGGAGGGAGTACGGAAATTTGCAAGTAAGCATGATACAAAAATGCCGTGGAAGACGATTCTAGAATTTGGCAGTGCAGTTTTTCATAAAGGTCGTACAGCTATAGACCTCAAAGATAAATGGCGGAATATTTGTAAAGGAAATCCAAAAGCATGAAATAGCCAGTTAGAATTTATGTCTTTTTTGTTTCCACTCCTTTGTCTCTTAAAATTTCTATAATTTAATCCTTTATCATTTTGGCGAATTAAGCTTTACTGTTAATCATGAATTTGCTTTGAAAATATGGAAGTATAATATGATGTGATCTTCCAATCTCTCTTTCTGGATCAATAATTGTTTCAGGAAGGGGAGAGAATACTTGATTTCGATGTTTGGGTTGTGGTTCAAAGTCTTTACAGCTGTATTGTCTTATTGTGAAGTCCTTGGTGCTTAGTTAATTTGTTTTTATCAAAAAAATCAATAATGATCTTCTATTTTGGAATTGAGTTAACTGTTAATGTGGAGGCATGGCCATTTAGAACCCAAGTTTGAAAATTACTTGACATTATGAGCTTTCTCTCTCTCTATATATATATATGGACAATGATCTTATTTGTTAACGTGAGCCATGTTAGGTTTTTATGTCTATTTTCATTTGGAGAGAGCTTTTAATGGCCTAAAAAGAGCATTTCTAAAAGGAGAAAGTTAGACGGAATGTCTTAGTTGGAGGCTCACTAAGCTTTAGAATCGAGGGCAAAAGTCAAACTTTCATTATCCAGAATAACAAGTACTTGCTATGATCAATATTAGGGTAAATAGATCTTTTACCGTCTATGTACACAAGAATGATCCGTTAGTATTAATAGCGAATGACGGGATTACATTCGCTACTATTAGTAGCGGACGGTAACAAATTTGTAATTAATTTTGCTTACCATCCCTTACTAATAGTAAGAAATGTAATGTAATCAGCTACTATTAATAGTAACAGATGTCACTACTACTAATAGCAAATGACAGAATCTAATTTTAAATCTTAGCCGTTTATTAATCTAATGAATGGTTATAGATCTATTTGTCCAAAAATGATCTATAGCAAATAATTGCTATTGATCATCCCCCAACACGCGCGCGCACACACATATATATATATTATCATCTTGAAAATCAAGCACTGGCACTACAAATTTCATGGGGTAAAAGTTGCCAAGATCAATGGCGTGATTGTTTCATGAGATGCAAACTTGGTGTTATGCAGACATGCAATATAATACGATGGCTAAAAGGTTTAAAAGAGTGGTACTCTATTTTGGAAGCAAAATGACCAGTGTCATCTGAGAAATATAATCATTCTATATTTTAGTGGATTATAAAGAAGTAGCAGCAGGCTAGCAGCTGATGAGACTCAACCCACAGTTGGGGGAGGAGGTTTTGTCATTCTTTATTTTCTTTTACTATGATATAAAACCATTTCCCCCTAATATGTTCTCCATCACCTAATTTAATTAATAGTTATTCCACACAAAACAATGGGAAATTAAATTAATGTTTTTATATTAATATTGCGAACTTGCTGCTGATATGATATTTTCTACAATAACAAATTAGCAACTAAATTTTAAGGAGGGAAAAACATATGAGAGGTTGTAAAATCAACTCAATTTCTTTCTTCATGCATGACATCATGAGAGAGAGAGAGAATGCAAATGCATGGGATAAAAGTGACAATCCCGGGTTTCAGGTTATGAATGTCAGGAAAACATGTGAATTAGTAGTAATAGTCTAATAGAGCTCGTGAAACTCAAAATTGTACTGGACTAAACAAGGGTAAGCCACTAGTGGGGAGAATCCAAGGGAGGAAACCAAATTAACTTCATTGTATGATTTTACAAGTCAAATAAGATCACATTCCATTCACCCCCAAGAATTTAATGCATCTACTAGACTAGTAATTCACTCTTTTGGATCTTAATACCTCAAAAAGGTAATTATATAATTCTACATTTTTACTTGGAATTATAATCTATCATCAAACTCCAAACACTACTGCATCCACTGATGTAACTTGTGAAACTTGAATATTTTTAACCCTTAGACCTTTGCTTAGTAATTATGCAAGATTAATACCGAATTACGACGTGATAATTCAATGTAAATCTACAGAATTAAATCAAATTATTTATGTATATATATAAATATATATGTAGCTTGTAACAAAAGAATAATAGCCTGGTGTACACTACTGCATGGTGCAAACTAACTAGTCACTTCCAACGGTCACATGGGCTTGAAAACTGGCTCCAAACCCAAACGTGACAACATTTAAACCAAACTACACTCGCTCTATACATATCCCGCGCCTTTCACTCCCACTACTCACTACACTCACTCCCACTTGACCAACATAATCTACTTCACTTAGCTCCTCTCCCAAATTAACCCAGTATGGAAAATAACAGAAAGGCTTCACTGAAGCCATGGAAAAAAGGCCCCACAAGAGGCAAAGGCGGGCCTCAGAACGCTACGTGCGAGTACCGAGGAGTTAGACAAAGAACTTGGGGGAAATGGGTGGCAGAAATCAGGGAGCCCAAGAAAAGAACTAGACTCTGGTTGGGGTCTTTTGCCACAGCTGAAGAAGCAGCTGTGGCTTATGATGAAGCTGCAAGGAGATTATACGGTCCGGACGCGTACCTCAATTTACCACATTTGAGAACAAACTTCAATCCTTTAAACAAATCGCACAAGTTCAAATGGTTCCCTTCCAATAACTTCATCTCATTGTTCCCTGCAAGTGGGTTGCTTAATCTAAATGCACAACCTAGTGTTCATGTCATTCACCAAAGGCTCCAAGAACTAAAGAAAACTGGCGTGTTTTCTCAGTCGTCGTCTTCGTCGAGCTCATCCTCCAGTGACCTGAAAAATGAAGCTCCAATTATGAGTAGCCAAGGCCAACCGTCTAAGGGGAATCCCGAATTAGACAAGGCAAAAGATCATGTGGAGTTATTTCCAGAAATTATCTTGGGAGATCAAAGAGAGAAGCCTCAGCTCGATCTGAACGAGTTTCTTGAGCAGCTAGGTATCCTTAAAAAAGATGATGATCAGCCAGATATTGGCGAGGCCTCCAGTAGTTTAACAGAGCTTGAAACTTGTTTGAATGACGACGGTGGAGTTGCAGCATTTGCCGAGAAAAGTTTCAACTGGGACATGCTGAGAGAAATGCATGAAATAGAGGATGATCATCAAGGAGCAGAAAGTAACAGCTTCCAGGCTTATGATGATATCAATGAAGAGCTGAGTTTCCCCACCTCTATTTGGAACTTTTGAGGCTTAATTTAGCTCATTTTTTTGAAGAGTGGGACAGAGTTTTTCACCAGAGCATAATTCAGATGATGAAATGTATATTCATCAGCACTCTTTTAGGAGAGAGGCATGCAGAGACATATATATATAGAGAGAGAGAGAGACAGAGAGAGATGTAATTTTGCATTGTTAGCGGTATATGAGAAAGGATATATCTACTAAACATGTTCTTTTGCCAATATATGCTTGTGTCCAACATTTCATCTATCTAGGTACTTTAATTAGTTTTATGGCAAACCTTTTATGTCATTAATTTTTCTTTATTTCAGGTCTAAATTACTGGTGCTTAATTGTTACATGTAGCGGGAAGCCTTTACGACACAAACAAAGAATACATACACTATTTCTTCAACTGAGGATTTTACATTCAAAGCAGTTAGGGGATGATCGTGATATTAATTAATAGAGTTTTGATCATAGTACTGGTTGATCATCTCATCAAAATATTTTACAAATATTGCAAAAGGTACCAATCAACAAAAACAGATAAACTTTAATTACATGATAAGCTTATAGAACGATCCTAGCAGAAACATTCTTTTCATGATTATAAAACGATGCTAAAAATTTACTCGGGTATGAAATACTCCTTGAAGACTGCAGTTTGTAAGAACCAAATAAAGAGGATATACATACATATATACAAAAAAAATTAAATAGTCTACATATATACATATAAAATATGTACTTCTATATGAATGTCATACAATGTTCATTCACATTTATCCAACCAAATTGTTTAAAGGCTTATGCTATGTTTGGATTGATGGAATAAGAGGGAGAATGAAATAACTCATTCCTATGGAATGAAAAAAATTGTGTTTGGTTGCGATTGAAATGAAAAAAATTGTGTTTGGTTCCTTGAGGGAGGGAGAACATATGGAATAACTCATTCCAACTAGAATGGAATGAATCATTCCACTCTTCATTCCATTCCTTCAATCCAAACGCAGCATAAGAATTTGAGTGAGAAGGCAGGACAATACCATAAGTTGATAAGTAGAACCTAAAGTGCTAGTTCCAATTTACAACATGAACAAGTTGCAAATTTACACATCAAGCAGTGGTAACTACTTAACTAGAAAGGCTAGCCAAAACTAAAAATCCGTCCAAACCATATAAAAAGGCAATGATATTGTATAGCAAGTATCAGAAAATACAAAACTACAAATTCATAGAAAAACAAGCATATAAGCACAGCAGATTCATATGCATCAGCAATTTCTGGCTTGAATACTAGTTTAGGACGAGTAAAGTCAGCATCTTGGATGTAAGGAAAGACACAAAATCAGCACAAAGTTTCGACTAGTGTGTCAACTACTGATGAAATGAAACCAAACACAACCAAATTACACAATTTCTTGGTCTAAATTAAATGTACATGATTTCTCCTTTGATAAGCTTTTGTTTTTGCTAGTTGTTTGTATCAATTAAAGGTCACAATTCTAACCACAATAACAATTCAGCAATGTTAAAACTTAAAACCACCGAAGGGGTCGATGGTTCAAATTATGTTGATAGCACGTTATAAAGACAGGTCCAGAAGTCAACAACGCGTGATGAAGATTGAAGACAATAAGTTATCTCCTTCTCCACCTAGACCCCTTCCCCTAAATTAGAATAAATTATTGTAATAGATTAGTACACTCAAAAAAAAAAAAAACTCTTTCTTCCTAGAAAATTGTCTAGCTAAATTGTTAGAATATGGTTCCGAGACGTACCAAAATGGTGCCTTTGATGTCTCATCTTGGAAGAGCCTACGATTAGACGGTATAGATTCGTACTTATCAAAATACAAATATGTTGTAACTTCTGTTTTATACAATTTCCATAATTTGACTTCTATTTAATCAGAAGTATCTCAGCAAATAAAAATATTTAAAAATACGTAATATTACTCCGTCTCAAATTAATTGCTCAGTTTTGACTTTTTTAAGTCAAATTGACTATTTTTAGAATTAATAATTAAGCATATATAAATATATTTCTAAAATTATAAAAATTAGAGTTAGTAATAAATTGTATATACTTTCTTTTGGTTATAATCTCTTCACCTATATTTTAACAAAAATAGTAAAAAGATTAGTTTTAAAAAATGGTCAATTTGACTTTAAAAAGTCAAAATTGAGCAATTAATTTGGGACGGAGGGAGTATAATGTAATTGCCACATTTGTTCAAGAGAACTTGATTACATTTGCCCCACAGTTAAAACATAACAAGTGCACAATATAAAGATCTGTTTAAGCTCTTGAACCAAATTTATCAAGACCTCTAATTTATCAATTAGAGTGAAAAATAAACAAAACATAGATATAGTTTTTTGAGATTGTGGTTTGTTTGATAACTATGTCATATTTTTATTGTTTTAGAAAAAAGAAAAGAAAAGTGAATTTTACAAGTTTTGAATGTAACAATTATGTACAATTAATAGGCAACAATAACAATATTTGTATACGACAATTATGTAGTAGGGATAATAAAACAAAAAAAGAAACATTAGAGTCGTCATATGAAAAGTAGATGATCACAAGACCACGGTGTACCTTTACAGTGTAAATATGAGACATTATTTAAAAAAAATGATGCAACATAAATATACTCCCTCCATTTAAAATCATAAGATTGTTACTGATTTTTAAAAAAAATATTGTATACTTGGGTACTTAATGACTTCAGTTTTAACAAAAATAATCGTCCAAAGTTAGTTTTTTTCGACCATCAATTCAAAGGTCTTGAGCAAATTGCACCCTATATGAAATGATTCTCTCCAACAATTAAAATGACCAAGTAAAAAAATTGTTTGGTATACTTGTTCATGATTTTGAGCAATGACTCAAGTAAAAATGCTCAAAATCGTCATCATACCTATTTATTTGATTGATCAATTGAAATTGAGTAGCAATATTTGTTTTTGTATTATTTTTAGTTTATTGTTGTCTCACTCGCTACTTATAATTTTTAAATTGAAAAACCGTTTGCTATACTTAATTATGTAATACTAAGTTTCAACGTATTAGATTAATAGAGACATTTTAAAGTCAACTTGAAACACTTTTAAATTTAAAATTGCATAATTTAGTTAAGTTTTAAAAATAATAAATTTCATAGTACTTTTTCGACAAATTATATTTTAATTGAATTGAAAAAAATTAAACGAATTCATACTCCACCAAACACTGCTAACGAGATTGATAACACCGACATGGTTGGATTGGAGGATCTAGAGATATTAATTTTAGCATGTTATTATTGCGATAACAATGATAAATAACTCTTGTTTGAGACCTATTGATTTATTTTATTAAGTTATGAACTTTATGGTTTTTGATATATTAATTCCTATGAATCTTAGATTAATTTTTGATTTTTTGTTAATACTCTGACAACTTAATTTTGTGATTTTAGTGGCAGGTATAAGTTTTACGACATTCCTTGTTTAGTAAGGGATGTTACAACTAACATTTCTAGTTAAATTGAGAAGTTCATTGGTGTGACACTTTATAATTTTTATCTCAATAAAAAAGATATTTGATTTATATAACTTATTGTGTGCTGAAATTCATAATTTATCAAATAATTAAATTGATATCTATTAATTATTATCTATAGCTCATTTAAATGGATTGTAATTATTTAGTATTTCTAACTTGTTAAAATTTTATATTTTTTATGAACTAGATAGTTCATGACATAAGATCAATTCTATAAAAACTAAAATTATTGAAAATAGTTTTACCTACATTCATTAGTGTTTAGTGTAACCAATTAATTACTCCCCTCGGTTCTAACAAACTATAATTTATTAATTATTTTTTTTCTTTTTAAATATTAAAATATGTATATATGATACATTTATATATACTTTCCATCATATTAGAAAAAAAAATTGTAACTTCATAGTTAAATTGTAAATAATATTATTTAATAATATTCTAACTTTATTGTTAACTTGTAAATACCAAAATTCATAGTATAAAAGTAACTATTATAGATAATGAATTAACAATATCCTTTACACATCTTAACATTTGAAAAACAACAAAAGAACTACCGTAACTTAAGAAAAATTGAAGGAAAGAGACGACAACAACAACAAAAAAAAAAAGAGAAAGAGAGAGAGAGAGAGAGACAAATTTAGCTCTTATTAGGTAATGAAAATACGTTAATCATTCCATTGATTAAGAAATTTTAGCGTATGGCTAAAGTTGGTGGAACCTTGACATTAGGTTTGAGGAACAATTGGAGTATAAATTACGAAACTCAATTTATTTAATAAACTAAGTGCATGATAAATAAATGTATGAAGTCGACCGATGGTCTTATCTAATGATTAAGACTGAGACAATCTTTTAATTTTAGGTTCGATTCTCATTTTAGATGAGTTTATTGTTATTCTCACTTCAGGTGAGTTTATTGTTTTATTATTGATATTATAATAGAGATGATATACTTGATTATGAAATTATATTATATTTCTCAAAAAGTAGAGGATTTAAAAAAAATGTATGAAGTCTAACCAAAAATATAAGTCGAATCATATAATGACTATTCGTGGGTTTTGACTTTTGACCTAGAGACGTTATGTTAATTTAATCAAAATGACTACCTAGAATAGAAGTACACTCTCAACTTTAAATTTTATTATAAGTTATACTCCTTCCATTTTGATATTAAAACCAAATTTGATTTTTAAAGTTTGAGATGATATATATATATATATATATATATATATATGTGTGGACCGAGTTGTAAGAATAAAATTATCTTTACAATAGATCATGTTATCCAATTGTGGAGCTGACGATAAAAATAATACTCCGTCAACAATTTAATATGGGAGAGTCCGCATAACTAAACTGCAGATTGCAAAAGTGTCCAAAATGTCATCCAATCTCTGCAGTTTAGTTGTGCGGATGGTGAATTTAAATTTATTAAACATATTATTATAATACTAAAAGAAGTGATATTTTTGTAATACTTTCGTCTGCAATTTAGTTGTGCGGACAGTAAATCTCCTTTACCTATAGTTATCGATCGCATTTCCTCACAAAGACCCGTTGTTGCTTATTTTCTCATAATTTGCTTTCTCTTTGAAAAGACCCCTTTTTTCTCTCTCTCTCTCTCTCTCCTCCCGTATCTTCCTTACATGTGATCTTCAATAACCTCCAACAATTGACACATCTAACTATAATTTCAACAAGTTCCAAATAAGTCTATTGAAAATAATAAAAATTTTCAATAACTAAGAAAAGGAAGAGAGAAAATCCTAACACGTGGTCTTTGCAATTGTCATGCCGACCATCGAAGTGTGAAGGAGGATTGTATAGTGAATTATAATGCGGACATGACTTATTTAATTTATAAAGTGTAATTATGTGCTTTGATTTTCGGCAGTGGCGGTGCAACGATATTTATCGATTATCTAATTGTATCGATTCTTTAATTGATATGGGCTTAGACTTTGGAAAAACATATCATGGAAAAAAGAAATCTCCTAAAGCTACTGGTAATTTAGAGATATTACTATTACCAGTGGCTTACTACATACTTTTTCACCATAGCAACAAAGTTTATTTCCTTAGATTCCTATCACGAAGGAGGCTAACAATTTAAACAAAGTTGTCGTCCGCACTATAATAGTGCGGATGATTGTTTTTTCTACGGGGGTATTTTTGTTTTATAAAGGATTCATCCGTCAACAATTTAGTTATGCGGACTGTGATTTGCCTTAAAACACTATCGTTTGAAGATTAATTGAAAATATACTCAAAGTCCGCAGTTTAGTTATGCGGACGAGTGATATGAGCAAAACGCCGTCGTATTAATGATATTAACATTTGACATATACAACATTCACAATTTAATTTTGCAAAGTATTTTGGACACTTTTTCAGTTCGCATGACTAAACTGCGAGCTCCCCCATATTAAACTACGGATATGGCTTACTCTTTACCGTTTGATGGACGAATGGATGACTGAGATTTGTTGTAAGAATGGCTTTATCCTTACAACGTTAGTTATGGATCAGTCCTAAATATATACATATATGGGGGTCAATGCATAACTAACGTTATAAGGATAATATTGTCCTTACAACCGATCGTGCCTGTCCAATATCGGATCTGATGTGAAAATAATCCCCCGCTCGCACTATAATATGGGAAAACTCACAAAACTAAACCGCGAAGCCAAAAAATGATAAAAGTGCTCCTCTTACATCCACAGTTAGTCATATGAATTGTCATTGATCCAAATATTGTACTTTAATATTTAATCAAAAAAGGGGTGGTGTTTTGGGACTTTTAAAAATGCGGACGGTAAGTCCTTATACCACATAACTATAGTGAGTTCGTCTAGTGGGATATAATAATCTCTCATTATGGATTCAAAGAACCTTTAGCCTTCTTGAAGTAAGTCAGAATGACTAAAAGCATAAAGAACTGCAAGAAAAATAGAATTGGTGGGCCTTTCTCATCAACTTATCTAAAACTTAAGCTGTTAGATGGAGGGTCCAACAATGACACTCTTCCTCAAATGTAACGTTTTATAAAGAAGGAAGAAAGTAAAGTGCATTTGCACTATTAAATTAATATAAAGACAATTATGTGGCTGGAAAGATTTGAACCCAATACCCTTGCACACCTAGAGCTCTTTATACCATGTTAGATTTATAAAATAGGCACAAAGTCTACTATATAAAGAAATCAAACTCTCTAACTCAAAACCAATTGGTAATGAGAAGAGTTGATCCAAGTTATTATTTAACCATTTTTCGTACGAAAAGAGGATCATTAATGCCCTTTTTTTTGCTTAAATATTACAATACAATATTTGGATCAATGACAATACGTAGAACTAAACTTCGAATGTAAAAAGGGCACTTTTGTCATTTTTTGGCTTTGCAATTTAGTTACGTGGGCTCCCCCATATTAAAGTGCGGATCATAATTATTTTTACCATCAAATCCATGATTAGACAACCACAATTTGTTATAAGGATAATCTTATTCTTACAATGTTAATTATTGATGGATTCCTATATATATATATATATAACTCATTGTGATGAAAATTATAATGTCAACAAATTAAATTGATATATGTTACTTTATGATCTATAGCTCATTTAAATGGATTATAATTATTTAGTATTTCTAACTTGTTAAAATTAATTTTTATGAACTTATTAAATATGAAATATATAAAAAATTTACTCATTAAATTCATATTTATAGTATTTTTATATTTCTAACTCAACGATATTTAAAATACATTTTTCATTATTTCAAACCTAATAAAATAATATATATATATATAATTATATATATTGAAACTTATTACTACTAGCCGTTTGACTCAAAAAGAGAAAAACAAAAAAATAAAATAAAAAAGCCATCATAAAAACAATGTCGCGGCAATTGAAAGCTAAACTGTTAACCTAGGGGCCATAACATAAACCCCTCTCCTCTCCTCTCACTTTCTGTGTCATTGAACCCTCTCCTTTCCTCTCACTTTCTTTCCGATTCCAAACCAGATTATTCTTCCGATAGATAATCAATTCCCTCTTCTCATTTGTTTTTGTAGTTAACATGGACAAAGACATCTTATTCCGGTGGGGGTCACCGGAATAAGATGTCCTTATCCATGTTAATGCCGTCGCAGAAATACGCGGCCGATTCTCTATCACCAAACTCAGATCCACCATTTTCGTACGCAGAGAGGATCACCGGCGGCACCAGTAGCGATTCACCATTTTCGTACGGAGAGAGGATCACCGGCGGCACTAGTAGCGATTCAGTCTTCTAATTGGAAGCCCTAAAACCCCCTCTTCCATCCGTTGATCTTAAGATGCTTGAACAAGTGGTATTTTGGAATTCTTGTAGCCGATCTCCTCCGACCAATCTTTAGGTTAATTTTACGAGTTCAATTTTCCTGTATGTTTGTTCGACTTTTGGTTGAATTTGGTGATGTTTGGAGTTGTAATTTGTTTTATGGTTGGATTATGCATTCTCTACTGATTGAATTTATATCTTATTCATAAATTTGAAGTATGTAAAAGAGTAATATTAGAATTGTTTTTTAAATTATTTTTTCTTGAATCACTTTATGTCAATATTTAAAAGTGATTCTTCCTCCTTTGAAAATCTTGGACAAGGATAGATAATATGGTAATATCAATTCCCTCTCCTCTTTTGTTTTCATATAATCAGTCATCAATCAGGGCTAGGGTTAGGATTCTCTTCTTTTGTTTTTATATAAATAATCAAATCATCGATTGGGGCTAGGGTTCTTGATTTTTTTTTTTGTGGTTAATGTATGTACTTTTATTTAGGGTTCATATATATATATGTGTGTGTGTGTGTGTGTTTTGTGGTTAATGTATATACCTTTATTTATGATTTGATTATATAGTTTCATAATGCTGCAGGAAAAACTACATTTGTTGATCCCATCTAACAGGAGAGTTTGATAAAAAATATGAACTTAAGTACTCTGTTTAATCCACTATGTTTGTGTCTGTGTATGATGAGGGTTATATCTATATCTATATATTTACACACACACACACTATATATTATAACTTAGACTAAAATGAAACTTGTTTTTTGATATGCTAGTGTTTGTTGTGTTTGGCATAAGTCTAGGGCATGCAGTTAGACGCTTTTCAAAATTCCAAAATGAGGGATATCTATGGAAACAAACTCATATTTGCTTTCAAAACCAAAAAATAATATAGTATGGCTTCTTAGTTAGTATGGTGGTTGATGTCATACTGGATCGTTAGCTTGAAGTTACCTTAATCTACCAATACAACAAACTTGCCTAGAAATTTTCTCTTGAACTTCATTATTGTTCCTGTTAGCCAAACCTCTGGCGTGTGAATATGACTGTCCTACTTTTGTTTTCCAATAGACTTAAACCACATACAATGGGTTAAAAATTTGTTTGTTTATAGGGCCTCTGTTTTTCTTTTCTTGCTTAGTTGTGTTGTCAAAAATGTTTCGGCAGAGCCGCCGAGGACAATTGTCAATTTCAAATACTGAATATTAGGCCTGGTGCATGTGTTTCCTATGCAAACTAGATTTGATACATTAGTCAAGTAGTTTGTCAGGTGGGCAGACAAGTAGTTTTCTAGTATTGCGGTCTTAGTCACTGTAGGAGTAGTTTTCTGCTTTTCCTTAAAGTGTTTATATGCCAAGACTATCAGATACATGGCTTTACTAACTCGGCCTATATAGAAAATTGGAAAGATGCAATTTGAGTACAATTAATTCCTCTCTGAAGTGTTTTCACTATATGGATAACGCTTCCACTTGCTAGTCCTTGAATTAGGGTTACGGGGGCTACCTTGAAAAGTGAAAACTAATATAATTTTGAGTCAACGTGTATTAGACTGTCAACTAGAGTCAATTCTCTACTTAAACACTTCTGAGGACAATTCTTGTAGTTATGATCGACCTTTATTGGGGTTTCCCACATCCTTGACAATTTCAAAATGTATCATGTACATATGACTTGATGAAAGTCACAATGGATCAGGGGGAAATTTCATTGTTTTTTGTTGCAACTAGTCTAAAATGATCATATTATTCTTTTCAGGTTTTTCAATTTAGTGATGCTGACCTTAGCTCATATTATGAACTTGAAACAAATAAATATTTTAGATAACTGTCCTTTTGTTGTTACTTTTGAACTTTGATGAGGACCATGATGCATGTTAGTTAGGATTTGGGATATAACGTTGCAACAGTTCTCTTCCATGCCTTATGATTTGTACTCTGTTGTATAGGTCTTGCAATATATGATACAATGCAGTACATTTGATCTCTGATCAATACAACATGCATGGGTTAAGCTGCATCAATGTGTTCTCTCCTCTTAGCTGCTGGTGCAAAGGGTGAGAAGCAGTCTCTCCCTAATGCAACAATGATGGTTCATCAGCCTTTGGGTGGGTCTAGTGGACAGGCTAAAGATATGACCATTCACACCAAGCATATTATTTGTGTTTGGTTGTAATCAAAGCATACCGGATAGTAATTCAGAAGAACATGGATCGGGATGTTTTTATGACCCCAGAAGAGGCTAAGGAATTTGGGTTAATTGGTGAAGTAATACATCGGAGGCTGAAGGCTCTAGTCACTGATGGTGCTGGGAATGAAGGCAAAGATAAATGTTAAAATTAGGATACGAAGGTAAGAAATATTGCTCTCTCCCTCTTTCTCTCTCAATCTTTGATGCCATATACAGATATACTCCCTCCGTTCCAAAATATAAGAAAACTTGCGTTTTTTAAGTTCTTTATAATTTATGAATTGCAAGTAATCTTGTATTTTGGAACGGAAGTACATTCTCTGCCTTGTTGTTTGCATGGTGCATTGAAATCTGCAGTTTCGATTTTTTTTTTTGAATCATGTATTGAAGACTGTATTGCAATAATTGTTGGTGTGTTGCATTTGATGGAAGTTATGTTTATGATTGTGCCTCTAATTGGCCCAACTTTAGGACTCCTTACTGAAATTTTCCTTTTCTGTACCAAAAAGTTTTTTACTTTATCTTCCTCAAATTTATATACTCTCTCCCTGAAAAAGTTTTTGCTCCCTATCTTTACAAATTCTTCACTTTCTCTCTGTCAAAAGTTTTTCTTTTTCTCTCCCAAAGTTTTTAACTTCCTTTCTCTCAAAAGATTTTACTTTTTATATCTCAAAACTATTTAATTCCTATCTCTAAATTTTTCACTCTCTCTCCTTAAAAGTTTGTACTTCCTATCTTTACAAAATTTTCACTTACTCTCCCTCGAAAGTTTTTACTTCCTATCTTTCGAAATTTTAAACTCACTCAAAAAGTTTTTACTTGTTAACTCAAAGTTTTTTAGTTTCAGTCTCAAAAGTTCAACTCTCTCCCTCAAAAGTTTTTAACTTTCTCTCCCTCAAAAGTTCCTATGTTTTCGAAATTTTAAACTCTCTCAAAAGTTTTTACTTGTTATCTCAATTTTTTTTAGTTTTAGTCTCAAAAGTTCAACTCTCTCCCTCAAAAGTTTTTAACTTTCTCTCTCTCAAAAGTTTTCCACTTTCTTTCTCTTGAAATTATTTAAGTTCAGTCAGTAAATTTTTCACTTTCTCTTCAAAAGTTTTTCATTTTCTTCCCTCAAAAGTTTTTACTTTCTATATTTCAAAATTTCTAACTTTATCTCTCTCAAAAGTCTACTTTTTATCTCCCAAAATTTTTTAGTTTCAGCCTCTAAAGTTTCACTTTCTCTCTCCCAACAGTCCCTCAAAACTTTCACTCTCTCCATCCCAAGTTTTTCACTCTCTCCCTCTAAAGTTACTCTCTCCTTCAAAAATTAAAACTTTTTATCACTCAAAATTTCTTAATTTTGGTCACTAAATTTTTTTACTTTCTTCAAAAGTTTTTCACTCTCTCTTGAAAATTTTAGTTTCAGCCTCTAAATTTTTTTACTCTCTTTGTCAAAGTTTTTCACTTTCTTTCACTTAAAAGTTTTTACTTTCTATCTCTTACCAATTTTTCTCACTTTCTCTCCCTCAAAAGTTTGTACTTTTTTTTGTCTCTCGAAATTATTTAATTTCAGTCTAAAATTTTCACTTTCTCTTCCTCAAAAGTTTTCTCCCTCTCAAAATGTTCTTCCTTTTTATCTCTTGAAAATTCAACTTTCTCTTTCAAAAAGTTTTTACTTCTCTTTCGAATTTTTTTAATTTTAGTCTCAAAAGTTTCACTTTTTCTCCATCAAAAGTTTCTTTACTTCTAATTCCTCACAAGTTATTCACTCTCTCTCCCTCAAAAGTTTAAAACATTCTCTCTCAAATTTTTTTAATTTCAATCTCTAAAGTTTCTACTTCCTATCTTTACAATTTATTCACTTTTTCTCCTCAAAAGTTTTAATCTCTCAAAATTATTTAATTTCAGCTCCAAATTTTCATTTTCTCTTCCTCAATTTTTTCGCTTTCTTTCCTTTGAAAGTTTTTACTTACTATCTTTCAAATTTTTGAACTTTCTTGTCTATTTTTTTCTTGTACTTTTTATCTCTTGTAAATCTCAAAAGTTTCACTTTCTCTCGCTCAAAATATTTTCACATTCGCTCTCCCAAAAGTTTTTCACTTTCTCGCTGTCACAAGTTTTTCACTCTCTCTTGCTCAAAAATTAAAATTTTTGATCACTGAAAAGTTCTGCCAAGCAGTCTCTAATTTTTTTGCTCTTTTCAAAAAAATTTCATTCTCACTCCATTAAAAGTTTTTACTTCCCATCTTTACAAATTTTTCACTATCTCCATCAAAAGTTTTTATTTGCATCTCTCAAAAGTATTTAATTTCAGTCTCTAAATTTTTCACTTTTTCTTTCTCAAAAGATTTTCACTCTCTCTCAAAAGTTTTTACGTTTCATCTCTCGAAATTTTTTCACTTTCTCTCCTCAAAAGCTCACTTTCTCTCCTTAAAAGTTTTTCACTTTCTTTTTCTTCAAAAGTTTTCACTCTCTCCTCAAAAGTTTTTCCTTCACGTCTCTGAAAGTTTCACTTTCTATTTCACAAAAGTTGACTTTTTTTTCTAATTTCAGTTTTAAAATTTTCACTTCCTCTCTCGGTCAAAAGCTTTTCACTCTTTCCTCTGAAGTTTATACTTCCTGTCTGAAAAAGATTTTCACTTCCTCACTTGCAAAAGTTTTGACTTTCAATTTTATTTTTTTACTCTCTCGCTCAAAAGTTTATCACTTTCTCTCCCTTAAAAGCTTTACTTCCTATGTTTACAATATACTTGCCTTCGCCCCTCACAAGTTGTTACTTTTTGTCTCTCGAAATTATTTAATTTCAGTCTCTAGATTTTTAACTTTCGTCATCAAAAGTTTCACTTTCTTTCCCTCAAAAGTTTTTACTTCCTATCTTTCAAAATTTTGAACTTTCTCTCCCTCAAATGTTTTTACTTTTTATGTCTTGAATTTTTTTTAATTTCAATCTCAAAAGTTTCACTCTCTCCTTCGAAAGTTATCATTTTATCTCCCTCACAATTTTTTATCTTTTGCTCCCTCAAAAGTTAATCACTTTCTCTCTTTCAAAAGTTAATCACTTTCTCTCCCTCAAAATTTAAAAGTTTTCACCAAAATTTAGAACCTTCTCTCTCTCTCTCTCAGAATTTCTTAATTTTAGTTCGTAAATTTTTCATTTGCTCTTTCTCAAAATTTTTTGTTCTCTTTCCATCGAAAGTTTTTACTTTTCAGTCTATGAAATGTATACTTTGTTCTTTCTTTCCATCAAAAGTTTTTACGTCTCTCTCCAAATGTTACAATTTTAGTCTCTAAATTCTTCAAATTCTCTCGGTCAAAAGTTTTTAACTTTCTCTCCCTCGGAATATTTCAACTTTTCCTCCTAAAAATGTTTATACTTCTTAGCTCTCGAAAGTTTAAATTTCAGTCTCAAAAGTTTTAGACATTCTCTCCCCCAAAATTTTTTACTTTTTACCTCCAAATTTTTAAATTTCAGTCTCTAAATTATTCACTTTCTTTGACTCAAAAGGTTTGACTTATCTCTCCAAATTATTAAATTTCAGTCTTTAAATTATTCACTTTCTATCGCTCAAATGTTTTTAACTTTCTATCCCGCAAAAGCTTTTAACACTCTCTCAAAAGTTTACTTATCTCACCAAATTTTGAAATTTCAGTTTCTAAATTATTCACATTCCCTCGTTCAAAAGTTTTTAACTCTCTCCCCTTCCAAAGATTTTAACATTTCCTCCTAAAAATGTTTTTACTCAACTCTCCCAAATTTTAACTTTTAGTCTTTAAATTATTCACTTTCTCTCACTCAAAAATTATTAATTTTCTCTCAAGATTTTAACGTTCTCTACCTCAAAAGTTTTGGACACTCTCTCTCTCTCAAAAGAATATATTATTTACTTTCTCTCGCTCAAAACTTTTTACTTGCTATCTTTTCAAAATTTTAAATTTCAGTCTCCAAATTATTCACTTTTTCTCGGTCTAAAGTTTTTAACTTGCTCAAAAGATTTTAACTTTCTCTACCTCGTAAATTTTTAAGATTCTCTCTCTCAAGTGTATTTACTTCTTATCTATCCAAAATTTGAAATTCCAATATCTAAATTATTCAATTTCTCTCGCTCAAAAGGTTCTAACCTTTTTTCCTTCAAATTTCAACTTTTCCTCCTAAAAATATTTTTGCTTCTTTACCTATCCAAAATTTTAAATTCTAGTCTCTAAATTATTCAATTTCTCTCGCTCAAACGGTTTTAACTTTTTCTCCTTCAAAAGATTTCAACTTTTACTCGTAAATTTTTTTTTGCTTCTTATCTTTCCGTAATTTTAGATTGCAACCTCTAAAATAGTCACATTCTCTCGCCCAATTTTTTTTACTTTATCTCCTAATTTTTAAATTTTAATCTCTAAATTATTCACTTTCTCTCGCTCAAAGGTTTTTAACTTTCAATACCTCAAAAGATTTTAATAACATTCTCTTTCAAAAGTTTTTACTTATCTCTCCAAATTTTAAATTCCAGTGTCTAGCTTATTCACTTTGTCTCCCTCAAAATATTTTTACTCTCTCTCTCTCTCTAAAGTTTTTAACATTCTTCCACTCAAAAGTTTTTACTTGTCAAACCAAAATTTTAAGTTCCAGTATATGTATTATTCATTATCTCTCTCTCAAAAGTTTTTACTTATCTATCTAAAATTTTAAATTCTAGTCTCTAAATTGTTCACTTTCTCTCGCTCAAAAGGGTTTTAAATTTCTCACCCTGAAAAGATTTTGACTTTTCCTCTGAAAAATGTTTTTGATTTTTAACTCTCCAAAATTTTAAATTTCAAGTGTCTAAATTATTCACTTTCTCTTGCTCATTAGTTTTTTAACTCTCTCTCAAAAGATGTTAACATTCTCTCCTTTAAAAGCTTTTACATTATTCACTTTCTCTCGCTCAAAAGTTTTTTAAATTTCTTACCCTCAAAAGATTTCAACTTTTCGTCCGAAAAATGTTTTTGATTTTTAACTATTCAAAATTTTAAATTTCAAGTATCTAAATTATTCACCTTCTCTTGCTCATTAATTTTTTTAATTCTCTCAACATATTTTAACATTCTCTCCATCAAAAGTTTTTAACATTCTTTCCCTCAGAAGCTTTTACTTATCTCAAAATTTTTAAATTTCATTGTCTAAATTATTCATTTTCTTTGGCTCAAAAGGTTTTAACTTTCTCTCCCTCAAAGATTTTAACTTTCTTCCTTTACTTCTTAACTCTCCAGAATTTTAAATTTCAGTCTCTATCATTCCCTTTTTCTCGCTCAAAAGTTTTTATTTATTATCTCTCCGGAATTATAAATTTCAGTCCCTTTTCTCATCCCCTCAAATTTTTTTTAAAATATTTCTCTTTATATATAGCCATCTCTCTAAAATTTTAAATTCAAGCATCTAAATTATTCACTTTTTCTTGCTCAAAAGTTTTTAACTCTCCTCAAAATATGTTAACTCTTCCTCCTAAAAATGTTTTTACTTATTAACACTCAAAATTTTTAAATTTAAGTCTCTAAATTATTCACTTTTTTTCCGCTCAAAAGTTATTTTCTTATCTCCAAAATTTTAAATTTCAGTCACTAAATTATTGACTTTCTCTTGCGCAAAAGTTTTTAACTTTCTCCGCCTTAAAAATTTTTAACTCTCCCTGAAAAAGTTTTAACATTCTAATTTTTTTTTACTGGTCTCTCCAAAATTTTAAGTTCTAGTCTCTAAATTATTCACTCTGTCTAGCTCAAAAGTTTTTAACTATCTCCCCCTTAAAATATTTGAACTTTTCCTCCTAAAAATGTTTTTGCTTCTTTAACTCTCCAAAATTTAAATTTCAATCTTTAAATTATTCACTTTATCTGGCTTAAATGTTTTAACTTTCTCAAAAGATATCAACATTCTCTCCCTCAAAAGTTTTTGAAATTCTCCCTGTCAAATGTTTTACCTTCTTACTTCTCCAAAATTTTAAATTTTATTCGCTAAATTATTCACTCTCCCAGTCAAAAGTTTTTAAATTTCTCTCCAAGGAATTTAACCCTCACTCTCAAAAGTTTTTAACTCACTTTCAAAAGTTTTATTTAGCTCTAGAGATTTTTAAATTTCAGTTTATAAATTATTCACTCTCTCTCAAAAGTTTTGAAGTTTCCTTTCCTCAAAAGATTTTAGTTTTTCTCCTTAAAAGTTTTTACTTGTTCTCTCCAAAATTTCAAATTTCATTCTTTAAATTGTTCACTTTCTCAAGCTCAAACGCTTTTACTTATCTCTCCAAAATTTTTAATTCCAGGTCTTTATTTTATTCAATTTCTCTCGCTCAAAAGTTTTGACTTATCTCTCTAAATTATTCACGTTCTCCCACTTAAATATTTTTAAGTTTCTTTCTCTCAATAGTTTTTATCATTCTCTTATCTCAAAAATTTTACTTATCTCTCCAAAATTTTAAATTCCAATCTCTAAATTATTCGCATTCCTTCGCTCAAAAGTTTATAACTCTCTCCCCCAAAAAGGTTTTTAACATTTCCTCCAAAAAAATGTTTTTACTAAATTTTCCAAAATTTTAAAAGTTTAGTCTCTAAAAGTATTCACGTTCTTTTGATCAAAAGTTTTTTTTTTTTTGGCTAAATTGCTCAAAAGTTTTTCAACTTTCTCTCCCACAATAGATTTTAAGATTCTCTACCTCAAAAGTTTTTGACATCATCTACGTCTAAAGAATTTACTTCTCTCCAAAATTTAAATTCCAATCTTTTTATTATTCACTTTCGCTCAAATTTTTTTGCTTCATATCTTTTTCAAAGTTTTAAATTTTAGTCTCTAATATATTCACTTTCTCAGTCAAAAGATTTTAAATTTCTCACTCAAGATTTTAACGTTCTCCCTCAAAAGTTTTGAAAAGGTTCTCTCAAATGTCGGTACTTCTTAT
This sequence comes from Aralia elata, assembly GCA_034770075.1. Taxonomy (NCBI): domain Eukaryota; kingdom Viridiplantae; phylum Streptophyta; class Magnoliopsida; order Apiales; family Araliaceae; genus Aralia; species Aralia elata. Next base: position 17,944,037 of record CM068377.1, read on the forward strand.
CTCTCCAAAATTTTAAATTCCAGTCTCTAAATTATTCAATTTCCCTCGCTCTAAAGGTTTTAATTTTGCTCCTTCAAAAGATTTCAACTTTTCCTTTTAAAAATATTTTACTTCTTAACTTTCCAAAATTTTAAATGCCGTCTCTAAACTAGTCACTTTCTCTAGCTCAAAAGTTATTTTTAGCTTTTTATCCACGATTTTAACATTCTCCCTCAAAAGTTTTACTTCTCTCTCCAAAATTGTAAATGTCAGTCTCTAAATAACTTTCTCAACTTCAAAAATTTATAACTTACACTCTAAAGATTCTAACTTTTATCTTTTCAAAAGTGTTTACTTGTCTATCCAAATTATTCACTCTCTCCTTTAAAATTATTCACCTTACAAAGTTTTTAGCTCTCTCAAAAGAATCTCTTTCAAATTTTTTTCTCTCAAAAGTTTTCACTTGTCTATCCAAACTTTTAAATTTCAGTCTCTAAATTATTCACTTGTTCTCGCTCAAAAGTTTTATTATTTTTTTCTACCTCAAAAGATTTTACTTTCTCTTCCTCACAAGTGTTTAACATTCTCTCTCAAAAGTTTTTTACTTATCTCTCCAAATTTTGAATTCCAGTCTCTAAATTATTCACTCTCTACCTCAAAAGATTTTATTTTTTCATTCTAAAAACGTTTTTACTTAGCCCTCCAAATTTTTAAATTTCAGTCTCTAAATTATTTACCATCTCTCTCTCAAAAGTTTTTACTTATCTCTCCTAAATTTTAAATTTCAGTCTCTATATTATTCACTTTCTATTGCTCAAAAGTTTTTAATCTTCTCTCACTCAAAAGATTTTAACTTACTCCTAAAAAGTTTTTACTTCTTAAATATCAAAATATCACTCTTATGCTCGACAGTTTCTCTATCTCGAAAGTTTCACTTTTTCTCATTCAAAAGTGTATACTTATTATCTTTCAAAATTAGAGTTAAATGCATTTTGCATTATCCAAGTTTATCTCATTTTGCACATTGCATCCTATACTTCAAAATGTGACACTTTGCATTCCACACTTTTAGCGAACAGGCATATAACACCCTGCAGTCCAAAGTCCGTCTCTAAAAGTGACTGGGTTAGTGTTTAAAAGTGACGGATTTTGCATTTTTAGCAACGGATTTTGGGCCGGAAGGTGTATTTTTACCGACTTCGCTAAAAGTGCGGGTGCAAAGTATTACATTTTGAAGTATAAGATGCAATGTGCAAAATGGGGTAAGTTTGGGGGAGTCAAAGTGCATTTAACTCAAAATTATAGACATTCTTTCTTTCAAGTGTTTTTACTGTCTCCCTCAAAAGTTTTGAACATTTTCTCTCAGAAGTTTTTACTTCTCTTCAAAATTTTAAATTCTAGTCCCTAACTTATTATAACTCTCTCTCGCTCAAAAGTTATAATCTTCTTTTCCCTCAAAAGGTTTACGTTTTCTCGCTCAAAAATTTTAACACTTCAGAAGATTTTAACATTCGCTCTCAAAAAAGTTTTTAATTCTCATCTCTCCAAAATTTTAAATTTCACTCGTCAAATTACTCACTTTCTCTCGCTCAAATGTTTTTTAATTTCTCTGCCTCAAAATAATTTAACTTAGTCTCCCTAATTTTTTGTTTTTAACATTATCTCCCACAAGTTTTTTACTTCTCATCTCTCCAAAATTTTAAATATATTTCTCTAAATTATTCATTTTCTCTTGCTCAAATGTTTTTAGCTTTCTCTATGTCAAAAGAGTTAAACTTTGTCTCCCTTAAAAGTTTTTAACACACTCTTTCTAAAATTTTACTTTTATCCGTAGTATTAAATTTCAGTCTCTAATTTATTCCCTTACTCTCGTTCAAAAGATTTTACTTCCTGTCGCTCAAAATTTGAGATTTTAACGTCATCCTAAAAAACTTTTTACTTCTTAACTTTAAATTTAAAAATTTCAGTCTTTTAATTATTTACTCTCACTCAAAAGATTTTAACTTTCTCTCCCTCAAAAGATTTTCATTCTATCCCTTAAAAAGTTTTTAAAATTCTCTCTCAAAAGTTCTTACTACTAATCTTGCCAATTTTTTAAATTTGACCCTCTAAATTATGCACTTCCTCTCCCCACAAAAGTTTTTAAGTTTCTTCCTAAGTATTTTAACTCTCTCTCTCTTAAAGGATTTTAATTTTTCCTTCTAATATAGTTCTACTACTTAGTTCTCTAAATTTTTAAATTTCAGTCTATATTATTCATTTTCTCTCGCTCAAATGTTTTTAACTCTCTCCCTAAAAAGATTTTAACTTCTTAAATACCAAAATTTCACTCTTTCTCAAAAGCTTTTCAGTTTCTCTCCATTAAAAGTGAATACTTCCTATCTTTCAAAATTATTAACATTCTCTCTCAAGAGTTTTTACTTGTTATCTCTACAAAATTTTAAATTTCACTCTTTATTATTCACTCTCTCTTAAAACGTTTTGAACATTTGCTCCCTCAAAAGTTTTTACTTATGTCTCCAAAATTTAAAATTTCAGTCTCTAAATTATTCACTTTCTCACTCAAAAGTTTGTAAATATCTCACCCTCAAAAGATTTTAATTTTTCCTCCTAGAAAAGTAAGTTTTTACTTCTTAACCATCCAAACTTTAAATTTCGATTTTCTAAATTATTCACTTTTTCTCCTCTCACAAGTTTACTTATCTCTCTTAAACTTTAAATCAGAAGTCCCTAAATTATTCACTTGCTCTGGCTTAAAAGTTTTTAATTTTCACTCCCTCAAAAGATTTTAACATTCTCTCTCTCAAAAGTTTCTAGTTCTCTTTCCATAATTTTAAATTCCAGTCGCTAAATTATTTACTCTCATTCAAAAGTTTTTAACTTTCTCTCCCTCAAAAGATTTTATGATTGTGCCTCTAATTGGCCCAACTTTAGGACTCATTACTGAAATTTTCCTTTTCTGTACCAAAAAGTTTTTTACTTTCCCTTCGTCATACTTTCTCCCTTAAAAAGTTTTTGCTCCCTATCTTTACAAATTCTTCACTTTCTCTCTGTCAAAAGTTTTTCTTTTTCTCTCCCAAAGTTTTTAACTTCCTCTCTCTCAAAAGATTTTACTTTTTATATCTCAAAACTATTTAATTCCTATCTCTAAATTTTTCACTCTCTCTCCTTAAAAGATTGTACTTCCTATCTTTACAAAATTTTCACTTCCTCTCCCTCGAAAGTTTTTACTTCCTATCTTTCGAAATTTTAAACTCTCTCAAAAAGTTTTTACTTGTTAACTCAAAGTTTATTAGTTTCAGTCTCAAAAGTTCAACTCTCTCCCTCAAAAGTTTTTAACTTTCTCTCCCTCAAAAGTTCTTATGTTTTTGAAATTTTAAACTCTCTCAAAAGTTTTTACTTGTTATCTCAAGTTTTTTTTAGTTTCAGTCTGAAAAGTTCAACTCTCTCCCTCAAAAGTCTTTAACTTTCTCTCTCTCAAAAGTTTTTAACTCTCTCTCTCAAAAGTTATTCACTTTCTCTCCCTCAGAAGTTGAAAATTTTTCTCTCAAAATTTCTTAATTTCAATCTCAAAATTTCAACTTCTCCCCCTCAAAAGTTATTCACTATCTCTCCGTCAAAAGTTGAAACTTTTTATCTCTCAAAATTTCTTAATTTCAGTCTCTAAATTTTGTACTTTCTCTTCCTCAAAAGTTTCTCACTCTCTCCCCTTGAAAGTTTTTACTTCCTGTCTTTACAAAATTTTCCCCGTCTCCGTTTTACTTCTTTCTCTTGAAATTATTTAATTTCAGTCAGTAAATTTTTACTCTCTCTTCAGAAGTTTTTCATTTTCTTCCCTCAAAAGTTTTTACTTTCTATATTTCAAAATTTCTAACTTTCTCTCTCTCAAAAGTTTACTTTTTATCTCCCAAAATTTTTTAGTTTCAGCCTCAAAAGTTTCACTCTCTCTCCCAACAGTCCCTCAAAACTTTCACTTTCTCTCCGTCGCAAGTTTTTCACTCCCTCTAAAGTTACTTTCTCTCCGTCAAAAATTAAAACTTTTTATCACTCAAAATTTCTTAATTTTGGTCACTAATTTTTTTTACTTTCTTCAAATGTTTTTCACTCTTGAAAATTTTAGTTTCAGCCTCTAAAGATTTTTACTCTTTCTAAAAGTTTTTCACTTTCTTTCACTTAAAAGTTTTTACTTTCTATCTCTTACCAATTTTTCTCACTTTCTCTCCCTCAAACGTTTTTACTTTTTTTTGTCTCGAGAAATTATTTAATTTCAGTCTAAAATTTTCGTTTTCTCTTTCTCAAAAGTTTTCTCTCTCTCAAATGTTTTTCCTTTTTATCTCTTGAAAATTCAACTCTCTTTAAAAAAGTTTTTACTTCTCTTTCTAATTTTTTTAATTTTAGTCTCCAAAGTTTCACTTTTTCTCCATCAAAAGTTTCTTTGCTTCTAATTCCTTATAAGTTATTCACTCTCTCTCCCTCAAAAGTTAAAAACATTCTCTCTCAATTTCTTAATTTCAATATCTAAAGTTTCTACTTCCTATCTTTACAATTTATTTACTTTTTCTCCTCAAACGTTTTTACTTCTATCTCTCGAAATTATTTAATTTCAGCTCCAAATTTTCATTCTCTCTTCCTCAATTTTTTCGCTTTCTTTCCCTCGAAAGTTTTTACTTTACTATCTTTCAAAATTTTGAACTTTCTTGTCTATTTTTTTCTTGTACTTTTTATCTATTGTGAATCTCAAAAGTTTCACTTTCTCTCGCTCAAAATATTTTCACATTCGCTCTCCCAAAAGTTTTTTACTTTCTCGCTGTCACAATTTTTTCACTTTCTCTTCCTCAAAAATTATTCACTTTCTCTCGCTCAAAAGTTTTTAACTTTCTATCCCATTAAAGATTTTAACTTTTACTCCTATTTTTTTTTACTTGTTAAATATGAAAATTTCACTCTCTTGCTCGAATGTCTCTTTGTCTCAAAGTCAAAAGTTTCACTTTCTCTCCATCGAGTGTATATTTCTTATCTTTCAAAATTTCAAACATTCTCTCTCAAGAGCTTGTAATTCCCTAGCTCTCCAAAATTTTAAATTTCAGACTCTTAATTATTCATTTTCTCTCAAAAGTTATTGAACATTTTTTCAATCAAAAGTTTTTGAATATTCTCTTTCAAAAGTTTACTTGTCTCTTCAAAATTTTAAATTCTAGTTTTTAAATTATTCACTTTCTCGCTCAAAAGTTTTTAAATTTCCCTCCCCCCCGGTGCGAAAATAAAAAACAAGATTTTTTCCTTATTTGATCAGATCAAAAAGCAACTTTGGGATTGCTGAATCACAGACAAACCAAATAATAAATATATAAAGCAACGGAACCATCATAGTATTTTTGAACTCCTCCGAAAGGAAGGGTGGTAATTTGATGAGACATAAATTTTCTCTATTTCTTTTCTTTCTAGGAAGGAAGTTTCATGAGTTGAATATATATTTTCATTTTTTTATTCATCTTAAAATTAGCAATCCAAATTTTAAAATTGTAGTCTCTAAGTTGTTCACTATCTCTCAGCTTAAAAGTTTTTTTCCCCAAAAATTGTTCACTTTCTTCCCCTTAAAAGTTACGTATTTCCTACCTTTCGAATTTTTTACATTCTCTCCATAAAATTTTTTACTCATCTCCAAACTACTCGGTTTCTCTTGTTCAAAAGTTTTTAACTCTCACTCCCTTAATGTTTTTAATCTTCTTTCTCAAAAGTTTTTACTTATCTCTCCAAAATTTTAAATTCCAATCTCTAATTTATTCACTTTGTCTCCCTCAGTTTTTAACTTTGTTGCCGTCAAAAGATTTTAAATTTGTCTCCCTCAAAAGCTTTTAACATTCTCTTTCTCAAAAGTTTTTACTTTTCATCTACCCAATTTTGGAATTTCAGTGTCTAAATTACTCACTCTCTTGCTCAAAAGTTTTTAACGTTCTCTCCCTCAAAAATCTAAAATTTTAGTCTCTAAAATTTTCTCTCGCTCAAAAGTTTTTAACTTTCTCTTTCAAAAGATTTTTTCGGTCTCCCTCAAAAGTTTTTAACATTTTCTCTCTCAAAAGTTTTTACTTCTCGCTCAAAAATTTTAAATCTTCAGAAGATTTTAACAATCGCTCTCTCAAAAAAGTTTTTAATTCTCATCTCTCCAAAATTTTAAATTTCACTCTTTAAATTACTCACTTTCTCTCGCTCAAATGTTTTTTAATTTCTCTGCCTCAAAACAATTTAACTTAGTCTTCTTAATTTTTTTTTTTAACATTATCTCCTACAAGTTTTTTACTTCTCATCTCTCCAAAATTTTAAGTATATATCTCTAAATTATTCATTTTCTCTCGCTCTAAATTTTTACTTTTATCCGTAGTATTAAATTTCAGTCTCTAATTTATTCCCTAACTCTCGTTCAAAAGATTTTTACTTCTTGTCGCTCAAAATTTGAGATTTTACCGTCATCCTAAAAAACTTTTTACTTCTTAACTTTAAATTTAAAAATTTCAGTCTTTTAATTATTTACTCTCTTGCTCAAAAGATTTTAACTTTCTCTCCCTCAAAAGATTTTTATTCCATCCCTTAAAAAGTTTTTAAAATTCTCTCTCAAAAGTTCTTACTACTAATCTTGCCAATTTTTTAAATTTGACCCTCTAAATTATGCACTTCCTCTCCCCACAAAAGTTTTTAAGTTTCTCTCCCTCAAAATATTTTAACTCACTCCCTCAAAAGGATTTTAATTTTTCCTTCTAAAAAAGTTCTAGTACTTAGCTCTCTAAATTTTTAAATTTCAGTCTCTAAATTATTCGCCATCTCTTCTTCAAAAAGTTTCTACTTAACTCTCTAAATTTTTAAATTTTAGTCTATATTATTCGTTTTCTCGCGCTCAAAATGATTTTAGCTTTCTCTCCCTAAAAAGAATTTTACTCTTCTTAAATATCAAAATTTCACTCTCTTTCTCGAAAGTCTCTTTCTCAAAAACTTTTCAGCTTCTCTCCATTAAAAGTGAATACTTCCTATCTTTCAAAATTATAAACATTCTCTCTCGAGAGTTTTTACTTGTTATCTCTACAAAATTTTAAATTTCACTCTTTATTATTCACTTTCTCTTAAAACGTTTTGAACATTTGCTCCCTCAGAATTTTTTGAACATTCTCTCTCAAAAGTTTTTACTTATGTCTCCAAAATTTAAAATTTCAATCTCTAAATTATTCACTTTCTCACTCAAAAGTTTGTAAATATCTCACCCTTAAAAGATTTTATTTTTTCCTCCTAGAAAAGTAACTTTTTACTTCTTAACCATCCAAAATTTTAAATTTCAATTTTCTAAATTATTCACTTTTTCTCCTCTCAAAAGTTTACTTCTCTCTTAAACTTTAAATTACAAGTCCCTAAATTATTCACTTGCTCTGGCTTAAAAGTTTTTAATTCACGCCCTCAAAAGTGTTTAACATTCTCTCTCTCAAAAGTTTCTAGTTTTCCATAATTTTAAATTCCGGTCGCTATATTATTTACTCTCATTCAAAAGTTTTTAACTTTCTCTGCTTCAAAAGATTTTATGATTGTGCCTCTAATTGGCCCAACTTTAGGACTCCTTACTGAAATTTTCCTTTTCTGTACCAAAAAGTTTTTTACTTTCCATTCGTCAAATTTATATAATCTCTCCCTTAAAAAAGTTTTTGCTCCCTATCTTTACAAATTCTTCACTTAATCTCTGTCACAAGTTTTTCTTTTTCTCTCCCAAAATTTTTAACTTCCTTTCTCTGAAAAGATTTTACTTTTTATATCTCAAAACTATTTAATTCCTATCTCTAAATTTTTCACTCTCTCTCCTTAAAAAGTTTGTACTTCCTATCTTTACAAAATTTTCACTTCCTCTCCCTCGAAAGTTTTTACTTCCTATCTTTCGAAATTTTAAACTCTCTTAAAAAGTTTTTACTTGTTAACTCAAAGTTTTTTAGTTTCAGTCTCAAAAGTTCAACTCTCTCCCTCAAAAGTTTCTATGTTTTCGAAATTTTAAACTCTCTCAAACGTTTTTACTTGTTATCTCAAATTTTTTTAGTTTCAATCTAAAAGTTCAACCCTCTCCCTCAAAAGTTTTTAACTTTGTCTCTCTCAAAAGTTATTAACTTTCTCTCCCACAAAAGTTGAAACTTTTTCTCTCAAAATTTCTTAATTTCAATCTCAAAATTTCAACTCTCCCCCTAAAAAGTTATTCACTTTCTCTCCCTCAAAAGTTGAAACTTTTTATCTCTCAAAATTTCTTAATTTCAGTCTCTAAATTTTGTACTTTATCTTCCTCAAAAGTTTCTCACTTTCTCTCCCTTGGAAGTTTTTACATCCTGTCTTTACAAAATTTTCCCTGTGTCCCTTTTACTTCTTTCTCTTGAAATGATTTAATTTCAGTCAGTAAATTTTTCACTTTCTCTTCAAAAGTTTTTCATTTTCTTCCCTCGAAAGTATTTACTTTCTATATTTCAAAATTTCTAACTTTATCTCTCTCAAAAGTTTACTTTTTATCTCCCAAAATTTTTTAGTTTCAGCCTCAAAAGTTTCACTCTCTCTCCCAACAGTCCCTCAAAACTTTCACTTTCTCTCCATTGCAAGTTTTTCACTCTCTCCCTCTAAAGTTACTTTCTCCCCTTCAAAAATTAAAACTTTTTATCACTCAAAATCTCTTAATTTTGGTCACTAATTTTTTTTACTTTCTTCAAAAGTTTCGCTCTTGAAAATTTTAGTTTCAGCATCTAAATTTTTTTACTCTCTTTCCCAAAGTTTTTCACATTCTTTCACTTAAAAAGTTTTTACTTTCTATCTCTTACCAATTTTTCTCACTTTCTCTCCCTCAAAAGTTTTTATTTTTTTTCTCTCGAAAATATTTAATTTCAGTCTAAAATTTTCACTTTCTCTTCCTCAAAAGTTTGCTCCCTCGCAAATGTTTTTCCTTTTTATCTCTTGAAAAGTCAACTTTCTCTTTCAAAAAGTTTTTACTTCTCTTTCGGATTTTTTTAATTTTAGTCTCAAAAGTTTCACTTTTTCTCCATCAAAAGTTTCTTTACTTCTAATTCCTCATAAGTTATTCACTCTCTCTCCCTCAAAAGTTAAAAACATTCTCTCTCAAAATTTCTTAATTTCAATCTCTAAAGTTTCTACTTCCTATCTTTACAATTTATTCACTTTTTCTCCTCAAAAGTTTTTACTTCTATCTCTCAAAATTATTTAATTTCAGCTCCAAATTTTCATTTTCTCTTCCTCAATTTTTTCGCTTTCTTTCCCTCGAAAGTTTTTACTTACTATCTTTCAAAATTTTGAACTTGCTTGTCTATTTTTTTCTTGGTACTTTTTATCTCTTGTAAGTCTCAAAAGTTTCACTTTCTCTCGCTCAAAATATTTTCACATTCGCTCTCCCACAAGTTTTTCACTTTCTCGCTGTCACAAGTTTTTCACTTTCTCTTACTCGAAAATTAAAATTTTTGATCACTGAAATTTTTTTGCTCTCTTCAAAAAAAGTTCACTCTCACTCCATTAAAAGTTTTTACTTCCCCATCTTTACAAAATTTTCAGTATCTCCATCAAAAGTTTTTATTTGCATCTCTCAAAAGTATTTAATTTCAGCCTCTAAATTTTTTACTTTTTCTTTCTCAAAATATTTTCGCTCTCTCACTCAAAAATTTTTACGTTTCATTTCTCGAAATTTTTTCACTTTCTCTCCTTAAAGTTTTTCACTTAGTTTTCTTCAAAAGTTTTTTCACTCTCTCCTCAAAAGATTTTCCTTAACGTCTCTGAAAGTTTCACTCTAAATTTTTACTTTTATCCGTAGTATTAAATTTCAGTCTCTAATTTATTCCCTTACTCTCGTTCAAAAGATTTTTACTTCATGTCGTTCAAAATTTGAGATTTTAACGTCATCCTAAAAAACTTTTTACTTCTAAACTTTAAATTTAAAAATTTCAGTCTTTTAATTATTTACTCTCTCGCTCAAAAGATTTTAACTTTCTCTCCCACAAAAGATTTTTATTCTATCCCTTAAAAAGTTTTTAAAATTCCCTCTCAAAATTTCTTACTACTAATCTTGCCAATTTTTTAAATTTGACCCTCTAAATTATGCACTTCCTCTCCCCACAAAAGTTTTTAAGTTTCTCTCCCCCAAAATATTTTAACTCTCTCCCAAGGATTTTAATTTTTCCTTCTAAAAAAGTTCTACTACTTAGCTCTCTAAATTTTTAAATTTCAGTTTCTAAATTATTCGCCATCTCTTCTTCAGAAAGTTTCTACTTATCTCTCTAAATTTTTAAATTTTAGTCTATATTATTCGTTTTCTCTAGCTCAAAAATGTTTTTAACTGTCTCCCTAAAAAGATTTTAACTCTTCTTAAATATCAAAATTTCGAAAGTCTCTTTCTCAAAAACTTTTCAGTTTCTCTCCATTAAAAGTGAATACTTCCTATCTTTCAAAATTATAAACATTCTCTCTCAAGAGTTTTTACTTGTTATCTCTACGAAATTTTAAATTTCACTCTTTATTATTCACTTTCTCTTAAAAGGTTTTGAACATTTGCTCCCTCAAAAGTTTTTACTTATGTCTCCAAAATTTAAAATTTCAGTCTCTAAATTATTCACTTTCTCACTCAAAAGTTTGTACTTCTCACCCTCACTCAAAAATGAAAATCTCACCCTCAAAAGATTTTAATTTTTCCTCCTAGAAAAGTAAGTTTTTACTTCTTAACCATCCAAAATTTTAAATGTCGATTTTCTAAATTATTTACTTTTTCTCCTCTCAAAAGTTTACTTATCTCTCTTAAACTTTAAATCACAAGTCCCTAAATTATTCACTTGCTCTGGCTTAAAAGTTTTTAATTTTCACTCCCTCAAAAGATTTTACTTTCTCTTCCACAAAAGTGTTTAACGTTCTCTCTCTCAAAAGTTTCTAGTTCTCTTTCCAAAATTTTAAATTCCAGCCGCTAAATTTTTTACTCTCATTCAAAAGTTTTTAACTTTCTCTCCCTCAAATGATTTTATGATTGTGCCTCTAATTGGCCCAACTTTAAGACTCCTTACTGAAATTTTCCTTTTCTGTACCAAAAAGTTTTTTACGTTCTCTTCCTCAAATTTATATACTCTCTCCCTTAAAAAGTTTTTGCTCCCTATCTTTACAAAGTCTTCACTTTCTCTCTGTCAAAAGTTTTTCTTTTTCTCTCCCAAAATTTTTAACTTTTTTTCTCTCAAAAGATTTTACTTTTTATATCTCAAAACTATTTAATTCCTATCTCTAAATTTTTCACTCACTCCTCTTAAAAGTTTGTACTTCCTATCTTTACAAAATTTTCACTTCCTCTCCCTGGAAAGTTTTTACATCCTATCTTTCGAAATTTTAAACTCACTCAAAACGTTTTTACTTGTTAACTAAGTTTTTTAGTTTCAGTCTCAAAAGTTCAACTCTCTCCGTCAAAAGTTTTTAACTTTCTCTCCCTCAAAAGTTCCTATGTTTTCGAAATTTTAAACTATCTCAAATTTTTTTAGTTTCAGTCTAAAAGTTCAACTCTCTCCCTCAAAAGTTTTTAACTTTGTCTCTCTCAAAAGTTATTCACTCTCTCCCACAAAAGTTGAAACTTTTTCTCTCAAAATTTCTTAATTTCAGTCTCAAAATTCCAACTCTCCCCCTCAAAAGTTATTCACTTTCTCTCCCTCAAAAGTTGAAACTTTTTATCTCTCAATTTTTTTTAATTTCAGTCTCTAAATTTTGTACTTTCTCTTCCTCAAAAGTTTCTCACTTTCTCTCCCTTGGAAGTTTTAACTTCTGGTCTTTACAAAATTTTCCCTGTCTCCCTCTTGCTTCTTTCTCTTGAAATTATTTAATTTCAGTCAGTAAATTTTTCACTCTCTCTTCAAAAGTTTTTCATTTTCTTCCCTCAAAAGTTTTTACTTTCTATATTTCAAATTTTCAAACTTTATCTCTCTCAAAAGCTTACTTTTTATCTCCCAAAATTTTTTAGTTTCAGCCTCGAAAGTTTCACTTTCTCTCTCCCAACAGTCCCTCAAAACTTTCACTTTCTCTTGTTCGCAAGTTTTTCACTCTCTCCCTCTAAAGTTACTCTCTCCTTCAAAAATTAAAACTTTTTATCACTCAAAATTTCTTAATTTTGGTCACTAAATTTTTTTACTTTCTTCAAAAGTTTTTCACTCTCTTGAGAATTTTAGTTTCAGCCTCTAAATTTTTTTACTCTCTTTCTCAAAGTTTTTCACTTTCTTTCACTTAAAAGTTTTTACTTTCTATCTCTTACCAATTTTTCTCACTTTCTCTCCGTCAAAAGTTTTTACTTTTTTTTGTCTCTCGAAATTATTTAATTTGTCTAAAATTTTCACTTTCTCTTCCTCAAAATTTTTCTCCCTCTCAAATGTTTTTCCTTATTATCTTTTGAAAATTCAACTTTCTCTTTCAAAAAGTTTTTACTTCTCTTTCGAATTTTTTTAATTTTATTCTCAAAGTTTCACTTTTTCTCCATCAAAAGTTTCTTTACTTCTAATTCCTCACAAGTTATTCACTTGAGTTATTCACTCTCTCTCCCTCAAAAGTTAAAAACATTCTCTCTCAAAATATCTAAATTTCAATCTCTAAAGTTTCTACTTCCTATCTTTACTATTTATTCCCTTTTTCTCCTCAAAAGTTTTTACTTCTATCTCTCAAAATTATTTAATTTCAGCTCCAAATTTTCATTTTCTCTTCTTCAATTTTTTCGCTTTCTTTCCCACGAAAGTTTTTACTTACTATCTTTCAAAATTTTGAACTTTCTTGTCTATTTTTTTCTTGTACTTTTTATCTCTTGTAAATCTCAAAAGTTTCACTCTCTCACTCAAAATATTTTCACATTCGCTCTCCCAAAAGTTTTTCACTTTCTCGCTGTCACAAGTTTTTCATTTTCTCTTCCTCAAAAATTAAAATTTTTGATCACTGAAAAGTTCTGATAAGCAGTCTCTAATTTTTTTGCTCTCTTCAAAAAAATTTCATTCTCACTGCATTAAAAGTTTTTACTTCCCATCTTTACAAAATTTTCACTATCTCCATCAAAAGTTTTTATTTGCATCTCTCAAATGTATTTAATTTCAGTCTCTAAATTTTTCACTTTTTCTTTCTCAAAAGATTTTCACTTACTCAAAAGTTTTTACGTTTCATCTCTCGAAATTTTTTCACTCTCTCCTCAACCGCTCACTTTCTCTCCTTAAAAGTTCTCTCCTCAAAAGTTTTTCCTTCACGTCTCTGAAAGTTTCACTTTCTATTTCACAAAAGTTGACTTTTTTTCTAATTTCAGTTTTAAAATTTTCACTTCCTCTCTCGGTCAAAAGCTTTTCACTCTTTCCTCTAAAGTTTATACTTCCTGTCTGAAAAAGATTTTCACTTCCTCACTCGCAAAAGTTTTGACTTTCAATTTTAATTTTTTATTTTCTCTCGCTCAAAAATTTATCACTCTCTCTCCCTTAAAAGCTTTACTTCCTATCTTTCCAATATACTTGCCTTCGCCCCTCACAAGTTGTTACTTTTTGTCTCTCGAAATTATTTAATTTCAGTCTCTAGATTTTTTAACTTTCGTCATCAAAAGTTTCACTTAATTTCCCTCAAAAGTTTTTACTTCCTATCTTTACAAATTTTGAACTTTCTGTCCCTTAAAAGTTTTTACTTTTTATGCCTTGAATTTTTTTTAATTTCAATCTCAAAAGTTTCACTCTCGCCTTCGAAAGTTATGATTTTATCTCCCTCACAGTTTTTTAACTTTTGCTCCCTCAAAAGTTAATCACTCTTTCTCTCCCTCAAAATTTAAAAGTTTTCACCTAAATTTAGAACCTTCTCTCTCTCTCTCTCAGAATTTCTTAATTTTAGTCCGTAAATTTTTCATTTGCTCTTCCTCAAAAAAATTTTCATTCTCTTTCCATCAAAAGTTTTTACTTTTCAGTCTATGAAATGTATACTTTGTTCTTTCTTTCCATCAAAAGTTTTTGCATCTCTCTCCAAATGTTTACAATTTCAGTCTCTAAATTCTTCAAATTCTCTCGGTCAAAAGTTTTTAACTTTCTCTCCCTCGGAATATTTCAACTTTTCCTCCTAAAAATGTTTATACTTCTTAGCTCTCAAAATTATGAAATTTTAGTTTCTAAATTATTCACACTCCCTCGCTCAAAAGTTTTTAACTCTGTCCCCTTCAAAAGATTTTAACATTTCCTCCTAAAAATGTTTTTACTTAGCTCTCCAAAATTTTAAATTTTAGTCTTTAAATTATTCACTTTCTCTCGCTCAAAAGTTATTTTCTCTCAAGATTTTAACGTTCTCTACCTCAAAAGGTTTGGACATTCTCTCTCTCAAAAGAATATATTTTTCACTTTCTCTCGCTCAGAACTTTTTACTTCCTATCTTTTCAAAAATTTAAATTTCAGTCTCCAAATTATTCACTATTTCTCGGTCTAAAGTTTTTAACTTATTCACTCAAAAGATTTTAACATTCTCTCCCTGGTAAGTTTTTAAGATTCTCTCTCTGAAATGTATTTACTACTTATCTATCCAAAATTTTAAATTTCAATATCTAATATATTCAATTTCTCCCACTCAAAAGGTTTTAACCTTTTTTCCTTCTAATTTCAACTTTTCCTCCTAAAAATATTTTTGCTTCTTTACTCCTTATCTATCCAAAACTTTAAATTCTAGTATCTAAATTATTCAATTTCTCTCGCTCAAATGGTTTTAACCTTTTCTCCTTCAAAAGATTTCAACTTTTCCTCGTAAAAATATTTTTGCTTCTTAGCTTTTCGTAATTTTAGATTGCAACCTCTAAAATAGTCACATTCTCTCGCTCAAATTTTTTTACTTATCTCTAAATTTTTAAATTTCAATCTCTAAATTATTCACTTTCTCTCGCTCAAAGTTTTTTAAGTTTCAATACCTCAAAAGATTTTAATAACACTCTCTTTCAAAAGTTTTTCCTTTTCTCTCCAAATTTTAAATTCCAGTGTCTAGCTTATTCACTTTGTCTCCCTCAAAATATTTTTACTTTCTCTGTGTCAAAAGGTTTTAACATTCTTCAACTCAAAAGTTTTTACTTGTCAAACCAAAATTTTAAGTTCCAGTATCTGTATTATTCATTTTCTCTCTCTCAAAAGGTTTTACTTCTCTCCAAAATTTAAATTCTAGTCTCAAAATTATTCACTTTCTCTTATTCAAAAGTTCTTATTTCTCATCTCTTCAAAATTTTAAATTTCGGTCTCTAGTTTATTAACTCTCTCTTCAAAAGATTTTAACTTTCTCTCCCTTAAAAGTTTTTATCATTCTCTCTCAAAAGCTTTACTTCTTATCTCTAAAAATTATAAATTTCTGTCTCAAAATTACTCACTTTCTCTCGCTCAAATGTTTTTAACTTTCTCTCTCAAGAGTTTTTAATATTTTATCTCAAAAGTTTTTAATTCCAGTCTCTAAATTAGTCATTTTCTCTCGCTTAGACTTTGGCTCTAATTTATTCACTTTCTCTCCTTATTTTTTTTAAACTTTTAACTCCTAAAAAGTTTTTTCTTCTTAAATATCAAAATTTCACTCTTGCTTGAAAGTTTCTTTTTCTCAAACGGTTTTCACTCTCTCCATCAAGTGTATACTTTCTGTTTTTCAAAATTATAAACATTTTGTCTCTCGTTTTTACTTATCTTTCCAAAATTTTAAATTTTCGAACCTTAATTATTCACTGCCTCAAAACTCTTTGAACATTCTCTTTCAAAGTTTTTACTTATTCCTTCACCTATTTAAATTTCAGTCTTTAAATTACTCACTTTCTCTCGCTCAAATGTTTTTCATTTTCTCTCCCTCGGAAGATTTGAACATTCTAAGTTTTTACTTCTCAACTCACCAAAATTTTAATGTGTAGTCTCTAAATTATTCTCCATCTCTCCCTCAAAGGTTTTCCCTTAACTCCAAAATTTTGAATTTCTGGCTCTTAATTATTCAATTTCTCTTCTTCAAAAGATTTTAACTTTTACTTAACTTCTTAAATATCAAGATGTCACTCCCTCTAGCATGAAAGTTTGTTTTTGAGTTAAATGCATTTTTGATTCCTAAAAAGTTTTTACTTATTAAATATCAAAATTTCACTCTCTTGATTGAAAGTTTCTTTTTCTCGAAGGGTTTTCACTCTCCATCAAAAGTGTATACCTCTTGTTTTTCAAAATTATAAAAAGAAGAGGTAACATAAGATTTTAACTTTCTATTTCTTAAAAGTTTTTAACATTCTCTCTCTCAAAAGCTTTTACTTCTCATCTCTCCAAAATTTTAAATTTTGGTCTCTAATTTACTCTCTCTCCAAAAGATTTTAACTTTCTCTCCCTTAAAAGTTTTTAACATTCTTTTTCAAAAGCTTTGACTTCTCATCGCTCCAAAATTTTAAATTCCAATCTCTAAATTACTCCCTCTCTCTCGCTAAAATGTTTTTAACTCTCTCCCTCAAAAATTTTAACATTATGTTTCAAAAGTTTTTAATTCTTATATGTCGAAACTTTTAAATACCACTCTAAATTACTCGCTTCCTTTCCCACGAAAGATTTTAATTTTTTTATTTTAAAAAGGTTTTTACTTGGCTCTTGAAAATATTAAATTTTAGTCTCTCAATAATTCTCCATCTTTCCTTATTTTCCATCTCTCCTTCGAAGCTTTTAAATTTCTGGCTCTAAACTATTCACTTTCTCTCCCTCCAAAAATCTTAACTTTACTCCTACAAATGTTTTTACTTCTTAAATATGAAAATTTCACTCTCTTGCATGAAAGTTTGTTTTTGAGTTAAATGCACTCTGCATCCCCCAGGTTTATCCCATTTTGCACATTGCATCCTATACTTCAAAATATGACACTTTGCGTTCTTCACTTTTACTGAACCGACACATATATACCCTCCGACCCAAAATCCGTCACTAAAAATGCAAAATGCGTCACTTTTAAACACTAACCCCGTCACTTTTTGCGACGGATTTTGAGCCTGAGGGTTTTATGTGCCGGTTTACTAAAAGTGCGTCATGCAAAGTTTCACTTTTTGAAGTATAGGATGCAATGTGCAAAATGGGTAAACTTGGGGGATGCAAAGTGCACGTAACTCTTTGTTTTTCTCAAAAGGATTTTACTCTCTGCATCACAAGTGTATACTGCCTTTTTTTCAAAATTATAAACATTTTCTCTCGAGAGAGCTTTTACTTATCTATCCAAAATTTTAAATTTCCGAGCTGTTATTATTCATCGTCTTAAAAGCTTTTTTTAATATTCTGTCCATCAAAACTGGTCAACATTCTCTCTCAAAGTTTTTATTTCTCTCTCCAAATATTTAAATGTTCTCTAAAATTATTCACTCGTTGAAAAGTTTGTTAAATTTCTCTCCCTCGAAATATTTTAAATTTTTCTCCTACAAAAGTTTTTACTTCTTAACATTCTCTATCTCAAAATATTTTACTTCTCATCTCTCTAGATTTTTATATTTCGGTCTAAAATTTACTCTCTCTTCAAAAGATTTTTACTCTCCCTTAAAAGTTTGTAACATTCTTTCTCTCAAAAACTTTTACTTCTCAGTCTCTAAATTACTTTCTCTCGCTAGAAAGTTTTTAATTTTCTCTCCCTCAAAAGATTTTAATTTTTCCTTTTAAAAAACTTTTTTTTTCTTATTCAGTATGTAAATTATTCACCATTTTCCCTCAAAGGTTTTTACTTTTCTCTTCAAATTTTAAAATTTTTGTCACTAAATTATTCACTTTCTCTGCTTAATTTTTTTTAAAAACTTTTACTCCTAAAAAGTTTTTACTTCTTAAACATCAAAATTTCATTCTTGCTTGGAAGTTTCTTTTTCTCAAACGGATTTCACTCTCTCCATCAAGTGTATACTATACTTTTTGTTTTTCAAAATTATAAACATTTTCTGTCTCTCGTTTTTACTTATCTATCCAAAATTTTAAATTTCCGAACCTTAATTATTCTCTGCCTCAAAACTCTTTGAACATTCTCTTTCAAAGTTTTTACTTATTCCTCCAACTATTTAAATTTCAGTCTTTAAATTACTCAGTTTCTCTCGCTCAAATGTTTTTCATTTTCTCTCCCTCGGAAGATTTGAACATTCTAAGTTTTTACTTCTCAGCTCTCCAAAATTTTAAAGTGTAGTCTCTAAATTATTCTCCATCTCTCCCTCAAAGGTTTTCCCTTCTTAACTCCAAAATTTTGAATTTCTGGCTCTTTATTATTTAATTTCTCTTCTTCAAAAGATTTTAACTTTTACTCTTAAAAATGTTTTTACTTCTTAAATATCAAGATGTCACTCCCTCTAGCATGAAAGTTTGTTTTTTGAGTTAAATGCATTTTGACTCCCTAACTTTATCTTATTTTGCACATTGCATCCTATACTTTAAAACCTAAAACTTTACATCTCGTATTTTAGTGAATCGACACATAACACCCTCCGACCAAAAATTCGTCACTAAAAGTGCAAAATGCGTCACTTTTGAACACTAACTCCGTCACTTTTAGCGACTGATTTTGGGCCGGAGAGTTTTATGTGCCCGTTTGCTAAAAGTGTGAGATGAAAAGTGTCATGTTTTGAAGTATAGGATGCAATGTGCAAAATGCGGCAAACTTGGGAGATGCACTTGCATTTAACTCTTTGTTTTTCCCAAAATGTCTTCTTTCTCTCCATCAAAAGTGTATACTTCCTAATTTTCAAATTTACAAACATTCTCTCTCTCTCTCTCTCTCGTTTTTACTTATCTATCCAATATTTTTAATTTCCGACCCGTAATTATTCCCCGTCAAGTTTTTGAAAATTTTGTCCATCAAAACTTTTTCAACATTCCTTGTCTCAAAGTTTTTATTTGTCTCTCCAAGTATTTAAATGTCGGGGGCTAAAATTATTCACTTTCTCGTTGAAAAAGTTTGTTAAATTTCTCTCCCTCGAATGATTTTAAAATTTTCTCCTAAAAAAGTTTTTACTTCTTTAACTCTTTTAGATTTCAGTCCCTAAATTATTTACTCTCTCTAAAGGTTTTTTACTTTCTCTCTCTCAAAAGATTTTAACATTCTCTTTCTCAAAAGTTTTTACTTCTCATCTTTTCAAAATTTTAAATTTTGGTCTCTAAATTATTCACTTTCTTTCGCTCAAAAGTTTTTAACTCTCCTTCAAAAGTTTTTAACATTTTATCTCAAAAGTTTTTAATTCTTATTTGTCCAGACTTTTAAATTCCAGTCTCTAAATTACTCATTTTCTTTCGTTCAAAAGTTTTTAACTTTCTCTCCCAAAAGATTTTAATGTTTCCTTTGAATTTTTTGTTTGTTCTTTGCTCTCCAAAATTTTAAATTTCAGTTTCTAAATTATTCACCATCTCTCCCTAGAAGATTTTAACTTCTTATCTTCTAATTTTTAAATTTTTGGTTCTAATTTGTTAACTCACCTTAATTTTTTTTTTTGATTCCTAAAAAGTTTTTACTTATTAAATATCAAAATTTCACTCTCTTGCTTGAAAGTTTCTTTTTCTCGAAGGGTTTTCACTCTCCATCAAACGTGTATACCTCTTGTTTTTCAAAATTATAAAAACAAGAGGTAACATTAGATTTTAACTTTCTATTTCTTAAAAGTTTTTAACATTCTCTCTCTCAAAAGCTTTTACTTCTCATCTCTCCAAAATTTTATATTTTGGCCTCTAATCTACTCTCTTCTCCAAAAGATTTTAACTTCCTTTAATGCAGAAAATTTTAACTTTCTCTCCCTTAAACGTTTTGAACATTCTTTTTCAAATGCTTTGACTTCTCATCGCTCCAAAATTTTAAATTCCAATCTCTAAATTACTCACTCTCTCTCGCTAAAATGTTTTTAACTCTCTCCCTCGAAAGATTTTAACATTATGTCTCAAAAGTTTTTAATTCTTATATGTCGAAACTTTTAAATACCACTCTAAATTACTCGCTTTCTTTCCCTCGAAAGATTTTTATTTTTTATTTTTAAAAAGTTTTTACTTCTTAGCTCTCGAAAATTTTAAATTTTAGTCTCTCAATAATTCTCCATCTTTCCTTTTCCATCTCTCCTTCAAAGCTTTTAAATTTCTGGCTCTAAACTATTCATTTTCTCTCCCTCCAAAAATCTCAACTTTTACTCCTACAAGATTTTACTTTTACTCCAAATTTTTAAGTTTCAGTCTTTAAATTATTCACTTTCTCTCCCTCTCAAGATTTTGACATTCTCTCCGACAAAAGTTATCAACATTCTCTCTTTTAAATGTATTTACTTCTTATATCTCCAAAAATTTAAATTCTAGTTTCTAAACAATTCAATTTCTTTCGCTCAAATTCGAGTCTCTAAATTATTTAGTTTGTATTGCTTAAAAGTTTTTAACTCTCTCTCCTTTCAAAGATTTTAACTTTTCCTTCTACAAAATATTTACTTCTTAGATCCAATTATTTAAATTTCAGTCTCTAAATTATTCACTTTCTCGCCCAAAAGTTTTCAACTCTCTCCAAAATATTTTAGCATTCTCTCCCTCAAAAGTTTTTGACATTCCTCAAAATTTGTACTTCTCTCTCAAAATTTTAAATTGTAGCCTCTAAATTATTCACTTTCTCTCACTCAAAAGTTTTAACTTTATCTCACTCAAAAAATTTTAACTTGCTCGGCCTCAAAAGTTTTTAAAATTCTTTCTCAAATTTATTTACTTATTATCTCTCCAAAATTTTAAATTTCAGTCTCTAAATTATTCAATTTCTCTCGTTCAAAATGTTTTAACTTTTTCTCCTTCAAATGATTTCAACTTTTCCCTCTAAAAATATTTTTACTTCTTTACCTTCCTAATTTTTAAAATGCAGTATGTAACGTAGTCATTTTCTCTAGCTCAAAAGTTTTTTTTTAACTCTTCCTCAAAAGATTCTAACATTCTCTCAAAGTTTTTAATATTTTCTCCCTCAAAAGTTTTACTTATCCCTCCAAAATTTGAAGTTTCAGTTTCTAAATTATTCACTTTATCTCCCTTACAAGATTTTAACATTCTCTCCTTCAAAAGTTTTCAACATTCCCTCTCTCAAATTTATTTATTTATCTCTCCAAACTTTTAAATTCCAGTCTCTAAACAATTCAATTTCTCTGGCTCAAATGGTTTTTAACTTTTTCTCCTTCAAAAGTTTTCAACTTTTCCTCCTAAAAAGTATTTTTACTTAACTTTTGAAAATTTTAAAATGCAGTCTCTAAACCTGTCACTCTCAAAAGTTTTTTAAAGTTCTCTCCCTCAAAAGATTTTAACATTTTCTCCTCAGAAGTTTTTAACATTCTCTCCCTCAAAAGTTTTTCTTATCTCTCCAAATTTTTCAGTCTCTGAATTATTCACTTTTTCTTGCTGAAAAGTTTTTAACTTTCTCTCCTTCAAAAGATTTTAGCTTTTATCTCCATCAAAAGTTTATAACATTCTCCCTCTCAAACGTTTTTACTTATCTGTCCAAATTTTCAAATTCGAGTCTCTAAATTATTTAGTTTGTCTTGCTTAAAATTTTTAACTCTCTCCTTTAAAAGTTTTACTTATCTCTCAAAATTTTAAATTGTAGCCTCTAAATTAATCACTTTCTCTCGCTAAAAAGTTTTTAACTTTATCTCACTCAAAAATTTTTAACTTGCTCTCCCTCAAAAATTTTTAACATTCTTTCTCTCAAATTTATTTACTTATTATCTCTCCAAAATTTTAAATTTCTGTCTCTAAATTATTCAATTTCTCTCGTTCAAAATGTTTTTAACTTTTTCTCCTTCAAATGATTTCAACTTTTCCTTCTAAAAATATTTTTACTTCTTAACCTTCCTAATTTTTAAAATGCAGCATGTAAAGTAGTCACTTTCTCTAGCTCAAAAGTTTTTTTTTTAACTCTTCCTCGAAAGATTCTAACATTCTCTCCTCAATAGTTTTTAATATTTTATCCCTCAAAAGTTTTACTTATCTCTCCAAAATTTGAAGTTTCAGTCTCTAAATTATTCACTTTATCTCCCTTACAAGATTTTAACATTCTCTCCCTCAAAAGTTTTCAACATTCACTCTCTCAAATTTATTTATCTCTCCAAACTTTTAAATTCCAGTCTCTAAACAATTCAATTTCTCTGGCTCAAATGGTTTTTAACTTTTTCTCCTTCAAAAGATTTCAACTTTTCCTCCTAAAAAGTATTTTTACTTAACTTTTGAAAATTTTAAAATGCAGTCTCTAAACCTGTCACTCTCAAAAGTTTTTTAAAGTTCTCTCCCTCAAAAGATTTTAACATTTTCTCCTCAGAAGTTTTTAACATTATCTCCCTCAAAAGTTTTTCTTCTCTCTCTGAATTATTCACTTTTTCTTGCTGAAACGTTTTTAACTTTCCCTCCTTCAAAAGATTTTAGCTTTTATCTCCATCAAAAGTTTATAACATTCTCCCTCTCAAACGTTTTTACTTATCTGTCCAAAATTTCAAATTCGAGTCTCTAATTATTTAGTTTGTCTTGCTTAAAATTTTTAACTCTCTCCTTTAAAAGATATTAACTTTTCCTGCTACAAAATTTTTACTTAGTCTCCAATTATTTAAATTTCAGTCTCTAAATTTTTCACTTTCTCTTGCCCAAAAGTTTTCAACTCTCTCCAAAATATTTTAGCATTCTCTCTCAAAAGTTTTTGACATTCTCTTCCTCAAAATTTTTACTTCTCTCCAAATTTTAAATTGCAGTCTCTAAATTATTCACTTTCTCTCTCTCAAAAGTTTGTAAAATCCTCACTCAAAAGATTTTATCTAGCTCTCCCTCAAAAGTTTTTAACATTCTATCCCTCAAAATTATTTACTTATTATCTATCCAAAATTTTAAATTCCAGTCTCTAAATTATTCAATTACTCTCGTTCAACCTTTTCTCCTTCAAATGATTTCAACTTTTCCTTCTAAAAATATTTTTACTTAACTTTCCTAATTTTTGAAATGCAGCACTTTCTCTAGCTCAAAAGTTTTTTAATTCTCTTCCACGAAAGATTCTAACATTCTCTTCTCAAAAGTTTTTAACATTCTATCCCTCAAAAGATTTACTAATCTCTCCAGATTTTCAAATTTCAATCTCATAATTATTTACTTTCTCTCGTTCACAAGATTTTAACATTCTCTCTCTCAAATGTATTTATTTCTTATCTCTCCAAAATTTTAAATTCCAATCTTTAAACTATTCAATTTCTCTCGCTCAAACGGTTTCTACTATTTCTCTTTCAAAATATATCAACTTTTCCCCCTAAAAATTATTTTACTTCTGAACTTTCCAAAATTTTAGAATGCAGTCTCTAAAGTAGTCACTTTCTCTCGCTCAAAAGTATTTTAAAGTTCTCTCCCTCAAAAGATTTTAACATTCTCTCCACAAAAGTTTTTAACATTCTTATGTCTTCAAATTTTCTTAAATTTCAGCCTCTAAATTATTCACTTTCTCTCGCTCAAAAGTTTTAACTTTCTCTCGCTCTAAAGATTTTTAACTTTCATCTTTCTCAAATGTTTTTAGCATTCTCCCTCTCAAGTTTTTACTTATTTGTCCAAATTTTCCACTTCCCGTCTCCAAATTAAAAACTTTGTCTTGCTTAAAAGGTTTTAACTCTCTCCTTGTAAAGATTTAAACTTTTCCTCCTTAATAAGTTTTTACTTCTTAACTCTCCAAATATTTAAATTTTAGTCTCTAAATTATTCACCATCTCTCGTTCAAAAGTTTGGCATTCTCTCCCTCAAAAGTTTTACTTCTGTCCAAAATTTTAAATTTTGGGCTATAAATTATTAACTTTCTCTGCTCAAAAGTTTTAAACTTTTTCTCACTTGGAAATATTTTAACTCTGTCTCCCTCAAACGTATTTACTTCTTATATTTTCAAAATTTTAAATTCTAGTATCTAAATTATTCAAATTCTCTCTCGCTTAGAAGATTAAACTTTTTCCCCTAAAATTATTTTAACTTCTTAACTTTCCTAAATTTTAAAATGCAGTCTCTAAACTAGTCACTTTTTCTCGCTCAAAAGATTTTTAACTTGCTCTCCCTCAAAAGATTTTAACATTCTCTCCTCAAAAATTATTTCATTTTCTCTCGAAATATTTTAATTTTAGTCTCAAAAATTTCACTTTTTCTCCATCAAAAGTTTCTTTACTTTCTATTCCCCAAAAGTTATTCACTCTCTCTCCCTCATAAGTTAAATACTTTCTCTCAAATTTTGTTAATTGGAGTCTCTAAAGTTTTACTTTCTATCTTTACAAATAATTCACTCTCTCCCTTAAAAATTTTTACTTCTTTCTCTCAAAATTATTTAATTTCAGCTCTAAATTTTTCATTTTCTCTTCCTCAAAAGTTATTCACTTTCTTTCCCTCAAAAGTTTTTACTCTCACTCAAAACTTTATTTTACCTCGCGTGAATCTCAAAACTTTATTTCTCTCACTCAAAAGTTGTTCGCTTTCTCGCTGTCAAAAGTTCTTCACTTTCTCTTCCTCAAAATTTAAAAAATTTATCCCTAAAAAGTTATGCAGTCTCTAAATTTTTAACTTTCGCTTCAAAAAAAATTCACTCACTCCATTAAAAGTTTTTACTTCCTATCTTTACAAAATTTTCATTTTCTCTTCATTTCGAAGTTTTTAATTTTTATCTATCAAAAATATTTAATTTCAGTCTCTAAATTTTTCACTTCTTTTTCAAAAGTTTTTACGTTTCATCTCTTGAATTTTTTTAATTTCAGGCCCAAAGTTTTTCCTTCATTTCTCTAAAAGTTGCACATTCTCTTTTAGAAAACTTGACTTTTCATCTTTCGAAATTAAAAAAATTCGGTTTATAAATTTCCACTTCCTCAAACTCTAAAGTTTTTCACTCTCAAAAGTTTTTACTTCTTGTCTCGAAAAGATTTTCACTTCCTCGCAAAAGTTTTGACTTTCAATTTTAAGTTTTTTACATTCTCTCACTCAAAAGTTTATCACGTTTTCTCCCTTGAAAGCTTTACTTCCTATATTTACAATATATTTGCCTTCTCCCCTCACAAGTTTTTACTTTGTATATCTTCAAATTATTTAATTTCAGTCTCTAGATTTTTAACTCTCTTCATCAAAAGTTTCACTTTCTTTCCCTCAAAAGTTTTTAATTCCTATCCTTCAAAATTTTGAACTCTCTCCCTCAAAAGTTTTTACTTTTTATATCTCGAATTTCAATCTTGAAAGTTTCACTTTCTCAATCGCAAAAAGCTTTTCATTTTATCTCCCCGACAATTTTTTCACTTTTTTTCCTTCAAAAGTTATTCACGTCCTCTCCCTCAAAAAGTTTTTCATTTTATCTCCCTGACAATTTTTTCACTTTTTTTCCTTCTTCAAAAGTTATTCACTCTCTCCCTCAAAATTTAAAACTTCCTATATCTGAAAATTTCTTAATTTTAGTCTCTAAATTTTTCATTGTATCTTTCTCAAAAGTTTTTCCCTCTCTTTCCATCAAAAGTTTTTACTTTTTAGCCTATAAAATGTTCACTTTCTTCTTTCTTTCCGTGAAAAGTTTTTACACATCTCTCCGAATTTTAAAATTAAAGTCTCTAAATTCTTCAAATTCTCTTGCTCAAAAGTTTTTAACTTTCGCTGCATCAAAAATTTCAACTTTTCCTCCTACAAATGTTTATACTTCTGAACTCTCCAAAGTTTAAATTTCAGTCTCTAAATTATTCATTTTAACTTGCTCAAATTTTAACATTCTCTCCCTCAAAAGTTTTTACTTCTTGCCTCCAAAATTTTACATTTCAGTCTATAAATTACTCACTTTCTCTCGCTCAAAAGTTTTTATTTCTCTCTCTCCAAATTATTAAATTTCAATATCTAAATTATTCACTTTCTCTTGCTCAAATGTTTTTAACGTTCTATCCCTCAAAAGATTTTAACTTTATCTCCATTAAAAGTTTTTAACACACTCAAAAGTTTATACTTATCTCTCCAGAATTTTAAATTCCATTCTCTATACATTCTTTCGCTCGAAAGTTTTTACTTATCTATCTTTTCAAAATTTTAAATTTCGGTCTCTAAATTATTCACTTTCTCTCGCACAAAAGATTTTAACTTTCTCTACCCCAAAAGGTTTTAACTTTATCTCCCTCAAAAGTTTTTAACATTCTCTCTCAAAATTTTTTTCTAATCTCTCCAAATTTTAAATTCCAATCTCTAGATTATTCTCTCTCCCTCAAAAGATTTTAACATTGTTCCTCTTAAAAGTTTTTATTTATCAAACCAATATATTATTCAGATTTTCTCGCTCAAAAGTTTTACTTCTTTTTTTTGCTAAATTTAAAATATATTAAGAACGAACATATTACAATGTCTAAGAGGCATACCCCAGGACTATATTCTGAATATCATAAAGATGTTCATGCCACAGTACCATTAATATACTATTACAACTAAGGAAGAACCTAACAAGTGCGAAGTAAACCATGTAGCAAAAACAGAATCCTTGGAAACAAGTTTGTGATATTTTGTAGGGGAGTGTAATCTACTTTTGATTATATCAATGATTTCTCTGCCTAGTACTCTCGCGGACATTTTAGTGTTGTCAAAAATCTTTGTATTTCTCTCATTCCAGACCTTGTACACAGTTGTATAGAGACATAAGGCAATAATTTGAGTTCTAAGCTTATAACCATTGTAGTTGTGAAACTGTGCGAGTAAATCTTCCCAACTGGCACAATGTCACAGCTACGATAGTTGTGAAAAGTTTATACTTCTTATCTCTCCAAAATTTTAAATTTCAATCCCTAAATTATTCACTCTCTTAGTCAAAAGTTTTTAACTCTCTCGCTCAATGGAATTTAATTCTCTCCCTCAAAAGTTTTTAACACTCTCAAAAGTTTTTACTAATCTCTCCAAATTTTTAAATTTCAGTCTATAAATTATTCACTCTCTCGCTGAAAAGTTTTGAACTTTCTATCCCTCTAAAGATTTTAACTTTTTCTCCTAAAAAAGGTTTTTAATACTTCTCTCTCCAAAATTTTAAATTCCAGTCTCTAAATTGTTCACTTTCTCTAGATCAAGAAATTTCCACTTCTCTCCCTCAAAAGATTTTGACTTTCTAGTCAATAGTTTTTAACATCTCTCTGTCAAATTTGTTTACTATTCATCTCTCCAAATTTTTAAATTTCAGTCTTAAAATTATTCTCTCGCACGAAACTTTTTAAGTTTCTTTCCCTCAAAAGATTTCAACTTTGTATCCTTAAAAAGTTTGTAATGTTCTCTCTCAAAAGTGTTTACTTATTTCTCCAAATTTTGGAATTCCAAGTCTCTTAATTATTCAATTTTTCTCACTCAAAAGGTTTCAACTTTTCCTCCTAAAAATGTAAATTTTTCATTCTTTTGCTCAAAAGTTTTTAACTTTCTCTCCCTCAAAAGATTATAACTTTATTTCACTCAAAAGTTTTAACATTCTCTCCTTCAAAAGTTTTTACTTTTTACATCCATATATTTAAATTTCAGTCTCCAAATTATTCACTCTCTCGCTCAAATGTTTTTAACTTTCTATTCCTCAAAAGATTTTAACTTTATCTCCCTTAAAACTTTTTAATACTCTCTCAAAGATTTTACTTATCTCTCCAAATTTTTAAATTATTCACATTCTCTCGCTCAAAAGTTTTTTAACTCTCCCCTTTGAACGATTTTAACATTTCCTCCCAAAAATATTTTTTACTTCTTAGCTCTTTTAGATTTTAGTCTCGAAATTATTCACTTTCTCTCGCTCAAAAGTTTTTTTAACTTTCTCTCCCTCAAAAGATTTTAACATTCTCTACCTTCAAATGTTTGGACATTCTTTCTCTCAAAAGAATATACGTATCTCTCCAAAATTTTAAATTGTAGCATCTATATTATTCACTTTCTCTCGCTCAAAAGTTTACTTATCTTTCCAAAATTTTAAATTTAGGTCTCTAAATTATCCACTTTTCTTGGTCAAAAGATTGTAACTCTCTCACTCAAAAGTTAAACTTTAACTTTCTCTCCCTGAAAAGTTTTTAACATTCTCTCTCTCAAATGAATTTACTTATCTATCCAAAATTTTAAATTTCAGTCTCTAAATTATTCAATTTTCTCGCTTAAAAGGTTTTAACTTTTTCTTGTTAAAAATATTTCAACTTTGCCTCCTAAAAATATTTTCACTTCTTAACCATCCAAAAATAGTCACATTCTCTCGCTTAAAAGTTTTTTAACTTTATCTCTCTCAAAAGCTTTTACTTATCTCCAACTTTCAAATTTTAGTCTCTAAATTATTCATTTTCTCTCGCTTAAAAGTTTTTAACTTATCTCTCTAAATTTTTATTTCAAGTCTCTAGATTATTCAGTTTCTCCTTCAAAAGATTTTTACTTTTTCTCCCTCAAAACTATTTAACATTCCTCCTCTCAAAAGTTTTTACTTATCTATCAAATTTTTGAGTTCCAGTATCAATATTATTCAATTTCTCTCCCTCAAAAGTTTTTACTTTTTATCTCTCAAAAGTTTAAAATTTCGGTCCTTAAATTATTCACTCTCTCGGTCAAAAGAATTTAACTCTCTCTCCCTCCAAAGTTTTTAACATTCTCTCAAAATTTTACTTCAAATTTTTTAATTTCATTGTATAAATTATTCACTTCCTCTCGCTTAAAAGTTTTTAACTTTCTCTCCCTCAAAAATATTTACTTCTTACCTCTAAATTATTTACTTTCTCTTGCTCAAAAGTTTAGATTATCTCTCCAAATTATTAAATTCCAATCTCTAAATTATTCACTTTCTTTCGCTCAAAAGTTTTTAACAGTTCCTCCTAAAAATGTTTTAAGTTTTAGTCTAAATTATTCACTATCTCTCGCTTAAAAGTTTTTTTAACTTTCTCCCTCAAAAAATTTTAACATTCTCTACCTCAAAAGTTTTTGACATTCTCTCTCAAAAGAATTTACTTATTTCTCTAAATTTTTAAATTTCAGTCTCTTTATTATTCACTTTCTCTCGCTCAAAAGTTTTTACTTATCTCTTCAAAAAATTTAAATTTCAGTCTCTAATATATTCACTTTTTCTCGGTCCAAGTTCTTCAAAATTTTAAATTTCAGTCTCTATATCTTCGTTTTTAACTCTCTCAAAAGATTTAACATTCTCTCTCTCAATAGTTTTTACTTATTAATTCTCAAAATATCAAATTTCAGTTTCTAAATTATTCACATCCTCTTGCACATAAGTGTTTCTGTCCCTCAAAAGATCTTAACATTCACTCCCTCAAAATTTTTTAACATTCTCTCCATCAAAGGTTTGACACTCTCTCAAAAAAATTTAACATTCTCTTCATATTTTAAATTTCAGTATCTATATTATTTACTTTCTCTTGCTTAAAAGATTTTACTTCTTATCTCTCCAATTTTTTAAAATTAATTCTCTATATTTAAATTTAAGTGTCTATATTTTTTACTTCTTATCCCTCAAAAGATTTTCACTTTTCCTCGTAAAAATGTTTTTACTAAACTCTAAATTTTGAAATTTGAGTCTCAAATTTATTCACCCTCTCTGTCAAAAGTTTTTACTTCTAATCTCTCCAAATTTTTAATTCTAATCTCTAAATTCTCACTTAAAAGTTTTAAACTTTCTCTCCCTCAAAATATTTTAAAACTTTCCCTCAACATTTTTAATGTTCTCTCCTTCAAAAGATTTTACTTCTCTCTCCAAAATTTTAAATTCCAGTATCTAAATTATATTCACTTTTTGTCACTCAAAAGTTTTTTAACTTTTTCTCCGAAAAATGTTTTTACTCTTTTAACTCTCCAAATTTTAAATTTCACTCTAATTTATTCATTCTCTCGCTCACAAGTTTTTTATTTTTCTCTCCCTCAAAAGATTTTAACATTCTCTCGATCAAAAGTTTTTTAACATTCTCTCCCTCAAAAGCTTTTACTTTTCTCTCAAAATTTTTAAATTATTCATTTTCCCTCACTCAAAAGGTTTTGACTTTTCAATCTGTAAAATTTTTACTTTCTTCTTTCTTTCCATCAAAAGCTTTTACTTTGCAATCCATAAGATTTTCACTTTCTCTCCCTCAAAGTTAAAACTTTTTATCTTTCAAAATTTATTAACTTTAGTCTCTAAATTTTAACTCTCTTCCTCAAAAGTTTTACGTCCTATCTTTACAAAATATTCGCTTTCTCTCCCTCACAAGTTTTTACTTTTTATCTCTTGAAATTATTTAATTTCAGTCTAACTTTTTAACTCTCTTCCTCAAAAGTTTTTCACGTCCTATCTTTAGGTGTTTTGGCTATTAAGCCTATTTTTGTTAGTCAACGCGAAACGAGCCCCTTTTTGTCAACAAATTTGGATATTCAACCCTCAAGTGCCACGTGTGCGTTGACTTGCCTACGTGGCACATGTGGTACCGCTGATGTGGACATAAACTCATATTTCACCAAAAAAATTGTTGTTCCACGGATTTGATCCAAAAATCTCATATTTGAAATATTGGTCATAAGACCACCCAAGCAACAATGGCCTAGTTGTTTAGTTTTCCCAACAAATAAGTTGTATACTTAATCAATCGATTCCTCCAAGATCAATCAAGTTTATACAATTAGAAAATAAAATAAAATATTTTATAATAAAATATGCTAAAAACGTTTAAGAAAATAACGACATTTAAACAAATTAAAAAGTTACAATTAGAAAAACTAAGCATTTAAAGGTAAAAATGTCATCATCAACAAACTGTGTGAAAGAAAAAAAAATATTTTTAATGATATAAAAGGGTAAAAAAATAAAATAATTAACACAAAGTAAAAAAAAAATCTACACAATTATCAAACTTAGTTACAGAAATAACATAAAAATAAAATTAACTACACAATTAACTTAACTTAAACAAATTGTACCGAATAATATAAAGTAAACAAATTACACAATTAACATATACTGAATAAAGTACACCATTAACAAATGCAAAATAAATTCAGTTTAGCAAAACTAAATCTTGCTACTTCCAGAATACTCAACACCTCCATCATCATCTTCAACAATCTCACCACCATCGCAAAACATCCAGCCATCCACCATTAATATCCTACCAGATCTCTGTCTTCTGCACAATTGAGGAACATTATCATCTCCCATCAAGCTCCTTCTCTTCCTCTATGTATATATAGAACCCTAACTTTTTGGGATTGATTCTCTTTCAAAATGATTGTGATTTCACGATTGAAGTAGAATCGATTGAATTTCTAATAGAAATTTAACATATTTGGTTACGGTGGTTGAGGGGTGGCTGAATATAATGGTGGACAACAATGGTGATTGGGGTTTTTTGACTTCCTCTTTCTCTCTCTTACTTTTTTTAATTATTTTAGATATAAAGTCTAGATCTGAAAGGGGATTGTAAATCAAAAGGTTGTGGGCATGTCAAAAGTATGACTATGTTCATACGAGTTAATGGCCATGGTTCACGGTGATGGTGAAAAGAGGTTCAATGGCAGTGGGGTTATGGTGGTGGTGGTGAATTAATTTTTCTTTTTTCTTACTGTTGTGTGTTTTCCTTGCATGGTGGTGGTGGCTGGTTTAATGGTGGTGATACTGTTGTGGTGGTGGTTGGTTTAATGGTGGTGATTGGTAATAGTAACTGGTGGCGATGGCGGCTTGGGTAGCGCAATAGATTGCAATTATGTTAGGTGATTCAAGTTTCTGATTGTTGAGCTTTCTGCTCGTCTTGGTGTGATTGTGTTCTGGGTTCCCAGAATTAGCGATCCATTATGATTTCTTATGCGGAGAGATTCTGTTCTTTTGATAAAAACTCATCTCAAGTTCTGGCATTTCTGTTTTTGCTTGATTTGCTTATGATCCATGTTAATTTGAAATTATTTTGTTTAGATCTGATTTAGTTGTGTTTTATGAATTTTGTCTTGTCGGATCTGGATTTTTGAGATCAATTTATGCTTGTCGGCATTCATTCTCTGGTCTTTGAAGTCGGGTTAGGTCTTAATTAATTGCACCATGTTTGGCTGTTAGTTTTTCTAGTTGTTCTGTTTGTTATGACTATTGTATTAATCTGGGACATACCCCATTGCCATTGTAAACAAATTAAAAATTACTTCAAAAACTAATAAAATTATTTAAAAATTCAAGAAATTACTTAGAAAAACAAATAAAATTATTTAGACAAATTAAAAAAATTACACTTAGAAAAACTAATAAAATTATTTTGATAAATTCAAAAATTAAACTTAGAAACACTTATAAAATTTTTCATTAGTTTTTCTAAGTGAGAAATTATAAGTTTTTTATTAATTTAGTACATAATTTATTTCTTGGGATAATTTAATAGTTATGCCCGTGATCAGTGTTCTAAAAATCCCCGCCTAGGCCACGCCTAGGCGCTAGGCCCCCCCTGGCGCCTTGCCTAGGCCCAAGGCGGCAAAAAAATCCCTCTAGGTGATTAGGTTGGACTAGACGGACAAGGCAGAGAAATTAGGCCCCTAAGCGTGGCCTAGGCGGAAAATTAGAGCTGCAATTGTTTTTTGTTTTTTTTTAATAACTAAGCTACAAATAACGTCGTGGGTCATTATCTTGAAGGAGTATGAGTGTGAGTCCGATGGGGACATTATCTTGGAGGGATGTGGAGAAGAAGAGTTAGAGATATAGAGGGATATGGATATGAGGACTATTAGTTTGTATTTTTGATTATTTGTTTGTGTTTAAACTTTGAACAATTGCATGTTTGTATTTGAACTTTGACATTGGCAATATGGATATGTGTTTGAGCTTTAAGCAAAGGGTAGATTGTTTTGCTTTATATTATTGTTTTGTTTGGATAAAGGTAAGATAAAATATTAAAATTGACTTAAAATAAAGATCCCGCCTAGGCCCCCTCCGGTCTCCCGCCTAGCGCCTTTTAGAACCTTGCCCGTGACTCGAGTGGTCTCATGGCTAAAACCTCAAACATGAGGTTTTGGGATCAAATCTGAGGAACACCATATTTTTGGGATTTAATTTTGTTAAAGTACACATCAGTAGCGGTTACACGTGTGCCACGTAGGCAAGTCAATGCACATGTGGCACCTAAGGGTTCAATATCCAAATTTGTTGACAGAAAGGGGCTCGTTTCGCGTTGACTAACAAAAAGGAGCTCAATACCCAAAAAAACCTAAAGTTCAGGTGTCACATTTGCATTTTACCCATATTTAAAAATTTTGAACTTTCTATCTCGCAAAAGCTTTTACTTTCTTATATCTCGAAATATTTTAATTTCAATCTCAAAAGTTTCACTTTCTCTCCCTCAAAAGTTTTTCACTCTCCCTCACTAATTTTTCACTTTTACTCCCTCAAAAGTTGTTCACTTTCTCTCCCTCAAAATTTAAAACTTTTTATCCTTGAAAAATTCTTAATATCACTATCTAAATTTTTTACTCTTCTTCAAAAGTTTTTGACCTCTCCCTCTTAAAAGCTTTTACTTCCTATCTTTTCAACCCTCAAAATTTAAAACTTCCTATTTTTCATTCTCTAAATTTTTCTTTTTCTCTTCCTCTAAAGTTTCTCTCTTTCCATCAAAAGTTTTTACTTTCCGGTCCAAATACTTTTCACTTTCTATCTGTCAAAAGTTAAAACTTCTTATCTTTCAAAATTTCTTCACTTCAGTCTCTAAATTTTAGTTCTCTTTCTCCAAGTTTATCACTTTCTCTCCTTTAAAAATAAGATTATCCTTGCAAATTAACATTCCTACTAAAAATAAGATTCCTTTCTAGAATAAAATTCAAAGAGTCAACAATTCTTCCCTCGAGGTTCCCAAAATACTTCAACTTCATCTCTGTCACTGCACAGTCGCCACTGTCATTCACATTTCTCATCATCCGCATCATGTGTATCTTCAACATCATCTTCTTCTTCAATGTCATCATCAAAATCTTCAGTACCATTTCTGAGTTCAACAACATCAACACCACCACCACCATCTTTTCTTCATCTTCATTGTCATCTCCATAATCCTCGTCTCTATCAACTAGCGACTAAAACGTTGACCCTTCATGAGCACAAAATCTCATGTTCATCAACATCATCATGAATATTTTATAATCACCCGGGTACAACTCTTGGCTTAGAATAAAAGCTGCAACAACCCTCTCACACACACACAAACCCCAAACCCACTCACATCCTCTCACTATTAAGATGCTACATGATTTTTGGTTGTGCAGCACATTAACAACTAAACATAATACTCTACTAATAGAGTACCCACAACTCTTCTTTCCCTACTCTAATTAGGACTCTTACATATAATAAATATACATTTTAGAAATAGGATTCATTATAATATAGTATTCCTGCTAAAAATAAGATTCCTTCCTAGAATAGGATTCAATGAGTATCCCAAGAAAGACAGATGTTTATCTTATGTCTCTAATAACAACTTGTGATGTTGTAATGGAATGTGCACTACAATCTCATCTTCTTCCTGAGAATTGATGTTGTTTTAGAACTTTACTGTATGAAATTGAACTTTGGAAGGGTATGGTTGGATAAATTACAAACCCACCAATCACTGCAATGAAAAAAGAGGATATTAAGGAATACACATTGAAATCACCACCACCACCGAACTGTTAGACAGTCCATAAACAGTGGTTAGAAACTTAAGACACAAGGGCAGTTGGTGCGCCTTTGGGGTGAGCCACATCAATCATTTCTTTTGTTTCCTCACCTACTAGAGGGGAGGCGAGTTGTATTACCACACAGGAATAGTACCATTATGCCATATGGATAAAAAAAATTAAAATTTTGATATTGGCTTGAGAAAAAAATAATACATATTAAAATTGTGGGTTACACGGGTTGATGAGTTTTACCCATATCCATTTGTAACCCATTTAAAATTTTCCATTTATTATCCAACCCATTAGTGACCCATTACCGATTTTTATCCTTAATGATCCATTTGCCACCATTAGTTATGATGGTGAAGAGTTTTGTATGGATGGTTTGGTGTTTTGATGATCCCTACCTTATATTTACTGGATCAAAATTTTGTGGTCCCAAATATGCTATTAACCCAAATATATTACTAGTATATTATTACTTCCTAAAAGTATGATCTAACATCATCATATAATAACTGGGGAAAGTATGGGTATAAAGTTTTGTAGATGAAATTTTCTCTTCCCATATTCCCAGATTTTTAAGATGTGAGCTTGATTTTTTATTCTTTTGTGATTGTTTTTGGTTTATGTTTTCCGAAGAACTCTTGAAAGTTACTTAACATTATGACTCCCGCAAGTTTAATTATCCATATTCGCAGTCAGAAAACAAAGATTAATATAGATGCTGTAAATGTTCATGTTTCATTTACAGCTTGAAAGCCCTGACCTAA
The DNA here is from genome assembly GCA_034770075.1 of Aralia elata. Classification (NCBI taxonomy): domain Eukaryota; kingdom Viridiplantae; phylum Streptophyta; class Magnoliopsida; order Apiales; family Araliaceae; genus Aralia; species Aralia elata. Next base: position 17,979,372 of record CM068377.1, read on the forward strand.
AAATATACAAGTGATAATCTACATGTAGGAGAAACGATTATGTGACGAGATCGAGATCCTCCCTGCACATTATTTCAAGATGATGAAGATCATTTCAATAGAGGTTATATAAAAGGTAGGATTTCTCAGAAATCAGATTTACATAGCCTGTTCAATGTTGATCCAAGCAAGGTGGGCAGAACGTATGACATCAACATTATTGTGAAACTGCATGAACTTTGCCAGTAGAAAAAAGCAAATTGTGCCCATGGACCTTTGAAAATTTATTCTTCTTTGGTAATAAAACTAGACCATATTTACTCAAAGACCATCATCCCCAACTTACAAGCTTTGTCTGCCCAGTTTCTTAGCATGGCTTACTTGAGTTTTGTTTTCAGACTGTTAACCATATACAGTTAAAGATTTTGTACGAAGTGTGAGATTATCAAGTATGAATTCGCCCTTTTAAGGATGATATGTTTTTACATATGATACTCTTTTGCAGGCTATAATGTCTTTGATTGTTACTTGTTAGCAATCAAACAATAACATGTCTTTTTGTGGTAGTAACAATTGATACATATTTGTGGTAGTTGATATCTGACTAATTAGTAACATATTGTTGCATGTTTTTTTTATGTGTTGGTAAAAAGAAAAATTGTTCTCATCATTAAAGTAATTTGCCATGGCAAAGGAAATTTGAGAGAAAGTCAATAAGGACAATGCCAATGCAGTAAAATGAAAGGCATCATCAAGTGGGCATGCTTTTACTGAAGGAAAAACTACCTAGTCTTAATAAAATCGAGCTGAGTGCACAAGAACTCAAAGTTTATGTAGGATCCAAAAGAAGATAAATAGCTCACACCTGCTCAGACTAGGAACCTTAAAACATGCATACTGCAACATTAATATCACCTTAGTAGCTCTAAAATCTCATGCTCTTAACGCACAGCCATTCATGAATCCCAAAGTATCGATACATTAAACCTATATATATACACACCTCATCCAATGTATCCACACAGATAATCTATTATGAAATAATAACAGCCGTCTTTGTGTCTCCACTTCCGATAACTGGTTATCGATCGATCAGATAAGTTGATAAATTGTAACTTATAAATTGTAGATGAACAGGGCCAGATAGGTTACATCACTTGCTGCTTTTGGTGTATAATTTTAATTTGGAGTTGTTAAATATCGTTTAATTAACTGTGGTTCTAAATATTGATATTGAGCACTAAATTCATGAAATCCAAATGAATGCCTTATAAATAAGTGATGGAGTCAACTAGTTTAATTGTTATGACAAGATGTCATAATAGTTATGAAAAGCTAAATTTGTCTGGTGGACTAGTGTCATTGATTCAACTTTTTTTTTTTTGAAGCATAAAACGTTCACCTTAGTTGAATAATTATTGACCCGATGACGTCATAAATACATGAAAAATATATTATCAATATTTAAAAAATTAAAAATATCATTTTTAATAAACTAAAAAATTTAATGAAGTTGTCTAATATGTTAAAAAAATAGAATTTAATCTTAATAGTAAAACTTAGAATCAAAAAAGTATTTAAAAAATAGTTTGCTTGATCGATTTTAACGGTTAAACTACTTGTTTGGGTTCAACTTCAACCCGATCTTAATTGATTTAATCAGGCCAAACAAACAAGACCAAATATAAACTCGTTTCTTGGTCCAATCAACATGTCCAATTTTCAAAACATTTTTTCTAACATCAAAAAGCCCTTTACAGTTTACACAACATAAAATTGGAAGGATTTTTAAGATCAGTCATCTTTTAAAAAAGAAAATATTGTTGCAATCAGAATCCGCACCTCTATATTATAGAGTTGAAGAATTATCATAAATAAAAGTTTCAACATGTAGATTACAAAATCCGCCTTGCAAAACAAAACTGGAGAAGCTTTCTCCACTGTTATCTATGGATAGTAATTTAGAGGGTAGTTTGGGGTTATACTAATGTTAGCATACCCTCCGATAGTTGATGCTGCATCCAAGAGCTTCTCATCCAGGCACAAACATAGGTCGCAGACCATTAAGTGATGGTGTAACTAAACAGAATTCTGATCAAAACCTCAATATAGTTTACGTAAATTCCATTACAGAACTCCAAATCACCTTCCACAAGAGAAGACTACTTTAAATTCTTGTCACCAAATTGATCCTAGTTTCTCTAGAAGGAATAATTTGTATAAGACTTGGGCATTCATTCTTCCACAACCAGAAGCTTCATCTCACTACCGAAACTGGAGAAATCCTCATTCGGGATTCGAATGGAAGAATCAACATTTCATTTGTATATTAGGGCATCACGTCCAGGCCCAACACCTATATAATGAATGGGTATGCCCACAAGCTCTTCTATCCTTTCCACGTATTGACGTGCAGCCTTTGGTAGATCAGAGTAGCTTCTTACAGAGGAGATATCAGTCTGCCAGCCAGGCATCTTTTCATATTCCACCTAAACACACAAAATATGAACTCAAAAGTGAATGAAATTACAAGCAAAATCCTTGTTGATACATGATCTATTGGAGTTCCACAAAAATGTTAAACTGGCAGGGATGAACTCAGGTTACAGCCTGAGTTTGAAGATTTACAGCAAGGCTATGCAAATTGTAGTTATTTCAGGCTTGAAAAGGGGCAAGACAATTTAAGGGGCCGACTAATGTCTTGTATATGTTAGAATGATTAGTTGAATTCAACAAATTCATTTCCGCAATAAAGCATCAAACTGTTGATGATGGATGTGGTCAATGGTTCTTAAGCTTTTAAGGACCAGAATATTAAACAGAGGAAGCGGAAAGGGAGTGATAATGGCAAATGCACATACCTATAGAAATAAAATAAAATAAAGAAAGACGCTTCAATTACTAGTTTTAAGAAGAAAAAATGCGCACCCTAATGGAACAAGTGAGCCAACAAGCTAAAATGCCCAGTCCAAGGCAAAACCTATTAAAATGCCACTATCACAATAACCACGAAATACCACTATCAAGTACAGCTGTAATATCTTCTGGCCGCCATTTAAAATTTTCATTGAGTATGCACTCACTACCATTCCAGGATATGCTGTTCATGACATTAAAAACACTTCTCTTCTGTAGAATGAATAATTTTCAAAAACAATAAGAAAGAGCTCATCATATGTATTGAAGAAATAATTTACCCGTAGGGAATTGTTCAAGCATGCACTTATGTTGTCCTAATATTCAGGCTTTCAAATGTCATGGAATACCTAACCAACAATTATTTGGTTTCTTCTAGTGGGATATAATAATCTCTCGCTATGGATTTTAAAAAGAAGGGTTATTTACACTTCCTAGTACATTTTTTAAAAAAATTACAACAAAAGTGCATCCGGAAAATATTTACAGAATTAATACATTTTTTATATTTTATTTACATAATTAGTGTATTTGATATCCCTTTAATTTAGTTGAGTGTTTTAATGGGTTGCTTATGTGCCAAATCAGTTTTTTAAATGGTAACTGTTCCCGGTTTTTGTGCATAATCTGTGACAATTTGAACTGCGTTCATACCACCCGGGTATTCAAAAAACGAGCATTTGCCTCAATCTCCACCTTCAATCAACAACAAATTCCGGCCACGAAGAATCGAGTCGTGTTGGGTGAGCTCACTAACTTGGTTAATGTTGGTTCCGATTTTGCTGATAAGACTCAGACTCCCGAGCCTAAATTGAAAAAGACGGTGAAAAAAGGTTGTTGTTCAGAAGCTAGTTCAGCCCGATACAGTGGTGGGTTTCGAGGATGGCTCATAGAAATGTTTTTCTCCGTCTCTTATCTATCAGCATATGCATTCCTTGGAGGTATAAAGATGATTTTTTATTTTTTATTTTCCCCTCTTTATGGTTGCCTAATTATAGATTCATTAGAATTTATTGTTCATATTCTGTTTTGGGTAGGTTTGTTGTGTTAATAATAATGAATTACTGAATTTGTGGGCTTTCAGCTATAGTGGATTTTGTTTTTCTTTGTTTGGGTATAATTTGGAATAGAATTTATGGGATTGGATATGTTACTTCTGGTGCACTTTAATGTTTGATAGTAGCCAAGCAGGAACTGTGTTTCCCCTAATATTTGTTTTATGTATGTTGAGTGCTAATAATGGATAATTGTAATGAGTAGCTTGGTTTGTGTAAGTTGAAATTTGTAAGAAGTGTAGAAAATCTATACATTATGTTATCTTATTCAGATTGTAAGCTCCAATATTTATACACAAGGATTGTCCCTAATTCTAGGAAGAAAAACAACACAGAGGGAAACATGGAGGAGGAAAACAGGGAGACTCCCCCTCAAGTTGGTGTTTAGATATCTCGCATACCCAACTTGAAACACAAAGGATGAAACATTTTACCAGTAAGACCCTTAGTCAAAATATCAGCTAGTTGATGTTCTGTTTTTACAAAAGGTAAACAAATAAGTCCACTGATTAATTTTTCTTTGATGAAGTGTCTGTCAATCTCAATGTGTTTCATTCTATCGTGTTGTACCGGATCATTTGCAATACTAATGGCTGCCTTGTTATCACAAAACAACTGCATAGACCCTTTAGTTGTAACACTCAAATCTTCTAGCAAGGTTCGAAGCCACATTAGTTCACATATACCCAAGGCGATAGCTCGAAATTCAGTCTCAGCACTAGATCTTGCTACCACAGACTGTTTTTTACTACGCCAAGTAACAAGATTACCTCCAACAAATGAACAGTAGCCTGATATAGATCGACGATCCTCTATAGAGCCAGCCCAATCTAAGTCGGAAAAAGCTTCGACTCTCATATGACCATTTGGTGCAAACAATAAACCTTTGTCAGGAGCAGATTTGAGATACCTCAAAATTCTGTAAACGGTTTCCATATAACTTTGTCGAGGATCATGCATATATCGACTGACTATACCCACAACATAAGATATATCGGGTCTAGTATGAGACAGGTATATCAGTCGTCCCACTAGACGTTGATATCTTTCTCTATTAACCGTAGGTCATGTACCTCCTTCTAGATGATGATTAACTTCAATAGGAGAATCAACAGGTTTACATCCTAGCATGCCAGTTTCTGTTAAGAGATCAAGGACATACTTCCGTTGAGATAGAAAAATTTCACTGGAAGATCTTGCAACTTCAATACTAAGGAAATATTTCAAGGTGCCAAGATCTTTGATTTCAAACTCTTTAGCCAGACTTGCTTTGAGATTAACTATCTCTTCTCTATTATCCTCTGTCACTACAATGTCATCAACATAAACAATAAGAATGACAGTCTTACCATTTATTTGTTTGACAAATAAAGTGTGATCTGCTCGACTCTGCTTGTACCCAAGTTTTATCATTGCTTTGTGTAATTTACCAAACCAAGCTCGAAGAGATTGCTTTAACCCGTATAAAGCCTTTCGCAGTCTACAAACCTTACCCTTGGTGATAGATGAGGCAAAGCTAGAGGGTATTTCCATATATACTTCTTCTTCCAAGTCACCATGAAGAAATGTATTTTTGATGAATATCCCAGCCAAAGTTTACTGCACATGAGATTATGGTACGAACAGAGTTCATATTCGCCATAGGGGCAAAAGTCTCCTGATAATCAATCCCATGAGTTTGAGTGTACCCTTTTGCAACTAGCCTGACTTTGACTCTTTCAACTGTCTCATCTGCCTTTTGTTTCACTGTATATACTCATTTGCAACCAACTGGTCTTTTTCCATAAGGAAGAGTAACTAGTTCCCAAGTATCATTCTTTTTCAGGGCATTCATCTCTTCTATCATAGCAGGTTTCCAGTTCTCGTTGTTAATTGCTTCTTTCCACCCCTGAGGAATAAATATAGAGGACAAAGAAGAAACAAAGGAATGGTAGGATGCAGATAATTTATTATATGATACAAAATTCGAGATAAGATATTGTGTACAAGACATGACACTTTTTCTAAGAGCAATAGGAATGTCAGTATCATCAGAAGAACAAATAGGATTAGGATTCTTACCATTAGTATTATCAAGATTCGGTTCGGGGAAAGGTTGGTGTAATGGTGCAGCAATGGCGACCTTATTTTTTCCTTTGTGAGTATAGGTCCTCAACTCAGGCTCAGACTGTCTAGCACATGACTCGTGTAACTGTAACTCTCCCTGTGTAGAATTATCAGAAACAACAACAGAAATAGGGGAAGATGATATAATAGTACTTGTAATACCAGTCTCAAAAGAAAGCGTCTCATCATCAATAACATCCTCCCCCTGAGGAGAAGGTGAAGAAGAATAAAAAGGTTCTAACTCCCAAAAAGTTACATCCCGAGTGACAAATGCTTTGTTAGAAGGGGGATGATAATATTTATAACATTTTTGGGTTGGAGAATAACCAATGAAAACACACCGAAAAGCTTTGAGATCTAATTTACCCCGAGTGGGAGATTTATCATGAACATAGCACACACATCCAAAAACTCGTGGCGAGAGAGAATGATTGGTTATGTGCTGGAGAATGGAGATAGGACTTTTGTTTCCAAGGCTTCTAGAAGGAAGGCAGTTGATAAGAAATGCCGCAGTCAGAACCGCATCACCCTATAAAAATTTAGGGGTTTTCATTGTAAACATAAGAGTACGGGCAACTTCTAGTAGATGTCGATTTTTTCTTTCTATTACTCCATTTTGTTCTGGGGTTTTGACACAGGAGGTTTGAAGAATGATGTCATGCTGGGAGAGGTAAGATTCAAAAGCATGATTATTACTGTATTCACGACCGTTATCACTATGGAGAATTTTGACTTTAGCGTTAAATTGAGTTTGAATCATTTTATGAAAGTCCTAAAAGCAATCAAAAACTTCATTTTTGAAACGCAAAAGGTAAATCCAAGTGATACGAGAATGACAATCAATAAAGCTAACAAACCATCTAAAATTAGAACGGGAAACAATCCGAGAGGGCCCCCATACATCGGTATGGATAATAGCAAAAGACTCAGAATGACGACTGTTAATAGCAGAATAAGTTGAACGTTTGTGTTTACCGAGTTCACATGGTTCACACAAAAACTGAGTTTTATTACAATGTTTAACTAAAGACGGAAACAAAAATTCCAATACTGAAAAAGAAGGATGACCCAAACGACGATGCCATTAATGGAGAGAGGTTAGGTTGGAGTCTGAAACAGAGTGAAGAGCCTGAGTAGGGACCATGTTAAATGAGAGAACATCTAAATAATAGAGACCATCAACTGCACTACCACTGCCAATCTTCTGTCCCGTCACCAAGTCCTGAAAAATACAATGATTTGGAAAAAAGGATACTGAACCGTGCATAGATTCAAAAAGACGTTGGACAAATAATAAATTTGCAGTGAAGGAAGGAGTATGGAGAACATATGATAAAGTCAATGAGGGGGTACAAACTATAGAACCACTCCCGGAGATAGAAGACAGGGAGCCATCAGTAACTCGAACCTTGTCTTTTCCAGAACGAGGCATATATGAAGTAAAAAGGTTAGAGGACCCAGTCATATGCTCGGAGGCACCTGTATCTATAATCCAACTAAGGCAAGTGGGTGAAACATGAAAAACACAAGGAGGTATACTTGTCTGGGCATAATGAAAGGAAGTAGGTTTGGAATAGAATTTCCGAAATGCAGTGATTTCCTCAGGAGCCAGTACATGAGTAGTGTCTGTAGTATTGGGTACATCTGCAGAAAGTGGAGGAGTAGACATATAGGCATGAGATCCACGTCCACGACCAGACTGACCTCCACGTCCTTTAGGACACCCATGAAGCTTAAAGCAGCGATCTCTGGTATGATTCTTCCCCCCACAATAGTCACACTCACGGGACTCCTTCCCAATAGGAGAGAGAATGGGAAAGCCAGGCTTAGGATACGAGGCAATCAAGGTTGATCGGTCAACATAATTTGATTTTAGTACCATCACCCGACGCCTACTTTCCTCTTGCTGGACTCTAGCATGAGCCTCTCTCAGTGATGGAAAAGGTGTCTGACCAAGTAGTTGTGCTCGAACTTGATTAAATTCTATATTCAAACCAACCAAGAAATCTACAACTCTATCTTCATTAATAAACTTTTGATAAGCCGTTGCATCTTCCCGACATTTAGCTGAGAAAACTTGGTAATGATCGAGCTCCTGCCAGAGTGCATTAATCTCTGCAAAGTACTGTGCCACGGGCTTCTCCCCTTGATACAACTCACGGATTCGTTACGAATATCATATGCCTTAGACATATTACCAGAAACAGAGAAGGTTTGAGAGATAGCTTCCCAAAGTGCATATGTTGTATCTAAGAACATGTAACTACTCCTCATATGTGGTTCCATTGAGATAAAAATCCATGTTTTGACCATAGAGTTATCGGATTTTCATTCTTCTTGAGCAATACCTGCTTGTACAGGCATGGTGGTTGTACCGGTGATAAAGTGCTGCATTCGGTTTGCTTCAATTGACATACGACATGCGTGGGACTTTTGTACCAGTGATAAGATGATGTGTGATTTAAGATCTGAAGTGTTGGTGGAAGAGAAGTTTATTCAGTGGACTTTTATCATTCTAATGTTAATATGTATTTAGATGGAGGTTGCAGAGGTGTACAAACTTGTGGATTGGTTGGTGGAAGTTGTAGAGGACTTTTATATTTGTTTGTTTTTTCTGTGTTATATGTTTTTGTTGTATTGATTATTTAGTGCTTTTTATTTTTACAGATTGGCAAGAACAATGACAAATCAACTTTTGATATTTTAAGCCAGACTTCTAGGAAATAAATTAATGCAAACCAGTTTGATGGAAAAACTGATGATGATGTTGGTGTTATGGGTGGGGTTCATAGTGATGGAGATGATGACAAGGTTAGACATATTTGTTTGTTTCTTTTGTGATATGTTTTTGTTGTATTGATTATTTAGTGTTTTTTATTTTTACAAATTGGCAAGAACAATGACAAACCAACTTTTGATATTTTAAGTCAGACTTCTGGGAAAGAAATTGTTGTTTTTACCCCCTACTGGGGTTCACATTGATGGAGATTGTCGACGCCGGTTTTTTGTCCTTTCCAATTTTAGCCTTTTTGATTAGATGATGTTTTTGGAAAAGATCGGCACTTAATGTCGACGGGGTTTTGAAAGATTTATTTTTTATGATGAGCCAATTAACCAGAGTCGTCAGTTGGTATATTTGAAATGGATGTACCAACTCATCCGAGTTTTCGTTTTTTTGTAAATCGCTGGCTCATGTGTGACTCCGAATTAATTGGTCTGCGAACCGAGATTCATAGAGTTCGGGGGCTTGCTTAAGCGAGGGGAAGGTGTTAGGCACCCCCCGACTTCCGTGAAACACGGTTACCGCAATCTTGATGCTTTTTCTATCCTTTTAATTCATAAAATGTGTGTGTGTGCGCCTATGTGAATATCGTGATGATTTTACATGAAGAAGTCATTTGTGTTTTCGGAAAAATCGTGTTTTCTTTTGGGAGTGCTTTAGAATGTCCTTCGGCTTCTACGAGAAAACTTTATTCTTTATTAGAAAGGTTTGATTTTAATTGTCAAAACTGCAAGGTTTTCATTAGGTGTCGTTTTGGCAAAACAAGAGTTTTTTAAACCTTCGTCAAAATAGGAATCGAGATCTATACGTTGCTTTCACAGAATGACGGGCAATTTCTAGGATCTCTTTAACCCTATGCACAACGGTTTAATAAAACATCCTTTAATTTATAAAACCATTTCTTGTGATGTTTGAAAACGATTTTTCCTTTAGCCTTCTCGTTAAATAGGAATCGACATTCATTAGCATTTCCAAAATTTAGCCTCGTGGTGCTAATAACCTAGTTCGATTGATTTTATGAAAATCTTATCGTTTAGCTTTGAAATCAATTTCGTCTCATAAATCAAATCAAGCATTAAAATGCGTTGGGGCTACTCATGGGCATGTAAGCCATCAAAATAACCCCGAACGCCCACAATCGCATACTTTCACTATGACGGGGCCTTAAACACGATTCTCGCCTTGGCGTCGTTTTAAGGCCCGACGATTACATTTTTACAATGAAGACGACATCGCTCCTACTACATCTATCAAAAGATGTCCATCATCGGATTTGGACTACGGGGTCGCGCTCCTAGGCTCACATCCAAAATCGCTACACACCCACAAGATCCTAAAATAGCAATCTAAACAATCTATGCACGATACATCATTACAACGAGCTAAAAATTCACCAAATGGACATCATCGGGCCATTAGGAGGAATTTCGTTCCATTTGGAACCCTCACTAATAGCCCTCAATCCATGGATTCACAACAATATACAAGAATAACTACATTTAATATAATTCAGATGACAAAAAGCTTAACAAAAATGGTATAACAAAATGCTATAACAAAGGGTTTTTCACCTTGCAAATGATCCTCACAATATGTATTAACTTGTATATTGAGTAGAGTAGAAAATATATGATGTATAATCTCACAAAATGGATACAATTCCTCACTATTTTCTCTCTTTTCTCTCTTGATTTCCTCTTCTTTTCTGCTGTTTTCTTCTTCTTTTCCGAGCTGCTGCCGCCTCCTCTCCTCTTGCTGTTTCTGGATGAAAACTGACCTGATAAGGGGTTGCCCTAGGCAGCCGCAGATTGATCTGCGGCTGGCCGCAGATTGATCTGCGGTTGGCCTTGGTTTTCCCCCGCTCGAGTCCCGTGTCGTCTCGAGTTCCGTCCTTGGCCGCGGATTGATCTGCGGTTGGTTGTGCTGATTTTCTCATTTTTCATACCTCACTTCGATTCTCGTGTCGTACCGTTGGTTTCCGCTGAAAGGCTTGCATTTTGCAGTCCGGGAACCGCTGGGAAAAGTGTCACATCATTCATGGGTGTTTGTTTCGCCCGTCGTCGTGTCAGCCTTGATCGCAAGTCGTCGGAGTGGCTTTGAGTGTTTGCACTTATGTCCACCTTCCGTCTCATAGGCTGGGCTAACTAACGGTTTTGCCCTCCTGTCAAGGTTAGTATAGGAAACGCAAAATTTGGGTGTCTACAGAGATGATGATAAGGTTAAACATATTTGTTTGTTTTTTTCTGTATTATATGTTTTTGTTTTATTGATTATTTAGTATTTTTTATTTTTACAGATTGGCAAGAACAATAACAAAACAACTTTTGATATTTTAAGCCAATCTTCTGGGTAATAGCTTGTTGTTTTTACCCCTACCGAGATTTGTGTTTTTTTCAATCTTAGTTACCTTCATAAATTGGATTGGTTACTTCCTTATAGTATTTCTGTTACTACTCAGTCAGTTTAGAGTTTGTAGTTGAAATTCTAATTGTATTTGTGACCTGTTTTGTCAATTGCTAAATGGGGTAAAATCGAGGCAGAAAACAATTCGGTACTTGATGAAATGATTTTAACTACTCAGGATATAGTTCATTGTGTTGAAGTGGCGAGAAGTACTTCTAAACCTTGTGGTAGACCGATTTGTGCTTCTGCGAAGAGTGCGACTTTGAGGAGTCCATATACAACGAAGTTTGGTTCCTCTGTTATGGTTCCTACACAAATACGTAGAGGTTTTTCTGTATTTCCCAATGTTTGCATGGGTATGCCGTCCAAATTTGAATATGTATTGTTTGATCAATAGTTTATTTAATTGTTTTGGTTACTACTTTTGACAGTGTTGATGTTTTGGACTCGTTCCTTTAGAGGTAACTAAATGCGTATTAGTGAGTGACAAACTTCATCATGTTGGTTACTATTTACCTTTTGATTATTTTAACACATTGAACATATTGAGAAATTCTATTATTACTTATCCAATTTATAATGTTATCAGAATTTTACTTTGAAAGTATCCAGTTATGGTATGTCGAAGTTCCAATGTATAATATACCCCAATTAGACAGCGCGATAAATAGGTGTTCAATTGTCCAATATTTAGTGACCAATAAATCATATCCCAGATGGTCAATTTTATAGTGATGGTAATGTATGTATGATTAATTTTTTTTGTTTTAACATAAAGTGCAGATGGTATCCGAAATGTCATGTAAGAGTTCCCATTTACATAGCTGCTGGTTACTTATAAATAACCTTTTAAAAATAAAATTATTTGGAATATGGTGCAGTTAGTAGCCAAACTTTCATACAAAGGTAATCATTTTAGTTTTTGTGGGTAACCAAATAGTCATAAAAAAAAATCAAAACAGTTACCAAATGTTCCATTTATTTGTTTTCTTTATTTTGCTAAATCGTGATGGAATGAGAGAGTGGTCGTGTGGTTTTCCACTTACTTAATGTAAGAAAAAAAGAATGCAAAATATTATTGAATATTGTGTAACACAATCTCGGTTACCTTACATCAATAAAAATGATACCATATATCTCGTTGTTGGTTACTTATAAATAACCTTTTAAAAAAAATTATTTAGAATATGGTGCAGTTGGTAGCCAAACCTTCATACAAAGGTAACCATTTTAGTTTTTGTGGAAAACCAAATAGTCATAAAAAAAATTTCAAAACGGTTACCAAATGTTTCATGTATTTGTTTTCTTTATCTTGCTAAATCATGATGGAATCAGAGAGTGGTCGTACGATTTTCCTTTTACTTAATGTAAAAAGAAAATAATGCAAAATATTATTAAATATTGTGTAACACAATATCGGTTACCTTACATCAATAAAAAGGTTACCATATATCTGGTTATTGGTTACTTATAAATAACCTTTTAAAAAAATTATTTGGAATATGGTGCAGTTGGTAGCCAAACCTTCATACAAAGGTAACCATTTTAGTTTTTGTGGGTAACCAAATAGTTATAAAAAAAATTCTAAACTAATATATCTAGACCAGAAACATATGATAAATTTAACTAATACACCTTATAGTTGCAACCTGTGTAGTACATATTACAATTTTAATTAGGAAAAACATCAGTAAAGTCCCAAAAAAGAAATGAAAAAAGAAAAAGAGAAAAAAGGATCCAATTCAGCTACAAAAAAATATATACTCCGTATAAATCGGTGGCTACAATAATTCCACATCAAACTCATAACTAAACTAAACAATTGATGGATCAAAAACAATTACCCCATGCATGCAACGATACTAAGAATCGAAGATCCAAAAAAGTAGTTCTGATCACACAGAAACATCAATTTCAGGATGGATTAATCACATATTCTCGGGATTCATACCTAAAACAAAAAATAATTAAGTTCATATTGTAAAATTCGTAGTATAATATAAATAGAGATAGAAACGTGAAAGAGAGAGAGAGAGCCAGTTGCCTTTCTCCCTCTATTATCCTTCTTGAAAACGATATTCTCCTTCTGAATCTAAACGATATTCTTCTTTTGAATCTGAACTGTATTCAAGTCGCCTACTCTCTGTTCTTGCTTTTGAATGCTCTTCGATTTGGTAACTCCGGCTTCTTCTTTTTTTCGTTATTTTGAATTATCGATTTGTTTTGGTTGCTAGATCGCAAATAATTGGTAACTGCCGCATATGGCAGTAACTTCTCCTTGATTTCAGGGTTTCCTTATTTATTTGAAATTGAATGATCTAATGTGTTTATTGTGTTGCACTCTTTTTGAAATTATTTTGTGAATGCACTAATCTTGTAATTACTTTCTAAATGTTGTATAGTAGTGTAAAGAACCCTTTAAAGAACCTTTGGCCTTCTTGAAGTAAGCCAAAATGACTTAAAGCATAAAGAACTGCAAGAAAAGTGGAATTAGTGGGCCTTTCTCATCAGTTTATCTAAAAACTTAAGCTGTTAGATGGAGGGCCCAACAATGACACTCCCTTAAATGCAACGTTTTATAAAGAAGGGAGAAAGTAAAGTTCATTTGCACTATTAAATTTATATAAAGACAATTATGTGGCTCGAAAGATTTGAACCCAAGACCTTATACACCCAGAGCTCTTTATACCATGTTAGATTTATAAAATGGGCCCAAAATCTATTATATAAAGACACCAAACTCTCTGACTCAAAACCAATTGATAATGAGAAGAGTTGACCCAAGTCATTATTCAACCATTTTTCGTACGAAAAGAGGATCATCGACATCCTTTTTTTGATTAAATATTAAAATACAATATTTAGATCAATGACAATTCGTATAACTAAACTTCAAACGTAAGAAGGGTACTTTTGTCATTTTTTGGCTTTGCAGTTTAGTTTTGCGGGCTCCCTCATATTAAAGTGCGGGATGAGGATTATTTTTACCATCAAATCCGTGATTAGATGACAACGATTTGTTGTAAAGATAATCTTATTCTTACAACGTTAGTTATGGATCGATTCCTATATATTGTGTGTATATATATATAACTCATTGCGATGAAAATTATAATTTGTCAACAAATTAAATTGATATATGTTACTTTATTATCTATAGCTCATTTAAATGGATTATAATTATTTAGTATTTCTAACTTGTTAATTTTTTTTTATGAACTTATTAAATAATATATAAAAATTTTACTCATTAAATTCATATTTATAGTATTTTTATATTTCTAACTCAACGATATTTAAAATAAAATTTTCATTTTTTCAAACTTAATAAAATAATATATATATATATATATATATATATATATAAACTTATTACTACTAGCCGTTTGACCCAAAAAGAGAAAAAAAGAAAAAAAAGCCACCATAAAAACAAAGTCGCGGCAATTGAAAGCTAAACTGTTAACCTAGGACATAAGGCCCATAACATAAACCCCTCTCCTCTCACTTTCTGTGTCATTGAACCCTCTCCTCTCCCTTTCTTTCCGATTCCAAATCAGATTATTCTTCCGATAGATAATCAATTCCCTCTCCTCATTTGTTTTTGTAGTTAACATGGACAAAGACATCTTATTCCGGTGGAGTCACCGGAATAAGATGTCCTATCCATGTTAATGCCGTCGCAGAAATACGCGGCCGATTCTCTATCACCAAACTCAGATCCACCATTTTCGTACGAAGAGAGGATCACCGGCGGCACCAGTAGCGATTCACCATTTTCGTACGGAGAGAGGATCACCGGCTGCACTAGTAGCGATTCAGTCTTCTAATTGGAAGCCCTAAAACCCCCTATTCCATCCGTTGATCTGCGAGGTAGCCGATAACTTGGTTAAGATTCTTGAACAAGAGGAATTTTGGAATTCTTGTAGCCGGATCTCCTCCGACCAATCTTCAGGTTAATTTTATGAGCTCAATTTTCCCGTATTTTTGTTCGATCTTTGGTTGAATTTGGTGATGTTTGGAGTTGTAATTTGTTTTATGGTTGGATTATGCATTCTCTACTATTGAATCTATATCTTATTCATAACCCTTGATTTACCCTTTTGATACCTGAGATTTTTTGGGACAAAAAGAATCTGGTTGTAAAATTTTGAAGTATGTAAAAGAGTAATATTAGAATTGTTTTTTAAATTATTTTTTCTTGAATCACTTCATGTCAATATTTAAAAGTGATTCTTCCTCCTTTGAAAAGCTTGGACAAGGATAGATAATCTGGTAATATCAATTCCCTCTCCTCTTTTGTTTTCATATAATCAGTCATCAATCAGGGCTAGGGTTAGGGTTCTCTTTTTTGGTTTTTATATAAATAATCAAATCATCGATTGGGGCTAGGGTTAGGGTTTTTTATTTTTGTGGTTAATGTATATACTTTTATTTAGGTTTCATATATATTTATGTGTGTGTGTGTGTGTGTGTGTTTTGTGGTTAATGTATATACCTTTATTTATGATTTGATTATATAGTTTATAACGCTGCAGGGAAAACCACATTTGTTGATCCCATCTAACAGGAGAGTTTGATAAAAAATATGAACTTAAGTACTCTGTTTAATCCACTATGTTCGTGTCTGTGTATGATGAGGGTTACATCTATATCTATATATATATATATATATATATATATATTTACACACACACTCACACACACTATATATTATAACTTGGACTAAAATGAAACTTGTTTTTTGATATACTAGTGTTTGTTGTGTTTGGCATGAGTCTAGGGCATGCAGTTAGGTGCTTTTCAAAATTCCAAAATGAGGGATATCTATGGAAACAAACTCATATTTGCTTTCAAAACCAAAAAATAATTTAGGATGGCTTCTTAGTTAGTATGTTGGTTGATGTCATACTGAATCGTTAGCTTGAAGTTACCTTAATCTACCAATACAACAAACTGGCCTAGAAATTTTCTCTTGAACTTCATTATTGTTCGTGTTAGCCAAATCTCTGGCGTGTGAATATGACTGTCCTACTTTTGTTTTCCAATAGACTAAACCACATACAGTTGGTTAAAAATTTGTTTGTTTATAGGGCCTCTGTTTTTCTTTTCTTGGTAAGTTGTGTTGTCAAAAATGTTTCGGCAGAGGTTAATTGTCAATTTCAAATACTGAATATTAGGCCTGGTGCATGTGTTTCCTATGCAAACTAGATTTGATACATTAGTCAAGTAGTTTGTCAGGTGGGCAGACAAGTAGTTTTCTAGTATTGCGGTCTTAGTCACCATAGGAGTAGTTTTCTGCTTTTCCTTAAAGTGTTTATATGCCAAGACTGTGTCGGATACATGGCTTTACTCACTCGGCCTATATAGAAAATTGGAAAGATGCAATTTGAGTACAATTAATTCCTCTATGAAGTGTTTTCACTATATGGATAATGCTTCCACTTGCTAGTCCTTGAATTAGGGTTACGGGGCTACCTTGAAAAGTGAAAACTAATATAATTTTGAGTCAATGTGTTACATGAGTTTTTTTTTGTATTGTATTAGGTCAAGTAGAGTCAATTCTCTACTTAAACACTTCTGAGGACAATTCTTGTAGTTATGATCGACCTTTATTGGGGTTTCTCACATCCTTAACAATTTCAAAATGTATCATGTACATGACTTGATGAAAGTCACAATGGATCAGGGGGAAATTTCATTGTTTTTTGTTGTAACTAGTCTAAAACGATCATATTATTCTTTTCAGGTTTTTCATTTATAGTGATGCTGACCTTGGCTCATATTATGAACTTGAAACAAATAAAGATTTTAGATAACTGTCCTTTTGTTGTTACTTTTGAACTTTGATGAGGACCATGAGGCATGTTAGTTATGATTTGGGATATAACGTTGCAACAGTTCTCTTCCATGCCTTATGATTTGTACTCTTTTGTATAGGTCTTGCAATATATGATACAATGCACTACATTTGATCTCTGATCAATACAACATGCATGGGTTAAGCTACATCAATGTGTTCTCTCCTCTTAGCTGCTGGTGCAAAGGGGTGAGAAGCAGTCTCTCCCTAATGCAACAATGATGGTTCATCAGCCTTTGGTGGGTCTAGTGGACAGGCTAAAGATATGACCATTCACACCAAGCATATTATTTGTGTTTGGGATGCACCAAGTGCGTTGTAATCAAAGCATACCGGATAGTAATTCAGAAGAACATGGATTGGGATGTTTTTATGACCCCAGAAGAGGCTAAGGAATATGGGTTAATTGGTGAAGTAATATATCAGAGGCCAAAGGCTCTAGTCACTGATGGTGCTGGGAATGAAGGCAAAGATAAATGTTGAAATTAGGATACGAAGGTAAGAAATATTGCTCTCTCCCTCTTTCTCTCTCAATCTTTGATGCCATATACAGATATACTCCCTCCGTTCCAAAATATAAGAAAACTTGCGTTTTGTAAGTTCTTTATAATTTATGAATTGCAAGTAATCTTTGTATTTTGGAACGGAAGTACATTCTCTGCCTTCTTGTTTGCATGGTGCATTGAAATCTGCAGTTTCGATTTTTTTTTGAATCATGTATTGAAGACTGTATTACAATAATTGTTGGTGTGTTGCATTTGATGGAAGTTTTGTTTATGATTGTGCCTCTAATTGGCCCAACTTTAGGACTCCTTACTGAAATTTTCCTTTTCTGTACCAAAAAGTTTTTTACTTTCTCTTCCTCAAATTTATATACTCTCTCCCTTAAAAAGTTTTTGCTCCCAATCTTTACAAATTCTTCACTTTCTCTCTGTAAAAAGTTTTTCTCTACCAAAATTTTTAACTTCCTTTCTCTCAAAAGATTTTACTTTTTATATCTCAAAACTATTTAATTCCTATCCCTAAATTTTTCAATCTCTCTCCTTAAAAAGTTTGTACTTCCTATCTTTACAAAATTTTCACTTCCTCTCCCTTGAAAGTTTTTACTTCCTATCTTTCGAAATTTTAAACTCTCTCAAAAAGTTTTTACTTGTTAACTCAAAGTTTTTTAGTTTCAGTCTCAAAAGTTCAACTCTCTCCCTCAAAATTTTTAACTTTCTCTCCCTCAAAAGTTCCTATGTTTTCGAAATTTTAAACTCTCTCAAAAGTTTTTACTTATCTCAATTTTTTTTAGTTTCAGTCTCAAAAGTTCAACTCTCTCCCTCAAAAGTTTTTAATTTTCTCTCTCCCTAAAAAGTTGAAACTTTTTCTCTCAAAATTTCTTAATTTCAATCTCAAAATTTCAACTCTCCCCCTCAAAAGTTATTCACTTTCTCTCCCTCAAAAGTTGAAACTTTTTCTCTCTCAAAATTTCTTAATTTCAGTCTCTAAATTTTGTACTTCCTCTTCCTTAAAAGTTTCTCGCTCTCCCTTAGAAGTTTTTACTTCCTGTCTTTACAAAATTTTCCCTATCTCCCTTTTACTTCTATCTCTTGAAATTATTTAATTTCAGTCAGTAAACTTTTCACTCTCTCTTCAAAACTTTTTCATTTTCTTCCCTCAAAAGTTTTTACTTTCTATATTTCAAAATTTCTAACTTTATCTCTCTCAAAAGTTTCCTTTTTATCTCCCAAAATTTTTTAGTTTCAGCCTCAAATGTTTCACTTTCTCTCACCCAACACTCCCTCAAAACTTTCACTCTCTCTCCGTCGGAAGTTTTTCACTCTCTCCCTCTCAAGTTACTTTCTCTCCTTCAAAAATTAAAACTTTTTATCACTCAAAATTTCTTAATTTTGGTCACAAATTTTTTTACTTTCTTCAAAAGTTTTTCACTCTCTCTCTTGAAAATTTTAGTTTCAGCCTCTAAATTTTTTTACTCTCTTTCTCAAAGTTTTTCACTTTCTTTCACTTAAAAGTTTTTACGTTCTATCTCTTACCAATTTTTCTCACTTTCTCTCCCTCAAAAGTTTTTACTTTTTTTTGTCTCTCGAAATTATTTAATTTCAGTCTAAAATTTTCACTCTCTCTTTCTCAAAAGTTTTCTCCCTCTCAAATGTTTTCCTTTTTCTCTCTTAAAAATTCAACTTTCTCTTTCAAAAAGTTTCTACTTTTTATCTCTCAATTTTTTAAATTTTACTCTCAAAATTTTCACTTTTTCTCCATCAAAAGTTTTTTTACTTCTAATTCCTCATAAGTTATTCACTTGAGTTATTCACTCTTTCTCCCTCAAAAGTTAAAAACATTCTTTCTCAAAATTTCTTAATTTCAATCTCTAAAGTTTCTACTTCCTATCTTTACAATTTATTCACCTTTTCTCCTCAAAAGTTTTTACTCCTATCTCTCAAAATTATTTAATTTCAGCTCCAAATTTTCATTTTCTCTTCCTCAATTTTTTTGCTTTCTTTCCCTTGAAAGTTTCTACTTCCTATCTTTCAAAATTTTGAACTTTCTTGTCTATTTTTTTCTTGTACTTTTAATCTCTTGTAAATCTCAAAAGTTTCACTTTCTTGCGCTCAATTTTTTCACATTCGCTCTTCCAAAAGTTTTTCACTTTCTCGCTGTCACAAGTTTTTCACTTTCTCTTCCTCAAAAATTAAAATTTTTTATCACTCAAAAGTTCTGATAAGCAGTCTCTAATTTTTTTGCTCTCTTCAAAAAAATTTCATTTTCACTCCATTAAAAGTTTTTACTTCTCCCATCTTTACAAAATTTTCACCATCTGCATCAAAAGTTTTTATTTGCATCTCTCAAAAATATTTAATTTCAGTCTCTAAAATTTTCACTTTTTCTTTCTCAAAAGATTTTCACTTTCTTTCACTCAAAAGTTTTTACATTTCATCTCTCGAAATTTTTAATTTTAGTCTCGAAATTTTTTCACTTTCTCTCCTCAAAAGTTTTGTCCTTTACGTCTATGAAAGTTTCACTTTCTATTTCAAAAAAGTTGACTTCTTTTCTAATTTCAGTTTTAAAATTTTCACTTCCTCTCGGTCAAAAGCTTTTCACTCTTTCCTCTAAAGTTTATACTTCCTGTCTGAAAAATATTTTCACTTCCTCACTTGCAAAAGTTTTGACTTTCAATTTTATTTTTTTACTTTCTCTCGCTCAAAAGTTTATCACTCTCTCCCTTAAAAGCTTTACTTCCTATCTTTACAATATACTCGCCTTCGCCCATTACAAGTTTTTACTTTTTGTCTCGAGAAATTTTTTAATTTAGTCTCTAGATTTTTAACTTTCGTCATCAAAAGTTTCACTTTCTTTCCCTCAAAAGTTTTTACTTCCTATCCTTCAAAATTTTGAACTTTCTCTCCCTCAAAAGTTTTTACTTTTTTATGTCTTGATTTTTTTTTTAATTTCAATCTCAAAAGTTTCACTCTCTCCTTCGAAAGTTATCATTTTATCTCTCCCACAATTTTTTAACTTTTGCTCCCTCAAAAGTTAATCACTTTCTCTCCCTCAAAATTTAAAAGTTTTCACCAAAATTTAGAATCTTCTCTCTCAGAATTTCTTAATTTTAGTCCCTAAATTTTTCTTTTGCTCTTCCTCAAAAGTTTTTCATTCTCTTTCCATCAAAAGTTTTTACTTTTCAGTCTATAAAATGTATACTTTGTTCTTTCTTTCCATCAAAAGTTTTTACATCTCTCTCCAAATGTTACAATTTCAATCTCTAAATTCTTCAAATTCTCTCGGTCAAAAGTTTTTAACTTTCTCTCCTTCGGAATATTTCAACTTTTCCTCCTAAAAATGTTTATACTTCTTAACTCTCAAAAGTTTAAATTTCAGTCTCAAAAGTTTTAGACTTACTCAAAAGATTTTTACTTTCTCTCCGTCGTAAGTTCTTAAGATTATCTCTCAAATGTATTTACATCTTATCTATCAAAATTTTAAATTTCAGTCTCTAAATTATTCAATTTCTCTCGCTCTCCTTCAAAAGATTTCAGCTTTTCCTCCTAAAAATATTCTTCTTTCTTTTGTTTCTTTCTCTCAAAAGTTTTTAACATTCTCTATCTCAAAAATTTTACGTATCTCTCCAAAATTTTAAATTTCAATCTTTAAATTATTCACATTCCTTCGCTCAAAAGTTTACAACTCTCCCCCAAAAAAGATTTTAACATTTCCTCCAAAAAATGTTTTTATTAAATTTTCCAAATTTTTAAATTTTAGTCTCTAAAGTATTCGCATTCACGTTCTCTCCCTCAAAAGTTTTGAAATGGTTCTCTCAAATGTATGTACTTCCTATCTCTCCAAAATTTTAAAATTTTAAATTCCAGTCTCTAAATTATTCAAGTTCCATCGCTCAAAAGGTTTTAACTTTTTCTCCTTCAAAAGATTTCAACTTTTCCTCCTAAAAATATTTTTACTTCTTAACTTTCCAAAATTTTAAAATGCCGTCTCTAAACTAGTCACTTTCTCTAGCTCAAAAGTTTTTTTTAGCTTTCTATCCACGATTTTAACATTCTTTTTAACATTCTTCCTCAAAAGTTTTACTTCTCTCTCCAAAATTGTAAATGTCAATCTCTAAGTTATTCACTTTCTCAACCTCACAAATTTATAATTTACACTCTAAAGATTCTAACTTTTATGTCCTCAAAAGTGTTTGGCATTCTCCCTCTCAAAAGTGTTTACTTATCTATCCAAATTATTCACCCTATAAAGTTTTTAGCTCTCTCTCAAAAGAATTTGTCTCTTTCAATTTTTTTTAACATTCTCTCTCTCAAAAGTTTTTACTTGTCTATCCAAACTTTTAAATTTCAGTCTCTAAATAGTTCACTTGTTCTCGCTCTAAAGTTTTCTAACTTTTTTTCCCTCAAAAGATTTTACTTTCTCTTCCTCACAAGTGTTTAACATCTCTCTCAAAGGTTTTTACTTATCTCTCCAAAATTTTGAATTCCAGTCTCTAAATTATTCACTTTCTCTCCCTCAAAAGATTTTATTTTTTCATTCTAAAAAAGTTCTTACTTAGCTCTCCAAAATTTTAAATTTCAGTCTCTAAATTATTTACCATCTCTCCCTCGAAAGTTTTTACTTCTTATCTCTCCTAAATTTTAAATTTTAGTCTCTAAATTATTCACTTTCTATTGCTCAAAAGTTTTTAACCTTCTCTCACTCAAAAGATTTTAACTTTACTCCTAAAAAGTTATTACTTCTTAAATATCAAATATCTCGAAAGTTTCACTTTATCTCATTCAAAAGTGTATACTTATTATCTTTCAAAATTAGAGTAAAATGCACTTTGCATCATTCAAGTTTACCCATTTTGCACATTGCTTCCTATACTTCAAAACGTGACACTTTGCATTCCGCACTTTTAGCGAACTGACATATAACACCCTGCAGCCCAAAATCCGTCTCTAAAAGTGACTGGGTTAGTGTTTAAAAGTGACGGATTTTGCATTTTTAGCAACGGATTTTGGGCCGGGAGGGTGTTCTTTACCGACTCGCTAAAAGTGAGGGTGCAAAGTGTTTCATTTTGAAGTATAAGATGCAATGTGCAAAATGGAAGTTTGGGGGAAGCAAAGTGCATTTAACTCTCAAAATTGTAGACATTCTCTCTTTCAAGTGTTTTTACTTGTTCTCTTTCGAAAATTTTAAAAATTTTATACTCCTCAAAATTTCATTCTCTTTCTGGCTTGAAAGTTTCTTTTTCTCAAAAGGTTTTCACTTTCTCTCCAGCAAAAGTGTAAACTTCCTATCTTTCAAAATTATAAACATTCACTCTGTCCAAAATTTTAAATTTCAGCTCCTTGATTATTCACTTCTTCTCAAAAGTTTTTGAACATTCTGTCCCTCAAAACTTTTTGACATTCTCTCGCTCAAAGTTTTTACTCTCCAAATATTTAAATGTCAGTCTCTAAATTATTCATTTTGTCGCTCAAAAGTTTGTTAAATTTCTCTCGAATTTTTTTTTACTTTTTCTTCTATTTTTTTTACTTCGTTAACTCTCCAAATTTTAGATTTCAGTCCCTAAATTATTTACTTTCACTCCCTCAATTTTTTTTTTAAACATCTCTCCCTCAACAGATTTTAACATTCCCTCTCTCAAAAGTTTTTAATTCTCATCTCTCCAAATTTTAAAAATTCGGTCTCTTCTTCAAAAGATTTTAACTTTCTCTCACCTAAAAGTTTTTAACATTCTTTCTTTCAAAAGCGTTTACTTCTCATCTCTCCAAAGTTTTAAATTTCAGTCTTTAAATTATTCACTTTGTCTCCCTCAAAAGTTTTTAACATTCTGTCTCAAAAGTTTTTAATTCTAATATGTCCAACCATTTAAATTCCAGTCTCTAAATTACTGACTTTCCCACGCTCAAAAGTTTTTAACTTTCTGTCCCGCAAAAAGTTTTCTACATTCTGTCTCAAAAGTTTTTAACTTTCTGTCCCGCAAAAAGTTTTCAACATTTTGTCTCAAAAGTTTTTAATTCTTATCTGTCCAAACTTTTAAATTCCTGTCTCCAAATTACTCAATTTCTCTCCCTCAAAAGTTTTTAACTTTCTACTCCTTAAAAGATGTTACTTTTTCCTTTTAAAAAAGTTTTTTTTTTCATAGCTCTACAAAATTTTTAATTTCAGTCTCTAAATTATTCACCATCTCTCCCTAAAAAGTTTTTATTTCTTATATCTCAAAATTTTTAATTTTCTGGCTCATAATTCACTTTTTCTCCTTCAAAAGATTTTAACTTTTAGTTTCCGCCTCTAAATTTTTTTACTCTCTTTCTCAAAGTTTTTCGCTTTCTTTCACTTAAAAGTTTTTACTTTCTATCTCTTACCAATTTTTCTCACTTTTCTCCCTCAAAAGTCTTTATTTTTTTTTGTTGCTCGAGATTATTTAATTTCAGTCTAAATTTTTCACCTTCTCTTGCTCAAAAGTTTTCTCCCTCTCAAATGTTTTTCCTTTTTATCTCTTAAAATTCAACTTTCTCTTTCGAAAAGTTTTACTTTTTATCTCTCGAATTTTTTTAATTTTAGTCTCAAAAGTTTCACTTTTTCTCCATCAAAAGTTTCTTTACTTCTAATTCTTCATAAGTTATTCACTTGAGTTATTCACTCTTTCTCCCTCAAAAGTTAAAAACATTCTTTCTCAAAATTTCTTAATTTCAATCTCTAAAGTTTCTACTTCCTATCTTTACAATTTATTCACCTTTTCTCCTCAAAAGTTTTTACTCCTATCTCTCAAAATTATTTAATTTCAGCTCCAAATTTTCATTTTCTCTTCCTCAATTTTTTTGCTTTCTTTCCCTTGAAAGTTTCTACTTCCTATCTTTCAAAATTTTGAACTTTCTTGTCTATTTTTTTCTTGTACTTTTTATCTCTCGTAAATCTGAAAAGTTTCACTTTCTCTCGCTCAAAATTTTTTCACATTCGCTCTCCCAAAAGTTTCACTTTCTCGCTGTCACAAGTTTTTCACTCTCTTCCTAAAAAACTAAAATTTTTTATCACTCAAAAGTTCTGATAAGCAGTCTCTAATTTTTTTGCTCTCTTCAAAAAAATTTCATTCTCACTCTATTAAAAGTTTTTACTTCTCCCATTTTACAAAATTTTCACTATCTGCATCAAAAGTTTTTATTTGCATCTCTCAACAATATTTAATTCTAGTCTCTAAATTTTTCACTATTTCTTTCTCTAAAGATTTTCACTTTCTCTCACTCAAAAGTTTTTACGTTTCATCTCTCCTCAAAAGCTCACTTTCTCTCATTAAAAGTTTTTCACTTTCTTTTCTTCAAAAGCTTTTTCACTCTCTCCTCAAAAGTTTTTCCTTCACATCTCTGAAAGTTTCACTTTCCATTTCGCAAAAGTTGACTTTTTTTTTTCCAATTTCAGTTTTAAAATTTTCACTTCCTGTCGGTCAAAAGCTTTTCACTCTATCCTCTAAAGTTTATACTTCCTGTCTGAAAAAGATTTTCACTTCCTCACTCGCAAAAGTTTTGACTTTCAATTTTATTTTTTTACTCTCTCGCTGAAAAGTTTATCACTTTCTCTCCCTTAAAAGATTTACTTCCTATCTTTACAATATACTCGCCTTCGCCCCTCACAAGTTTTTACTTTTTGTCTCGAGAAATTATTTAATTTCAGTCTCTATAGATTTTTAACTTTCGTAATCAAAAGTTTCACTTTCTTTCCCTCTAAAGTTTTTACTTCCTATCTTTCATAATTTTGAACTTTCTCTCCCTCAAAAGATTTTACTTTTTATGTCTTGAATTTTTTTTAATTTCAATCTCAAAAGTTTCACTCTCTCCTTTGAAAGTTGTCATTTTATCTCCCTCAAAAATTTTCAACTTTTGCTCCCTCAAAAGTTAATCACTCTCTCCCTCAAAATTTAAAAGTTTTCACCTAAATTTAGAACCTTCTCTCTCTCTCTTTCTCTCAGGAATTTCTTAATTTTAGTCCCTAAATTTTTCTTT
The DNA here is from genome assembly GCA_034770075.1 of Aralia elata. Classification (NCBI taxonomy): domain Eukaryota; kingdom Viridiplantae; phylum Streptophyta; class Magnoliopsida; order Apiales; family Araliaceae; genus Aralia; species Aralia elata. The sequence continues at coordinate 18,004,962 of CM068377.1, forward strand.
TGCTCTTCCTCAAAAGTTTTTCATTCTCTTTCCATCAAAAGTTTTTTACTTTTCAGTCTATAAAATGTATACTTTGTTCTTTCTTTCCATCAAAAGTTTTTAACATCTCTCTCCAAATGTTACAATTTCAGTCTCTAAATTCTTCAAATTATCTCGGTCAAAAGTTTTTAACCTTCTCTCCCTCAGAATATTTCAACTTTTCCTCCTAAAAATGTTTATACTTCTTAACTCTCGAAAGTTTAAATTTCAGTCTCAAAAGTTTTAGACATTCTCTCCCTCAAATTTTTTTTTTTAGTTTTTACTTCCAAATTTTTAAAATTCAGCCTCTAAATTACTCACTTTCTTTCGCTCAAAAGGTTTGACTTATCTCTCCAAATTATGAAATTTCAGTTTGTAAATTATTCACATTCCCTCGCTTCGCTTTCCAAATTTATTCAAATTATTCAGTTTTTACTCATCTCACCAAATTTTGAAATTTTAGTTTCTTTACTTCTAATTCCTCATAAGTTATTCGCTTGAGTTATTCACTCTATCTCCCTCAAAAGTTAAAAACATTCTCTCTCAAAATTTCTTAATTTCAATCTCTAAAGTTTCTACTTCCTATCTTTACAATTTATTCACCTTTTCTCCTCAAAAGTTTTTATTCCTATCTCTCAAAATTATTTAATTTCTGCTACAAATTTTCATTTTCTCTTCCTCAATTTTTTTGCTTTCTTTCCCTTGAAAGTTTTTACTTCCTATCTTTCAAAATTTTGAACTTTCTTGTCTATTTTTTTCTTGTACTTTTTATCTCTCGTAAATCTCAAAAGTTTCACTCTCTCTCGCTCAAAATTTTTTCACATTCGCTCTCCCAAAGTTTTTTACTTTCTCGCTGTCACAAGTTTTTCACTCTCTTCCTCAAAAGTTCTGATAAGCAGTCTCTAATTTTTTTGCTCTCTTCAAAAAAATTTCATTCTCACTCTATTAAAAGTTTTTACTTCTCCCATTTTACAAAATTTTCACTATCTGCATCAAAAGTTTTTATTTGCATCTCTCAACAATATTTAATTCTAGTCTCTAAATTTTTCACTATTTCTTTCTCTAAAGATTTTCACTTTCTCTCACTCAAAAGTTTTTACGTTTCATCTCTCCTCAAAAGCTCACTTTCTCTCATTAAAAGTTTTTCACTTTCTTTTCTTCAAAAGCTTTTTCACTCTCTCCTCAAAAGTTTTTCCTTCACATCTCTGAAAGTTTCACTTTCCATTTCGCAAAAGTTGACTTTTTTTTTTCTCCTAATTTCAGTTTTAAAATTTTCACTTCCTCTCGGTCAAAAGCTTTTCACTCTATCCTCTAAAGTTTATACTTCCTGTCTGAAAAAGATTTTCACTTCCTCACTCGCAAAAGTTTTGACTTTCAATTTTATTTTTTTACTCTCTCTCGCTGAAATGTTTATCACTTTCTCTCCCTTAAAAGCTTTACTTCCTATCTTTAAATATACTCGCCTTCGCCCCTCACAAGTTTTTACTTTTTGTCTCGAGAAATTATTTAATTTCAGTCTCTATAGATTTTTAACTTTCGTAATCAAAAGTTTCACTTTCTTTCCCTCTAAAGTTTTTACTTCCTATCTTTCATAATTTTGAACTTTCTCTCCCTCAAAAGATTTTACTTTTTATGTCTTGAATTTTTTTTAATTTCAATCTCAAAAGTTTCACTCTCTCCTTTGAAAGTTGTCATTTTATCTCCCTCAAAAATTTTCAACTTTTGCTCCCTCAAAAGTTAATCACTCTCTCCCTCAAAATTTAAAAGTTTTCACCTAAATTTAGAACCTTCTCTCTCTCTCTTTCTCTCAGAATTTCTTAATTTTAGTCCCTAAATTTTTCTTTTGCTCTTCCTCAAAAGTTTTTCATTCTCTTTCCATCAAAAGTTTTTACTTTTCAGTCTATAAAATGTATACTTTGTTCTTTCTTTCCATCAAAAGTTTTTACATCTCTCTCCAAATGTTACAATTTCAGTCTCTAAATTCTTCAAATTATCTCGGTCAAAAGTTTTTAACCTTCTCTCCCTCAGAATATTTCAACTTTTCCTCCTAAAAATGTTTATACTTCTTAACTCTCGAAAGTTTAAATTTCAGTCTCAAAAGTTTTAGACATTCTCTCCCTCAAATTTTTTTAGTTTTTACTTCCAAATTTTTAAAATTCAGCCTCTAAATTACTCACTTTCTTTCGCTCAAAAGGTTTGACTTATCTCTCCAAATTATGAAATTTCAGTTTGTAAATTATTCACATTCCCTCGCTTCGCTTTCCAAATTTATTCAAATTATTCAGTTTTTACTCATCTCACCAAATTTTGAAATTTTAGTTTCTTTACTTCTAATTCCTCATAAGTTATTCGCTTGAGTTATTCACTCTATCTCCCTCAAAAGTTTAAAAACATTCTCTCTCAAAATTTCTTAATTTCAATCTCTAAAGTTTCTACTTCCTATCTTTACAATTTATTCACCTTTTCTCCTCAAAAGTTTTTATTCCTATCTCTCAAAATTATTTAATTTCTGCTACAAATTTTCATTTTCTCTTCCTCAATTTTTTTGCTTTCTTTCCCTTGAAAGTTTTTACTTCCTATCTTTCAAAATTTTGAACTTTCTTGTCTATTTTTTTCTTGTACTTTTTATCTCTCGTAAATCTCAAAAGTTTCACTCTCTCTCGCTCAAAATTTTTTCACATTCGCTCTCCCAAAGTTTTTTACTTTCTCGCTGTCACAAGTTTTTCACTCTCTTCCTCAAAAGTTCTGATAAGCAGTCTCTAATTTTTTTGCTCTCTTCAAAAAAATTTCATTCTCACTCTATTAAAAGTTTTTACTTCTCCCATTTTACAAAATTTTCACTATCTGCATCAAAAGTTTTTATTTGCATCTCTCAACAATATTTAATTCTAGTCTCTAAATTTTTCACTATTTCTTTCTCTAAAGATTTTCACTTTCTCTCACTCAAAAGTTTTTTACGTTTCATCTCTCCTCAAAAGCTCACTTTCTCTCATTAAAAGTTTTTCACTTTCTTTTCTTCAAAAGCTTTTTCACTCTCTCCTCAAAAGTTTTTCCTTCACATCTCTGAAAGTTTCACTTTCCATTTCGCAAAAGTTGACTTTTTTTTTTTCTCCTAATTTCAGTTTTAAAATTTTCACTTCCTCTCCCGTGTCCAAAAGCTTTTCACTCTATCCTCTAAAGTTTATACTTCCTGTCTGAAAAAGATTTTCACTTCCTCACTCGCAAAAGTTTTGACTTTCAATTTTATTTTTTTACTCTCTCTCGCTGAAATGTTTATCACTTTCTCTCCCTTAAAAGCTTTACTTCCTATCTTTAAATATACTCGCCTTCGCCCCTCACAAGTTTTTACTTTTTGTCTCGAGAAATTATTTAATTTCAGTCTCTATAGATTTTTAACTTTCGTAATCAAAAGTTTCACTTTCTTTCCCTCTAAAGTTTTTACTTCCTATCTTTCATAATTTTGAACTTTCTCTCCCTCAAAAGATTTTACTTTTTATGTCTTGAATTTTTTTTAATTTCAATCTCAAAAGTTTCACTCTCTCCTTTGAAAGTTGTCATTTTATCTCCCTCAAAAATTTTCAACTTTTGCTCCCTCAAAAGTTAATCACTCTCTCCCTCAAAATTTAAAAGTTTTCACCTAAATTTAGAACCTTCTCTCTCTCTCTTTCTCTCAGAATTTCTTAATTTTAGTCCCTAAATTTTTCTTTTGCTCTTCCTCAAAAGTTTTTCATTCTCTTTCCATCAAAAGTTTTTACTTTTCAGTCTATAAAATGTATACTTTGTTCTTTCTTTCCATCAAAAGTTTTTACATCTCTCTCCAAATGTTACAATTTCAGTCTCTAAATTCTTCAAATTATCTCGGTCAAAAGTTTTTTAACCTTCTCTCCCTCAGAATATTTCAACTTTTCCTCCTAAAAATGTTTTATACTTCTTAACTCTCGAAAGTTTAAATTTCAGTCTCAAAAGTTTTAGACATTCTCTCCCTCAAATTTTTTTAGTTTTTTACTTCCAAATTTTTAAAATTCAGCCTCTAAATTACTCACTTTCTTTCGCTCAAAAGGTTTGACTTATCTCTCCAAATTATGAAATTTCAGTTTGTAAATTATTCACATTCCCTCGCTTCGCTTTCCAAATTTATTCAAATTATTCAGTTTTTACTCATCTCACCAAATTTTGAAATTTTAGTTTCTTTACTTCTAATTCCTCATAAGTTATTCGCTTGAGTTATTCACTCTATCTCCCTCAAAAGTTAAAAACATTCTCTCTCAAAATTTCTTAATTTCAATCTCTAAAGTTGCTTCTACTTCCTATCTTTACAATTTATTCACCTTTTCTCCTCAAAAGTTTTTATTCCTATCTCTCAAAATTATTTAATTTCTGCTACAAATTTTCATTTTCTCTTCCTCAATTTTTTTGCTTTCTTTTCCCTTGAAAGTTTTTACTTCCTATCTTTCAAAATTTTGAACTTTCTTGTCTATTTTTTTCTTGTACTTTTTATCTCTCGTAAATCTCAAAAGTTTCACTCTCTCTCGCTCAAAATTTTTTCACATTCGCTCTCCCAAAGTTTTTTACTTTCTCGCTGTCACAAGTTTTTCACTCTCTTCCTCAAAAGTTCTGATAAGCAGTCTCTAATTTTTTTGCTCTCTTCAAAAAAATTTCATTCTCACTCTATTAAAAGTTTTTACTTCTCCCATTTTACAAAATTTTCACTATCTGCATCAAAAGTTTTTATTTGCATCTCTCAACAATATTTAATTCTAGTCTCTAAATTTTTCACTATTTCTTTCTCTAAAGATTTTCACTTTCTCTCACTCAAAAGTTTTTACGTTTCATCTCTCCTCAAAAAGCTCACTTTCTCTCATTAAAAGTTTTTCACTTTCTTTTCTTCAAAAAGCTTTTTCACTCTCTCCTCAAAAGTTTTTCCTTCACATCTCTGAAAGTTTCACTTTCCATTTCGCAAAAGTTGACTTTTTTTTTTCTCCTAATTTCAGTTTTAAAATTTTCACTTCCTCTCGGTCAAAAGCTTTTCACTCTATCCTCTAAAGTTTATACTTCCTGTCTGAAAAAGATTTTCACTTCCTCACTCGCAAAAGTTTTGACTTTCAATTTTATTTTTTTACTCTCTCTCGCTGAAATGTTTATCACTTTCTCTCCCTTAAAAGCTTTACTTCCTATCTTTAAATATACTCGCCTTCGCCCCTCACAAGTTTTTACTTTTTGTCTCGAGAAATTATTTAATTTCAGTCTCTATAGATTTTTAACTTTCGTAATCAAAAGTTTCACTTTCTTTCCCTCTAAAGTTTTTACTTCCTATCTTTCATAATTTTGAACTTTCTCTCCCTCAAAAGATTTTACTTTTTATGTCTTGAATTTTTTTTAATTTCAATCTCAAAAGTTTCACTCTCTCCTTTGAAAGTTGTCATTTTATCTCCCTCAAAAAATTTTCAACTTTTGCTCCCTCAAAAGTTAATCACTCTCTCCCTCAAAATTTAAAAGTTTTCACCTAAATTTAGAACCTTCTCTCTCTCTCTTTCTCTCAGAATTTCTTAATTTTAGTCCCTAAATTTTTCTTTTGCTCTTCCTCAAAAGTTTTTCATTCTCTTTCCATCAAAAGTTTTTACTTTTCAGTCTATAAAATGTATACTTTGTTCTTTCTTTCCATCAAAAGTTTTTACATCTCTCTCCAAATGTTACAATTTCAGTCTCTAAATTCTTCAAATTATCTCGGTCAAAAGTTTTTAACCTTCTCTCCCTCAGAATATTTCAACTTTTCCTCCTAAAAATGTTTATACTTCTTAACTCTCGAAAGTTTAAATTTCAGTCTCAAAAGTTTTAGACATTCTCTCCCTCAAATTTTTTTAGTTTTTACTTCCAAATTTTTAAAATTCAGCCTCTAAATTACTCACTTTCTTTCGCTCAAAAGGTTTGACTTATCTCTCCAAATTATGAAATTTCAGTTTGTAAATTATTCACATTCCCTCGCTTCGCTTTCCAAATTTATTCAAATTATTCAGTTTTTACTCATCTCACCAAATTTTGAAATTTTAGTTTCTTTACTTCTAATTCCTCATAAGTTATTCGCTTGAGTTATTCACTCTATCTCCCTCAAAAGTTAAAAACATTCTCTCTCAAAATTTCTTAATTTCAATCTCTAAAGTTTCTACTTCCTATCTTTACAATTTATTCACCTTTTCTCCTCAAAAGTTTTTATTCCTATCTCTCAAAAATTATTTAATTTCTGCTACAAATTTTCATTTTCTCTTCCTCAATTTTTTTGCTTTCTTTCCCTTGAAAGTTTTTACTTCCTATCTTTCAAAATTTTGAACTTTCTTGTCTATTTTTTTTCTTGTACTTTTTATCTCTCGTAAATCTTCAAAAGTTTCACTCTCTCTCGCTCAAAATTTTTTCACATTCGCTCTCCCAAAGTTTTTTACTTTCTCGCTGTCACAAGTTTTTCACTCTCTTCCTCAAAAGTTCTGATAAGCAAGTCTCTAATTTTTTTGCTCTCTTCAAAAAAATTTCATTCTCACTCTATTAAAAGTTTTTACTTCTCCCATTTTACAAAAATTTCACTATCTGCATCAAAAGTTTTTATTTGCATCTCTCAACAATATTTAATTCTAGTCTCTAAATTTTTCACTATTTCTTTCTCTAAAGATTTTTCACTTTCTCTCACTCAAAAGTTTTTACGTTTCATCTCTCCTCAAAAGCTCACTTTCTCTCATTAAAAGTTTTTCACTTTCTTTTCTTCAAAAGCTTTTTCACTCTCTCCTCAAAAGTTTTTCCTTCACATCTCTGAAAGTTTCACTTTCCATTTCGCAAAAGTTGACTTTTTTTTTTTCTCCTAATTTCAGTTTTAAAATTTTCACTTCCTCTCGGTCAAAAAGCTTTTCACTCTATCCTCTAAAGTTTATACTTCCTGTCTGAAAAAGATTTTCACTTCCTCACTCGCAAAAGTTTTGACTTTCAATTTTATTTTTTTACTCTCTCTCGCTGAAATGTTTATCACTTTCTCTCCCTTAAAAGCTTTACTTCCTATCTTTAAATATACTCGCCTTCGCCCCTCACAAGTTTTTACTTTTTGTCTCGAGAAATTATTTAATTTCAGTCTCTATAGATTTTTAACTTTCGTAATCAAAAGTTTCACTTTCTTTCCCTCTAAAGTTTTTACTTCCTATCTTTCATAATTTTGAACTTTCTCTCCCTCAAAAGATTTTACTTTTTATGTCTTGAATTTTTTTTAATTTCAATCTCAAAAGTTTCACTCTCTCCTTTGAAAGTTGTCATTTTATCTCCCTCAAAAATTTTCAACTTTTGCTCCCTCAAAAGTTAATCACTCTCTCCCTCAAAATTTAAAAGTTTTTCACCTAAATTTAGAACCTTCTCTCTCTCTCTTTCTCTCAGAATTTCTTAATTTTAGTCCCTAAATTTTTCTTTTGCTCTTCCTCAAAAGTTTTTCATTCTCTTTCCATCAAAAGTTTTTACTTTTCAGTCTATAAAAATGTATACTTTGTTCTTTCTTTCCATCAAAAGTTTTTACATCTCTCTCCAAATGTTACAATTTCAGTCTCTAAATTCTTCAAATTATCTCGGTCAAAAGTTTTTAACCTTCTCTCCCTCAGAATATTTCAACTTTTCCTCCTAAAAATGTTTATACTTCTTAACTCTCGAAAGTTTAAATTTCAGTCTCAAAAGTTTTAGACATTCTCTCCCTCAAATTTTTTTAGTTTTTTACTTCCAAATTTTTAAAATTCAGCCTCTAAATTACTCACTTTCTTTCGCTCAAAAGGTTTGACTTATCTCTCCAAATTATGAAATTTCAGTTTGTAAATTATTCACATTCCCTCGCTTCGCTTTCCAAATTTATTCAAATTATTCAGTTTTTACTCATCTCACCAAATTTTGAAATTTTAGTTTCTTTACTTCTAATTCCTCATAAGTTATTCGCTTGAGTTATTCACTCTATCTCCCTCAAAAGTTAAAAACATTCTCTCTCAAAATTTCTTAATTTCAATCTCTAAAGTTTCTACTTCCTATCTTTACAATTTATTCACCTTTTCTCCTCAAAAGTTTTTATTCCTATCTCTCAAAATTATTTAATTTCTGCTACAAATTTTCATTTTCTCTTCCTCAATTTTTTTGCTTTCTTTCCCTTGAAAGTTTTTACTTCCTATCTTTCAAAATTTTTGAACTTTCTTGTCTATTTTTTTCTTTGTACTTTTTATCTCTCGTAAATCTCAAAAGTTTCACTCTCTCTCGCTCAAAATTTTTTCACATTCGCTCTCCCAAAGTTTTTTACTTTCTCGCTGTCACAAGTTTTTCACTCTCTTCCTCAAAAGTTCTGATAAGCAGTCTCTAATTTTTTTGCTCTCTTCAAAAAAATTTCATTCTCACTCTATTAAAAGTTTTTACTTCTCCCATTTTACAAAATTTTCACTATCTGCATCAAAAGTTTTTATTTGCATCTCTCAACAATATTTAATTCTAGTCTCTAAATTTTTCACTATTTCTTTCTCTAAAGATTTTCACTTTCTCTCACTCAAAAGTTTTTTTACGTTTCATCTCTCCTCAAAAGCTCACTTTCTCTCATTAAAAGTTTTTCACTTTCTTTTCTTCAAAAGCTTTTTCACTCTCTCCTCAAAAGTTTTTCCTTCACATCTCTGAAAGTTTCACTTTCCATTTCGCAAAAGTTGACTTTTTTTTTTCTCCTAATTTCAGTTTTAAAATTTTCACTTCCTCTCGGTCAAAAGCTTTTCACTCTATCCTCTAAAGTTTATACTTCCTGTCTGAAAAAGATTTTCACTTCCTCACTCGCAAAAGTTTTGACTTTCAATTTTATTTTTTTACTCTCTCTCGCTGAAATGTTTATCACTTTCTCTCCCTTAAAAAGCTTTACTTCCTATCTTTAAATATACTCGCCTTCGCCCCTCACAAGTTTTTACTTTTTGTCTCGAGAAATTATTTAATTTCAGTCTCTATAGATTTTTAACTTTCGTAATCAAAAGTTTCACTTTCTTTCCCTCTAAAGTTTTTACTTCCTATCTTTCATAATTTTGAACTTTCTCTCCCTCAAAAGATTTTACTTTTTATGTCTTGAATTTTTTTTAATTTCAATCTCAAAAGTTTCACTCTCTCCTTTGAAAGTTGTCATTTTATCTCCCTCAAAAATTTTCAACTTTTGCTCCCTCAAAAGTTAATCACTCTCTCCCTCAAAATTTAAAAGTTTTCACCTAAATTTAGAACCTTCTCTCTCTCTCTTTCTCTCAGAATTTCTTAATTTTAGTCCCTAAATTTTTCTTTTGCTCTTCCTCAAAAGTTTTTCATTCTCTTTCCATCAAAAGTTTTTACTTTTCAGTCTATAAAATGTATACTTTGTTCTTTCTTTCCATCAAAAGTTTTTACATCTCTCTCCAAATGTTACAATTTCAGTCTCTAAATTCTTCAAATTATCTCGGTCAAAAGTTTTTAACCTTCTCTCCCTCAGAATATTTCAACTTTTCCTCCTAAAAATGTTTATACTTCTTAACTCTCGAAAGTTTAAATTTCAGTCTCAAAAGTTTTAGACATTCTCTCCCTCAAATTTTTTTAGTTTTTACTTCCAAATTTTTAAAATTCAGCCTCTAAATTACTCACTTTCTTTCGCTCAAAAGGTTTGACTTATCTCTCCAAATTATGAAATTTCAGTTTGTAAATTATTCACATTCCCTCGCTTCGCTTTCCAAATTTATTCAAATTATTCAGTTTTTACTCATCTCACCAAATTTTGAAATTTCAGTTTCTTTACTTCTCTAATTCCTCATAAGTTATTCACTTGAGTTATTCACTCTTTCTCCCTCAAAAGTTAAAAACATTCTCTCTCAAAATTTCTTAATTTCAATCTCTAAAGTTTCTACTTCCTATCTTTACAATTTATTCACCTTTTCTCCTCAAAAGTTTTTATTCCTATCTCTCAAAATTATTTAATTTCTGCTACAAATTTTCATTTTCTCTTCCTCAATTTTTTTGCTTTCTTTCCCTTGAAAGTTTTTACTTCCTATCTTTCAAAATTTTGAACTTTCTTGTCTATTTTTTTCTTGTACTTTTTATCTCTCGTAAATCTCAAAAGTTTCACTCTCCTCTCGCTCAAAATTATTTCACATTCGCTCTCCCAAAGTTTTTTACTTTCTCGCTGTCACAAGTTTTTCACTCTCTTCCTCAAAAGTTCTGATAAGCAGTCTCTAATTTTTTTGCTCTCTTCAAAAAAATTTCATTCTCACTCTATTAAAAGTTTTTACTTCTCCCATTTTACAAAATTTTTTCACTATCTGCATCAAAAGTTTTTATTTGCATCTCTCAACAATATTTAATTCTAGTCTCTAAATTTTTCACTATTTCTTTCTCTAAAGATTTTCACTTTCTCTCACTCAAAAGTTTTTACGTTTCATCTCTCCTCAAAAGCTCACTTTCTCTCATTAAAAGTTTTTCACTTTCTTTTCTTCAAAAGCTTTTTCACTCTCTCCTCAAAAGTTTTTCCTTCACATCTCTGAAAGTTTCACTTTCCATTTCGCAAAAGTTGACTTTTTTTTTTTCTCCTAATTTCAGTTTTAAAATTTTCACTTCCTCTCGGTCAAAAGCTTTTCACTCTATCCTCTAAAGTTTATACTTCCTGTCTGAAAAAGATTTTCACTTCCTCACTCGCAAAAGTTTTGACTTTCAATTTTATTTTTTTACTCTCTCTCGCTGAAATGTTTATCACTTTCTCTCCCTTAAAAGCTTTACTTCCTATCTTTAAATATACTCGCCTTCGCCCCTCACAAGTTTTTACTTTTTGTCTCGAGAAATTATTTAATTTCAGTCTCTATAGATTTTTAACTTTCGTAATCAAAAGTTTCACTTTCTTTCCCTCTAAAGTTTTTACTTCCTATCTTTCATAATTTTGAACTTTCTCTCCCTCAAAAGATTTTACTTTTTATGTCTTGAATTTTTTTTAATTTCAATCTCAAAAGTTTCACTCTCTCCTTTGAAAGTTGTCATTTTATCTCCCTCAAAATTTTTCAACTTTTGCTCCCTCAAAAGTTAATCACTCTCTCCCTCAAAATTTAAAAGTTTTCACCTAAATTTAGAACCTTCTCTCTCTCTCTTTCTCTCAGAATTTCTTAATTTTAGTCCCTAAATTTTTCTTTTGCTCTTCCTCAAAAGTTTTTCATTCTCTTTCCATCAAAAGTTTTTACTTTTCAGTCTATAAAATGTATACTTTGTTCTTTCTTTCCATCAAAAGTTTTTACATCTCTCTCCAAATGTTACAATTTCAGTCTCTAAATTCTTCAAATTATCTCGGTCAAAAGTTTTTAACCTTCTCTCCCTCAGAATATTTCAACTTTTTCCTCCTAAAAATGTTTATACTTCTTAACTCTCGAAAGTTTAAATTTCAGTCTCAAAAGTTTTAGACATTCTCTCCCTCAAATTTTTTTAGTTTTTACTTCCAAATTTTTAAAATTCAGCCTCTAAATTACTCACTTTCTTTCGCTCAAAAGGTTTGACTTATCTCTCCAAATTATGAAATTTCAGTTTGTAAATTATTCACATTCCCTCGCTTCGCTTTCCAAATTTATTCAAATTATTTCAGTTTTTACTCATCTCACCAAATTTTGAAATTTTAGTTTCTTTACTTCTAATTCCTCATAAGTTATTCGCTTGAGTTATTCACTCTATCTCCCTCAAAAGTTAAAAACATTCTCTCTCAAAATTTCTTAATTTCAATCTCTAAAGTTTCTACTTCCTATCTTTACAATTTATTCACCTTTTCTCCTCAAAAGTTTTTATTCCTATCTCTCAAAATTATTTAATTTCTGCTACAAATTTTCATTTTCTCTTCCTCAATTTTTTTGCTTTCTTTCCCTTGAAAGTTTTTACTTCCTATCTTTCAAAATTTTGAACTTTCTTGTCTATTTTTTTCTTGTACTTTTTATCTCTCGTAAATCTCAAAAGTTTCACTCTCTCTCGCTCAAAATTTTTTCACATTCGCTCTCCCAAAGTTTTTTACTTTCTCGCTGTCACAAGTTTTTCACTCTCTTCCTCAAAAGTTCTGATAAGCAGTCTCTAATTTTTTTGCTCTCTTCAAAAAAATTTCATTCTCACTCTATTAAAAGTTTTTACTTCTCCCATTTTACAAAATTTTCACTATCTGCATCAAAAGTTTTTATTTGCATCTCTCAACAATATTTAATTCTAGTCTCTAAATTTTTCACTATTTCTTTCTCTAAAGATTTTCACTTTCTCTCACTCAAAAGTTTTTTACGTTTCATCTCTCCTCAAAAGCTCACTTTCTCTCATTAAAAGTTTTTCACTTTCTTTTCTTCAAAAGCTTTTTTCACTCTCTCCTCAAAAGTTTTTCCTTCACATCTCTGAAAGTTTCACTTTCCATTTCGCAAAAGTTGACTTTTTTTTTTCTCCTAATTTCAGTTTTAAAATTTTCACTTCCTCTCGGTCAAAAGCTTTTCACTCTATCCTCTAAAGTTTATACTTCCTGTCTGAAAAAGATTTTCACTTCCTCACTCGCAAAAGTTTTGACTTTCAATTTTATTTTTTTACTCTCTCTCGCTGAAATGTTTATCACTTTCTCTCCCTTAAAAGCTTTACTTCCTATCTTTAAATATACTCGCCTTCGCCCCTCACAAGTTTTTACTTTTTGTCTCGAGAAATTATTTAATTTCAGTCTCTATAGATTTTTAACTTTCGTAATCAAAAGTTTCACTTTCTTTCCCTCTAAAGTTTTTACTTCCTATCTTTCATAATTTTGAACTTTCTCTCCCTCAAAAGATTTTACTTTTTATGTCTTGAATTTTTTTTAATTTCAATCTCAAAAAGTTTCACTCTCTCCTTTGAAAGTTGTCATTTTATCTCCCTCAAAAAATTTTCAACTTTTGCTCCCTCAAAAGTTAATCACTCCTCTCCCTCAAAATTTAAAAGTTTTCACCTAAATTTAGAACCTTCTCTCTCTCTCTTTCTCTCAGAATTTCTTAATTTTAGTCCCTAAATTTTTCTTTTGCTCTTCCTCAAAAGTTTTTCATTCTCTTTCCATCAAAAGTTTTTACTTTTCAGTCTATAAAATGTATACTTTGTTCTTTCTTTCCATCAAAAGTTTTTACATCTCTCTCCAAATGTTACAATTTCAGTCTCTAAATTCTTCAAATTATCTCGGTCAAAAGTTTTTAACCTTCTCTCCCTCAGAATATTTCAACTTTTCCTCCTAAAAATGTTTATACTTCTTAACTCTCGAAAGTTTAAATTTTCAGTCTCAAAAGTTTTAGACATTCTCTCCCTCAAATTTTTTTAGTTTTTTACTTCCAAATTTTTAAAATTCAGCCTCTAAATTACTCACTTTCTTTCGCTCAAAAGGTTTGACTTATCTCTCCAAATTATGAAATTTCAGTTTGTAAATTATTCACATTCCCTCGCTTCGCTTTCCAAATTTATTCAAATTATTCAGTTTTTACTCATCTCACCAAATTTTGAAATTTCAGTTTCTTTACTTCTAATTCCTCATAAGTTATTCGCTTGAGTTATTCACTCTATCTCCCTCAAAAGTTAAAAACATTCTCTCTCAAAATTTCTTAATTTCAATCTCTAAAGTTTCTACTTCCTATCTTTACAATTTATTCACCTTTTCTCCTCAAAAGTTTTTATTCCTATCTCTCAAAATTATTTAATTTCTGCTACAAATTTTCATTTTCTCTTCCTCAATTTTTTTGCTTTCTTTCCCTTGAAAGTTTTTACTTCCTATCTTTCAAAATTTTGAACTTTCTTGTCTATTTTTTTCTTGTACTTTTTATCTCTCGTAAATCTCAAAAGTTTCACTCTCTCTCGCTCAAAATTTTTTCACATTCGCTCTCCCAAAGTTTTTTACTTTCTCGCTGTCACAAGTTTTTCACTCTCTTCCTCAAAAGTTCTGATAAGCAGTCTCTAATTTTTTTGCTCTCTTCAAAAAAATTTCATTCTCACTCTATTAAAAGTTTTTACTTCTCCCATTTTACAAAAATTTCACTATCTGCATCAAAAGTTTTTATTTGCATCTCTCAACAATATTTAATTCTAGTCTCTAAATTTTTCACTATTTCTTTCTCTAAAGATTTTCACTTTCTCTCACTCAAAAGTTTTTACGTTTCATCTCTCCTCAAAAAGCTCACTTTCTCTCATTAAAAGTTTTTCACTTTCTTTTCTTCAAAAGCTTTTTCACTCTCTCCTCAAAAGTTTTTCCTTCACATCTCTGAAAGTTTCACTTTCCATTTCGCAAAAGTTGACTTTTTTTTTTCTCCTAATTTCAGTTTTAAAATTTTCACTTCCTCTCGGTCAAAAGCTTTTCACTCTATCCTCTAAAGTTTATACTTCCTGTCTGAAAAAGATTTTCACTTCCTCACTCGCAAAAGTTTTGACTTTCAATTTTATTTTTTTACTCTCTCTCGCTGAAATGTTTATCACTTTCTCTCCCTTAAAAGCTTTACTTCCTATCTTTAAATATACTCGCCTTCGCCCCTCACAAGTTTTTACTTTTTGTCTCGAGAAATTATTTAATTTCAGTCTCTATAGATTTTTAACTTTCGTAATCAAAAGTTTCACTTTCTTTCCCTCTAAAGTTTTTACTTATTATCTTTCATAATTTTGAACTCTCTCCCTCAAAAGATTTTACTTTTTATGTCTTGAATTTTTTTTAATTTCAATCTCAAAAGTTTCACTCTCTCCTTTGAAAGTTGTCATTTTATCTCCATAAAAATTTTTAAACTTTTGCTCCCACACAAGAGTATCACACTCTCCCTCAATATTTAAAAGTGTTCACCTAAATTTAGAACCGTTTCTCTCTCTCTTTCTCTCAGAATTTCTTTATTTTAGTCCATTAATTTTTCTTTTGCTCTTCCTCAAATGTTTTTTCATTCTCTTTCCATCAAAAGTTTTTACTTTTCAGTCTATAAAATGTATACTTTGTTCTTTCTTTCCATCAAAAGTTTTTACATCTCTCTCCAAATGTTACAATTTCAGTCTCTAAATTCTTCAAATTATCTCGGTCAAAAGTTTTTAACCTTCTCTCCCTCAGAATATTTCAACTTTTCCTCCTAAAAATGTTTATACTTCTTAACTCTCGAAAGTTTAAATTTCAGTCTCAAAAGTTTTAGACATTCTCTCCCTCAAATTTTTTTAGTTTTTACTTCCAAATTTTTAAAATTCAGCCTCTAAATTACTCACTTTCTTTCGCTCAAAAGGTTTGACTTATCTCTCCAAATTATGAAATTTCAGTTTGTAAATTATTCACATTCCCTCGCTTCGCTTTCCAAATTTATTCAAATTATTCAGTTTTTACTCATCTCACCAAATTTTGAAATTTTAGTTTCTTTACTTCTAATTCCTCATAAGTTATTCGCTTGAGTTATTCACTCTATCTCCCTCAAAAGTTAAAAACATTCTCTCTCAAAATTTCTTAATTTCAATCTCTAAAGTTTTCTACTTCCTATCTTTACAATTTATTCACCTTTTCTCCTCAAAAGTTTTTATTCCTATCTCTCAAAATTATTTAATTTCTGCTACAAATTTTCATTTTCTCTTCCTCAATTTTTTTGCTTTCTTTCCCTTGAAAGTTTTTTACTTCCTATCTTTCAAAATTTTGAACTTTCTTGTCTATTTTTTTCTTGTTGTACTTTTTATCTCTCGTAAATCTCAAAAGTTTCACTCTCTCTCGCTCAAAATTTTTTCACATTCGCTCTCCCAAAGTTTTTTACTTTCTCGCTTGTCACAAGTTTTTCACTCTCTTCCTCAAAAGTTCTGATAAGCAGTCTCTAATTTTTTTGCTCTCTTCAAAAAAATTTCATTCTCACTCTATTAAATAGTTTTTTACTTCTCCCATTTTACAAAATTTTCACTATCTGCATCAAAAGTTTTTATTTGCATCTCTCAACAATATTTAATTCTAGTCTCTAAATTTTTCACTATTTCTTTCTCTAAAGATTTTCCACTTTCTCTCACTCAAAAGTTTTTACGTTTCATCTCTCCTCAAAAGCTCACTTTCTCTCATTAAAAGTTTTTTCACTTTCTTTTCTTCAAAAGCTTTTTCACTCTCTCCTCAAAAGTTTTTCCTTCACATCTCTGAAAGTTTCACTTTCCATTTCGCAAAAGTTGACTTTTTTTTTTTCTCCTAATTTCAGTTTTAAAATTTTCACTTTCCTCTCGGTCAAAAGCTTTTCACTCTATCCTCTAAAGTTTATACTTCCTGTCTGAAAAAGATTTTCACTTCCTCACTCGCAAAAGTTTTGACTTTCAATTTTATTTTTTTACTCTCTCTCGCTGAAATGTTTATCACTTTCTCTCCCTTAAAAGCTTTACTTCCTATCTTTAAATATACTCGCCTTCGCCCCTCACAAGTTTTTACTTTTTGTCTCGAGAAATTATTTAATTTTCAGTCTCTATAGATTTTTAACTTTCGTAATCAAAAGTTTTCACTTTCTTTCCCTCTAAAGTTTTTACTTCCTATCTTTCATAATTTTGAACTTTCTCTCCCTCAAAAGATTTTACTTTTTTATGTCTTGAATTTTTTTTAATTTCAATCTCAAAAGTTTCACTCTCTCCTTTGAAAGTTGTCATTTTATCTGCCTCAAAAATTTTCAACTTTTGCTCCCTCAAAAGTTAATCACTCTCTCCCTCAAAATTTAAAAGTTTTCACCTAAAATTTAGAACCTTCTCTCTCTCTCTTTCTCTCAGAATTTCTTAATTTTAGTCCCTAAATTTTTCTTTTGCTCTTCCTCAAAAGTTTTTCATTCTCTTTCCATCAAAAGTTTTTACTTTTCAGTCTATAAAATGTATACTTTGTTCTTTCTTTCCATCAAAAGTTTTTACATCTCTCTCCAAATGTTACAATTTCAGTCTCTAAATTCTTCAAATTATCTCGGTCAAAAGTTTTTAACCTTCTCTCCCTCAGAATATTTCAACTTTTCCTCCTAAAAATGTTTATACTTCTTAACTCTCGAAAGTTTAAATTTCAGTCTCAAAAGTTTTAGACATTCTCTCCCTCAAATTTTTTTAGTTTTTACTTCCAAATTTTTAAAATTCAGCCTCTAAATTACTCACCTTCTTTCGCTCAAAAGGTTTGACTTATCTCTCCAAATTATGAAATTTCAGTTTGTAAATTATTCACATTCCCTCGCTTCGCTTTCCAAATTTATTCAAATTATTCAGTTTTTACTCATCTCACCAAATTTTGAAATTTTAGTTTCTTTACTTCTAATTCCTCATAAGTTATTCGCTTGAGTTATTCACTCTATCTCCCTCAAAAGTTAAAAACATTCTCTCTCAAAATTTCTTAATTTCAATCTCTAAAGTTTCTACTTCCTATCTTTACAATTTATTCACCTTTTCTCCTCAAAAGTTTTTATTCCTATCTCTCAAAATTATTTAATTTCTGCTACAAATTTTCATTTTCTCTTCCTCAATTTTTTTGCTTTCTTTCCCTTGAAAAGTTTTTACTTCCTATCTTTCAAAATTTTGAACTTTCTTGTCTATTTTTTTCTTGTACTTTTTATCTCTCGTAAATCTCAAAAGTTTCACTCTCTCTCGCTCAAAATTTTTTCACATTCGCTCTCACCAAAGTTTTTTACTTTCTCGCTGTCCACAAGTTTTTCACTCTCTTCCTCAAAAGTTCTGATAAGCAGTCTCTAATTTTTTTGCTCTCTTCAAAAAAATTTCATTCTCACTCTATTAAAAGTTTTTACTTCTCCCATTTTACAAAAATTTTCACTATCTGCATCAAAAGTTTTTTATTTGCATCTCTCAACAATATTTAATTCTAGTCTCTAAATTTTTCACTATTTCTTTCTCTAAAGATTTTCACTTTCTCTCACTCAAAAGTTTTTACGTTTCATCTCTCCTCAAAAGCTCACTTTCTCTCATTAAAAGTTTTTCACTTTCTTTTCTTCAAAAGCTTTTTTCACTCTCTCCTCAAAAGTTTTTCCTTCACATCTCTGAAAGTTTCACTTTCCATTTCGCAAAAGTTGACTTTTTTTTTTTCTCCTAATTTCAGTTTTAAAATTTTCACTTCCTCTCGGTCAAAAGCTTTTCACTCTATCCTCTAAAGTTTATACTTCCTGTCTGAAAAAGATTTTCACTTCCTCACTCGCAAAAGTTTTGACTTTCAATTTTATTTTTTTACTCTCTCTCGCTGAAATGTTTATCACTTTCTCTCCCTTAAAAGCTTTACTTCCTATCTTTAAATATACTCGCCTTCGCGCCCCTCACAAGTTTTTACTTTTTGTCTCGAGAAAATTATTTAATTTCAGTCTCTATAGATTTTTAACTTTCGTAATCAAAAGTTTCACTTTCTTTCCCTCTAAAGTTTTTACTTCCTATCTTTCATAATTTTGAACTTTCTCTCCCTCAAAAGATTTTACTTTTTATGTCTTGAATTTTTTTTAATTTCAATCTCAAAAGTTTCACTCTCTCCTTTGAAAGTTGTCATTTTATCTCCCTCAAAAATTTTCAACTTTTGCTCCCTCAAAAGTTAATCACTCTCTCCCTCAAAATTTTAAAAGTTTTCAACCTAAATTTAGAACCTTCTCTCTCTCTCTTTCTCTCAGAATTTCTTAATTTTAGTCCCTAAATTTTTCTTTTGCTCTTCCTCAAAAGTTTTTCATTCTCTTTCCATCAAAAGTTTTTACTTTTCAGTCTATAAAATGTATACTTTGTTCTTTCTTTCCATCAAAAGTTTTTACATCTCTCTCCAAATGTTACAATTTCAGTCTCTAAATTCTTCAAATTAATCTCGGTCAAAAGTTTTTAACCTTCTCTCCCTCAGAATATTTCAACTTTTCCTCCTAAAAATGTTTATACTTCTTAACTCTCGAAAGTTTAAATTTCAGTCTCAAAAGTTTTAGACATTCTCATCCCTCAAATTTTTTTTAGTTTTTACTTCCAAATTTTTAAAATTCAGCCTCTAAATTACTCACTTTCTTTCGCTCAAAAGGTTTGACTTATCTCTCCAAATTATGAAATTTCAGTTTGTAAATTATTCACATTCCCTCGCTTCGCTTTCCAAATTTATTCAAATTATTCAGTTTTTACTCATCTCACCAAATTTTGAAATTTTTAGTTTCTTTACTTCTAATTCCTCATAAGTTATTCGCTTGAGTTATTCACTCTATCTCCCTCAAAAGTTAAAAACATTCTCTCTCAAAATTTCTTAATTTCAATCTCTAAAGTTTCTACTTCCTATCTTTACAATTTATTCACCTTTTCTCCTCAAAAGTTTTTATTCCTATCTCTCAAAATTATTTAATTTCTGCTACAAATTTTCATTTTCTCTTCCTCAATTTTTTTGCTTTCTTTCCCTTGAAAGTTTTTACTTCCTATCTTTCAAAATTTTGAACTTTCTTGTCTATTTTTTTCTTGTACTTTTTATCTCTCGTAAATCTCAAAAGTTTCACTCTCTCTCGCTCAAAATTTTTTCACATTCGCTCTCCCAAAGTTTTTTACTTTCTCGCTGTCACAAGTTTTTCACTCTCTTCCTCAAAAGTTCTGATAAGCAGTCTCTAATTTTTTTTGCTCTCTTCAAAAAAATTTCATTCTCACTCTATTAAAAGTTTTTACTTCTCCCATTTTACAAAATTTTCACTATCTGCATCAAAAGTTTTTATTTGCATCTCTCAACAATATTTAATTCTAGTCTCTAAATTTTTCACTATTTCTTTCTCTAAAGATTTTCACTTTCTCTCACTCAAAAGTTTTTACGTTTCATCTCTCCTCAAAAGCTCACTTTCTCTCATTAAAAGTTTTTCACTTTCTTTTCTTCAAAAGCTTTTTCACTCTCTCCTCAAAAGTTTTTCCTTCACATCTCTGAAAGTTTCACTTTCCATTTCGCAAAAGTTGACTTTTTTTTTTCTCCTAATTTCAGTTTTAAAATTTTCACTTCCTCTCGGTCAAAAGCTTTTCACTCTATCCTCTAAAGTTTATACTTCCTGTCTGAAAAAGATTTTCACTTCCTCACTCGCAAAAGTTTTGACTTTCAATTTTATTTTTTTTACTCTCTCTCTCTCGCTGAAATGTTTATCACTTTCTCTCCCTTAAAAGCTTTACTTCCTATCTTTAAATATACTCGCCTTCGCCCCCTCACAAGTTTTTACTTTTTGTCTCGAGAAATTATTTAATTTCAGTCTCTATAGATTTTTAACTTTCGTAATCAAAAGTTTCACTTTCTTTCCCTCTAAAGTTTTTACTTCCTATCTTTCATAATTTTGAACTTTCTCTCCCTCAAAAGATTTTACTTTTTATGTCTTGAATTTTTTTTAATTTCAATCTCAAAAGTTTCACTCTCTCCTTTGAAAGTTGTCATTTTATCTCCCTCAAAAATTTTCAACTTTTGCTCCCTCAAAAGTTAATCACTCTCTCCCTCAAAATTTAAAAGTTTTCACCTAAATTTAGAACCTTCTCTCTCTCTCTTTCTCTCAGAATTTCTTAATTTTAGTCCCTAAATTTTTCTTTTGCTCTTCCTCAAAAGTTTTTCATTCTCTTTCCATCAAAAGTTTTTACTTTTCAGTCTATAAAATGTATACTTTGTTCTTTCTTTCCATCAAAAGTTTTTACATCTCTCTCCAAATGTTACAATTTCAGTCTCTAAATTCTTCAAATTATCTCGGTCAAAAGTTTTTAACCTTCTCTCCCTCAGAATATTTCAACTTTTCCTCCTAAAAATGTTTTATACTTATTAACTCTCGAAAGTTTAAATTTCAGTCTCAAAAGTTTTAGACATTCTCTCCCTCAAATTTTTTTTAGTTTTTACTTCCAAATTTTTAAAATTCAGCCTCTAAATTACTCACTTTCTTTCGCTCAAAAGGTTTTGACTTATCTCTCCAAATTATGAAATTTCAGTTTTGTAAATTATTCACATTCCCTCGCTTCGCTTTCCAAATTTATTCAAATTATTCAGTTTTTTACTCATCTCACCAAATTTTGAAATTTTAGTTTCTTTACTTCTCTAATTCCTCATAAGTTATTCACTTGAGTTATTCACTCTTTCTCCCTCAAAAGTTAAAAACATTCTCTCTCAAAATTTCTTAATTTCAATCTCTAAAGTTTCTACTTCCTATCTTTACAATTTATTCACCTTTTCTCCTCAAAAGTTTTTATTCCTATCTCTCAAAATTATTTAATTTTCTGCTACAAATTTTCATTTTCTCTTCCTCAATTTTTTTGCTTTCTTTCCCTTGAAAGTTTTTACTTCCTATCTTTCAAAATTTTGAACTTTCTTGTCTATTTTTTTCTTGTACTTTTTATCTCTCGTAAATCTCAAAAGTTTCACTCTCTCTCGCTCAAAATTTTTTCACATTCGCTCTCCCAAAGTTTTTTACTTTCTCGCTGTCACAAGTTTTTCACTCTCTTCCTCAAAAGTTCTGATAAGCAGTCTCTAATTTTTTTGCTCTCTTCAAAAAAATTTCATTCTCACTCTATTAAAAGTTTTTACTTCTCCCATTTTACAAAATTTTCACTATCTGCATCAAAAGTTTTTATTTGCATCTCTCAACAATATTTAATTCTAGTCTCTAAATTTTTCACTATTTCTTTCTCTAAAGATTTTCACTTTCTCTCACTCAAAAGTTTTTACGTTTCATCTCTCCTCAAAAGGCTCACTTTCTCTCATTAAAAGTTTTTCACTTTCTTTTCTTCAAAAGCTTTTTCACTCTCTCCTCAAAAGTTTTTTCCTTCACATCTCTGAAAGTTTCACTTTCCATTTCGCAAAAGTTGACTTTTTTTTTTCTCCTAATTTCAGTTTTAAAATTTTCACTTCCTCTCGGTCAAAAGCTTTTCACTCTATCCTCTAAAGTTTATACTTCCTGTCTGAAAAAGATTTTCACTTCCTCACTCGCAAAAGTTTTGACTTTCAATTTTATTTTTTTACTCTCTCTCGCTGAAATGTTTATCACTTTCTCTCCCTTAAAAGCTTTACTTCCTATCTTTAAATATACTCGCCTTCGCCCCTCACAAGTTTTTACTTTTTGTCTCGAGAAATTATTTAATTTCAGTCTCTATAGATTTTTAACTTTCGTAATCAAAAGTTTCACTTTCTTTCCCTCTAAAGTTTTTACTTCCTATCTTTCATAATTTTGAACTTTTTCTCCCTCAAAAGATTTTACTTTTTATGTCTTGAATTTTTTTTAATTTCAATCTCAAAAGTTTCACTCTCTCCTTTGAAAGTTGTCATTTTATCTCCCTCAAAATTTTTCAACTTTTGCTCCCTCAAAAGTTAATCACTCTCTCCCTCAAAATTTAAAAGTTTTCACCTAAATTTAGAACCTTCTCTCTCTCTCTTTCTCTCAGAATTTCTTAATTTTAGTCCCTAAATTTTTCTTTTGCTCTTCCTCAAAAGTTTTTCATTCTCTTTCCATCAAAAGTTTTTACTTTTCAGTCTATAAAATGTATACTTTGTTCTTTCTTTCCATCAAAAGTTTTTACATCTCTCTCCAAATGTTACAATTTCAGTCTCTAAATTCTTCAAATTATCTCGGTCAAAAGTTTTTAACCTTCTCTCCCTCAGAATATTTCAACTTTTCCTCCTAAAAATGTTTATACTTATTAACTCTCGAAAGTTTAAATTTCAGTCTCAAAAGTTTTAGACATTCTCTCCCTCAAATTTTTTTAGTTTTTACTTCCAAATTTTTAAAATTCAGCCTCTAAATTACTCACTTTCTTTCGCTCAAAAGGTTTGACTTATCTCTCCAAATTATGAAATTTCAGTTTGTAAATTATTCACATTCCCTCGCTTCGCTTTCCAAATTTATTCAAATTATTCAGTTTTTACTCATCTCACCAAATTTTGAAATTTCAGTTTCTTTACTTCTCTAATTCCTCATAAGTTATTCACTTGAGTTATTCACTCTTTCTCCCTCAAAAGTTAAAAACATTCTCTCTCAAAATTTCTTAATTTCAATCTCTAAAGTTTCTACTTCCTATCTTTACAATTTATTCACTTTTTCTCCTCAAAAGTTTTTACTTCTATCTCTCAAAATTATTTAATTTCAGCTCCAAATTTTCATTTTCTCTTCCTCAATTTTTTTGCTTTCTTTCCCTTGAAAGTTTTTACTTCCTATCTTTCAAAATTTTGAACTTTCTTGTCTATTTTTTTCTTGTACATTTTATCTCTCATAAATCTCAAAAGTTTCACTTTCTCTCGCTCAAAATTTTTTCACATTCGCTCTCCCAAAAGTTTTTCACTTTCTCGCTGTCACCCGTTTTTCACTTTCTCTTCCTCAAAAATTAAAATTTTTTATCACTCAAAAGTTCTGATGCAGTCTCTAATTTTTTGCTCTCTTCAAAAAAATTTCATTCTCACTCCATTAAAAGTTTTTATTTCTCCCATCTTTACAAAATTTTCACTATCTGCATCAAAAGTTTTTATTTGCATCTCTCAACAATATTTAATTTTAGTCTCTAAATTTTTCACTATTTCTTTCTCAAAAGATTTTCACTTTCTCTCACTCAAAAGTTTTTACGTTTCATCTCTCCTCAAAAGCTCACTTTCTCTCATTAAAAGTTTTTCACTTTCTTTTCTTCAAAAGCTTTTTCACTCTCTCCTCAAAAGTTTTTCCTTCACATCTCTGAAAGTTTCACTTTCCATTTCGCAAAAGTTGACTTTTTTTTTCCTAATTTCAGTTTTAAAATTTTCACTTCCTCTCGGTCAAAAGCTTTTCACTCTATACTCTAAAGTTTATACTTCCTGTCTGAAAAAGATTTTCACTTCCTCACTCGCAAAAGTTTTGACTTTCAATTTTATTTTTTTACTCTCGCGCTGAAAAGTTTATCACTTTCTCTCCCTTAAAAGCTTTACTTCCTATCTTTAAATATACTCGCCTTCGCCCCTCACAAGTTTTTACTTTTTGTCTCTCGAAATTATTTAATTTCAGTCTCTATAGATTTTTAACTTTCGTAATCAAAAGTTTCACTTTCTTTCCCTCTAAAGTTTTTACTTCCTTTCTTTCATAATTTTGAACTCTCTCCCTCAAAAGATTTTACTTTTTATGTCTTGAATTTTTTTTAATTTCAATCTCAAAAGTTTCACTCTCTCCTTTGCAAGTTGTCATTTTATCTCCCTCAAAATTTTTCAACTTTTGCTCCCTCAAAAGTTAATCACTCTCTCCCTCAAAATTTAAAAGTTTTCACCTAAATTTAGAACCTTCTCTCTCTCTCTTTCTCTCAGAATTTCTTAATTTTAGTCCCTAAATTTTTCTTTTGCTCTTCCTCAAGTTTTTCATTCTCTTTCCATCAAAAGTTTTTACTTTTCAGTCTATAAAATGTATACTTTGTTCTTTCTTTCCATCAAAAGTTTTTACATCTCTCTCCAAATGTTACAATTTCAGTCTCTAAATTCTTCAAATTATCTCGGCCAAAAGTTTTTAACTTTCTCTTCCTCAGAATATTTCAACTTTTCCTCCTAAAAATGTTTATACTTCTTAACTCTCGAAAGTTTAAATTTCAGTCTC